>CM061352.1:93864520-95165770 GCA_030867105.1 Liasis olivaceus
AGCTTATCTATCTACATCAAGGTCATCTTCCTTACTCTCTACAAAAATATTTCATTTTATCCAAATAAAAGAATTAGTTATTTACCTATAGTTGTTACATTTTGAGAGCTCATCTGTGAATTCACACAAATAGATTCTGTACCTATGTTGAATAAGTTCAGAACCTTCCAGAGCTTAGGAATTTTGGTGGGAACCTACTTCTCTGCTTACAATATATATTCCTGGTTGTAGCTCGTGTTTATTCTTCAGATTCCTGAGTCTGGCAACCAGGTGCAAAACAAATCAAAACAAAAGCTGCATGACAGTGGAGGAAAGATGGAGTATGGGAAGCAAAGAAATAGAGTTACCAGTGAGTAACCAGTATTTCTTCATTATGGTGCCTGTAATTCACAGAAGGGGAGAATAGCAATAGATGGGAATTTTCAGGCAGCAATGGATGATTGAATCATTCCATTAAAGGAAGTTACCCCTGCTGTGCTTCAAGATCCAGTTGGTGATGCCAAATGAATATTTTTGGCTGCACCTAAATCTTCTGTGTGCCTTCTATAGACACATGCTGCTGATATAGCCATTGCCCTGGTCCAATGCTCTTTGATTCTCAAACAAGCTTGCTCTACCAATCTGTAGTAGACCTTGCTGTGGCAGTAATCAGTTTTGACACCCGCTGTAAAGAAAGCATCTGTCTTTTCTGCACACCATCAAAGCACAAAAACTGATTGTGCTTGGACACTAAGAATATGTAGCAAGTGCTACAGGCATAAGGATGGGCACAGAACAAGGTAGGCAATATAACATCCTCATTAAATAACAGTTAAAGTTCTGATTCAATAAAAAAAAAACAGTTAAAGTTCTGATTCAATAAAAAAAAATAGGAAGAAAAAGAATCTGGGTGCAAAGAATCAACTCACAGAGCACTAGATTCTTCTATATGTCCTGAAGAAATACCAACCAAAAAGGCCATTTTCCATGAAGCCACTTGAATTAAACAGTAATTATTGACTTGTATAACAAAGCCACAACATTGCCAAAACCAAAGAAAACCTCCACATCACCAGTGGAATAGTCAAAATGGAAAAGGGTATATTAAATCCATTCAATACTCTAATAAGGGATTCAGGAAAACTGAGGGACTCTCATAAGGACAATAGTTCAAGATAGCAACAAAGTAGACCCATAGTGACCATACTTTAGAACTTTTTATCCCCAGATTTCATAAAGCATCCTCTTCTATGGTTTTTGGAAGACCATAGCTTTTAGAAGGTTTTATTTAACTTGACCTTCAATTCTAAATTTTATTGACATCTGTTTGACTTGATATTACTGTTGTTGTTTTATTCGTTTATTTCTGTTGATAGTTTTATAATTTTGATGTGTTGCACGTCCAAAGTCTTTGCAGTTGGATGTAAAATAAATACAAATAAATAAATAAATGTGCTACTGCTTCAGCATGAAAAAGTAACTGAAAGTTGAATGGGAGCCATGCCTAGGGAAAGCACCGTAAGCAAAGGAACAGTTTTTTCGTCAAAATTCTTGAACCCTGGAAGGTTCCGAATCTATTCTGCACACATAGAGAATACATTGGTGTGAATAATTACAACAAGTACCAAAATAAAGTTATGGTTATTCATAACTTTATTATAGCATTATCATTGCAAATGGGGATGGATGACTTTTTGTGGCTGGATTAGTCCTGCTGGATTGGAGAGGCATATAAGCCCCAGTGAATAAATAAAAAATAATAATTCTGGTTTGTTTCTGTGACATGAAGCTCTAATCAATCTAGGGGTTCAAATGGCAGCTAAAAGAAAGGAAAAAATAGGAAATGGTCAGCCAAGCATGCTTAAAAAGCATTAATTAAAACAACCATGGCTAAAGTATGGAATATTAAAGGATGAAAAGTATGTTATTAATGATTAAGCAAGGTGAATAATTTGTATGCAATTAAAAAAAAACAGATCAGAGCATCATTTACTTACTTCCCATTCCAGTACTTCAGGCTTTGAGTAGAAAGTATTTTTACAATAATTGCATTTCAACTGAATATCGCTTGGAGCCACAAACTGGCCATTGGTTGAAGATGGTACACTAAGAGTCTGAAAAAAAATGTTTAAGATACACAATTCATTCCAGGACAATAATGTAGTAATTTATTATTACTTAAGAATTAGTGGCAAAATTAATATCCATGGTTTTATTTGCACATTTAATTTCATTACTCTAAATAGGATAATTCACTGAATTACTTTATTATTAATGTGTCAGTGCATATAGCAACTTAGGGCCATATAAGGAAGACAACAGGTCCCTACCACAAATGAGCGACAAATCCAAATTTTAAACAGTGGGAGTCATAGGAACAATAGAGGTAAGGACAAATATGAACAAACATAGATTTAAGTCCAAGGGAACAGCAATGCAGATATAAGAAGCTGGAGAGAGTAAAAATATTTGTTTGAGAGAGCATAATTAACCAACATAGGGGGAACTAGAAGAACAACTGATGCCAAGAGAATGCTGGATTATATATAAAGGGAGATGAGATGGGAGTTAGGCTATGGTGAAATAGGATACAGAATACAATACTTTAGTATATAATCTATATCACCTCATTCTCTTTTCAAACTGTATTCATTCCTCATACTTCTTTGATATCATTTCCATATCATCATTTTATATATATATATATATATATATATATATATATATATCCATCCATCCATCCATCCATCCATCCATCCATCCATCCATTTGCCAACTACTACCAAATCTATTTTTTAGTTTACATCGTGATTGATCACTACTCTCATGCCACAGTTTTAAATGAAATAATATAAAAGAAGTACTATAATTTGTTCATATACTGATATTATGGTTTGGGCTTTATCATTGATGTCCAGATACACAGAACTATATCTATGTATTATTATTATTATTATTATTATTATTATTATTATTATTATTATTTCAGATACATAGTACACTCAATATATAAGAAAAGGCTATTCTAAACACTCGAAAGATAAGAAATCAGAAGTAAACTTAATAAACAAAGAGAAGCACCCACCAAATCCTCACTGCTTGTTTGCAAAAACTAACTTTGTATGACTCAGATTCCAACTGCAATCCATTAATTTTTATATAGTCAGCTTTTTTAAAATCTTGGGAAAGGTGGAAGAAAAGAAAAAAAAAAAGAGGACAAGCAGCAGCATGGTGGATGGATTCAATTAAAGCAATGTTGGGAGTACCACTAGAAAAGCAGAAGGTCCAGGTTGATGACAGATCATCCTGGAGAAAATCTATCTATATAGTCACTAAGACTATATAGTTGACACCAACTTGATGGCATGTAATCAATCAATAATTGAATACATAATCAAAATCATCAGCAAAAATATATTTTGTGTTTGTGTTTCACATATAATTTTAATAATTCAATTTCACATTAATTTGGACTGTGTAAAGTGACTAGTGGCAGAATAAGTAGTAGTAGAGGTATCTTTGGAACCATCAAACTGCAAAATATTTGTAGATCTTGCACAGGGAATAGAAACTTCTAATAAAGATTTTCCAAAGTCTTTAAAAAGCACTAGGTACACATTTGTAATTCACCTTATTTATTTATTATTCATTTATCATTCATTCATTCATTTTGCCTTTATGAGGTGCACCTAATAATGTCAACAGATAAAATGATGATCCGTAATCTCCAAAATACATATAAAAAGAGAAAAAAAGATAAAAACAAAAGAAATATAAACACCAAGCACCTGGAAATCCCACCTCTAGTTACAACACAACTTTCCCTGTACAAGACAAACAGGTAGCTCTTAAGAATTTTTCAAGAGCTCAAGAGGGAGAAAGCTAACTGAATCTTGCATGGAGGGAGTTCCAAAGAGTGTGGATAACTATTGAAAACATTCCTTCTGAGGTCCTGTTAGGTGACAATTCCATAGTGACAGGAACTGGAGGGAGCTGACCCCATTTGATTTGGTTAGGTGGACAAATGAATATAGAGAAGATATATCAGATAACCAGATCTAGAACTATATAAGGCCATAAAAGTTGCAACCAGCACCTTGAATTCTACCCAGAAGCCTGGTAGCAATCAATGCAGCTCCAAGAGCAGGGGGTCATCCAAATATATCAGAGCTCAATCATCACTGTCCAGGCTACTGGCTTCTGTACCAGCTGTAGCTTCCTAATGTTCTTCAAGGGCAGTCCCATATAAAAGGTGTTACGCTAGTCCAAGCAGGAGGTGACTAGGACAGGAAGGACCGGCCATAGCTGTCACCTGCTTTTCAGGTAGAAGTTGTGAGTCTAGGTGAACTCCCAAATTGCAGACTACCTCTGATTGGTGGAGTACAACTCTGTTCAGAGTTGAGGATGAAATTTCCCTGGAAACATTAGGCCCACAATCCCAAGACTTCTGTCTTAGAGGGATTCAGTCAGTGTCTATTCCTCCCCATCCAGACCTTTCAAGCACTAGATAAGCACTTCCACCTCAGCACCTGTTCAGCCTGAGCATGAGATATATACCTGGGTATCATTCACATATTAATGATACCAAACATTGTGCTGACCCATCTTACTTTACCTGTACATTTTCAGTCTGGACGACTGAAAGAATCTTTCACTGAAAGGATTGCCTTCCTTTCCACTAAAATTAAATAATATCAGCCACTTACATCAAATGAGACCTATTCCTCTGTATTTGCATTTAAAACAATATTATCCCATAAAAAGAGTATTTTATATGCAGTGGTTTGGTTAACTACAATAATAAAAAAAATATAATATAATATAATATAATATAATATAATAAATATAATATAATATAATAAATATAATATAATATAATAAATATAATATAATATAATATAATATAATATAATAAATATAATATAATATTATAAAAAAAACACAATAATTTTTTCTTCTTTTTTATTATTGTGAGCCGCCCAGAGTCACCCGTTGGGGGAGATGGGCGGCATACAAGCCTGAAAATAAATAAATAAATAAATAAATAAATAAGCAAGCCGGTTTCTTTCTATGTTACTCAAAAAGTCAACAGTGCAAAGTGAAAGAAGCTAGATTCACACCAACGCCAGTATACCATTGAGAACTTAAGAAATAAATCTACTAGAAATAGAGTGAAATTTAGGCTAGAAATATACACATAAAAATAAGTAAGAAATAGCCTGAAAGGACATTTAATGAATAACCTGATAGATGACTAAAAATTAAGAGCACTACTGCTTTACAGATTATTTTCCTCTGTTTTTACAAAGAAGGTTTAGGTAAAGCAGCATTAAATAAACAGGAATTAAAGATTATAGGTAGCCCTTGCTTAACAACCATTTGTTTAACAACAGTTCAAACTTACGACGGCCTCAGAAAAGTGCTTTATAACCTGTACTCGCACTTACGACTGTCACAAACCATCACACCCCTATGGTGATGTGATCGGATTTGTGACCTTTTTATGATGGTTAAGCGAATCATACAGTCATTAAGCGAATCACATGGCTGTTAAGTGAATTCCAGCAGAAAAGTCCATTGGGAAAGCTGGATTCCCTTAACGGCCATGTGATTAGCTGTGATGGAATGAAATTATGAAGGC
Source organism: Liasis olivaceus (assembly GCA_030867105.1). NCBI lineage: Eukaryota > Metazoa > Chordata > Lepidosauria > Squamata > Pythonidae > Liasis > Liasis olivaceus. The sequence continues at coordinate 93,870,141 of CM061352.1, forward strand.
CAAGCTCAGGGAGATAAGCATTTTCTTAGCTCGCCAGAACCGTGTGGGAGGAACTAAAGGATGAGACTGGCACCTCCCTGAGGAATTCACACTGTTGTGGCTGGAGGACTTTGGGAACTGGGGTCTTAGTCTGGGAAGATTCTTGCTAGAGGTTGTAGCTAATAAACATAGCTGGACTGAATTTGCATGGTCTCTTGGAGTTCCTTGGGCTAGGCCAGACATCAGTCTTCCCAGACCTATACTACCTTCAAGACGAAGGAGTTTGAATCATGGCAACGGATCCCCAGGGAGCTAATTTGACACCACAGTTATTGGCAGCAGCCCTGCTACAGCATCAGCAGCAAGTGGATGCAAAAATTAATAACCTACAAGCAGCTATGGGAAGATTGATGTCTGGCCTAGCCCAAGGAACTCCAAGAGACCATGCAAATTCAGTCCAGCTATGTTTATTAGCTACAACCTCTAGCAAGAATCTTCCCAGACTAAAACCCCAGTTCCCAAAGTCCTCCAGCCACAACAGTGTGAATTCCTCAGGAAGGTGCCAGTCTCATCCTTTTGTTCCTCCTACGTGGTTCTGGCGAGCTAAGAAAATGCTTATCTCCCTGAGCTTGGCCTTCATAATTCCATTCCATCACATTAGCTTAATGACCACATGATTTGTTTAACAACCAAGATTTGCTTAACGACCGTTGTAAAAATGGTAGTAAAATTGGGTGCAGTCATGTGGTGACTCACTTAACAACCTCCCCGCTTAACAACCAATTTTCCAGTCCCAATTGTGGCCATTAAGCAAGGACTACCTGTACAGGTATAAAGGAAGTGCAAGTCAAACTATTCTAACCATTTCAAGACAAATCCATCAGTGTGTATTGGTATGCAGATACAGGTCTGCAAATATAACTTAGTCCAAAAGGACCCAGAAGAGCAAAAATGTACCTGATCTGAAATTTCACTTAATGGAACTTTCAACTTAAATACTTAAAAAAATTTCCATGGATATAAGTTCAAGCTAAAACTGATTGCAATAAATCAAAATCAACTCTAGAGATGAAATCAAGAAGCACCTTCATGCTTGTTAACTGTTAAAGCCAATAAAATCTAGCCCAAATTAAAAAGTTTTAGGACCTCCTGATTCTCCCACAAAAGGTGCCTGAATCTCTCTAATGCTCAATAGAACTTAATTTTGATTAGTTTGCACCTGTCACCAATCAAAATGTCAGCCCACAATGGTATATAGGATTTCTATTTCATTTATACAAAGCTAAGTTGGCAAAAGTACATCAAAATTAGTTTGATTATATCAAATTTAGACAAAAGTATCATGATTTATATATTTAAATAAAAGAATGCTTGAATTTAAGCTCCTGGAAGTTATAGATAAAAGCATATTTTGTACTTTTAAGAAAAAATTGGTATAAAACCTTTAAGAAGTGGTAGTTTTATCTGTCACCCAAACATATTTAATCTATTATTGAATTTATACTCTGCTTTCCCCCCCCTCTCTTTTCATACTCTGTTTCCCCCTCTACACTTCATTTTACAATTGGCTAGGATTAATGCATAATAATGACACCCAGCATGGCAAAGTGGTTAAAATGTTGAATTAGGAGCAGGGAGACCCAGGTTCTAAACTGCCCCCAGCCATGGATGTTCACCGGGTGACTTCAGGCAACTCATTCTCTTTCAGCCCAACCTACCTTACATGGTCAGTGTGGAGAAAAGATAGGAGGAGAGAATACTATGGACACCGCCTTGAGCTCCTGAATGTTAGGAGGGATATAAATCTAATACATAAAGGCCACCAGAACACATAAAGTACTACATATGATCAGCTTAAAATATTGGCCATTTGACAATCAATGTACTTAAAACCAATCAAGTGTTCTGTTTAGTATAATGTCATCTCTGAAAGGAATAGCATTTGTTAGTAATCTAGACATTTTACTATTTTAGCAGCAGAATGAACCCTTTTCACTGGCATAAGGAAGGAATTAATTCTTACTTCTTTCCCACTCCCATATATATAATAATGTCTGAACCAGAAAATCCTGTAGTAATTATAAAATAGCTGGATATACAGTATTCAAGTACTCATAGGATTACCTCTATGCTAAATTATCCAGCCAGTTTAAAAAAAAAAAAGGGGGGAAGGAAGAGAATAAAAATGTCAGACTTCTGCCAAATTCCTCTCAGCATAAGCAGAATGGAAGTGAAATTCAAACAGCCTCAAGAAGAAAGCGCTAATGAAAGACTTTGAATTTTGGAAATCACTCTCCTACATATATGCTGATAAGAGCCAAGCTATTGATAACTGATAAACACAAAGATTTGTATTTGTGAAGAGCAGCCTTTAACTAAAAAGTAGTTTCACAATAATATTAGTCTCCTAAGAATACCTAACAGGACATATGCATAGAATAATACATAGCTAGGGAGGAAGAGATTTAACACAACAGCTAACCTGAAATATAGCTACACAACTGGAACTGCAAAAGTTGTACAGTATTCCATCAGGCATTGTGGCTTGATACTGAGGTAAAGAGTTTCGCTTACAAAATTGGCAAACAATTCCCAAACCTAAAAGAAAAATGTAGTATACAAAGAAAATAAATGCAAATTTCCAGGTTATAAATGACAAGCTAGCATTTCTAAAAGTACAGCAATGGCTGAGGTATGAACAATCATTTTTCCTACACAAGCAGCCGTTTCAGTAGTAAAAATTCAAACAAGGAAGTTGCTAGTTAAGCATACTTTCCTAGATTAATTAACAAGTTTTTGATGACCAAAATCAGTGGGAATGTTATATGTAAATACCTAGCTTTACCAATAAAATGCTATACATTTTTATTATGTTACATTTTATTAATTTGAAGTACATTTTTATGTGTTCTGTATGTACTTTGTTTCACTCAACTTTGTAGAGTTTAAAAAAAAACAGGCAATTTTCTACAAGCTCGTGCTATTTATATGGTTACCCAATCTACATACATACATACCTATCACACCCTTTTAGGGTTAAGGAACATTGTATGATTAATGGGTATTTAAAACTTGTATAAAAATGTACAAATTAATTACATAGATCATGAGACTGTATGAGATTGTATTGTTTCTAGCAAAGCACAACTTGAAATAATTGCACCATCAATATTTTTGGCCAATGTACAGCAACATTAAATATCACAATACTAGAATAAATTCAAACTAAGAGTGGATGTTACCATTAAAAACATCCTGAAAAAGCTGTAGCTAACTAAAAACATGAGCTCAAATATTAAAACTCTAAAGGCATAACGTCTGGTCTCATACACCATGCCTCCTCTAGTTTTAGTTATACTAAATTTTTGCTTTACTTCATAAGAGTCATAAAGACTTTGAATAACCTAAATTTAATTTGAACATCAAGAGTGTTTTTCCCCCCAAGAGGAAAACCACACAGAAGCAACATGTGAAACAGAATGTCTCTATTTTGGAAAGGTATTTTATCACTATTGATGAAAACACACCACCCTTTTCACTTACTTTGTGATTTTGCATATTTTGATTTGTGTGTGTTCATGCATGTGGTTGAGCAATATGGCTCCATGTATCCATTAGCTCCTATGCACTGTGTCATGTCAAAAAACCTGCACTGAGCTCTGCAACCAGTACAAGCTGTTAATTTGCCATATTTCTAAAAAGCAAATAAAAAACAAAACAAAACAAAAAGCAACAATTACATTAGTTATATCTGATTCAATACAACAAGCATGCAGGAATTTATATATCCTTTCCAAAGTCCATATATCTGCTATCTTTCCAATCTTTCCAATCGTCATGCATCAGAGCGTTACACATGCATACTTAATAGAGTCAATATACAGGGGTGTGAGGGAGCACATACCCACCCACATCCATGCCTGCTGCACTTCGATGCCCAAGCATTTGGCATGATGGATTGGCACATATGCATGGCTCCTATTAAATACAATGTAGGTTTAAATTTAAGACACTTAGTTTGTATGGGTATTCTGACATAACCCTTTTATGAATAACTGTGAACTACTCTGTAACTCTTCTTAACAGTGGGGTGCAGAGGGCAGCCTTGAAATGAACAATCTGTTCAGATGTTGAAAAAGAAAAAAGTTCTAATACGTGAAATAATAAATACAGATGCATAAGGAATGATAGTGTCAGCAATAAAGTCAAAGTTGTATTTTTATAAAGCATGAAATAAAATGCATTAATAAAAATGCATTAATTTTGCATTATAAAAATGCATTAATGCATTAAAAATCCATAAAAATGATTAACTTATGTAACATCATTTTGGAACTGAATTCTAGACAGTATCTAGAATTTAACTCTGAATATTCTGACTGTTCATTTTCTTACCTCAAAGAAAGAAGAGACCCAGATTTGCTTTTCTCAGCTAGAGAAATTCCAACACCACAATTGTGGTTGCAACCAAATGGTAACTCTTTTCAGCTTCATCTTTGTTACTTGAAGAACACATCACTAAGTCTCTTATTTTAGTTTATTCAGTAAGTTTTACACATGGCTCAGCAAAAACCCTTAAGCATCTTCCACAAAGAGCTCTGGATGCTGCTTAAACAACTTTATGAGGAAACAAAAACCATTCAGAACAAAAAAAGATGGTTGGATGATATTAAATTTACTTGATTAGAAGGATAGGTTCCTCCCCCCTCTAAAGTACAGGTAGTCCCTGGATTAAGAATACCCTGTTTAAGGATGATCCATAGTTAAGAACAGAGCCTATTGTAGCAAAATTCGAGTTAAATACACAGTGTTTTGAGTTAAATACACAATGGTTTGAGTTAATTACACAATATTACTTATACAGTATTATACAGTAAAACGGTTCCGGCTTACATACAAATTCGACTTAAGGACAGACCTTGGGACCTGAACTCATTCTTAAACTGGGGACTACCTGTATTTTACTTGTGAATTGGGGACTAGGGGAGTTACTTACATTTGCTGCTGAAAATGAATAAATACATGGAAATACAGATGGCTGCAGATGGAGCTGCTACAAAGCATGGATGCTTTTGAAGTACAGATACTGCTTGAAGTTTAGCAGTTACTTGTGAGGTGCTGAATGCCTGATGAATTTAACTTTTTTTCTGTCTAGTTGACTTTCCCTGCCCCACCCCCTTTTTTTAACCTCCAGTCTTTTTTTTTTTTTTTTGCTATTTCTCCTTGAACGAAGGCAGGAAATGTTTATGTGTCTATATGCAGTGTGCAGTGAGTTTCTTCGCACAGAGGATCCAAATACAAAAGAAATTGATTGCCATATGCACATGGAATCAATTAATTTTATAAATTTGGACACATTTTATATGTAGTTTATTTTAATTAACAGTAATTACATCAATATGAAATTATTTTTTATCCTGGCCTGCATAGTGGACATATATATATATATGCACACACACAAATACAGACACACACTCTAATGCAGAGAGAGATCTACAGGATCGGTTTCAGCGGGAATTGGCACCGTTACACCAACAAGGTGGAAAAGCTGGGCACTGCATATTGAGTTTGCTGCAATCTTAAGATCATTTTCATAATTAAGCTGAAAATGATCAAATAATAAAAAACAACACATTATTAAGTTTCTTGAGGATGCCTTCCCTGCTATGTTCCCTTCAGGTATGTTAAATTATATTTCCATCAATCTCAGCTAGTTGGAAGGTTCTACACAGGAGAAAGGAGCTTTACAGAAAAGTCTCCAATATTGACATACTGAAATATATTCCAATATTAGGACTATTTCAGATTACATTGCTTATATAGCAAACAAAAGAAATGAATTCTATTAAGTGGATATAACTGGTAGGATTACTTGGGAAGGACCAAATATATCTGAAAACTACCCCCACATGGATAACAGACAAAAAATGCTTCCTTCGAGCAATCAGTCATTAATAACAGGAAACAATTACCCAAGACAACCAGGTAGGATAATGGTTAAACTGTTGGCCTACAAATGAGGAGATCCAGGTTTTAGTCCATCCTCAGCCATGGAAGGTCTCTGAGTGACTTTGGGCCAGCCACTCATTCTCAGACCAACTTACCTCTCAGAGTTATTGTTGTGAGGAGAAATAGGAGGGTATACTACCTTGAGCTCCTGAATAAAAGGTGGGATTAATAGTAATCTAATTAAGAAAATACATTAAGGTCTCACTGAAAGCCCAGGCTTGCTTTGCTTTATCCTTCTTTAAACACTATTCTGTATGTTTTTCCTTCAGTTGCCAAGATACTATTTTATTTAATCTGTTCATAGAAATCAATAAATTTTGCTTTAAGATTAGCTTGTTGCCTGAATACAGTTGGTGGTAAATAAAGAATTTGGCTAAGGGCATCTATAATGTAGCTGCATGACAAAAAAGACATTCACTGGCAGCCCTGATACACCAAAATAGACTGTTGATTTATAAAGAATACCTTAAAAGCCAAGAGAGAAATCTGATGATTTTTAATGAAGTAAAACCTAGCAATGGTAAGGAACAGTATTTATAAATTGACAACTGATAAACCTGTATTTTCCTGGTATTCTTCCAATCCTTTTGTATGCTTGAAATTTCTGCATTTAAGACTGCGTACTGCAATTCAACCTGTCAATATGTTAAGAAACTACAGAGGGGGGAAACTAGATTTGTTTAAGCACCTGGGTTTAACTAAAACGTTACAGAAAGGCTGGGTTAATATAATGTGCTAAGTATCCAAAATACAATTTGCTTGTCTGTGGTCTTTCATGCTGTGTAAACCCAATTGGCTGTAGTTTAATTGAGAAAGCAGAACATAGCTTAGCACAGCCTTCCTCAACTTTGGCTTCCAGAAGTATTGACTCTCATGCTGGCAGATGATGATGTTCAAAACATCTAGGATGAAACAGGTTGAGAAAGACTGGCTTTGCATGCTATGAGAATACAGCCAGGGAATGAGGACTTGCTCTTCCAAAGTGCCCCTGAATCGATCTTTTCGGCTTCTTCAATACAGAGTGAAATTTATTTTAGGCTTTAAGATCTGCAAAGCAAAATGAAAGCCCTCCCTTTTCTGAAAATGTGGATAATGGAAGAATGATGGAATTTGATCACCAGAGGGTTGAAATGACTGAACAGCAAAATCTTCGTATTTATTCATCATCATAGCTTGTGTATCGAGTTCTGCATCTGCTGAAAAACCAATCAGGGACTTAAGAACTGAGATCTTTAGGGTTCACTTTGTACTTCCTAAACACTACTACTTTCCTCTTTTCAACTTTTACAGCAGCCACATGATTAGGAACATTTTACATGGTTTTTTCTGCCTGTCATCCTTGCTCAGGGGCCATGCTAATCTCTTCTGTGTCGTTCCAATTTTAGTATACGTGCTGCCGAAGTGAGCACTTTTTTTCTCTTTATGCTGGTCTATGACCATAATAAAGATTTAATTTGATGTTTTTTTCTGAGTACAACTTAGGGTACTTTACAAAGAATAATTGTCATTCTCTTTCATCAATCTCTTTGTCTTATTCTACAAGACCACAAAAGTTGCTGGTGTGAAAATTTGAGGCACTTGCCTTTAAACCTATCTGTTCTCTGCAAGGTCAATGGACTTCAAAGCACCACGTTGTACATGTACACACAATGAAGTAAATCAACCTTCACTCATTGCCATGTATTGTATTTTGCTTTTTTTATTGAGCAAGGGATATAAGATCTGACTCTTGTAGACAATGGGCATTTTTGCAGGAAAAGGTACTGCTGATAAATAGACCTTTGGATGGTTCTGTACCCACCCTTTCTTTAGTGTCAGTATATTCTAGACTTTTGTGTGGTTGACACAGTTCATTTCTGGAGTTGACTTTCCAAATTAAAAAAAGACTTCTAAATTTTAATCAGCCCCTAAAACCTGCTTCAGTACTGAAATCTCCAGACTGTTCAGCAGAAACTACAAATGGTTACTCTGATACTGACACGTCTATCTTAACATCACCAGTGTTGATCCAGTCAGCAAGAGCACATATGTACTAGCTCAGATCTTTGAGAACTTATGAGATTCTTCTCAACAGTAACAATAAAGTGATTGCACTGGTCAACTATTTTGTCACATGGATTGTAATGGGTGTTCTAAGCACTTTTTCATGCTGAATTAAAAAAAGAAATCAGTTTTTTTCTATCAGGCTTGGTGTTCTTGTGACCCCGTCTTCATTATTCTGTTCAATTATATATTTTAACTATAGTAGTATATCTGTAACAATCATTGACCAAAATCTAGTTATCTCTAACATAAATAATCTCAAGACAAAGGTAGAAGACATTACAGCTTGCAGAGAACAACATAATGTGTAGATTGAGTCATGTTTGGACATGTCTTGACATGAGCCTAGTCTCTCTACTTGGAGAGCAGTTCCTTGTCAGCTAGTACCAAAGCTCACAGTAAACAGTAAATGTATATCAAAAGTATCATTTGATACTTTCTACTATGTATGGTGAATTAACATTTAAATCTCAGAAATGAAACCTCCATCACTCATTCAAAAAAAAAAAAGCTATGAACTTTATTTTGGTTATAAAGTGGGTGACCAAGATAAAAATTGGGCCCCTCACTTTTGCTGGATGATATGTTAGACTTCTAACAGGATGGTTAAAGTGTTCATGCCATAAGCCATGGTTCTGAGGGAGCCAAAAGACCATCAGACTGTTATTGTTATTTCTGCCTAATAAGAGCAATAATGATGAATTTAATTAATTCTTCTCCCAAGAAGATAGTTTTGTAAAGGTGATCGTTCAGTTATGGAGGTTCCTGGCCATGAACACAATGTGTACGTGTGGCACTTATTCACTGTCTTCTCAAAAGTTAATTTGAAAGTTGTCTTTTTTCATAATGGAAATAAATTACCATCTGTACTGTTAGCCCATGCTGCTAACATGAAACAGTTTTATGAGAGCATGAAACTACTTTTGGAAAAGATCCAGTATAAAAAATATAAATGGAATAAATGTGGGAGGTATGATGGTCACTGCACTTCTGCTTCGCTTGCAGCTTGGATACACAAAGTACTGTTGTTTTTTGTGTGAGTTGGGACAGTAGGAACAGGAAAAAACCATTACATTCACAAAGAATGGCCAAAACGTACCTCACTTGTTCCAGGAAAAAAGAATGTGATAAACAGTCCACTTGTTGACCCTGAAAAGATTTTCCTTCCTCTTTTGCATGTCAAACTTGGACTTATGAAAAACTTTGTTATAGCAATGGATAAAACAGGAACTGGATTCATGTACTTGAGAATCAAATTTCCCAGGATTAGTGATGCTAAGATTAAGAAAGCATTTTTGTAGGTCCACATATAAGAAAATTTATAAGAGATTTTAAATATGATGAAGAGTTAAGTGAAGTTGAAAAAGCTGCCTGGCAATAATTCAAAAATTTCTGTAAAAACTTTTTGGGAAATCATAAAGCAGGAAACTATCATGGAACAGTGAACTCCTAAAGTTGTACCAAGCTATGGGATGTAACACATCACTGAAAGTTCATCTTCTTAGACTGTCACTTGGACCTTTTCCCAGACCTTAGCGCATTCAGTGACGAACACATTGAACGATTTCACCAGGACATTTCAAACATGGGAAAGTGGTACCAAGGCAAGTGGAGTCCATATATTGGCTGACTACCGCTGGACCCTTAGCAGAGATGTTCCTGAAGTGAAATTCAGCAGAAAATTAAACATGGCTTTTTTTTTAGGTAACCCTTTTGTGCTTTTAATTAACTTGTAAATATAGGCTATTATCAAAGTAAGCTGTGCGTTGCTCAAAAATGTTGCCTGATAGCGAATCCTGAAAACATATTCAAATTCAGGATAAATGATACTTTAAGATTAACCACCTTTTGTTTGTGGGACACGGACAAAAACTTTTTTGTTCCACAGTGTTACCATTTCTTATATTCTTTGCTCAACTTTTTCCAAAACATGAGACTCTTCACATTTGTATAGGGCTTCCCTAGAATCTTGTTCACCTTAAGAAACCTATAACTGGTTCTGATGTACCGATGTCAGCGTTATTTGCCTGAGAAGAGTTACAGGAGCAAGGGTGGGGGGGACTAGTTGAAGCTATATTTAATGGTTCACCAACTGTGTTATTGCCTACTTTGCTTCCAGTCACTCCAATGCCAGCTGATTTGGGGCTTGAGGATTATCATTCAGAATTGGAAGAGTGTATCTCAGGGGTTTCTTCCATCTCTTCTTCCCTAGTTCTAACTGTGTGGGAACCAATCGATAATGTCTCCTTCAAAGAACAGTTAGGCTTATGAGTATCTCAACAGCTATTTCACATGTCAAAAAACTTAGGCAAACAGAAGCAGCTGACAGAGTCTTTCAAGCTATATACCTGGATGCCTATACTCTGGGGATTTCTTCTGAAATCAGCACAGGATTTATGGCAGAGACAAGCTTCAATGTCTCCTAACACAAATGTTTATATAAATTGCAACAAGATGAAAACCAATTCCTATTTCAATATCCAGCACCAAATTCACTGGTTGTTGAAACAGCCCAATGAAAACATATTTCATATAGTGCAAGTATATGAGAGATGCAATTTGAATACAACAAAATGACATTCCTAAAAGTATCTTGTAGACCACCTTATTCGATATAACTTTTCCTTTGGGAGAAGATGGTCCAGTTACTTTAAGATTAAAAAAAACTTGCATCTTTTTATTTGGCTTTAACTCTGCATCTGTTAAGACAACAGATAAAGACAGCAAGTTAACAGCCACTACAGAAACCATTCCCTCCATTGCTAAGCACAATTGAGAAGTGCAGCCTTTTGAAAGAACACAGTATTAAGTAGAACTTCCATTTGAAGAGGGTGGACTTTTCAGCAAGTGGACTGACACCACACACTACTGCAAAATATGAAAAATAAGTGCATTGGATAGGTATGAACCAAATGCTTGGTGAGTGAGAGGCCTTAGCGACCAAAAATATAAATAAACAAGCAAATAAATAGGCAAATATTTCCCTTGGTTCAGAGCTCAAAACCATGTACAGAGCTCAACCTGACAGTGGTTGTGCTCAGAGTATAAGCATTCTTACTGGCAATGATATGGAGAAGTCTTTAAAGGATTCCTGTAACTGGCCTGGTGCTGCATAAAATATCTTCTGTCAAATCTGGATGTCTGTTACTATGGACCTGGAGGCTTTGACAATTATACCTATAGAATAAGGCAAGTGAATTCCAAGAACCTTGAAACCTTCTTGTATCCCAACTAACTGAGCAACCTGACCTAGAGTTTATGTAAATTTCATCTCAGACATCACAGAAATGGCTTAAGTACTGAATAAAGTACAATTGTTTAGATGAACTTTATATGAAAAGGGAGCATTTTCTGCCTTTGTTGCTGCGCAGTGATACATGTCTATGATCTTTCCTTTTGAGTTTACTCTATTATTTTATATGTTGACAACTCAAAATTTACCCTTTCCTCTGAAAGTCTACTTCACATACTTAGCTATACACATTCCTATTGCTTAAATAGTTAGGGCTTTTTTCATCATACAGTGAAATAAGTTATGTGAATTCATTCTCACCAGTAAGACCAACACTGCAGTGACGCTTATCAGTTGTGCTTTTCATTCTTAAGGGAATATCTTCAAACCTTTAGTTAATAACTTATTCAGATTGCAAGATTTAACTGACTGGGTTTATTATCTTCAAATCAGTAGTATAGCATTAAAATAATAGCAGAAACAAGGTGGAATATTGAGAGAACAAATTCAAAAATCTTGTAACATACAGTTCCAAACATCTGCTTGGTCTTAATTAAGAATTGTTGATGAAATATGATTCAGAATCTGAAGAAAAGATTGTATGATTAAATGGATGCAGAACTTGAAACAGTAGTAGAGTAATAGAGATGGGAATGTATAAATCTCAAAAACAAATAAATTTTAACAGAAGAATGATGTAGAATTCAGTTCTAACTGAAAATCCTTCTTGGACTATAACTTAACATATAGATTTGCACATCCGATATTTGGGTTTTCCTATATATAGGGTCTGTATTTTATGTTCAAGGGAAGTTCCAATTAGAATAGATTCTCAGTATTGATTCAATTTATTATAGTTTATAATTTCAGTTAATGATTTATTCTGAGTTGACTGGGTATTCTTTGTTAAAGCTTAATAGTGATTTTTGTTTTTTTAAAGCAATGTTATATGTTCAGAAGTAGTTAATGACCTATTGGGAAACTGTAATCTCTATGACATTTTATTTTATACTTATTTGTATTTTACTCTTTCACACTTTTTCCTTGTCTTTTATTTCTGTTTTTACTTTCTCTAAAATGTGTAATTTTTGAAAAAACAAAACCTTTGACTATTAGATTTCAGATTACTTACCTCAAGGTGATGCTCCTAGTGGCAATCCCATTAGTCATCAAGCTTCTGAACTGCATGCACTCAGAATGGACCCACAGTAATTTAATCAGACAATATATTCTGTGACAATATAGTTTTCCTCCCAAAGGAAAATTCTGACTTGTACCTTTACAGTACTATACATTTTCCACTTTTAGAGCTGAACCTCTCCCCCCCATCTGCTGGATGTGCAAAGGGTCTTAGCTTTTTATGTAGACCAAACTAATCTGCTTTGCCTCTTGCCTTACTGGTTTATCTATACCATAATCTGCTGCTCAACAGCTCTCTTGGGGACCACACTACTATTATCAGATTGAAGTCCCAAGAACCCACAAGGCATTACTTCTATACAATAAATAGTCTATCGAAAAACATCACAAATGAGTGCTGGAAAAGTATATAAAAGACAACAAGATGAAGGAAAGCAAAGGGATAAGTAGAGAAAAATATTCATATTTCCATTTCTCCAGTGCATATTGGGTGCACACTCTTTGACCTACTCAACACACTGCAGCAATTACAGCTTCATGCATTGTGTGAACCAGTACAGTTTTCAGAAGTGGAGAATAAATTTTAATTATTGTAGCTTCTGAGAGTCTTGATAGTATTTGATTTTGCAAATCATCCTGGTAAACTCTTTGTGTACTCATCTAAAGATATATGAATAAAAAATAAATTTATATGCATAGAATAGGAATTTAAAAGGAACTTGTGAACACTAAACAAGGGAAATAAATAATTTTTGATTATAAAGGTTTAGCAAGAGGACTAACAACTGCATATATTGCAATATAAAATCAGCATTCACAATTTATAAAACTGCAACGACCAGTTTTTATAACCTAATAGTCTGTTGCAATGCACTCTACACGGGCTATCCTTGAAGAGTATCTGGAAGATACAGCTGGTTCAAAATGCAGCCCTGCAGGCAATTTTGGGTGCCCCAAGGATGGCACATGTAACACCTTTGCTGCAGGATCTGCATTGGGTGCCAGTTTGCTTCTGGGTCCAATTCAAGGTGTTGGTTATCACCTTTAAAGCCCTACATGTCATGGGTCCAGGTTACCTGAGGAACCGTCTCACCCCCATCACATCAACCTGTCCCACCCAGTCAGGCAGAGAGGGCATGTTGCAGACCCCATCGGCAAGTAAATATTGACTGGCAAGGCCCAGGAGGATAGCCTTCTCTGCCATTCCCCCCACCCTATGGAATATTCTCCCCACAGAGGTGAGGTGGGCCCCCACCCTCCCAGCTTTCCGGAAAGAACTGAAGACCTGGCTCTGCCGACTTGTGTGGGGTGAGAAAAGATATAACCAACCCTGTAGGTGGCTGGCTGGCGCCTTGAAGATGCTCCCCGAGCCTAATAATTTTTAGTTCATCATCAATATCTTGGGAGATATTTATTATTTGTAGGAATATTGTAATAATGTATTTTAATTAATATTTATTCTTTTACTGTAAATTGGCCAGAGTCAATTCCAGTGAGATGGGCAATGGCAAATGTGGAATATAAATAAAATAAAATAATTCCTTATCTCCCTGATTGGGCTAAAGATGAACACACAAGAAGTTACTCACATGCTGATACATGTTAAAGATACAGAATAGCTGGAGCCCCCCCCCCCCCGCCAATTCTACAGAAACTTGGCTGAATTTGTTGCTTTTTATATAATTGCCTGGCATTTTTTCTGTTTTCCAGAATGTACTGCATGCATGCAAAACCTCAGTATTGGTCTGTACTGCTCACTACTGATCCATTTCGGTACTGTTAACTATCTTCTATGTCTAAATAAAAGCAGAAATAAGACTGGAGTAAAAAATCCTCCTAATTTATCTGCTCCAAACCAGATAAGTTCCTTTGATTAGGAAAGTCAGCCCCCGTGTTATATATTATATAACCATAAAGAAAAATAAATCAAAATAAAAAGTATTTTTCAACCAAAGAACATTACCACATTTAAATAATATAGACCGTTAAATAGTTGATTGTCAAATTACCAATTTTTATAAAAATCAAGTTTTCATCCTAACTCTCTTGCAGGATTGTTATGGGGATAATAAAAGATTGCAAGGGGAAGGAAATATTCTGCTATAAGCATCATGGATGAAGAACAGGATAACTAGGTATATAGTTATATATTTTACACATAGCAAATTTCAGACTAAGTCTGTTAACTTGCAAAATGCAGGCCTGTGATACTTTTAACCGACTTTAAATTCAAATAAATACACTAAATGTTAACAGACATGCAGCAAAATAATACATTTTTCCCTCATGGAAGTAAGGTGCTTTATTGGAACATCACACTTACTCAGATGCGGTATTCTGTCTTATGCATAGAAGGCAAGATTAGCAATGGTAGAAAAATCAGAGAAACAAAAAATGGGTGCTTTAAAAGGGTAGTATTATGTAAGTAAAGGGTTATCAATACTTGCGACCTGAAGTATATATATACATACATACCCATCAAGCTATTTCTTTTCAGAGCAAGCAACATTATGCAGAAAGAGTTAAGAAATATTAAGCAAAAAAAATTAGAGGCATTAGATCAGAAAAGGTAATCTAACTATAATTCAAACCAACACATTTCAATATATCTCTCCATACCTTTCACCACACCCATATACCAATTCACACTCTTTAAATTTCTCATTTTCAAGTATCTCATCAACTTCATCCAATCACAATTTCCTTGGCCTTCCTCTTCATCTCCCAATTGACTTATTTACTCTTCCTTTATATATTTGTTTTATGATTTGATTCTCATTCATTCTATGTGACCAAACCAACTCATCATGTTTCTTTTGTAATTTTGTATTCAATCTATGATCATTCAGTACTCAATCATTCTTGCTCCTTTTTCTTGTTTCACCATACACAGTTCTTAAAATACTTCATTCCACTGCATTCTACTTACTTTTATGTTTCCCTTGATATACCCAATTCTCACTTGCATATAACAAAATGGCAAAAATATACTTACACATAGCCATTTTTGCTTCTTTCAGCAAATATGCATTCCTTGCAACAAGTCACGTTCTACTACCTTTCGACCAAGATTGCCCATCTATATTAAACATTTTAGTACACAAATTTATCTACTTGCTCAATTTTTGTTGCTAATGCATAACTTGCGATTTATTCACTATATTCCCCTTATGAAACACAATTACATTTTCATAAACTAAATATGAATTATTATGGTATGTTTATAAAAAATAAATGATTTTATTACACATTAGAGCATATCAAATATATTTGAATATTCTTTTTTCAACAGATTTTTCTATGCTACAAATTCCTTTGCTCAAAATCAAAAGACAAAAACAGTTTTCTTGATTGACCCTTGCCATCACCCTCTCCTTGCCCGTCAGAAAGCAAGACAGATATGTGCAAACATCAAAACAGCAGCAAATGAAATAAGATCTAAATTATCAAAGAGAGAAAGCAAGCAGGTAAGCTAGCAGAAGCAGCCAGAAAATAGTAGTAGGTAAGTAAGATATAAGTATGAGCTACCTACATAGAGCAGCCTATGTGGTAGCCATTTCCCATTTATGGTTCATGGGCTGCTTCAAGCATAAAAATGTGAAGGCCCCAGGGAACTAGAAAAACTCTTACAAAAGCTTTCTTTTCCTGATTGCCTGAAATTATTTTCTGAAATATGGGGAAAATATGAAACACATTCTTTTAGAATTATGAATAAAATGTTTAAGAACAAGAGCAGCAAACTTTTACTCTCCTCAAACGGTATCTAAGAATTACAACAGAAAAGGAATACTGTTGTACTCATAATTACTACAGTAGTTATATTGGGACAATCAGTCTTTAAAAGAGCAAGATGAAATTCTTCCCTAAGGGAACATTGCCATTTACAGAAGAGGATTTACTGCTCCTCTTTACAGGAGGTCATTTTCTGAGTTTTTATCAACTCTCTTGTTCACCTTTGTAGAAGTTATCTGTTCCTTTCCTGATCAGACAGGAGTGCAATGGAGAAAAAAAACCTTCAGCATTGGAAAGAAATCCTCCTGGGCCAACAAATTTGCCTTTCGGGTCCTCAAAAGAATAAACAGCACAAAAGATACAAAGGAGTGTTGTATACTTCTTCATTGAAAGTTAAAGAGTTTTGAATTTGATATATGCTCTATCTTAGCTAAAAGATAAAGACCTATCCAAGTACAAACCAGATCCAACCCACTTAGTTTTTAAACATTGGCCAAGATCAGCTGCCATCTGCTGGATCTTTAGTATATTCTAATAAATCATAATTTAACTCTTACAAATCTGGTATCTTATGACAAAAATCATAAAGTATACATTACCCATATACATTTACAGTATAGTTATGAATCAATTTAATATACCAACATGATTATTTTAGGAGCAAACCAAATTATGCAAAATATTGTTTACCATAATTTATTTTTTTGTTCCTAAAGTAACAGTGAACTTCGATCTGTTTAAAAAAAATCTATTTTTATTTCTATTTTTCCACAATATGTCTCTTCCAGAACATTGAGAAAAATATCAATACTTTTTTCACTTCAATGTTTCCCCAAATTTTTATTGGTATTAATATTTGTTTTACAAGGATCATGCACGCATTTACTTTAGCATGTAAATGATAATATTTATTTAATTCCAAGTAGGACCAGTAAACATCAGCTTTCCAACATCTGATTAAAAGCTCTAGGTTCTATGATCTACAATGCCTTTTTTCCACATGTATAACTTATGCATTCAAAGTATGATTAGGTATGTTTCTTGAGTTATGAAAATGTATTTAACCAGACATACACACTCACTATATTGCCTATAGTTGTTAAAGACTTGCCACACTAAAACATAGAGAATATGATTTATGAAGCACTACCAAGTTCCAGAGTTTTTGAAGGAGCTACGAAATTTATTTAATGAATAAAGTAAATATGGCTACAAAAACCCTTAAATATCATTTCCATATTTCTTTTTTTCCCTCCATCCCAAAGTTTTATCCATTTTAGATTGGAGAGATTTAGAGTCAGGCACATTTTTACCAGGAGTTCTGCTGTACCCTTGGGGTAGAAGCACTCAAAAGGTGCTAACTGAAAAAGTAATACAGTAAATAAAGGTATGTTAAAAAATAATTCAACTAATTAAACAGTTAAAGTCAACCACTAACTAATTTAAACAAAACCTGACTAGGAGAAAGGTCATAAAAAGCAAAAAGAGAAGGGATTGAGCACAAATCCTAAGGGAATTCATTCCATACATTATCCAATGTTAATACCTAGAAAAGTAAAACTCAACTTCCTTTTTCAAAATAAATATGTTGGCCACTGACTTGAGGGGAAAAAATGGATTGAGACTGCTTTTCCCAAAGATTCCTAGATTCTATCCTGGACTTTTAAAACTACTCCATAGGAAGGATACCTAGTAAGTCTAGCTTCACTGACTAAACAGGAGGGAGAAACCTAACATGCACCTAAATTTTTTTTCTCTAGTCAAATACACAGCAGTCTTGCCATAAATAAACTAGCCCTAACATTAACAGGTATCTTTTGGTGCCATTTTTGGCTTCACTATCATCAGTACAGACAAAAATGAATGGCCAATTGAGTCCCTGGTACTATAAACTAAACTTCTCTGAGTTATTTCAATTTTTTAAAAGAACTGAATTATCTTTCAATTAGATAAGTTAATTTTAAAATTAACCTTTGCAATTTCATTTACATTTATTTGTTACTATGGTAACTTTATATGTTCATTTTAAAAATAAACCACCATCCAAGATTTAACTTCCCAATACCAAATATGGCACTCATTGTGATACTACATGAAGCAGATAATCTAGTAACGTAAAAGTCGTAACTCATGTACAGGTGGCCCTGGCTTAATAACCACTCATTCAACAACCCTTCAAACTTATGACAGTGCTGAATGAGTAGTACTTATCACCACTCCTTGTACTTTTGGCTGCTGCAGCATCCCCACAGTCACATGATTATGATCCAGGCACTTGGTGCCTGGCTCACAATTATGACATTGCAGTGTCCTGTTGTCACATGATCGCCATTTGCAACCTTCTTTGTCAGCTTTCTACAGGCAAAGTCAATGGGGAAGCTAGTAGGAGGTCGCAAATGGCGACCATGTGGCATCCTTAACAACCCACGGTATTTCGCTTAACATCACATGACATCACACTTTACAACTGTGTTGCTTAGCGATGGAAATTCCAGTCCCAATTGCTGTCATTAAGTGAGGACTACCTGTAATTACTAATTTTCCTTTCCAAATTCTTAAACTAGGGTTCACATCCTCATCTATCCAGTGAACAGTATCTGCAACAAGGTGAAGAAAGGACCCCAAAAAAACCTGGGATCAGCCAACTGTCAGAATGCATACTTCTAAGCTGGATGGCCTAATAGTATGCCTCACCTTACATTCCTCTTTGTGGATTGGTGCCTATGAAGATGGTCCCTGAGACCACACTAAATGTAGGAAGCATTTGTCAGAAGAATTAAATTAAAACTCAACTCCCTCTGGCAGTTCAGTATGGCTTCACTGAAAAATAGAGAAATACTGTATTTGGTCTGCAAATCTGCAGTGTCATTAAGAAAACTGTCAATGATATGTAGTGTGTACAAACCAACTGGCTAAAAAGCAGTGCTACCCTTACCTCTCATGCATTCCTGTATAACCATGTCAAATGCAGAATGAAGTATGCTTTAGTTTGGAAGCCTCTGAGCACTTTTCTCACATGGCAATTATAATGCAAGAAAACCTGATAGTCCAAAAAGAACAAGCAATCTAGAACAGTGGTTTTGAAAGCTATTCTTAAAGCTAACAAGAATGAAACTGAACACGACCAAAGTGAGTTGGAACTCAAGCAACTACTTCAAAAAAAGTAATTTGTAAAAATGTATTTATTAACAAATATTAAGTAGGAACAAATATCGAGAGTATCAGTTCTAGTTTTTCTTACTACATAAATACCAAATATTTGTGCAACTATTTAATACAACTTTTATAAAAGCAAAAAGCAAAGTCAGCAATTTTTATAGCTTACTGCATTTAGGAGAAACTTCATCTAACTTCCAGGGCAAAGCCCAAAATTTTGAAACAATCATATAGCCCTGTAATGGCACTCTATTATTCTATTAGACTGAAAACCTCTCAATATTTAAACATTTTCTAACAATGTTTTTAACTGTAACTAAAGATATGTTGAGCTTTAAATCAAAAGCCTATGCAATTAACATTTTTATATAAAATTTCAACTCATATTAAAACTCTTACGCAAAATGCTAACTCTAAGGGCTACTAATATTTTGTCCTACATGAGCATCATAAAGAAAATTTAAATTCAGCTTACATGGGCCCAAAGAGCCACTGATTTATTAAATGATTCCAAACTAAGGACTTAAGGCTAACAGATTTTAATGTATGGAGAAATAAAAGAGTAGTATAAGGTTTCTCCACAAAACATTATTTACATAGTACAATGCTCACCTCTTCCACTGGGCATGGTCAGAAGCATATAAAAACAGCAACTTGGCTAGAGATTAACTGCAATGGGAATTCATGGCCTTCCCCTATGGCAAGATCCAACAGTTGTTTGTAGTGAAATATAGTAGGTCTACTCCTCATTAGAATTGCTTACTGAGAATAAGCAACCATAAAGAAAAGTAACCCTACTACATTTTGCTACAAGAAGACATACAAGCCCCTACTGCATTGCAAGTAATGGTCAAATATACTGCTGTGCACCCGAGTCAAAAAGCACCAGAAGAAAGTTGCTACAGCAGTACTTAACGATAACCATTGTCTGTAAGGAGGATTTATCATGTCTCCATTTTACAGATACTGAAATAATTCCTCTCACCATCACTTACATATTTAAACTGTTTTAAATGTTATTCTATCCCATATAACTTCTAAATATAGATCACAAATTAAAAAAAACCTCAAGGATTCAAATGCCAATTTAAAATGGTCTCTACACATATCATATGACCTCACTCTTCTGAAAACATATGGGAAAATATGGTAAAATAGCATGAAGTATCTATACAAGTGAAAAATGTACAAGTCACAATAAACTGAGATACAGAGTTATCATTTAACCACATTTCATGTTCACTTGGAATTTCTGCAATGCATGTTATTCTTGTATCTTTTGGGTTCCTTCATGAAATCTTATTCAAGGCTTCTCCAAGTTTCTCCGTGGCTTCTGTGTATGCCTATCATTTTTAGTATCTTGGATAACCTATTTTGCCCCTTTTGTTTTGCTGTGTAATAAAACAACAAGGCCTGTGTTATGTTTCTAAAAGTGCTGTTTGCATATTATCAAAAATATAAGTAGCATCTCAACATTTTGAACAGGATAAATTAAAACAGAAATCATAGGGTATTTTTCATTTACTATAATGTATCTTTAGCTTAAAAGATTAGCTAAAAGTTCTCATTCAAAGAAAGAAGTTGAAAATCCTTCATTTAAATTAGGATCTTCTAAAAAGTATCTTGATAAAACATCATACTAGCCTAAAGTCCAAAGATTACACCCAGTGCATAAGGAAGTTTCTGTTACAGAAAATTTCCTGGCCTCCAGGAAATTGAGAAGAATCTCCTGAGGATCAGGAAGCACTCTGGAAAGAATTGGGATGTAGGGAAGCAGGAAAACTGGATGGAATCACTTCAGGCTACTCAGACTAATTCCCCTACACACACACCAGGGATGATGTAAAAACAGAAACATATCACCCTGAACTTGAGAAAAGGAACACTAATGGTGTAATTGCAGCTATATTGTTGGAAATTATTGGTTATGTTGTCTAAAGAGAGCCTGCTGTAGAAACTTAGTTGTGACAACTTAGCTTCATAGTTACAGATGAACTAGCCACAGAAAGGGGGACACATTCAAAGTAACAATTCCGTCTGGAAAAAGTCAACTACAGTTTCTCTTTAAAGATCCTTAGTGAGACACTTATGCAGGCAGATAGGCAAAATTTGTAGGGTGATAGTTATTTTTTGTATTCATTTCAAAACAGCTGGGAATTTCTAAAACGAAGCACATAATTTCTAGGTCATGATAAAAAATGAAACTGTTTACTGTGAATAACAGAATGCTATACAATATAGTTTTATTGTAAAAAGCAAAACACTATTTTACAATTCCAAATGAACAGAACTTATGGAAGAACTACTCCAATCAGTAGACTGACAAGATATTCTTAATTTTACCTTCACACTTTAGCAAACAATATACTTCTAAATTAACAACAACAAAAAGCACTATTTACTGTAATGATACAACCTAATTGAAGATTTTACAATGGTATTACATAAAAATAAATGTAGAAGTTACCTGTTTGTATTCACTAACACAGCTTTGGCAACAGAATCTTTTCGGCTCTCCATCAACCATAAGGATATTGTTTGCTGCACCTTTACTTGGAAGGTATTCTCCACAATGCTCGCAACAATTCATGATTAAACCATTTGCCATTCGGTATCGATTGAAGCAGTGATCACTACACAGCTTATGAGTCATGTTTTTAAAGCTAACTTCATGGCGTATCTAAAAGCAAAAATACAGTTTTATATAAAGAGCTAGATTTACTCTAATTATGAGTCTCAAGCATAACTTTAGGCTAATTGTTTAAGCAATCTGGAAACTGCCATTTCAGAAACAGAAGCTTGTACTGGCACTTAAAAGAATGTTACACTAGAAAATGGTACATTATATAACTTAGAAAAATACCTTATTCTAAAAAGGGAGTAACATAGAGTTCTAGCTTTTGTTATAAAGATTATAACTATGTCAAACAATATGTTGCTTTATCATTATATTAAAAAACTACAGAAATTTAATACAACTATATTTATGTTTAAAAAATGAAAGCTGATATTCCATTTTATAAGTTATTCTTACTTTAATTATATAAAATTAATGACATTCACAGATTTTAACAAAAATGAGGTTTTTTTAAAAAACAAAAATATAAGAATGCCCTTAAATTTCAACGTTCAAACGTAAAGCTCACTTCCTCTTTCTCAACCCTTGCTTGTCCTACTAGTCCTTCCCCATAGCAGCTTATTTTCCTTGGACAGCAGGCAATTAGCACAGCTTTGGTATACAACTGATCTTCCCTCCCTCTGAAAAATCATCTAAACATTATTGTAAAGATATAGGAAAATAGTGTGTGTGTGCGCATGCGCACACATGCGCTACATACTGGTACTGCATGCTCAAATGTTCCAATTAAGAAATATTTAAACATTATGTTTTAAAAATCTAAAGGGGAAGGTCTTAGTAGATGCCCACAGGGGATTTTCCAAAGGCCTGTGTAGTGCTTTACTCATTCAACTCTAGAATTTTTATGTCTTCTACTTACTAAAGATTACTATCTGTCAAAAGATGAAACGGAATGTATCAAATAAAATTTAATCCACAATTAGCAAGGAATCTTACCTACATAATCCACTGTACTGCTCTGATCAATTATATAATGATACTGGAAGTTTCCTAAGCAATTCAAATAAAAAGGATTTTAGGGTATCAGTGAAAAATAGAAAACAAACCTCAGTGAGTTTACCACAGATAGTGCATCTTGACTTATTTAAGATTCCTTTTGAGGGATTCTGTTTGTCTTCATAGAAAGACAAACATGATGTACTGCAAAACTCCTGGAAAGATTCACTTGAATCAACCTGAGCAACAATGGTTCCTTTCATTGTTGTTATGTCTCTGAAAAACAAAATCATTCTGTCTCAGTAGGAATGTAGGAATATTGCTTTTGGAGGTAGAGAGGCTGGGAAAGGAACATGTTCTTTCAGCCAGTTTTTCATTTCACAATGTTTTACAAATAATTGTTATGTTTACTAGCCTTAAAAAGTAACCAGAAAACAATTGATGGAAGGAGATAAATTACAGGTAGTCCTCAACTTACGACCATTCGTTTAACTAATGTTCAAAGTTACGACGGCACTGGAAAAGTGACCTACAACCAGTCCTCACACTTACAACTGTCACACTCCAGGTCACATGATAAAAATTCTGGTGCTTGGCACCAACATGTATTTACGATGGTGCAGTGCCCTGGGATCATGTGATTGCCATTTGCGACCTTCCCAGCTGGCCTCTGACAAGCAAAATCAATGGGGGAAGCTGGGTTTGCTTAATGACTGCATGATTCACTTAACGACTGCAGTGATTTGCTTAACAACCATGGCAAAAAAGGTTGTAAAATCAGGCATGACTCACTTAATGACCGCATTACTTAGCCATGAAAGTTCTGGTCCCAACTGTGGGCGTAGTCAAGGACCACCTGTATTCAGAGATAGACATACTGACCAAAGAAATGCCAGTAGAAGCAAACTACAAACAAAATTAGTCTTGTATGCCTCTTCTATTTAATGCTGACAAACACCAAAAATCAAACGATCTTTTATTTTTTTTTACTTACATTTATTAAGCAGATAAAGGACAAAGACTGAACAGCTATAGCTTTGTATTTCTAACTTTTGATAACCATTTAGTCATTTTTTGAGAAACAGCAACATATAATGGATATAATTATTACTACAAAGTAGAGTTTTAAGTAGAATTAACTTAATATACAATATAACTTGCAATATAATTATCTACTAGGTCACTGTAAACATTTATCACAGAAAAGCTGGGTTATATCAATCATTATGTGAACAGATTTCAATTACAAAATGTCACTTCTTTATGTCCTCTTCTGTGCACCTTCCCACATTCCTACTTAATCTGCTACAGAAAACCACATTCTATATGGAGCAGATTTAGGAGGCATCAGATAGAAGGGAAAGCAATCCAATGAGTAGTTTGAATTCTGCAGATAAATGGACACATTTGGGTACTATGCATTACATGTTAATGCTGTCGATAGATTTGACCAATGAAACCTGGACTCATTAAAAACACACAAGGAATTTATTTTATGAAATGCTTATGTAGCCCTTGGTAAACTGCTGTCATCTGATGGACCAATGAGGTTGGCTTATGAGGCTGATGGAGCTATGTTGGCTTAGATAAGTTTCAAAATATTGTAATGATATCAATCTGAGCATCCAATTTTGGGCATTGTTTTAAAATGTCATTTTCACCCTGCAGTTGAATTCTTACATTCATTACCTATAGGACACAGCTCCACTTTATTTTGTTTTGATCTGTGTTCCCAACTCAGAGTATGCCATTGGAATTGTTCACTTTGGCTGTTTTTCAATGAAATAAAATTCAAAATGTTTCAAGTATTGTGCCATGGGGAAAGACATGAATATAAAGCTAGCTCCTTGCTCCAACCTTTGTCTTAGATAAATATATTGATCAGTCCAGGCTATCTACCTGTTTATTAAAAAAAGGTTGACGGGTTTTTTTAATGCAAGGATTTTTAACATTTCCAAGGTAAATAATGGAATCAAATGTTATATCTGCTGCCATAAACAGCCATAGCTCAGCAAAGAACTGAAAGTTCTTCAGCTCACCCAATGAATAATCTAATAAACAAAACAAACAAAACAAAAATAACCATCAAGGATTTTTCCTGATGCACATCAATACCTTTATATTTGGCCAGTTGCCTGCAACAGTCAATCTTAGCTCTTGCATCCATATTTGGCAACCTGAAGTCTGAATAACAGCAACACTATTTCCAATGCCTATTTTCTGTATATTTTTATTCCTAGTCCAGATGCTTCCTGAAGTTAAGGTGTGAAATTTATTTAAGATATGTATCTACAGATACAAGTATCTTCTTCCTTAGAGAAGACAATATAAACCAATTGTTACGGATCAAGTCTAGACTCATGAGTAATTACACATATCTTCCTGCTGCTCTCTCCCTCTAGTGTTATTAAGAGAACCTGCATTCAAAGGAAACAAGTGACTCTGCTTGTTGTCTGGGGGTGTTGTATCTGCACGTTTCCACATCACTGTTCATATGACAGGATAACATATGGCCCTTCAATCACTTCAAAAAAGCTCAGATTTAATTACAAATAATGGTGACAAAGTTCTCCACTTTAATTGATGCAGCACAATTGTTTGGAAGCATACTGAAATATGACAAGAAAAACTGATAATATTGAAATGAAAATATTTTTTAAGTTACTTGATTTAAACATATATTAGGAAATCACATAATTTAACCCTATCCAATATCATAATTTCCAACATTGCTCGTTTTTCTTCTTTCACCTTCCACCATTACTTATTCAACATCACTTGCAGGAGCAGGTGAATCTGCATCATTTGTATTTTTCACTCTCCTTGTCTTTTTATTTAAAACGGGAGACTTCTAGCTTATGCACCTACAAATTAGAGCCATGCTTGTCTACAGTCACTATTGATTAAGTTTCCACCAGATGTGAGAAGAGACAATAGCAATCACAGTAAAATCTACTGGCTAATAACAAACTTAACTAAGCCTGTTTTCTTAATCATTCTCAATCTTTGCCCAGGACTACATTACTGTATATAAACAACTGATGAAAGAACAACATAAAGAAAAGTACCTCGTCTCTTAAATAATAAAATTAATTTCACAAAGTTGTTAGAACAATGAACAGGAATATAATTTTAACAAACAGGATCAAGAAGTAAGAAAAACCCTTACTTTTTGCACATAACACAGAGTTTCTTTGGAGCTGGTTTATGAGAAAATGATGAAAGACAGGTAGTAGAACAAAAAAGATGAACAGATCCTTTCCGCTGATATGCAGTCTGGCCCTTCTGCAAAGGTTTTTTGCAGTTAGCACATGTAACTTTAACCTGCTTTGAAGGCTGCTGTTGTGCAGGTGGTTGGAAGACTTGTTTGGGAAGAGATGCCACAGGTGACAGGGAATCTACACCTGGTTGCTTCTGATTCCTTGGAAATGAAGCTGACTGAGATATCCAGGAATCTTAAAAACACAAAATGAAGAACTTAAATAAACAGCTTTAAATAGTTTACAATGATAATAGGCTGGCATTAATCTGACAGTAAAGCATAATATTGCATTGCTAGTGCAGGAAAAACTACAGAAATTATTCAACTGTTAACATACAAGGGATTGGGTTGCAATGATTTCTATACAGCCTAATTTTTTAAAAATATTATTTATGGTTATAGAAATGGCCACAGAAGATTATAAACCGGGTAAGTTTGAGCTTATTACTGTCTAGATCAACTTTTTAAAAACGTTCAAAATATGAATTTTAAGTGTCCAAAGTGTCTTGAATTTAACATGATACTCAAAAGCAAGCTAAGCAATGCGGGACTACTTTCTACAATGGCTGAGAAAACAAGGAGAACATGGAATTGATTTATTTATTCATTTAAAACAAACGTCCTCCAAAGTTTAAGGAAAAGTAGAAGGATTTACATTTTAATTTCAACTACTAAAATGTAGGCAGTTTCCTAAGAAGCTTTAAGTATGTCCACATTTCCCTAGTTTGATATAAACTAGTGTCTTACTAAATCCTACAAAAATGTGTAGTCATCAAGCATCTGAAAAGCATCTCACTGTTTACATTCTATGTCTATAATATACAGAAGTAATGGACACCTACCTTGAGTAGTAGCCAAGGATTAAACTAGTATATAAATTATCATTACCTTAATTTGAATTTGAGCATACTTTCTAAGATTCAATGTTAGCTACCTGCTTTGGGGAGTATTTTTTGACTTGAGGTGCATTTTTCTTATATCTCTGCAACTGCAGTTCAAGTATACAATGTAATTTCATTCTCATTATTTTTTAAGTTAAACATAGCTTCAATGAAACATTTGGATAAATATGAATTTCAAAGTTTTATAAGTATGATTTTTAACATACACAACCATAATGCATGGTTTACTTTACCATGGTTTGGACAAACCAAAAATGTATTTACACAATTTATTAAAGCATAAACCATGTTAAAGAAACCATAATGGCTGGTTCACTAAACATTCTAAACCAAAAATCAATGAAGCCACATTACAGCTTAATGTATATGTTTCAGGTCTGTTTCACTCTTTGCTGCTTTAAAAAATGGCAGAATTATTCCTAGATGATTTTTACCTATTCTAATTTTGTGCATTTTAACTTGTTCTACATGTGTGAAAAATGGCTGTTTTGGGTGTTCTGAATATAACAACATATTTTGAGAGTTTTATTCTAAAAACGTAGCTGTTTCTAGAAGCATTATTTTGAGTATTTGAAGCAATGTGATTAAGTTGCTTGGTGGCTTCTCAATTAGTTGATTTTCTTAACTTTTTTCCAGCTTAGCCAGGATGTCAGAAGGGACCAGTCATATCTCAGCTGCATGCCTAACAGCTTGCCTGGTTAAGTTACTATTGTTTTTGTCTTTTATTTATTTATTTATTTATTTATTTATTTATTTATTATTTATTTATTTATTTATTTATTTATTTGATTTGTCCACGCCCATCTCCCTTACAACGGATGGCAAAATAACTTTGCTGTAAGCAAGTTAAGAATTTATGTGAGTTGATAATTGGGTTCCATCAATATTGAGTTGAGCTAAATATTTTGCAGGCAGGTAACACAATGGGGCAATGTTGTTATTGCCATTGAGATAGTATACATAAAAAATCTAAATTTTGTTGGGGTTTTTTAGCATTGATGTACACATATACTCTATGTATCATGTTAATATTAGTCATACAGTTAAAAAACATCAATAATTCCCCTTTTCCTTTTGCAACTATCATCTATCTGTATGTGCAAGCAAAAATATCAGGACAGATCAAAACAATTGCTTTTGTTGGGCTTCTCTCTGATAGGGTAAGCTGTGACAACAAAAAACCCCCAATGCTTATAGCAAGCTAGATCAAATTGTTTAGCTGTTCTCTTTGGCCCATATAACCAAAGAATATGGATATAAAAAATTTAAAGAAATTTAAAAGATCTCTCTTCTTTTGGTTGAAGAAGGTGGGGTGGGAAGACAACTTTTTGGATAGTTGATGAGAACGCACTTGTTTTCTTATTTTTTCCTATGGGATTTACTGTAATGTTCCAAACATATTTTATAATCATGGCCTTGACTAAATTTTCTACAATCTGAATAGTAGGCAACACTTATATAGACTACTACCTCACCTATCTGAGGTGGGAAACTATTGAACAGAAGCTGATCTCAAGTTCCCATTATTTCTGATGGCCGGGACATGCAAAACGTTTCAAGCTTTGTTCTGACACAGCACTTGAACTGTGTTTTGAGTTTTGTTCCAACAGAGTGCAACCAACTTGAAACATTTTGGCGAGATGTTTCAAGCAGTGTTTTGTTCTGAGCTAGAACACATTGTCTATTTGATACATACCGCCTAATATTAACCATATCCATAACTCCAATCTCTTGCTTTCAAGGTTATTTTTATCTTCCTATTAAAAATAATTGCTTGGACAGCATTTTCTGCTATTGGTTATGTCTCAGAAAATTTAGCTTCTGTATCACAGTTCAGCATTAAACTTTCTTGTGTAACAATTGATAATGCAGCCAAATTCTACTCGTGGCAAAAATGTAGTTGTATTTCCATCCTTTTAAGTTCAACTCAGTACTATATTTATTTAAACTGGAGTATTTTCAAAGAACTTGTAATGTAGTTATAATGCTACTTATATAAATTTAGATTTAGACATTGTGGATTTCAAGTGTATCATAAACAACATCATGATCAACTGAGTTCCAACAGACTATGACGACTGTGGGTTTGTCAACCTGTCTTCTCTGCAGATACCCCTATTACACTATGTTTTCACAAATCATATTGCTCAATCAGCTTGTAAAATTATCACAGTATCAAACAATCATGCAAAAGGTAATGTAGATATTATATACCTGTCCTTAGGAATGTTATTTAAAAGCTAGTCATGCCCATGAAACATTGTAGATGCACAGCAAATATAACACAGGTGTGGACCTCATTCTTGTTTCTGTGGTTTCATGTATCTGAAGTTGATAGCTATAGACCTGAATTCATTAGCCAAGGTAAATGATATCACGTATCTATAATTTTTGGCACACAAACTTCATATCCAATTTCTATCCCAGATAATTCCTGGCATCTGCACTATTTTGATGTTATATGATAATTCTCTTTCTGCATGTTACTTCCACTACACTGAAAATGAGCAAGTGCACAGCAGAGGAAAGTGGTAAATGCTTTCTCAAAGCTGAGATCCTACTAAGTGGAATAGAACTAAGCATCTGACCTTCAACCCCTGACGGAGAGCAGCATCAAGTTCAAAAAGTAGCTGGAACCTTCACTGCAACCCCGTAAGTATACCTATTGGGGTCTGCAAAGCAAGACTAAGCAAAGCACTGTCAACACTTACTTTGCAAATGTAGCTACAAACGCTATAGGTGCAGTGTCATCAAAACATGACACTGGTATTTTCCATGGTTTTGAGGAGGACAAAGAAGTGCTCCACTGCTTTCTTATTTTGATTTTGTATTTGTAATTCTGATAAAGATCCAATGTTCTGCTTTTTCCTTGTATTCTTTGGTTACTTTTGGGGGCAAATGTCATCTTTTCTGTGATTTCATTATCTGGAGTTGCATACTGGGACATGGATAAGGATATGTAATGTACAGATGTGGATTCTAATCTTGCTGTATGAAAGCAGGCCTGGCATTAACCCCATGTAAGACAGAAAGCTAGCAGATAACAGTAATGGTAGCCCATGGTACAGAGCAGGGAAATCGTATCAATGTGATGGCTACGTTTCAATATATTTCAAAAAAGAATATATGGCAGGCATTTCATTTAGTGCGCGCTTGACTATCAAAATATACATAGGTACAATATTATTCTCACAAAGGTATGTAGAAACTGAACATCAAAGTACAACAGTTATGAGCAGTTCTATTCAATACTCAAAATTCAGTTATTAGTGAACAAGATTACTAACTTAATATTGAGTCAGTGATGTGCATTGTACATGGGTATAAAAAAATAACTTTTTAGTCACCTCTGTTAAGCTAACATTGTTCTTTCAAGCACCATTTGTTTCTTTATAAATCTTTTTAAACCATCAAATTTAAAACTATTTTAGCTATTACATATCTGATTTACAATGAAAGTTAATGCAAATATTTTCAACTGTATACTTGTCATCTCAAAATGAAGCTATAGATGTCAGGTAAGTTGCATAAAAATTGCATTAAATTTATAAATAAACTTATTTTAAAAAGAGTTAGATATTTAATTTGAATGGAAGTAAAACCTCTGGAATGAGGTCCCCCCCCTCCAAAATTTGAACTGGCAATACTGGTATTTCAAAGGGCCTTAAAGATCTGACTCTGTCCAGGCCTTTGGAGGGAACAACTGATGTCTCTACCTTTCTGTTCCCCCTCCAGGTTTGTTTTCTTTGCCATTGTTATAATTTTGTCTTGTGCTATTTTGGGGTTTTTTGTATTGTTCTTTGTTTTTAAATGTTTTAACAACTGTAAACCACCCAGAGCCATTGGGAACCGGGCAGCATGTAAATTTAAATAACAATATTATTATTATTATTATTTTGGTGGCTTCCCATGGGGAGTATTTTTATGTTATAAATCATGAAGAACTTTTGTTAAACAGTAGCTTATAAATTATGCAAATAAATTATTTATTAAATTTGTATACCTCCTGACCACTCTCTAGAAGTACAGCTCCACAATACACCATGCTACCCTGCACAGTAACTCAATGGTGATCAATTTGAGTGAGCACGTTCCCGTTTCCCACTGCTCTGCAGTATACTCAATTTTCAATCCTACTGTATGCAACTGCTAACTAATGTAGCTCAGCGAATTTCTGGGACTGCTATTGTTCTATATATAACTAAACATTTAGACACGTATGGCTTCATTTTATGTTTACTAATAAACTTGTACCTTGCGGGTTTTTTTCAAATATTATTTCATGCCCATCCAAATGGGAAGAGTGCTGAAAATGCTCATCCTAATCTTACAGCAGATAGAATTCTATAGCAAATAGACTGCATAATAGTTATTGATTGTACTTAAAATTACTCAGTTAAAAAAAAAGGTAGACAAGTTGCCAGACTCCAGCACCATCTTTCATTCCTAAGAATGTCAGATAATTGCAGGGGAGTGCTTTCTAATGAATCTTGCCAGTAAAAACACAAAAATGGTAAGTGGGAGCACTGAGCATATCTTGGGATGTGAGGGAGTGAAAAAGCAAGGGAAGTGTTTTACTGATCCATGTGCATGTGGTACTGTTCCTCGAGTATATTTCTATAAGAATCACATTTCATTATTTTTATGCTTTGGAAAGGTAAATGCAGGATTCAGCATGTGGTGTTCTGCTCCTTTTAAATTATCTCTCTCAAGCTTATTTTTAGAAAAGGGTTTAAATGGTTTTCTATTTTGCAACTGAGACCCACCTCCATTTTTTCTTAGATTCCATGCTAAGTTACTTTTCTTTTAATCTCATAATTTTGCCCTTTGCAATACAGACATTGTCTAGCTAGCTTCATCCTAATGGTAGCCATATTGTGAAGGAACCCACAATACTAAAGATACTAAAGTATCTTGTTTATCTGCCCCAAAAGCTAGGAATTCTTTTAAAGGCCCCAAGGTTCCAGATAATTGTACTCAATAAATTTTAACTGTTTAGAGCGATCTTTTATTATAAAAACTTGATTTAAATTAACCTTTCAAGCAACATAAACTCTGATTTATAGAACTGCACCATTAGTTTCAAAAGAACTTAGAATATAATTGGCTTTAGCAGATTTTGCAAGTCTTAGGATAAAAATATATAAAGATACAACCTACCAGGGTTATGATGAGTTGCAGATTCTCCATTCTGAAAGACATCACCAGCTACGTTCATTCTACCAGGATTGAAAGGTCCTACACCAGTCTTGGTCTGTGAAGTTAAAGATGGGGTGTATGTTTGTATATTAACACCAAAATTACTTGACTGCAGTCCGTTAGATACATCTCCCAAGTTGGTATTCTGTAGTGATGTTACATGTGTAATCATTAAGTTCATGTCACGCCCTTCAGTATTTTCTAAACGGCCAACACTCACAGAGCTCATACCTCTTTCTAATGTAGTAACATTAGCTATTTGAATTTCAGAGTCTGGTTCTGTGGTTATACCACTATTACCTATTCCTGCATTTACCTTACATCTTGAAAAACTGGGTGTTGAGAATTCCATCTCACTGGTTCTGTTTTTACCCTCTGGAAATCTTCTTTCATTGAAATTGGAATCATTTCTCTCTTGTCCCTGATTTGTTTCAATGTCTTCTTCATCATCAATAATAATAGTCTCAGTTATACTTCCCTTTTGAGAGCTCAGGTCTTTTGACGGAGCTGATATTTTAGGGTCATTTCCATGTTGCTCTTCATTACTGGATGAATTAAAAACATTTCTGTGGTCTGTTATTAATGGTGTAGAGATTTGTGGAGGCTGTACAGGTTCAACAAATACAACATCATCATCATCTTCTATGGAGGTACTCTGGAACTTAGATCTAGAAACCAGAGAATTAGATGGACCTCCAAAAGAGCTTCCTACATTGGCTAGACCAGTTGCCATTGTGGTAAGCCCTTATAAACCAGACGTAGGTTCAGACAGCGTCAATTTTCAGCTACCTTGTGGCCTTCCAGAAAAACTGTTACAAAAAGAGAAAGCAGTTTCACTACAACATTATCTTATTGTTTTTTAAATATTTTTTTCAAAGTTACCATCTTTCTTTTACTGATTTATTTAGGTATATTCTAAACAAATTAAAGCAAGATTTTATTTCATAAATTTAACACACAATTATCTACTAAATCCAAAGTTCCTCTTTTATGCTCCAGTAATTTGCTATTTCTTTATATGTCAAGATGCCAAAATCATTTCAACAGCTTATAGAATGAGCATTTGTGTGTCATACTGAGCCAGGATTTCTAAATATTCTAGCTTACTATGAATGACTAAACACAGTGCTCTATCATCTCCTCTTGCAAGTGGGACTAAACTATAAAAGCAACTTCTGTTGTTCAAGGTTACCCAGGAACCGAACTGTTTTTCTGAAACAAAGCACAAATTTTAATCTAAGAACAGAGAACAAACCATGACAAACTGAAAGTGAAGTTCTGGTTCATACCTTACAAATAAACCAGTTAAGTAGCTTCTGTTTCTCTTACTTAAATCTGAAGCCCCAGGGCCACATGTGCCCCCCCAAATTTTGGTGTGGCCTATGAAGCCTCTTCAAAAATTACCACCAAATTGTATTTTGTTAATGAAATAAAATAATTAAAAATACAGGGAGTAATCATTTTAATTGTACTATATGTATCTAGATGTATTAAACTGAAACAGAATCAATTTTGGGGTTTACTTGGGTTCAACCTATTTTTGCCAATCGAAGGCCAAATGCAGTCCTTGAGTTGAGAAAGACTGGTTGTATGCCTATCCATCCATCCACCTACCTATGCTCTTGCATCAGTCTTGACTTCTGGCAACTACATGGACAAATCCATGCAGTTTTCTTGGCAACATTTTAAAAGTACAGTGGTACCTTGGGTCAGGAACGCTTCTGTTCACGACCAATTCGGGTCACGAACAGCACCGTTCACAAAATTTTGCTTCCGTTTGTGAACTTCACATCGGGTGACGAACAGGATCCGCGGCCATTTTCCCTGCTGTGACACATGGTCGTGGCTTCCTGTAGGGAGGGGGACTCTCCCTCCAAACAATAACCGCCTCCCCACCCACCTTCCTGACCTCCACGCCAGAAGTCGCCTCGAGCAAGGTTAGTGTTCTCTCTCTTCGTACGGTACTGTACTACACTTTGTTTCATATTTTTGTGGTTTAAAAAAAAATACATATGGTTCAGAATGGATTAACCGTATTTACATTGAACCTTATAGAAAAATTTGATTCCGTTGGCGACCAAAATCGGTTGGCGACCAAATTTGTAGGGGTCAGAACGGATTAACCATATTTACATTGAACCTTATGGGAAAATTTGATTCGGGTCCCGACCAATTTGGGTCCCAACCAGAGTCGCGGAACGAATTAAGTTCGTGACCCGAGGTACCACTGTAGTTTGCTACTTCCTTCTTCCTATGGCTGAGAGAGAGTGACTGGCCCAAAGTCACTTAGCTGGCTTCATGCTAAGGACTAGAACTCATAGTCTCCCAGTTTCTAGTCCAGTGCACTTAATTGCTACAACAAACTGGGTTCCATTAACTTATCTATAATCTAAAAAATTAGCAACATAGTAGGTCATAGTAGGCTAACATTTTGGAAATTCTGGCTTCCTTTCACATACGTATACTGTATCTAGACAACCTGAATTTGGATAACTACTAGATGGCGGCAAAGGGATAGAGAAAACTCTATCTCATTCCTACCACCTAGTAGTTAATATGTATTTTTGCAGCCCCGACATGACAGTCCTAATTGCATGTGCAAACTTAGCTATGGTGTTTGAAATATGTAAAAGAAATTTGAAAGAAAAATTGCTATATTCCAGTTCATATGCACTCCAAAATCATTGTTTAACATTTATAACTTTAACAAGCTTGACATGTTTCCCCTACCCTATTTGCACAAGATTGAAGGAAACTGAAGATTGTGTTTATAGTTCTGAATAAATTACTGTTCCTCCCCAGTTGGGAAACTCTGTTTTATTCTATCTGTGGTTAGCATAAACAAGTAAGATCTTAGAACTACTTAAAATGTGCTATTATTTTCAGTAAGCTTTTTTTATGTTCAATCTTTATTATGTAATTAATTTTATTTATTTCCCATTCAACTGACCACTTGAAGCAGCTAACATTCTTTTAAAAAAAAACGTATGTATTTCAAATCCAAATACTTACTCATTCAAGAACATCCAGCAATTTGTCAAGTTAAGAAGGTTCTCCAATGCCTTTTCGATCCTGGGAACTTTGCTCACTTCTCTAGACACGCTGGGAATGTTTTAATGAATATAAGCATCCTGAAATAGATTTAATGAATATTGAGAATGCAAGTCTGTCATGGAAGGTGACAATTCAGTAATTCACTTCTCAGCCAAAACCATTTTCAAACACTTAAAACAACTCAAAAGCAAGCTGGGTGTAAGATGAACAGTACAGTCAAGTTCACCCACAGCAGAATCTCAGCAGATGTCAAAACACTTTGATAAAAAATTGTATAGCAGTATTTCCCAAGCAGTATTTCCCAAGCACGTACTATCTTCCTTTAAAGAGTCCTATAAAAGTAGAAGGCAGACATTCATGATTATGTTTTATTTCCCTCATTAATAAATTATCAGCCAAAATTTCAAATGTGGTCATTTTATTTTTTCCTTTCGGAGGAACTGAGATCTTAACAAATGGCTTTTAAAACTTTATGTTGGTCAACATCTGCATATGTTTAAAGATCTGGTATCAGAACAAGAGAGACATTTTCTTAGGCCATAAATATTAAGAAAAATGGATCAGTAACTAAAATTAGCCCTGAGGGTTAATTTTATGCAATAAATATTCTGAACTACTAAAAAAAATTTATTTGAAGAAATTATAGTAAAATAATTTGCGGCTTACATTACAATCTTATTTTTTTTACTTATTTATATTTCTCTACCACATATAACTTAAGTTGTAGTCCTTGACTTATGAACATAATTGGGACCAGGAAATTGGCCATTAAGCAGTGCAGTTGTTAAGTGAGGCATCACATTACTGCCTTGATTTTACATTTTTGTGGCAGTTGCTGAGCAAATCACATGGTCATTAAGTGAATCACATGGCTCCCTACTGATTTGGCTTGTCAAAAGCTGACAGGGAAGGTTGCAAATGGCGACCATGTGATCCCGGGATGTTGCAGCCATCGTAAATACATGCCGGCTGCCAAGCACACAAATTTTGATCATGTGACTGTGGGGATGCGAGAACTGCTAATAAATCACTTTTTTCAGCACCGCTGTAATTCGAACAGTTGCAAAACAAATGGTCCTATGTCGAGGACTATCTGTACTAAAGTTTTACTATTCAAAATATTTCTCTATTAAAAAACACAAAACTATCCATCTATAGACTAAAGATGTTCAATGTACCGCAGTTCTATACATCTTCAATTCAAGAAATAATCTGATTTCAAGCATAAATGAACTACATGGGACAGTAAAAAGTGTTTCTGCTGCTGTCAATAATATTCACTAGCCTACCCACTTGCTCATATCCTTTCACAACTAAACCAAGCTGCAAAACTCACGTTTATCTCTCTTCAGAGGAAGCTATAGTTATATTGAAAAAGCAGCAAAGAAAATATTTTAGATGTTTTGGCATCAATTACTTCCACCCTCCCAGTATAATTCTGTATCAGATTAAGTAAGCTAAAGAAGTTATTCTTTAGCATGTATGTTCTATGGAGAGAGAGAGAGAGAGAGTGTCTGTCATTGGGAGTTGGGCGGCATACAATTTTAATAAATTATGATTATATTCACTAATTTTATGTTACAGCAGTGGCATAGTTAGACATTCTAAATAGCATAGGTATTTAGTTTCATATATTGCAACAAGCATCTTCAGTGATTCATGATCAGATTTAAAACATTCTTTTACAACATCCACACAGTCTGAAATACAACAGTGGAACATCATCTGTACCAATCAATGCAGAATATTAAAGTTTATTATCAAAACAGATAATGGGTTGTGGACATGTTTCAAGTTCAATCTCTTTTTCTAAGATAAAACTATTCAAGAAGACAGTATGCCCACTACCTGATTTACAGAAGTGGAAACCATAAAACAAGTACCAGGTACAAGCAAATGAAACTTCATCCCCCAGAAACTGCAGTAATAGCAAAATGAGATAAAAGCTAGAGTCCTACTTGGGAAGACAAGGGTAGGGGAAGGAAGGACATGTGAAGTTTTAGCATATTCTTCTAGATAGATTATTTACAGACAGCACGAAGGAGCACAAATGTTTTTTCATCTATTAGGTAAAAATGAGGTAAAAAATTAGGTTAAAAAATTAGGTAAAAAATTTCATCTATTAGGTAAAAAAATTAGGTAAAAAATTAAGATTGATCTGCAACCTTTTTTTCCCTAAAAGTTCAAGACAGCATATAGTATTCCATTCTCCAATGTTATCCTCACAATAAACCTGTGAGGAATGACCAGTGCAGTTACACAATGAGCTTCTGTGGCGGAGTATAGACTTGAACCTGGATTTTTCTAGTTCAACACATTAGCCATTATGTCAAATGAGCCACGTTAATTATGTTCACTACAGTTTTTCCAGCGCTCGAGTATTAAAACCCAATCTGTCAAAGTTTAACACAAAGTTCTAATCTATATTCATCATAATGGATGGTGTTTACTCGTGAATGTTTCAGCATGGACATGAACTGCAACAAAATAGTAACCTACCAAATACGTCAATGTTCATTTGCTCTAAATATGAACAAATAATGATTCAATTCATTCATTGTATTTCTTAGATATTCGTGCAACCAGTTGATATTGCCATATAAATTCAATAAATCAATAATAAAAAATATCATTATGATAGTTAAATAAATTTATTTAATTACCATAATAACCCTTCCCTTGGTTTCTTATCAAACACATTGTAATAGGCTGTCCTGAAAGTTAGGCAGCAGCGAAACTAAGGAAGAAACAAGAGTTCTATAGTACTAATGTGCATATTCTAATAGCTTAGCTAGTAGAAGCATACTGAGAAAAAGTTATGACAACCTGCATTTATTTATTTATTAAACTTGTATGCCGCCCATCTCCCCCAACAATATCAGCATATATAGAGCATGTTCAGTAAGATAGTTAATTACTGAAATCTAAAGATCTTGAAGTAGGCAAAGACAAAATGTTAATCATGAATCACTGAGTCAATGTCATCTGCCCAAATTGCAAAACCAAATGACAACACCTGCATGACATAATCACACATGTTGCCATTTATCCCCTCCTTAACATGCCCATTCTGCACTCAAAACCAGGTTTCATGCTGTTTCATGCTCAAACCCTTATTATTCGAGCCTAAAAAGTTCCCCTGCCTGTCCTGCAGATCACAGAGTTTCCTATCTCTCCCCACTCCCTTTTATTTTAGGAAATCTAATCCACCAAGATGGACAAAGCAAAAATACTTGAGGGGTGAACAAACAGGAC
The DNA here is from genome assembly GCA_030867105.1 of Liasis olivaceus. Taxonomy (NCBI): domain Eukaryota; kingdom Metazoa; phylum Chordata; class Lepidosauria; order Squamata; family Pythonidae; genus Liasis; species Liasis olivaceus. The sequence continues at coordinate 93,908,678 of CM061352.1, forward strand.
ATCCTATGCAAATTAAAAGGGGAAAACAGCAACACTATGTTCTAGGTTACTTCAGATATTCTATACATATCTGAAGATTCATGCATGGTAGATCTAGAAACATGGAATTTCAAGTTCCAGTTGGACTACCTCCCACTCATCAGAAAGGAGTGACAGCAGCAGTATCAAAAGATCCCTGGCTCATGTATTTATTTATTTAGTTGCCAAAAGGCAACTGCTACCAATGCAGAAACATATTTTGCCAAACTGGTTTACTTAAACACCATGAGCCACTATAGTTAAAAATTCTACTGTGGCACATAATCAAGTTAATCAGCTATTGTGTGATTGTGCTATCCCTGAAATGTGTGTTCTTATATATATGTGTATGAGTGTGTGTGTGTCTCACATACGTCCTTCCCATATTTTACATATAAGACAATTTATATCAGTGCCTGATAACGTATTTATGCACACAATAGCGTTTCTTCATTTCCTATTTATCTAACATTATTTTGTATCTCCTCAATCTCATGACTCTGGGTGGTATACAAGAATCTTAACAGCAATGCTAACATTTAAACGGTCGTATCAATGAAAACAATCAAGAAGTAATAAAAGATTGCCATCCCTCTTTTCCATTAGGCCTCAACCCACATTAACACTCAGTTTAAAAGATTGATTTTTAGAAGCTTCCTAAAAGCCAGGAGAAGGGCCCAAATGTATTTCTGTGGCAACAGGTACAATGGGGGCTACAACCAAGAAGGCCTATCTTCTGTCTCATGCCTACCTCACATGGGTGTGACCCTGAGGTCCTCTCTTGATGTTCTAACTAGATGGGCTGACTCAATTTGGAAAAGGCAGTCCCCAAGGTAAGCAAATGATGCACTGCACAGTGCTTTAAACCAGTACTTTGAAATAGGCCTGGAAGCCTGCAGGCAATCAGTGCAGCAACCACAACACAGGTGTTATTCTGCAAAGGCAGGCTCTGCCTGCCAGCAATCTGACTGCTGCATTCCATTCCAGCTGTAACTTCCAAGTCATCTTCAAAGGTAGAGTGAGCTGCAGCAGTCCAACCACATGGTGATAAGGTCACAAGTTCCTATCACCAGTGCTTCCTGGTCCAGGTAACTAATGCATCATAAAAAGCTGGACAAAGACCTTTTTGGACATGGTCTCCACATAATATTCTAACAGATCTGGAAGTCAAAGACAATCCCCAACTCATGAACCTGTGCCTCCAGGTTGAATGTGACCCATCTACAGCCACAGCTGAAACAAATGTTTCTGAGAAGCCAGGATGTCTGTGGACAAACAACAACTCTGCCTTGCTTGGGTTTATTCTGAGTTTCTTCCCATTGAGTCTCCGACAGCCTCTAGCCACTGATTCAGGACCTCTTCAGCATCTCTAGCCCACCTCTGCGTAGCAGTATACAATTGAGTATCTTCAGCAGGCGATGAGGTCTCCTCCCAGCAGTTTCATGTAGATATGGAGTAACATGGGGTAGAAGATTCAGCCCTGTGGAAGCCCACACTGGAACCATGGGGTCAATCATCTTCCCCCATAACCACTGACTGGAATAATCCACCCAGGTAGAACAGAACCACCATACAACAGTACCTCCAGCCCAAACCTTTGCAGGTGATCCAAAAGAAATCATACTTTATGCCACTGAATGCCAGAGAGGTCAAATAGGACCAGATGTGATGTACTACATCCAGATTCTGATAAAAGTCATCCCTAACAATAACTGATACTGTTTCTGTCCTGTGTCTGGGCCTGAACCTTGACTGAAAGGGATTTAGATGGTTATAAATGAGGCTCATTTTCTCAACTCATCTGCTTTGGACATATCAATTATCTGTTGTATAATAAATATTTATCCTTTGAATTAGTTTTATAGTCCTTCCTCTGTAAAATTAGGGAAGTACATTATCTTTTAATTCTTCCTACATGCTATATACTCAGTGCATCTTAACTCACCATTTATATGATCTAATTACATGCACTTTTAGTTTCTGCTTTGTGTCTGTGACACATGTGTGATATGGCTATTACACCTATGGGTGGTAGCATGTTAGGTATGAACAGTATTGCTTGTTGTAGAAAACATATGTATATGTAACAGCTATGTATCAATGTACAGAACATTTTGTGGGCTTTGCCTTCAGATCCACCAAATGCAACCTTCCTAAATTGCTGTTTTGTGATTGGCTCCTCCTAGTGGAGCCAGACTTCTAGCATGGCTTTAGTTAAAATAAGTAAGCCAAATGCAGATGCTACAAGTCTCAAGCTCAAGACTAGCTGAGAAACTATTTTTCTTAAAATATACCAACTCAAGTATTGTTATAATTGTATTATGTTAACATTTTATATTATTGTATAACTATTGTATTTTATTATATGCATTGGATATAATAATTGGATTGAGGTGGTGTATAAATTTCATAAATAAATGAATTATAAAAAGTATAACATGAATTCACAAGCACATTCAACTGACTTGAGTGAGACATTGGAATAGAAACACAAATAACTTTTACTACATCTTAAAAGGAGATATAAAAATTTCAATTCCACACATTTGAAGTCTTCCAAATGGAGTGACCAATTCACTGACTTAACTGAATGTCTGTAAAAAGAGCAGTAGGTCAAATGAATTTTTGTTACATATAATTACCATGCTGTCTGTTGACTTTAAACATGAGCGTACATCCTAACTAAAGTTTGCTGAAAATTTATGTTTCACTACAGGTATCTCTGGCCAACAATGTAAATATACAATAAGTACATAAGATCATAACCAAAAATGGTGGGTGCTTATAACATGAACACTTTTACACTGCTCTAGAGACAGCAATTTTTAGCTAAACTTGAAATAGCAGACATATTATTGTAACAATAAACTCATTTTTAAGCCCCCACTCATCCATGTAACTCTCTGAGTGATCTTTGGCCAGTCACTAGCTCTCAAGCTTACTTATCTAACAGATTTGAAATGTGTTTTTTTCTGAACATGAAACAAACCAGTTTCCTAGAAGTTCTGCTGAAGTGTTCTAGATTAGCCAAAACAAAAGACACAATGCTTGGTTATTCTGCTTTTGGTTAAAACAAAATCTGGAAGAATCCCAGAGTGATTTTATGGAGGAAGGCTGATGTACATTGCCCCCTCCCTCCTTCCTTCCCATGTCTATGCCTCTTCTTACTGCAATGATCGTGGCAGCATTCAATATGGCTTCCCAGTGCTTCATGTTCTTCCTTACCTCATATGCTATCAATGCCTGTGTGGTGAAGGGGGGCGGGGCGGGAGGCCCTCTATGGCATGCAGTACCCCCCTGACATTACAACAACCATACAAAGTCTCCTCCATTACCATTAGTGCACAGACACGTGCCTTCACCATGAAAACTGCTCAAGTTTGGCATTTCTTAGGGTGTGCATGAAATGCAAAATGCATTTGCCAAATGCATTTTTGTTTCAAATGTAAAACACATTTTGTAATTCTACACAATCAAAACCCATTTTGATTATTCTCAGTTTTGGCTGAAAAAAAATCTGGAGAGGTGTCATCAAGCAAGCAGGACAAGACTGGAGTGCCTCATCCTCCTTTCCACATGACATGCTCCAGCCCACCTGTCCATCTTCCCAATGCTTTCCTTTCCTCCTTACCTCTCTGGTCAATATCTTTGTACTCAGGCATAGCATAGCCAACCAGTTCACTCCTCCCTCAATCATCTCTTTCCTTCATACAGAACACTTTTACCAGTAACATATATGTTTCAGTCTGGACATGGACTATCCAGAACAAGCTTCTTCCAAGGGTACAATGCTTTGTACATAATTTACTTTTCTCACTCCAACCCCCATCTCCCTGAAACACCTCTCCCTGGAATCATATTTAAGGCCATATCTGGAAGCAAATAAGCTTAATTCTGTATATGGACCAAAACTTCTGAAAAGCACATTTCAGTTTGAGGAAGACCATCTGAAAGAGTTGCTCTATGCACTGAATGTGTTGCACATCCCTAGAACCTATAAGAATGAAATCATGCTATCTTGCCCACTTTCAACAAGGATATTCTATTATAACTGACTGAAGCTCTCAAGTTATAGGCAGAAATCTTTTTCTAATTGGAAGAATTATACGCAACTTGTGGTGCCTTAAAGACTAAAAAATTGCTTGTTTTTAAACCAGAGCTTGTATTATCAAATAAATTAACTGTTACTCCGAGTTGTGAGAATCTATGTGCATGAGTGTGGACTGTAAGCAGGAGGACTAGAAGTAACACAAATGGAAGAAATACAGAGTATAGAGATTTGGGTGATACAGAAAGTTTTATTGGTGAACCTTGATTTTTGTTCATGGATATCTGACGTTTGTTTCTCTTTTATGAGAACCAGGAAATCAGTTTCATTCCTTTCCTATTAAGCCAGAGTCACAAGTGAAGAAGAAATCATTATTTATAATCCTTGTCTCTTAGAAAAAGAACAAGGTAGACTAGCCAATTCACATATATTGCACAGAGTGATACAGGTTTGTTTAACCATTCCTTCTGACAGGCAGAACCAAGAAGTAAATAATTAGCACACAGCATAAAATCTCAAGTTAGAATTAAAGTTTCATTTGGAAGCAAATAACCTACCTTAAAAAAATCAGTAAAATGTGGAGATGTGCTTTATTTTTACTTGTACAGATAAGTCAGAAGAGACTATTTCTATGAAACTTTTACATGTTACCTGGCATCCAATCACCTTTTGAGGAAGTTTAACAGAATATGACTACTGTAAATGCAAAATCCATTCTTTGATATGCAGAAACTCCAGCGACCCATGTATGATTTCTACATGAATATACTCATTTGGTTCTTTAATACTCTATGTGAAAATGCCAAACGTTATCAGAAACAAACCTAAACCTACTTTTAAATACAAAGCTACGTACAATGAACTAAATTTTGGATTGTTTAATAATGGCTTATTGAATAAAACAGCTGGTTTCAGACAACCTTCTAAACAAAAACCAACAAATCAAGTGACAGTTTGGTGTGATGTGTGAGACCAACCAGTTTGGTTGTGCTTTCAATTAAATATTCAATTAAACATTTTGTATGAGCAACTTATCTTTGCAAGCTATTTCTATTTATGAAGTTCCCATATCTAATGAAATCATTTGAGAGTAACCAAACCAAAGGTATGAATCACACGTCAGCTTCTACTCACATTCAAACAAAAATAAGGACATTTTCAAACTTTCCTTCCCATATCACACAGGGGTCCTAGAGGATGAGTATGTTGTAGGCAGACTTGTATACAAGCTCATCTCCCTTGCCCACTTGTAACTATCATATGAATAGACCTCAATAAGACTTCCAAATACTCTAGTTTAAGTAAATATGTAAAGTTTCTTTACAGCTGACCAAACTTTATTTCCTATATTTCTCCAATATGAAAATTTCCATTTACTTTCTCAACTTTGATAGTTCTTTATGTAGTAGAACTTATTTTTTAAAAACAGCAGTATTCTCAATGGAATGAACAAGTTAAGGCTGTTAATCAAGGTTTGCTTGCCCATAGTTACTGAATAAGCGAATTGGTTGGACTCACTCAACAGTGTTTAATAATAGAAAAACTGGCTTCATATGGCACACACACAAAAAAATAAACCATTAAGCATGAAAAGTGTTTCTTTCCATTTTTATTTTGAATACATCTATTCCTCTGACATAGCTGAGTTTTTTAATCCCATGATTGCAGGAGCTTTTTTTAAAAAAAATGTTCCACTCTGGATCATGGGGATCAGCAAAAGAAATGACAGTGCCAGTAAAAGTAACTCATCCTTTGTTATCTATGATACTGCTAAAAGTACTCAGATTAAGAGTAAGAAATTAAGATTAAGAAAAGACTAAGATTAAGAAAAAAGTCAAGCAGGGCCTTGGCCTAATATGTAACTACTCTGTAACGGTAGTGTGCACATCAGTATTGGTATCATTTTACATTAGCATTACATATAAAACTTTAAGCAACAATATTCTATCCAGGTTTAGAGGCCATTTTTGCATTAAGATGGATTTACTACCCAACCTGCATGCCTATGAAAATATTTGGCACATCTATTATAAAATGATTGACAATTTTTAAGAATCAGGTTCCTACTGTCTTATTTGTAAACCATTTAAAAATGACTAGTATTTAAACTCTCCCATCCACTTCTCATTCCACTGAGTTATTGTTCTGGGTAGTGAAATATCCCTAGTGGTTTCTTCAGGGACATTAAACAGATCCTCCATGGGACTACTATTGTTTTTAGTCTCCTGGTGATGGGCCTGTGGTTGTTTCCATTAGGATTCACTTCACCAAGTGACTTTGCCATTTAGTGGTTCCAAATCTTCTTAGTAAGGTGAGGGAAAGAACCAGTAAATGTAGGATGTAGAAGGCAAAAAGAGACTTACATTATTTTGCTCAAAGAAAGCATACATCTTGGAAAATCTGATGAGACACAACATGCAACAACCCACAGGGTTCTCAAACAACCTCAATGGTTCCAAGGGAAATGGGGCCAGACAGCAGCCTTTAACTACGAACCACTAGAAAAACAACTTGAAAAAAATAACAACCAGTGGTTTCATCTTCCCACGTCCAGTCTCAAGCAAATCCATTTCGAAAAGAAAGAATTGTGTGATCCAAACACAGAGAAGACAGTTACTACAGCACGCTTTGCTAAAAAGTGGGTTATCTGAAGTCTTCTCCCTCCTGCCTGCCTGCTTGCCAGATAGGTCAGGTAAGGTTGTGGGGATTCAGAGTTCGGACGGAAATAATTTAAATCAGAGTAAAATATGTCACTTTAATGTACGCTCCAAAACTCTAGATGGCACTCGAAAGATACCCGCCCCCTCGCTCCCGAGCCGGGTAAGGCGAGCAGCGGTAGGAACCCGTCGTCCGCTTGCGGGTGTTGGTATTGCAGGAGCGATGTCTGCAGCAACAGAGCCCACCCCGCGGGGGTGGAGTCGCCTCACGGCCATTACCGGGGCTTTGCTCCAGGGCAGCAGCTGCTGCACCCAACCATCTCCCCCCCCCACTTACCCTGAGAGGCACCTCCTCTTAATCCCCACCCCCAGTCCTCGTGCCAAAAATGGGTGCTCTACCTCCGCCTCCCAAGGCAGGAAAACATATATAAATAGCACTCACAATGGGAGCTCCTTCTCCTTGCTGGGCTCTGCCAAGGCTGCACCAAACTGGCCTGGAGCCTAGGGAAAAGGGGAGGTGCTCGTAAAGGGGGGCATCCACAGGGGTAGCGGGCACGCCTTCCCATCTTCCCCTCCAGGAGACGCCCTTCCTCATGGGCAAAACAGAGTTGCCACCACTGCCTTCGAGTTGGTACCCAGCACCCCTCTAGACGCCCTTCCCAAAGGGATACTAGCCTCTTAGCCCACTGACGGCCTCCAAGCGCCTCACGGATACCCCCTTCACAGGAGGGTCGGGTCTTCCCTCCTCGGACGCGACTCCCCACGGGCAACAAACAGGAGGAGTTTCTGCTGGAAGCATGAGGGTTGTGGAGCCGAAGAACTCCCCCAACCCAACCCCCCAACCTCCCCTCCACGTTACAAAACTCTCGGGAGTGAATCCAACTCGATCCCATCACCTTCCCGCCCGCGTCTCCGGCGCCGAAATCTACCCCGACGCAGCTTTCTGCCAATTGCCCCGGGAGTTGCGCTTGGCCCCCTGCAGTCGGCTAGCAGCACTGCCGCCTCCAGTCGGCCGCCATTAAAGAGATCCAGCCAAACAATACGGGAGGGGAGAAAGAGGAGGATCCGCGGAGCGCAACGCGGAGCGCAATTACGGACTCCCGCGAGGGAGGAAGGAGCGGGGAGGAAGCGCGAGGGGACGGGAACACTCCCCCCAGGAGGCAGTTGGAAATAAAGCCGGGCGGAGAAACATCGCGCCCCCCCACTGCACACGCACGCACCCAGATACCCCACGGCAGCCCTCTCCGCATGTCTGCCCAAGCGCCTGTCTCGCGTCGTAACGGGGCTGCCGTCCTCCGATTCTTACCCGCCGCTGATCCTTTCTTGCCTTCCTAATCTACTGGCGGGAATGTGAACGGACAGCAGCGGCCACCAGAACGACACGCAGCGGGGTATTTAGCCCGGGTTGTTCTGAGACACGGCTGATCTGCTCCTGTCCCCACCCTGAAAGGGCAGCTGGGCTTCAAGCCAGTTCGTCTAACCCGGCTCCGCTGTTTCTACCTCAGTCCGTTCCTCTGATCCCCTCACCGAGCTCCGCAAAAGTCGCTTCCCCCCGCCCGCCTGCGGGTAAAACGCACCCTCCGCTGCTCCGCCAACGCTTCCTCAACTCTATCTCGGTCCAGTCCCGGGCTAAACGCTGCTGCTGGCGAAGGGGAGGAGGAGGGACAAAACCTAACCATCCGAGCCCGGGGAAAGGCCGCCTCGTGTTCCCGCCCATTGGCTTTCCCAGAGGGAGGGCTTTGGTATCAGGCAAAACCATTGGAGAAACTACCCGTCTATCGGCGCTCCCCGTCGCTGGTTGAGCCAAGGTTCTGTCAATTGGCTGCACGCACACGCCTCTCAACCCTCCTCCTTTGGTTCCACCAGGTTAAAGAAAACCCGAATTGCATTGCCCACCACTAACAGCTGCAGCACCTCTGCTTTTTTCAACTGGATGGGGAAGGTTTGCGGTCCCGGTGGTTAGCGTCGCTGCTGAGTAGTTTCATGCAGAAGTTTATGCTGCCTCTCTTCCCCCTCCCCAGGAAAGGGCGATGGCTTCCCTTAAGCCCCCATGTCATTTACCAGCGAGGAAGGTGTTTAACCCATTAATTTGTTTGCCACGGGGCAATTAATTCTCTTGCCACAGGGACAAGGGGTAAAAGCAGAGCTGAACACCGCGCTGAGGTGAGCGGCAAGGACGGATATGGCAATAAAGCCAACGGGTTTTAGACGCCCTCCCCCCCCCCCCCGTGGGCTGTGGATCTGGAACCCTTTCTAAGAGGGGGTAGAATAATAGAAACCAAGTCCCAAACACAAGGGGCAGCCTGTAAGTGCTTCCCCGAGGACAAGGGTCCCTGTCTTCAGGAGGACTCTTTTTCGCGCTCCCAACTATTCCGAGGCAAGAAAAGGCGTCTCAGTAGCAGCCCAGCACGGCTCCTGGTGGTGATGGTGGTAATGGTTGGTAATGGTGGTGTCGTCCTCCATTTTGTCGGAAGCTGCTGCAGGGAACTTGGGACCCCTTCAAGCCAATATGGGGCTCTGTGAGGCGCTTGTTCTCACTGTCTTTCGCCTCAGGATCAGGGCAAAGCACAGAGGGCGCCTTTGGCAGTGCCCTACGAGTGCTGAATAGGACTGACCATTGCCAGGGCGGCAAAGGAGAGAAAGCCAATCTCTCCACCCTCCCTCAGCCAAAATGGAGGATGCGCACTTCCCTTGCGTGGTTGGTTCCCCCTTCCTTAGCCCTGGGATTGACGCCCGCTCTTCGACAATAGGGGCGTCCGCGGTCTTTGGTGCGGTTGGTCAAACCCACGTCCTCTCCCATTTACTTATTCCTCCCCTGATAAAACGGAGGAAAGAGGCGGGAAAAAGCACCACCGCCTTTCCTTTCTCGCTCCACCTTGCAGCAATTCCGTACACAAAGTATTCCCTGGAGAAAGGCGTGAGGAAAGCTGGGCTAAAGCTGCTGGACCCACTTCCGCGTCGCCTATGCAAGCTTCTCGCTTTGCCAGCTCTCTCGGTTACTTGTGCGGCAATAGAGGGAGCAGTTTGAAGAGTTTTAAAGTCGCTCTTTTGCCCTCGACACCGTGAATGGTCGCTAATCTTCATGCGCCGCAAACGCGACCATTCTTCACGCAGAACGGCGGCTCCACCATGCTGTCAAACACGCGAACTAGAGCCATCAGGTCTAGCCAAATACAAGTGGGAAACTATGAATAGGTCACTGTCGATTTAGCAAATTTGGAAAATTTACTTTTTTACAGGGCAAAAGAAAGTCTAGAACTCAAATTGGTCACCCAGGTGAAAACCTGAATTTTCACTAGCTAACAATGAAATGATCAATTAGAAACGTATTTCTTCACTATTCCAAATATCAAAGTCCAACTCAAAATAGATTACTAAAAAGTGTTTATAAGTTATTCTGAGATGAATTTTGACATTTAACGTAATAAGGAAATGTGTTTGGTTTAATCAGTCACAGAAACTAGAACCTTTTTGGACTATTATACAGTATTATTGTTTGGTTTTTAAATGTCAAGACAGTGTTTGTCATGCTTACCCATAGTTAACTATGGTTTACTTAAGTTAATTGCTGGTATTCACACAATGGATGAGACACTAACCATACTGGCCTGGTTCACTCAAAGCTATATTTTAGTTAACTGTGTTCTGTTAATTTAGTCCATCACTGGACACTTCAGTTGTTTTCTCTGCATAGGACCACTCTGAGGTAACTTGTTCAAAATATGTTTGTTTCAGAAACAGTTTGTTTCAGAATTAATCTGATTTCATTGCATGGACATTTAATTTAACCTTTTATTTGGTAAAATGCCAATTATCCAGAATTACTGTGGGAATTTTCAGAGGTGCAATGATTTCTATTGTTACCCCTCCCCTCAAAGCTGATTTTTTTTTTTAATTAGTTCTTTCAATAATGAATATGTCAAAGGAGTAGATGTATTTAAAATGAAAATGGAAAGAAACACATTCCATGCTAAGTCAATATGTAGTGTGTTTGTTTGTGGTTTAAACCATAGTGAAGGATCTAAGGTCTTGTGTGAGTTCAACCAGTTACAGTTTGTTTAGTAATTATGGGTAAGCAAACCTTGGAATTAACAGACTCGGCCAGTACATTCCAATGACAATGTAATTTTGAAAAGATACATTCTGCATGAAAACATAAACTAATCCATGAAAGATTATATAATAATAAATGTTTTACTCTTTAAATTGTCTCAAGGTCATTTGTGCTTGTATGACACTGAAGAATGAACTAGTCATCCACATTTTGGCCTAATGTGTTGTATGAACTCCATGTGTGGTTAGTTTAGGGTTAGGGTATTTTCTGCAAACCAACAAGAGTGTTTTTTAAATATTCACTGTATTTTCTGCAAACCAGTGTTTTTTAAATATTTCACTGTATTTTCTGCAAAGCAACAAGAGTGTTTTTTAAATAAAATGTTTAAATTAGCCAGGGTAAATTGTGCATTGTGTGAACAGAGTCTTTTCATTTTCTCTGCAACTAACATGGCATCTCTGGAAAGTAAATCCCAAAGTACATATATGGAGGTTAGCCTTTGTTTAAAGGGTCACAATATTTTTGTTTTTAATTAATATGTTCCTTAAAAACAGATATTGGTCTGGTTTACATTACATACTAAGCCATAATGTGAGTTATTTTGATTTGCCATGTTGTATAAACCTTGCTGTTACAGATTGTAAACTATGGTTTGTATCTGTGTATTAAGCAAATTCAGCAAATTGTAGTTTAATCAGCAATTGCTAGATTAAAATGTTAAATGACCAGGCCATTCATTCCTATGCATGTGTTTCTCTTACTATCCAGGATATGTTAAATAGGGGGATGTTATAAAGTGCTAATATATTTTGATTAACAATGTAAAAGTATATTACTGCATCGTAAAAATTAAGCATAAATTTAAAACACTATTTTAATTTTCAGTATTTCTACATAAATATGATCTAAAACATGATCTTTTCTCCATACAAGTCTTAAAACATTATACTTGTTCATATATTTATTGAAGAAAATGATCCAAAGTTACATATTTGTGTGTGGCAAAAGTTTGTGAACCTCTAGCATTATCACTTCATTTGAAGGGGAAATTAGAGCCAGGTGTTTAAATCAGTGGGATAATAATCAGGTGTGAGCATGGGAGGTCCTGCCATATTTAAAGAACAGCATTCTGGATATTCAATTTCAAAGTTTCTGATCTTCACAACACAGGTATGTGGAAATGTGTCATGGCTGAACAGAGGAGATTTCTGAGGACCTCTGAAAAACAGTTGTTGATGCTCATCAGGCTGGAAAAGGTTACAAAACTATTTCCAGAGAGTTTGGACTCTACCTGCAGTCCACTGTCAGGCAGATTGTGTACAAATGGAGGCAATTCAACACCACTGTTACCCTGCCCAGGGGCAGTTGACCAACCAAGATCACACTAAGAACAAGGGGTGTAATACTCCAGGAAGTCTCAAAGAACCCCAGGGTAACATCTAAAGAACTAAGGGCCTCTCTTGCATTGGCGAACATCAGTGTTCATGAGACTACCATCAGGAGAACACTGAACAACAATGGTGTGGGTTGCAGAGTTGCAAGAAGAAAGCCACTGCTCTCCAAAAAGAACATTGCTGCCAGTCTACAGTTTGTGAAAGACTATGTGGATAAGCCAGAAGGCTATTGGAAGAATGTTCTGTGGACTGATGAGACCAAAATAGAACTTTTTGGCTTGAATGAAAAGTGTTATGTTTGGCAAACACTGCATTTTAGCATAAGAACCTTATCCCATCTGTGAAACATGGTGCTGGCAGTATCATGGTTTGGGCCTGCTTTGCTGCTTCTGGACTAGGACAACTTGCCATCATTGATGGAACTATAAATTCTGAATTGTACCAGCAAATTCTATAGGAATAATGTTAGGGTATCTGTCCAAGAAATGAAGCTCAAAAGGAAGTGGGTCATGCAGCAAGACAATGACTCAAACACACAGGTCATATGACCAAAGAAGAAAGTTACTGTTCTGGAATGGCCAAGTCAAAGTCCTGAAATTCTAATCCTATAGAAATGTTGTGGAAGGACTTGAAGTGGGCAGTTCATACAAGGGAGCCCACCAACATTCCTGAGTTGAAGCTGTCCTGTAAGGAGGAATGGTCTCAAATTCCTCTAAGCCGATGTGCAGGACTGATCAACAGTTATTGGAAATGTTTAGTTGCGGTTATTGCTGCCCAAGGGGGGTACACCAGTTACTGAAAGCAAAGGTTCACATATTTTTGCCACACACAAATATATAGCTTTGGATCATTTTCCTCAATAAATCAATGAACAAGTATAATGTTTTTGAGTCATTTCTTTAATTGGATTCTCTTTTTCTAGTTTTAGGACTTGTATGGAGAACAGATCACATTTTAGATCAAATTTATACAGAAATACTAGAAATTCAAAAGGGTTCACAAACTTTTGAGCAGGTTCACTGTCATAAATTTCCCCAAAGCATTCTGGCAATTAGTTCTGAGAGAGTAATAATCCTTGCAGGATGCTGTATAATACTGTATCTTCCACCACCTAGAATAATTGTGTTGAAAGTTTGGTGATGTATTACTTAGGGCACTTCCACACAAGTCTTCTGTGTCTGTTTGAAAATAGCTCTAGATTTCTATGTTTCCATCAAGTTAGAGAGGTGAATTGATTTAGCCAATATTTGAAAGAGCTTTTTTTTTTCTTTCTTAAGTCCCAGTTTGGAATATGGAGGTGATAAGAGAAATAGAAATTACAGAAGTGCCTTTGAGCTGAAAAGCTAGTTGTCTTTGTTTTTTAAAGATGCTATGGCTCCTTTTTGCCAGAGGGAATTCTTACCTCACTCCCCTCCTGGCTCCTGAGCATCTGGTCCTGTAAGAAAAGTGCCGACATTATGACTTTGCAGCTTCTCCTCAGTAACCCAAACAAAAAATGTTGGGCTGAAATTAGCAACTGTTTTGTCATTTTCCTCCTTGTCTTCAGCAGGGCATTAGACAACATGCAATAAAAGGCCTGGCTATTAGGTTTCTTTCTTTTTCATTTTCTAAGAATTTTTAATGCTGCATAATCCATGGCAACTTGGGACTATAGAGTGATTTTCATTCCATTTTCTCAGTAGCACCCATAACAAATGTCAGTAACATCAAAATGACATCACATGCATCATGATGTCATCATGCAAACACAAATGGTATTAATGTGGAAGTTGCATCAGTTACTGTAATTTTAATTGTATGTCACCATGCTATCTTTGAAGTGAAAAGTAGAATTGATAAACCTATGAATTAAGTATAGACAAAAACATTAGCTAGGGTACTGAGGGGAGAGGGAGTTGCTTTTAATAATTTTTAAAGAATGTATATGTACAGGACAAGTTCTGACATCCTATACCCTGTTAGGAGCAGACCAGCAGAGGAAAATACGTTTCTATGTCTCTCTTCCTTCTGGGTTGCATTTTTTGAGCAAATAATGGGAAGAGATACATTTATACCAATCTCAGGTCTAGTTGAAATTTTATCTTTTTTGAGGGCAGGAGGAAAATCCTTTGAAATGACAATCACTTCTACTTTATCATTTCCCTCTCTTTTTGTGGGGGTTTAGATAGAATGAAACTCAAAGACACTACCTCTTGCCCATTAGACTGCAACCTTAAAGAATACCAAATATCAGTTTCAACCATTCATATAAATTCCTGTTGTGTACCAAATGATCAGACGTGAGCAAATCAAGTCATAATTCTGAGTTTCAATAAAAAAGCAAAATCTAAATACAGGTGAAACTTGAAAAATTAGAATATCGTGCAAATGTTCATTTATGTCAGTATGGCAACTCAAAAGGTGAAACCAATATATGAGATAGACGCATTACATGCAAAGCGAGATATGTCAAGCCTTACTTTGGTATCATTGTGATGATTATGGCGTACAGCTTATGAAAACCCCAAATTCACAATCTCAGAAAATTAGAATGTTACATGACATCAATAACACAAGGATTGGAAATAGAACAATATCGGACCTCTGCAAAGTATAAGCATGCATATGTACTCAGTACTTGGTTTGGGCCCCTTTTGCAGCAATGACTGCCGCAATGCGGCGTGGCATGGATGCTATCAGCCTGTGGCACTGCTGAGGTGTTATGGAAGACCAGGATGCTTCAATAGCGGCCTTCGGCTCCGCTGCATTGTTCGGTCTCATGTCCCTCATCTTTCTCTTGGCAATGCCCCATAGATTCTCTATGGGGTTCAGGTCAGGCGAGTTTGCTGGCCAATCAAGCACAGTAATCCCGTGGTCATTGAACCAGCTTTTGGTACTTTTGGCAGTGTGGGCAGGTGCCAAGTCCTGCTGGAAAATGAAGTCAGCATCCCCATAAAGCTCGTCTGCGGAAGGAAGCATGAAGTGCTCCAAAATCTCCTGGTAGACGGCTGCGTTGACCCTGGACTTAATGAAGCACAGTGGACCAACACCAGCAGATGACATGGCTCCCCAAATCAACACAGACTGTGGAAACTTCACACTGGACTTCAAGCATCGTGCATTGTGTGCCTCTCCATTCTTCCTCCAGACTCTGGGTCCTTGGTTCCCAAATGCGATGCAAAAGTTGCTCTCATCAGAAAAGAGGACTTTGGACCACTGGGCAACAGACCAGTTCTTTTTGTCTGTAGCCCAGGTAAGACGCTTCTGACGTTGTTTGTTGTTCAGGAGTGGCTTGACAAGAGGAATACGACATTTGAAGCCCATGTCCGGGATCCGTCTGTGTGTGGTGGCTCTTGATGCACTAACTCCAGCCTCAGTCCACTCCTTGTGAAAGTCCCCAACACTTTTGAATGGCCTTTTCCTGAGAATCCTCTCCAGGCTGCGGTCATCCCTGCTGCTTGTGCACCTTTTTTGACCACACTTTTCCCTTCCACATAACCTTCTATTGATGTGCTTTGATACAGCACTTTGGGAACATCCAACTTCTTTTGCAATTCCCTTTTGGGGCTTTCCCTCCTTATGGAGGGTGTCAATGATGGTTTTCTGCACAACTGTCAGGTCAGCAGTCTTTCCCATGCTTGTGATTCCTACTGAACCAGCCTGAGAGACCATTTAAAGGCTCAGGAACCCTTTGCAGGTGTTATGGATTCATTAGCTGATTAGAGGGGGACACTTTGAGCCTAAAATACTGAACCTTTTCACACTATTCTAATTTTCTGAGATTGTGAATTTGGGGTTTTCATAAGCTGTACGCCATAATCATCACAATTATACCAAAGTAAGGCTTGACATATCTCGCTTTGCATGTAATGCGTCTATCTCATATATTGGTTTCACCTTTTGAGTTGCCATACTGACATAAATGAACATTTGCACGATATTCTAATTTTTCGAGTTTCACCTGTATGATTCGTATTGCTCCAAGAGCCAAGGAAAAATATTTGTTTAACACAATATATGATTAGCTCATCACAATGTATTAGATCCTACATTTGGAGAAGTATGTCTAGTTTTGATTTGTGTTGTTTAAGAAGTGTACATTCATATAAAAATAACTAAAGCTGTCATGGGATTTTAACATCTTATTTAACAAACCAAATAAATATACTTGGCTTGTTTATCTCAAAAAAAAAAATAGGCCAGGTAACTTACATTCTAAGTATGCAAAATGTGAAGAGGAAAAGTTATTTAAAGAAGTTGTATATTAACAACTGTTTTTAAATGAAATTAGTCTGAGTGACTGAAACATATTTTTAAATAAGAATATTGTTAAATTCTAACATATTCAACTTGAAGTAATATTCAACTTGAAGTAATTCTGGAACACCTTACAACAGTGTTTCTTAAGGTGTGGTCTAGGACCCCTGGGGGTCCCCCAAGACAATCTCAGGGATCCTTGAAATCAAAATTATTTACCAGCCTATGTTGAAAAATAATAAAATATTAAAATCTCATCAAACAATCATGAGAAGCAGTAGTGGCAGTGACTGCGTCAATTTTAATTTTTAATATGGTAAATATCAATAAATATAACCCATACAAACAAAACCTCTTTTCAGGTCTTCCATAATTTTTAAAAGTGGGAAGCAGTCCTGAGAGAAAAAAATTTAAGAAACACTGTCTTATGGTACCTGAGATAGTGTTTAATTTCCCCAGGTCAGATTAATTTAAAGTTTGGTTTTCACTTCCTCTTACCTCTTAACTGATCTGCTTTCTTCAATTATCTTAATTTGCTGTGCAATCTGTTGCTAAGTGTCTTCATTGATATGTATATGCAAACCTGAATGTGTACATCTGTTAGATTCAGATGCTGCAACAAGTATATTTATGCAATGTTTTGTTAAACTTGGGAATAGTAAATTTTAATTTCTAAATAGAGATTAGTTTCCTAAATTTTTCACTGAAATCCAGAACAATGGGGAAAAAACAGGTATTCACATTCATAACTAATGGGGAAAACGTCCAGGTAATGTTTGAAATTTAGAAAGAGTAAAATTAAGTTTTTCTTTTATGCAGAAACAAGTAGAAGCAACAAACCATTTTACATAAAATGAAAGGATAATTTACTGATGGAAAGATAGGAAATACAAAGTGAAAAGAAATAGCATTTGGCAAATGAAGAGTGGATAGAGATGCTATGGAAGTACCGGGTTTTGATTGCTACATGGACCGTGACTAACTTAATAGATTAGGAAAAGAAAATAGAAAAGAGGAATGTTAGTTTATTTATTTATTTGTCAAATTTATATGGCTACCCATCTCACAAGTGACTGGGTGGAGTACAATAAAACCAGGAATTAAAACATTTTACAAACTCATTTAAAAAAATAAGAATAGATAAAACTAGACCATGAGGAGCAAGATGTTACATAAAACACAACCAGCTTCCCTATTACCAGGGAGTCCCCAGGCTTGCTGGAAAAAAAGCACATTTTGAGGGCTTTCCGGAAGGCCATAAGGGTTGAGGCTAATCTTACCTCAGGCAGGATGATGCTCCAGAGGGTGGGCACCACAGCAGAAAAGGCCTTCTAGGTCCCATCAGATGGAACTTTTTCGCAGATGAGACCTGCAGCATGCCTCTGCTGCCAGGCCTGATGGGATGGATAGATGTAATAGGGAACAGGCAGTCCCTCAGATAACCTGGCCCCATGCCATGTAGGGCTTTCATGGTCAAAATCAGCACCTTGAATTGGACCTGGAACCAAACTGGCAATCAATGCAGGTCACTCTTCAAGGGCAGCCCCATGTACAGCACGTTACAATAGTTCATTCAGGAGATGACCAGGGCATGAGTGACTGTGAGCAGAAGCTCATGATCCAGGAATGGGGGTAACTGGTGCGCAACACAAAGTTGCACAAAGGCCCTCCTGGCCACAACTGCCACCTGCTCCTCGAGCAGGAGTCGTGAGTCCAGAAGGACCTCCGATTGCACACCAGATCCATTTAGGGCAGTGCCACTCCATCCAGAACCAAAGATGGTAAAGTCCCGGAATCAGTAGGCCATAAAACCCAAAGCCACTCAGTCTTGCCGGAGTTCAGTTGAAGTCTCTTGTTCCCTATCCAGATCCCTGCAGCCTCCGGGTCCCGAGACAGGACATCTATAGCATCTCTTAATTCGCCAAGGGTGGAGAGATATAATTGAGTATCATCAGCATACTAATGATACCTCACCCCCTGGCGATGGATGAACTCCCCCAGGGGTTTCATGTAGATTTAAAACAGGAGTGGAGGGAGCACCAAACCCTGCAGCACCCTACATAGTAGGAGCCAAGGGCGGGATCTCTCACTCCTGATCAACACCAACTAGTATCGGCCCCTTAGGAAGAAAGAGAACCAACACAGTACTGTGTTGCCCACTCCCAATCCCCAGAGCCGATTCAAAAGGATACAATGGCCGATTGTATCAAAAGCTGCTGAGAGGTCAAGTACAGCCAAGATGGATGTACTACCCCTATCTGGCTCCTGCCAGAAATCATTCAAAAGTGTAACCGATGCCATTTCCATCCCATGTCCAGGCCTGAAACCTGACTAAAAGGGGTCCAGATAATCCACTTCATCCAGGGACTGCTGAAGGTTGCTGATGATTACCTTCTCTACAACCTTCCCTAAAAAAAGGGAGACTGGACACTGGAGGGAATTGTCCAGCAGGTTGAGATCCAGTGATGGTTTCTTGAGGAGGGGGCAAACCAATGCCTCCTTAAGAGGCAAAGGGACAACCCCCTCTCTCAAGGATGAATTAACCACTGAGAGAACCCAACCACATGTCCCCTCCTGGGCAGCTAGCCAGGAGGGGCATGGATTTAGGGAGCAGGTGGCCAAGCTCGCAGTCATAGGAACCTGTCTACTTCCTCAGGTCCAACAGGTTCAAACCATTCCCAGGTAACAGGGCAAGACTGTGTCCCAGGCATCTCCACTGGACCTAAACCAAGGCTGGTGTCTGGGAATTCAAGTATTTTTTTCTGGCAGGTGCTGTGAAAATTCCTTTGCCTGGTCTTGAACCCAAGAGGGTTTGTGTCACCGAAAACAAGACCGCTGGATGACAATCTGCAGACACAATGTTAAACGCTTGTACCAAATAAAGGGGATAAATAGAAAGAATTAGCTTCTGAGCTAGCTGCAAAGAGTTAAAATAATGTATTGAGTGCAAGCTGTATATAAAATTTATTCTGAGCTTGTTCTCAGTTGGTAGCAATGATAGGGAGGTAAAGTCTAAGCCTTTATTAGGGCTTCAGAGCCTCAAAAAATATAATTATTTGAAAATGGTCACCTTGAGATTTAAATAACAATTTTCCATCAGCTGCAGTTTTCCATGAGCTACAGCACAGCAACCAGGTAAGACACCAGGTGCTTGGACAGTTACAGCATTTCAGTCAAAGGTCCCAATGGCTGGGTTCATATGTAACACTAAGCTATTATATAATTTCCCCTGATGTCCTGCTATGCTGTGTTATTGTGATGAACAGTGGCATGTTCCTGTGACGGATGAGTTAAGAATGCTTGGAATGTACTTTATCAATAGAAGAGAATATATTTTGGTCAGGGTTGAATTGTGCACTGAAGATGTTACCTAGCCAGGTAATGAAACGTCTTCAAGAAAACAACCAAGCTCAGAGAACCCCAAGAACTTCACAATGTACTTTATATTCAAAGCAGGGTCTCCCAAAGTGTAACAGTCAAACAAACTGCCCAGCTAAAACAAGCATACACATGCATTAGGCAGCAGTGATACAGGAAGATGCTGGAGGCAAATCATCACTTTAGTGACAATAGCAAAGATATAATTTCATGCTGTACAGGAGAAGGCAATGGTAAACCACTCCTGTATTAGTAAAACCACTTGGAAAGATAGTATAATGTAACTGATGATATAGATGATGAGCCCCTCAGGTCACATGGCACTAAAAACAGTACTGTGGAAGAGCTGAGGATTTTCAGAATACTAATGGTGTTTATGACATGGCTAGATGAAATCCTTTGTGATGTCTAGTTGCTGCTGCTGCCGCCATGCAGGAAAAGAAAATGTGAAGTTGCAAAGACAGAATTACAGTGGGAATATGGAACATAATAAACATGAAGATGGACAAACTCAACACAGTGAAGGATGAAAAGAATCAACTTCACACTGACATCTTAGGCATCAACAAATTGAAATGGACTGGAATTGAAACCTTCAGTCAGAAAATCACACTGTTTTCTACTCAGGATATGAAAAAGACGGAACAGCATTGCTTCCATAGTCAGGAAGATATAGCAAAGAAAGTACTTGGGTACAATGCAGTTAATGACCAAATCCAATCAATAAAATTTAATGGACAACCTTTGCATATGATTATCCAAGTTTATGCTCCAACCACTGAGGCAGAAGGAGGTTGGTGAGTTTTATGGTCAAGTTCAATCTAGAAGGCAAAATGTGCTGCTTGTGTTTAAAGACTGGAATGGCAAAATAGGTATGGAGGAAAACATGTTGGACTGTATGGGTAGGAAACAGAAATGAAGCAGGAGAACTTATCAATTTTTGCTAATCCAATGATTTCTTCATTGCTAACGCAGTCTTCAAACAACAAAAATGATGGCTAAATACATAGACATCACCAGAAGGAATATACAGAAATCAAATTGTCTATATTATTGGTACAAGGGGATGGATGTCAGGTTCAGCCCAAAAAACTCCACGAGACAATGCAAATACAGTTCTGTTGCGTTTATTAGCTTCCACCTCAAGACAGACTTCACCAGACTGAACCCAAGTTCCCAAGCCAGCCAGCCACAACACCGTGAATTCCTTAGGGAGGTGCCAGCCTCATCTTCTTGAACTTCCCACACTCCTGTTGGGGGCTAAGAACATGCTTATCTCCCTGAGCATGGCCTTCATAAGTCCATTCCATCACAGTGGAAGAGCTTAATCACACAGTCAAATGTAGCCAAGAGCTGACTGTGGAATAGATCACAAACGTCTCGTGTACAAGTTCCAAGTCAACCTAAAGCACAAGAAGAAAGCCAATCAGCTTCCATGATACAATATTGAATATATAGTCACCATTTTCAAGAACATCAGGAATTGCCTTGAAGTTCTTAATCTCCTTGATAGAAACCAGAGGTAGCTGTTAAGGCTGAATGTGGAAAGAAGCTACCAAAGGCCAAGATACAGAAGAAAGCAAACTGGATGTCACAAGAAATGGTAGAAATTGCTAAGAAGAGAAGCCAAAGCCAAGGAAGACAAATATCTCAGGAAGAAACTGAATGAAGAATTTCAGAGAGCTGTTAGAAGAGACAAGAAGCAGTACTATAACAACATCCGTAAAGACATTGAAACAGACAAGGAAAAACAAGGAAAATATTTCAAAAGGTCTCTGAACTCAGAAGGAGGTTCCAACCTCAAACTGGTATGTTAAATGATGCCAGTGGACAGACTGTACCTGAGTGGAAGAAGATCAAACAAAATGGAAGGAGTGTACTGAAATTCTGCACAGTAGAAATGTCAATATCCAAGATACTTAGAAAACATTCCTTACCTACAAGAATCTCTAGTATTAGCAGATGAAGTCAGATTGACACTCTGGTCATTACCAAGTACATTACAGGAATTGATGGAATACATACAGAAATATGGAAAGCAACAGAACAATAGTAAAGTTTCTAACAAAACTATGCAAATCCAGAAATCTGGAAAACAACACAGTAGCTAACTGACTGGAATAGGTCAGTTTAAAAAGGCTAAGGAATATGAGACATTATTACTGATGCATGCTAAATAAACAAGAAAGCCAAAGAATACCAAAAAGAAGTCAATATGTGCTTCATTGATTATAGAAAGGCCTCTGATTGTGTCAGTCATGTCAAACTGTAGAATGTTCTTAGAAAAATAGGAACTCCAGAGCATCTCATTGCTCTCATGTGAAATGTTTATGCAGATCAGAAAGCCAAAGTCCAGACATAACATGGCAACACAGACTGCCTCCAGGTCAGCAAAGAAGTGAGAGAAGGCTGTACAGGTAGTCCTTGGTTTACAACGGCAATTGGGACTAGAATTATATGACCATGTTGCTTAGCGATGGCAATTCTGGCAGTCCTGGTTGCCATCATTAAGTGAATCACTGTGGGTTGTTAAGCCATTAGCGACTTCCTGCTGGCTTCCCCATTGACTTTGCTTGTCAAAGCAAAGAAGGTCACAAATGGCAACCGTGTGACGGTGGGGACGCTGAGATGGCCAGAACTTGCAGATGATTTGGTGTTGGCACTGGAAGATCCCTTAAAGGGGATTGAATTATTAATGAGAAAATTCAAAGAATTTGGTGCATTAGCTATCTTTAAGATTAATAACCAGAAGACAAAGATGTTAACAAAAAATATGAAGATACAAGATCAAACAGAATTGATGAACAAAATGGGTTTCAAGATTGAAAAAAAGGTGAAATACTTGGGTGTTACTCTGACAAATATGAATTGTATATTGTTTCAAAATAATTATGTTAAGACTTGGAATTATATTTTAAAAGTTGTGTTAAAATGGGGAAAATTACAATTGTCATTGTTGGGGAGAATTTCTGTGATTAAGATGAACGTTTTACGTAGAATGTTATTTTTGTTTCAGACAATACCTGTTTTGACAAATGATGTATCATTTAAACAATGGCAGAAAGACGTATCTAAATTTGTGTGGCAAGGTAAAAAACCATGAGTTAAGTACAAGGTGTTACAAGATGCTAAAGAAAGAGGATGTTTAGGTTTACCTGATTTGAAATTGTACTTTGCAGCTTGTTGTTTAGTTTGGATGAAAGGTTGGTGATGCTGAGAAACAGAAGGCTATTGGAATTAGAAGAGCATGATTTGAGATTTGGGTGACATGGCAATTTATGGTATGATAAAGCCAAGGTTAATGTAGATTTTAAAATAATTTTATTAGACATGCCATACTGAGAATATGAAATAGATATAAACCTAGTTTGTGTCAAAAAATACCATTATGGCTGTCGCCACAAGAGGCATATTATAGAAGAGAAATTATAACTAAGCATAAATGGTTAACTTACGGTGGTTTATTGGAATTCCTCCAGGGAAACTTCAAAATAAAATCAAGAGAGGATTTGATATCAGAAGGATATACATGTCAGTGGTTTTCCTATGTACAGTTACTAGAAAGATTTAAAATAGACTAGATAACCTGTGACCCATTGGGTCAACGTTTCAAAGATATTTCCTTACCTAAACAGAGAAACAGAATGACCAAGGGCAAAAAAGCAATGGGAGTGTGAGCAACTTACAACTTGCTGCTGGCTTCCCCATTGACTTTGCTTGTGGGAAGCTGGCAGGGAGCATCAGAAATCTTCCTTCCTTCCTTCCTTCCTTCCTTCCTTCCTTCCTTCCTTCCTTCCTTCCTTCCTTCCTTCCTTCCTTCCTTCGTTCCTTCCTTCCTTCCTTCCTCCCTTCCTCCCTCCCTCCCTCCCTCCCTCCCTCCCTCCCTATAATACAAGATTGCGCCATTTGCTCTCCCCTCAGACCCTCGGGAAAGCCCCAGTGAAACCTCCTCCTCCTCCCCCTCCTCGGCTGACCTGAAGAACAAAGGGAGCTACAGACCATGGGGGAAACCATCCCCACTCCCCATTCCAGCCTGTCCCCAAGGGCCCTCTCCCTCGGGGGGGGGGAAACGGCTCACCCATTGACCACCAATACCCCCAGCCAGCCCTACCTCACCAGCAGGCATCCAGGTCACTCCCTCATCCTTCCCTCAACACCCACCACCATTAAGAGATTTCAAATTTCTGCCTCATTTCTAAAGCAGCCAATCGCCACTTGCCTGTTGGGCCTTGCCACCAGCCGATTGGGCACAGGGGACAGAGAGAGGAGGGAAAGAGGTTGGGGATACACCCATGATGATCATGTGACCTGGGCTGACCATGGTGGCCCAGCAGTGCAGCAGTGCTGAAGCGGCCACAAATTCCCTAAATTTCAATCCAATGGGAGTAATGGGTCCCAGGTTTTGGGTGCATTCTGTAAATTAGCCCATGTGAGGTACCTTGGTTCAAAAATTGTTGCTCTGTGATGCATGTTTCGCCCACTTGAAGGTTACAGACACGAGAGTTTTAGTAGTATATATATAAAAGGACTTTTGGTTTTGAATATGGTAAGACTGAATTTGAAATAGACTTATGTACAAATGATGGACATGTTATTGCTAATATATATAAACTTTTATTGAACTTTGAAACAGAATATTGTTTAGGGATAAGAAAGGGAATGAAGAGGGCTTTTTTTAAAGTAATATTAAGAAGGTGTTAAGTGACTATTAATGCATATACTTGTTTGGAGGGAGGAGGAAGTCATATTTTATATTTATTTCTCTTTTCTCTCTTTTTTTCTTTTTGTTCGTAGGTCTTTTAGTTCTGTATTAGTTTATATACTGTATGTGTGTGTGTGTGTGTGTGTGTGTGTATATATATAAACCTTAATAAAAATATTATTAAAAATAAATTTGAAACAGAAGATGAATAAGTAAAAGAATGTATGATAAAATGGGTGATGGCTGGAACTCTGAGCACCAGATGTAAGTATCACCTGTTCAGAGCCATCACAAGTTTGAACAGTCGCTGAACAAGTGGTTGTTAAGCAAGGACCACCTGTATATTTTCCCCTTATTTATGCAATCGATATGCTGAATTTATATTGAGGGAAGCTAGATTGGAAGAATTTGAGTATGGTTTTAAAAGTAGAGAAGGAGACACTTGTAACTTGTGCTATGCTGATGACACCACTCTGATTGCTGAAAATGCAAATGACCTGCAAGCTCTAATACTGAAGGTGAAGGAGCACAGTGAAAATAATGGAACAAAGGTTAAATATAAAGAAGACCACGCTGATGACAACTAGTGCAGCAACCAGCCTTAGAACTGATAATGGAGATATTGAAGTGGTGGATAGCTTTTGCCTGTTAGATCAACTACCAACAGTAAAAGAACCAGCAATCAAGAAACATACTGCAGATTAGCACTTGGTAGAGTATCCATGAAGACCTTGGAAAAGATATTCAAATTCTGTAATGTGTCTATACCTACAAAGTTCAGATTCATGCAGGCAATAGTTTTCCCTGTGACACTCTGTGGGAATCAAAGTTGGACTTTGAAGAAGCAGGACAGAAAGCATATTTATGCC
Source organism: Liasis olivaceus (assembly GCA_030867105.1). NCBI lineage: Eukaryota > Metazoa > Chordata > Lepidosauria > Squamata > Pythonidae > Liasis > Liasis olivaceus. The sequence goes on from CM061352.1 coordinate 93,934,034, forward strand.
TTTGAACTTTGGTGTTGGAGAATAGTCCTGGGAATACCATGTAAAACCAAGAAAAAAAAATGGATCATTGAAGAAATCAACTATGAGTTGTCGCTTGAGGCACAAGTTACCAGGTTCAAATTATTATACTTTGGACACATTATGTGAAGACCTAGCTCCTTAGAGAAATCTATAATGGTGGGAAAGATGATAGGAAAAGAAGAAGATGACCAGCAGCAAGGTAGATGGCCTGCATTACAGCGGCAATGGGTGTACCATTGAAAGACCTGAAGGAACATGTTAGGGACAGATAATCCTGGAGAAAGTCTATCAATATGATCACTAAGAGACAATGCCAATTTGATGGCTCATAATCAATTAAGGCATTACTGTTTCATTTGATGACTTGAGACCAGCTCTGCTGCTGAACTTCCTGAAACTTTTGACGTTCATTTCAAGCCATACCATCTGCTTTTGGTACAAGAACTCACTCCAGAGTTACCTATCTCTAATCTTGAACTTTATTGAATTTTGTTTTCCTATTTTATTCATTGTATTTTATACTGTTCAATTGTGCATAGTACCACATGTACTCAGTAAATAAATGTCCTAAATATTATTTAATTGATCCAGTACTTCAAAATATGTTTAAGGACATACAGATTTTCCTGAGTCTTTTCCTCAAATCACAGCTAAGATTCTTTTTTTACTTATTGGTATGTAAATATACTATATCTCTATTTCTATAGACTTATGTGGTATAAGTTATATTGTAACTATAATGTGCACTAACCATATCAACTAATGTTTAGCTCAAAGCCAATATAAACTTAAATAGAATTTGTAACACAGTTACAAATGATTGCGTTTATACCCTTATCTTTTCCTATTTTTGTGCATAACCCTAAGGCAAGAAATCCACTAAATTAGCCTAATTAAATCTTTCTACCGGTAATTGTGAATTGGTAATCTGTTGTAGTTGTCATAAGAATGATTAATCTAAAATTGTCTGTATTTTGAAAGTTTTTAAATTTCAAAGAAAACTTCATCTTACCAAGACTAACTTAAAAATATTTGGTACCAATAGAGGCGAATATGTGTAGCTCAGTGTTGAATTGCGGAGTCCTTGGGGTTCTCTGAGCTTGGTTCTTTTCTTGCAAACAAATAATATTTGTTTGGAGATATAGAAGTACACTTTTTAGAGTTCCTTTATTTTCCTGTTGTTCCTTTCTAGCAAATGTTTACTTATTTATTTTTAATAAAAGGGGGGTTACTCATATCACAATAAAGGACTCAGTTGGACATCTTTAAATCTATAAAAGAAAGAATGAACAAAAGAAAGAACTTTATGTTGGTTTTAATTTATTTTCATTTTTCATCTAAATGTTGCAATCTATAATTATTTAAATGTGTGAAGTTATTTGATAAAGGTATATTTTTATCACAGGCTGTTGCTTTAATTCCTCTCAATAAATCCAAGAGAATATGTAATAGAATTCTGAGCATCCTCATCACCCTAAAATATTCAAGATTTTTTTTAGCAGAATCTCTTAAGAAATTTATATGAAATTGATATAAGTTGGGATTTGTAAATAGGAGCTGAAGGAAAATGCAGTTTAGCCTCTGTCATTGGCCAAGACATTTAGGGCAAATAAGAAGAAAATAAGAAAATCATGACAAGCTCCTCGCCTGCCTGCCAAACTTTGTCCTTCTTTTCATGAAGGACACACTGTTCTTATTGCCAATTGTCTATTGGACTGCAAGTTGAGGGAAACACATATGCTCTGCCATTGCCTCAAATAGGTTCAAACTGCGGATTGGGAACCTTGGGCAAGTCATGAAGAGACCATCAATTTGCTCATAGTAGGAATTTGCTCAGAGTGGGAATCCTGTCAATTGGAAAACTTGCTTTGAGCTTTGCTCCTCATTTTGCCTGAGCAAGCCCCAGTGGGCAGTTGTACTACTGCAAAATTTGAGAGCCACTGTAATATATAGATTAAAAGTTAATTATTAAAAGTAAGTGGTATATTTATTTCTTGGCCAACCCTAACCTCAATTAAATAGTTTTACTGACCTGGCCCCAGCTATCTGACGGAAAAGGAGTAGCTGCAACTGGACTTATTTCTTCTGTCACAAAGAGCTTCACTAGCACCTTGAATTATTTTACACCTTCCAATACATAATTCTTTTCTGTTACATCTTTTCAATTGTAACCCTATTTTGTGTTGTGTCTTTTAAATTCTAAGGAGTATTTTTTTACTGTTTTTTTTTCAGCTGAAAAATGTAGGATTACTGATGATAATGATATGCTTATGAATGACAACCAAACTGCCAGATTTTCTTTTATATCAAGAATTCTAAGGCATTCTTATTAGTGAATGTCTTAGAAAAATGTGCGTGTGCATGCACACACACATGTGCGCGGGCACACAGACACACATATGAGTTATATTTCAAGCTATATTTATAAAGCTTATGTATTAATAATGTTTCTTATCTCATACCCATGACTGAGTATAACTTTGACATCTGAAATCTCCAGTGGTTACAGGTTGTTTGTCATATTGGTGTATTCTTGAATAGGGCATATTTTAATCTATTAAATTAAAAATATTACTTTTTTCCTGTTTGCACATCACATTAATTATTGAAGATAACTGTAAATAAACATGCAAAGATTATCTACAAGAAAAAAAGTACAGGTAGTCCTTGACTTATGACCGTTCATTTAATGACTGTTCAAAGTTACGATGGTGCTGAAAAAAATGACTTATGACCAGTCCTCGCTCATACAACCATTGCAGCGTCCCCACAGTCATGTGATCAAAATTCAGACACTTGGCAACTGGCATGTATTTATGATGATTGCAGCATCCCAGGGTCACCTGACTGCCATTTGTGACCTTCCCAGGGGGCTTCCAACAAGCAAAGTCAATGGGGGAAGCTGGATTTGCTTAACAACTGTGTGCTTTGCTTAACGACTGTGGCAAAAAAGGTCATAAAACTGGGTGTAACTCTCTTAATGACTGCATCACTTAGCAACAGAAGAGTCGGACACGACTTAACGACTGAACAACAACAAACTTTTAGACACAGGCAGTATTTTGTTAACATTGTTAATTTTGTGATGACATTTTTTCTTTCTATCTTGGAATGTAAATAAAATTTAATTAAAATTTCAGTGGGTTGTCCTGTGTCCTATCTGAATTAATTATGAGTGTCACTTATGTGTACATATTATTTCCCTTCCCTTTTTGTAAGGGAGAAGGTGATCCGTCTGCAACTGATGAAAGCCCTGGAGGAAACCTGGCTTCAGTGGGTTGTCCTGGACCTGTTTCAGTCAGGTTTCAGGCTGGGATTTAGTACTGAGACAGCCTTGGTCGTGCCTGTTGATGACCTGTGGCAGAGCCGGGATGACATCCTTATGCTCCTTGATCTCAGTAATTTTTGATACTGTCAACCATGGTATCTCTCCGAGTTGGCTCTGTGGGTTGGGGATTGGGGGCACTGTTTTATGGTGGTTTTCTTCCTTTCTCCGGGGTCAGTTCCAGTCAGTGTTGGTTGGTGGGGAGAGATCACTCGCTAGGCCCCTCCTGTGTGGGGTGCCACAGAGTTCTACTCTCTCTCTCCTTCTTTTCAACATCTACATGAAACTGCTGGGTGAGGTCATCCACTGCTTTGGGGTTCAGTGTCATCAGCATACTGATGATACCCAATTATACCTTTTGATCCTGGGCCATCCAAGTGAGGCTGTCAAGGTTCTGTCCCAGTGCCTGCAGGCTATGTGGGTTTGGAAGGGAAGGAACTGTCTCTGACTCAATCCTACCAAAACCAAGTGGCTATGGGTGTTTGGGTTGCCCAGATCTGGAGATATTTCATCTCTGACCTTGGATGGGGTAGCACTTCCCCCTTCAAGATTGATAACAGTCTCATGGTCTTTCTGGACTTGCAGCTCCTGCTTGAAGAGCAAGTGTCATTTGTGGCCAGGGAGGCCTTTGCACAACTCCATCTGGTGCGCCAGTTGTGCCCTTTCCTATATTTGGAGGGCCCTTCAGACAGCTAGTCATGCCCTAGTCATCTTGCAGTTTGACTACTGCAATGTGCTTTAAACACGGCTGCCCCTGAAGACCACCCAGAAGCTTCAACTGGTCCAGAATGTGGCAGCATGAGCAGTAATGAGCATGCCTCAATATGCCCATGTAACATCCCTGCTTTGTGAGTTGCACTGGTTGATTTGCTTCAGGGTGCAATTCAAGGTACCTACATGGCAAGTCCTAAATGGTACAGGGCCTGCTTACTTGAGAGACCACCTGTCTCCCATAACATCTGCCTGGCTGATTCGATCCTGCAGGGTTGATGCACTCTGGGTTCCTATGACTAAACAATGTCATATCTCGAGACCCTAGAAGCATGCCTTCTGTATAGCACCTGTCTCTGGAATGAGGTTCCCCCCAAGATCCAGATGGCTCTGCTGTTGTTTAGAAGAGATGTAAAGACCTGGCTCTTCACCCAGGCCTTTGGTGAGGAGGTATGAGACCCCTCACTTCATCTTTTATCTTTATCTTTTATGTTTCATTTATTTTATTGTAATTTCTTTGTGAGCTGCCGAGAGTAATTGAGAGTTGGGTGGCATATAAGTTTATTATTGTTATTATTATTGTTATTATTAACTGATAACTACCAATGTACAAATTTGTATAAAATGCATATAAGAATGTACTTAACAGATTTAGGCATGAAGATGGAGTCAAGAGGGACACTAACTTCTAGTATACTATGAGTCCTGTTGAGGTGATTGGTTGGCAACCCCACATCTGGCTTTCTAGTCTGTTCATGATGGTGATCAATAGTGGCTCTAATATTGCATGATTTGTTCATTGTGAATAACAGGTAGATGGGAATCCCTTTTCTCACCCATGATCTGAATTTAGATGGCCTTCAGATTGGACTCTTGAGAGGATGCAGATGTGCCAAACAGAGCTCTTGATACACAGGTGAAACTCGAAAAATTAGAATATTGTGCAAATGTTCATTTATGTCAGTATGGCAACTCAAAAGGTGAAACCAATATATGAGATAGACGCATTACATGCAAAGCGAGATATGTCAAGCCTTACTTTGGTATCATTGTGATGATTATGGCGTACAGCTTATGAAAACCCCAAATTCACAATCTCAGAAAATTAGAATATTACATGACATCAATAACACAAGGATTGGAAATAGAACAATATCGGACCTCTGCAAAGTATAAGCATGCATATGTACTCAGTACTTGGTTTGGGCCCCTTTTGCAGCAATGACTGCCGCAATGCGGCGTGGCATGGATGCTATCAGCCTGTGGCACTGCTGAGGTGTTATGGAAGACCAGGATGCTTCAATAGCGGCCTTCAGCTCCGCTGCATTGTTCGGTCTCATGTCCCTCATCTTTCTCTTGGCAATGCCCCATAGATTCTCTATGGGGTTCAGGTCAGGCGAGTTTGCTGGCCAATCAAGCACAGTAATCCCATGGTCATTGAACCAGCTTTTGGTACTTTTGGCAGTGTGGGCAGGTGCCAAGTCCTGCTGGAAAATGAAGTCAGCATCCCCATAAAGCTCGTCTGCGGAAGGAAGCATGAAGTGCTCCAAAATCTCCTGGTAGACGGCTGCGTTGACCCTGGACCTAATGAAGCACAGTGGACCAACACTAGCAGATGACATGGCTTCCCAAATCAACACAGACTGTGGAAACGTCACACTGGACTTCAAGCATCGTGCATTGTGTGCCTCTCCATTCTTCCTCCAGACTCTGGGTCCTTGGTTCCCAAATGAGATGCAAAAGTTGCTCTCATCAGAAAAGAGGACTTTGGACCACTGGGCAACAGACCAGTTCTTTTTGTCTGTAGCCCAGGTAAGACGCTTCTGACGTTGTTTGTTGTTCAGGAGCAGCTTGACAAGAGGAATACGACATTTGAAGCCCATGTCCGGGATCCGTCTGTGTGTGGTGGCTCTTGATGCACTAACTCCAGCCTCAGTCCACTCCTTGTGAAAGTCCCCAACACTTTTGAATGGCCTTTTCCTGAGAATCCTCTCCAGGCTGCGGTCATCCCTGCTGCTTGTGCACCTTTTTTGACCACACTTTTCCCTTCCACATAACCTTCTATTGATGTGCTTTGATACAGCACTTTGGGAACATCCAACTTCTTTTGCAATTCCCTTTTGGGGCTTTCCCTCCTTATGGAGGGTGTCAATGATGGTTTTCTGCACAACTGTCAGGTCAGCAGTCTTTCCCATGCTTGTGATTCCTACTGAACCAGCCTGAGAGACCATTTAAAGGCCCAGGAACCCTTTGCAGGTGTTATGGATTCATTAGCTGATTAGAGGGGGACACTTTGAGCCTAGAATATTGAACTTTTTCACACTATTCTAATTTTCTGAGATTGTGAATTTGGGGTTTTCAAAAGCTGTACGCCATAATCATCACAATTATACCAAAGTAAGGCTTGACATATCTCGCTTTGCATGTAATACGTCTATCTCATATATTGGTTTCACCTTTTGAGTTGCCATACTGACATAAATGAAAATTTGCATGATATTCTTATTTTTCGATTTTCACCTGTAAGCAGCTTTATACTACTCTTGTCTACTTATTGAGATATCCTATCCTACTCTGGGACAGATTTTTCTTGGTGCACAAATGAGAGCTGTTGCTGGGTACATGAGGCGGTCAATTAAACGGAGAAAAGAAATTAGGAGAGGATTGGATTGGATACGTCACATGAGTTGCCAGAGGGAACAGATGAATCAAAAGGGCTGTTGCAGTAACCAGAACGCTGATCCTGGCAATGCACCTCAATTATATTCTTACTGACTGATTTTTCCTGCTTTTCTTTCTCTTCCCTGTTTTTTCAGTTTGTGTCATATCTTTTTAAATTTTAACCTGAAAGAGTTGAGCTTCTATATGCTGCTTCAGGAGTTTTTCCAGCTAAAGAATGGAGTATAAATACTTGATAAAATATACTGAGAATAACCCTGTGAAATCATGGAATGTATAATTGATAAAAATGCATTGACAAAATCATAGAGCAAATAAGCCTACTTTTGAATGACGCTTGACATGGCTAGAGTTAACAGAATTGTTGCCCTCAAATTGTTGCCCCCAAATTGTGCTTCTTCTGTCCAAAGGGCAAGAAATTCCTCAGAGGGCTCTAAGGTGGAAAGAAAGGGTCATTCAACCTGCAATGCTTATTTTAAGAAATATGTGAAAACCGATGTTGTAGTGAATATATGATCCAAAGTTGGTCCAAATTTTGCCTTATTTTTTCTAGCCCCCCAAAATCCAATCTGTTCCTATTTTTTAACGTATCAAAAATTACCATTATTTAATCACTCATTTTTTAGTCTAGGGATTCACAGTGGTGTCCAGAAACACATTTAACATTTTTGATGGGGCAAGGTCTGCTCTTTCTGAAACTATTATGCAAAATGCATGTGGATTTGACAATTTGTTCAGCTGTTTTTTTGTGATTAGACTATATCACAATCTACCAGGTGAATGTCTACTTATTTGGTTATTTTCTTGCATTCTGGGTGCTAAGCATGCCTTTTTAAATTCTAGAATATTTTAATAATGGTAATTTTTTTGCCTTTGGAAACTCAAGGATCAGGTTCTTCTATTCTTCCTTTGCTCGTATTTCTTTCTTCTCTCTCACTGTTTCATTTTCCATCTTCTTTCATCCTACTACTTCCTTGATGCCGCTGCTCTCTACTGCAGCTAGTCCCCCAATGACAAATTTCTTCTGAGACAGCCAAATCCATCCTTAAAGTGATGGCTCACATACAGAAGGACAAGGTTACTAAAAGGACGAGGAGGGACAATGGGTCTAGGCGCTTGGATATTCTTCCAATGCCACCTTCCACAGGCAGGAGTTACTTTTACAGAAGTCATGCCATTTTTTTCTTCACCAAAGCTTTCTCCTCTGTTTCTACCCATTTGCCTGGAACAACTAAGCTGACCGGTCTATCATTTTTGTATCTTTATTGGATCCCTTTTTAAAAAACTGGTTTACATTTGCTATCTTGCAGGCCACTGTCACTGAGCAACAAGTTGCATATCTTTGCTAGGAGAACAGCAATTTTACATCTGAGGTTTTAAAAACCTTTTAGGAAGAGGCTATTAAAGCTCAGCATTTTTTTTTCCTCTGTACTAGTTTATTCAAAATTGGATCAAAGCTGAAGTTTTCTTTTGCAGGGTTGAAGCTTGTATTTGAGAAATTTGTTACAATTTCTCCAAGAGTTTGTTTAAACCAGAAGCCAGCACAACAATTTCTTTAAAGTACAGATCATTTAATCACAGTACTGGAGGCAGCAGAAAAAAACCTGTAGAGGGCAGGCGTACAATCCCTCTATATAAAATTATTTAAATTAGCATACTGTATCTCATTGAATACAATAAGATAATTGACTGGATCTGATTGTATAGCAGGATCTTATAGTTTTGTTGAGGTCAGATTAGGGTGGATTCTATGAGGTAGTGGGATGGAACTACAAAGACCACAATGCATTGAGCTAACGCAGTGATCTATGAACTTGGTTACTTTTAGTGGGTTACTTTTCATGAGTTTATCTCATATTGGCCTTGCTTCCCAGAGTCTAAGCTCATCCTTAGCATCTTTCTTCTAGGGTTATTAATATTCCTTAGCATTTTAAATATTTTGGCTGAGCTGAAAAGGTTTATTGTTCTCAAATCTTACAGAAGATAATTAGGGAGAGGGACGTTTTACCTTGTTTTACTTGTCCTAGCCAAACCATGATTTTTCCTACACTTATGGATAGCCCAATCTCACATTGGGGGCAAAATATGCTTGTGCCTGTGGCAGTGGAATTTAGTTTTTAACTATAGTTCAGCTGATTATGTTTTACCTCCTGGGAGTTAATCTATGTTTTTTATGGAGTTGGGTTTTTGTATGCTTTGTGTTTATTATGGAGAAGTGGCCTATAAACCCTGCAAATAAATAAATAAGCAAGCAAGCAAGCTATCAATGATCAGAACAGCCAGAATAGGATGATGATAGTTGCATTCCCTCCATTTTTAAAGCACCCTTTAAACAAAATAATAAAAAATTAAGTATTTATTTACCGCTAACCATTTAATGTACCCTATCCCATAATAGCTACCACTCTTAGCACAAACCTGCTGATCAAAAATGCTGCTCACCAGAAATTTCTTAAGTACTCAAAGGCTAGGTCAAGCAGATTTTCTGCCCAGTTAAATCTAATGTTTAGATACTGTCATGCAGCAGCCTTGTCCTTACCAACTCCTGATACTGGGAGCATATACTAATAATTTTGCAGGCCTTGCACTGGCATCAATAAGTTTCTGAGAACAATTTAAGATGCTGGTGTTGACCTATAAAGCCCTTAATGGTTGGCACCTGAGTATCTAAAGAGCTGTCTTCTCCCCAAAAAAATCAGCCAAACATATTAGATTTCATTAGAACAGCTATTAGTGGTCCTACACTTCTAGGAGGTGAGGTGAACAAAGACTAAGCAGTTCTGCTTCTCTCTGGAAGCACTGTTGCTCTGGAATGATCTCCAACCAGAGATCAGACTCGCCCCTTTGATTCAGGACTTTAGGAAGTTATCAAAAACCAAATTATTCCTGAGAGCACTTTCAGGATTTCTTGATTTTATTTATTGTACCATTTTAATCATTTTAATTATTTTTGTTTTCTTTAATTGTCATTTATGTTAGTATTTTATATGGATGTTTTGTTATATTCCTTGTAAGTTGCTGAGAGCTGATTGATTATGGTGGGGTATAAATATTTTCTACTTGCACTTTTCTCTTTGGGTTGCTTATGCGAGATTACAGTTCTCCTTAGCACAGCTTATGTAGACTCAGTTCAATATTACCATTCTTCTGAATTGTAGACTCAACATTGAAATTTCTATTACCGTTTTCCTGAATGGTTTGCAGCTATTGATCCAATTTTGCAAACCAGCTGAATGACAGTGAATGTGGAAGGCTGTGGTGAATTACCTCTGCAGAATCACTACTGTACTCTGGCACATTCAGTAGGTCTTATGGATAACCCTCCTGTATAGCTAATTTAGTCTTACACTCCTTGGCAACAAAAGGTTCTTCAGCGACACATAGTTTACTTCATAATCATTCTTAGCCACAGTGTTTAGTGCTGATGTCCACATTACCTATCTCCACATGTGAACTCAACGAAACTTACTTTGCTTGGTAGACAGATATGCATAGAACTGTATTATTTAGTTCCAACTGTAGGCATTCTAAATTCTTGTTGCAAGAGAAGCATTATATTTTTGTTCATGATCAAATATTCAAGATTAAATATTAGGATAAAAGAATAGCATTTTAAAGCTGGCTAGATGGTGACATGATATATAATTATTGCAATACTCCCTGCAAAACTTAGGATGTTTTGCATTGCCTGAAATGGGACAGCAATGCCCCTTTTTGTCAGACCTAACAGCATGGGGCCACCTTCAAATCTAATACATTTATTACAACCTGTGGACTACAGTCCACCACATCTGATTCTTCTGCTGTTAAAATAAGACTTAGACCATTGTACAGTTGTTAATTTTTGAAGAACCACAAGTCTTTGCTATTTTTGATTCAACAGCTGTAAATGACAGCTGAGCAAGTTCTTTTGTCTCCTGGAATTAAAAAAAAATATCGTTGGAAGTAAATATACAACTAAACTTAGTAAAATAATATGAAAAACCTGCTGCTCTTACATGGCCAGGATCACGGATGCACCTTGTGCAATAATAGGAAAGATCTTATATTTTCTGGGGTCCCATAATATATTTTGTTTGTTTCTGATCTATTATGCTTGTATAAACCAAACCATTGTGTTTTGTGAACCATAGTTTGAGTTAGTGTGTTTTGTAGACCCAGCCAATAGTGATCTATTCAACAATTCGCGGTTCAGATCGCCCCAACATCAGATGCGGAGTCTTTTTGCCGCTCTATCGGAAGAGTAATGCGCAGGCGCACCCTATTCTAACTCGAACATGATACTCGGTAGCCTTTCAAATCTCGTGCCCATGCGCACTAAGAAAGCGAAAGGCGGGGCGACGTTACCAGTCACCAGTGGGTAGTGATCTTGCCGCCATTTTGGACTTCATTTTTTTTCCTCCCCTCCCCCTCCTTTGCTGGTACATTAGTCGGAAGAACAGCGGCCGAGTGGAGAGCTCTGCGTGCGCTTTCTTTTCCTCCTCAGCCGCGATCATACTGTTAGAAAACTCAAGCTATGTCCGCCAACAGGAACCTCAAGCAAGTGAGGATTGAGAGCAGTTCTCCGGCGTCGGCTCCTCCGATGAGCATGGTGGGCGGCGGCCCCATGAAGGCGCTGAGGGGTTTGGAGCAGCCGCCCGAGAATGAAGCTCTGGCCGCCGCCATCGTGATGGTGAAGGAGGAGGAGGAGGAAAGCAGCGGAGGCTTCACCGTCGACATTAAGAGCTTCCTCAAGCCCGGCGAGAAGAGCTACACGCAAAGATGTCGCCTCTTCGTCGGGAACCTTCCCACCGACATCACCGAGGAGGACTTCAAACGCCTTTTCGAGCGCTACGGGGAGCCCAGCGAAGTCTTTATAAACCGCGACCGCGGCTTCGGCTTCATCCGCCTGGTGAGAAGCTGCGCCAACATCCCTTGCGTCCTTGCGCTTTGTGTGGGGGCGCAAAATGGATCCCCCCTTAGAATGGCTGCCTGTCCCTCATGAAACATCCCTGCCCGCCCCCTCCCTCGGGGGGGATTCTGCCGCTAGCGGCGCGAGCGAGGAACCGCTTCCCCTCCTCGCTGCAAGCGCGCGCCCCCTCCCGCTCTAGACGCCAGGCGCGCGCCAGGCCTTCCCGGTTGCTTTGTCCTTTCTTCCCTCTGCTCATCTCTTCTGCGGAGCTTGAAGCGCACGAGTGTTTACAACACGTGCGCCGTTATTAAAACGTTTAAAAGCTTTGCACAGTTTAAACGGAATTCCCTTTAAAGGCCTCTTCCCAACAGTAAAGTGAAGTTAAAAGATTAATGAAATATAGTACTGCAGCAACCATTCCTAAAAGGAAAAAGGGGTCTTCCGCGTTACAGCTGTTTGCTCCTTCCTTCCAATTCTTGTCCACATGTTGATCGCCGTTGTTGCCTAACAGTTGAGTTCTATTTGTCTTAACTCAGTATTGCGGAGAAGGGCAGTTTATATATTTTCTTACAAAATAAAAAACAAACTGCTTCTGCCTTCGCCATATTTCCAGGAATATCTCCAGGAGCTTCTTAAGATTTTCCCCTCCACCTTTGGGGAGGGAGGTGTCAGTCAAACCAGTAGCAGAAATATTGTGCAAAAAAAAAGTTGATATTTGAAGATCTATTTTTTCCCCCCCTTTTGGGAAGAATTTACCATTTCCTGGGTATCACTCTTTCTATTTGTGTATTGCTATCCTTCAGAAAGATGGCATAAAGCAGTGGCACAGTGAAAATCATAGCACTTTCCAAACATCTTTAAGCTTCTAGTGATACATTTTAAAATATTTATGGGGGAGGTAGCCTATATTGAAAGCACATGTTTTTTACAATTGTTTCATTTATTTAAAGTAAAGCATAGCATAATCAGTATAGGTCGTTCTCAATGCTTGAAGACTTCTCTACTTAAACATTTCTTTTTGGGGGATTAATACTCTTCTAAGAAGACATTCTTTTCTAATCCTGTGCTATTTCTTAAGACTTCCTGCTGAAGATTGTTTATTTTGGAAATATTCCTTTAGCTTCTCCTTAACACAGCCTCTCAGAGTTGTGAAAATGTTTGACCATATCTTAAGTATCTTTATTAACTAAATATCTATAATCTCTAGATGTCTCTAGATCAAGACCTTGTTTTTGAAGGTACTGAAATAGCTGGGTCTGAATAGTGGAAGAGGCTGTCTCTGTTTAGCAGTAAAACCAAGAAACAGACTGCATTCCAGGTTATGTAATGAATAAAGTTTTTCTGATAATGCAGCTGGAGCAGTGGGGTACAGTTGATGCATACTGAAAGTTTTCCTATACCCATCTAAATTCAGAATGGGGCTGGCTTATTTAAATAGACTTTCAGGGCAATTGGGCTTTGGGCAGGTTAATGTTTTTTTAAAAAAATTTTGCTGAAAAACTCAGTTATTACCGTTTTGTATACTTTGATTTGTAATCTTATGAGCTTCTATGCTAATTCAGATAGATTTCAAGGAGAATCTTGCTGATAATTTGATTAGTTAGTCTTGAAGGGCACGCTAATTTTTTTTTCAGTGCAAATTGTTTTGTATTTTCATTTTGTGTTATCATAGCATACCTGTATGACTAGTACTGGTTTAACTTCAGTTGTCCAAGACATATTTCATAGCAAAACACATATTTCATAGTAAAACACAAATGCTGTGGCTTACAACTTTGGCCATCCTGTTGCAGAACACTGCATTCTGTCATTCTGACAGTCCTGTCAAATCATAGCTTGTTCTTAGCTATGATTTGGTATGATGTCTTAATTAAACCACTGAGGAAAGATATATACTCTCTACTTAGTAATATTTCTGCTGAGGAGAAGGGATATGTCCTGATTCTAAGAATTATTTCCCTTCATGCCCTTTATTTAAATTGTGATAGAGAGCTGAAATAGAAACATGTTCATTTAAACATATTCATTTATATACACACACACACACACACACACATGTTAAAGGACATATTCATGTAAATAGAAAAATGTTTTTATATGCACACACACACACACACACACACACGTGCGTTAAAGGACACTAATGAGGTTTAGGTGATGACATGCCCCCCCCCCCCGGGTTTGGCTTCGACTTTTGTGAGGAAGAAAAATGAATAGACAATATTTTACTTTGATTCATTAAGTGCCATCAAGTAAGTGTTGACTCTTAGAAACTACAGAGAGAGTTTCTGTCCAAGATGATCAATTCAACTTGGTGTTGTAGTGTTCTTAGTAGTCCACTTATTTATTTTTTCAGCACTTAGGGAGTCATACATGGGTTCTTTATACATATTACACTTACAAAAATCATGCATCTGTTCTATGAGCTCTGTGGCTCAATATGGACTTGAACCTGTTCTTGCAGTCCCAGCAATCCCCTTGACCACTATGTGCTATATTGTTATAGTCAGGGGTTACTTGGTCCTGACTAGATTGATTTCCCTAACAACAATGGATAAATTTAAATCTAGGTGGTAGACACATGTGATAAAGTGTACCTAATTAGTCTGTCAGTGAATTAATTAGACAATGGTTTAGAGACATAGAGTTACAATACAAGGCATATAACAAAGATTCCCAGGCTGCTCAAGGAAATACAGAGGCTTGCACCTGCAAATTACTTGCGTTCTCTTATTTACTCTGATTCTGCTGTCTTGGAGGGAAGATTCCAAAATGCTCAATATCGCAGATGCAATGTTCATGTAAATAAATTACAGGTAGTCCTCGCTTAACAACTATTCGTTCAGTGACCATTCAAAATTATGGCAGTGCCCGAAATTACAACTGTTGCAGCTCCACACACTTTCCCCGACCCTCCCATACACCCCCTCGCTCCCTCTCCAACCCAGCAGTGCCTGGATCTTGCAACTTCCTGCTGGCTTTCCCACTGATTTGACTGTGGGAAGCTGGCAGGAAGTTGCCTCGCCTAATGACTGGGTCATTCACTTAACAACAGCAACTGGGACTGCCAAGATTATGGCTGCTGAGCAAAACCATCACATTCATTTAACAACCGCATTGATTAGTGGTCTAAATTCCAGTCCCAATTGTGGTTGTTAAGCATGGACTACCTGTATGATTGTATTTGTAAAGTATGTTTTTTGGAGTTGTGCTTTTTATTCTGATAAGACAGTAGCTACTTCAGCCATTATTAAAAATATTTCTTGGTTGCATTGACGAATTTTATGTATGCTATCTTGTAGCTACCAGAAATCCTTAAGTCATCTATTCCATGACAAAATGTTACTTAGTGGCAAGGATACATCATGGGAAGGTCACCATCATAGGACAGAATGACCACATGTAATCACCGGTATTCATTGCTTATGTATGAAGACCTTTGGATATTTTAAAATGTTCTATGTTTTGTTTATTATAGTGGAACTATAAAATTTAAAATTAATAAGCAGGGAACTAACTATTGGGATTATATCCCAACCAAATTCAGCAGGTTTGAGGCTTGTCAATGAGGAAGTATGCTGGTTTAAGCATAATTGCTTGTTTAAAATTCCCTAAATGAATATAACGAGACTTGTCCCTTATTTGCTCTGAAGCAGGAAAGTTTGGTTTTGTATTTCTTGTTTTGGCCTTTGTAGTCAAGGTGCTGCAAGAAATAGAGAATCCAGAGATTTTCTGTGCAACTATTGGCAAAATTCCCACCTGCCACTGCAGCATCTAACCTGGAGAAATGATCATCTGACTTTGTCACTAGAGGTGGTAATAGAGGGAAATATTGAAACTCTTTTACAGGTTCTGAATAATACTAAAATAAATAATTGTATGTAAGTTAAATTAAATTGTTAACATAATTGTACATAATACATACGTGCAGTATAATTGCATATGTATTTTGTAATTTTTCTGGAAAGGAGTCCAGGACCCTGGCTGAAATAGCAAAGGCGGAACTTGATGGAACAATTTTAAAGAGCAGGCCACTCCGAATTCGATTTGCTACCCATGGAGCTGCTTTAACAGTTAAGAATCTGTCACCAGTTGTTTCCAATGAGCTTTTGGAACAAGCTTTCTCTCAGTTTGGGCCTGTGGAAAGAGCGGTTGTTGTCGTAGATGATCGTGGTAGAGCTACAGGCAAAGGTTTTGTAGAATTTGCTGCGAAACCTCCAGCTCGTAAAGCTCTAGAAAGATGTGGTGATGGCGCATTCTTGCTTACAACGTAAGTTTACTTTTTTTGCCATATTTATTGTGATTTTATGTGTTTAAAATATGTACCACTAGTATCCTCAAGGCAGATCCTCCAACCTAGAAATCAACATAGACATAGAGGAATCTTTTCTGGCATAGGAGCAAATTATCTAGGTTCGGAATATGGTGAGGGGATTCCGATACTCCATAGATGCTGGCAAGGTTACAGGGTATAATGGTAGCATCCTGGTACTTAGTTCTGTGAGTCTGTTACCCCAGAACACTTCAGTGGTTCCTCTGACAATTTCAAAACCGCGTGATACTTAAGCCCGAGAGTCCTAGCAGGATGACCCTTACAGCCAACCAGCAAGGGGAATATCACTCAGAAGGCCAGTCAGGGATCAGATAACTACAAATCAACCTGATGGGAAGAGGTACAAATTGCAGAACTGCTTGGTTCATGGGTTCTGGTGTCAATATGAATTGATACTCCCTCTTAATTGACTACAGTTGAGGATGGCATGCTTGGCATTGAAAGCATTAACACATCTGGTAAAGGGTTAATTGATTATGTGTTATCAAGTTGGTGTCAACTCGTAGTGATCACAGATTTTCTCCGTGACATGTAAAGGGTTGGCATGTTCTAATTCAGACAAACCATATTATGATGAAGGTGAACAGCAATAACCAGGTCAGTTTGAGGAGTACATGAAGTGATCATTGAAAATTGCAGTGGAGTGGCTGAGCTAATAAAGTCAATCACAGAAGAACTGGGTCATGCATCCCCAGGTATTCCAAAAAATCTGGAAGTGGGGGCTGGTTAACTTTTTTGAAACAACAGACAGCAGGAAGATGAGACAGTTCTCCTGATTTCAAGAAGAGAGAATAGAAGGAATTAATTTTCTAGTGGCACCTGTGTCCTTTCCATCACCAACTCTAAGCAAGGTGGCTCACATGGTAAAGATGATCAGGGTACCAATTATCGTAATTGCCTCCTTTTGGCCTTGAGCATGGAGCCTCTGTGGCATCTGTTGATAAGTCCAGACATACTGAGCATCTGGGCTGTCAGATTCTGCAGGAGAGATAATCTTGGCATCCAGATGCTTAAAACCATCAAGGTCTACCAAATGACTTGGCATGCTTTAGAGAGCTGGTGTAGGTGAAAAAGACAAATAGTGGCAGTGTAGTTCTGAACCTCTTAGGTTTCTTCACATGTATCTGGATAATGGTCTGAAAACCAGTACCATGCACAGAGAGGTCACTCTCTTGGAATCCTTACTGTAGACAAACTGGAGTTCCATTGCAGAAAACTCTTATATTTTGGACTTCTGATGGAGGCATGGCAAGATAAGCACATCTCTGTGGAGACTGAGCGCAGCAAAGACTGAAGAAACAGTGACCAGACCAGTTCTTTGGAACCTCTCTGGACAAGGAGCGGACAGGAGATCGCTCACATGTGCTCTGGACGGCTGATCCTCGCAAGAAGATCATAGGACAATGGTCTGCCGCTGGTTTGAATG
Organism: Liasis olivaceus; assembly: GCA_030867105.1. Lineage (NCBI taxonomy): Eukaryota > Metazoa > Chordata > Lepidosauria > Squamata > Pythonidae > Liasis > Liasis olivaceus. Next base: position 93,951,420 of record CM061352.1, read on the forward strand.
CCGGGAGACGAAGGGATTAATTAATTGACAACTGTAGCACAGCCTTTTAAAGGACACTAAGTTAACTAACCTCACTTCTAATCACTTTTGGAAATTGCTTATCTAACCATCTTCAAGTTATTAGAGATCTTCAGAATGACAAATTTGAAAAGCTACCTGGTGAACCAATCTTCATTTCTGGGAAAAAAAAAAAGAAGAAAAATTAACTATAAGTTTAAGAACTTAAAGAATTTGAAATAAATAAGCAAAAAGCTAAATAAATAATACTTTGAACCAAGAAAGTTATAAACAAATTAAGGGTCCAGACAAAGGTAGTCCTCAACTTATGATTACTGTTATAACTACTGTTCAAATTACAATGGCACTGAATGAAGGGATTTATGACCCGTGTCCATAGTTAAGGCTATTGCCGTACAGTCATGTGATCTTATATTGGTGTTCTTCTCAGGGCACCAGTCTGCTGACTCTCCCAATTGCACAGTGTGCCTTCATGTGACCTGGTACTTAACCACCACTCCCTTTGAACCCATTAGGCAAGTTCTTGTGTCCTTCTTCACTTGGAAGATGACCTTTCTAATGTTGGTGACCTCAGACAAATGCTGGGGAACTAGGAGCCCTCTCTGTGAGAAAAGACTTGGTGGTTCTTCGTCTTTACTCCTGCCTTATACTAAAGGGCATTTCCAAATTTCACAGGGGGCAGGAGATAGGACTAGCACAATTTTTGTCTAAATCCTATGGGGTACATTTGGTACAATTTGGATGTGCACAGACATTTAGGAATTTGCCCTAAATGTACTCTAGAGGAGCAGAAGAGTGATAGCTTATTTGTCTCCTGTAACTCAATCCTCCATAAGCAAGTGGGTCAGGGAACATATTGCTGTGGCATTTTTGTCTAGCAACAAACAACTCCTGGCTGACATCACAGCTCCTTTGTTAGAGGAGCAGCAACTTCTAAAGCTACGGCAGTAGGGATTCCACAGGTTGACATTTATAGGGCAGCGATCTGGGAACAGTCAGCTAAGCACATTAGTGAATTTGCCTCTGCAAAGGTGTCCTTCTCAATAATAAGGGACTGTAGAAACAGTGATTGGGAAATCAGAGCATCAAGCCATTTTCCCATATTCTGTGTGGTTGTTTTATTTTCCTTTCTTACTACATAGTAGCTGGCTTTTGCTCGTACGTGTTTATCTGTGAAGCTTTTCTATGAGTAAAGTTAATACATTTCTCAGCTGAAGTCATTATACGGAACTGAAGAGCTATGGTTTCTTCCACTAGATTCAAAAGTCATAAGTTGAACTTTTCATGTTGGGTCCATCTTTTGTTGACAAGAATGGTACCTCAAGTCAAAGTAAAAAAAAAGTGTGTATTTTTTTAAAGTCGTCATGTTGTCAGTAACTTAATCCAGTGTGTATCTCCCATATGCAGATCTTTGCTCACTTGTGTTGTTAGAAAAGTGGATTGGCAATATCAAACTTGTATTACGTTCAAGTTTTAGTTTACATGTTCCTGAATAATTGGTTGACATTGTGCATATGTTACTTGTTTTAAGAACACCTAGACCTGTTCTTGTTGAACCTATGGAGCAGTTTGATGATGAAGATGGATTGCCTGAGAAATTAATGCAAAAAACGCAACAGTATCATAAGTAAGTACCCGCTTCTGAAACCGAATATTGGAAATGAAAGAGATGTAATGAAGAAATAGCATCTTACTTTTATTTCTCATTAAAGCAAACCTAGTACCATGATAAAATCAGAGTTTAAAATTATTTAAAATGGGTTAGTTGTATATTATATAACAAACTGAGAAAGGCTTGTCATAACTGAAAAATTACATTTGTGTTATAAAAGCGATGAGAACTAGTAGAGTTTAGATCTGTTTTCTGTGTTGTAGTAAATTTTCTGAGATACCTTCCTATTTCATAGGGAAAGGAAAGGATAGAAGCAGCATCAAGAGATGAGGCAAGTTTCAGAATCTGAAAATACTTAGCAAGATGAAAAGCATTCTGCTGCTCAAAAATGAAGCATGTGGCAAAGTGAATCTGCTGCCACCTACCCTACCCATGTTAGTATTTCATGCCAGTGATATCAACTGAGCCCATTGGGGATCAATTCTTTGGGATAGCAGGTAGTTGGAACTGTTGCTCTTCCTTTATGTTTCCATGCTTTCTCATTTGAAGAGCTTCAGAAGGAAAAAACGTGTAAGCTGCTAGCAGAATAAAGATTTGGCACACTTCTCACCTGTCCCTTTAAGTTTTAAACATCACCCCAGTCAGGTTTCTTTTCTTTGTACTTAAGCAGACACAATTTTTGTCTCCAGAGTTTTTTTGGCTCTAAATTAGACACAGACAATAAAATCAGTAACATCTTTATTTAGAATCCACAAGGAAGCCTTGAAAAAACTGATTGGAAATTTGTCAATAAATTTCTTGTTGCATTTATGAAATGAAAGCATTAATATGGATGTATCTTATCCTAGGGAAAGAGAACAGCCCCCGCGTTTTGCTCAGCCTGGAACATTTGAATTTGAATATGCTTCACGATGGAAAGCTCTTGATGAAATGGAAAAACAGCAGCGGGAACAAGTCGACAGAAATATTAGAGAAGCTAAAGAGAAGCTAGAGGCAGAAATGGAGGCAGCTCGACATGAACATCAGTTAATGTTGATGAGACAAGGTATTCTTCATAGATTATTGTTTTGATGGTGTGGGTTGAACAAATATTGGAAATAGTCTGTTTATTTGGGTTGATGCAGGAAATTTGTATTTCAGTTTTTCAAAAAAGTTAATATGCCTCAGTAGTGAGGGACCTGTGATTCATGGTCTGTATATTTGAAGTATAAATATCTGGCCTTTGGTGATGACCTAAATCAGATAAGCTCTTTCTCCCAAAGACTCTACAGAAGTGGAGAAGTGATTGCTGTTTTCCTGAACATAATTACCATTTTTCTTGATGGAGGAAGAATGAGTTTTAGAAGTGAGCTTTCTCCAAAGACTACTTCATTGGGTTATTTGGCCCAGTAAAATAGAGACAGTCTGCCACTTGAACTGTATTAAGTTTAGTACTCTAATATACTGATCATAGATTTTTGTATGATGCAAGCAAAGCTGACTTCCTGAACAAATAAGGAAAAGCCATAATTCCCTGTTAGTTGACAGTAATCAAACTGCTTAGTAGTTGATCATGCAACTACAAACTACAGTCATGTAACTTTTGACATTCTAATTGATATTAGGCATTCTAATTGTCATAATTCTTAAAGTCAGAGAATAACATTTGAAATATATGATATATAATAAATGAAGTAGTTGCTGTGCAGAAAATAAAATTGAGTTCTGTTAACCATCAAAATGTAAATTTTGTAAGAATGTAAGTAAAAGTATGTTTGGTGTAGCTAACTGAAGTTGTATAAATACCCAACTGCCAAAAAAATGTTATACTTACTGTTGCAATGAAAAATTAAGGTGATTTCATGGCCAGGTGAAAAGTTCTAAATAGTTTAAAAATGTATTTAAGCAAGAGATCAGAAGTGTCTAGAAAAGTTGAGAGAATGTTTTTAAAATAGAGAAATTAACAGTAACTGATGTACCTTTGTAAAGGGACACAGTGATTTTTTAAAATCTGTGGAGAAGCAGAAGAGACTATATTTCTAGGAAATTCAGAAAATCATGTTGCTTGTCTCTCCATCTGTGTGTGCAATTGCATGGAGGCTGTGAGGATGTGGGGTACACATGTGCATGTGTGTGATTGCAGAGAGGCCATGGAACGAGGGCGCAGGGTGCATGCGATCGCAGGGAGTCCATGGAAAGAGGGCATGGGGTGGGTGCATATTTGCAATTGCAGTGAGATTGTGGAAAGAGGGCGCAGGGTGTGTGTGATTGCAGGGAGGCCATGGAAAGAGGGCAAGGGCTGCATGCATGTGAAGGGGGAAGGAGGGCGCCATGTGTGCAAGCAAAGAAAGGTCGGGGGGGGGAGAGATGTGTCTTTCCTTGCTGGCTTCCCATTGACTTTGCTTGGAGGACCCTGGCAAGGAAGGTCGCCAAATGGCGATCATGTGACCGGGGGATGCTACAACTGGTCATAAATGCAAGCCGGTTGCCAGGCACCTGAATTTTGTTCACAGAGGTGTTGCATGGCTGGAACTTCAATGACCAATCATAAGTCCCTTTGTTCAGCACCATCGTGACTTCAAATGTTCATTGAACGAATGGCCATAACTGGAAAACTACCTGTGTTAGCTAGAGAGTTGCAAAAGTCCATTATAGGTAGACCTCACTTAACCGCCCTGTTTAGTGACTGTTCGAAGTTATGGCATTGAAAAGATAACTTTATGACTGTCGCAGCATCCCCATGGTCACGTGATCAAAATTTGGGCATTTTGCAATCGGCAGGCGAGGCTGTGAAAGAGGGTCCCATGGTCATCACAGTGTCCCATGGTCACGTGATCACCATTTAAATGCTTTACAAGCAGAATCAATGGAGAAGCTGGCAGTAAAATTGCAAGTTGTGGTCACGTGATGTCTTGCTTAATGACCCAATAGGAAGTGATGTGAGTCTGTCACAGTCACATGATGTTTCGCTTGGCAACCATATTGCTTAGTGACACAATTGCCAGTCCCAATTGTGGTTGCTAAGCAAGGACTACCTGTATTAGCATCTGACATCTCTTACATAAAAAGCAGTGGTGGGCTGCATGGATGTCCTTAGGCTTCTCTTCCCTTGCAGCTGCACTATCAAAATTCAGCATCAAAATCACCAATATTTAGGCAGAATAATGTTTAAAATTGGAGAAGAGACTGGCCTTATAATTTGCCTCCAGTGCTTAGCTAGATCTTGGGAAGCCATGAACTTTAAGAATGATTATTAAAATAAAAAATAATCCTGTAGCATAACAATATATCAATCATCATTAGAACATTTATGCTGGCTTGTAGCACAATAAATGGTAACTTTCAAAAGCATAAAAGTAGTAACTTTTTAAAAATAAAATCATTTTTCTGTTTTTTCTAAATGAATACTTCCAATTGGCACAGTGATACATTTCAACATAACTGCATGGAGAATCCTGAAACAGTAATATCATGTAGCTAAATATGATGAATTTAAAACTGGATATATGTGTATGCTATAACAACCAGAAAATACTAAACACAATAATATTGCAACTGTCAGTAAAGAAAACAATACATAATATTAAAGTGAACTGGTAATTAAGAAATAAATAAGGATTCATATGATATTGATACAGATCTAGCTCAGTCCTTTAACATTAGATCATATAGAAATGGATAGCTCAATTTTTGTATAATATTTATTTATAAATCAAATTTGTATAGCTGCCCAGAGTGTCTGGTGAGATGGGCAGTTATATAAATTGGTTTAACAAACAAATAAATTTGTGTAGCTGCCCATTTCACAGAAAAGTGACTCTGGGCGGTTTACAACAATCCAATAAAAACAACACATACATAAACAGTATAAAAATATAAAAATCAGTGTTAAAAGATAAATATGATAAAAAACAAATATACAAATCCTAGGCAAGAGAGAATAAGGATAGCTAACTCAGCAATGGAGTCATCTAAGCATATCTCTGGTTCTCTGGGAGCTCCAGGCTTGTGATATAATCAGGACTTGAGGGACTTCCGGAAGGTCAAAAGGGATGGAGCTAATCTAATATCTGGGGGGGGGGGATGTTCCACAAGGCGGGCACCACAGCAGAGAAGGCCCAATGCCTGGGACCCACCAAATGTATGTTCCTAACTGATGGTACCTTTAGCATGCCTTCTCTGCTAGATCTCATGGGGTGGGCTGATATAATCGGGGAGATGTGGTCCCTCAGATAACCCCAGCCCCATGCCATGAAGGCATGGGACCATGAAATATAAAAACATTTCAAAAATTGATAGGAACATATCTCTTGAATCTACTCTTTAGTATCAGGAATGTAAATTTCTTTCCACTTACATAGAATAGTTCTCTGATTTAAAAAATATATATACCTTTTCCTTAAAAAAATTGTCCTTTTTGCTAAATTTCAATTGTAACATGCTTTGCAGTATTTCAACCAAGTCAGTTTAATGCTTAACATTTGGTCATTTAGTTAACTATTTGGAGTAGTGGTTAAAGGTACAGGACCAGAAGCGAGGAGACTAAATACTAATCCTGCCATAGGCATGGAAGCTGGCTGGTTGACTTTGGGCCAGCCATTTGCAGTCCAAGGAAGAAGGCAGTGGCACTTCTGAAAGTGTTACAAAGAAAACTTCAGGCACCAGGAATCAAGATTGACTCAAAGGCACAGAAACAAATTGCAGTACTTTGCATTGTTTCAAATGGGACTATATCAGTTCAGTGCTTAAAAATGGCTCAGATTTCTCCATCTGCTGTACTGTTTTTCAACAGAACTGCATGCTTCCATGAGCTCATCTAGCTAAGAAAGAGATTTTTGTCCTATCATTTTACATCAGCAATTTATTTTTCTAGAGATGATAATTTTCAGTCTTTAACATATCTGCCTTTTCAGCTTTTTGTTTTTGAGCTGAGAAAATTCAGATACATTGTGGTTCTCTTAAAGACAGAGTTTGGTTTAGCCTTCAGTAGTTTCTGCACCTTGGGGTAGCATTCCAGGGCCCAGAAAATATGTCCAAAAACTGAGAATAAGGTTTCAGTTTAAGGTTTATAAGTGTTATACGATTAAAAATCCATTGTTCCCAGTTCTTCCAGTCGTTCTTACTGATACCTGTTTTGAAAAGGTCAAGTTATTTATGCCTGTTTTCTGATGCTTACACTTACTTTGGCAAGCACGTATATACAACTATACATAAAACGATAATTGCTAGTAGCTGTTTTAACTTTTTCCAGATCTTATGAGGCGTCAGGAAGAATTGAGACGTTTAGAAGAACTTCGAAACCAGGAGCTACAGAAAAGGAAGCAGATACAATTAAGGTATTCCTTAAATTTTGAAATACTGGATTTTACTGCTCAACATGTAACTTTTTAAACTTCACAGTTTGATACTGCCTCTAAATTACACATACAAGAACTCCAGGGGATAATACTTCCGTTTTCAGTTTACTAAATTGTAAATATGGATATGAGGAAGATGTATTGACAGCTGGCCATTGATGGAGCATTTTGTACATAATACAGTGCTAATGAAACCTTTTTTATCGAACCTCCGGTGGAGAAATGGCAGACTGAAGATGGCTCCGTGGTGAGCCGGTGAGTAGACCAGCTGTTTGATAATTCCTTTCCGGACAAGGAGAGGATTTGAGATCCACCACAAGTGCTCCAGATGGTCACTTCTCATGAGGAGACCACAAGACAGCAGTCTCGAATGAATTTAGAGCTTTGGGAGATGAGAAAATAGCTATCTTGCTCAAACCACAGTCAGCCCCTTTGAAAGGACACTGGGTTTGCATACTTCCTTTTCTAATCACTTTCGGAAGTTGTTAACTGCTTTTCAGCTATTAGGAACCTTTGGACTGACAAGTTTTACAGCACAGGGTGAGTTTCCTTTAATCCTTACTGAAAGCAATTTTAACTACAAGTTTAAGGACTTAAAAAAATATTTTTGGGGGGGAATAAACAGCAAAAGGGTGATTAAAACTTTGATTTTAGAAAGTCACAAATGGACTATGGGTCCAGATAAATTTGAAATAAGATTTTGGAATTAATTATAAAGAATCCTTCCCACCTGAGAATGTTTTTGTTGTGAATTCTTTTAAAAAAATAAGGTAAGACTTTAAAAAGTGGACACTAGAGGGAGCTAGAAGGAACTAAAGATTACAATTAAAGGAGAAGAACACTCAAACTCGACTTTTAATATTGGACATATTGAAGGATATTTTTGAACAATGGACGCAGAAGTTAATTTTAAGAGTGTCTGCCTCTATCGATAGACTGTGTTTAGAATACGCTATGGAAGAGGAACAAGTTTTACTTGACAAGATTGAGACTGATTTGAAAGTGGATTTAAAAATGACAGGCTAGAAGAATGACATGGAAAAAGATGTAAAATTGGACATACAAAAGAAACCAGTTGATGCCTTAATAATGAAAAGGCATATACAAATAAAAATCAAGAGAGTGACATGGATAATTTTCCTATGTTGGATTTACAAAAGAGGGTTGTCAAAGCTTTGAAGAACTTTGTGAGAAGGGACAAAGAAAAAAATGAAAAGAAATCAAGTTCTAGGACGTTTTTTGAAGGGACTAAAGATCAAGATTGTTAGAAGTAAAAGAAAGTAATATAAAGTTGGTTTATTTGAGCAAAGTTAAACTAGATATGTTGTTATCTCTGGTAACCCTTAATGGACTTTTGCTGACATTAGGACTGAAATGACGAAGCTTTAAGGATTTACTTATAGATAAGAGATGGGATATGGGAAGAAGAGATCATTTGTTGTATTTTAAGAGAAGTTGGTAAGTTACTGAAATTGTTTATATGTGTTGTGATGAAGGGGAAAGTCATTTCTTTATATATTTCTTTTCTTTTTCTTCACTGTATTCTTATTTTTTCTTTTCTATTTTTATTTCTATTTTTTTCTTTTCTCTACCTTCTGTTTTTTCTATTATTTTTTTTTAGTTTGTATTAGTTTTTATTGTTATAATTGTAATTTTTAATAAAATTACTATATAAAAAAATAAACCTTTTAATCGTTATTTTAGTATAGAGCAGTCTTTCTCAACCTTTTGATCCTGGAGGAACCCATGAAATATTTTTCAGGCCTCAGGGAACCCCTGCACATTCAGACTCAAATATAGACCAGAAGTTACAAATTTATTATATTTGTTTCATGTGTAGGCCTGTATATGTGCATTAGCAGTGTTCCTAAACTAAAAATAAAAAATGAAACTTACCTCTTTAATGTGAAACCTGTGCTTGTGTTTTGCTGCACAAATACTCAATTCTGGGCCAAACATGAGATAAGCACACATGGATTTCATCTTCAACTGAAATAAGACAATTTCTGTCTTTGCTTTTGATGCTTGTTAAATAAGAAAAAGCTTGCTCACGTAAGAAGTTGAAAGCTGCAGCAAAATCTTCAATGCCTTCCTATGAATGGCAGGATACTCTTCTTTCACAGATATCCAGAACTTGTCCATGGATAGATCAGTGGATCTCATCTTGATCAAACTGCAGCTCCCAAAGTTCTTCCTCTTCCTTCAAAATGAAGTTCTTTGGCTGAGCAGAAGGTGGAGAGAAAGGATCCCTCACCCAGTCATACATTTATGTTGAAAGGGAAGGAAAGTACTGATCAATTTTGTTCTGCAGTATTTCCAGGTGGTTTCCAATTAGATTTGAGACTTTTTGATATCTTTCCTTTTGCAACATGATTTTTCCAAACATTCAGTTTTCTTTTAAATCCAAGAATCCTGTCATTTGAAGTCAAAACATTTTCTTCAGTGCCTTGCAGAGACTTGTTCAGCTGGTTCCTATGATGAAAGATGTCCACTAAGTATGCTAGTTTCTGCAGAAATTCTCTATCTTCAAAGCACTCAGCAAAATGGAATTCTATTTTCCTGAAAATACTCTTGCAATTCTGCTTTCAGCTGAAACACCCTGTTGAGAACCCTTCCTCTGCCAAGCCACAATGTTTCTGTGTGTAACGGACCCATATGCTCTTTGTCTAGGTTTTTATAGTTTTTTAAACATTCTTGAATGAACTGGTCTTTGTTTAATAAAGTTAACCATTTCTGTAGCATCATCCAGAGCTTTTTTTCATTTCATCTCCAAGAGTTTTTGATGCCAACATCTCTCTCTGAAACATCAGAATTTTATTTTCTTACAAGAGAAATGAAACCTCTCATGAAGCCAACCATTGATGGAGCACCATCAGTACGGATGCCAACACAGTTCCTTCAAGACAGACTTTTTATTTCCAGATACAAAGACAAAACAAATACATCTTTGCCTTTGCATGTTTCATGTAGTTCTTTGCAGCAGAAGAAGTTTTCTTGAATTTCACCATCATTTACAAATCTTACAGATGCCATAACATGACATTTATTGGTGAAATCTGTTGACTCATCAACTTGGATAGAAAAGCTGCCGTTCTTCAGTTTATCACACAAAACGTCTTCAGCATCATATGGCATGTCATCAGTACGCTGACTTATTGTACTGTAACAGTGGAACCTTTTCGATTTCTTGTACTGCATCTGGTCCTAGCATTTTTCCCACTATTATTTTACATGCTGGCGTGATTACTTTCTCACCCAAAGCATGATTTTTTCCTTTGCTGTGTAATAAGTTCTGCTGCTAAATAACTTGCTTCTTAGGCTTTTTTACTGACTCTCATTTTATTAACAAAAGCTTTACTCTGTTTGTTCTGTGATTCAATTAGCCGTTTAAAATAATCAGAACTTTTACTTGTCATATGGCTGTGATTTGTAGTTAACTGTCTTTTTAATTTTTCTGGAGCCATTGCTGCATATATAAATTGTTTGCCACAGATGAGGCACAACGGAATAGGACAACTTGGATCACCAGTCATGTAAAACTTGCTAAATAGCTTTCATTGTAAAGATGGACTTGCTTTAGAGTCCATTGATATACCAATGCAGTGAAATGCCCAAGAAGATATAAATTCTTCATTATCATTATCATCATTAAACTTATCAGTATTGTCTGTTCTAGAATCCTCCTCTTTTCTCTTACACCTCCTCTTAAAATATTACCACAATGGACCCTGAGATAGGACTGAATAAACACGCACAAAATGTATTTAAAATAATGGGATAAAATAACTACAGGAAAACCGCAAAGAAAAGATGCATGAGAGAGAGACTGACATCACAGACCAAGTTGGATGAGTCCATTTCTTGAAAAATGCACTTCTCCCTCCCCTTCATTCAATATATTCCTCCCTTCCTGCAATATAGTTCACCTGTTATCAGCAGTCTTCCCTATCTCACATCAAAAATTAAGAGTAGATTCAACCAAATAAGCACAGTCCTACAGCGTACTACCAGAGAGCTCAGAAAGAGTTATAACTAGATTTTTTTTTTTTTTTTGGTCTTTGCTCATCACTGTGAGAGCATGTTGCCCGAATTTGAAATAATTTTTTAAATCATGATCTCCCAGGGAACCCCTAGTGACCTCTCGTGGAACCCTGCAGTTCCATGGAACCCTGGTTTAGAAACCCTGGTTTGGAGTCACAAATCTGTGAGATGGGCTATTTATCATATAATGATAGATAAATAAATCGTGACAAGTCTAGTTGCAGTATTTTAGGATCTTCAGATTAAGTTTTTTATTCCACTGAATTGTGATATGCACCAAGGAAGTTGAATCACTGTACATAGGTTCTTTAAGGTATTTACTAAAGATCAGCTAAGATAACACTGATGTAGGACATGTCAGACTACAGTGAAAGAAGCAGAGAATTGAAAAAGAACATCTAAGGCTGAACATTGTATGTGGTATTGTAAGAGAAAGTGTTTTTGCATGAAAATGTGTAGCAAGAACTTTAGGAAGTTGTATTATATATGTAACTTCTAGGCATGAAGAAGAACACAGGAGACGTGAAGAAGAGATGCTGCGCCAGAGAGAACAGGAGGAATTGAGAAGACAGCAAGAAGGAGGTTTCAAGCCGAATTTCATGGATAGTGTAAGTAGAATTTTTTATACTGATGAATGTGATATTAATTCAGCTTAAAAAAAACTATCTGTTTTCTTTCTATTATAATTTTACAAGATCTCTGGAATCATTATAGCTCATCTTTCTCATAACTTTCCAAAAGAGAAACAGTGTCCATATTTTTAAGGTAGATTGAAACCTTGATTCAGTGGACTAATTTGGGGAGGGGAGTTCTGTTATTCCTGATTGTTAAATTAGAGAATATGTTGTTGTGGCAGTTTGCATCATTTGCACTATCATTTGACATTATTGTTTCTGTTTATTGTCATTTATATGATGAAATTACAAAAATGATGTTACACAAATGAGATAAATTGATGCAGATAGTGTCATTTGCATAATATTGTGTAAATGACCTAAATCACTGCAGAAATTTGGTTCCTGTGTGCAAAGTCTATTGTATTGGTGTTTGATAAATTCAAATTTTAATGTAGTTACGATTAAAGACATTTCCCAACACAAACACACCTGGGTTTTCCTACTCGTGTGAAACAATTTGGTGTTTGGTATTTAATCTGAAGATAAGAATGCTGGTCTTACAGTGAAGCTTCTTTTCTATGATGAAGGCAGGGTTGTTCCTTTTGCAATGGTAGATGGTAGGTTGTTCCTCCCCTTTGATCTGCTTGATACATCAATATTCTAAATTTCACCAGGGAGACAGCAGCTGCCATCCAGTTTTGATTGAAAAGCAGTTGTAATGAAAAAATTAATAGAAAAGCAACGAAAGCCAAACTTCACTTTCCCCAATTTCCTCTATTATTTAGGGAGGGTTGAATGCCCTTTCTCCACCACAGAAAAAGAACCTTCATGAAAGTCCAGTATTCAATTTTCCAGTGGTAAAGAAGGATGTTCTATGGTGGCACATAGCACAGCAGTTGTTCAGAGTAGGAAAAAGAAATGTATAATTGACAGGAAGGGACCACCTGTTCAAGAGTCTGCCTGCTAAAAGAAGGCTGAGCTATAAGACATAGTCTTCAAATGTATAACAAAGAAAACATGCCAAGTGGCTGATTTATCTATATTCTCCAGAGAAGTAGAATTGGAGAACGTTGCAAAAATGGAGTCGCTCCTTGTAGAATGTATTATGATGCCCGTTGGAATCACAATAATTGGACTAATAAGTCAGAGAGATGCAGACCCTGATCCATATGAAAATGGAAGTTGATGAAGCTTTATGACCAAAGCTTTCTGAAGAGTTACAACAAAAAGTCCATTAATCTGAAATCCTGAGTTCTGGACAAGAAAACCTTGATTGATCTGTGTATATCTAATTTGTGCCATTCCTTCTTAAAAGTAATTTTTGAGAGTAAAGACACAGCTATTAATTCCTGTGGGATGAAGAGTTCACTTTTGGGATGGAAGTATGATCTTTATGAGAATTATGGAGTCATTCACAATGATATAGAGTTCTTTTCTGAAAGAGTACCCTAATTTCTGTCAGCCTTCTATCTGAAGTAACAGCCGCCAGGAAGGTAATGATAAATGTTTAATGGAAACCAGATATGAAGGCGGTAATAAAGTTTCAGAACCAGATGTAGATCCTATAAGGGTAATCTTTGTATTGTGGGTGTTTTAGCAGAGAAGTCCTTTACAGAAACTTTTAGGTATATGGATGGGAAGTGTAGTGCCCCACCAAATTCCAGAATAATGGAAATAGCAGAAACTTGTCTTTTAAGAGTACTAGGGTAGAGGCTGTGAGAAGCCTGGAGAAACATTGAGGAACAGAAATTTGATAAAGAAAAACCTTTTCCTCTTACACCAGCAACACAAAGTTTCCAAATCAGCTCATAACCATACATTGTGAATCCCTCATGAGATGAAATAATAGTTTTATTAGAGCTCTGATTATAGTTAGCTATATGACTTTGCTCAGCTTCCAGGATTTACATTGAAAATAGCTGAGATCTATAAATACTAGATCCAGTAGCTGTGCAAATGGTTATGATTTTTTTGGTGTGTGAGGGGAAGCCTATTAGTACTATAGTCTCCTGGCCATCTAGGTAATGAGCACATCAATTGTTTATGCTCTGAGGGGAATATTGACAGAAAACAATGTTAGAGATTTAAATTTTGGATCTTACGCAGTAATGAAATGCACAAGGGAATGTAGCGCGCAGAGTCTCTCTTTAACCTACAAAAGCTTTATTAATTACAGTTGCTTAAAGATTACAGAGACACACTCACTATGGTACGAAACTGCACAGGTAATGAATGGGGTTTGGAGAAGATAGGAGTGCTCCAAAAATAATAGATACATGCATGAATTGGTAGTCTTCTGACAGATCTGTACAACTTGTCCCTTTATCTTTTGCCAGCCACATTCTGCCAACATTCCCTCATGTATCACCTCAGCTGTCCTTTTGCTGATCTCATACGTCGCTGGTCAGATGTGACCTACTTTCTAGCAGTTAACTTTATCTTTGGTGGCTGTCCTCTGGTCCTTGTCTGGCTTCAGAGTTGACTTCAGCTTGTATGCATTCTTCTCTGGTGTCAGATTTTGGTCATTCTGCTCTATCTGACTCTCCAAGCTTTCTAGTTCTTGTAACATTTCTTCCCTTGGTACACTTTGGCTTTCTGACAAAAGGTATATCACATTCTTTCACGCTAATAATGTTCACATTGGTAATATTGATTTGCAGCAATTCCATTAACAGTTATTGAGCTGAAGTTACAAGTATATGACACTAGATGCAGTGATTACTGCAATGCACTCTATGTGGGGCTGCCCTTGAAGAGCATCTGGAAGCTTCATTTGGTGCAGAATGCAGCTGTGCGGACAGTTATGTGTGCCTCTAGGATGGCACACATTACACTGCTGTTCTGTGAGCTGCACTGGTTTCCAGTTTGCTTCTGGGTGCAATTCAAGGTGCTGGTTTTGACCTGCATGGCATGGTACCAGGTTATTTGAGGGACTGCCTCTTCCTGGTTACATCTTCCCATCCCATCAGGTCCAGCAAAAGAGGTGTGCTCCAGGTCCTGTCTGCTAAGGAGTTCTGTCTGGCGGGACTCAGGAGATGTCTTTTCTGCTTTAGCCCCAACTCTCTGGAACATCTTTCCTCCAGAGGTGAGGTTGGCCCCATCTCTGTTAGCCTTCCGGAAAGCCTTGTAAGTTCTAAGAAGCCTTGTGGTTCTTCTATCAATCCTAGGGATCCCATAGTGAGCCTGCAAAGTAGTTGAATGAGGCTAAATGATGGTTGTTCTCCTGCTATCTTGGGATTCTTTTATGTTTGTATTCCTTTATGCTTTTATTTTTGTTGTTATTTATGTCTGACGTTTTTATATTGTGATAAGGTTTTAATTGCTATTTTGCTTGTAAGCCACCCAGAGTCACTTTTTGTGAGATGAATGGTTATATAAATTTGCTAAATAAATAAATTACATAAATGATTATAGAAATAAAATAATTCTTCCAACTCCCAATTAATTAAACCAGTTCCATGACATATCTTTAGTTTCATGTAATTTCTCAATCTAAAGCTTGTCTATTTTGTATGGTCATTTGTCAAATTGCAGCCATTTGTTTAGGGCCTTGAGAACTTTTACCCTGTCATCTGCAACTTCTAATATACAGCTCCTTTTCCTTACTTCCTTACTTGCTCATGCTATCCCATAGTTTGGCAACATGGTGAAAAATCTTTGTGTCTTAAGTTATTTTCTTTAACTTCATGCATTGGTAACTGGAGTATGTATCTCGCAGGCAGGGAAATATTGCCAATATAACAACTCCTTCCGCATATGCTCGGCAAATGTTAATGTGTCTTGATTCCTCAAATAAAACAATGTCCTACTAGAGCAGTGAACCTGTTTCCACAAGCCCTTTTGTACTTAAATGCCCGGCTTTAATATTCAGCAAAGTTATGATAACCTGTGTCATGTCTTTAATAAACATTCCATTATTCATTTGGGGTCCCCTTTTTAATTTAACTCATATTGCATGTACTAGTTCCTGCTAATGTAAAATCATTACATTATAAACAATGCAGTTTGTTCACAGTGGTTTGTATACATATTCAGTGACACTTTGTGTATTACTTGCTATATGTTTGTTTTAGCTGTTATCATATCAAAGGTCATGACCTTTGCTATGTTATATGACTGAGAACTCATATTTGAAGACAGATATTTTGTTGCAACCAGTATTCTTTGAGCTTGTGAAAAGAGAGCTTGAAAAGCATATTCTTTTTGTTTTTCTTCTGTTAATGTTCTTGAAAGATATGATAATCATCTATGCATTCCAAAATAAAAAATATAGTTAACAGTTCTACAGAAATGTAGTGGGTTCAGTAAACAAGAAGATTCCCCACTCCCCATGATGAGAACCCAAGAATAGACAGTAACAGACGTGTGGTATTACCAATAACATTGCAGTGTCATCAGTAGATGTTACTACATTTTAATATAAAACTATTGTAACTGTAGCTGCAAAGAAACTTTTATTAATGTATAATAGTCTCTTCAATTTAGGTACAGGCCAAATTAGATTAAGGTGCATGAATGGGGAGGGGGTATCTTCCAGAAGCAACCTGCATAGTCTGTCCTTTTATTTTTTGCCAGCCACTTCCCATCAAGCACCACCTCAGCTGTCCTTTCATTGATCTGTTGTTGGATCAAATGTGACTTGCAGTCTGCCAGTTAACTGTTTCACGGATGGATGGATAGCTAGATATTAAATACAAAAAACTAAGAAAAAGAATGCAAAAATTATAAAAGAAAGGGAAAAAACGAAAAAAGAAGCAAAAACAAAAGATATATATTTAAAGAAGTGTATTTAAAGATACACACACATGCACGTGTGCACACACACACAATTGAAGGCATGATTCATTACAGTTATCTATAACTGATTTGCAGACCACTGAATAGTTTGTCTTTTTGATGCTGAATAGTAAGTCTTTTGACCATTCATTTTCTTGTCCAGAAATCAGCTCCCATGTGATAGAGATAAACTTCAAAAGAATATAAACCTCTGAAAATATAAATCTCAAATTTGAATTAATAGATGTAGTTGCTTCTTACTGAAATGTAACAATATATTTAAATAAAGCATTAATTTCACTACCTCTCCAACAACATAAATGCAGTGAGGTCATTTTGTTGAAAAGGATATTTGGTTTTGAACTGAAAGTGGCAGAATTGGAGTTGAAAATAAGCTCTTGCTCATGAAATTGAATCTGTGCAGGCTATCATGGGCCCTTGAACCCTTGCGAGACTCATATGATTTATTCTCAAGGATTCAAGGAATAATCCAACCAGTTCTTGTATTGAGAACTTGCTTCTGGAAAAATACTGTATGTTCTTTGTGTAGAATTGATCCCAGATGCTGAGGAAGAAGAGAGGGAGATTAATAGCTCCTCTTCTGATTTTCCATGAATGCTAGGTTCTGCAAATTCTTAAATTTATTTGCACATCTTTTTTCAATCTTGTGACATTGAAGAGGAATGAAGTAACAGTCTATCGAGATATGAATAAACATGAATTTTCTAGCTACACAGATGGCCTACCAAAGCCATATCACCTTCTTGAAAATCTGGGATAAACATGACAGATCAAAAGGAAAGTTGTACAGAAAAACCTGTGGTGAAATAGATGAATCAGTATATTAAAATAAATTTCTAGTACATATACATTTGATAAGACAGGTCCTGACTGAAGGCATTCCAGGATAGGTTGGAGAAACTTCTTTTGAGCTTGTGATATCTTACATATTAGTTTGCTTCTTTTCAGATCCAACATAGCTCTTCAATCCACATTCCTCTTAAAATAAAGACTCTCAAGAGCTGAAATATTCTTAAGTTGATAGTAATGACTACCACCTCAATCTGCAAAAGGTGATATATTGTCAATAACTTGGGGTAAAGTTTCTTGTCAAGACAAGACCTGATGGAAAAAATGAAGACATTGTGAGAACTTGACAGAATAGCTATGATTTACCATATGGAAGATCTAGACTTCTGTTGTGATTCTGTGCTAAAAAGGAGTGAAGGTGCCCCATCTCTCCCATTCAGGAGGGAAATACAGTCCTTGTCTGTGGTTTTCTTTGTGTGAGCAGAGTGTTAAGGACTTCTGGATTGAGATTGAAGGTGTTGTGGTTTACATTAGAACCTTAAATCATTTCATGGTTCTGACATGGGGGGTTCCGGTTTGGAAAGAAAGGGCCAAAATGTGTTAGATGGAAAGTTGTATTTGTTATCAACTTTTACAGAAGGTAGAGGCAGCAATTTGTTTTTATCTTATATTTTCATTAAATTGTGATCTAATTTCTTCCTATCTGTCAGGTTTAGCCCAGGAAACTCCAGGAGACCATACAGATTCAATCCAGCAAGGTTTATTTGGCTTCGACCTATACAGAGAATCTTCCCAGACTGAGACTAGTTCCCAGGGTCAATCCATAAACATCTCTAGCATTCCTCAGGGAGGTGCCAGTCTCATCCTCTTATCTCTCCCTCACTGTTCGGGGGATGAAAGTACATTCTTGACCCCCCTTGCCTGGCTGCTCTCTGTCCATACCCTCACACTATCCTACACACACCTTAAATGAATAAGAATGACTGATTTGGAATTCCATAGTTGTCACCTAGCTGAATCATCAAACAACATAGTTCAAGCCAAGAACTGAACGCTTTCTAAAGTGGAATCTGCTATGAAGGTAGAAGGCTTTGCCAGTTCATTGACTCCCTGTGACAGCTGAGGTGGTGCTTGATGAGATGTGTGCAAGAGAGATAAGCTTAAGCATCTGTTTGGACCACAAAATGGATGTTCTGGTAAAACCACAATGGCAGAGTAAGCCCTGATACCTATAAAGAAGTCTGAAGAGTCTTCCTGAGAAGTCTTCTGTCACTTGGATTCTTTGGGGTGTCTTCCTGTCTTTGTTGACAACAGACCTTGACACCAAAATAGTGATGGGAATATATATTAGAGAGCCTTGAGAAAGTGAATCACCTTCTGGGGGAAAGAACAATGGTAATAAAAGACTGCACACAGTTTTTGTGCTCTAAAGTTGTTCTTTCAGATTAAAATCCTATTGAAAACCTTTGGGAAAGGAAAATAAGTAGTGGAATCAGAGTTCTTAAATCAGGACTGGAGACTGAATAGTTGAATCCAAATGTTAGAAAGATGCTTTGAGTTGTCTGTTGAAGAAGCTGGGCTCTCCACTCTTTCCCTAGCCATCATAAAGGCCTCTCCTTACAAAAGTAAAGGAAAAAAACTAGCAGTGGATCTCAGATGAATACCTGCACAGAGGCTCTGGACAGGATTGGAACTGGATGGTGGCTGCTCCTTCTTGTGGGTGGTTAAAATTCAGATCCTGCCTACTAGAGCAAGGGGCAGGAGCAATTTAACTCTAAGGTGCTCTTCATGTTTGGAAAAGAAAGTGTGTTTATATGATTCTACAATATTTAACCAACTCAAAAAAGCATCTACAAATATAAGAAGAAATATTATGGGATAAAGATACTGGTTAATTTAAGCTAGGACAGTGGTGGGAGTCACAATCTAATAATGTAACAGGAGTATGCCAGCCTGGGTGAAGTAAATGAAATAAGTGTCTAGTGAATGCCCAATCAAGTTGAAAAGTATTTATGGTTTTAGTTAGTTGGAAAAGGAAGTTATACTGCTTTGTTGTATATAAACCTGTTAATATATGTACAATGTAGTTGTGAAATTACTGGCTATATGTTTGATGAGAAAAGAACGAGGGTTAGGGTTCTTTTCAGCAATAATGGGTAGGGAGACATATGGTGCTGTAGGTAGAGCATTTTATTGGAGGAGAATGGGGAGACAGTGTGAGTGACTGCCGATGTTTGTTAGATTTATCAGTGCTTATCACCAGATACTTTGTGAGATTGAGCTTTGTTGTAATGCATCTTTTAAGAATTTCTTTCTGTTAGGTCAAGGGGAGTGGTTATTATGTATCTTCTTTGATATGGTTAATTTATTAATCTATAAAATATATTACTATAATGTATCTTGCTCTAATAATAATAAACAGTTAGGGGTTAGGGTTAGGGTTAGGTTAGGGTTAGGGTTTCTTTTAACCTATAGTTGTGATGAGGTTTGTAATGGCATGAGTTCAGTAAGAAATTATTGCTTAGTGCCAGCTTCTATTTAGTTTTCTCAGAAACTGTTTTGCTATTTCTTTATATTTCTTGTCCCTTGGTGTGTTGCAATAATGTGGTCTCTTTCTGAGCCATTGGGGACTGTTAGGGTTCAAGCATTTTTTAAAATATTATTGCATATATTTCAAAAAGCTCAGTGTCAACTCTCATTATTTTTAATAGGCATTATAGTAGATCTCATGGTTTTCAGTGACAATTCTTGTTCATTGGAATAATGAACTAATTATCTAATACTAATTATCATAGCCATGTTTTTGAAAATATAAAATCTAACAGCTAAAATCAGTAGGAGACAAACTAATAAAAATTGTTTACACTTTAAAGCTGAAATACTTTATAATGATTTAGGGGAACTTGATAGGCTTGTTTGTAATACTTCCTTTGGTCTTAAACCTAATTATATTTCAAGAAAAAGCATTGCAAAATTTGCCAAAATTTTCAGTCATTGGTACTGTAGTTATATAGATCAGCAGAAAACTGGGGCTGTTTACTCACTCAGTTGATTTTATCAAGATTTTAGAATTTCGGTAATAATTTTTTTTTCCATACTAATTCATCATAATTTAAATGTTTGAAAATAGAAAATGGATGGAATTGCTCTCTTTAAAAACTAAGACGATTCACACTTTTTTGACCTGACTCAATAGATACTAATTGATGGAAAACAATTTTAGGCAGCAGAATTAAGAATATTCTTGAACTTTTCCAGTAGTCATTTGAAAACCTAAGAATTCACTTACAAAAAGGCAGTGCTTGCCATTGGAGTAACTCAGTTTTACTTGCCCAAGTTACTCTTCTTCAGTAACAGAATGATTCAGATATGGGGTTACCTTGCTATCTAGATCTTTGTACTTCTGAGGTACTGCCAGAAACAGCAAGATATATATCAAATAAAAAATAGCTTGAGGAGATATTAAAGGAAAGCAGAATTTTTTTTTAAAAAATTGTGTATATATGTATACTTGTGCGTGCTTGAAGTTAATCATATATACCTCTTCATTGGATTTATACTTTTTAATCCATTGAGTATGTTAGTTAATAGTAGTAGATAATTTTTATTTATCATAAGAGTTGTTTTAACATTTGAAAAAATGATAAATGTTCTTTTGTAGCCTTTCAACCTTTTTAGTTTAAAATGTCTTCTCTTCATGGCCCTTGAGCCTAGTTAATACTCTGTTCTGGAAACTTCTGCATCTGGGAGGATAAAAACTAGATTGCTGCAACTTGTACTTCATCATACAAAAGGACATTGCAATGCTGGGTTTGGGTAATATTGTGTTAGAATTGCAGAAGTGGTATTAAGAGTATGATTTTATTTAATTTAAAGTAATATAAATGTATAGAGAAATCTCATTTTTTCATTCATTAATCAGATAATAAAGTTTCTCATGATTCAGACAAAGCACAGGAAAATGCCTCTTTGGAGAAACTGGTTTTCTGTCTATTTTAATCTAAAATTTAAGACAAACTTTCCAAATCATCAGTAAGAAATGTGATGCTTTTTATAACAGTTATGGTTTCTGTTTAGTATAGGGAATTCAGGTCTGTTGCAGGTTATTTTGTGTTTGAGATCATATCACTCTGTGTCCTGAGTGGTGTTCAGTAAGTGAATTGAAAAATGATCTGGTTTCTCCATTATGATAGTTTAAAATCAACGCTTTGTTCCCATGTCCACCAAGTGTAACATTTGGATTCTTCCTGTTATAAAGGATAAAGGTGTACACATTCACAGTAAAGTTATTTGTGTCTGTCGTTTAACTTTATCATTAACTTGAACAATTTGGCAGAGGCATTCAAATAGGTCCTTTTACACAGTGATGGAAAGGTAGAGCGATTAGTAACATTGGATTCTTCCTGACGTAAAGAATAAAGGCATGAACATTAATACTGAATTCTGTTGCATAACTTGCCTTATATATTGTGTAACCTTTTATATCAGTGTTTGCCCTAGGGGGCCTGGTAGCTGACAACAAAAAGATTAGTTTTTTATGACATAGATCCTATTTAGAAACATTAAACATGCTCAGTAAGGCAAGCTAAAAAATATCTTGATTCTTGATGGCTGACTTTGTTTAGGTTTCAAAATTTAGTTATCAGCTGACTTGGCCACCACATGTGAAAATATGAATTTAGGTAAGTTACAATCCCTCTAGCAGATTACACGTACAATTGACTAATGTCTTTGGACTAATGTTATCTTGTATACTCTATTACAGACAGTATTTACTAAACATTTTTTTCCTGAGAAAGGATGAATTCACTGTCTTGATGTTCCTGGCTTAGGTTTTTGCCCAGGCCATTCATAACCAAATTGGTAGGGTCAGATTTGTGAGTTTGTTTGTTTGTTTGTTTATTGTGCCTTCAAGTCAGTGTGGATTCCTGGTGGCTGCCTGGACTAGTCCCTGCAGTTTTCGTGGCAAGGTTTTTCAGAAGTGGTTTGCCACTGCCTCCTTCCTATGACTCCAAGAGAATGACTGGCTCAAAGTCACCCAGCTGGGTTCACATCCAATGCAGGACTAGAACTCACAGTCTCCCAGTTTCTAGCCTGATGCCTTAACCACTACGCCAAATTGGCTCTCTTTATGAATAATAAAAGCTACTAATTGTTTACTCTCTCTGTTTAAAGTTAAAAGCAGGTTTTCAAAATTTGCTTTATGGATTTAATACAGTTAGAAATTAATTACATAGCAAATAATGTGAAAAGATGTAATTTTGGTGAATCTGAAATCTGCTAATGGAGGTGTTATGAGTTATATCTTTTAGCTGTGAACCAAAAAAGGGTTTGTCCCTGGAATAAAAATCAGTAGTCTATAGCGACCCACTTTCTGCCATCTCTTACATTCTAGCTGTTTGGTGCAAAAAGAGATGAGATTGATGAGGATAAAAATTTTAAAGGACATGTTATCAGACAAAGTTTAATAAAGGCATGGAATTCTATAATGAAACTAATAAGACCAACAATTTCACTGTTAGCCTTTCCTTCAAATGCCTTCCATGTTGAAGACAATTACAGTAAGAAAAATGTAATCACATGTGCAGACATGCTCCACTCAGACTTTATGAATAGATTAAAGGCATAACAAGAATTATTCAGTGAAGGCTGTAGTATACCATGGTTGATGTATTTACAAATTTCTGGAAGGATAAAATCTGATTTTAAGAATGAGG
The DNA here is from genome assembly GCA_030867105.1 of Liasis olivaceus. Classification (NCBI taxonomy): domain Eukaryota; kingdom Metazoa; phylum Chordata; class Lepidosauria; order Squamata; family Pythonidae; genus Liasis; species Liasis olivaceus. Next base: position 93,974,347 of record CM061352.1, read on the forward strand.
GAGGGACATTTAGAAAAATGATAGAATTTGAAACGCTTATACAAAACCAGTACCATCTGTTAGGGTGCATATACAAGCTCCTACTTTGATATGACACAGAGACAATCACTGTTAGAAGTCCACCTGACCTTGAAGAAGGTATGAGAGAGCTGTTAAAGGGGGACTTGCACAAAAGACTAGAGATGCAGGAAGTGTGAGAAAGAAACTCAAAATATTCTCACCTTTATTTTGCTTAGTATAAAATGGGACAGAGAGGAACTTGCATAAGTTTTCAAGATTCTATTGTTCTACCCTACTGCAATAAAGGACATTCCAGGATTCCAGTCTTGCCTGCCCTTCTTCTCAGGTTATTCCTAAACTTGTATTCAGGAAGCTCACAAATATGGCCAGAACAACAGCAGCAAGCATTCCCTTGACTGAAATGGTTTATAAATTTATAAATAATCTCTTTATTTATATCTCTTTTCTGCATTGCTCCCTAGTAGTTGTTCATGGTATAGCCAACCAGTGGTTCATGGAATCATAGAATTGGAAGGGATAATAGGAATCATCTGGTCCAACCCGCTCAGTGCAGGATCCACTAGGGCATCTCTGACAGATAACCATCTAGTCTCTGAAGACCTCTAGTGAAAGAGAAATACAACATTGTATTGCAGGCTGTTCTACAGGTGAACAGCCTGTATAGGTAGGAAGTTCTTCCTGATGTCTGGGCTAGTTTGAACTACCTCCTTTGTAGTTTTAACCCATTGGTTCCAGTTCTGGGGCAATAGAGAATATAAGTCCACTCCTCCTTTGTTACAACCATTCAGATATTTGAAAACTTTAATTTGTGATTGACAAAAGCAACCGTTCCTTTCAGTTTACTGCTCAAGCCTGTCTAGATCTTTCTGAGTCTTCCCTCTTTCATCCCCCCTCTTGAATTTTGTGTCATCTGCAGACTTCATAAGTGATCTCTCAACTCTGTCATCCAGGTCATTGATAAAAATGTTGAACAGTACAGAGCCCAAGACATTGTCCACTCAAATACTTTTAGCTGAGTGGAGCCATTAATAATTACTGGTGGTAATAAAGCCAGTTGTGAGTTCATCTAACAATAGTATTGCCTAGCCCACATTTCACAGCTTTGTTGAGAATATTGTGAGAGATGCTATCAAACGCTTTGCCATAGTCTGGGTAAACTATGTATAAGGTATTCCTCTGGTCTACTAAGCTAGTAGTTCTGTCAGAAATATAAGGTTAGCCTGGCACTAATTGCAAGAAACCCATGCTAGCTTCTGTGAATTGTAGCATGGATATCAAAGTGCTCACAAATATACTGATAATTTCTTTGAAGACTTGCCAGGTCTGTATGCCTTCAGGTTTGTAGTTTTCCTGATTTCCTGAATGCTTTTAATTGACAACTGACAGCTTTCTGAGGAATTGTCCATTGTGTTTAATTGTAGCACTGTCTTGCTGAGGTAATTGAGGCAAGCCAAAAAGCATATAAGTAACCCAGTTTCCAGAGACTGAGCTCACTGGATAATTGAACAGGTCCCACTTAATTGAAACTAGGAGAGGTGATGTGTACTTTGAGTGGTTGAACTGCACCTCCCATCATTCTTCACTATTGGTTTGTTGTGGTTCAGCCTTGTGGGAATTTTAGCTTAGCAAAATCTAGAAAGCTTCATATTAATCCATCTGTTTCAAATGGCATAAGAGGACCTGATTATTGAGTTGATACCATTATGAAACTAATTGTAGCTGGCTCCCATACCCATTTTTATTACTGTTGAAAGTAGTCCAGACTGTGAAGCACTTTATGGATAGATGGGTTTTTATTCTAATTAGCAATGCTAAATTATTAAATCTTTCAGGACCAGAAAGTTGGGATTAAATATTCCTGCTTCTTAAAGATATTTTTTTTAAAAAAATGTGGTGCAAACCATAACAAGACCTTGTAAATATATGGTTATCTTTAGCTGTGTTATGTGCAAAATACTTAGTGATGATTTGCAACTTTGTTTCTGTGAAATGTAATCATTAGAAAAGAATGAATTGTTCTGATAAGGTCTCATAATTTATGACAACAGATTATTCCTTAGACCTGTTTTAGTTCACTGTAAGATATGTAAGATGTGGTAGATGTAGACCAAAGATTAACTTACCATTGACAATAGAGCTGTATGTTCTGTGACAGCATTAGCTGGTAACCTGCAGGCCATATACAGACCTGTGCAAATTTTACAGCTTTCAGAGCACCACCAAGATTTGCTGGTAAATCTTATTTTAGTGCCTCACTTTTCTGCACTTTTGGAAATAAAGATGAAAATAAGTGTACTGAGTTGCCTAAGAGTATGGTAAAAAAAATTCCCTGTAACTTCTCTGAGCCACCGTATCACTTTTACACCCTTTGTAGCCTTGGAGGTTAATTTAAATGAATAAAATGAAAGCCCAATCACAAAACAGTTGTCCGTAATACTAGAGCTGTTGAGTGTTTTGGAGAAAGTGTGAGGATGTACACCACACTTGTCAGTGCCTCCTTAAGGACATTGTATCTTTTCCTGGGCTTATACAGTAACTGCCCAGGCCCTGTAAAATATGTGCTTGAGTTAAAGTGGAGTGACAACATGTTTGGGAGAGGGTGGGCTCCATGTAATAGGTTTTGAAGGGTCACATTGGTGTTATAAGACTTGGTATTATGAGAAGAGTTTATATTTTATAATACTTTTTGTATTTATCTTTTTATCTTCTCTGAATTTGAATGTAATTGCAGTATCTTAGGGAGTTTTTGATTGTTATATTTTGAAGCCTTGTATATATGTAACAATTTTTTAAAAAATTATAACTTGCTTGCTTCTAACATTTGGTTTTGTTTTTATGGGTCAAAATATTTATTGTATCTTGTAGAAAAATATGTAAATATTTTTTTATCAAAAGATGAGGATTTCAAATGAAGTATTTATGTTGTGTAAATTGAGTTATTTAATGTATTTAGATAAGTAGTCAAGGTGGCCTGTGTAGCATCTCCCCTCCTCTCCTTTTATCCCCAGAACAACAATCCTTTGCTCTGTGTGTGTGTGTGTGTGAGAGAGAGAGAGAGGGAGAGAGAGAGATTGAGATTGTTCAGGGTCATCCAGGGGCCTTTATTATAAAGTGGGAGTTGTACCTGGATGACCCTTGTCTCAGTCCAAAAATTCTGAATTTAGGGGATTTGAAGAACATGTGAACAGCCAAAATGTTAAACTAGAAAGGTGTGTTAGGGTTTTTTTTAGGAAAAGTACAGTCATAAGGTCAAAAATTAGCAGTCATAATGTCTGAAGCTAAATGCTGAAACAATTATTTTAAGACTACTGGAATGAAAGGTATTAAATGGATGTGCCAATCTGTTTGTTGTCTTAGATATATTACATTTTTTCCTTTCCATTTCTTAAGTCTTTAATTTCCTGGCTTTTTAATAAGCGTGTATAATTATTTAGCTGACATTTGCTCACAGTTTATGTCAGGGATTCTCAAACTTATCATTTAGACTCATCTTCCTCCTCTTCCAAGGATGGCCACAAGCTTCTACCATGTACCCTGGACTAAGCCAGGCTGGGAAACTTCTAGGAGCCCCAATTAGTTCCCCAGAACTGGAGAGTAGATTTATGTGTATAATATCTGCCTGCTTTAAAGAAAAGGGTGATTGAAAGTCTCCCTTGGACACGGTGCTGTCTCTCTAGGGCCGTTTTCTTGGCAGTTTGTTCATTCCAGAGTTCCATTTGGAATACAGAGGCTGCTTGCTTATTCATGAGAAGATTTTGGGGTGTGAGGAAACAAATTTCTGAGAAAACACACAGAGAAAAGGACTAACTTGCCACTGGACTGTCAGTGAGCTTCTAACTTGAACTTAAAGGAAACCAGTCCTTTAAGTTCAAGTTAGGACAAAGGAAAGGAAACCCATAGGATTCCATCTGCAAGGAAGCATATTACATGAGAATCAGCTTGTCTCTGAGCTTGCAGTTGGACAGGGGGTTGGGGTGGAAAGAAGTTTATTTCCAACTGAATGAACTTGCCAAGGATTTTGGTGTGGAGGGTTGTGATCTTGGGTAGCAAAGGAGAGAGGCAATAGAAGGCAAATCCTCTGCAGGATTGCATGGAGGGGGAGTTCTAGGCTGGTCGAAGAGGTGCTGTAATTATAAGAGGCAGAGGTGAGGATAGCATCTTCCAAAAAGGTGCCATGAAAATGGAGCAGTGAAGCTCTCTTCCTGAGGTGCATCAAAATGGGTCCTAGTGCTGTGCCTCTTCTGCTACTTTCAGGAGGATGTAAGTAGCACTTCACAACTGGAAGCTGTCTTACTGTCCAGAAAGATATTTCATCTATTATTTTCCCATGAATATTGGATGAAAAGCCTGCATTGTCAGGGCCTGGATAAGTCATATCTCAAGAATAGAAAATCATCATTATGTTTCTTCATAATTGAGTGAAGATATTGTATGTTACATCATGCATTGTATGTCTAAGGCTCCACTTAAATTACCAATGGAAATAAAATCAGATCCAAATAATTTAGGTCGTTTGTCCCTTTATTCTAACTAAAAACAAAGAGTCTGAGTAGGATGATTGTACTGTAGTAGAAACACAATCATACGAAGACCATATGATGCACTTCAGTAACTTAAATTATTCCTTCTATACTCAGTGCTTGTTTTAAATTTAAAAGGAAACCTTATTCTTAGGGTAGATTCTCTCCTCAGTGAGGACTGTAATGGCAGAAGAGATAATAGCCCATGTGGAAGAGTTGAGATGAATGTTGATGGGGAATATCACTGTCCTGTCTATATTTATGTAGTTTATTCATTGCATTTATATTCTGCTGCCATCCAAATAGACACTTGGCAGTTATATATGTTTATAGTTATACTAGTATTATCTCTTACAACTTTTTCATTTATGTGGTTTGTGATCTAAACTTTACTGATTGAAAGCTTATTTGGCTTGACAATATATTTTAATGGTTACACAATATAAAATGGATGAAAAAGCAATACTGTATATTTTGAACCTGAAATGTATATTTCTTAATGCTTATTATGTACCAGTCTAGTACAGTGGTAGCATGGCACAATTATTAAAATAATTTGAAGTTCTTCTAAGTAACATTCAGTGTTTTGTTCCTGAAGCTTTGACAACTTTCCATTTTATAATGCAATCTTGCATACATTTGGTTTTACAAGGAGGACATAAATGGTAAGTGCACTTTATTAGTTGGAACCTTTATAAGATACCTTGTAAGAATAGATAGTGGATTGTTAGGTACTTCTGCTAACTCTGAAAATAATACATGTTCTAATTAAAAAACCCTTCCCATCATATTGGAAACAATAAAATCCAACAACTCCAGCCTGCTGGTGAATCTAATTAGCTACTGTATTGATTCATCCACTTGATTAGTTTTCAAATTTCTACAGTATATTTTAACGTTGAAGATTGTAAATGTAATGACCCAGCATAAAAAGTGTTAAGTAGTATTTCATTAGCATTAGCATATAATACATTTGAAAAGCATTTGATGGTTTAGTAAAAACTAGCAGTGAAATTACTCTGATGGCAAAATATTTCTCCAGGAGGTGGGGGGATACTCTTTTGACAGTTCTTGTCTAACAGCTTTTATATTCAGCTTCAAAGATCATCTGCAAGAAACTACAGTATCTTAGTTCATTTGCCAGTGGAGGGAACACATAATTTTAAATCCAGCAGTACGTGGCTGTCCTTCACAATAATTTTAATAACAACTAAAGTTTCAAGTTTGTTTTTTTCACTAGGCAGTGGATTCCTTAGTTTTAAAGAAATGTTGAATTTATTTCTGAGCTTACAATTTAAATACATAATGCTTGAGGTTTAGTACTTTTAACTAATTTTTATGAAGACTCCAAGAAATGACATAGTGTACATTATGTTTGCTATTTTTTAGCCAAGCAAATTTCATATTTGAAAGTAAATCCTAGTTTAGACAAGTGTAAATGTCATCTTACCAGTGTTTATCTATGTCATTGAATTACTGAGTCAAAAATTGAGTTTGGACTAATGTTTAAATTGCCATATGCGCTAACACATAACCACATTTTTTCTGAAATCAGAAAAGGTTTCTGATTGCTTTAACTGTCAGTTAATACAAAACAGGCACACTGCATCTTGCCTATAGAATTTTATTATTGCCTGAATCTGGTTTTCTATTGTGTAATGTTGGGCAAAATGTACAGGTTCCAGTTCTTTTTTCCATATAAGAGGAGGAACAGTACATGGTTTGCATGCAGTAGGTTCCAGTTTCACAGCTTCCTTGAAAAAGACAGTGTTGAATTTTCAATATGCAATTTGAGTTCTCTGGTTTTGCTTATTTTTTTTAAAGATAACATAATGATGTCATTTGTGTTGTATACCATGCCAAAATTCAGGCTAATTTATCAAAAATTGGTCAAATATGATGTACTGGTGCCCATCACTGTTTAATGTGTCGATTATTTGGTATAGTCATTTTTTCCTACTATACAGAAAAATGAGATTTGCTGTTGAGTTACTATTTACAATGAAATTTATTCTTTGCTGATTTCTCAAGTCACATTTTAGCATGTGGCAGCAGTGATGTATGTAAATATCCATTAAGTACAAGTATTAGATCAAGTACAAGTATTAGGAATTTATAACTAATGATGCCTTCAGTTTTTTTTTAATATTGTAGAATTTTGGGATGTAAATTGATAGCAAAATTAATGTTTATTTCATTTCAGATAAATTTGAGAAGAAAATTTAACTACTTGAATGCTTCCATTATTTTTCTTTCATGAAAATTATTATTATTTTTTATTATTATTAAAATTGTAGGCATTCTACCATTAAATGTAATACACAGTAATATATTTTTGTGTTATTAGTTAGAATTGAGGAAATTATGCTGTATTTTTTTAGATGTAGGTGATTAAGAATATATATTGTGAATTTATTATATGCATTTCCATATGTGATGGATATATTATTGTATATATATATATATTAAAACCCCCACAGTGCTTATATTGTATTCTAAGTGATCTTACTTTAGGCTTCTGATGTCCATGTTTCCTTATGTTTTACAATGTTGTCACATCATATGCTTCCATATTATTCAGTGTTCACGATATCAACTCTTTGTGGATATATGCAAGCATATATAGGTAGTCCTTGTTTAGCAACCAAAATTGTTACTAGCCACTTGGTTGTTAAACAAAGCGGGGTCGCTAAGTGAAACTAATGTTGCTTACAATCTTACTTCAGCTTTCCTTTGCTTTACAGACCTGTAAAGGTCGTAAATGCAAGGTTTGGTTGCAAAGTTACTTTTTCATCACTGTTGTAACTGCAAAAGGTAGCTGTACAAGGTAGTCACTGAACGAAGACTACTTGAATATCAGTGTGTATTTTTTGAATATACTGTAAATAAACTTTTAAACAGAAGTGGCATCCAAATAGCAAATTCAAGGTGCAGGCTCATAATTGTTTCTCTGTAACTCATTATTTTGTTTAGTATATTAAAAGAAGGCACTTCACGCATACTCTTGAGCTTAAGTTATATATTTATTTTAAGGATTCTGCTAAAGAGATACAAGAAAAAGACAAACATGGTTTATTTAATTGCTTAAAATCTTAGTATTTTTCAAAATAAGGGCAAATCCAGTGATTGAATGTATGGTGGATGCTGCTGCTTTCTGAAGATTTATTTTTTGCAGGTAAGCAAAGGTAATGTAAGGAGTTTGCTAATAAATTCTTAAACTGTCTGTGAAATAAACCTTGCATATATCGTTAAGTAGAAGTATGCATGCATACTCCATACATTTTGGGAGACAGCAAATATACTGTATGACATATTTCACAACTGTTTTTTGTCATTTCAAAATCTTCATTTGTAAATATTTTAAAAGGAATTTGAAATGAGATACCACATCAGCTATATACTAAAATTAAAACTTTTGTAACCTCAGATGGCAAAAATTACTACACTGTTAGCTTAACTAAGGGCATAAAGCACTGGAACTATATAAAAGAGGTTCAAACTGTCTTAACATATTTATTATGCAATAAAACAAGAAGATATGATTTCAGTACTTTGGATGACAACTTCTTCTGCCTCACTTCTTTAGTGTGCAGTTCCCCTTTGAATATTTCTCCTTGTTTCAAGATTCAAGAATAAGCCAGAGAATTCAGTGAAGCCTGAGAAATTTCTTACTATACATGACAGTCTTTGAAATTTTGAATCTCAGTGCTGTAATTGCTAACAGCATGAGTAGAATAAAATACAGTCAGATCTTACCTTGGACATAAACTCATTCAGTAGCTGCCAGCAAGCTGTGGCTTCTGAACTGTAATTTGAGGATAATAAAGGTTTGCAATACAGTATTGATGTAGAATTACTGAGATAGGGCCTATGAAGCACTGAGCATTTAAATGCTCGCCGTACATGCTAAATAGTAAATGATACTTTTACTTGAGATTGATGTAATTTTTAACATTATTTTAAGAACTGCACAATTTCGTGATATCAGCTGCAAATTCTGATTTTATATTATGTCTAAACTGAATGCTTATATTTTAATTGTTTAGCTCAAAATATGGATTTTAACCAGCTTTATATCCTGTATACCCCCCATCTCCTGGTAAAATTAGCTCTGTAACCTTGGGAGAGGATGATATTTAAATAGGTTTCTGTATTGGAAATCTTTACATGAGCTTAAGCATCTCTTTGTGCTTCGTTAGTGACTGTGGTATTTCCACATTTGGCTGGGTATTTGGTCAGGGAGGTGCTATTTGATCTAACAATATTCTTTATTTTCTGTTGACAAAATAGAAGGGTATAGACAAAATAAAATTAATGGCACTTTTTCTGTCAGTCACTTAAGACCTTTTGCATCATTTCTTTATCCAGATATTTCTAGTCCACATGTGTACTCTAATGCTCATATTTAGTTCTATTGGCCTGAGAAATTAGTGTGGTTTTCCTTTGTAACATAAAATACTATATTTTGCTAAATATTAATTAAAAGAAAATAATTCTATAATATTGGTACATTTGACAGCATTATAAATACTTGCTTTTGCTAATCTCTGATTATAATATTTTTATGAGCAGAGTCCAGAAAGAGCATATGGGACTCTTGGTTATGTGAGTCAGTCTTCTATTAATTATTTCAGTGGAAGCACAACTAATAAATATTCTATTCATGTTGTAGTCTCTTGTTATGTATAATAAACATAGGTTATTTAAAGCAAAATTTTAAAAAAATTAATAGCATGGAAATAGTTCATCTCTTGATATTCTATAATCCTATTCTTGTTCTTATAGTGGGATTTATGCAGTGTGTTTTAGTGCAACATTTGTTATGGGTCTCATGAATACTCTTTAATTTCCTTGTAAATAATGGTATTATTGTTGCTTATCTTAATTCCATAGTAATTTTAATATTTTGGCATTAAATGTGTAAATTACGGATATATTTCAGAATTTTAGAATATTTTGCCTCTGTTTTTATTGTATACCTTGTTTTAAGTGTACTCTGGGAAGAAAATAATGCCAAATAAGTAAATACATACTAGTTTATCATTTTGTAGTTTTTGAATTAATTCTGTTCTAATTTCTTCAGGTAATCAGTCAGTGGAATTATCTGAAACCCCACATATGTGTTCCATCACCAATAGTACATATCCAGTTAACTTTTTTACTAAACATAGGATGGCAGTGTTGTTCTCTTTGATAAAAATTAAAATTATGAAATTTGATAAATATGCTACATATCTAGATTTAGATCAATATTTGTTAATATTTTTTATTTTATTTTAAGGGATACTTTAATAGCTCTGTTTTTATCTAATTACAGTCTTGTGGGGTATACTAAATGACCCCAATTGGAAATACTGAATTGTTTAATGCCCATTTGATAATCTTATAAACAAATCCAGTAATTCATTTGCTTATAATTATTCTACTTGTGTACACATAAATTATTTAAAGAGAAAAAAGCCTAACCTTCCAGTTTTGCTGAATTTTTACTGTCTCAGGGCTATCACATGGCATAGGCTACAGGCTAATGAGTATATATTGCCAGGCATTTGCTGCTATTGTTAAAACACATTGTACTCAGTATCATAACTGAAGATTATATGCATTTTATATTATGTAATCAATAATTAAATTTTTGAAATTCTAAGACCAGTGCACATAACTGCTTTCAGTCTGATGAATGTTATAATGCTACAAAATATTTAATATTTTTCATACTTAAGCCTCATAAAACTATTAAATATGGAACACTATAAGCAACTTTAAATACTGCCATATATTTTGATTCTTCCTAGGGCCAGTTAGTATACTTGAGGCTGATCTCTGGGTGGTTATCTGAGGATTGTTTTGTGTTTTCTGTATTAAAGACCAGAATTTTGAAAAAGAACAAAGTATAAGTTTCTATTAATGCAAGAAATGGTATTTCTTGATTTCATGAAATTATAAGTCTTGTTTCATAAAATGGTTGGCCAAAGGATGAGAATGTTAAAATAATAAGTGATAGGTTGACGATGCAAATTATGTTTACTTTCAGAGAGAACAGGAAATGAGAATGGGTGATATGGGTCCTCGTGGAGCATTAAACATGGGAGGTAGGGATCTGAAGCAAAAGGCTCTTGTTCTTGAAAATTTCTTTGAGACTGTACATGTTACTCATGAGTACATTGGCAGATATTCTCGGACAAAATTTTAATTAAATATTGGACTCTTTTTTTTCTTTCAAACATAAGTATTTTTGATCTTACAAATTGGAAGATAATAGACAATCAATGTGAGCTGGGAAGCATGAATTCCTGTTCCTTGTAAATATTCCTTTTTAAAGTTGTATCTGAGAAAAAGTAAAACACATTGTGCTACAAGAAAAGGTTTGATTTTATTAGATTTACTTCTTGGGAATTCACAACAGGCTCTTGAATATATTGCTTCTACTTGGAGACTTGAATTTGTATTTCTGGGAATGATGAGAACAAAGTATAATTAAGCATTTAAACTTGTAAATAATCAGCTCTTTGTCTATCAGAATTTTATTGTATTGCATTATAACCATGTATATCTGTGTAATAATAGCCATGTATCATGTAAAGTTACTACTTCCTCTTCAAAAATACGTTAGTGACTAATTGTATGCCAAAGCTGAGGTATTGATCTCCAGGTAGTTTAACAGTTGTGAGTGAGTAGCACATTCATATCATACTTGAATCCTCCACCTTTCTTTATCAATGGCTATTTTGTGTGTCTAATACTGGTTATTTTGGTATTTCTCATGTGGCATTTTTGGCCATCTGGTATAATAGTCTTTATGTGTAACTGACTAGGATTAGATATTAGTCTTTATTTTATTTGGGTAACTTGTTCAAGAGGTATGATGTCCAGATAATCAGGTTTGGATAAATCTCATTATCCAGATCTATTTCATTTTGGTTTTAGTTTTTGAGGTTAAACTGCTTTGGATGCCTTTATGGATAACCTGTATGGAGGGAAGGGTGGGGCGGGGGGGGGAGGGAATGTGGTCTTGATAATTTTAAAGCCATGTGCAGTTTGGCTTTTCATTTTCTGGGGAACTGCTGCTTTCAGTATACGCCTCTGTGGCAAATATATTATCTAAAAGCAAGGCCCAGTTTCAGATTCTATGTTTTGAATTAGTCCAAACTTCAGAAAACTGCTTTTCTGTCATTTAAACCCTGTTAATACTTTCAAAGGGACATTGTCTTTTTAAGTAGTTCATTCTGCCCCCTTTTGCCCAATCCTGTGTGCTGTCATTTAGCTCTACTGTAGATTTAGCCCCTACTGAAAAAATTACCATAAAACTTTAATTATATTTTAGTAGTATTCAAACCATGAGTAATAGAAAGGAAGCTGTGCAGTCTTGGCTCTTACCGCTGATCTCTGTTGCTGTAAAGACTCCTGTGTGAAGCAGAGGAGCACAGGAAGGTGGGATAGAGGGAAAGCTTCCTTTTTGTAGATATTGGGCAGTACACAACTTGCCACCATCATGGTCTAGCTAGATATTAAAAGCAAGAAAATTAAATAACAGTGCTTCTGTATTTGTGCTGTCACTTGTTTATTTCATGAGAATTACTGTTTGCCACTAAAGTCAATGTATGTCATTCTACATAAGTAAATGCCACTTAACTACTTGTTTCTTTATGTAAGTATAATTGTTCACAAATTGTAGGTGGTTTTTAATTGTATTCATTCATACCATAATTCAAAAAGCTGAGTACCTACTCCTACTTTCTGATTATAATGTCCCTAGATATTTTCTGTTTGCCAATATGCATGTGATAAAATCTTACAATGAAGCCTCTTAAATCAGTGCATTTAGTAATGCCAAATATTTGGATGGGAGACCACCAGGAAATCTCAGGAATGTAGTCTAGATAGGGAAATTGAAAAAAAGCCCAGAAAAGACAGTGGCAAATTACTTCAATGTTGTTACCAAGAAAATAATGTGAATATAGTCCTTATAGGAATAAGCTTAAGTAGACTCAAGGGAGACTTTATCTTTACCTTTTAGAATTTTTTTTAAAAATGTTACTCTATTAAGAGTCAAGCATTCTATTGTTTTTTAAAGCTATACAGAATAATCTTCTACTCCAAATATGATCTGCTCCAAATGTGTAGTTTCTTGCCTTTTCCACTTGGTAAAACCCAGATTTTTTACATTCACTGTAATAGAGTTATAAAATTGTAGCTTTATTAACCTTGTACAATATGGTAAGCAAATGATGTTCCGGAAAAAAGCATCATTGCACACAAAAGAATTGGTGTCATTTTGAAATTTAATACAGTTACCCCTATGAATTAGTGGGAATTCCTTTATGGGAAACAGTTAAAATTGAGAATGTTATACTTTGTCTGGAATGGTATCTTTCAGTAAAAATTGCTTAGTGCCAAAAAAATTAAAGTAAATGTACAGTCTCAAAGAATAACAGCTTTTTTTTTCAAATGTTTTGACTATTATAATTTTGTAATTATTTAAAATGCAGTTAGGACAGCTCTAAGTGTAGACTGTTTTACATAGATGCCTTTAGCCCAGCACCTGCTGGAAACCAAGGTCCTCCTCCTCCACCTCCAATGATGAGTATGAATATGAACAACAGAGGGACAATGCCTGGCCCTGCAATGGGTCCAGGTCCTTCCTTGGGGCCAGAAGGAGCTACAAACATTGGAACCCCAATGATGCCAGATAATGGAACTGTGGTAATGTATCATAAAAATTCATTTTTTTCTACAACATAGCAATCTATTTAGCAAGGATAACTTCACACTGAAAGGATTTAATAATAGTTAACTGTGATTGTTATTAAAAATAATTTAAAAATTAAATTAGTTGCAAAATATGTCATTGATATTGATCCTGTTACTGATATTACATAACATATTGTGTACTTCATTTATACCTTTTAACTATATATATAGTAGTAATAGACAAAAATGTTTTCCTTTCATAATAAGTCAGTTCTTTGGACTATTGCAAGTAAACATACTTAGAGGAGCATGAACACATGCAATTCAATGCAATTTCCCCCCCAAAATTATTACCTCTCTAAGCTTCTGTGGAAGAGGCATATCTAAGATTTAGTTTTTATTTTGTACTATTAATATGGATTAACAATAAGCATGTTTAATTTTTGGTGTACTGAAATGATACATAGTGTGAAGCTATCTTTGAATGAACTTTTTTTCAAAGCAGTTTTAATTGATTAACATATTTTATAGGAGTGAGTTTATAACTATGAAGCTTCTTGTGAGACCTGACTATTTTTAATAAAGAGTTTCTTCTGAAAGCTAGGTCTAATTCAGCTGCTTAGGACAAGGCAAGGATATTAGTTAATACTTATACTGCATTTAATATAACTTCTTGGCTTTATTAATACAGCATTTCTTCCTATGTTTTGAGTTCCAGAGAAGTGGAGTTAGGAAAGTGAAATGTATTCAGACAAACTTTTGTTTGATGCATTTTATAATATTAATTCCCAATGCTGAAGAGCCAAGCAAAAGAATAATTTGTTTTTGGTAGTAAATCTATTGTAGTAAAACAGGAAACAAAAGTCTAGTTATATCTGCAGTTTTCCCCAGTATGTATTGCATATGTAATATGGGAGTATGTATATGTGTGTATGTACTTAATTTCCACTAGAATGTTATACTGTTTTTTTAAAGGATAATCAATTTAATTTCTGTATGTCATTTGCTGAGGAAATGACTTTTCATAAAGTGATCTCATATACCTAGTTTCTAGGTCCAGCATGCCCTGCCCATACTACTGAACCACATAGTGATTCAGTAATCATATTTCTCTACTTTTTTAAAGCAGGAAAATAATTGTACAATATTATGATAGCAGTTAATAAAGAGAGAGGATAATGCCTCATGGTTAAGAAGATACACTACATCTTTTTCAGTATAAGAACCGGAAACCATTTTTCAAATTACAGAATCTACACCCATTTTCAGAAGAGCTAAATTTGTTTCTCAAAATGACTTTTCAGCGTAGTATATATGGATTGTTTCTGATACCATTACATGAAACTCTACATAAATAATAGAGTTTTTATATTACTGAAGAGAAAAGTAGAAATCTAGCTAAACATTTAAATTTGCTTAAATAAGTCTCCTTAAACATCTCTTTATTGTTTGTAATAAATTGGAGAATAACAATACCCAATGTTATGTCAGAGAACTTCCCTTTGTACAGCGGGATTTTCTTTTTTTTAATTCAGCATTCTCTCATCTACTCAGGTAATACTGCAGTTCATTGGAGCAGATTGCAGGGAGTGTAATGGGCTACAGGAAAAAGATGCAGTCTTTTAGACCACTTATCTATACACCATTTGATATAATCCTTTGACCTAGGAAATAAGATATTTATAATTATTTATAAATAACCTTTTAGTTTTAACAATAGTATAGATAGTCTGTCATGTCAGTGACTTAGATTTTGAGTTACATTCATTTCAGAATTTTTTCAGTTTGCCATTCTCTTGAAAATCTGTTCACGGCTTTGGATTTTTAGAAACTGTGCAATGAAAGACAAATACAAATTTCAGAAAATATAACTCCTATTTACAAGTCAAAGACCCTTCCATTCATATTTTTAGTCCAAATTTTAGTTGGATCATAGAGTTGGACTTGGTCAGATAAGCTTATCGACTCATCTCAGGGATCTAAATTAAAGCATTCTCTTAGTGTGGTATGTAACATTCTTATTAATTCATCATCTTGGAGAATACTCAACAGTGTAATTAGGTTTTCAAGACAATGAAGTAGTCTCATTTTTTCTCCAGTTTAAAACAAGAATATTACAATTTTACTAAAGTTTTGAATTCATGAACTTCCTAAGTATGCTATAACTATTTACTAATTTAGGGAAAATATATGGAGATATATATTTTAATAATAATGAATTATTTTAAGACACCCTTAATCTACTAAATCACAACTAATATTTTAAAGAAATTAATTACAGATTTGGATATGAATGTTCACAGGAATTACATGAGACTTCTTTTGTTTTGTTTTTGTGGAACATTTAAAAATTTTAAGCCTAGGTTCCTCTTGCATTTAGTCTCTCTTAAAATGTTATTTAAGCTTCAAATACCTCCTAAAATGTAATTTTAATTTCATTTCTTTATACATAACTTAGTATACTTTATACATAATTAATATACTTAATGTTTCTTTATACATACTTAGATTTTGTACAGAAGATTCAGAATATAAAATACTGATTCTTCAGCGCTATTCATTAGACATCTTAGAATGGCTAAAAAGTGGTTATACTTTGCCTGGATCCTGTACTACCTATTCCTTCAACTTAATGACCTGGTTGTCACAATATTGTTTAGCTTACTTTTTAGCTTACTTTCAGCTTTTCAAAGTAATGACTAAAATTAATTGCTCCTTTCTTCCTTCTATGTATCATCCTGATTCTGCTGGACTATCTGCTGAACTTCCTGAAAACATCATATTTCCCCCTTTGTCTTTATTGTAATTCAAATTGGGGGGTTGTTCTAAATGGACTTAATATAGCATTCTGAGAGATTTCCTCAAGGAGGCCCACCACAAATGGGTTCACCTATGGTTAGTAGGCCAGGCTCTGAAACTCCTCAACCAGCTATGGGTGGTGTAGGTGTCGTCAATAGCGGACCCAGTGGCTTTGGTAGAGGAAATCCAGGGGGCAGCTTTGAAGGACCTAACAAGCGGCGCAGATATTGAAACTTTCATTTTGTACTCTTGTGAAATTGAATGAATGACTATCTGGTGTTATGACTCTATAATTTCAGCTGTTACTTTTGAATGGTTTTACTGTTAATATAGACTTTAAACTTTTTTGTAAACGGTAGACATTTTTTTGTATTCAGTCATAGGCTTAGCATAGTGTAGAAATAATGCACTTCATTTTGTACATCAGTTGTTTGTGACTGCAACAAAATATAATGTGACCATGCTGTGAAACTTGTGAGTTACATGCTTACAATAAAATAAACGGTTTAAATAGTTTTGAAACACTGCTATGAATACTATCTTTAAATTTAATTGTAAGGATCCATAATGATTTTTCTTTGATAATGCCTATCTTTTGAAAAAAAAAAAAACTGCTTTATCTATTGTAATTGTATGAAAATAAAAATGCAGCTTACAATACATAGAAAAAAGTTGAGGCTAGTGCAGCTTTAGAACATATGAAACTATTAGTAAGCAAATATAGATTTGTTTTTTTTTATCAAATATGTTACTTTTCAACAACATGTATAAACCTCTTTGCAATGGGATTGTCATCGTAATGTAATCCTGTGTCAAGTTTCAAATAAACATTTTGAGCCTTGAAAAACTACAAGTAGTGAATATTCACCTGTGGTCTTAACTAGATTATGAATGGAAATAATTTTGAAAGAAACAAATTTCATGGACCATTACTGCTATTTGCATTTTTGCTTCCTCTATAGAGGATTTATAAAATATATTCAGCATGTTTTTTCCCCAACACATTTTCTTCTTTCAAAAGTGTACTTGCTAAGATTTCTTTCAACACTAAAGAAAATGCTTTGTGTAACAAATTTCTGGAAACAATATCAACTGCCAGTATTTAATACTTTCAGCAGGCAAAATATTTCCAGTTCTGCACTTCATCTAAATACACGAATCCTTTCTATCCTTTCTTGATGAAAACTTCCCCTTTTAAACAACCTATATAAACTGGATATAAAAACGTAAACAGAAAATCATACTAGAACTTCAGCTATACAATGCATGTTAAACATGTAGGGAACAAGGTGGTTTTAATATATACTAGTGTAATGATCCTGCCGTTAAAATATTGGTACTTGGTGTTTACTTTTAATTTGGTTTATTTTGATATTTTATATGGGAAAAATCAAATTAAATGGAGATACATGGAAAAGAGTTGTTATTGCATAAACATAGCATGTTACATGAGTGGAGTAAAGTTTTATAAAGTTTATGGTAAAATCTCTGCAAATTTGATAGGATTATTTATTTTTATGCAACAAGATGGGAGCTTTCTCTGAATCCATATTTATATAAAGCTAAAGTGGTGGCCTGGGATGTATGGGAGTGTGTGTGGAGCAAATGATGACAGGTGTTACGATGTCATCACACAAATACTACAGCTTATGTTCTCGCACTAGACATTGCAATGTAAATATATAATTGCATTACTTGTGTGATTATGTCATCACTTGTCATTTTGATATCACCCTGGCTTCGTAATGGAGATCTGTGCATTCATATTTTTATTTATGAAACAGGCAAATATCTTTATATTGATACAGAATACTTTATCTTTTTTCTGTTCTGTCCACTGTGCAGAAACTACCTGTGTAATTTATTTAAAAGAAACTATAGATAACTCTAACTAGATTTACATTTTAAGGATACTGTCAGTAATTTTTTAAATATACGTATATAGGTCTGATTCTCACTACTACTATTGTGTCACTCCTAGAATAACAAAGAGATCATGCACTCAATTATATTAAAGTCACAGAATGTAAGTGAACAGTTTCATATGTTCAACCATTTTCGCAGAACTACAGTGTAAATTAGCATAGAAACATACAGGTAAGTCCTTGGTTAACGACAGAAATTGAGACTGGAATTTCCATCGCTAAGCGACACAGTCGTAAAGTGTGACATCATATGACCAAGCTGCTTCATAATGGCAGTTCCGGCATTTCCAGGTGCCACTGTTAAGTGAATCCTGCGACATTGTTAAGCATGACATCACGTCACCATTTGCAACCTTCTGCTGGCTTCCTCATTGACTTTGCTTGTCAGAAGCTGGCAGTGAAGGTTACAAATGGCAGTCATGTGACCGCAGGACACTGCAATGTTGTGAGCTAGGGCAGAACGTCTGAGAAATATATTGAAATGTTCTGTTTTGTCCTGGTTTCAGGTTAGAAGTCCAAAAGTATATATGGTAATTAGTTTTGAGTCAAAGTACTTAAAATTTGTTTTGAGCTAAAAAAAATTTATGTTAAAACTGTTTTGAACTCCTCTAATACACATACAGTTTCCCACATGTTTACGCAGCATTTTTGTATTTTTTCTTCCTTGAACATTTGAACGCTTACACTGTTAATAGGGATAATGTGCTGTAACTATGGATAATGTGGCACTGTTGCAGAATTAGAGCTTATGTTGTGAGAAGCACCGATTCTTACAATAGTTGTTTCTATTCATCTATCATCTTTAATAGAACATATATAGCAAAATACAATGTATTTGAATTGCAGGTTGTAACCAGATTGCACATTAATTTTATGATATGCAAAGTATTTACAAAATGAAAAGGGTTTTTTAAATACACTTACATAATATGATCTCTTCTGTTCTGAATGTATTAATTCTCTATGGATCACTTTCTTTCTCCATTTTTTAAAAGCTAGATTTCTAAAACAGATGTTACCTACTTATCTCAGGTACTGATTTTAATACTGAAAATCTTGGCTATGATTAGCAAAACATTTTTAAAATAAACACTGTCAGCAGAAAGTAACTTCTGTTTAAGCCTCAGCTATGCATATCCATTTTAGTTTTTAATTGGATCATGAGCTTTGTGTTTTCATAGAACGCTAAGCCAGGATTTCTTTTAGGAATGATTTGTTAAACAGAGAAAATGAAACAAATAATCTGACTTCATTCGTCAATTCCAGGTTTGTTCTCCCCATTTCTTTGGCCAGTACATAGAAGAAATGGATAGAGCAAAATAATATTTTTTTAAAATTCCAGGAATAAACCAAAGCCTGTACTCTGGTGTAATGGACACATCATGATTGTCATGGTTTAGCTTGACTGAAAGCTCCTCCTCTCTGCTACCATTACTGCCTTATTCTCTGGTTGTGGTAGCACATAATCACTTTTGCTCTTGGAATAAGTTCCATTGAATGTGATATGATTTATTTCTGAGTAGTCATGTATATTGTCAGTGTTATTTGTTATGTTTATTTTTTTAGATGGCTTTCTCCTGAAGTAAATTTATATTTTATAAGGGTTTATAAATTCAACACTAATTATCTAGTTCTGTTATATAATCAACTGACCTTTCTTGGCTTGGCGTCATCCAGATGTGTTAGACTAAAATTCTCATAACCCCAGTCAGCAATTAAATTGGTTCCAATGGCATCAGGATTAGGTTGCACATACGCATTCAGAATACGATTTCTGATTCTGGTATAATGGTTGATTTAATGATTAGGCTATTTAGTTGGGGCCAGAATAAAACAAAAAAAAGTTTGGTTTACATACATGGACCAGCAAGAAAGTGAAAACCCATAATTTTCAATGTTTACGTTTTCAGTGTAATTCTGGCAACAAAATATGAGTACAAATTATGTACAATAGAGAAAAATGAGCATATGCATATACAGACACACACACACACACACACACACACACAGAAAAATGCATATGTTGGTACAAAGCATTCATACCCCCCAATTAGAAAAATTGATAAAATGTAAAATAAAAATAAAAAGTTGCATTGAATAATAAGTATTTTGGGGTAAACATGTTCAAAAATATACTCATTATTACAGATAGACAGACAGAATCTCAAACATACATAGACACAGGATAATGCAATAAAAAGTTGGAAATATTTGAAACTAAATATTCGTATAACCCCTGGCTCAGCTCTTATTTCTGTAGCTGCCTTGGATAATTTGACATTATCCACATACTCACTTTAGATCAGTTTCTTAGACTGCCTTGTGAACTGATGTTTTAAAAAGCTGTTAAGAAAAATATTTTTCTTCTATCTGAAGTTTAAATTATAGATGCTATCGTACTCTCATAAAATAAGCTGTAGATAATTTCTGTGGGAAAGAGGTTGCCCAAATTTAAATGATTTTTATCAAACATCTAAGGTACAAATCCAGCATTCATGAGAAAGATCATATATATATGGATAACATTGGGCTAGTTTGGTGCTTGATTTCTCTGAACCAAGATACAATATTTCTGATAACCTTAATTTAATAACTGGATATTATTTTTAATAAAACTCTTGAATATAAGTTTCATAGTGGTTTAAAAATGAACTTTTTCAATATTGGCTAATAAATCTGATCATGATGGCATTATCATTATCATTACTAGTACTATTTTCTCATGTGTTTGAACAGGAATTTAAAATACATCTACTTAAATGTTGCTGTACTGCTTCTCTTCAGGATGGGACAATATATGGTAAAAACTGCTAGGGAAAAATAATTTTATGAGTCCAACCCTATTCTGTAGAAGCTCAGTTGGAAGATATAGCCTCAGCCTCTACAAGAAGGAAAAAAATTATAGAATGACAGATTTTGTGTGCTAATTTTAGTTGTTTGTAAAAAAAAACAACTTAAAATGTATACAAGAAGTCAAAGTGTTTTGGTGCTCAGTTATGTTCATACTAGCCTTAGGAAAAAGAACTATGAACTGGATAAAATCAGTTAAGTTATATATCAGTAAGAACAACTTATTTCTGATGTGAGGAAATTCATTGGAAGTGAGGTGTCATTTGACAAATGGAAATGAATAGGAAATCCTTTACTGGGGAAAAAACTGACTAAAAGGTTGAATTTGATTGAATATCCATTTTCCCATCAAAACAAAGTCTAGCATCTTGTTTTACTGTTAGGTGACGATGAAGTTTTAACTTCCATATCTGATTTTTTTCAGGGGGGGAACAGTTTGTAAAAACAATGGCAGACTCAGATGTTACAAGCAAAAATAGTTTTCCACTTCTCTTTCCACACAGGAGATGAATAGCGTCTAATTTTAAACTAGCTATAGTTAAAGTTGTAACAAGGAACTGTGGTTAAAGTTGGTAATGGAAACTTTTTTTTCTCACAGAGTATTTGAATTAATATACTGCTCACCCATACGACAGGAAATGATGGCCTCCTGTTTGCAAACCAAGTCAATAAGATTTTGTATGTGGAATATTATCAGATACATCGAATAATTAAATTTAGTCTTTGGAATTAGAATATGTGTAATTTTACTGATTGGATAATGATGTCTAGAATATCTTCACAGTTAGATTCCACTACCTCTGGCAATTACTTTCAGTACTATAAAAGAAGATTCTCACACTAAATATTTCCTAGCTATTCTGTAAAGTTGTAGATGACTGTTGGATGCTCTGTGATCACTTAAAATATAGAAGTCATGGCTTTATCTTTGAATAAACTTCCTATCTGCAAAATGTAACTAGAGAATGTATGTTTTATTTACTGTAAGATGCTCTATAAACTATGGTTATGAAAAGTTGGAAGCAGCAGTGATTGCTGTGGTATACAGGTAATCCTCACTTGCTGACTACAATTGGAACCAGCAATTCTCACTAAGTGACGTAGTCGTAAAATGAGAAGTCATGTGACTGCTTCTGACTTACAGTGTCAGTTCCAGCTACAGTCATAGAGTGAATCACCATGGGTCATTAAGTGCGATGTCACATGACTGTAACTTGCAACTTCCTGCTGGCTTCCCCACTGACTTTGCTTGTTGGCAACCAGCTGTGAAGGTCACAAATGGTGGTCATGTGACCATGAGACACTGTGATTGTTGTGTATTTATGCTGGTTGCCAAGTGCCTGAATCACAATCATGTGACTGGGTACCCTGCTATAGCTACAAGTTCAAGGACTGGTTGTGAGTCTCCTTTTTCAGTGCCATCGTAACTTTGGTCATTGAACAAGTGGTCGGTGAGGACTACCTGTATATAATTGATCTGCATTTTTCCATTTAGCTCTGCAGCAACCCTTGATAATGAACTTGGTTTCTAGAGGTGGTCAGCACTGTGATAATCTTATTGAACAGATTTTAATGCACTATCTCTAATTTTGAAACCTTGTTGATACAGAAAATATGTAACCTACAGATGTTAAAAACTTTCTGACCAATTTTAGTTGCTTTTGTGATACGTTGAAATTCAGGTAGGTGAAAAATCCTGTGGCTTCAGCAAAATTATGTTGGGTGATTCAGAGAAGCAAAGTTTAATGGTAGATATATGTTTTCCATATAGAAGATGTGAGGTTAATTTTCACATCACCAGCTAGAAGCTGGAATGACTCCCTGTGGGAATTTGGGAGAGCTGCTGCAAAGCAGATCATGTAATTAAGTTAGATGTCCCAGTTTTCTGATTCTGCATAAGATAGCTTTCTGAAAAACTGAAATTCTCAGAAGTTACATTGAATCTATTGCTTCTGTGAATTCATAGGGGCTGTGCTGTTGCATTTATACCATGTTGAATATAAAGAACATGGCCAACAAATATTTTGAGGAATTGAAGTAGATCTGAAGTTACATGAAGTCTTATTATTTCAGTTTATTTAGTTTTATTTGGTCATTTTTGTTTTAAATTTTAAAATACTACAAAATTACAGCAGTATGTAACTTAAGAAAAAAGTTGTAAGATGTCAGCATCTGATGATGCAGCAAGATGTCTGTTTTAAGTTATAGTGGTGAGAGAACTTTAGAATGATCTGTAATACTGAAGTACTGTGATGTTCGTGTGATCTGAGCTTCATCTGATTCCTGTTAATAGGTAAAGAGATTTTGATTAGACATCTGAAAAAGTGTATTAAGGGAGCCTTTATTAAATGCTTTGAGCCAGCATTAATTTCTTTATTAGAAAATTTATGAAATTGTAAGATACTACTTTCAAGGGAGTAACTTGAGTCAGATGTGATATTGAGGGGATGTCCCCCTAAAAAATAACCACACTGGTGGTCATCATTGAAGTCTGCTGTTCAACATACAAGATTTGTAAAACTAAATCATGTTATGATCAAAAGATATCCCTGCTGACCTCAGAGAAAGGGTTGTTGATGAATATGTGGATCACAAGTACTAACAGAACCATTACCAAAGACTTTGGCCTCCATCAATCCATCAGTAGTCTGATAATGTGTAATTGGAGAAAATGGAGAATGATCGTTTTTCTTCCCAGGAATAGTCTTCCATCAAATACCACTGGGTAATAGCAAATATCTACTGGCCACTCATGCTCAGAAGTCCAACATGAGGAAATAATTCAGTAAGAGTAATGTGTATGGGAGGATGCTAAGGAAAACATTGCTTTTCAGAAAGCACATTGTTATGCATCTCACATTTGTCAAAAGCTATCTGCATGATTCAGCAGGCTATTGGAATGTATTCCTTGAACAGATGAGAGTAAAGTAAAATTTTTTGCCATGAATGAGAAATGCTGTGTTAGAGATAATGAAACACTGCATTCAAACAAAAGAACATTATCCGAATTGTAGAGCATGGTGGTGAGAATATCATGGTTTAGGCTGCTTTTCAACCTCAGGACCCAGACATCTTGCAATGATAAAAATGGATTTTGGATTGTACAGCAGATTCTGTTGGAGAATGTCAGACCCACATTGAGCAAATACAGGTCTTGCAGTATAGAAACACGCAAATCTGTGATAGAATGGCTGAAACAGAAGAAGTTTCACATTTTTAAATAGGCCAAGCCAAAGTCCTGACCTTAACCCAACTGAAATACTGTGGCATGACATGAACTGAACAGTTATCTAGGACAACCCAGAAATACCAGTGAGTTGGAGGAGATCTTTAAAAAGGAATGTGCCCAAATACCCCCAAATTGATACATTTGTTCAACTTCAACATTTAGTTGAAGTTGTTGTTGCTAAAGGAGGCATTATCTAATACTATAGCTAAAGCTTTACATATTTTTTCCAACAAAGGCCATTAATGTTGGCTTTGGAATGACATGACACAGTACCCTGTTTTGTATGTTGTGTGTTTAACCAAATGTATTAATAGGATTTAGGTGAGGCTCATATCATATTGTAGATCATGGTACTACAGAATTATAGATAATTCTAAAGAGTTTTGTTACCACTATATATAGACTTTTTGTCAGTCTGAAAATTGCATCCTAGATTATTAGCTGACTAAAATAGTTTTAGCAAGTTTGATATATTTAAAAAATAGGGAATCAAATATAATGGCCAGGAAGTTATTAAATGTATTCATACTGTCAACTCATTTTGCTACCAAGTAATATCTAATAAGGCAATAATAAGTATGTGGAGTCCTTGGGGTTCTCTGAGCTTGGTTGTATTCTTGCAAACATTTCGTTACCCGGCTAAGTAACATGTTCAATGCTAGAATGGAGTGGGGTTTGCTCTTTGTGAGTTACCTAGCCGGGTAACAAAATATTTGCAAGAAAACAACCAAGCCCAGAGAACCCCAAGGACTCCACAGTTCAACCCTGAGCTACATATATTCTCTTCTATTGAGATTAAGTATTATACATATTTAAGCATGCATAGTTCTGCAGATACTTACTTGAAAAAAACTAATCTCACTGTGAGTGGGTAATAGAGTTCAAGGAAGTCTAGTGCATTTGCTATTTTAGCCAAATATGTCCAGTGCGAAGGGTGTTTAATGTTTAGCAGAGGATGCTTCAGAAGGGGTACAGCTTGGGGCAATAATTAAGTTTCTCTGTCAGATACGCTAATATATCCTTTGTATTCAAAGTGGTGTCTCAAATCTTTAGATGTTCCTATGACCTTCCTTTCTTCGCACATTAAGTGAAAAGTTCAAAATATAATATCCTTTTATACAATTATCTTATGTTCAAATACGTATGAATTAAACCATAAATTTATTCTTGTTAGATATTCTTTTAACAGAGGACTATAGAGTATAGGAGTACAGTATGAACAAAACTAATCCATAACTTTCTGCAATGGCAAACAGCCTCTCCTTTCCCTGACATTCTTGCACATGTATGACGTGGCTTAAGAAGTTAAAGCTCCAGAAAGACTTTTAAACCTGCTGTCTCTGTTTTGGAAGTGGAATTAGGCTTATCCCAGTGTCTGCTGCAATTAAAGGTAAGATTCCATGGACATGAAAAGAGTTCCAATATAATTTGAATTCATGCTATCCTGATTGGAAAATTGTGTGTTTAAATGTTGATACTATACCCTGGAAGATTTAAGGCTTACTTTTTGTGTGTGTGTCAGATATTTTGTTTTCCTAGAATTATGCCGTCTAAGTCACTGAGGATCCTTGGATTCACTATGTATTTTTGTAAGAATGAGAAATTATTTCTTTATGCTGTTACAATTTGACTATTTCAGTATAACCCATAGGGTTTATCTCTAAATTTATTTTCATCTCAGTTGGAAAGCTTCACTGCAGCTATATTATATATAAGTATTTTTAGAAGAGTATGAGTATTAAGCTCCCTTCATCCAGTGTCATTTGATTCATTTCTTCTTTGCAGCTCTGTAACTCTAGAACTATCAAAACTTCATAAATAAAATAGAATTAATATCAAGAATTGTAGGTAAAGTATAACTTATATTGAAGATGTAATTTTATGTTAAAACACACTGAGGTCTTCCAAATGTTCATGAAATGCAAAAATGCTGTGCTCGTTTAAATTATTTTTCCAACCAATTGTTTTACTAATAGGTGGTTGTTTCCAGTGGCACATTTGGGGAAAAAATGCCTTTTTTAAAAGTTTCTTCTTCCAAAATAGGCAGTTTAACTCTCAACATGGTAATTTATCAATGTTCAGGAAAAAAATACATTTAATTTTTTTTGTCAGATTTGAAAGTGAAAAATGCCTATGGTACATAATACAAACCATAAATAAATAACATTTATTTCATTTTAAAAATCTAATAGCTATAAACATTACGTGATACACCAGAAAGTGCCTTATTTTCCCATTGAATTAATACAAGAATGAACAGAATGCTGTTTGACTAACAAGGGTTTCCTGACTTAGATTTTTTGTCCCACCTCTCTTATTTTTATAAATAACTCAAGGTGGCATATACCTAATACTCTTTCCTCCTCCTATTTTCCCCAGAACAACAAGCCTGTGAGGTGAATTGGGCTGAGAGAGAGTGACTGGCCCAAAGTCACCCAGCCAGCTTTCATACCTAAGGCAGGACTAGAACTCTCAATCTCCTGGTTTCTAGCCTGGTGCCTTAACCACTAGACCAAACTGACTTCTTCCTTTTCATGTCCCAAAGAAGCTCATTTTGAGTATCATAAGGAATGATGGGCAAAATGGTGGGTAGGGTGGTAGGAGATAGAATTGGTGAAATGTTTAGGGGCAGAATCTTGTTTCCATTAGGCATTTTTGGAAGCATCCAGAAAGGGTCTTAAACTGTCTTCCTATTACCTCCTGAACATGTAAGTTGGACTCACAAATTTTCTTGTTTTTCCTATGTTAACAGAATATAACTGTAAAGTATCTTATGTCATATTCAGACATTTTTGTTACTGGATATACTTGGTTTATCAGGTTTTAAGTAGGTACTTTAAAGCTCTGCATTGTATTCACAAATGTTATAAGCAGAACACTTCGTAAAATGGTTCTTTGATATTTTTATACATCTTTATGAAATGTAGATGGGCAAGAAGCTGAAAACAATGCTATTTTTCAATTATTTATACACTGAAAACTGTTCAAAGCCTCATTTTCTAACTTAAAAAAAGTATTTACATTAACATTTATTTAGACTGCCCCAATCTACATAAATGGCACCTACTTGAAGGAAAACCACAAAAAAATTAAACAACTAAAATAGAAAATGTTCTTGATTATAAAAAGATATTTATTTAGTCCAACAGTGACTAAATTGACGCAGAATCTATTATCTGCAAGCATAGGCTTCCTGAGACTCGTTGTTATGGCACTGCTAATCCAGGTCTCTCAGGTAATTTGTAGTTCACTAGATACAGCATTTTGTCAGGTGTTTTCCCTTGCCTTATACTTTGCTGGCTGCCATTTTATGGCAAAAAGGATGTTAGCATAAGAGCATAAAATATATAATTTTACCAGCTAGTGCACAATTATTTTTTTCATGGTGTAAAATTTGGCCCATGTTATTTCTGAATTGCTGAATTATTTTGACTAGCTCCTCATACATTTTTACTGATATTTTGAGTATTTGGAATTTAACTATGTTCTTCTTTGGTTATTGAATACAAATTACATTGAGATGAAATTCATGTGTTTCCTTTGACTCATTTAATTCAGATAATTGTCCAAAATAAAAGCCAGTTTCCAGTTTCAAAATATTGGCCCAATCTTTTTAATAATTGTGACTTAAGCAAACAATAATGTGTTCTGGTGAATTCATTTCAGAAAGCATGCGTTCTATTCCCATGAATTGAAATTGTCTGTAGTCTGTCCTGTTACAAAACAAGGCCAATGCAATATATTGGACAAGAAGGGAGATATCAAGATGTAACATTGACCAATGGGCCATATATGACTTTACTTGCTTTTGGTTAGACATTCCAGAAGCTTCTTGTGTCTGTGGCACTTGAACATCTGTGTTATAAGTTGATTGCACATTATGTAAATTGAAAGTATTTGAATGAGTACTTTTGCTCATTATTAATAATTTAGTTTTAAACAGTACAGTGCAGTAAACTTAGCTTTTAAGGTCATATTTCTTTGAGCCTTATATTATTTTTTCCTCAATTAATTAAAGTGGGAGAATACAAAATGTTCTTTTCCATGTGAAAAATTGTATATATTTCCAGTTTATAAAGTACTTCTTTCTTTTGTTATAGAGTCCACAACAGTGGAATGTGCTTTTCTGCTCTGCTGTTGTATTAGGTAATTTTTATGCACATTTTACAATAATCAGATGAGATTTGAAATTGACATATTGGTACAGAAAAACCTTTTCTGAAATTTTAAAATAAGGCAGTCTGTTTAGGGAATAATGACTTCACATAGGGATCCAGAGCTTTTAAGTGTCTTACATAACAGCATACTACTTTGTCAGAATATTTGAGCATTGTTTCTTAAGGTGAAACTTAGCACCACTGGGTATGCCCTTAGTGCCTAGCAGGCTCACTTCCCCACTCTTATTTTTAATAGTTAAAGTTTATTTTAGTTTTGAAGAAAATTATAAGAAAGTGGTATGTACCCATTTTCCAGACTCATTTTTTTTTTCCATGAATGCCTATTTCATGTGAATGGCTGCAGTTGACTGCTTGGTTTGTAAAACAAAGATGAAATTAAACTGAATTGCTAGAAAACGTCTAAAGACAACAGTAAGGAAAACTCATCAGTTTCTCTGTGGCAAATTGGTGACTTAGGCCATAGCTGCTATGATAAGTACTCTAAAATAGGCAGGCCCCACAACAGCCATTTTCTTCGAGTACCCTTGGTAATTTCTCAAAATATCTGATGTGACAACTGGCTTAAAAACTTTAGGGCTCCTGAGGTAGAAGAGGATTAGAGGACCACAGATAAAAGCACTACATTAAATAGGCATATTCCAAGTATATTACACAGTAAAGGAATGTATGATTGTGCAGGATATTTTGCATTATTTATTCTAAAAATAAATTATAAATATATGAGCACAATACTCTGACCAAAATTAGGGCTTTATTGTACAAGAAATTCAATTTTTTAGAGAAAATAAATAGAAAGATAAATGTGAAATAAACAAATACAAAATAAAAAAATAAGCAGTGTAAGTACAATATCTCTTTTACATACATAGAGTTTAGCCAATTGTCCAGCATATGGAAGGTTGCGCTATAACTTATCCCTGAACTTTGGCATTACATACATAGGATAGTTCTGTTTTCATCCAAGCCATCTCAGAAAGAATAGCAAGACAATTTAAAATCAATGTGTAAGTATAAAACTAGATAACACATTTATCAGATAGCATTTTTAGCTTTTTCAAATGATCATTTTACATGGTGTGCATTAAATGCACATTAGGCTTGGCTGAGCAGGATTCCCCATTTCACAGAATCTTAAATTGGAAGGGGCCATTTACACCATCCCTGGCTTGGTGAAGGAATCCAAATTAAAGCATCTCCCATCTAGATATATAGTTAATTGTAATCTATAAGTTTGCCCTAGCTGTTCCTCATGATTCACTGTTCACATCTGGAGCCAGATTGCTGCTTTCTAGAGGGCGTATTACTTTCCTTCTTGCTTCTGTAGCTTGCCTATTGCTGTATGGCAGCAATACACAACTGGGCTTTCTCTAGAGTGGTACCTGCACTGTGAAATGACAAGGTACCAACACAGATATTTCAAATATCTTTAAAAACTCTGTTTTTACCTTTTTGATTTTGGAGGTTGTTACACTTATTATAAATTGCTTTGGGATGTTCTATAATCACAAATATAGAAATGAATGAAAGAAAAATCAATGTGTTTTATGTCTTTGCAACTAAAAGAAAAGAGAAGGTGTAATAAATACAGGTAGGGAGTGAAGTGTAGGTTTAAATATGAATGAAAAGGCTAACCTGAAGGTTAGAAAGTGAGAATGTATGTGATTTACATTGTAGTGAACATATATACAAGTAGGAATTCATGGGTTGATGATAGTTGCATGTTATGTCCAAGAGTAATATTAACAGAAGAACCAGGAATTAATGTTGGGGAAACACTGCAACATTCTGGGATGAATACAATCCAAGAGAAGAATTTTCTGCTAGGGGATACTAATGGATGGGTAGGGTCAAGACAGGAAATACAGAGGATGTGATTGGGCCATTTGAAGACCCAAGAATGAATGACAGTGTGTGGGACTGGTGTGTATGTACTTAGAGAAATACTGATTTCAAATGCATGGTTTAAGCATACATGTTTTATACATACGCTTTGTAAATGAATGAATAGAAATCTGAAGACATTATTGATTTGATCATTTATCATAAAAGACTGAAACAAGAGAATTATGGAAGCATAACAGTTCTGTATGTGAACAAAGGAAAGAAGTGACAGAAACTAGAGTTGAAAGTAAAACAGTTACGCTAAGAGAAAATACAAATCCTGTTTGAAAAGGTATTAGAAAATAGATAAATCTTCCAATAAAGTGAAGAGAGAGTAGACATAAAGATGATGTAGAAGCTGCTTCAAACATAGTAAAAGGAAGAAATATATCACAGTGCCACAGAAATGCACTGAATTAAGCTAATGGGGAATAGGAAAAAGGATGCATCATGGAACAATGAAGCAAAGAAGATGGTGGATGTGGAACACTGGCATACTAGGGAATGGAAAAGACAAGGATGAGAGAAAGATACTGTAGTGTCTATAGAGACAAAAGTAATTGCAAAGAAAGTGGTCAAAAGAATAAGGAAGAGTTATCGTTAAAATTGGCAGAGAAAATACAGAGCAATTTTGATGCAAATAAAAAACCATTTTGGAGCAGATGAAAAGGGCTAAACAAGTAATGAATAGAATAAAAAATAAAAATACTAAAGATGAAATGATTTGAGATAAAATTGAAGTGAGGATCTGCTGTGAAGAATATTTTAGACATTTGCTTGGGGATATTATATGTTAACTAGTGGAATTGAAATTAATGCTATAAATGCTACACCTAAGAAAAACTGATGAAAAGAGTTGAATGCAAACATTTCAAGGGGATTGGGTTTTTTAAGTGTGGCTTGGAAAGTGTTTGGCAGAATTCTAATTAAAAGGATATGAGAGATGAACTTTGTAGAAGTTGGGGAGCTCAGGCAGGAAGTGTGGAGACAGATTTTTGCTATTTAGCAGGTTATTGAGATGTATGAATATAAAGATTATTGTATACTTGCTGATGAAGGGAAAATGTGTGATACAAGTGAATACGCTTGAATTACAGAATGATTTGCATGAATGTAGACTTGAAGGTTGGTTTCTGGATGCAGTAAGAACAACATGTAGCATGCATGAGAATAAGTTGAATGCTTCAAGAAATGGTTTGACATAGAACTGTGTATAAGAGGAGCATGCTTCTGCTTATTCTGTTGAATAATGTATGAGAATCATGTATGTCAGAATGGTCTATTTAAGTGTGTAACATAAAACCAAAAGGATCAAGAATGTATAGATGCAAGATAAATGTTGATTGAATACAAAAATGAACCATTATATAAGAAATATGCTAAATGGTTTGGGCATATAAAGAGAACTGAATAGAATTGAATTGGAAAACAAATATTTGAAGGCGTCATGAATGGGTCTAGAGGAGGAGAAAAACTGGGAAATCTGTGATGGAATAGAGTTGAGATCTTGAAAAAAAGTGAGAACAAAGTTGTGTGAGAAGTAGTGTATGGATATGTAGAAGCAGATAAAGTTTGCACGAAATGAATAATATTTGTATAAGCTAGTTTTAGCTATGTTTCATTTCCTTTTCCGTCTCTCATCCTTCTAATTTTTTTTTAGTTGTTTCTTGCACTTTTTTGCACCTCTACATCTTGTTGCTAATCCTGAAAGGGGAGTACTGTGATGGGTATATATGTAGAACTGGAATGGAAATATCTTTAGTAAAAAGGTAATATTATGCACACTTGCTCCCTATTTTTTAAAAAAGAAAAGAATTTGAATGTTTTGCAGAGTATTCTTGACATAAAGTGAAAATATCTGCTGCAATAAAATTAAAGAAATTGTCGCCTACATGTATTAGAAGATCGTGGAAATATGACAATTAATTGTGCCCAATCAACTTTGTTCCCTTTCTTCATAAAACAAATGATTTGGTCAAAAAGGGAATACCATCAACAGACTATATCTCTCTTTCAGCAAGTCTTTTGACTTAGTCAAATACGCCATCCTCCTTAAATAAACTTGAAAAGTGTGGACGGGAAAGGACATAATGGGGATACAGTTGCTTGAAATGCTACACATAAAAGGTAATAATTTTAATGGATTGATATAAGATGTGAAAGGATGCCAGATAGCTTTCCGAATAGGAATCCTGATGTGAGGAAGGAAGAGGCTATATATTTAGAATATTGGAGATAACTGCCAAATGGAGTGATATTGCAATTTTTTTTTTAGAAAGTTGAACATGATAAGACAGAATGTGCTTTCCATTTATTGCATTATGAAACTTCATACGGTCAGTATTATCACCAGTATCACATGTAAGGAGCTGAAATTGTGATAGTTGGTCACAGTGGATCACATTTATGGTTCAGGAAAGATGTGTACTAAGCATTTCTCAGCTAGTTCCTAACCATAATGCAGTGTTAGATCATCAGTGGTATTTATGACATTTTAGTAAGAACAAATGGTAAATTGTAAATGCAACTTAAATATCAAATGCATAAAATAGAGACTTTTGAGGTTATTAAAAATGCAGTTATCTTAATATAATATTGTATCTGGATTAGCAATTAAGCAACATACAGATTGCATTGAAGAAAATGTCTTAACCCTAAATTGGTCATTATCTCTGTTTTCCTCTTTCGATTGAGTTCCCCATGTAGCTCATTAGGTAGGATTGTATAACCCCCATTGCAAGCATAACTAAATAGCTCAACCTTACCTTCAGCCTCCAATTCCTTAGAAATGGACCGCATTATTTTTAAGCTGAAAACAAAATAGAGCAGTTTCTGATTACTAGAACATCAGTAATGAAGCAGGCATGTGTTTGTCCTATTTTGATTTGCTGGATACCCACCTCAACTGAACAGATCCAATACTTAGATAAGTAGGCCAAAAATGTGCACGTCCAACTTTATCAGAATTAACTTCCCTTACATTCTTGATTTGTTACAGTATTTTTCAGATGGCTTCAATGGTACTGGTGGAGTTTGGTCCCAGCACCAGATCATAATGGATAATTTATCCTTCTGTTATATTTGGGAGATACACAAATACATATGTACATACCATGCACACATACACACAACCCATGGCTATAATGTTAAGATGTTTTGGAGTACAATGGGGGGAGGGGTTAGTTTTTAATGCAGTAGCTTATGTATTTCTCTGAATGAACGGACTCTGAAATGAATAGTTACCATGCTAATGGTAACTCCTGAATCCTTACTATTTTACCATGGGCTAATATTCCCTGGAGCCAAAGAACCCTCCTTGATACTGACACAGATAAAACATCATTGAAAGCTGAGATAGATTACTGATTTGATTTCTATCTAGTGAGCCTGCTGCTTTAAAACCAAGCTTTTTCTTTAAACAGCTTTTATTACTATATTTGTAATATAATATATATTTGATATTTGTAATCAAATATATTTGATATTTTAAAATATTGACATTGTAGACTAGGCCCAGTGTTTCAGGGTAAACCTTTAAAAATTGTTTAATGATTCATTGAACTTTATACATAATTTTGCCAATTAACATTGTTAAATTAAAATTTTTAAACATTTATTATACTTAATTTAAAATAATAATTTTAACAGTTTCATAAAAACAAATTTGATTTTCTAATTAAAGTATAAAATCTGTTTATTTAAACTTTTTTTATGTAATAACATTGCTTTAAATGTGAACGTTATTTGTCAAGTGAAATTTCTAATTGTACTCTGGACTGGAAATTAAAATCCAAAGATTGTGATTGTATTGTTAAATGAAAGACTAGAGATATTTGAAGGAAGTCTGTATTACTTGAATTGGGGCTGTATGTATTACTTAAAAATTGATTCTGTGGTTAGAAAAAGCTGGATTCAGTGGTATATATATGATTATGTTTAAACAAGTTATATGTTCAGTTATTTTACTGAATTCTGCTTTTGCTAGCGTTGTATCTGGACAGTGTCCTACCTTCTGATACAATGATCACTATCCCTTCCCATGCATTTTCAAACTTCACTTTGCAGCCAAATCTGCTCGAAATGGAGAATTAATTTATTAAATTCTGTAGCCTATATGACTTTGAACAGAGTACACACAGCTTTTAACCCTGTTGGATTTTGCAATAGACACATAATTTTCCTTTTTCAGTTGACCATAAAAAAATAAAGAAGCCCTTGAGTTGAGCTCAGTTCTTGACAACTAACCATGTGGTTTTCTTGGCAGCATTACATAAGTGTTGTTTTAGACATTCCAGTACTGCACACCCTACAGCCCTGGTCACTCCCACTCAGCTTCCAAGATCAGCATGCCAAGCCAAAATAAAATGGAAGGCTTTAACTATATCCTTTTCATAGCCATTTTTTATAAGAAAAAGAAAGCTTTTATAATACAAAATACATTTTTTATCTGTCTTCTAGTTTTATATAATCCTATCTTTGAATATTTTTATACAATCCTATTTTTTGAATCCTGTTGGAGCAGAACATGTGAGTTACATCAGTTTTTCCAGATATGCTTGAGGAGAGCCTTGTTAGCTTTTCAGGGGAGAGGTAATGGTGGGGGGAATTAATGAGTTGGAGAGTATGCAGAGCATTCCCACATTATAAGAAAGTGACAAGCTGATGTGCACTATGAAGTCCTGAATATATAGAAAACAAAAATTTAAGTTTTACTGGGGATATGAAATGGGTTTCCAGTCTTATATAACTCTGTACACCCTACCCCCCAGGAGGATTAATTTCATTTGCAGCAGATGGTGCTCAGATGAACTTTGAGAAATTACTGAAGTTGCAGTGAAGCATGCTTAATATGAAAGGAAATGTTGAGAATACTTCTTTATTTAACCAGGTATAATTAAATATCTCTTTCTAGGAAGCTGTTAAGATTCTGAAGTGTGGCTGAAGAGGCAAAATCGGCTGGGAAGGATGAATTCTTTTCTAATATTTCAGGTATCTCCTTTGCCTTCTCCCTACATCTCTTGAATAACCATATATAAAAGTGTCTCAAGGTTCATTTCATGCCTAGAAACAGTCGTTTTTATAAGTTCTTTGTTGAATTGTGCTGTAAGAAGCTGCTATCTACCCCTCAGGGGGCGAGGGTGAACAATTGAATGACAGAATAGACCCATAATATATTGAGGTCCATTAGCAAATTTATTTGAAGAGAGCAAAGGTCAAAAGGCATGGTCAAAAAAGTCAAAATGGCCACTAATGGTGCAATTGAAGTTCTGCCTGTTTTTTATGTGCATTGCACATGTGACACACATAAGGAATAGCTTCAATCGCACAATTGTGGCTGCTATCTTACCTTTTTTAACCATACCTGCAGATATACCTGGAAAGAAGTGCTTTGGGCAAGATTTTTAAAAAAATTTTGAATTATAATTTTTTAAAATTTATTGAATACTGAGAATGTAGGAACATACTTGGGGTGTCAGTATTTTTCTCCAGAGGAGTAAAAGCTCCTCCAATGTAGGCTAAAGTTCAACTCAGTCCAGTTTCCTGTTTAATAACATCACCTCCATTTGGCCTGGATTTTATTTCAGCTTGTTCTCCCTCATCCCAGTCAATTTTCAGCCTGGGAACATTCAGTCACTTCCATGGTGTAAGATAGCATGGGACAGTAGATTTAGGAATATTAGTGTACTGATGGCATTCTCTGAAAAGTTCCAGGTCAGTTTCTCAGCAATTTCATGTAAACGCTGAACAACATGAGAGAGAAGATGAAATTCTTAATGTAATACTAATGTTGGTGTTCAGGCCTATTGGTGTAGACAATAATCCTTCAACAGCACCACCAGGACTAAGCCAGATAAAAAGGAATGGAATTGCTGCCCCCCCCCAAAAAAAATCAAACATCTGCAAGACTCAATCCCATCAGAATCCTGAAGGTTATCATGGTTGAAATGTAATAACTACATGCTGGATGTTTTTCAGGACAGTTGCACTATGCAGAGTTAAGCAAACAACTATGCTGTTGCAGTCGTCTTGACAAAAAGGAAGAATCCTCTGAGAACAGTAAGTAATTTAAAGATGTCAGGAATAAAACAAGGACACCATTTTAAAATTTCAAAGTAACAGTATCTATTGAGTTTGGAATGCAATTTCTGTGATATAAAAATGCCAGCCATGTATTTTTTCAATAGGGTGGTTTTCCATGTAACCATGTTTAAAGGGAGAATGTATTTGGCATTTAATGAGAAATTTGCTATTTTCCAAATCCTTATGTATTTAAACTGAAAATAGCCATGTGAATAGGAATGGTGGGAATTCTGGCAAAACCAGGTTAAGGAAGGAATAAACACTATGGAAGAAAACCTGATCTGATGAAATCCCAGATGCCAGAACAACTGTTTTATTGTTGTTCTACTGCTTTTAGCCCCTGCATAATTTTCTTCTCTCTCCCATTTGCTGTGACTTATTTATACAACATTTTTCCTCTGCCTCTTTTAGTATTTTCCTTGCTCATCTCGTAACTTGAAATTTTGGTTCTGAGAAGCAGGATGGAGTGTACAAAAGAAGGCAAGATGCTGTACGATGGTTGGCCTCAGAATTTCCTTTTCAGGTAAAGCTTACCTTCATGCTTAAATATATGAATGTATCAATTACACTTGCTCCAAGGGGGGAGGGGGAATAAGTGAAATTTCCAGAGCAATACTTATGGAGATTTCACTTATTGGGGCCCCCATGGAGCAAGAGTAATTGATTACTTCATAGTCTCCCATGGGGTGGGAAATACGATTTCTAATTTTAATGTGGGGATATCCCTGACCAGTTATCATTTTCCTCTAACCCTGAGTCTAGTTTTAAAAGGAAGATACCCAAATACAAAAAATGTTACTACCAAGAACTCCCATCAAATTATATTCATGTAAAATGGACAAAGGAGATGGACAGAACAATACAGCTTGTACATAAATCTGGTAATGTTCATAGATACATAAATACATAAATAATGTTTATGTATTTCCTTAGTTAATGAAACCTCCCCACAAAGGATCTATTATTTATTTATTTAGCAAATTTATATAGCTGCCCATCTTACAAAATGTGACTCTGGGTGGTGTACAATACATAAAAACAGTAAATTAAACACTCAAACATAAATAAACCAGAAAAACAGAAAACATAAGAACCCAAGATAGTGAGAGAACAAACATCACTTGACATCACACAACCACCATCTATAATTTGTACAATAGCCTAATTGCTATATTCAAAGATGTACTAGCCAGTAAAACTAAACGGGGAATAAGTAAAAGAAGATCCCAACACTGGTTTGATGAGGAATGTTAAAAGCTAAGCACTCCCTAATTTAATGTTTTAAATTACGTAAGAGTAAAGGCTGTCCACAATTCCTGATATATCTTCAGGAGCAAAAAAGGGAATATAAAACCCTACTGAAAAAGGAAAAAAGATACACAGAAAGCTCTCTGGGAAAAATTGAAGATCCAAGCCTCCAAGATCAGTGATAATACCACATTTTGGTATTTCATGTACATGAGAGAAACTAGCCATACATTAGAGGTTCCAATTACAGTTTCCATGTGGGAGGTTTATTACCAATCACTTTATGCTTCTGAAAGTTGTAACTCTTAATATGGAGCTAAACAAATGTCTAGGCACTGCACGCAAAAAAACTTTTCTCAAACTACTTCAAATACCAAATCAAACTCTACCACTTTTATCAGAACAAACTGTACTTAAGATGTAATTGTATTAGAGGTTATTCATACTTCTATTTTATTTGGACTATTTGTTTCTAAAGGTTGGAGCAAAACTTCAAAATTTCATTCAGCTTTTGCCTGAAGAATCAGTCCTGAAACTGAAGAGCACCAAGCTTCTTGATTAAGTATAATGCTCCTGTGAAAGAAAACTATATCTGCATAAGAACAACAATGCTTGAAATAAGTACTTGTGAAAACTATGTAAGCTTTTAGTCATTAAATGATTCCTAAATGTGGTTTATGCCTGCTCCTTCATTTCCATTTTTCCTCATTCTATGTATTAGCATTGGGATAGGGATTCCTATGTTAAAGCTCCCATTTTACAAATCCCATTATAGGAGTAGCCTTGGAAGAATATAATTGCTTTTCCCATTCTTAGCCACAGTTTTTGCATGTGAATCCCTAGCTACCAATATCACAGCATTCAGCAAGGTGTCAGCCTTAAAGGAATAGGTTTTTGCTAGTACGAGGATACTTCTAATGGAAGAGAATATATGTAGCTCAGGGTTGAACTGTGGAGTCCTTGGTGCTCTCTGAGGTTGGTTATTTGCTTGCAGAAGTTTTCATTATCCGACTAGGTAACATCATCAGTGCTAGTGAGTATCAAGTT
This sequence comes from Liasis olivaceus, assembly GCA_030867105.1. Classification (NCBI taxonomy): domain Eukaryota; kingdom Metazoa; phylum Chordata; class Lepidosauria; order Squamata; family Pythonidae; genus Liasis; species Liasis olivaceus. Next base: position 94,012,817 of record CM061352.1, read on the forward strand.
TGCTCCCTGTTTATATACAGTAGCTTGCATTGCCAGTGTTGGTTGGTTGGTTTGTCTGGTGTTAATCCCCGTTTATCTGGGTGTTGGCTGCTGGAGAGGATGTGTTCTGGTCTTCTTGTTTCCTTCTTAGCGTTTTTTATTCTCTCTTTTGAATGGTGTGTAAATCAGAACACATCCTCTCCAACGTGCTGTGGACAGAAGAGGCAAAGATAGAGTTGGCCACAGTACCAGAAGACATGTTTGGCAAAAACCAAAGAGAGCATTTCACCAGAAGAACCTGATACCAACTGTAAAGCACGATGGTAGAAATGTTATGCTTTGGGGCTGCTTTTCCTATATCAGGGCCTGGGCAGCTCACCATCCCAGAATCTGCTATGAATTCTTCATTGTACCAGAGGGTGCTTGAGGATAACGTGAGACCATCTGTCAGAAGATTGAAACTCAACCAGAAATGGACTTGCAACGTGACAATAACCCTAAACATTCCAGTATATCCACCATGGAATGACTGGGGGAAAAAAGAAAAAGAAATGGAGGATTCTAGAATGGCCAAGTCAAAGCCGAGATCTAAATCCCATCAAGATGCTGTGCGGTGATTTGAGACGGGCTGTGTGTGCAAGAAAACCCTCAAACATTACATAGCTGCAAAATTTGGCATGGAGGAGTGGGGAAAAATTCCTCCTAGTTCATGTTAGAGACTGATAGGTAGTTATAAGAAATGCCAAGGGTGTACTTACTTTTTTCCACAGAAAGAAATGGCTCCTTCCAGTTCTGCTGCCCAGGCAGTGCCTCCCACACAGCCTCCACCTTCGCCAGGGGAGCTGCCACCAGCTCTCCTACCTTGCCCGGCAACAGAGAGCACCACGCCTTGCCGTCTCACTGCCTCCTTCCTGGCTGGGTCTGGCAAACTCCCTTTGGCAGAAGAGGCTCTGCCATCCTGCCACACTTGCTGTGCGCATCCCATGGCTTCACCCTTGCTGAGGGCCTGGATCCCAGGCCAGCAGCAGGAGGAAGATGTGAGGTCAACTGCAGGCAGCAGGGTTGGCAGGAGTAGATGGCAGATTGCAGGGCAGCCAAAAGGGCAGAGATGGGGGAAAGATAGGCAGGTTGGAGAAGTTGATGCGAAGGTGAGCATGGCAGGGCAGGAGAAACGTGAGGCCCCAGCCTAATGATGGCACTGTCCTGGCCTAATGACTGCGACTGGGACTACCAGAACTGCAATTGCTAAGCGGTACAGTCTTGTGATGTTTCGCCTAACAACCGCATCACTTAGCGATGGAAATTTCAGTCCCAATTGTGGTGGTAAGCTGAGGACTATCTGTAGATTTTTTTTCCTATAGATAAGCTGTAGGTATCTGGGGATTCTGCTGCAGGGATTTCAGAAAAGTTATTGTCTTGGAGTATTGCTGGTTTTGTGGGAAAAGTTCCTACCCTTAAAAAGAACCAAATTATTTGGAGATACACAACAAAGTTTATTTGGGTACACAGAAACAGGGATCACTGGGATCACTGGGCTCCCAGCTGGAAATCTAAAGTCTTCAGAATATATAGATTATATAGTAGAGGGAAGGGTACTTTGTGAAACCCTGTCTTATCTTATAGTACTATAGAGAGAATTATGCCTAATTAATATTTGACCCCAATTACATACACAGCATTAAATAAGGCCAAATCTGTTGGCCTTGGTCATCCCGGTGCTGCCTCCTTTCTGCATTTCCAACGTTGGGCTTCTTTTCCATTTCTCCAGGAATCAGCAACAATAGCTCTGGGGTCTCCCGTGTTTTATTATGTCAGTGAGAGGACCTTCTTCACACACAGTCAGGAAATACCAGCCTGATTTTGGTTAATTTGTCTCTTTTCCCTCAGGGTGATCCCTGATTGGGTCTCCTCACCTAACTGCTCCATCTTGGAAGGACAAATTCTTCCAGACACTTCTCTGTAATAGAAATCAATGAAGTTCTTAAAAATAACCATGTGAGATTTATACTACCATATAACCAAGCTAACCCTGTACCTCCACATGGAGGTGGATTTCATGACGTTTTTGTCCTTTCGTACAGATGTGGAAAGTACCATTTTTGAAGTTAGCTTTATCCACTTGTTAAATTTAAAATTTCCCCCATAAGAGTTTTGGTTGATAGGTTATTCTGAGAACTTCATTCTTACATCTAATATTGGCTAATATGAGGGAGTTAACTGTGAAGAGGGAAGGGCTGAGCAGAGAGGGGCAGAACTGAGGAGAGGCTGCTGTTTTCTAAATGCTGCTGATTGTGCATTTATTTATTACAGTCATTTATAAACTATCTCAATCAAGGCTACTTTAAGTGATGTACAATAAAAACTGCAGTTAATACAACAATAACAATAACGTACAATTCATTTGCAGAAGCCAAATAAGTGGATAGTGTTCTTTGTACTTCAGTCATATCTGTGGGCTTGATCTACTCTCTTCCTGGTTCCTTTGGGTGACTAGGTGGAGTGTGATATGATGAATTCAGGGATTAAAACTTCAGAGGGAAGAGGAAATGCTGTTTACTTTGAAAGAAGCAGTAGTGTGCCTTCTCTTGAAGTCATCCTTTGATCCAGCTGTTCGATAACTTTCAACCAGTCTCCAATTTTCCCTTCTTAGGGACCCAATTATAGAGGATCCTCTAGAAAACTGATTACTTCAACCGTTTCCAGTTAGGCCCAGTTGTGGGATGGAAACAGCACTAGTCACTCTTGTGGATGATCTTTATCAGGACCTGGGGAGTGGAGGGTGGGGGAGTGACACTCATAGTAGCATTCAGTACCATCAAGCATAGATTTCTTCTGAACCACCAGCAAAGATTAGGACACTGATTTATACTGGTTCTACTCTTACCATAATTCACTAGTGGACATAGGGAGGAGAGCTTATGTCCATGGATACTCCAATTTGGGACACTGTAGAACTTGATGCTCTCACCTATGTTTTTAAACATCAATGGTTCATTGGGAAAACTTGTCTTTGGGGCTGTGAGAGTTTGGATAAGGTCAAACAAGCTCAAACACTATGGAGATGGAGTTGCTATTTTTCAGTAAACAATATGGCAATCCAATAACAGTGGCCCTGGTATTCCCACCAAAAGTGCTTTGTGATATGGAGGTCCCCTGGGATGTTGTCTGCTGCTTAAGCAGCGAGTGGATATCATGGCTGGGGGTAGGAGCTTTACCTAATTTTAGCTAGTGCCCCAGTTAAGACCCTACCTAGATGGGGATACCTTGATATTAACTTGGGCCCCGATTACCATGTAGCTGAATTACACACATGGAGTGTACACAGGGCTGCCTTTGTGGGCAATGTGGAAGGAGAGGCTGATAACAGATGGCTAGACTGCTAGTGGGAACACGGCAAGTATAGATTAGCACCAGTTTTGAAGTCACTGCGTTGGTCATCAAGAGGCTTTTGGGCCTATTTAAAGTGGTGGTCATTGTTCTACAGCCCTATATAATGCAGTATTGGGATAAATCAGCCAGTGCCTTGCTAGAATTGAATTTGCCCATGTAGCCTGACCATCTAGCAAAGACCTGCTGAGAATCCCTTCTCCGCACGACACCACAATTCCAGCAGATACACGTGCCCCTTGACAAGCCTTCACTCTGGTAGTTCCCTCCCTCACAGACTTTCCCCAGAGATAGACGCAATCCCAACCCTTCTTGCATTTTGCAAGCAAGTAAAATCTCTACTATTCCCATTTGCTTTGTCCCTAGTTAACCGAATGGCTCATATTATAGCAATGTTTGCTTGTATCGGTTGGGATTTTTTGCTCTATTTTGCTTTTGTGATTTTTGTCTTTTCTCCTTACAAATTGGGGCAGGCTACAAATACTCTTAAATTTAATAAAATTTACCGCTCTTCACTTGTTTGATTTTAAAAATGAAGTGTTAGTTCAAGAAGCAAGTGGAAATATCTCAACTGGTAGATTTACATGGAGAAGCTCTCCTAAGTTATTGGCAGGCTTTTGATTGTCCAGCACTGAAAAAAAATATGAGAGAGTCCCCTATTGTAGCACAGTAACTAAAGCACAGAATATGGCTTTGAGTAAGGATGCTCGCCATTCACCCTTAGTGGCTATAAATTACATTTCCTTGCATTTCCAGACTTAGAAAAACATTCTGTATATACTTGGTGATACCCACAAATACTGTCCTATGTGCCTGATCTGTGGTAGAGATCAGAAGTTTGAAGAAAAAGAATCTTTATACTGTCCATTTTTGTAAAGGGGAATGTTGAGGCAGTCCCATCTGCTTCAAGGGGTCAAAGGTTTCCTTCTAGGACTTCCCTTCAAAGGCAGCAATGTCTGAGCAGAGTCAGCATAAACAAATTATTTCTATGGGAAAGCTTAAGAAACTTACTTCAGCTTTTAAAAAGCAGTTGTCTTAGATTTCTACAGGAAATAAGTCAGGAAATAAGTCAAAGGTTTCAAATGCACTATAATGAAGTACAGCTATTACAGAATATGTGCATTTTATATTGAATTATAAAATTATGGTCCTTAGAGAGACATCAGCATTTTCTGTTGTACTTCCAGTCATCAGCTCCTAAGAAAGGAGCTGAAATGTCAGCATTGCATAACATAAATATAACCAAAGCACTAACCCACAGATAATCCAGTGACATTTGTTTGGAAATACTGCCACAAGAGGGTGTATATCTAAGTAGAAGGAATATTTATGGAATCTCTTCTTTCTGTCTTGTCTTGTTAAGGGAAATTGACATAACCAATGCTGGCCTTAACCAGCTATTAAGATTTACGCTGTCATTCAGCAGTTTGGGATTAAATATACCAGTATTTAATTGACCATTAAGCTTCCTACTAGTTTTTTGATGTCCTGACACTAAACTAAATAGCAGAAGACGTAAGCTGAAGTTTGACTAACAAAGTTTAATTTTACATACAAATTAGGATTTATGCACGTCTTACATTTTTCTCTCAGAACTAGTATAGATTACTGTCATTTGATCAGGGCAACAGTTCAATCATTTGGGGAGCATTACATGGATGGAGTTCAGCATAAATCTATAAATATGTCCGCCTTAAAAAAATAGCCCAAATGTATCTGTAAAACCACTTTTGCCTGTACCTATTAAACCTCATGAATCAAAACACTACCATTACAGTTATATCTCTAGGTATGAATTTTGTTCATACTTTATAACTGACCCTTCCTAAATTTCTCTTATATTAAACTTCTGCTCAGATAATTTAGTCACAGAAGTTCTTTATTAAGTAAAAATGCCTATTTTTTGTAACAGCAATAGAAATTAGATCTGGTTGCTTAAAAAAAAGCTTAAATATAAACATCAAAGTCAGGACAAAATGTGAGCATTTATACACAACCAAGATATTTGCTCTTAAAACTGTGTTTGTATCATTCCACACTGTGGAAATGCTGGGATGAGCCTTACAATATAAAAAATTGAATTACAGTCATTGACACAAATACAGCTATATCTACAAAATAAAAAACCTCACACAATTTTTTGAAGCAGCATACCTGCTACTTACGGGAAGATTCACATATAAAGAGCATCCAAACAAAATAAAGTGATATTGAACAGAACACTGAATGCACCAGGAATTCCAAACTTCTTGATCAGACTCAAATGAGCAAAGAATTCCAATAAAATAATTGCATCACTCATGAAGTCACTGCAATTGCACTCTATAGGCAGCTATCAGCAGCTTGACCTGTAAGGAACAGAGAGTCATTGAAAATTCTTCCATCTCAATGGATAAAAAACATGCAGACAGCATAGCAGGTTCTAAACAAATTCACACAGTGTAATGGCTTCTCAGAAAGTAGAGTGTCTCATACAGTCAGTATATTTTACAGGTATGTCTTTTCAAATGCGAAAAGACAACTTTTAGAAAAGCAATCTTTCATCAAACAGACACAGAGTTTTTATATCTTTACTACTGCTTTGTAAAGGGTCAGAATATGGATATCACTAGGCATTTCATAACATTTTAGTAGACTGAAAAACGGCTTCTGGGAACCTCTATATATTCATTCCAGTAACGCCCTGCATTTGCAGTTCTTACCTTTGCAGTAGGGACTTCTGCCAAACGTATGAAGAGCTTGTTAAGGCCTTGAATAGGACTGAAGGAATAAATAAAGTGACTGTCCTAAAATAAAGAGGAAAAAAAACCTGAATCCATCTCACAGATGTAACATAATGTCTCTCGTAAGCCGGACAGTGTAAAAGCAGAAAAAAAAGTGTTTTACTATATTACGTTAACCCTTGTTCACCAATGAAGCCTATTGCTGACCTAATGCCAACCATGAAAGCTCTCGCACAATGAAAAGCACATGCAACTTTTAGGAGGCAGACATAAATATTAAAAAAATGAAAAGAAAGCAGAGCAAGAAAAGAAAAAGACAAACTTTCAAACAGTTTGTTTTTAAAACACTGGACTACATGAACTATTAATACAGTCCAGCAAGCCGCTTTAGATCACTGGAACCACCTTAACATTGATGGTGTCCAAAAGCTGGTAGGGGTTTGTATGGGCAGAGACTAGTAGAGGGCCAGTGAGGAGATGTATGTGTAACTCCCAGACAAAATAAGCCCCAAGGCAGGGAGGGCATGTGGCTGGATAAGACTGGCACGAATGCCGTAACAGGTATTAGCCTAGCCACTCACCTGTAAGATCCGCTGGATAAGCTGCTCTGTCTGGGCAGGATAGCAGGCTCTGTGGGGCTGGGAGGGAGGGGAAAGGATGAGATGAAGGCAAAGGGTACCTCTCTACTCTATACATGGAGCCGAAGAAAGGAAGCTAGCAGCAGCTCCTCCAAGTACTGCCTAAAGGCAGAACATTCTCTAAAAAGAGCTCTTGCTTATCTTCCAACAACAGATCACTTGCAAACCCTCTAAAGCAGGAGTGGGCAATCTTTTTCCCCCCATTGCGGGCCATATTGTAGGTGGGACTCAAGCAAACAGTGAGTGGAGCCAGAGCCAAAAGTGAATGTTGATGGGGAGATCCATTTGCTCTCTGACCACCTCCTCCTTTCAGATACTTTCTTCCTCCTTTCTGTCTGCCAGGCTGTAGGGAAGGGACAGACAGCTGAACTTTCTTGCACAGAAGTTTTGAAATTAGGCCAAAGACAATGTGAAGTTTGCCCAAGGCCTGCAGGTTGCCCATCCCTGCTCTAAAGTGTATCCTGTCTATCCCACACGCAAGCATTTTACAATACATTTAACTTTACATAGCTAAATAAAACCGCCATCTACTATCACACTAGTTTATAAGATCTATTAAAGGAAGCTCAAAAGTCTGTGCTGTGTGTGTGAGTGTGTGTGTGTGTGCATGTATTCATATTCTAGAGAGTTTCTTTTTAACAGTAAGGAAGCATTTACTTGGTACTACATACTAAATTCCATCTCTTTCTCATAGAAAAACAGATGTGCTAGTCAGCTAAAATATAAGAGTGATAGGTCTGTTCTAGCCAACTAAGGAATCTGCAAACTTTCATGTATGCTGAAAACCATTACTAGCTGACTATTAAACTAAATGGAAAGGAGAGGGGGAGCAATGATAAAGCATGATGTTAAAAAGCAAAGAGCTACAACTCATAGCCTTAAGATGAAATGTAGGGCTTATTTAACCAACTTAATCAGACCACTGCTTGTTATGTGCAACAAAATAGCAAGGAATGCTGACACAAGCACAACAATAATTGCTGCATGTAGAAAGTCTGAATCTATGGGATGTGCATATATGCACAAGTATGCTTGTTTGGGGCTTACTGGGTAGGGAGAGAGGGAGCTACCTTTTGACCAAGAATAAGATGTGCAATTGCTTAACTTTGATGTTCTTCCATATCTCATTCTGAAAATGTTCTAAACATTTCCTAACAGGCCCTAAGCAAAGCAAGAAGCACTATATAAATAGCAGCATTATTGTACCTTGGCACATTCTCTTTGGTATGACAAAGTTCAAAGCTATAGACTAAAGATTTAATTTAAACTGTTGCCTTCTTTCATATTAAGAATATGGAGTATACTTAGAGCTAAAGCACATTTGGCCTGTCTGAGATTCTTCAAACATTAAGCTCAATGAATAAGTTGAGAACATATGATGCCACTATATTGCTTAAGAAATATGGATGGGCAATTAGTGGGAGCCCATAATGGAAGATACAGTTGCAAGAAAAAGTATGTGAACCTTTTGGAATTTCATGGTGTTCTGCATTAATTTATCATAAAATGTGATCTGACCATCATCTAAGTTAAGAGTATTGACAAATATAATGTGCCTAAAGTAATAACACAAAAACAATTCTGATCCTTCATGTCTATTGAACACACTCATTCAACATTCAAAATGCTAGTGGAAAAAGTGAACCCTTGGAATCAATAACTGGTTGACCCCCCCCCCCCCCCTTGGCAGCAGTAACCTCAACCAGGCACTTCCTGTAGCTGTGGATCAGACCTGCACATCGTTCAGGAGGGATTTTAGCCCATTCTTCCTGGCAGAACTGCTTTAGCTCTGTCATATTCTTTGGATGTCTCATGTGTATGGCTCTCTTCAAGTCATTCCATAGCATCTCTGTTGGGCTGAGGTCTGGGCTCTGACTTGGCCACTCCAAATTTTGTTTTTCTGAAGCCATTCTGTTGTGGACTTGCTCCAGTGTTTGGGGTCATTGTCCTGTTGCATCACCCAACTTCTACAGAGTTTCAGCTGACATACAGACATTCTCACATTATCCTGAAGAATTTTTTGATACACTTGGGAATTCATCTTCCCCTCAATGACTGCAAGCTGGCCAGGCCCTGATGCAGCAAAGCAGGCCCAAATCATGATGTTTCCTCCACCATACTTTACGGTTGGGATGATGTTTTCATGATGATATGTAATGCCCTTTTTACACCAGATGTAGTGCTGTGTGTTCTTTCCAAAGAGTTCAATCTTTGTTTCATCAGTCCACAAAACATTTTGCCAATACTGCTGTGGAGTGTCAATGTGCTCTTTCACAAACTTCAGGCATGCAGCAATGTTCTTTGTGGTAAGCAATTGCTTCCTTCATGGTGTCCTGCCATAGACACCCTGCTTGTTCAGTGTTTTACATACTGTACTCATGAACACAGATGTTAGCCAGTTCCGATGATGCCTTCAAATCTTTGGCTGTCACTCGGGGTTGTTTCTTTACCTCATTGATGAGTCTTTGTTGTGCTCTTGGGGCCATTTTGACTGGGCACCCACTTCTTGGTAGAGTAGCCACAGTCCCAAAGTGTCTCCATTTGTAGATCGTTTGCCTAACTGTAGACTGGTGAATTTCTAAGGTCTTTGAAATCACTTTGTAACCCTTTCCAGCTTTATGTAAATCAACAATTCTTGATCGTAGATCCTCTGAAAGCTCTTTTTGGCGAGGCATGACTCACATAAGCATATTCTTCTGCGGAGCAAACTCAAAAGGTTTGAGTGGTTTTTATCAGTCAACGTAGCTCTGGTCCACACCTCCAAATTCATTTTCTTAACAAGACTCCAGGTATGCTAACACCTGACTCCAATTAGCCTTTTTGAGGTCAACTCAAGGGTTCACATACTTTTTCCACTAGCACTATGAGGTTTTTATGGTTGTTCTCAATAAAGACATGAAGGATCAGAATTGTTTTTGTGTTATTATTTTAGGCACATTATATTTGTCAATACTCTTGACTTAGATGACGGTCAGATCACATTTTATGACAAATTAATGCAGAACACCATGAAATTCCAAAAGGTTCACATACTTTTTCTTGCAACTGTATATGTGTAATAAATTATATTTAAAATGTTTATAGATCTATATATGCAAGTAGTAGACAGGCAAATCTTTCACAAGAAACAGGAGACTGAATTGGAGAACGTTTGTATGCAAAGTACAAGCTCAATCACAGATTTTCAAGTTTTCAGAAACTTGAAGGTATTCCCCACAACACAAGCTTCAGTTTAAAATGAAGCTTGATCCTCTTTCAAAAGGATCAATTGTTAACTCTTAGAAATAAAAAACCCATACATCTCTGAAGATTATATAAGTAACCAAACAGATGAAAAATTTACCAAGAACACAGGCAGCTGGAATTTGTCATTCAAAACCACAGCTTGCACACTGCAAGGTCCACAAAGTCGAGCAACAACATCATTCCCCAAAAAGTTTGCATGGAAAATGAATAAAAGAATCCCAGATCCTATGGAAAAACAATCAACACTCAAACATTTAGAGAGCACAGCAAAAATAAAGAACTGCCATCTCTATGAAACAATGATTACCGAATTATAAACAAGTTCCTAATACACAAACAGATGGCAGTTTGAAATATACCTTGAATATTAAAAAGTAGCTCTACAGATTGCATTTTAATGTTCTTAAACCATCTAATTGTGCAAATCAGATCCCTTCTTTTCTTTCAAAACTCCAGTGAGATTCAGAAAGATAGTCTGGAAAGCAAATGCTTAACAAGAGATGAATTAATTTGAGAATGTTAAATGCTAATTTCTTTTTGCATTCTGTATGCAGATTATTAAACAACTCATTAATATAAAGTTTTAATATAAAGTTTTGTTAAATAAAATCACCCATTTTAATTTTGGTAAATCCAATTTTTAGGATTTTGATTCCAAGAATTTTTCTTATCTGCTTTTTCTCTCATAACCCAATTTCTATACACTTGGAAAATTCAGATAAGCTTAACACCACTATTAAATATAGTACAGTGTTTCAAAGAAAAAAAAGAACATCCAAGAAATTGTCTATCAATGTGAATACTCCTTTTAAAAAAATGCTGTCAAATAATCTACTACCATTAGTAGATTATTTTAGTTTCAAATGTTTTTTTTTATTTATTTAAATATTCCAAATGGTTGATGCCCATAAGGTAGACATCACACCCTTAAATATCTGGATTTTCATTTGACTGTTTGATTAAATGTGTCTCCAGATACAACCTTCAGGCACATTCTGTGGGGCCTTATAGGTGAATTCTGAAGAATAATCTGGCCCCTCACAGAGCAGATGACATGCAATATCAAATATTGGTTCCATCAAACTAAGACGGGCTTCAAAGTATTCCCTGATTGTTTCTTCTGCCACTCGGGTGAGCCTAAAAACAAGCAAAATTAACATCTATTATAATAAAACTTGTAATTTTTGTACTAGAAAGGTGTCATAGTTTATTCTCAATGAATGATATCCAGTAATATTTTTCTAATTGATGACCTTCTGTTCAGAGAGCACCCTAAAATATAATTAAATGGAATTAAATGGCCAAAAACCAATTTCTGCAGCAACACTCCTTCCCACCTCTCAGACTGCTCCTGAGAGCCACTACTGTAAATCCAAACCACTTCTGAATTCAGTATTTAAAGCTGCATTACCTCTATTTCCCAAATGCCTAAAGGCCCTGCCCTCAAAGTCCTTGTACTAAAGTTGCTCCTATGTTACAATAAAGATCCGCTCAAGAGGATGAACTTTAGACTTTTTATAAGCTAAGTCCTTTTCTTTCATTTTACCTGTTATAAAAATAAAATTAGATATAAACACGAAAAGCAAATACATAGAGAAGACAATGAATCTAAGAATAACTTCAATAAAAGTCCCTCACTCAAACAGCTCCGCTAATTCACTGTTTTAAAGAATCCATTCTGCATAGTAGCATGTTTTCTATACTGCAGATACGGAAAGTTCTTTTTCCCCGTGTTTTTTTATCTTCCTCTTTGTTTTTTTCATGTAAAAGTCCATTCATCCTCCTTGTCTTCCAGCAACTGGATATGTCTGAATCATGTCATGATTAAGCAGAGTGCTACTTACTCTGCCCACGGGGACTCTAGATTTAAATCTATCAAAGCTGAACTCCACAGGGAATGTATGGAAGGTTTTTTATTTATTTTTTTAAAATATTGCCAGTGTGGTATTTTTTATTGTTCTCTAGATGGTTTAATTGGTGTAATTGTGTTTTAATTTTGTAAACTGCCAAGACTCACCAAAATATGGCAGACTGTAAATATAATAATTAAATCAAGATTTTAACAATTAAACAACAGGCTTTATGAGAAAAAAAGTACTTCATATAAAAGAGTTAAGCCAGGATAAAACTTCCTAACAGTGATTATAAAAAATTAAAACTAAAAATAGTTTCAAGAAGACATGCAAATACATATTCATTCACAGGAAAAAAAATACTGAAAACAAATATAAATAAAGAATAACTTTAGGATTTTCCAGATTTGGAATGCAATCCATGATTTGGCTTGCATAAAGCAACAGTAAAAATCCTTCAAACTTGAAGAATCCTAAGAATTCATGTCAGAGGCCTAACAATCCCTCACAAAGTGAAGTTATTAATAAAGGCAATATCCTCCTAAACATTATCAGTCAGTAAAATAAGCATGCAAGGGGTCATCTAATCAAGCATTATTATATTAAAAGAAGTTTAAGAAATATAATTCTTCCAATAAAAAACTGACGTCAACATTTCCTGATTCACTAAAGAACTGAACCACCTCCAAAGCAAGGACTTACATAGCCAGGTGACTCCTGAGGAGTTCGGAGACTGATAAATTATTACACTGCTTGGCAAAATGAAAAGCATTGCTCTGATGCTTTGATGAAAGGTTGCAGTCAGCTCCATTTTCAATCATAAGGCGGACAATATCGTAATTTCCTCTCTTACAAGCCTGCATATGAGAGTTTACCAAGAGATATTATGAAAAGTCAGTTAAATATTTAATTGACATGCATATTTTGGGATAGATGATGGTAGCACTGGATAGCTTAGATTACTGCAAATGGGTTCTACGTAGGGCTGGCCTTGGAAAGCATTCAGCAGCTACAGTAGTAAAAAATGCAGTGGCCTGGGCAGAAATGGGTACATCCTGATGTACTTGGGTAAGCCCACTGCTCTGGGAGCTGTGCTAGTTGCCAGTCGGCTTCTGGCTGTGCTGTAACATGCTGGTTGTGTCCTGTAAGACCCTACACATACCCAAACCAGGTTATCTGAGGGACTGCCTTCTCCCATATTCATCTGCCCATACAGTGAGATCATACAGGATCAATTCTCTTCCATCTGAGCTTAGTGGAACAAACATTAACTTAATGCAGTGCAACACACAAGTTCATAATCTAGCAATAAATGTTGAGTTATCTGCAACATCCAATGTTTTCATAATATTTATTATAGCTCAATATCATCATATTTGTTTTAGTACCAAATATGAACATTTCTAGTACTTATGAATTAGCATTTAAGTGTGAATCTTATTTATGATTAATCTAGAAGAATTTTTACAGAAAATAGTAATAATCTGTCTAGAAGAAAATATCACCAGGTTTACCATTGTTCTTCAAGTTTACTCATATTTCATATTAACAGCAAATACCTTCATTAGTGCTGTTTCACCATTCTTTTGCTGCACATTCACATGCGCACCAGCTTCCAAAAGCAGGGCTACAGTAGTTAGATTGTTCTACAAAAACAAAATGAATTACATTTGAATATTTTGAACCTAAGTAGAACATAGGTAAACTGAAAATAATGAATCAGAGATCCATAAAAAGGTTGAAGCAGACTTATACTATGATCAGTGATTTATGTATCAATAGTATAATACAAGGCTTCCAATTTTCCTTTTTATTTCTTTGTGCATGGGGAAGAAAGAGAAATAAAAGTGCAGGTAGAGCAAGTTTGCTGCAGAATATTGTTTCATTTATTATACTGAACTCAGTTTTATTACAGCCAAAAGGCCCAAAAGCAAGTTACAAATATAATCCAGACTTGGCATTAGATAAAACAGTTTAACAAATAAAATATTTAATAAATATTACATGATACACTTAAAACCCCAACTCATTGATTTGTTACTAAAAACTTTGTTTTTATAGCCATAGTTAAAAATCTGGCTGTTGCCACTGTAATCTCAGATTTTCATCTGCAAGTAAAATTTTTATAAACTCAGAAGTATCTCTTCCTGGTTTAGATTTTAAAATAGGCCAGATAACTTCCTGCTAAAGATTCTTCTAAAATTCACAATACAGTAAAATATGATCCATAAGTATCATTACAGGGACAAAATCTTTGAGAGATGGGAATTTTTTAAAATCTACCATATAGCATATTTGATGGCAACACATTTAATCTGGCCTTTGAAAAGGCTGTGTATTTACTTAAATATAAGCTATTCAAATATTTAGGGAGCTGAAACTCATGTATGTTACTTAAAGAACATAGTTTAGGGTTGCAAGTGAGATTAAGTGGCATTACATAGTTGAAGGAAACCGTTGTTAGATATATATTTGCATTTCCTTTCAAAAGGGAACTCAAAGTGGCCAGAAATTCCTTTCCTTTTGAACAAGAGGAGCCTCTCTTTCTTTGCAGCAATTCTATCTAGGCTGCTTATCACCAGAACTACTACAACTGAATAGCTGCTATCAGACCTTTCTTAAAAAAAAATACATGTGCAAATATTAAAATCTGCAATGCCAGGAATAAGCAAGCATTAGTGCTGCATGTAGTTCAAATAAAACAAAATTGTATTCTGTTAGCTGATGAAAAATTACTGATCAACTATGCTAAATGTTGGCTCCAAATGACAAAGCAAATCTATATCTCCCTATTCTTATAGCTGTTTTCTATACAATGCTCATTAATATTTTCAAGATGAAGAGAAGACTGTAGCTTAATGAGCCTCTGACATTGCATGTAGACGATCCCAGATTTAATCTCAAGCCTCTTACTCGAGCCAACTTGGACTGATAAAGAAGCTAGTCTGAAAATTGATACGGAGCTGCTGCTAGTGAGTATGAATAATACTGAGTGATATGAATTAATGGCATGATTTAGTATAAGGTAGCACGGTACTACAGTCATGTGAAAAAGAAAGTACACTCTCTTTGAGTTCTATGGTTTTACGTATCAGGACATAATAAAAATCATCTGGTCCTTAGTAGTTCTCAAAAGTAGGTAAATACAACCTCAGATGAACAACAACACATGACATATTACGCCATGTCATCATTTATTTTACAAAAAGAAAGCCAAAATGGAGAAGCCATGTGTGAAAAACTAAGTACACCCTATGATTCAATAGCTTGTAGAACCACCTTTAGCAGCAAAAACTTGAATTGTTTTCTGTATGACTTTATTAGTCTCTCACATCGTTGTGGAGGAATTCAGGCCTGCTCTTCTTTACAACATTGCTTCAGTTCACTGAGGTTTGCAGGCATTTGTTTATGCACAGCTCTCTTGAGGTCCTGCCACAGAATTTCAATTGGGTTGAGGTCTGGACTTTGACCGGGCCATTGCAACCCCTTCTTTTCTTTTTCAGTCATTCTGTTGTAGATTTGCTGGTGTGCTTGGGATCACTGTCCTGTTACATGACCCGTCGGCCAAGCTTTAGCTGTTGGACAGATGGCCTCACATTTGACTCTAGAATACTTTGGTATACAGAGGAGTTCATAGTCAACTCAATGACTGCAAGGTGCCCAGGTCCTGTGGCTGCAAAACAAACCCAAATCATCACCCCTCCACCACCATGCTTGATAGTTGGTATGAGATGTTTGTGCTGATATGCTGTGTTTGGTTTTCACCAAATGTGGCACTGTGCATTATGGCCAAACATCTCCACTTTGGTCTCATCTGTCCAAAGGACAGTGTTCCAGAAGTCTTGTGATTTGTTCAGGTGCAACTTTGCAAACCTAAGCCATGCTGCCATGTTCTTTTTAGAAAGAAGAGGCTTTCTCCTGGCAACCTTCCAAACAAACCATACTTGTTCAGTCTTTTTCTAAGTGCACTTTCATGAACTTTAACATTTAACATGCTAACTGAGGCCTGAGATGTAACTCTTGGATTTTTTGCAATTTCTCTGAGCATTGCACAGTCTGACCTTGGGGTGAATCTGCTGGGACGTCCACTCCTAAGAACATTGGCAACTGTCTTGAATGTTTTCCACTTGTGAATAATCTTCCTCCCTGTAGAATGATGGACTTTAAATTGTTTAGAAATGGCCTTATAACCCTTCCCAGATTGATGGGCAGCAACAATTGCTTCTCTAAGATAACTGCTGATGTTTTTACTCTTTGGCATTGTGTTAACACACACCTCAATGCTTGAGACCAGCAAACTCCTAAAACTTCAACTTTTATAGAGGTAGTCACACTTGCTGATGATCAATTGATCAAGGGCATTTGATTAGCAGCACCTGGCTGCTACTTAGCCTCTTCATACCTATGGAAGCAGTAAGGGTGTACGTAGTTTTTCACAAATGGCTTCTCCATTTTGGCTTTCTTTTTGTAAAATAAATGATGACATAGTGTAATACGTGATGTGTTGTTGTTCATCTGAGGTTGTATTTACCTACTTTTGAGAACTGCTAAGGACCAGATGATTTTTATTATGTTCTGATATGTAAAACCATAGAACTCAAAGAGGGTGTACTTTCTTTTTCACACAACTGTACTTTCTTGACAAATCACATGAAGCAGTCAAATTTAAGAAAAGGAAAATATTGCCCAAAGTATACAACATATTCTTAAGACTATCATGGAATGTGCCACTAAGCAACAACACATATAATACTACAACAGTATATGCTACACATACAAATTTCTTCCTTCACTGCAGATTTGTGCCACCCTCTCTTCAAGAATTTCTGCCTATAGCTATAATTAGGCCTTAGTGTGAATTATTGGTAGCCTGTTTTAATCTCCCTCTCTCTCTCTCTCTCTCTCTCTCTCTCTCTCTCTCTCTATATATATATATATATATATATATATATAAGAGATGTGCTTCATATTTGTATGGCTCTTTAAATTTTTTATGCCTTGAAACAATGTGATGTTCTTGAGAACACGTATGAGCTTGGTTTACCATGGAAAAGCAGCAGAAAAATAAAGAGAAGAAGAAATCAACAGTAGAGTTGGTCCAATAAACTAAACAACTAATCATATGTCCATTAACAAAATCTTCCCCAAAAACTGGGTTCAACTAGCATAATTTTAGAGGAAAGAAGAAATACAAAAAGGCTGGCAGGAAACAGACCCACCTTTTCAGCTGCATGAATCAATGCAGTTGTTCCATTTTTTTGTCTGCAATTAACTTTAGCTCCTTTCCGGATAAGAAGTCGAAGGATGTCATCATGACCTCCTGCAGCAGCCAGCATCACCAGAGTCATTCCACTAGAATCCTGCAACCATAATTTATAATTGTTGCTTATCAATAAAAATATCTTCCTAAGAAGTAACTTTGATTATTGAAGAACACTTGGTTACCACAAGGTAGCAGCAAATGAACTGTGCTGAATCAAAAATAACCTTCCATCTAACTACAGTATTGTGCTGTTAAAGGAATCAAATGGTTGCTTACAGGATACTCACAAGCATGACACAAGTTAAAAAATAATTACAACGTCTGTTCCTGAATTCAGAAGAGGTATTTTGTGCTGTGCTAAGAGTGAAGGGGAAAATCTTTTCTGTGATATTTACCATTTTTTGATATATTGGGTGTTTTGATGTACTAAAATGTATTTTTAAATAAAAATACATTGGCTGATTAAACTGGAACACTTTTTAAATGAGCAAAAATTAGCATTAATACAACTGATATACACATTTGTTAAATTGATAAACTATGAAGTTAGTCATGCTAAAGTAAAGCCCGCTCTATTCAATGTGAAAACAAAGAGATTTGTGCTGTAGAGATTATAATCTTAACATTATGCAACACATAATCATGATCCAGTATCTTCAAAAATATTTCTATTTCAGAAGATTAAATTCTTACCGTATGATTATAAAAACATAAATAAGGCACTCTATTAAAACATACCTCCTGTTCGAGATTATAGTCTTCATTTGAATTAAGTGCCATCTTTACCATAGTATAGTTCCCATTTTTAACAGCATCTCGCAGCTGAGCTAGAAAAGAAGACATTCAACAGGAATCAGCATATTTAAAAAATGGAGATATCAAGCTGTTCAGTCGCTGCATGTTACTCACCAGATGATATTACATCACTTGACAAGTGCTCTTCGTCTTCTCCATCAAGATGTTTCTGAAAGTCCTCTAGTGATAGCCATTCTAACTGCATGTCCATGCCCAAACTCACAGTCTGTTGCTTTGTATCTATCATGTTAGGAATTTTAGAAGAAAAGGAAAAAAGTTAATCTTCTCATCATCAAATCATCTACAGACATGTATCCTTTCTTCCCACTTTGCATTTGAATTTTTAGCGCAGAGCAGCTATTTCAATCACTCTGAAAACTTTCCAAGTTTGAAATATGTCCCAAATGATTGAAACAGACCGTAAGCAGCTGTCTCACACTCAAAACAACTGTTTTGAACTCAGAATGAAATGTTTTATACATGAAATGATTTGAATTCACATCCAGCTTATTATCTCTGTAAAGTCAATTAGAAAATTCACAGCATTTGAGTCTTTTGTGGAATAAATATGACTCAAGAATGCTGGAGTCAAACATAAGTAATAAATCAATGTATATTGTATTTCTTAATGTACATATTTCTTCCAATGTCCCATCTCTTTCCTATAAACAAATCCATAAAGCATCGTCATTTCAGTCC
Source organism: Liasis olivaceus (assembly GCA_030867105.1). Taxonomy (NCBI): domain Eukaryota; kingdom Metazoa; phylum Chordata; class Lepidosauria; order Squamata; family Pythonidae; genus Liasis; species Liasis olivaceus. The sequence goes on from CM061352.1 coordinate 94,031,400, forward strand.
TGATGTCAGCAAAAGTCCATTAAGGGTTACCAGAAATAACAAGGTATCTATTTTAACCTCAATCAAATAAACCAACTTTATATTCCTTCCTTTTATTTCTAACAATCTTAATCTTTAGTCCATTCAAATAATATTGTTGAACTTGCTTTTTTTTCATTTTTTTCTTTATCCTTCTCACAAGATTCTTCGAAACTTAAATTCTCTTTTGTAAATCCAATATAGGAAAATTATCCAGGTCACTCTCTCTTGGTTTATTGTTTGTATATCCCTTTTAATTTTTAAAATATCAGCCAGTTTCTTTTGTATGTCCAGTGTAACATCCTTTTCCATGTCATTCTTGTAGCATGTCATTTGCAGATCTACTATGAATTCAGTCTTGATCTTGTCAGGTAAAACTTGTTCTTCCATAACAACTTTTAGACACAGTGTCTCCATAGAGGCAGATGTCTCTGTTGACACAATTAATATTAACTTCTGAGTCAATTTTTCAAAAATATTCTTCAATATGACCAATGTTAGAATATTTTGCTTCATTCTGTACTTGCAGGTTGAGTTTTTGTCTTCTTCTCCTTTAATTGTAATCTTCAGTTCCCTCTAGTGTCCAATTTTGAAAATCTGATCTTACTATGTTTTTTTTTTAATTCAAAATAAAAGCATTTTCCCACAGGAAGAATTCTTTATAATTAATTCCAAAATCTTACTTCAAATTTATCTGGACCCCTAGTCTGTTTGTAACTTTCTAAAATCAAAGTTTTAATCACCCTTTTGCTGTTTATCCCCCAAAAATGTTTTTATGTTCTTAAACTTGTAATTAAAATTTTCTGTCGCTAGGGATTGAAGGAAACTCATCCAGTGCTATCCAACTTGTTGATCCAAAGACTTCTAATAGCTGAAAAGCAGTTAACAAGCAATTTCTGAAAGTGATTAGAAAAGGAAGTATGCGAACTTAGTGTCCTTTAAAACATGCTGACTGCAGTTTGAGCAAGATGGCTATTCCCTAGTCTCCCAGTGCTCTAAACCAGCCAGGGACTGCTATCTTGTGGTCTCCTTATGAAGAGCAGCTCTCTGAGGCACTTGTGGGTGATCTCAAGTCCTCTTCTTGCCCAAAGAGGTTTCGAAGAGCTGGTCTACTCACTGGCTCTTAATTCCGCCTCTGTTGTCCACCATTTCTTCCTCCAGAACTCGAATCCCTAATAAACTCTATTTGATTCAATTTCTTTTTTTACAGAAAATTTATAATCTGCCAGTGTTGAAACCATGGAAGTTTTCATCTAAACTAAACTAAATTTTCTACCTTTTAAAGAAGCGGCCACTTGCATAAAAGGAGAAAAACTTGTCCATTTTATACTGCTCCCATGCCTTACAGCAGAAGTGTGCAACTTTTAGGCCTGAGAGCTGCCTAGGTCCTTTCCAAAGCCTTAGTTGCAGCCCCTAGAGAGCTTTAGTGCAAAACTATACAATGTGATTCAAGAGGGAAACTACTAAATATATGAGTGCAGAGCAATCACACTAAACAATTAGCTTTTGAACCACTGACTCAGCACATCACTCAGAGGCCAAGATTGTCTGAAGACAAATTAAATTTGTCATGTCTGATCATTGATGTTATTTGAAATGTATCATAGAACACATTCTCCTAATCTTATCTCAAAGCTTCAGAAAAGCAGCTGTGGAATTAATTTTTCCTATGATGTAGATTATCTTCCTTGGCCATCTATGGTAGTGCGTGAAGTGGCAACTCCTAGTAACACTGTACTAGTTTATATGCTGAATCTTTCTCATGCAGATGGAACTAAAAAGGAACTCCAACTCCCCAAGCTGTACAATTATAATTGTTAAGTTTAGGGACTGCCAAGCTGCCATTTGTTTTCTAACCTGCACTAAACACACCTGAATTTTCAAGGTTCCATCCTCCCCATAAAAATGACAATAATAGTTTGCTGAGCTTTAATTTCTTAACCATCATGACTAAAAAAATTGGAAATCTTTCTATATTTTTTGCTGAAAGCATGTAGAGTTGTATCTGTTCAACCAACAACACAAATCCCTTCTCAACCTTAGTCTAACCCCCTCAAAAATGGGTGTATATCCAAAATATACAGAAAGATCCACAGAGGATTTTTGTCTGGTTCTGGGGGACATCTGACTTACAAGTGACAAATAATATAGTGGATAAAGACAGCTAGAATACTAAAAGAAAGAACAAGATAATAAGCTTCTGAGAATTAAATAGGTAAGGATTCTTCAAAGGTCACCTCGAGACCATTGTGCTGAACCCCTTTGATCTCAGTAGACAACCATCGGAAATGATCTTTTGTCCCCAAGACACATTTTCAACTTACCAGAATTGTCCTCATTTACATCATGGTCACTCTCTGCTGCAATATATGCCCAAGTATCGGTCTCATCTCTGGTGGTCCTGCTATATACCTGCTTATCTTTTAATCTAAATTCATCTGTGGATCTAGAATCATGCACTGACTCCTCCTTTTTTCGACTGTCCAAATATTCATTTTTTTCTTCTGAACAGATGCTAAATACATCAAATGCACTCTTGATCTCTTTCAAACCTAGAACAAGAAAATTATATTTTATGGGCCATATAACAGAGAGGGATATAATTATTACTTTTAAGTTTAGCATAATACAAACTATATATAAAAGTGAGAATCATCTTTCTTTACAATATGCATATACAAAAACTTTGCAGAGTCAAGGGAATTTTAAGCTTTTGAAAGGCCTTCAAGAATTCCTTAGAACTGGGAAAAACTAGCAAAACATCACTTTACAACCATTTGTTACAGTATTTTTATGAGTTCACTTTTTAAGCAAGTGGGATCATCTTGCTTTCACTGTTAGTTTCAAATAAATTGTCATATGTATTGTTGATTCACAGGATAACCATCCCACATTGTTCCTAAGTCTGCTACTGCAGGGAGGACTAAGCCATCTAGTGTGATCAGCCCAGAGGGGCATACTGAGAATTCCCCAACACCCAGTGAGAACAGAAGGAGGAGAGGGACAGATAGAAAACACTTATTTTTGTGCTATGCCTCCTGGCTATGGAACACCTTTGGAGATCTGAAAGGCACCCTCCTGTATTTCAGTCAGGAAGGCAATCAAGACGTTTTTCATACAGTCTAATATTTAAGGAACTGTAGTGATGCTTTGATGCCAGGGTATGAGCCTGTGCTTTAGCGTATTTAAAACCATTTCCAGATGACTTAGTTCTTCAAATCAGTTCCTGGATAGGTTTAATTATAAAACTTTAAAATCTCATACCACTACTTGCAAAGATGTTTTCATCAAGACTAACATCCTAATCAATTTTCCAACATATTGAGAACTGGAATCAAAAAAGACAGATCAAAATATTTGCAAGTATTATTTTTAGTGTTCCTTTCTATATTTCTTTTTAAGTTTCCAGCACAATTCTTTCCCCAAGTCCACATTATTTCCTTGTACAAAATCACTTCAATACAAATTTGTTTAGATTTCACACAAAAAAAGTCATTCAAACTTTATATTGCAGTATAACAAATATATTAATTTTTCACATTCTTATCATTTATAACTTAACAGCAGCTGGGAGAACTTAGCTAAGTTTCATATTCCTCCCATTTTTTATATTCACTCTTCTATACTGTTTCATTCTTTCATGGCTTTTATTCACACAACTGCATAAAAAAATGTGTCATTTTATTATTTCTTTTTTAACTCTGCCCCAAGGTCTCTTCATTTCTCAGTTCTTTCAAGCTGCTTCAGTCTTACGTTTTCAACTTTTTTCAACAAATCTGCTTTTGTTTCTCCTAAGTGTTACAACTTTTATTATTTCTTTCACCAGAGTTTCATTAGCTGGATCCTATTGTTTTTGAAACAAAACTACTCATGGCATATCATGTCAATATTTTTGATATCAACAGAAATATACTAAAATAATTGTTATCCTTTTGCTTCTTCCAACAAGGATCCAATCATTTTTCTTCTGTCTCTGAGGACAGACTTCTGCAAGGTGAAGCATGTCTCCACTGAAAACAACATCAAACACAAAGACCAGTATATGGCATTCTGATGATCAATTGCATAAGAAAGAATAAGAATTCACAGCATAAATCTCTGATTTATGACTACATTTGGGAAGCAAATCTAATAGCAATACAAAAATCATGCAAAAAGTGTGGCAGCTATCAGCATATATAGTCAGTGATGACTGTCCAAAATACTGTTCAACAGCATTTTGTTATTCAGAAGCATTCACTGGATCTTGTGAAGATTCTATCATGTTTTCACCTCATCTTTTTCTAACTTACATTGTTCCAAAGATTATAACCTTCTTTTACAGAAAGAGTGGAAAAGGTTATCTTAGTTATCTTGGTTTAAATGCACCACATTATTGGCCTTTGATTTTTGATATCTTTCCAAATTCTCTACTTTAATTACAGTAATCTGCTTTAATTATATTTAATCAATTTATGCCCCAAACCGAGACATTTCCACTGAGTCATAAGCTAAACTAAAGGCTTCAAACTATATTCTGCATTATTCTACTTAATTGAAAAAAGGCAAGGTACTAATCAAAATGAAGAACCACCTTTAAAAACAGTCTCCTGGATAGGTTTTTCTTTTTGCATTTTCAGAGTGAGGGAAAGAAAGATGAAATACAACCTGTACTGTAATACCTAATTTCAAAGCTAATACTGTATATACTGAAATTAATTCATTTTCCATATAGTTTACCAAAGACTCCTTCATAATTAGAAATCAATATTACCAAATGAAGACAATAAGGAAATACCATGCAACAACTTTATGAAATTTAAGCAGATTAGAATATTAGATAAGAATGTATTTAGCATACTGGATAAATCAAGATTTAAATTCATGGAACAGGAGAGGTGAAAGCAGATTTATCCACATTCCTTTATGGCCATGATAGCCCTTATACATTATCAGCAATTAAGTATAATTCATCCCAACAGCCTCATCCCAACAGCAGATGTTCATCTCTACACAAGCCTTAAGGTATAGATGCAAACTTACTGATGTCATGTGAGCATAAAGGCTATTTATTAGTTAGGGCAGCCTTTAAAGCGGGAGTCATGTAACAATTCCTTCCCCTTTTCTGTCAGTAAACGTCACACAACCTATTTCATTCAACATGGTCTTCTGACCCACTGCAAAGCATTTGTGAAATAATACGCAGGAAAGGGCTCTCACTCGCTCCTCTGCACTCACCTACATTTGGATTCAACCAATGAAAATCAAAACATTTGTGCCAAACATGGCTAGTGGTAAGCATGATTGCAAAACTATCAGATTTCCAACAATGGAAATTACATATTGTACTGTACAGACTAAAGCAAGATTACGTTGATATTCTAAAAAATTATTTTATGATTTATTATTTCAGCCTTACTTTTGAATCCCCTTTGCTCTTTTCTGTTTTTTTCTTCCTTTTCAGAGTCTAATTTCTTCAGGAGTTTCTCTTTTGCTTCGCTTTTTTTGGTTTCCTTTTCCTAAAAGTGAAAAATAAACATAAACAAGAGTGTTCTGGAAACAGATGGCAACAAAACTAACACAACTTGAAATATATGAACTCATTCTTCTCTTCAGTTAATTAAACAAACATAAGAATTGCCATTAATTTCCAGAAGAGCAAAATATATAAACTGAACTAACAGTTAACTTATTTCAGGGCAAAGCTATAAATATATGGACATAAGGGCAACTTAAATCACGTAAAAATTAATGAGAACTCCAGGACTGAAAAAACTTACTTTGATGTGTTAGAGGCATTAAGCATATCCAACAGGATTTTCTCAGCATTTAAGTACATTCCTTTATTTTAAAAGCAGCCTTCTGTCTTTAGAGTGGAATGGTGAAATATTCTCTCAGAAAATAAAAGTTCCCAAACCTTCACACACACACACACACACACACACACACACAATTTCACTGGATCCTGTCTAAGGTCCTTTCAGTTTTATAACAAATAATCAATGGTTGTCATAAAAAATGTTAACTTCCTCACAAGTAAATCCCACAAGCTGATAACTGAACCCTTTTAATCATAAAGGGTAAAATAGTAGGTCAGTGCAGATTTAGCCCTTGAATGAGGCTAAATGAGCCCTTCACCTAAGTAGAAATAGCACAATCATTTCAATTAAGTTTTACATAACAGTCTGATTATCTTGCATTAATCAAATTACTTTGAGATTACTTACATAATCTGGGGAGTGAAAATAGTGTAATATGGCAGAATACACAAAACAAATATTCAAGATAGGAAATGTAAGTGCTATCTCAATTCAAATTGCTTCAAAACGATTTATTTTGACTCTTAAACACTAAGAGTGATAAAAAAAAGATAAAAAGCAATGCCTAAAAAGAAAAAAAGTATGCATGTACACATGATTAAGTGAAGAAAAAAAATTGGAATAAAGGAAACAAGGTATGGTAAACAAATTTTAATTCTGTGTCATCCGATATTGATTACCTTAGATAAAATGCTTCTTTCCTTTGGGGTTTCTTCAACATTCAGCTCACTTTTGGAGAGATTCTTCTTACCAACCATGCTCTCTCCTTTACTGCATTCAACATCCATTGTAAATTTTTCAAAAAGACTCTCCCCTAGAGAATGCTGAGAAGGCTTCTCTTTTATTTTCTCCTCATCAGTTCTCCAATTTATATTCTTTTCTTTGCTTTCAGGAATGGCTGACTTTTGAAGCACATTCCCAGAATAAGATTGGATTGACTTTCCCTCTTTGCTTTTCAGTTTTGTGTTATTGCTTACTTCCCCTACTGTATCGCCGGGCTTGCATCCTCGTTCATCAACAGACAATTTCAAAGCCTTCTGTGCCAGAGCAGATATAGATGGCCTCTTATTTTCAAGCTCTGGAGCAGCTTTTGTTTTCTCTGGAGCCTTCTGCTTTTTCTGTGTGTTCTTCTTCTCCAAAATTTTGTCTCCTCTTCTATTTTCTTCTAGCTCCTCAACCTTTTTGTGTTTCTTTTTCTTCTTCTTAACCCTCATTTCAGAACTATCATCTGTGCTTGAAGTACTATCGGGCTGTTGAACTGAAACGAAGGCCTCCTCTTCTAACCGGTATTTGCCAGAAGGTGTCCTATATTTTTCCTCACTGCTATCAGAGTCTAGATCTTCACTTTCAAAATCTGCAGCTTGAGAAAAAGAATCATCTTGCATACTAGATTCAGCATCTAAATGATTAACGCTGTGTTTCCCTTTTTGCATATGTTTATTTTCTTTACTCTCCTCTTTCATTTTTTTCTTTCCATCTTTGACTTCCTTTTTTTTACTGTTATCTTTTATATCCTCTCGCCTTTGTTTTTTGGAATCTTTAATGTCTTCCTTCGACTCAGAAGTCCTTTTCTTTGGTTTTGAATCTGAAGCCAAACTGTCAGAAGAATTTTCACGTTCTAGCCCTGGTTTTTCTTTAACTTTGGCTAGTTTAGTTTTTTTCTTCTGTATTTCATCTTGGTTTTTATCTTCTTTGTCTTTAGATTTTTTCTTTTTCTTCTTTGGCGATCGGTCCCCTTTTGTATCACTTTGCCAATCACTATCTGCTTCAGAATCTGCTTCAAAAAGATCATCATTTAAAGGCAGTTTCTATAAAAGGGAGAAAAAGAAGGGACACTTAAATGCTTAATATATAATCTAGAGTAGATTAGTATAATAGAATAATATAATCTTACAGTAACTTCAGTATATTCAAAAATGCTTTCAAATTTGATCCCTTATATGGAGGAAGATATAATCCAGCATCTGAGATCAAACTATCTGGCTATTTCCTGTACAATTTTTAAAACCCTTTTTCTTTGACCAATCACACATTTTTGAAGACTTTCTCCATTTCATCAGAGTTGTCACATGGCCAAAGAATTGCCATTCAATTAACACAAGTGAGAACTTCACTCTATCCACCTGTTGATATGCAGAGTTTTTGGACTGAAACATTAAATTTTGAAAACAACATTAAATGATGTTTAAATTTATAGTTTAGTTCTGATAGAACAAGCTGTATTATATATTTATAATATACTGTTTTTGCACAGCAGTATATATAGTGCATTTAAAATTATTAATATTAAAAATCAAAAGTACAAGAAAAAAGAGCAATTAAATCATTTCAATCCCATAATTGAAGCACATTAGCAATAAATCCACAAAGTTATTTTTCAATTAGAAGCAGCCTTGAACATATTCTACCTTTCTAAAAGAAAACAGCAAGGATAAAATTCTGCAAGTAGGGGGCACCAGCAAGAAAACTCTGCCTCTTATTTTACCTAGCATCACAATGTCTCAGTAGCCCTTTCAGTGTGTGAGTAGGCAGCTGCATAAGAATATAGGCTGCCCCTTAAGAAGCTTGATTCCAAATAATTAAGACATTTTAAAGTCAGTATCAGCATTTCAAATTAGATCAGAAAGCGAACAGACAAACAAAGCAGGTGGTATAAAATTGGTGTAACATGGTGAGAATATCTACTCCCTAATGGTTACAAGTAAGCTGATAGATTTCGATTAATTTGCCTTTTAGTGTGTTACCTGTTCTTAAATGAATTAATAATTATGGGCAAAACCGTATCCAATGTCTACATAATGAATGGACATTGCTTTAGTACACAGATGAAAATCTGCAGGTTAAACAGGGCAAAATAGATCAAGATGGCCAAATTTGACCGTACTTGCCCTGCCACCTAGGGACTCCTTGGGAGAAAAAGCAGGCAGGAGAGGGAGTGACTTACCAGAACAACTTTTTACCTTCCCTGCTAGATTCCACATTGACTTTACTTGTGGGAAGCCAGCAGGGAAGGTCACAAATGATGATCACGTGACCATGGGATGCTGCAACCATCATAAATGCGAGCCGGTTGCCAAGTGCCCAGATCACGGGACCACGGGTGCTGGGAAGGCCAGAACTTCAAGGACTGATTTTAAGTACCATTCATTCAGCAGTGTTGTAACTTTGAATGGTTGCCAAATGAGTGGTTGGTAACTGAGGACTACCTGTAATTCAGCAGGTATGAGATACATTTCAGAAAAAAGCAATAGGGAGAGAAGCAGAGCTTCAGGGTGTGGGGGGTAATGACACTCTATAGAGAGTAGGATTCATGATTATGAAAAATGGCTTGAAACAAATTGAGTAAATGGTCTGAAACCAAACATACCTGTACCTCTTTTTTAACAGGCTTAGATTTAATATCCAGCATTTTCTTTCGAAACTCAAGAAGAACTTCTTTACAGTCTTTCAAATGTTCCTCAGGTTCCCAGGTATCATCATCTGGTGCGTAGCCTTTCCACCGTACTTTATATTTTACTTCTCCCTGACAGAACAAAAATAGTTATGTATGTGTAAAATAACCATGATTTCCCATTGAGCAGAACAAATAATAATAAATTAGTGGAAAGACCCAGTGAACGCACGGATTCATTCAGTCCCTTCCCTGAAATCATGCCGTTTAGTGGAATCTTGGAAGCGTGTCTTTTCTGTGGCTGCCCTTACCTTATGGAACACCCTCCCCCCAATAATCCGGCTGGCCCCACCCTTTTAGCCTTTTGGAAGGCCATCAAGACCTGCTTTTTACTTGAGCGAGGATGCCTGGAATTGGTTGTGGGGCATCCCAAGGGGATGATTAAGGTACTGGGTTTTGTTTTGGTTCTATGGCTTTTATAGCTCTGGGTTTTATTGCTGTTGTAAGTCACCCAGATTTGTGTTTTAAGATGGGCAGTGTGATGGAATGGTTTGATGAAGGCCACGCTCGGGGAGATAAGCATTTCCTTAGCCCCCAACAGGAGCGTGGGAAGGTTAAGAAGATGAGACTGGCACCACTCTAAGGAATTCACGGTGTTTTGGCTTGCTGGTTTGGGAAGTTTAGATTGAGTCTGGAGAGATTGATGTCAAGTTCAGCCCAAAGAACTCCATGAGACAGTACAGATACAGTTCTGTTGCGTTTATTAGCTTCCACCTCGAAGACAGAATCTCTCCAGACTGAATCTAAACTTCCCAAGCCAGCAAGCCAAAACATCGTGAATTCCTTAGGGTGGTGCCAGTCTCATCTTCTTAACCTTCCCACGCTCCTGTTGGGGGCTAAGGAAATGCTTAGCTCCCCGAGCGTGGCCTTCATCAAACCATTCTATCACAGGCGGCCACACAAATCTTTTAGTTTATTAATTAATTAAACGTGACAATGGAGAGGGAAAAGGTTAATGAGAGACTAGCAAACAAAATCGTTAATTAACAATGAAAAACCATTCCATACTGTAGACTAGTACATAGACATATGGTAAAAGTTTTGAATTCAGAGTGGTTCAAATTTAAAATATTTGTTCTGTTATTATAGAGTATTATTACAAAAATGTTTTGATGCTGTTTGGGAGTTTCTGATTTGAATGAGAAAACAGAGCTGTTTCAAAGTTTGGAACATGCCCAAGACAGTCATAACAACTTCCAGAAAGGTTGGAGCAACTGTTTCAAATGTTAAACATGCTGCACGTCATCACAACTATAATGCTGAAATTATTTAACACTGGTAACAAGAATTATGTAAGCAAGATGTTCTGTTATCAACTAATTACTTTCATATCAGAAAACAGTATTTTGTTGATGTTATTACAGTAGCCGGGCAGGGGGAAGTTGTACATTCATTTAGTTTCCACAAATTCCTCAAGAAATGCAATACAGGTAGTCCTCACTTACTGACCATAATTGGGACCAGCAACTCCATCACTAAGTGATACAATCATAAAGCAAAACATCACATGACCACACTGGATTTACATTAGTTGCACTGTGGCTGTTAAGCAAATGATCGTGTGTTATTAAGCAAAACATCATGTGACCATAGCTTGTGATATCCTGCCATCTTCCTCATTGACTTTGCTTGTGGAAGCCAGCAGGGAAGGTTGCAAATGGTGATCACGTGACCAAAGGATGGTGCAACTATCATAAATGCACGCGGGTTACAAAGCGCCTCAACTGCGATCAGTTTGTTAGCAAAATTTGAGAGTTTCTGATTCTCCCCGATTAGGATTCAGCCCAGCAGAAGATTAGACATGAAAGTATCAGCTGAGATTTTAAATTTTTATTGAAAGCTTGCCAATAGAGTCAGCTGGGGTCTCCCCTTAAGACAGAGAAGAACCCCGGTCACATCCAACAAAGAAGATTTTATACATGTTTCTTACAAAGAGATACAGCAATTAACAAATGATTGGCTGAAATTGGCATAAGTTTTGGATCCTCCTTATTATTGGGGAAAACTTATCTTCCTGATGACCTATTGGTTGCTAGTCAGAGTTCGGGGGCACCCCCCTCCGATCTTCCGAACTCCACTGCTTCCCAGAATGCAGACCGGGGTCACTTTCTCCCACATCTCCACAGCCTCGACACTCAAGGAGACAGGATGTCTGCCTAAAGCCCTCCAACGTAACAGAAATGAGGGAAATGTGTGAAGGTTCATGAACAGCAGTTTCCTGGTTATCCCTTTGGTTTTCAAATGTAAGGAAATAAAGATGAGAGAAACTGGGAGCTCTTTTTCATAAGGTTTCAAGTTGACTGGGGGACGTTGCAACGTCTGCAAGTTCGAGGACCAGCACTTTTTCAGCAGTATTGTAATTTCGGTTGCTGAACGAAGCAGTTGGTAAGTGAGGACTGCCTGCATTACAATTTGGCAAAGGTACCAATAACTCTGGCAAATTCCCGACCCTTCCCAAAAATACAGACCCCCGAGCTGGGTTGCAGAGCATGTGCTCTGCATGTCAGAGGTCTCAGCCCAACTCCCTGGGATCTCCCGGAAGGTCTGCAAAACCTTCAGTCTGAAGCACCAGACAAGAGCGGCTAATGCTGAGGAAGCTAGACGGGCCGCTCGTCCACTGCAGTTCAAGGCGCTCCGACCACGGTGAGCGCAACTCGTTTCTACTTCAAACGAGGCCAAGGCTAGTCAATTTTCTCTACAGGCAAACTAACTGAGCTGGAGCTCCTTTTGTCATCCCCTTCCTTGGTTTCTCATGCAAACCGGGACTTTTCTCCCTTGCCTTGGGAGGAAGCCGCCTTCCGAATTTAGGGCCAGAAGGCCAAGTTCCCATCTCACCTGCAAGACGCCCTGCACTTCCTTCGCTACTGTGCTAGAGACAGAGAGAGAGAAGCGGGGCGGGAAAGGAAAGGAACGGAAAGCCTTTTCTCCCCTCATCGCAATTCCCCTCCTTTCCCTCCCTTCGCCCTACGCCGTCTTGCCGCGCTCTGCCCGAGGGCAGAAGGCGCTTCGCTTCCCCGGGAAGGGCGAGGAAAAGCATCTTGCGAGGCCAGCTCCGCTCTGCCTTTGCGAAGCCCGCCCCCCGCCGCACTCACATCTTCCGTTTTCATGTCCAAGATCTTCTCCACCTCGTAGACGTTGTTCTCCTCCTCCTCCTCACTCTCGCCGCCGCCTCCACATGCTACGGCTGCCACGGTCGCCGTCCCCGGCTCCATCCCGCCTGCTCCCGCCTGGCCTTCCGCCGGCGATTTCGCCGCCATCGCCTCCTCCTCCTCCTCAGCCCCGCTCACGGCCGCCGCCATGTTGGGGGCGAATCTTCAACGACAACCGAGAAAAGCGGCTGCGACATTCGCTCGCTCGCTCGCCCTCCCCGCGGGTGAAGGCAGCCGAAGACCCTCATAGGTTGCTGAGAGAGCGGCGCTGGCCTTCGCCACAAATCATCTTCCCGCGATGGCCGTGATGTAAGCAAAACGATCGCCAATCAGGGCAGTGGTCGGAAAGTCCGATCGCCCATAGGACGGGAACCAGCCAACCAGAGAACGCGACGGGAAAGGAGGTGGGGCGGGAGAGCTCAGGGAAAGCCTCCTTGGAGTTCCGCTCGGCGTGCACGTGCGTTGCTTTGGCGGCGGTACGGAAGCGATTGGATACAGCTGTTTTTTTAAATTCCGGGTCTGGCTTATACTCTACGATTTCCTATCCGAGCACCGAGCGTGCTTGGGCTTTTTGAGACCTGCTATAGCGCGCAAGAACGGCATCCCTTGAATTTTCGGTATCTGTGGGCTGTGGGCTTTGGGGTGCACTTTTTCCCGCCGGAGCTTAAGCGAGTTTCCCACGCTGGAGGAGGAGAAGCGCGCTCTCAAAAAGCAGGAATCAGCTGCAGGAAGCCGGCGAGCTGGAAGTTTTCTGGCCAGGAAGATTGACTAACCCTGCTGTAAAATAACATATGGCTATTACTTTATCTTGTTTCCAATTCACACGGCATGGGCCCGGGTTATTTGAGGGCCTCTCTCCCCAGTCACATCTACCCGTCCTGTTAGGAAGGGCACGCTGCAGATCCCGACCACAAAGGAGTGATCTGGACTCAGGAGAGATCATTTTCTGCCACAGCGCCCACCCTTTGGAGTATCATTCCCATCAGGTCAGATTGGCCCGACTTTGTTGGGCTTCTGGAAGGCCCTGAAGACAGGGCTTTGCCATTTGGGCTGGGGATCCTGTAACATGGGTATGGAGCCAGCCAAGTGGCTCTATTGCTAGGGAAACTGAGTATGCTCTGTTGCAGATTAAAGACATTTTTAAAAAACCATAATTTTTTTTAAAGATTATGTTTTTGGTTATTTTGCTGTACTATTTTGGTGTTTTTTAACTTCCTATGTTGCTCAGAGTCACATGTGTGAGATGGGTGGCTAGATACATTTACCAAATAAATACTTTTCTAAAATTTAGGCTGCCAAAATTTAGTTTAAGTTTCCTTTACTGAACTTCATACTAATTGCAGTTTCTTTTCTCTGACTGAAAATATATTTTTCTCATTTATACTTTGTTGCCTTTCTGTGCATCAGTTTTCCTCTGAATGCAATTGAACATAGGAATGGGCAAGTCTTCACTCATTTCTTTTTCAATAGAGTGAATCACTAGAGACGTTAACAGACTTGATTTTTATTAATGGAAACCAAACTTTTCAAATTCTGTTTTAACAAAGCAAGCACTATTTCTGAAAACTGAAGAAAATAATTGTATTTAGAGGGTGAGGCGGTGAAGAAAAATAGTATTGTTGGATAGTATATTATATATACACATATATTCTTGATTACAACCTGGAGTATCAAAGCTACATAATGAAATACATAAAGAGAATAAAAGTACTACTCAGTTGAATAACCAACCTAATTATAATTTTAAATAAGGAAATCAATGATAGTGCTTTTACTGCTAGTCAAACTACTAGTGTTCAAGTACTAGGAGAAGGGTGAAGTATGTTGTCTCCATTACTTAAATACCCAGGAGCTTCTTAGTGGCATCATCCCAGTCTTTTCCAAGCTCAAGACACTGGCAAATACCTGGAAATTCCCGGCTAGTTCTATTTGCCCATTCAGTTGCTTTCCTTACTGGGTTAAGTGCCCTGTAAATAGTGGTGAAAGAAAGAAAAATAGACAAGCACATTCATTTCGAAATAGCAACAGCAAAACAGACTATACTTACAGTTATTCCAATGTGTAATAATGAAAAGCATGATACATGGACTGTATTAAAAATTATTCTGACACTTGGTATGTCTCCAAATAGGACTCACATTTAAATCAAAGTGTGGAAATGTCCAATAGTGGATACTCCCAGAATATTCTGAGTCCAATTTAAATGCTTTCAACCTTCAAAGGCCTGAATGACTTAGGACAAGTTTATCTGAAAAACCACTTTCTCACCCACTTCAGGGGTAGCTAAGATTTGCGGGCTAATAGGCACACTTGGATTTTAAGAACTGTTATTTGGCTGTTGGGGGTGGTGGGTGGGCAGGAGTATCTGTTCACAGAATAGCTGCCATGGTGGGCATAATCAGTCACATAGCATGCTTTTACCAGAAAGGTAACTGATAAAGTTGCTTCATGCTACCTCTTTGGGCCCACATCAATAGCATCTACTACCCCAGCTGATCATTGTCTTTTTCTTGGTGGGTAAACATACTTCCAAGCAAAGCTCTAGGCTGCAGCAACCAATGGTTGATTTTCTTAAAATGCCCACTGGGCATCAATGGAGTTGTAAGATTTTCTCAGACAAAAAAATGCCACTGCAGATTGGGCCTTTGATCTGTACCCTGCCAGCTTCTTATTTTTTAAATTAATTAAATATTAATAATAAAGCAGGGCAGAGAACTTGGGGCCAAGGGAGGGATTTCTTAAAATGTATCAGTTTTTAATTTTAAAGGGAGTATGAATTTAGTCTGGGTGTCATATTTATTTGGTTTTGAATGTATAACTATATTTTTCTTACAGGAACTACAGATTAATGGTAAGACTGATTAAAAGTCATATCTTTTTAAGACAGCCTGAATATTATTTTGTTTTGTTCCCAAGTATACCATGATGGGGGAGAGTCTTTCAATTTCATTAGAGATTTGAAGATAAGGCCTTCCAGTTGTTTGAAATATATAGCCTGGAGCACCAAAAGGGTGGCAATCAACTGCAACAACTTCTCTTTTCCTTTTGGACCTAGAGGGATAGAAATGAAACAATGGAGTTCTGTATGTTTCATTTTAAACAACTAATTCTTGATCACTTGAGAACGTGGTAAAGTAGCCTGATGGCACAATTATCTGAACCTTGAATATCCAAATGTTTTGATTATATACATCCCTCACTCTGTGTAGATAAAAAAAAGGAAAACATGCCCTTAAATCAGGCTTGATTCTGGATAATTACATGGACATCCATGCAACAATAAGGAAGTGGTCTGTCATGGTCTCCCAGAACGTGCTTTCAGCTTTCCAGTGGCCTATGCCCAGCTGTTTCCTAGTGGTGTGCCACTGAAGTGCTAACCCTATGGCCAGACAAAATCAAGCATGTCCTGCTTCTTGTTGAGATTATTTCAGATGAGGTAAAAATATGTCTATAAGCCAGAAGTTCAAATTATAAAAAAATAATTGTCTGTTGATCATCATTTTAGAAGACATGAGATGTAAGTACAATTTAATGCTGGACCTACAAGAGTCTATATAAATCAAAAGAATGGCAATACATTTTTTTTGTGTTCTGATAACTTTTACAATTCTTAGTGTACTGACGTGCAGTTATTACCCTTATACATCTGCAGAGCTGTAACAGAATATCACTGACAATCATTAATCTAGTCTGGAATTGAGACTTTTTTTAAATTAAGGATTTATCATAAAAATAGGGGGGGGGTTACAACCAAGTTCATTTCCTAACATTACTGTACTTGGCATTTATAGCCAGATAACTTTCCATTTGTGTGAAAATTATTTCATTTACGTATGATGGTTTCTATTCAGAGCAAGTTATTGTCCATTAAAAACAGTGGGCCATAGCTCATTTTTCATACTAGGAAAAAGTATTGATTGATACCAAATCTATCAGGTAATCCTGTCTGCTTAGAGAATCTGAATAGGACTGCAGTCTATTTTTCCTGGATACATTGGGAGGTACAAGTATATAGTGTAAATGACTGGAAAATATCCTTACCAAGTGACTGAATTCCTTTTTTTGCAAGTGAGACATGGATTAAATGATGCACATCAAGATCTAAAAGAATACCAAGCGCCGAGGTAAGTTGCCAGAATCCATCCTATAAAATAAAATACCATCCTCAAAATTTGAAATAAATGTACGTATGTTTTATAAAACAAATCAGATTTAGCATTTTTGTCTTTTAATTTTTATATTACAATCTTAAAACTAAACAAGGAAACTTTATCCAAATGGGGGGGTCCACAAAACAAGACAAAGACAGTCTTTCCCCACTGAATACCATTTAAAACATGATAATGCAGGAGACGTTCCCAAATTCATTCCTTTTTGTGATTTCTGCTTTAATAACATATCATTTAAAATCATTTTTAAAACTGTAACAATGATAGTAGCAAGCCCCTTGTCACTAGGCAAGAAAAATGGGAAATAGCCCTATAATTCAGAGTTCCTAGAGAAAAGAAATGGATTTACACACATATACATATACACACAGAGAGAGTATGAAGTCCATGGATTTCACCAAAAAATGAAAATAAACTTTAAAAACATTGCATATTTTACTTTACCAAAGAACAAGAATGGCATGCACCTTCTCACCATTCTACCATTACAACAAACCTGCAAAGTAGGTTAAACTCAGAGACTGAACCAAATGTAATCATATACATGCCTATTTAGAACTGAACCCTATTTTTTTTCATTCTTAAATACAGACAATAGTACCTGATTTTGGAGCATGAAGAGCTGAGGCCAGTCAACAGAACCTAAGGGTGTCCTAAATGATCTGGGATATGTATCCTGCAAATTCACAAGAAGGTAGGAAGTCAAAAGTATGTGGCACAGACTTTGAAGGAAGAGAATTAAAATTATGTAACAAACTTGTAGCGTTGACATGAGCATTATGCATTGCTGGGCCAAAAAATGTAAATATGATGAGCCAGAAGGAGCTGCTATGTGTGACCAAGAATCATTGAATGATCTTTCACAAGAGAAAGGTTGAGGTTAAGGCCAGTTGGTGGATCATTAAAGGGACTGCAGTCAAGCTTGGCATTTCACATTATTGATATTTTTCAATATTGGAAGTTTTGTGCAAGATGGGTTTCTCACACACTGATGACAGAGATGAGAACTTCAAGAAATTTGAAATTTGCCAGCAATTGTTGTCATGTGATGAAAATGAGAAATTTCTTCACAGCATCATGACATTCAGTAAAACATAATGTGAAGCCTTTTCACATTGGTCATAATGTGAAAAGGCTTCACATTATGACCAATAAATGAAATAAAATGAAATTTTACCTGCAACCCCAGCCCTTGAAACCTAGGTTTTAGCAGGAAAACTCATGATTGCAGTTTTTGGGGACCCAGGTAGTGTTATTCACAAGGATTTCCTTGAACCTGGCACCACTATCAATTCAGAGTGCTACACTGCAACACTGAAAACTTTGAAACTATAATTAAGCAGAGTTTGGAAGCACAAGGAGGAAATTTTGCTGCATCATAACAACACTAGGCCCCACACCACACAAGCCACCCAAAAGGCAATTGTGAAGTTGGATCTCGCTGTCTTATCCTACCCGCCATACAATCCAAACCTGGCAAAAGTGTACAGCGAATGGTGATGGTTACGTGGAGAAGTAAATACAGATAACAACAGAGTTATTTCAAGGATTATTTTCCTGTTTCATTTATTAAAATAACCCCATTTAAAATAAAGTTATAGAGGTGGAGACATTACTTTTCATTCAACCCTCATATAAACAAAGCCTGTAAGGGCATCCATATTCTAAATAACTGTATTAAATATATATTAGAATTTACCTTGCGTGAATGCTCTTCTGAAGATTTAGCTGCATAATGAGTTGACTTTAATTTCATTTCAGAAGCAGTTGTCTTTCTTTTATGAAAAGCAGATCGTTTCACTTTTTTTTCAGGTGCAAAAATATTTGAAATGTCCACTTCCGAGTGAAAGGCAGGCTGGTGCTTAGGAATGGTTTTCTTTTTTGTGAGCGAAACAGTTTTATTAACAAGGGCTCTGTCAGGTTTTTCGAAAGCAATTTCTTTCCTGAATGACCTGCGCAAGGGAACTCTCATTTCCGGTAAGTCAGAACTGAGTTTCTGATGAGACTGGTACTTTGACTGTAATGTAAGCTGATTAAGGTCTGATGGTTGAGGGGGGTAAGAAAAGAAAGACCCACTGTAGGTTTTTGGGCTTATCTGAGTACTGACCTGCACTTGAGTGTCAAAGTCAAAAGTATCATTTTGAGAATGTACGTCCATGGCATCTGTGGCACACATGCCCAATACCTGTGGAGTTTTAAAAAAAATACTTTAGATGTTCTGTTTTTTCTTCATCATCATAGAAAAGCCCTTTGCCAACTCTTGAATATTTAAGTGTTTCCCTGAATGAAGCTGCACAGCTTGTCAAAAAATCCCCTGAATTTCTGTTTTACAATCACCAAATGCTGTCTCAAACCCAGCTTTGCAGGAAATATATAACCTTCTCCTCTAACAAATCCAAATTTTAGAAGGACTGTTGTCTTAAAAGATTTGCCTAAAAATAATGGGTGTTTCACAAAAGATAGTAATAGTTTTTAGAATCAAGCATGTTGCCAATTTGTTATTTATATTAGCAGAAATGGACAATTATTAATTACCATAGGGTTAATTTCCATGGTAGAAGATCCAAAATTCACTGACAATTTTTAGACTTACTAGATACTAACCTCATATGGTGCAGACTCATGAAAATAACACTCAGGTACAAAGTCATGCTCCAACTGTTGAATAAATATTTGCTTAGATTTAGATTAGATTTACAAATATTCTGATTTTCTAAATTATTGTTCAGAACAGTGGAAAAGTTAGGATTTGACATCTCAAGAACATTCATGTCACTGGTTTTCATATGTACAACTTGGAGAAAGATTTAAAGTTGATAAAAAGACATGATTTTGAATGAAACAAAGCTGTTTTGAAATTGAATTATGTACTAATGATGAACATCTTATTACTAAAATGTATAAGCTTTTGTTGAGAATTGAAATGGAACTCAAACAAGTTAAAGACTGTATCATAAAATGGGCTAAAATTTTGGATATAATATACAAATGGAACAATGGGAAAATAAGTGGATGAAAGGGTTAACATTTACACTGTGTTATAACTTGAAGGAGAATTTCTATAAAATGATGTACAGATGGTATTTGTCACCGGAAAGATTATCAAAAATGTAGAAAGGACTTTCAAACGTATGTTAGAAATGTGAACAACAAGAAGGGACTTTTTATTATCTTTGGTGGACCTGTAATAAAGCTAAAAAATTTTAGACCTAAATTCATAGAAGATTTTGAAGGTTGATATACAGCCAAAACCAGAGACTTTCCTTTTGGGACTGACGGATAAACAATTGGGAAAAGCTTATGGACCTTTGTCTTTATATATGATAACTGCAGCTAGACTCTGGAAGCTGCCTCATCTTTCCAAAGGAAGAAGCACTCAATCACATTATGTTAAATGGGGGAGGGAGAGAGTCAATATACATACCATGCTGGTATCGTCCAGTTCTGTTGAATATTCCATGTAGGGTAAAATATCTACATCTTCTTTGGCTACAGGCTCCAAGACATCTAAAGTATCAGCACTTCGGTCTTCATCTGCCTCCTAATCGAGAAGTACCACAATACAAGAGAAGTAATAATATTGTTAAATATTCAAAGCCAAGAGTAATATCAGTTAATCATACATATGTCCTGGAATTAATCTGAAA
This sequence comes from Liasis olivaceus, assembly GCA_030867105.1. Lineage (NCBI taxonomy): Eukaryota > Metazoa > Chordata > Lepidosauria > Squamata > Pythonidae > Liasis > Liasis olivaceus. Next base: position 94,051,632 of record CM061352.1, read on the forward strand.
GGGGAACACAGTCCTCTTAGAACCAGCTCCCTCCGTCCCACCACCCAAACTTCAATCCTGTTGGAATTACAACTCTCAGAATCCTTAACTTTGCTGGTTGAAAGCCATAGTCCACCATCTCTGGACACCAGCTTGAGATTATAGCACTTTTTCTAACCTGAACTCCATTCACATGTATGAACTTCAAGACTTAAAATGACATGTTGGCTGAGAAATTCTGGAAGGTTTTTCTATTGGTAAAAGTATATATACATGCAAGATATAAATAGAAATAATATGGATTTTATTTTATTACTCTTCAACTGTTAATACAAGCTATACGTTTTATATTGTTTATTAACTGAATTATTGTTTTGTTAAGTATTGGATATAAAGGGCTTATTTTTGTCTACTAATTGTTTATATACTTTGTCTGCTAAAGAGTAGTATTTCTTTTTGAAGCAATAACCATTATGAGCTTCCTCTTTGAATGAAAAGCAGTATACGAGCAACCTGAAAGAAAATAATGACTTCTGAAGTAATTCAAGACTCTGTGTGGTAGAAGCAAATCTGCAGTCTATTTAGAAAAATGGCTACTTTATTACTTTGCAAGCAAACAGTTAGGAACAAAACATTCCTAAAGTTCAGAGGAAAAGTGCTTTCTCATTAAAAAAGCAGAATACAATATCTCACTTGTTGATCAGATCAGTCAGGACAAATGTATCATCATGTTGTAGTTAAAAGCTGAATATCTCCTAGCAGTGACTTTGGCCTAGTGGGAGTTGATTCATCACTACTGAGCTCAGGGCTTTAATTTTTTTTATTATTATTATATTGTCTTTCCAATTGATTACATTTTTCTTTGCTGTCATATTTTCCGAACCCATAAAAGAGGAACTCTTACTTTTCTTCTGCTTGGCATTCACCACAGAGACATACTATTCTCTCTCATCCATTACTCTTTCTAGTCTGCTTCACTCCCCTGTTCATACCTTAACTTCTGAGGTTTCATTTTGTTCATTATGTGTTCCTGATATATAGCATCCTGCCACTTCCTCAAAACTTTAATTGTCTTCTGGCAGTACTGGTTAACAGGATTGCCATCCATGCACCACTATGCCAGAGTTTTACTGATTCCTGGTGAAGCATCAAGTCCAACGAACCAAGGTTTAACCACTAGTCACTTGTATTTTAATGAATCTACCCATTAATATTCTAGTGTACTGACCATTTTTACCTATGGTCTATTTTTTGCTGAAATTAAGATAATTTAGGTTATCCATACTGTTGTCTTCCCAATCTGTTGGACTTTAACTTCCATAATTCAGCACTAGTGTGGAAACAAATGAGGAAGGATGGTTTGAAGATGAACATACATACCCTTTTTTCAATTGCCACGAAGCTTGTAAACTGGGTCACAATGGAGTTCTTCAGGCTGAGCTCAATGATGAAGGACTTCAGTTGTTGTTTCTTCATCTAAGTAGTTAAGGCCCAGGCAAATGTTAGAGTCTACTTCCCTGCAGGGATAAGCAACCTGATATCTACCAGATGTTTTGGACTACAGATCTCATAAGCTCAGACACCATAGCCAGTGGCCAACATTTACAGGAGTTCCAGGAATTATTCTCCAAAAAATCTAAAGGGCACCCTGTTACTTACTGCTGTATTTATAATTGTTACCACTGGCCCAGTGGAGTATCTCACCCGGACTTCTACCATGGCAATAACTTCTACACAATGCTTTATTCCCTGAACTGGCAGATCTTCAACATTTTATGTATAGTTTATAATATACATTTTCAAGCATTTTTTTTAATTACCTCATAATGTCATTACTATTTTATATATACCATGTATTTTATTCATTAAAACATAATATTATAAAATAAAACATAGGATCACATTCTTAATATGTTATTAAGATACCATAAAATGTTAGGACCCACCAAAAGAAAACTGTCATTATCAGTTATAACATTAGGAAGGAAGTGGAAGTATAAGTTAAGGCTGGATTATTACATAAGGTTTTGGTTTAGCACAACATGTGAATCCTACAATTAAGAGCTACCATTAAATGCACAAAGCAGTTACTTCATCCATTGTTTCAGACTAGAGAGTAAACTGAGAGCCAATGTGGTGTAGTAGTTAAGGTATTGGACTAGGAATGGGGAGATGCAGGTCCTAATCCACCCTCAGCCATGGAAACTCACTGGGTGGCCTTGGGCCATCAGTTTCTTTCAGCCCTACCTACAAATTGCTGTTGATAAAAATAGGAGAAAGTAGAACTATGTACACTGCCTTAAGTTCCTCTACAAAGGACATGATATAATCCAAATAAATAAATCTAGACTTCATTTGCCATCTAGAGCACTCACTTTATTGTATCTAAAATTTACAGTTCTTGGAGCAGCTGGCCATCCTATCAGCAATGTTCTGTGGTGACAGAAAGGGAATATCAAGTGCATTTCCCCCCAACCCACACAATTACCCTTCTGCAACCTTGTGAATATCTTCAACTTGCTGTTGAGTAAATGCCTTGAGTAAGGAAAGTTAAGCAGTACTCAAAAACCAACATTACAGTCAGCAATCTGCATCTCTCCTTTCCTCTTGCCATACTTGTTTCCAGAGTGAAGAAACTGGCCACTGTATAGAGGAGTTGCCCCTCAGAGTGACTGGGAAGAACAAGAGATGCTGGCAGAATAGCACCCCTCTGCAGACAGAAAGAGGAGGTGTTCTGAAGAGCCAGAACATGGAACTAAGCAGGAATTCCTGCCAACTCTCCCACTGCACAGCTCCAGAGAAAACTCTGTAACTGTCTTCCCAGTATTTTCTCTGGAGGAGCAGCTAAACCAGACATTAAACAGTTCAACTAGCAAGTATGTCCATAAATCTCATAGCATGTTAGGACACAGGGATACCGAGCCAGTCTCAGATCATCACAGCCATTGTGTGGGGAAGGAGCCTCAGTTAGCACTGTGCATCTTGTTCCAAACTGATTCTATTATTAATTTAGCAAATTTATATAGCCGCCCATCTCACAATATGTGACTCTGGGCGGCTTACAAACATCATAACAATTAAAATCATATGACAATTCAGGAAACACTCAAACATAAATAAAAATAAAAACATGAAAAACCCCAAGCTTGCAGGAGAACAACAATCATTTAACTTAATTCAATAAGAGAATCATAATCCTATAGCAATTATTTAATCTGAAACTACCCTAACATAAGAAAAGCTCAAAGCTTGTCTAGTCCAGCATCCAGTTTTCTTCAATGAGCAACCAAACGTCTCTGAGAAGGTTAGATAAACAAGCTGGATGCAATCTGTATCATGCAATTTTGTAGATAGCAGTCATAACTAAAATGGTTAATAAATACAGGGTTACACATTTTTTATTTTCTTGGCAACATACCTCATGTTCTGTTTCATTCTCATCAAGCATTCCTTGTTCATAATCTCTAATAAAGGCTCTTGCTGCAAGTTTGTGGAGCATCTGTACCAGGAACAAGAGAAGACATCTTGATCAGTAATATTAAAACAATTATTAAATAGTTTGGCCTGATCAAAAGTGTATTGAGCAGCTTGCCTCTGAGTGTAAATAGTGTATTGGAAAAGAATTATTCTCCCTATATCATCAGAGAAAAAAAGAAACTCACCTCAGCTGATCATGAATGGACATCTCTACTCTTAATATTAAAAATCTGTCTTTTGACATTACACACTGGTTGGCCTAAGGACCCAACATTTCAGGAAGATAGATTTTATTAAATAACTACAAACCATTCAACTTTAATGGGTTAGGATGGGAAATGGAGGAGAAGCTTTGCAATGCCAGGCCACAGTTTCCTAAAATTAGGGCTTTGGATTCTAAGACAAAAAGCACTTCAGAATGCTCAGAGACACAAATGTAGCCATTTGCAACTCCTTAAAATAAACATGATTCTACTGACAAAAGATGCAGCTGCTTTAAGGAAGGGCAGACCAAGGCTGCATTTGTGCCGAGAAATGTTCTAAAGCATTTTTTTGTCTCTGTATCCAAAACATAGTCTGCCTCTGGACTGGCAACAGCTGTGACACAATTGGTTCTGTCACTGCCTTCCTCATTTCTTGGCCACATACAGTTTCCAAAGCTTCTATCCCCAGTTCAGGGTCAAAGACTGCAGGGGGAGAATGACAGGCATAATGGTCTTCTTAGATCCTATGTAGCTATTTCTCCAGTTGCATCGAACCATGACATTGCCTTCATCTCATCCTCAATCCATGTGTGAGACAGCCTGAAATTGTCCTTCGCTGAAAGATGCCTAGATCATGGCTAGACGCACTCTCAGGGGAGCACAGGTTTAGTGTACCTTCCTTCCTGTAGACAGTAAGGAAGATGACCAGCATATCTCCATCAAGGTCATCTTCCTTACTCTCTAAACTTACCAAGTCTACTGAAGAGCTCTTCAGTAGGCTTGCAGAGTTGGAAAGTAGATTCACCCCCTCCACACAAAGGCTCCTGTAAGCACCTGAGGTCATAGCAGCCAGACTCAATATTTGGCTTGGAACTAGAGTTTCCTTAAGAATAAAAGGATTACTGAGGAAAAAGTCCCTACTTCTAAATAATGCTGTTGGATGGAAACAATCTAGCTGTTGGAGCAAAAATCATTCAACTAAGAGCAGCCCAGTGCTGGAGCCATATCTGATCTCAGCCAATCTTCGTTTATATTTCCAGATGACCAAACTCTGTTTATAACTTACAGCTTCAACTGACTTATTCCTCTTAACCCAACCTTTTACTATCATCTTTGGCTCTAAGTTCATCCCACATCTGCTTTTTCCTGCTTGTGCTGTAAGACAGGAGATGGAGAATTCTTCAATAGGTAGAGCAACATTCACAATGAGTTGGTGTTCACACATCTGATGCATAAAGTACCTTATGCATGCTGCCTTGCAAGGATGTCCCACTATGTCCAGTGGGGTTTACCCTTTTGAATGTGGTTTTATGACTGCATTCTAACTAGACAACTATTCATAAAAAGAAGGTAGGCTCCTAATTGCTCCATTTTAAAATATCATGTCAAGAGCATGAAGCAGGTTTATAGCTTGAGCAATCAATGCCTAACTCACAGTTCCCGTGGTCTTCTGCAGTTCAGTTGTAGACACCAGTGTATGCAATTCCTGCTTATCTACTAGTGCCTTTAAAATGGCCTGAAAGAGAAAAAAACAGAATATTCTTCTGAATTTAATTGTTAAAAAAATTAAGAATGGTGCAATACACATAATGCAATAGCATGTTTATCTACTACTTTAGCTTTCATGTAAAGTCAACTGCTTCTATTTACATTACAAGCTCCATGCAACATTTATTAAAATTATCTTTAGATATCTCTTCAAGATTACAGACATGGGGATGCTAATACAGACATATCTGCCGGTAGAATGGGACATTTGTTGTTGACTTAATTAAGACAATACACCAACAATTTTTTTAAAAAAACGTAATTCTAGTGCAATATAATGGCTGCTTAATTTACCAAGGTTTGAGATTGTCAGGCAAGCTAAAATATGAAACATGGTTAGTACGGAATTTCAAACCATGCTTTGTATTAATGATCTAATGTCTGGTTTTAAATACCACAATTATATATACTGCTGTCTATATCCTTGTAGAGTAAACTAGAGAACAAAAAATGAAAGCAGCTGAAATGTGGAAGTTCAAAGCTATGTTAAATTGGATACATTCTGAAGCTCACTGGCATTAATATGAATTACATGGTTATGGTGGCAAGTGGAAGAGTTTATTCATGTTCAGCATTCCACTAGGAGACATTTCGCACAGTTTTCCATTGCTTCAACCAAGCTGAGACAACACTAAGAACCCAACAAATATTATAATAATTCTTTCTTACTGAATGCCTGGAAATCACCTGTTCATAGTATGTTATGCCATTGCAATTTTCTTCAAATGTCATATAGTCAGATTTATGTCACCTAACCACTTCTTCAATGGCTTCAGCCTCATCACTATTACATACATCAGGTTGCCAGCTGAGAGGCATAGCTTATTCTTATTCCAGTTTATCCCCATTGTGCCATGATATCTTTTATCCATTGGTTCAGGGAGTATAAAGCACAAAATCCAGATATGAAATATGGTAAGTCCTGGTTTACTTAACCATGGATTACTGAGGATGCCATAAATAGATGGTTAAAAATATGAATCAAACCCAAGTATCTCCCCCAATGCTTAACATCCCCTCAGTGGAAATCTATTGGCCTTGTCCATATCCTCAATGGCATATCTTCAGATAAAGATGGTGTTCTTGATTTGGAATAGGAAGTATGCCAGCCTCATCTTTGTTTTTGGGCAAAGTTGGAAATTGCAGAGATCCAAAAGATTTCTGAGAAATGTTTTAACTGCAATTATATGGTTTACTATGCAATCAACCTAATTTGTTCACAAAATTTTAAGAAGTGTGAATTCCTTATTCCTTATTCTCCTCCACTCTGCACTGTTGAGACCACAGCTGGAGTACTGTGTACAGTTCCAGGCATATTTTAAGAAAGATATTGACAGGTTAGAACAGGTTCAGAGGAAGGCTATAAATGCAATATATAAATTTGAGGATATGTCCTATTAGGACAGGCTGAAGGAACTTAGGATGTTGGGTCTAAAGAAAAGAAGACTGAGGGGAGTATAAAAGGGTGCCATAGAGGAGATGATCAGGAACAATTTTCTGTTGCCACAGAAACTAGGACCAGAAATAACAGGTATAAGTTGCAGCTATCTAGATGTTTTTTAAATATAAAGTAAAACTTCCTGATGGTAAGATCTGTACAATAGTGGACAGCTACCTCTTGAGGATGGTTTAAATTGGCTTTCTTCCATATTGCAGAAGATTGGACTAGATGATCCTTATGGCCCCTTCCAACTCATCATTCTATGGGAGTGGAGGTCCAGAAAGTGTTATATGTATAACCTTTGTAACTTTCCTGTTTTCCTATCTCTGTTTCTATTGCTTTTCTTTGTTGTTGTTGTTTAGTCGTTAAGTCGTGTCCGACTCTTCGTGACCCCATGAACCATATTGCGCCAGGCCTTCCTATCTTTCACTGCCTCCCTGAGTTTGCTCAATTTCATGCTCATTGCTTCAGTGATGCTATCCAGCCATCTAATCCTCTGCCGTCCTCTTCTCCTTTGGCCTTCCATCTTTCCCAGCATCAGGGTCTTTTCCAAAGAGTCCTCTCTTCGCATTAGGTGACCAAAGTATCTGAGCTTGAGCTTCATTATCAATCCTTCCAATGAGCAATCAGAGTTGATTTCCTTTAAGATTGACTGGTTTGACCTCCTAGCAGTCCAGGGGACTCTTAAGAGCCTTCTCCAGCACCACAGTTCAAAGGCATCAATTCTTCGGCGTTCAGCCTTCTTTATGGTCCAGCTCTCACACCCATACATTACTACTGGAAAAACCATAGCTTTGACTATGCGGATCTTTGTCGGCAAGGTGACGTCTCTGCTTTTTAATATGCTATCTAGGTTTGCCATAGCTTTCCTCCCAAGGAGCAAGCGTCTTTTAATTTCATGGCTGCAGTCTCCGTCTGCGGTGATCTTGGAGCCCAAATAAATGAAGTCTGTTACTGCTTCCATTTCTACCCCTTCTATTTGCCAGGGATTGATGGGTCCAGATGCCATGATCTTAGTTTTTTTAATGTTGAGTTTCAAGCCAGCTTTCGCACTCTCCTCTTTCACCCTCATCAAGAGGCTCTTTAGTTCTTCTTCACTTTCTGCCATTAGGGTGGTATCGTCTGCATATCTGAGGTTATTGATGTTTCTCCCTGCAATCTTAATTCCGGCTTGTGATTCTTCCAGCCTGGCATTTCTCATGATGTACTCTGCATATAGGTTAAATAAGCAGGGTGACAGTATACAGCCTTGTCGTACTCCTTTCCCTATTTTGAACCAATCGGTTGTTCCATGACCGGTTCTAACTGTTGCTTCTTGGCCCGCATACAGATTTCTCAGGAGACAGGTAAGGTGGTCTGGTATCCCCATCTCTTTAAGAATTTGCCACAGTTTGTTGTGATCCACACAATCAAAGGCTTTTGCATAGTCAATGAAGCAGAAGTAGATGCTTTTCTGGAACTCTCGTGCTTTCTCCATGATCCAGCGAATGTTGGCAATTTGATCTCTAGTTCCTCTGCCTCTTCGAAACCCAGCTTGTACATCCGGTAGTTCTCGGTTCACGTACTGCTGAAGCCTAGCTTGTAGGATTTTGAGCATAACCTTGCTAGCATGTGAAATGAGTGCAATTGTGCGATAGTTTGAGCATTCTTTGGCATTGCCCTTCTTTGGAATTGGAATGTAAACTGACCTTTTCCAATCCCGTGGCCACTGTTGTGTTTTCCAAACTTGCTGGCATATTGAGTGCAGCACTTTAACAGCATCGTCTTTTAGTATTTTAAATAACTCAGCTGGAATACTGTCATCTCCACTAGCTTTGTTCTTAGCAATGCTTCCTAAGGCCCACTTGACTTCACTCTCTAGGATGTCTGGCTCAGGGTCAGTGACCACACCAGCATGGACATCAGGGACATTAAGATATTTCTTGTATAGTTCTTCTGTGTATTCTTGCCACCTCTTCTTAATCTCTTCTGCTTCTGTTAGGTCCCTGCCTTTTTTGTCCTTTATCATGCCCATCTTTGCCCTAAACGTTCCTTTGATATCTCCAATTTTCTTGAAGAGATCTCTAGTCTTCCCCATTCTATTGTTTTCTTCAATTTCTTTGCATTGTTCATTTAAGAAGGCCTTCTTATCTCTCCTTGCTATTCTCTGGAAATCTGCATTCAGTTGCTTATATCTTTCCCTTTCACCCTTGCTTTTCGCATTCCTTCTTTCCACAGCTATTTGTAAAGCCTCATCAGACAGCCATTTTGCTTTCTTGCATTTCTTTTTCTTTGGGATGGTTTTAGTTGCTGCCTCTTGTACAATGTTACAGACCTCCGTCCATAGTTCTTCAGGCACTCTGTCTACCAAATCTAATCCTCTAAATCTATTCATCACCTTCACTGTGTACTCACATGGAATATGATCTAAGTCATACCTGAGTGGTCTAGTGGTTTTCCCTACATTCTTCAATTTAAGCCTAAATTTTGCAGTAAGAAGCTCATGATCTGAGCCACAGTCAGCTCCTGGTCTTGTTTTTGCCGTCTGTATAGAGCTTCTCCATCTTTGGCTGCAAAGTATGTAATCAATCTGGTTTCGGTATTGACCATTTGGTGATGTCCATGTGTAGAGTCGTCTCTTGTGTTGTTGGAAAAGGGTGTTTGCTATGACTAGCTTGTTCTCTTGACAGAACTCTATTAGCCTTTGCCCTGCTTCATTTTGTACTCCAAGGCCAAACTTGCCTGTTATTCCGATTACTCCTTGACTTCCTACTTTAGCATTCCAATCCCCTATGATGAAAAGGACATCTTTTTTTGGTGCTAGTTCTAGAAGGTCTTGTAGGTCTTCATAGAACCGGTCAACTTCAGCTTCTTCGGCATCAGTGGTCGGGGCATAGACTTGGATTACCGTGATGTTGAATGGTTTTCCTTGGATACGCACTGAGATCATTCTGTCGTTTTTGAGGTTGTACCCCATTACTGCCTTTCCCACTCTCTTATTGACTATGAGTGCAACTCCATTTCTTCTAAGGGTTTCTTGCCCACAGTAGTAGATATAATGGTCACTTGAATTAAATTCACCCATTCCCGTCCATTTCAATTCGCTGATTCCCAAGATGTCGACATTCAATCTTGTCATCTCATGTTTGACCACATCCAGCTTGCCTTGGTTCATGGATCTTACATTCCACGTACCTATACAATATTGTTCTTTACAGCATCGGACCTTCTTTTCGCTTCCAGATACATCCACAGCTGAACGTCCTTTCGGCTTTGGCCCAGCCGCTTCACTCTTTCTGGAGCTACTTGGAATTGCCCTCCGCTCTTCCCCAGTAGCATATTGGACACCTTCCGACCTGAGGGGCTCATCTTCCGGCGTCATATCTTTTAGCCTTTTAACATTGTCCATGGGGTTTTCTTGGCAAGGATACTGGAGTGGGTTGCCATTTCCTTCTCCAGTGGACCACATTTTGTCAGAACTCTCTGTCATGACCTGTCCGTCTTGGGTGGCCCTGCACGGTATAGCTCATGGCTTCACTGAGTTACACAAGCCCCTTCGCCACGACAAGGCAGTGATCCATGAAGGGGAATTGCTTTTCTTAGAAAACCCTTTATGTATAACCTCCCATCTCATCAAGGTGATTCTAGGCAGTGTACAAAAATTAAAACCAAAAGAAAGCAATAATGAATGTATAAAACAACATACAAATACTATAATATATGACATGCCTGGGGATGAAAAAAAATATTTCTACTACTATAATAGAACCATAACTAAACTAAACTAAACCAGTGGGGCTTGCTTAACCTCCCAGCCCAAATGCCTGTAGGAACATCCAGGTTTTTAATGCTGTTTGAAAAGCCAACAGTTTGGGGTCATCTGAATCTCTAGGGGGACATCATTCCATAGGGCAAGTGTGGCAACAGAGATGGCATGACTCCTAGACCTCACAAGGTGACAATAACAGATGAGGTCTGCAGGATGCCAGCTTGCCAGTTCTGGTGGGGCAAGCAGAGACAAACTGTCACACAGATGGAAGAAAACACAGAAATTAAATGCAGAATGGTTTTCTATTTCCATTCTATGAGTTATCAGTTATTCTGGAAGACCTCCCCACCCTGGCCATCTCTGGAGAAACTACTTACAGCATCCCAAAGGGCATGTCTACTTGAGTATTGATCAACCCTTTAAATTCCAATACAGTTACTATCAAAGATCCAAGAGAGAGAAAGAGTCAGCAGGATATACTTACTATCTGATTGGTTCTTTTTCTTGAAAAGTCTATATGGATTTAAATTTATCATATGAATTATTCATTCATATGAAAGAGATGCTGGCAGTATATGAGTTTTGAAACTGAGGAGAGAAGAAGCTTCTTTGGACAGCTTATTACCTGTGTGCAATTGAGGATAAATCCATAGACTAGAAGACGCTCGTGGTTAAACAGAGACTGTATCTGAGCAGGAGCATATGTAAGTTCAGGTTTTTCTATATCATAATTCTGCCATTCAATGGAAATAGAACTGCACCGTGGAGAAAACATTCTAGTTGTCTGGTTTTCCATCTGCACAGACATGGAAACAAAAAATTAGTATTTGTTCCTTTTGTTAAATCATTTTACATAGAGTAATAAAAACACAACAGAATAGAACAAGTGTGAAGAAATGCTATTTTATAGGGCATTTCATCAAGTGGTTTAACTACATCCATCTTTTTTTAAGTGGATTAGACAAAAGTCTTGAACTTGGGAAACTGAATTGTAATAAATGCAAAGGACTAAAATTATTTTTTCCAAATCCAACAGATCAGTTACTATTCTGAGCATACTGCTCTTTCGTACTGCTAATACCAAATATGGTCAACACATTTGTAAGATAGATAGATAGACAGACAGACAGACAGACAGACAGACAGACAGTCAGTCAGTCAGTCAGTCAGTCAGTCAGTCAGTCAGTCAGTCAGTCACTAACAATAGAGCATTTCATACAAGGATCCTGTACCAGTTTGAATCCAACTCTATAGTTCTGTGTTCTCAGATCATCTCATCTATGCTTAGCAGCTATCTACCCAATTCATCTGTGATGCAACAAAGACTGAAAAACAGTGATCTCTTGGTTTACAGTGGCAAAGCACCACAGGCTGGAAATGATGCTTCCTTGCCTCAGCTAACCTGTGAGTTCCTGAGCCTGAGTATATTTACTGTTTGTGTTGAAAGATCTTTAAAGGGGAAAGGCCCCCATCAAAGTAACAGCTCTATTTGTTTTGTTCCTATCTTGCTTCCTTGCTTTCTTAACATATTAACATTTTTTTCTTTTCTTTTCCTACCCCCATCACACACAGCATCTTGCTCCAATGCAAGCATTGTTTAGAGTGTAACTCCTCCTCTCTTCCCACTGCAGCAAATACAACATGATTACAGCTACAGGTAATCTTTGCTTAACGACTGCCTATTTAGCGACCGTTCAAAATGACAACAGTGTAGAAAAAGTAACTTTATGACCGGTCCTTGCACTTACAACCATTACAATGTCCCTTTGGTCACACGATTGAGATTTGGGTGCTTCGCAACTGGGCATTTACGACTGTTGCAGCGTTCTGCAGTCACATAATTGCCATTTGTGCGCTTCACAGCCGGCTTCTGACAAACAGACTCAACAGAAAATCCGGCAGTAAAATCGCAAGTCACGGTCACTGAGGTCTCACTTAATGACCATGTCACTTAGTGATGGATTTTCCACTCCCAATTGTGGTCATTAGGTGACTACTACCTGTATTGGGAAAAAACCCTAGTAGCAAAAAATGCTGAAATGCCATCCTTTCTCCATCACTGCTAGCAAGAGGTTTTTATTCATCTGCACTCTTTTTTCTGGTAGCTTCAGATAGTGCACATGGGGTCTCCTATCCTCTTATACCCACAACAACTATGTGAGAGAGGCTGGGCTAAACTGCAATGGAGGAATAATGTCTTGTACTTGCAGTTGCTTTTTTTAATAAGAAATGGTAATTTTCTTTTCAGTGTAGAAATGTAGAATTAGGGTTGCAATTTATTTTATTCCCTTTTTGCATGGAGAGGGATGATATATTCTTTGTTGCTTCCCAGAGCTATAATATTCTAGGTGCGGCACTGCTGACTGGCTGGAAGAAGAGCAACACTTGGCTTATGATGTTCCTGCCTGTTCTCTGCCTTTCAAGGACAGCAGACAATAAAATGATAGTAGGTTACCTTCCAAAAAGGATAGTACGTTGCCTTCAAATTGGTTTGTGAGGGGCTAGGGAAGGGGAACACTGTGGTATGGAAGTGCCCTGAAAAGTAACTAATAAATATATTAAGTAATAAAACCTCTTCTCCAGCTGATTTCTGTGCCTATAAAAAATAATATTAAAATATACTTGCCTTTCTCTCCCAGTTATATTTTGATTTCACATCAAAATATTCAAAAGCTCCAGCTCCATATTGCGATAAAGACCTCAGCATGTGACGATTTGCTGTAGGACTAAGATGATTTGTAAAGATTTACAATTTATAAAAATCTGCAATAGAAAGTCAACCTGATCAGGGAAAAATTAATGTTACGTACAACATATACTCTGCATAGTTACATTAGTCCACACATCTCATTTACTAGTGTAAGTTGAGCATCCAAGGAGTGGGGAGGGGAGGGCCAGAAGAGGTGACAAGGAGTAACCTGTAATAGTATGTGGGAATGACCTTGGGAGACAGGAGGGAGAGCCACAGACTAACAACTGGCATGTAAAAGGCTTCTCAGCCCACAGAAGGAGAGGTGATGTGGGAAATGTTTCAGAAGGGACCCTCCCTTGTTTTCTGGAGAGTAAAAGGAGAGGAGGGGAGAAATACTTTCAGTCTTGCAAGATTCTGTTAATGTAACCTTACAATAAAGATAGAGCTAGTACTCCTGGTTGTGCTTCTTGTCTGGACTACCTCACAGGTCTAACCTTACCAATTTGTTTTATGGTAAAAAGGTGTTTTTGCCTACCAGTTAGATCCCTATTGTTGCCCTATAGCAGTGTTTCTCAACCTCAGCAACTTTAAGATGTGTGAACTTCAATCCCCAGAATTCTAGGAATTGGGGCTGGCTGGGGAATTCTGGAAGTTAAAGTTGCTGAGGTTGAGATACATTGCTCTATAGTTTGCCAGATCAAAAATGCTTTGCAATTCTATCTGGATGTAAGTTTTCACTGAATGTGCACTTACCCCACTCCACATGTGAATATTCTAGTGTGCGTTGCATTCTTCTTCATAATCTGCAGGGTCATGCCTTCATTCTGAATATGTCCATCAGATATAAGAATAACATTGCGCTTGCTTTCAGTAGGGTAAAGCAAACTCAGATAGTGCAATGCCTTCCATAAGTTTGAGTCTCCCATTGTAGCTGTAGCTGACTAAAAATTAAAAATAAAAGCAAAATTAAGATCATCCTCTCCCAGATGCGTCAAACCAAAAATCCCATACCTGACCACACTGTCTTGGAATTTTAGGATTGTAATTTTATGGAACGATAATTATACCAAGAAGTTTTCAGGCTAGGGATACTGTTTCAGTCAAGTGGTATTCAAAGGTATCCTGTCTCTAATAGTACACTTACTGTGATAAACTCTTTCAAAGCTGTGGGATCCATTGGAGAACCATCAAGATTGGGAAAAAACTCTACAAAGTCTATAGAGGGGCAAAAATAAAACTTTATTAATACATAAAGGATATATCTTTATTAGAAATCAGTTATAATAATTATAGCTGCAAAATTCAGAGCACAATCCTATACATGTCAACTCAGAAGTAAGTTCCATTGATAACATGAAGCTTAGTCCTCGGTAACTGCAGGAAGATCAATGAAGGCTCAAAAAAACTTATGCATGGAAACTGGACAGACCTCTAAAGAATATACTAAAGAGAAACATAATAAAGATGACATAGTTCCACAAAAAAGTCTTACTTGTCCCAAATTTGATAACACTTATTTTTCTTGTGAAATGACATGAGTTTAGAGCATGTAATGCAATCTCCTTGGCTTGCTGGATTGCTGAACCTGCCATGGAATTGGAGCAATCTAGGCAGATAACAGCTTCACCATGGAGGCTTAAAAGATCAAATGGGTCTTCAAACTCTGGTTGAAATACAAGCATGCAGGCCTAAAACAAAGGAAATGGAAAAAAATCATCCAAGAGCAGGTCATCTTAAATGAGAGGCAGATACCAGCCAAGACAGAAGTCACACCACAGGTCACAAAACCTGGTATTTGCTGTGGTTCAGAAACAGACAAGTGACCTGTCAGGACTCCGTGTTTGAATGTCACCAATTCCAACATTCTGGAAATCTGTCTGAATTCAGGAAGCACTAAGCAACCTAAATAGGCAATGCAAGGAGGGCTGGTGCCTTAATGCTATTAGTGAATACTTTTCCACTTTCTGTTGTGTACTAGTTGCCTGGGAATTCTTGCAGGTTCCCAGAATTTCTTGGAGATGGCATTGTATCCAAGCTGGACTTACAGATCCTTCTAATCAGTAAAAAGCAATTGTATCCCAGTACGTACTGATACTAGCTTCAAAGGACAGATTTTCTTCAGGGACACAGCAGGCAAAGAAAGGACTTATTCCTCTTTGACCCCACTAATTATCATTCTCTCACACACACTCCTTTCAAACACACACACACACACACACAGACATTTTTAAAATGCAAAGACATAATATCAGGACGTTGGGACACTAGGAGAGCAATCAAAACTTCACTAGGACAATTCTTGCACTGTCACCATAGATCGATTGACTTAGATGCTATTGAATGGCTTCCTACAGTGCAAAACAGAAAACGGATTTTGCTATCGTTCAAAGAGCCTACCATTCCATCCATGATATTCAAGATGAGACCATATTTAGCAACTTTTCAAATTTTTCCTACTGGAGTGTTCCGCAAAGTAATAGTTAATCCTTTATGCAGTTTTGCTGTACCCAGATGCTATGCCAACACCAAAACTGCAACAGAAGCTAACAAGCCTTCCCCCTTTCACAAGACCTTGAAAAAGCAAAGCAGTGGGAGTCAATTTTCACCTCAACCAGACAGTATGACTGATCCAGCTGAAGCAGATCTTATCTGTGCCTTTGGCTCCCTGCCCAGGAAGGAACAAGATAACATTATTTTTAAACTAGAAAATCTTAAGAAAACCTTACTGGACTCAGTTGCTATTGCAGAACCCCTCACTAATTTTGTGTCTCCAACAACTTACTATCAGCTGGTGGATGTAGATCTGGAGGAAAATCGATACCCAAATAACAACTGCTCTAGCCTTTATGAGATGAATGGGGTCTTCCCTGGAGAGCACCAGTCTATGCAAACAACTGAGGAGGCAGTCTTCCCAAGACCACAGACAGATGCTGACCAACACCTAGTGGATACTAGATCTCCTCCACACGATGGCTTGTCTCCACATTCTGTGGATTCCCCTCACCATATTCCACAAAAATCAGACGTGAACACATCTGGCTCTCCTGATCCTTCATCTGTTGAGAAATGACTGAATATGTCTCACCATAACCCTCCCTCACCTAGTGTTTCTACCCCACCTCTTACAGGTGTTGTTAAAGATCCAGCAATTCACATATTATCGTGGAATCTTGCTGGATGGAAAAACAAACTACATGAGTGTTCTGATTTTCTGTCTAACCATGATTTGATTGCAGTCCAAGAGACCTGGTTAACTCTTGATGATGAGCAGATCTCGATCCCTGGCTTTAAATCCTGGTTCACTCTAGCTTAGAAAGTAAAAGAGGAAGGCCGGGCGATAGGAGGTTTGGCAATTTTGATTACTTAATATCATGTCTAGTTTGGTCCTAAAAGTAGACATTATGTATCATAGTATTTAAATTTAAAAAATAAAAAAAATCACCTCACTATCTTCATGTGGATGTTTTTCTACCCACATTCTGGGCAAATATACATCACCAATCAGGATGTCCATTGCAAAGCCACTAGTGTCCAAGAAACTGCCTTCAGTAGTACAAACCACTGCTTTGCAGTCTGTTTTCTAAATGAAGGTAATATGCAAGAAAAAAGAAAAGAAAAAATGCTGTAAGAAAACTTGAATTATTGCAGCCTGATCTTTTTCAGATATATCTGTTCAGCTACAGGCACTGCTAAAAGGGCGGGGGAATAAAATCTTGCAAAATAGGATTTTACTACCCTGAAATCTTGTCCTCCATTCTTTCTTCGTACTTCTCCACCCACCTGCTGACCAAAAGGGGATTATTTCCCTTTAGAGTTTCATTTCAATTTTTAAAAAATTCTACAAACTCTAGAGCAGGGTTTTTCAAACTGTGTTTTGTTGATGAATTTGATGGGGTTCCATGAGAGACTAAGGGCAACAAAAAAAATAAGTTCACTCGAACACAGCCAATTTTCTATCACTATAGCTCTGCCTCTTGATCAAAAGTTCTGGGAAGTTTCTGAATAACAGGTTCTGCAGCCTGAAAAAGTTTGAAAACCTCTACCCTAGAGTACCCCACAAGCCCGTTGATACCTTTCTCTTCTGAAAAGGTGATAATAATTTAGCAACAACAGTCACAGTCTAACCTTGGAAATAAAAGGAATTATTCTGGCAAGATTGCCTGCTCTAAAATACTGTGCAGTGGTCCTACACAAGAGTTCATTTTGATGAAATTGTGCAAAGCCTGATTTAGAAACCTTCACAGTTTTTCAAGCTATTGATATTTTAATGTTGCATTAAGCGATTTGCTTACCTTTATTTTAAGTTGATGTGTCCAACTACTAATGTTATTAATTTTGAAGGGCATTTCAATGGACATTTCTAAACTGAACTCTCTGTCATAAGATAAAGAGAAGCCACATACAGGTTAGGACTCGGTTGAGATATGATACAAACTTAGATAAGTAGGCAGATATCAGGGTTTCGTTTTTTTTTTAAGAATCCATTACTGGACCCAGATATAAAGGTGAGCAAACCACATCATGTGTCCTTTAAGCTTTTGAGGGAAGCTATGGGCTATTAGACTAGAAAGTAGAAACATTACAATAGCAAACCACTTCCATAACACACCAAGGAAGTTGCAAGGATGGTAAAGGACTTTAGGGAAGTTACAGAATGTTAGTACACAGTTCACATGCTCAGGTTAATAATTAAGCAGATTTAAGATATTCCATTCAGAGAAACAGATTTTGGGTAGCGTTGAAAGTCAACTATTTGATATTTATTATTATATTTTCAGCAGCAGGGTGTCATTTGGATTTTTTTCCTCAAGAAAAAAATATCTGTCTGTCTGTCTGTCTGTCCATCGAAGCCTTCTCAGGCCTATAAATCATATAAGGAATAAATCACTTTCTTACACAGAGGACATTTTTCATAACTGTGAATGCGTCTTGCTTGAACTAATGAAGACATGATTAACCTGTCTCCACAATGTCTCTTAAACTGAAGAATTTTCTGGAAACACTAGGAGTTTGAGACCAAGGTGCAGCTAGAAATTGTACAAGGCAGCGTACACTGTATTTTGTTTGCCCCAAATATTATTAGGTTATCTTGGGTATGTTGTTATATAATAATCATCACAGCACCAGTCCAAGAGGTTTACAACTCTGTTCATAAGATTTACAATTGTGCAGGAATCATGCAGGGGAGCATCTATATTACTGACAGCTATTTGTGATCCTTACAGGCAATATTACTAAGTGCCAATAAACTAGAACATACTGTCTTTATGTATAACTAGAAGGCTTTCCCAAAATTATTTAGACAGCTGCTGGTATGGAACAAGATACTGAAATAGTTGGATCCAGCAGAGATTATTTTATCTGAGTTTTAACCTGTAAATAGGAAAAGTGTGGCAGTTTACCAACTTACCTTTTTGTTTCTGTTTGTCTAATGCAAATTTTCCTTACCGAGTCCTAGTCAAAAGCAAAGATAAAACATTAAGTGATGAGACATAATGCTCTGGAAGATAACACTCATCTTGGCAAGGCAGCATTAGTAAAACTTATTCCTTCTTTTATTGATCACTTTGGATTTTTCAGTACAAGAGAGTTACCAGAAGGGTTTTATTCAACCGATGCTTAATAAAGGGAACATTAATTTAGGACTCTTCAAAACCACATTCTACCTGTTAAGCACATTAAGTCCATAACAAAGCGAACTGTTATAAAGATAATTTGCAGTTATAAATGCAAACTATTTTGCTAAGCCCAGTATAGCTCTGACCATATACTCTTGATACTTTATAGCAGTCAGCCATGTTTCCTTCAGCTGTCTTCAAAGAAGAATACAGGAGTTCCTGTGGTGTCTCATTAAACCTGAAGTACGTTGGTAATATTATTAATAAGCAATTTCTTAATAAAAGCACACTGACCTGACTGTTTTCATTTAGTGCTTTGTCTTGTTGCCAAGGAGCCACAGCAGCTGGCAAGTGAAAGCAAAGGTTTCCTCTCTCATAACTGAGCTCTGTGATGTAGGAGATCTTGATGAGCACCTTTGTGGAAGGCGGCAAGTTTCCAACAGAAACAGTAAAAATGTCCTATGAAGTAATATTTAAATTGTTTATAAAATTACGTTGTTTTACAAACAACAGTATATACAGTTTTAACCCTAAAAAAAAAAAAGATTACCAGGAATGACTTATGATGTATCTTATTTGAGGCCTATGTAGATGTTCAAACTCATGTAGAGAATCAAGGCTGTGGCTTCTAGCCCTTCTTGAAAAACCTACTCTATGATAGTCCTCACCTACCATTTGAATGTTGGCTCTAGTGCTATAAACATGAAAAGTATGAAGACGTCCATATAATTGAACATGTATGTTGTAATTTGATGGCAATCCACATTTGCTTCCAACATATTCAACGTCATTGAATAGATGTCCTTACACAGAGAACTATACACATACATTCTCAGAGAACAGACAATCAACATATGGCAAAGGCACATTAACCACATGGCAGACAATGACCAGATACATTGTAGTGCATTTTGGGCTAGGTAAGAACCACAGAGAACAAAGCATAAAGGGATTGACCTCCATGAAGATGTTTTCCTATGTGATTTGTAAAAAACTGTGTTTCGAGATAAAGTGCCTGTGGCAGTGCCAAATGCTTCTTAAATTCGGACATCACAAAGCTTATTCTGAGCATGCAAGCTTATTCTTCTAGGAATGGACGTTGAGCAAGTAGACTTCCCAGTAGTATGCAGAGTTTCTTATTCAAGGGAACTGTAGAGAACCTGAGGAAGGTTTCTCCTGATCTGCTAAGCTGGAAACAGGACAAAGTTTCTACCCATTCCAAAAGCCAGTGCTGCATCGGATCTCATTCTGCTTATCCTTTGGCATAAGCAAAAAGGCAGGAGGAAGAGTTTTTCTTACCCGGCTAGGATATAGAAGAGATAAAAGCTGCCTAGATAACTGTCTACTGGGTGGAGGCAAAATGTATACAGTTGTCCTATGATGCCTCTTCCTCCAATCTCTTTGTCTCAATAAGCAGAATTTGGTTCAGGGGCACCAGGGGACTAGACATATATCTAGAAAATGTATGTATGCATATTACTATTTTCAGTTTAAAGACTAGTGTAGTTTCAGAAAATGAGTAGAGTCCAATGTGTGTTGTTGTCATAAATTGTACAAGAAATCACTATATATCACCTACAGGTGCATCCTGATCCATCAGATAAGCTCCATCACCTCGACTGATGGCCTCTCTGTATTCTTGATGTGCCTTTTCCTTTTCTTTAACCTATTAACATTGAATATAATATTTATTTATATTTTTTAATTTTATTTATATATCACATATATAAATAAAAGATAGCTGCCCATCTCACACAAAGCAACTATAGGCGTATAAATATATAAAAATAAATAAATAACACTGAATATAATATACAATACTTATCCTGGTTTGAAAGAAAGTAAAAATAAAGTAACATACATCACCATGCCACACTCAGCAATAAGTCTGGGGAAGCAGGATATGGGAAGTTGGTGGGATAACGTAGATCAGCTTATTAAGTGGTTACTTGCATATCATAATAAGTTGCTATTTAGAGGATGATTTCATTCTAATTTATTGGAAACAAAGACACAATAAACTCTTTTAAATCTAATTTAGGTAATTCTATCAGAAATGATGCCCTGCTTAACTCCTAGGTAGAAGAAGGAGACGACCTCAGAATAAAGGCTAGAGCCCCACAACTCAGAATAAAGTCAAGTCCCACAACTCATGTGGCAGCATCTTTCTTATTCTTTTAAACACTTTATAGTCAGGACGCAGATGCTCTTGCCCACTTGCTCAGATGCCCACTGAATTACTTTTATTTTAAAAAAATATTATTCTCTTTTAAAATACAGTGGTACTTATTCTCATATAAGAAATATCACTTATTATAAAGCTGGAGGCTCTGCCATTACTATATCTAGGGTCCAAAATTATCTTGTTTCACCACTGCTGTATTTCCTCTTAAAATACTGGGCTGTTCTTTGCAGGAGTACAGTTCAAGCTAGCAAAAATCAATACATCCTAGGAGATCTTTTCCTTTCATTGCTCTTTCAACTAATATCAGGGCCTGGTGGAGTTGGACCATTACCTGGACCACTAGGATGGTCAAAGGTTCCCCCAAGCCAATACTCTCTATGGCAATTTATCTGCTGCATCTCTAGCAATAGGGAGACCAGTACAGGAGACTATATATGAAAGACTGCTGAAGAGAATCAGGCATCAACAAAACCGGTCAATTGCATGCTTTCACCATGGAAAAAACAGATTGCTGGCTTGGAGGATGTTATCACAGTTCTCTTGACAGCCTAGAAAAGCCTTCCCCAACAGGCTGGGAGCAAACGGGGTTGCATCCAACAAATCCCAAGTTGGGAAATATTGGCCTAGAATCATCCTTCTTTCTGCCACTGCATCAGCTTACCTCTCCTATTATATGCTTTCCTTTAATGAATGCTTCAAATCCACATACAGCAGCTGTGTCATCCAAAGGAAAGACATATTTGGCCTCAATGGGATCCCTTGTTTCATTTTCATAGGTCTGAAACACCACAACCTGAAATATAATGCAATATATTTTATGCATTAGTTTGGACAAACACAATTGTTTTCATCAAAAAGATTTTTATGGATGGTGCTTCCATCTCACGATTAACATTTTCAACATGACTGAACACAGTCCAAAGAAAGAGAATACAGAAAAATAGTAAGTCAACTCGTTGTGGTAGAAATGTATATCTCAGAATATGGCTGGATATTATATGAAGGCTAATTCCCTGAATTTTCTTCACCATTCCTACTCTTGGCTCAAAAGATAACAGTTCTGATTTTACACTAAATTAAAAAATATGGTAGTAAAGGATACTTGAAGAATTAAAAATACAATTTTTGAAGAATTAAAAGTACAATTTTTGAAGAATTAAAAATACATTTTTGATAAATTGAAAATACCATTAATCAGGGATGTGTTTACAGTTATTTTTTAATAATAATTTTTATTAAAGTTTAAAAATGCAAAGATAAAAAACTAATACAAACTAAGGGAAATATAAAAAGAAAAAAGAAAGAATGAAAAGTGCAAAGGGAAAAGAAGGAAAAAAAAGGAAGGGAGGAGGAAAAAGAAAAAAACATATAAACACACACACACACACAAACATATATGTTTCTTTATATATTCTTTTTTCTTTATATATTTTTTCTTTTTCCTCCTCCCCCTTTTCTTCTTCTTTTCCCTTTGCACTTTTTATTCTTTCTTTTTTTCTTTTTATATTTCTCTTAGCTTTAATTTTTTATCTCTGTATTTTAAAACTTTAATAAAAATTATTATTAAAAAAGGGATATGCTTACACTTATTCAACAAAATAGTCAGCATTCCTAGGAAAAACAAAAAACAAAAAGTATTTTACCTCTGCTACAAAATCTATTATTCTTCCTTTGATTCGAATATCTTTAAGAGGAATTGGATTTCCAGCTCTGTCCATGAGACCAGCAGAAATATCATTCAATAGATCACGGCTTGGTATTGTATAATCTAAATGAGAGAAGTCAAAGGTAAGCCCAAATTGTAATCAGAGTCTCAGATTATTGGTCCCTTTAGACACCCCACTCCCTGCCATTCCTGGACATTTCATCTCTTAGTCTTTCTTACCTTGACAGCAGCCTCTTACAACTGTACTTTCTCCTCCCCTAGTACCCGACCTCCCAATTCCCCTTGCTCTCCTTTCTCCCAAGGACTTCATTGTTTAAATGTGTGTGTGATGCTAAATGTGGGTGCTTTCTGGACTATGGGGTGTGAATCTTGGGGTCTTCTGAAGGCAGCAACATGGAGATTGGAAGCCACAAATAGCCTAGAGACAGCTCACTGCTGCTCTAGTGGGAAAACTCCCTCTGTAAATAGGAAAAAAAAACTTCTATTCAGAGAAAAGCAAATTTAGAGGCTACCTAAATTCCAATTAATTCTACGTAACTACTTTCCTTATTTTAAAAAATGTAGAAGAAAGAAGAGGTTTTAGAGATGGGCTCAGAGAATATACTCATGATTTTATTTGTGAGGGGGACAAGAATTAAAAATGGATATTTATCATTCACAGGTCATATCTGGCATATTTCTAGAGTACCAAGCTAGTGTAGATGTATTTTTATCAAAAGTCTCAAAAATAAAAAAATCAGTTTCAGAAAATACCAAGGAAACAGACTCATTGTTACTGTTTGTAATTTCAAATATTATGTCTCACCTTTAGGCTGGTCATGATGCTCGAGAGAAAGCATCTGGTCTTCTAATTCAGTTTGAATTATTGGCTGGAATTCTTTTACTTTGTCATTAACACAAGAAAATTGAACTACGTATTTGATCTTGATCTGACTGGTTCTGTACACTACAAATTCATCATCCTTATTGGAAGAAAGGAAACAGAACATATATTTTAAGAACCTCACTAGAGCAAAAAGATAGATACATGAGCTGATCCTAAAGGCTTATTCACAATTGCAAAAAAGTCAAGTTAGTTAGGGAAAAGTTCAGAATACTGAAATATTACACCAACTTAGCAAACCATTGCTTTCCTTATGAATAGGACTTTGGTGAACTGCTTCCAAACAAGCAGTTAATTGAAAGTCCATTGGCCACATAGACCTTCAACAAGGCCCATCCCTTCCCCAAGGCCTATTCTCTCATAGGGATCTGGTTACAAATAGCACATGTTAGAGACAGAGGTTAATTTATAATTGTACTTATAACTGCTGTGAAGAAGATTGGAAGCTACTTCTTTATATCTTTCTTTGTATCTTCTTCCTTTTTTCTTTCTGCTCTTTTAGCTTTTTCTTTTTTTTCCTCCTTTCTCTTTCTTTCTTTATTTTTTGTTCTGTTTTAGTTTGTATTAGTTCTTACTGCTGTTAAAACTTTCAATAAAAATTATATATATATAAAAAAGAGAGGGAATGGGGCCTTGGAGGCAGAGACAGATTTGGTCTGGATCCAGTGTTAATATAAGAGTCAACCTGCAAGTTAGGCTGGAATAATCAGTTATATATTGCAGATAGGCTAAGCCTTGTCTAAAACTACTGAAAACTCACAAAGCGATAGTTAAGCTAAGCTAACAGCTCTAAGTGTTACTAGCTCTACACTCGTTTTTAACATTTCCACCATTAGCTTGATTAAACAGTTTGCCTTTTCTCCTTCTTCCAATCTAGATTATTTACAACCAACTGGACCAAATACCTCAAAAACAGATGATTCATTTTTTGTCCTACTGACTCCATGCACACTGTCATAACCTAGTGGTGCTTCAGTTGAATAGCAGTAGTGCGACTCAGTCTCCCAACAAGTTCCAAGTGCTACATCACAAATTACCAACAGTCGAGTTCCATCTGTTTCACATGGCTGGGAGTACTTAATGCTTGTTCTGTTAAAAAAAGAGAAATATCTGTTTATTCCAAATACTTTTTTCATAGCTATATTTTAGATTAAATTATTTTAGTTATAGTAAAAGGCAAATTAGCTTGTCAACTGGCCTTGCTGTCTTAACCACATCAGTCTGAGCCTTGCTGGTTCTGTTTGGACTGTCATGTTTTATGTAACCATTTGTAAAGCAGGGATATGCAACATTTTAATTACCAGGACCTCATGTAGTTTTGGGGAATGTATAGGGACTGGGGGAAAGAGAAAAGTTTTCCTGATTAATATTTGTTAGGTCTATCTACAAATACACACCATTGTCTCACACACATCTTAAATCATCTTTAAAGGAATTATCCTCTCCAGTGGACATTTCATGTCAATTAATTACCTGCTCCCCACTGGCCTTGAGGCAAATGTGAAGCTGAGGCAAAGTGTAAGGATGACCTCAGCAGGAAGGTATGGGCTTCTACTAGAATAACACTGGCTTTGAGAACTGGCAATTGGTCAAAGTTCTCTAAAGGCTGATCTGAACACATTCTCTGTCTCTGTTTCTAGATACATTGGGATTACAACTCCTAGAATTTATCTTGTTTGCCATCTTATTTGAAATGCTGAGAGCTGTGGTTCCAACACATCTTGAAGGCATCAGATTTGTCAAGTCTGCTCTAGTCTAATGCCAATTCTCTGTTCATTACACCACCCTGTCCCCCTAAAGTAGGAAACGTAAGAAAATATGCAAACTCATTGCATTTTAGTCCAAATATTACAAAAATGACTTATATAGTACTGCTCTTATGAAAAAAAGACCTCAAATGTTACCTTATAGAATTGCTGAAATAAATGCCACTGCCCAAGTACCCAATATCTGTTCTTTCTAAGCCATAGTCTTCGACCACCATCTTTGGCAGAAGGAATCCTCTAAAAAAATAAAAGATTAGCATGGTAAAACATATTGAGATGCAGGACTCAGTTTCTCGATATTAGCAAATTTATTGTGAACAGTTGCTGTTTTGTGACAGAGTAACTAAGGGAAAAAAGAGTCAACAGCGCATATGGGCTCTAGCAATTTTCTCATTCTCCTTTCCACTTACCTGCATCACGACTGAAAATAATCTCTGAGGACAAAACTACATATGTTAAATGCATAACATGCAACTGCCTTTCCATTTTTTATTTGAGAGAAAATGCATTTATTTGAGAGAAAGTTAACATATTCAGGAGAGAAGGTTTAAACATTTCTTGCTAAATTCTCCTCCCTTGTGTAGGGAGTTTTTTTTTTTTTTAAACCTCCATTGGACTCAGTGGATCAAGTCATCACATGTTTAAGTAAATTTTATAAAGGAATGTAGCTTGAGCCAGAATAGGGGGATTGTAGGAGATCCATTGTTTTAAATAATAGTGGGAAGGTGGAGGTCTCAAGCCTCCTCTCCTAAAAGTACTTCACGCCCTGATCATACCTGACCCTTGGAAAAACAGCTTTGTAATTTTCATTGTCACCAGCCATTTTCCAGAGAGTGCTCCACCTGGCACCAACTCCTCTAATTCCAGAGAGACAGGACTTCCCCATCCTGCTACCTTTCTGGCAATTAGGTAAAAGTGAAAACAAAAATTTGTAGCTACCTCTTAGCTGTATAGAGTCAAGGCACGTGACTAGAGCTATCAGCTATTCCACCCCACAGGAGATAAACCAATCTGGCAAGCTATAGACAAAATTAAACTGTATTAACAAGACAGATAACATTTTAAAGCTTCTTTTAGCCTTAAATATAGAATGTAGATAATCACTATTAAAAAACATAAATTACAATGTCCTTCTGATTTGGGGATGGAGCAACTGCAAATAAATGGAACAGGAAAAGGATCCAATAGAACATATAAAAATAGATACAAGGATTTCAGCAGTGCACAAGAGCTCACTGATCTGTCCAAATTAAAAAAAAAATTGTCTGTAAAGAGACTAGAAAGGGATCTGAAATTAGTATAAATTCCCTGAAAATAAAATGTTTTCTTTAAATCATACAGGGAAATTAGAGACCACCGTCACCAAGAGAAAAGGAATTTAAAAATTATAAATGAGATTCTTAGCTAAAACATTGGTTCTTATTCCAATAGATTCCAATAGAGACCTGGAAACAGATGCTCCCTCTGTTTCAATTGTTACCTAGACATTCCTTTTTCCAGGAAATCCCAATTTAACCAGAAGCTGGTTGGGAATGTTCTCCTCCTTTCCATCATGGCCCATAAGATCAAAGGTTCAAAGAGTTCTGTTTATATGCAGAAGTCCCTGCCTGAGAGAAGATACGTACTAGGTATGTCTGAGCCTGTCAGGCATAGAAAGCTGAGGGCTGTGAACTTTTCACAATGCTCTCATTTTGCCCTATTGCCTTATAGCTACGTTGCATTTAAAGTAAAGCAAAACAAAACAAACCCACAAAGTTTCAAGAGACAGAATATAATTCAAGCTGTTACCGTGAGAGGATTCCCACAAAGTTGCAAGCAGATGATGCATGGAATAAAGACTGAATGTTGCCAAGATTTCCCTCAAAGACCATTCTTTCAGTTATTCTGCTGACTTTATATATCTGCAAAACCTGTATTGGATTTTCACTGCAAGAAAAATCAAAATGAAAACAAATATTGCATTAATTTTCATGTAAAAATGTATAGGCCAGGCCTGTAATTCCAATTACAGAATCCCAAACGCCATTGAAGATTTTGCCTCTTGCAGAGCTTAAAGAAAATAGATTCCCACTACACATGGCCCTTGAGTGTCTGGCCAAGGGCCACATTCCAAAAAATAGTGGCTGGGGCCAGGATAAACAGTAAATTTAATTTCATTGGATTGTCATCTTTCTCCTTCTCTCACAATAACGATTTCTATTTAGTAAGAACTTTTGGACATTTCTGGGAGCCAAACCCTAAAACCTTAGGTTGCATGCAGCTTTCTGACAGGTCTGAGCAAGATTTTTTGGATATAGCTGGGGGAAAAACTGTTTTCACTCCACCAGTTGCTTGACCACCTTCCCTATTTCACAGTCACCAAGTGTGTGTGGTTGTTTTTGTTTGGATTTATTTATGGTTCAGGCTGTTATCATCATCATCATCATCATCATCATCATCATCATCTTCTGGTATAAGGAAAAACATGTAGATAATATGTGGCGGTGCAAGGTTTAGGCTTATGCTACAAGCAGAGTCCAGGTAAGAGAAAGCTACTTCATGGCTTCTCAGTCATAAAAATTATACAGTAAGACAGTGTATTTACATGGGGCAGAGTTATTAAAGGAATAAAAGGAAAAGGATTATTACCAGGAGGGATGACTAAAGACCAATAGAACATGATAATTCAATATGGGACTTTGCAGAGTAGGAGCAGTTACCATACAGTAAGAACTTTCTAGGTAATTGGCATATTGCTTGGTGCCCACCAGACCTGAGATTCAGCCTTACTTACTTAGATTCTTTTGACTTAACACATTTTCAGATTATTTGAGAAGCCCTTAATGTGCCTTTATACTCTCTTGGCATAGCCAACCTCAAGCACAATCTTTATTCCCAAGAATGTTGGAAATGTGGCCCCTGGGGACAGCAAGGCCATCCCACAGCACTAGTGGCAGAATTATTGTTCTTCTAGCCATGCCCTCTATGGCAGCTATGGTTTGAGAATAACTATTACATATTCTGAAGATTTCAAATTTTGCTTATGGGCTCAGAAAGATATTTCAGATATTACTTGACAGTATTAAAGTATCATAAAGAAAAAAAAATGGAACCTGGGCAGTACAAATCGTGAAATCACATCAGAATGAAAAGTCACCTGGTGTTTTGGTCCAGCAACTGTTTGACATTGTGAAATTCTTCACTTTCCACATTTAGAGCATCAATCCTGCATCTCAAAGCCCGATACTTAGAAAGGGATGATGAGTTAGGAACTGACATGTTTATTTCATACATATTCAGCATATCTCTAATCAGCTGTAAAAGTAAGATGGAATCCAGAGTTGTTACATTTCTATGACAAAGCAAAGGTTACTTATCAATTAAAATATTTATTCCACTTTTTTGCCCCTAAGAAGACTGAAAAGTGTGAAGTAATGCGGCTCAGCTGCTTGAAGTCTTCAGAACAGTACCTGTAAAGGACCCTTTCAATTATGGTTTTATAATTCTATGATATAATCTGAAGTAATGAAATAAATAGGTTTATTCTAACAAATCAAGGGACTAGAGTCTTAAAGAATGTTAAATTAATAGCCCACATTTAAAAGGTATGATTAATTCACCTAAAGAATCTTCTTGTCTCTATTGGATGTCCCACAGAATGTATAATAAGGGCTGGGTTTCAACTTGTATATGTTGGAAGTGTAATATATGGAAAAGATACTGACTTATGTAATATATAAACATGAACCAGGGACATTTGTGTGTGTGCGTGCATGTGTCAAAGAAGTCAAGATAGCTACAACCATACAATAAAAGCTTGCCCCCTTTTTGAGTGTTGTATAAAAAAGGGTGGGCTTCAATCACATTGTAACAGCCACCATTTTGACATTTTTTAACCTGCCCAGGACATCCCTGATGTGGACAGCAGCTATGATTATTTCATTGCAACATAAAAAGTCCTACGGGATCTGATTGAAAACCCTGAACTGTGGACATGTTTATATTTGGTACGTATTAATTTTTTAATTGATATCTTGAAAAATCTGATTAATATGACTCCATGCAATCAAATTTTAACATTTATGGCTTGAATTCCATCATACATAGATCTTTTTCTGTGTTTCTTGCTTTAGTCCTGTTTTTGCATCCTATTCTTTGTAATTTTATATAATTTTGTTTTTGGCTTTTGTTTCTATTCCTTTCAATCACAGATTAAAATCAACTTTAAAAAGAGATTAGCTAAGTAGTGGCACCTGCTGAAGTTCAACCAAGTATTCTAAGTTGAAAGCCTATACTCACCAGGTACTCACCACCTGCAATTTCAACAACAGTAAGGTACAAAGGAATGTCTCCTTAAGAGCCAAACTGACCTTCCCCAACCTGATACATATTCCAGATAAATTGTACTGCAACTCCACAATTCCTAGCCACTGGCCATGCCTCACAGAGAGAGCAATATAAAAATCAACTAATCAAATAACTTTGAGAGTTGTAATTCAGCTCATGACCTCAATATCTCAAGTGATTTTTTTTTCTTTCTATGATTTTGACTAAAACATAGCAATTTTGGAGTATCCTTCAAGCATGAGGCCATATTTGCAGTTTATTTAACTGCTGTGAAATCTATTATGTTAATGATTCTGCTTATATACAGGAGGCACTGAAAAGTTGAACAAAATCTGTTACCTGACAGAGATCCCGCTTATTAGATAACAACTTTTTGCTAACATCATAATCCAAAACGTTTTTGTGGGGTATGATTTTGTAGAACTCTGATATGATTGTGGACAGCTCTGTTGGAGACTTTGTTTCATCCAGGGCCTCCTTTGCCTGAAGAAGGATGCCTTCAGCTCTGCTCACCTTTTAAGGAAATATTATATTAAAAGGCTTTCTTTAAAGAGAAACAAACATTAAGAGATACAGGAAGAACAAACTGATGAAATCTCCTGCCATCTTCTGAATTTCAGTGCATGGCAGAGAGCTTCCCTCCACAAAACCTCTCACCAGGTGTGCAAACTACTGTACATCTAATAGCATGCTATGAGAGAAAAATAATATTTTGGTTACTATTAATGGATAGTCACATCCTAATCTGATCTTTAAGATGCTAAAATACAATTCTTCTTGCATTAGCCAACAGAATATAGTGGGATGTAATCTCCAACTTTCAAACTAATGAATGTGCTTTTCAAATATGTCTGCTGCAATATAGTGGGTGAAGTAAGTCCATGTAGCTACATTATATATGTAAGTTGGTGGTGGGGCAAACAATGTAGCCCAGCTTAGGCACCAGCCAGATCCATGGACTTCAGCCTCTAGAATTTGGTAGCAGCACAATCATTGCTTGGAATTCTAGAAGCTGAGAGCAGATAGGCTGTGGAAAGCTGATAGAACCTTTAATGATCAATCTCCACCAAGAGGAGTGGAGTGATTATTGGACTGGAAAGACCTGAATCCAAGTCCCCATTTGACCACAAAGCTCACTGAATAACTTTCAGGCAGTCACTCTCTCTGAGCTGTGGGAATAAAAAGAGGGAGATGGAATCCCCATGTACCTTGCCTTGAGCTCCCAATCAAAGGTGGGTGCAAGTGCAACAAAATAAATAATTAGGTTAAAGTAAAATAAGACAGGATTATTTGGGTGCAGTATCTGCACACGTTCCACAGCCACATAGCTTAGTAATTCCCATACAATGTGTGCTTCAACAAGGTTATAGTCACATCAGAATTTATGCAATTATGTGATATACATGTTTCATGACATCTTAATCCCAACTGTGCAGAACATCATCACAAGCTAGGGATAAAAAAATATATTTGCCTACTATTTAATTTCTGTTCACATGCTCTAAAAGAACTAATACTTTCAAGCAAAGTTGTCGTACATCATTGAAGCTGATCCTTGTTATGGGTTTATCTAACAAATCATTCAGGTGTCCGATGGCTTCAGTCCAGATAAGTTCCACAAGCCTACCAACTTCTTTAGATAAAACGCTGGAATTAACTGCATCTGCTATAAGCACCTGTAAATAAAGAATTACAACCAAGATGCTAAAAAACAGTCAGCAATAAAGAACAGTTTAAAATAAAGCCAGTTCAGTAATTAACTACACAGATTAACTGCATTCAGGATTGCACAATACATTCAAAATATTAAAAATTATGAACAGAATCTATCTCTACTTTTACCCTCAAATGCATTTTTAAAATGTGTTTAAAATTCCTAAAACAGAGCTGAATAAAAGCCATCTAGTTTTTAAAAAATATATATCTATTTTTAATTGCAGCTATTAGTAAGGTGCAATCCATAAGCATATTGTGCCAGTGGGTATATGCTGCTTATTGCTGTGCTGAAGACCTCTCCATGCCTGGGAGTCTGCATAAGGGACCGCAGAACTGCTTCTGGAATGACAAGATACCATTGCATATAGGAGGGCTGTGAAATGCTCTAGATTCAATTCCAAACAGCAACCCTGTTGGATATCCTGTTTGAATTAAACAAATTACTAAATGGTATTATCTCCTTGGCTTGTTTCTCTTACATTTCCTGTCTGCACTCAACTAGGAAGACATTTAGTGGTTAGGGTGACCTAAGCTAATTCTGGCAACTAAAAAAAGAAGCAATTGCTATGAGAAAAACTAGTACAGTGGTACCTCAGTTCACGAACGCTTCTGTTCACGAACAATTCGGTTCACGAACAGCAAAATTTTGCCTCCGTTCACGAACTCTGCATCGGGTTACGAACAGGATCCGCGGCCATTTTCCCTCCCGTGACACGTGGTCGGGGCTTCCTGTAGGGAGGGGGACTCTCCCTCCAAGCAGTAACCGCCTCCCCACCCGCCTTCCTGTCCTCCATGCCAGAAGTCGCGTCGAGCAAGGTTAGCTTTCTCTCTCTTCGTACTGTACTGTGTGTCATATTTTTGTGGTTTTTTTAAAAAAAAACATATGGTTCAGAACGGATTAACCGTAATTACATTGAACCTTATAGGGAAATTTGATTCGGGACGCGATCAAAAATCGGTTGGCGACCAAATTCGTAGGGGTCAGAACGGATTAACCGTATTTACATTGAACCTTATGGGAAAATTTGATTCGGTTCACAACCAATTCGGTTCACGACCAGAGTCGCGGAATGAATTAAGTTCGTGAACCGAGGTACCACTGTATTTAGATTTTGCTTTACATGAAAGACCAGTACTGTAGAAATCTGAGCCTTGGAAATCTTTGAAGTCTTCATCATTTAGTAAAGACGTTACATAAAAGAGTTAAAAATTATGCCAACCTCTTGCAATTTTTCTGATGCCAAATATTCTGCTTGGTATGGAAAGTCTTTTCTTAATTTAAAATCCATTTTCTTTAGATCTTGAATACAAAGGGCATAGATTTTTCTAGCTTCTTCAGAAGTCTTAGTTGGCATCAGTCGTTTTTGTTTCTAAGAAAAAAGTATGCCATTAAAAATCATTAATTTAAAAATAAGGGAAAAAGTTCATAGAAAACCCACTACTTATCTTATGCTATGATGCAAAAGGCTGTCATTTTGAAAGGAATGTGCTTGTTCTAAACTTCTATCACAGTTCTGGACTTGAGAACAGTAAGTCTATTGACAAATCTAGTTATTTACACATCATACTGATATCCTGCAAGTATCACCACCCCACTAGTTGGGAAGTGGTGAGGAGAGAAGCAGCTAATGCTAATGGCTTCTTAGTACATGGGCACCTGCAGAACAACTACTCCAACCTGAATCAGCCTGATCTATTAGGTGATCCAGGAAGAAAGTGCTCTTATTGCCCCACTACCAGGAATTGAAGGGAGCTGAAGCGAAAAGGTAGTTTTTCAGTGGCACTGCCAATCCTCTGGAACAGTCTACCAGTACAGATAGACTGGCCTCCTCCTTGATGGCATTCAGGAAGATGCTGATAAATATTGGCTTGCTATAACAATGAGTGCTGCAGTTACTGCTTTAACTATATTCCCTACTTCTGCAGAAACATTTTGTGGATGGAGGAAGTTGAACTTGTTCAAAAGTTGAATATTTTGTGGATGGAGGAAGCTGAAGTCAGATAATTCTGACTAATCTGAAAAGCATAATAATAATTATAAACAGTAACACAAGCTTATAATAATAACGCTTATGTCAGGCCCAGCCCAAGAATGACAACGAGGCAGTCCAGTCCAGTATAGTTCCTTTATTAGCTTGCACCTAATAGACAGAATCTCGCCAGACTAAACCTATGCTAAAGCAACTAGTGGCTATACCCCGTGAGACTCTAGGGAGGGGCCAGTCTCAGCTTCTTCATTTTCTCATGGTCCTGCTGTGGGCTGAAGAAGCGCTTGCTCTGTAAGCTCTCCAGGAATGCTCCCCCGCCTTCCTGATAAACTTGATCCTCCATTCCAGTATCCTCCTCGCACATGCCTTCCATTACAGCTTAGGATCATTCAATGCAGATTAGAGACTTACATGGAAAAGGGGATGCTAGATGTTCAAGCTAGTTTTAGAAAAGGTTGAGGAACAGAGACATTATTGCTGATGCATGTTGGATAATTGAGAAAGCAAAAGAATACAAGAGAGAAAGACAGACAGACAGAGAGAACATGTGCTTCATTGATCATGGAAAGGCCTTTGGCTGTGTTGACCATGTCAAGCTATGAAATATCTTCAGGAAAATGGGAAGTCATATACAGGAAAAGAAGCCACAGTCCAGACAGAAGATGGTGAAACAGAATGGGTCCAGATCAGTCAAGAAGTGAGACAAAACTGTATGCTAACTTCTTATTTATTCAAGCTATATGCTGAATATATATTATGGGAAGCTGGATTGGAAGAAGACCAGTGTGGTTTTAAAACTGGAGAAGAAACATCTATGCTGTGCTGATTACATTATTTAGATAGCTGAAAATGCAAATGATCTGCAAGGTCTAATAATGAAAATCAAGCAACACAGTGAATAAAATGGGACTAAGATTAAAGAAAACCAAACAAATTACCACAGGTTCAGCAAAGAGCCTTAGAATTGACAATGAACATTTTGAAGTGGTGAATAGCTTTTGCCTTTTAGGATTAAATATCAACAATAAAGGAACTAGCAATCAAGAAATACGCTGCAGAGTAGCATTTGGCAATTGCTAAGTAGCAATTAAGGCCTTGGAAAAGATATTCAGATGCTGTACCTATATCTACAAAGATCAAAATTGTAGAGAAAATGGTTTTCCCTGTGACACTTTATAGAAGTGAAAGTTTGACTTTGAACAAGGAGAATAGAAAATGTATTGATGCTGTTGAACTTTGGTTTTGGAGAAGATTCCTGAAAATATCATGGATAGCTAAGAAAGCAAATGGATCATATATCAATCCAGAATTCCCACTTGAAGCACAAATGACCAGGTGCAAATTACCATACTTTGGACACATTATGTAAAGACCAGCTCTCTTGAAAAGTCTCTAATGCTGGCAAAGGTGGAAGGAAAAAAAAAAGAAGAAGAGGATGACTAATACCAAGGTGGATGGACTTATTTGCAGTGGTGATGAATACACCACTGGAAGACCTGAAGAACCAAACTGAGGACAGATCTTCTTTGAGAAGATATATTTATGGGATTGCTAACAGTCAACACCAACTTGATAACAAATTTATCAATCAATAAAAACACAAGCTATTGTGTCACTGTAACTAAATCAGGATAAGGAAAAGGTGAGCTGCTCCTCAGCTGCTCCAAAGCAATCAAAGAGTGAACAGAAACATCCCTGCTAAAATAGACAAAAAACAGATCCAGTGTATAATCCAATAATCAGGCATTGGAGACCAGCCCAAAGGACTGGAAAGCAGAATTGGTACAGCATACTTTGCTGCCATTGTTGCTGCCTTTACAGCCATCACCATGCTGGCTGGTAACGACAGGAGTTGTAATCTCAAACATCTGGGGGAATACAAAACTATATCATTTGCCAATTTATATAGTACTAGAAGAACCAGTAATATGATTTAGTTATTTTTATTTTTTAAAATATATACTTGATTATGTTAATAACTAAAACCACTACTCTTTTAAAGTCCAGAACATAATAGGGCAATATGGGATTTGATCTAAAACCATTAACATAAAAAAGCATTCAAGATGACAAAGAAGTTAATGTGTATTTATCACAGCCATCCAAACTTACTGGGAGTCCTTCCAGCATGCTGTAATGTGCACTTACACAAAATGGGTAAAAGCACTGCTGCTGAAAGCACTGTATTTCAACAACAACATATTCACCATGTGCTGTAATCTGGAAAAAAAACAAAAACACAGGCATTACAATTAAATGTATTCAATTACAGCATTACAAATAAATTTATTCAACTTCCAGTGAAGAAATGGCAAACTGAAAATGGCTCTGCGAAAAATGGAGCCAATGACCGTGGCAGAATGAAGAATTGGCGAGTAGACCAGCTCTTTGTAATTCTCTGGACAAGGAGAGGACTTGAGATTGCCCACAAATGCTCCAGACAGTTGCTCCTTGTAAGGAGACTGCAAGACAGCAGTCTTCAGTGGGTTTAGAGCTCTGGGAGACAAGGAAATAGCCAAATTGCTCAAACCATGGTTGGTGCCTTTAAGGACACTGGGTTCACATACTTCTTTTTCTAAATCACTTTTGGAAATTGCTTGTTAACTGCTTTTTAGCTATTAGGAACTTTGGATTGACAAGTCTGAAAACACTGGGCGAGTGTCCTTCAACTTTTGTGTAGGAAGTTTTAAATAAAGTTTAAGGACTTTAAGTGTGTGTGTGTGTGTGTAATAAACAGCAAAAGGGTGATTAGAACTTTTTTTGGATTTTAGTTTTGGAAAGTTACAAATGGACTAAGGGTTCAGATGGATATGAAATAAGATTTTGGAATTAATTATAAGAATCCTTCTCATGCGAAAATGCTTTTGTTTTGAATTCTTTTAAAAAAAACATGATAGCATGAGACTTTGAAGGCTGGATACTAGAGGGAAGCAGAAGACAGTAAAGATTACAATTAAAGGAAAAGAACACTTAAATTTGACTTACTAATACAAAATGAAGCAAAATATTTAAACATTGGACATATTGAAGGATATTTTTGAACAATGGACCCAGAAGTTAATTTTAAGAGTGTCTGCCTCTATAGACAGACTGTGTTTAAAAGATGTTATGAAAGAGGAACAAGTTTTACTTGAAAAGACTGAGACTGATCTGAAAGTGGATTTAAAAATGACAGGCTATAAGAATTATATGGAAAAAGATGCTATACTGGACATACAACAGAAACTGGCTGCTGTCTTAATAATTAAAAGGGATATACAAATAACAAACCAAGAGAATGACATGGATAATTTTCCTTTATTGGATTTATAAAAGAGGCTTGTTAAAGCATTGAAGAATTTTGTGCGACAAAGAAAACATGAAAAGAAATCAAGTTCTAGGACATTATTTGAAGGGACTAAAGATCAAGAATGTTAAAAGTAAATGGAAGGAATATAAAGTAAACCAATTTTGATCAAGGTTAAAATAGATATGTTATCTCTGGTAACCCTTAATGGACTTTTGCTGACATTAGGATTGAAACAATGAGGCTTTAAGGGTTTGTTTATAGATAAGAGATGGGATATGAGAAGAAGAAATCATTTGTTGTATTTTAAGAAAAGGTGATAAGTTACTAAAATTGTTTATACTGGTTGTGTTGAAGGGGGAAGTCATGTCTTTATATATTTCTTTTTTTCCTTTACTATATTCTTATTTTTTCTTTCTTCTCTATTTTTCTTTCTATTTTTCCTTTTCTGCACCTTCTATTTTTTGTTTTTATTTTTTTTAGTTTGTATTCGTTTTTATCTTTGCAATTGTAACTTTTAATAAAATTACTACTAAAAAATCCAATTACATTTATTTGATAATTTTAATCCATCTGTTCTACTTGATTAATCAAAGGGCCTCTTCTCTTGAATGCTCTTCAACACAACTCTAAAATAAAGCATGGACCAACTTCATCAACATTTTTATTACCCTTGGCATTGGAGAGCTCATGTCAGTGCTGTTGAATTATAGTGTTTTATTACACAGCAGTTACGAATGCACTACATGAATGGAAACATACACATATTCTAAATAAATGAAGTCAATATATTACAAATATAAAACAATCAACACAAGCAGCAACACGGTTATTAGAATTGAGGCTAAGGTTGGAGCAGGGAACTAGGCATTCAAAAAGAGCTTCTGTGCACTTGAAGACTGTAGACACTCTCCCAAGGGAAATGCTAAAGAGGAGGCACATGGGCAGTCTTGTTGCAGGATGAGAATTCCATAATTACATTACATCTACCAAGAAAGCCATATCTTTAAACTGGTGATTAACTCCATTCCATCTACTATGTCCAGCCCATCAAACTCAACAGAGATGGTACCCCAAGACAGAAAGGATCAGGACAAAAATTAAATCATGAATTAGTTTAATGATGTATTAAATGTATTCTTAAATTCAGTCAATATGATTATTCCTCAAGTATTTATTTTTCTCCTCCTATTGCATTAAAAATATTTGGTGGCAACTTTTGGAATGTCTCTTGCTTTGGAACTCTTTACACAGGAAGCCGTCTTTTCCGACTGCTTTGTTAAAAATCTTACTGTTTAAATGCAATGTTAAAAATCTGACTATTTAAGAAAGGTTTCAGTGATTTACTTTTATATCCAGAAAGAACAAACTCTATTTCTGATCCTGGCTTCTAAGTTCCTTGTTTGTATAGAATAGCAATTTGTAGTTAATTTAAACTAGAAAGTAGATGTTTCCTGTTTCCTCTTGAAATTTATTAGAGGATGACAAAATGAGTGCTGGAGCCTTATGCAGATCGTATAATGCTAAATCATATCCAAATAAAATAAGTGAATATCCAAATTGAGCTTCTGCATGTGAAAGAATACTAGGCATACATTTTTTTGTTAACTAGTTTCCCAGATGCAGATTGTTTATCATGCTTCTTGGAATTGTCCACAGAGCAATTATTATACCATCACCTGGTTGCTTTTGATGATTATGCAACTAATTTCTAGGGACATAATTTAATGGCAAACAAAATCAGTGGTTTAATATATCTGAAATACATTTATAAATTGAAAATGATGCATATACGTTTACCTTTATGTGCATATTCACATAAACACATTACTTGTATAACCTGAGAAAATACATTCACAAAGAAAAGTTACCTTTTCAAGAACATCATATTTTGCAACCTCAAACTCTTTAGGAAAATATGGAATATTTTCATTGTTATCTGAAAACCATCTGGAACGGAAAAAAAAGTCAGGTTATTTGTTGCTGAATATGGTTAATACCATCCGATCAGCAGGCTAATGGAGACAATGAGGCTTAACTTTTCCAAAGTCAGTGACAGAGGGTACTTCCACAGGGGGCTCTAGTGCTCCTCCAAAATACGATGCTGTTCTCGGGGTTAGGCAGCTAAGCTGATTTTCTTCAGGCTCAGCTGTAGTAAGCTTCCAATTCGTGATTGGGAAAATGGGAGCTCTGCAAAGCTGGAAACAGGGCAGGTTACACAGACCAGAGCTCACACCAATTCCCACTTCCAGGGTCTATGGCTCTCTCCATTCTCATAGCAATTAAGCCCCTGGAGTTTCTCATACTGAGCTTCAACACAGCTTTGTAGCTAATGACCTGCACTTCTAAAAACCTGTTACAAAAACAATTGTGATGCAAGGCAAGAATGGGGAGGGGGGACATAATGGTCATTTCTAACAATTTAATACTCCGCTATTGGTTAGAGCAGTGATGGCGAACCTATGACACGCGTGTCAAAGGTGACACACCACAACAGTTTGGGTGACACACCAGTGTTCACCAACACTCAACAACTATTCTCTCTGCCTGAGTTACCAAAGAAACTGAGTTTGTTTTACTCGTATTTCATTTTTGTAATTATTTGACGTTTCTTAATATAATACATAGCACCACACATGACTGGACTGTATTTTTTAAAATAAATGAATAAGTAAAGAATTGTTTCTCTTTTGTTCATGTGTGACATGCCAGCAGAGTCAAGTTAGGCATTTTCTGAATTTTTGACACACTGAACCCAAAAGGTTCACCATCACTGGGTTAGAGTGTTGTGAGTCACCCAGAATTGTTGGGAATCAGGCAGCATACAAGTTTAACAACAACAACAATATGGGGCTTGCTTTTTGGCTTTCATCCGCTTATCCTGAATATTCACAACGGTTGAGAGGACAATTACAGGACCCAATCAGCACCCACCACTTTTTTAAATTCAATACCCAAAATCCCCAGCTAGCATGAAGTCTAATATATTTTGAGTGTACTAGATTGAAGGAGGCTTATAAAAGTCATGACTACTATTCTTATTACCATTCTGGAGACTAAACAAGCATAAGACTAAATGCCATAATTAGGAACCATGTCATGAACAATTTTTTAAACAGAATATGCAGGAAGAGGTCAGAAGGCAAGTTCAGCTTTGATCAGGACCTTAATGTGTGGGAATTTTATTAGGACCAGCCACAATTTCAGTGAAAATTCCCCCAAAGAATTATAAAGCATAGGAAAAAAGCATCCACTGGTGTCAATTAAAACTATTTTTTGAACTTCAAAGCTATGGGGGACATTTCATTGGGACTGCAGCTAGAGAGATAAATCATTAAACCTTCCTTCCCTGCTCTTTGTGGTTCCAATTAATCCCCCTCACTTAAAAAACAAATCAACTTAATGCATGTTTATAGCTCCAAAATTCAGTAACCAACTGTTGAATAATGGCAATAATGTATGTTCTTCTGTTGGATTTCTTCTTTAAAAACAAAAACAAATAAAATAAGTACTTTAAATCTTCAACATACACATTTACTTTAAAATTTCTCAGTACCAAGATAATGATAACAAATCATAAACATAATAAAAAATTCTGGTCCTGATCCCTTCCACTGACATCATGACATCAATCTTATACCTTCTGTGTCCCTTTGCTGCCAAAAAAGGTTAACATTTTGTTTTAAAGTGCAGCCTCTGACAATAAACATACTGCCTGTCCTCTGTAAAGGGAGGAAATGCAGAACCTGCCTAGAGAGATGTCATGTAGGCAGAGAACTGTCAGCCTCTTTGTCTCTCCAGCCAACTTCTGACTACTGTACCTGACAGAGGCTTTCTAGGAACTTGGGCAGTGTTTTCCCATTATTTGCTCCCTCCACTGAGCACGTGACAGATTGACCCTAAAATATTCTGCATACAATGCACTGAGCTAATATTCTCCTATCCCCCAAAGATCTCCCTGGAGAACTTGGTTTCATTTTTAAACAAAAATAATAATAGAAAAAGTAAAGGAGTTACCTTAATTTTTCTACGTTTCTGCTGTCATCCCATTCATGCTTGTTATTCTCCTCAGAAACCCCTTTTTCCTTAGGACTGTCATCTTCGTTCATTAAGATCGCCTCCATACCTATTTGTCATGCAATATTTACTTTATATCTATTAGCTTGAATGAGTACAGAAGAAATGTAACCTGAAGATGCTCTAAAGCCTTGGGAAGATGGGATTGCCAGGGCCAATCTTAACATCTGACAGAGTGAGGCACATCTCAGCCACA
This sequence comes from Liasis olivaceus, assembly GCA_030867105.1. Lineage (NCBI taxonomy): Eukaryota > Metazoa > Chordata > Lepidosauria > Squamata > Pythonidae > Liasis > Liasis olivaceus. The sequence continues at coordinate 94,092,427 of CM061352.1, forward strand.
AATTTGGCATACCATGAAAGGACACCAAAGTTTTCTCTGATTTGAAGTTATTACTGGGCTTTTCATGCAGAGAGTAGGGTGTTTATGATGCTGCTTTGACAGTGAGAGGGTGGCATATCCTGTTTTGCTTCTTATGGAAAAATGTCTTAGACTGGGAAGATTCCACTGAAATTCTAACTTCATATTCTCATAAAATGGGGAGAGGTTTATCTACCTGTCATATAGTTCAAAATACTTTTGGATTACTTGTATAGCTGGAAATACTTTTGAATAAAATGTCACTCATTCAGAAGAAGTTTCCTTACCTGTTTCACAGGGCACTGTTTGGGATAGCTCATAGTTTTCCAACTGTAAAAGTCTTCTTTCTTTGATTGAATCCCATATGAAATCAACATTTACCACAGGCAGCTCATATTTCTGGATGGTTTTCAGATGACTGGGGCTGAGCGCATCAGCATCATCAGTGACAACATGAGTGCACTAAAATTACATTAGGACCCAACTCATGACATGGAACATTACCCTTACTGACCCATGTATTGCATGCTTGCCCAAAACCAGAGGTTTCAGGTGTTTTTTTAAACAATTGGACATAATTTTAATCACTTTTAACTGCTTTCTTTCTCACTGTCAATCTATTCCATGTATAGAATTTAATGCATCTCTTTATCTGTTTTTCTCAGAAAGGAGTAAAATCTCCCTTTGAGCCATGTCTGAAGTTTTCTTGCCAAAAGTACCCATGTGAGTCACCATTGCTTTCTCCTTCCTAGTCTAAGAAATAAATCCCATATCAAAAACATGTGTTTTGAATTGCAGCTTTTCTAGTAGAGGTCTCTATTTAAAAATATACTGTTTGTGTATCAAAACCATTAATCTGTGTCATAATGTCAATAACTTGTTTAAAGACACTTTTCTCATAATATATAGTATACAAAGAAGATTTACATTTCCTATGTAACTCCTACAAAAATTCAAATTTCTTCATTTCTGTAACAGTAAATCATGGTTTGCTATTATATCAGAATAGGCTTAGTTCTGTTTTCCCATACTGCCTATAATTCTAGATGTTGCAGCCTTGATACCTTGGATGGAGCAAGTTGGAGTCTATGACATAAAAGCTACTCTATTACATACAGAAGGCACAGAACCCAAACTAAATTGGTCATATTTACCATTCATTGATAGAAATATTTTTCCCTTTATCCAAGTGGGTTTCATTCTACACTGAAACTCCTTTCTTGAGTTTGCTGCTTTCCCTGCCAAAGACTCATAGAAATAAGGTTAAACATACCTCTTGATTTAACACAAATGCAATCTGCCCACCATTTTCCTTAATGCATCTCTTCAGTCTGTTCTTTTCCAGAATTGTTAACTTTTTCATTCTCAGAAAGAATGCACAGCTGGCAAAAACTGCAATTGTCATCCTGCAAAGCAAATTTCAAATCAGAATGGTTCCAGCAGGGATTTTTTTTTTTTAATTGTTTTGGGCCATGATGACTTGGACTTGCAGTTCTACCCTGAGTGTGCCCAGTAGGGGAAAGCTTCAATATCTTCTCAATACATGCTTGCAACATGGCTGGCTTCGTGATTATCTTTATTTACACTCAAAGACCAAGAATGCTTAAAACATAAATATAAATAAAATAAAAATCTGAATTCAAGTTCAACCAGATACATAAAATGTTTGCATTAGTAGCTACAATATTAAACAATGAATACAAATAGCAACTGAGCAAAATTTGGCCGCCCTTCTGAACATTAGAGAAAATTTATCAACTAAAATGGACTATTCAGCCACAAGACTTACTTATTATGAGATGTTCTGGGAGCCACACCGAAATGAGATAAGAAACTGACCAATTCAGGAGACTCAAGGCCAGATTTTAGAGATACTGTTATAATGTATTCTCCAGGTTACAGCTGGAAAATGATGATGAAGACTCCCCACCTACAGTGAGAGAACAGGGGAGTGGAATTTAGCATTATTATCACTCAGTTGGGTAAGGCTCCCTTGAATTGATCTGAAGCTTCAGTATTTAAAAGGTAAGTTGGTTAGAATAGTTGTTACATTAGTTGGCAGTGGAGTGTCTGTGAATGTCATACGCTAGCCTGGCAGAAGTGTCTTGTCCATAGTGGCTAATACTGGCAAGGTGAGTGTTGGTATGAAGTACTGGGGTTCACATTGGGACTGTGGCAGGCAGGAGATATAGTGAGGGGAGAAGGCTGAAGCATGTTAGGGTAGGTCTCTTCTTCTGGGCCCAGGAAGCTGAACTGGTGGGCACCTTGATCTCTAGCCACTGCTGGTAAATGCCAGGGGTGGGTACAATAAGACCATTCTAACATAATATGGTGATAGATAATTCCACAGATTTATGCATTATTGAGACCTAGTTGGAGAGTGACAGGGATGTAGACCTGCAATCTGCTCAACCAGGTTTCAAGTCCTACAACAACTATCACACCAAGGCAGAAGAGGAAGGGTAGACATGACTGTATGTAAGACTCTCACAATGATGGGGAGCATTGCCTTAGAGACAGCTGGATGTAAGTGTAGAATTGGACCATTCTGACAAGCTAGGGCTGGTCAGCCCTACAAAGCAGACCATACTAAGAAATAAACTCCCTGGAAGACTAGATTACTTCTATTTCTCATCACTTTGGTAACAGTTCTCCCCTTTCTCCTCAAGGCCATCCTCTTTACTTTTTACAGGCTGCTGCTTGTGCACTGACCACCTAGCTGTCCAGATGTGGCACTCCCAAAGTACCTGGATCTTATCTCAGGGCTGTTGGAGTTTCTAAGCCTTCTAGTCCTGGATATCTGTAATCTCCATCCCCTGCAGGATGGGTCTGATGTAGTTTATGAGTAGTGAATAAAAGCAGCTGATACACATGTTGTGTTAAATCACAAATGTGTCACAATATTGATTACATAGTTCAATGTTTAAGCCTATCCAGGATGGCATTGCTAGTTTTAGTCAAGTTTTTTTTCCCCCACAGCTACATGAAGATGCAAGGGATTGAAACTGCGAGTTTCTGCATTCAAAGCACATTCTTTATTCACTGATAGTTTATTAGTTTTTTAGCCTAGACTGTTATCATGGTTTGATTGCTAGCTTTTATGTGTTTATAGTTTTACTTTTCAAATTCCTTTGTTACATACTGACTTGGTATCTAACTGGCAGGCAGGAGGAATAAAAATATTAATAAATAAATTGATTCCCCTTACAGAGAGTTAAAGAATAAGTGTAACCATAGCAACAAGTAAAAGAACAAAAGAAAATGCAAAAGTACATTAAAATAGAGGTTTGTCTTACACCATGGAATAAATTAGGGTTTTCTTAACTATGGTTTACTGAATTAAGCACAACTGGGAAATTTGCACAAGACATCGAGTTATAATGTGGTTTGTTTGTTTTCAGCTTCATGTCATATATGAATCCAACAGAAAAGCTTATAGAGAGAACAACTTTATGAGGAAAATGAACAAATATTAGATTGTTATATTTCTAGATAATATCTTCCCAATATTGCTACTTAATAAATAATTATTTCTAACACGTCTATGCCAATTTCAGGTCCAAAGTCCAACAAAGCAGCTTATATGCAAATTTGAAATAAAAATTACTGAAACTATCTATGCATTCAGATTATAAAATAAAGCCGTTGAAAGCATTCTACAGTCCAGAAGAGAAAGTCTAACAATTTAACCAATTTGAATTAGATATCAACAATATAAACCAATCCAGCGCATTTTAACAGTAAAATAAAATGGATTTCAAGACCCATTTAAAATCTGATTAACAAGAGCAAACATTATATGCCTTAGGACATTCAGAATTGAGTCCTTTCTCAGATTTTCAAATGTCCTAAGCTTCATCTGCACAATTCCTAGGAGGTCAAACCCTACTAATTCTAGTGCCACTTACTTTTGAGTAATCATGCAGAAAATTCTATGCTATTTCTGAAAGTAAATCTTATCTACTCAGAAGTCACACTGAATGGAACAATTTACTTTAAGGCAAATATGTATCTTTCGGATTGCTACTTGAAAGAAAAAAAAAACTGGGCGAACACATCCCAGAATACACTTTAGGGAACACTTTAAGCAATGCTATGAAATTGTTATATGGCCTTAATTTTGTCCAACTCAATGCTTTTTTTAGCATACAAGATGCTATCATGTCGGCATACTCATGCCAATAATGACCAGAGTATGTAAGTGGGGGGGTGAGGGAAGGGAGTGGAAGAGGATGTTTAACCAAGATATGCTTAACAGTGTTTTTCGCACAATTAAGCCCCGGGCCAAACTTAATTGTTATTTTGTAGAGGGTTTTTTTGGTGTGTCAGCATATAAGGTGGGGCAGTTCAAATCTTATTATACCCCAAACCATTATTTATGTTTATCTAAAGTCATGCAAAAATTAGTGTTATGGAAAAACAACCATTCTGATTTGAGATAATTATTGCCCAGGGCTGAAGTAGATTATTTCTGCAAACATGGAAATACATAACGTAGATTAAACATTATGTTGGATTCCAGGGGAATTAAACATAAGCTTTGTGGCTCCTAAATACATTTATTAAGCTTTGTTGCAGTGATACTATGTGTATATTTATATTCTTCAGTGTACGTAACAGGCATGTGTACTAATTAGTAATAACACAGATGTGTATGTTAATCAGAATATGAATGAACTTTGCATTCTTTTTATTTAAAATTGTCATGGTCACGTAGTTTATTGAGGAGAGATTCTAGCAACTAACTAGAAGGAAAACCACCATGATCTGAAAGGGGACAAGATCCTTTCGCCTTGCGTGGTGTTGTTCCCACTCTTATCTAGTGCTCGTGTGCCTTTAATTCCTATAGATCACGCATAAATTCTGCATGAACTTCCCTGCCTTGCAGAGGCTACATTTTGCCTGGTGAAATTGCTGCTTGTCATTCTACTGTTGAAGGTACAGGTCCTACCGCAGCAAAATCCACAGACAAAGCATCGCTTCAGGTACAGCAAATTGTGAGGAGATCCTGTTAAAATACTGCTCCTCCTGTCCGGATTTGTTTGAAAAGCCAAACGAGAATGCGATTTAAATAAATAAAAAGCTACTTGCCTGCTGGCTGCTTTATTCCAGTTCTGCTGCAGAGACTTCCTGGTTCTTTAACTAAAGGGAAGTCCGAACCAAGTTGCACTAGGCTTCAAAGGGGAGGGCGCAGATACCATCGCCTTTACGGAAGCAAAGCCACCGATAAATCTGTTCCAGCTTGGGAATCAACAACAAACTGCAAGAAAACGATGTGAGCGCCCTCTCATGTGCTCTATGGATATTACACTTTTTCCCATCCTGCAAAGCCAAAGGAAAAAAACAGGAAGAAACTTGTGGCAAAACTAACACGTTTGTCATTCTCTGATGATTTCACTCTTCATTAGCTGCATTAAGTATTTATTTATTTGATTTGTCCCCGCCCATCTCCCCTACAATGGGGGACTCTGGGCGGCTTACAGTCACTAAAGTCACAATACATAGTTAAATTATAAAAAGTTTAGAAATTATAAAAGTTATAAAACTAGAAATTTACAAAACTAGAATAGAATAAAAAGCTAAAAACTCCAAGAGGCCAATAGGCCCCCACCAGGCCGCTAAGGGGCCAGCCAACCCCATTTCTGATATCCTCCCTCCCCGCCCCAGGCCAGATGGCAGAGCCAGGTCTTCAACTCCCTCCAAAAGGCCTGGAGTGAGGGGGCCTGTCTCACCCCCAGGGGCAAGATGTTCCAAAGGGCGGGGGCCACAGCAGAGAAGGCCCGCCTTCTGGACCCCGCTAGTTGGAGTTCTTTTACCGCGGGGATCCGGAGCATGCCCTCTCTATGAGGTCGGGTGGGACGGGTTGAAGTCGTGGGGGCGAGGCGGTCCTTCAGGTAACCTGGCCCCATGCCATGTAGGGCTTTAAAGGTGATAACCAACACCTTGAATTGGACCCGGAAGCAAACCGGTACCCAATGCAGCTCGCGGAGCAAAGGTGTTATATGGGTCCTTCTTCGGGCCCCAAAAATTGCTCGCGCGGCCGCATTCTGGACCAGCTGAAGCTTCTGGATACTCTTCAAGGGTAGCCCGATGTAGAGCGCATTGCAGTAGTCTATCTGGGAGATAACAAGGGCATGAGTGACTGTACGTAGGGCATCCTGATCCAGGAAAGGGCGTAACTGGTGCACAACCCGAAGCTGTGCAAAAGTCCTCCTGGCCACGGCTGCCACCTGCTCTTTGAGCAGGAGCCGTGAGTCCAGGAGGACCCCCAAATTACACACTGGGTCTGTCTGAGGCAGTGCTACCCCATCCAGAACCAACGATGACAACGTCCCGGATACAGAGGAGCCATTAACCCACAGCCACTCCGTCTTGCCAGGGGTCAGCCGGAGCCTGTTGTTCCCCATCCAGACCCTCACAGCCTCCAGGCACCGAGAGAGGGCGGTCACGACATCACTTACCTCACCAGGGATGGAGATATATAGTTGAGTATCATCAGCATACTGATGAGTATGGTCCTGAGACAGAAGCTAAAGTGTTGGGACAAGGTTAAGTAGAAGGAAAGGATGCAAGTTAGCAATAGTCCCTGAGAATTTCCTAAAGGTGGGAAAATTAGGTTGTATTTAGCTCAAGCCTCCGTCAAATCAGGAGCCTGTGGCTGGGTGTGCACAACACACTGAAACACAAACTGGCCAGCTCTGTTTTAGCCTACTGTTGCCTGATCCCACCATGAAGTCAATTAGCTTAGGTAATGCATGAAATTGGGCCCAATAAACCATGGTTAAGAGAGCATGATGTGGATGACACAGTCGTGTTTTTCAGATGGCAAAAGGAGACTATCTGAGGATTGTCTGCATTTCTGTTTCAGATGGGGGATGTCATCCATTATTCTGTCCCTGAATGCTAGATGTAACTTCATATCAGTAACACCTTCTAAGAACTAACACATTCAATCTACAGTTTCCATCTCTGAAATTCAGACTTCTGGCTGAATCATCTGGCTTAATTTTTAGACTTCCTTGTTTCTTCTCCATGCCTTCTTTTTTTTACTCAAATATTTTGCTTTTTAATAAAAGCATTGGTCTGTCATGGATATTGGCCATTAATAATACTATGTACTTCATAGAAGCGACACATTACGCTGATAAACTGATTGTTACATGTCCTGGGTTTGTAAGACACACAGATCTATAAACATGATCTGAGTTTGCTTAATACAACAGTATAAGCTGAAGTGCAGTTGGCTACATTTGTGGATCTGTGTATTATTGCCAAAACAGCCATAGTATGAAATTAAACCTTGGTTTCTGTTCAGTCTGTGAAAAATATCCCAGGGACAATATTAAGAACAATAGCTGAACATTCTGACAATATTAAAAATAGCTGATTGTTACTAATGCTAAGGTATCATTTTGAGCAAAGATTTCAAAGATTAGAGCTGCCAGATCTGAGTTGCAAATATCCAGATGACCAAGTGATGGCAGCAAAGAGACAAAACTCTGCTGCTGTCTATTGACTCTCTGGCATTTTGCAATGGAGATTTGAAAAGCATATACAGGTAGTCCTTGACTTATGACCACAGTTGGGACTGGAATTTATGTCGCTAAGTGATGCGGTCATAAAGTGCAACATCAAGTGACCACATTGCTTAGCAATGGCAATCCTGGCACTCCCTGTTGCTGTCGTTAACCAAATTCCACCTGTGTTTAGCCGAGAATCTGTTGCCTTTAAAACTCAGGCACCCTGAGTGGCATGGAGCTGAAGACCTATTCCGTGAATTTGGGAGAGAAAATAATTTTACCTTTGCAAAGGTAGCTTCTTAGCCTACCCAAAAATACAAACCACCCAGTAATTCAGGCAAAGCAAAAAGCATTTATTAACCGGGGGGGGGGGGGGGGGTCAAGTCTTTTTATAGGGTACAGAAACAAATGATACATACATTCGGTATATGTGATATGTCAGAAAGCAAGTAATCAAACAATAAAAGACATTAATTACACATGAGAATTGAACAACAGAAAACACTGATTACAGATAACATTCCACAATTGGCAAATTTATGGGTTACATCACTCTCTTTCCCAGCTGGGTTTGTGTCTTCAAAACTTGCAAGTGTATTCAAGGGCTTTTCAGAATACGCTCTCTATTGTTTAGTTGCTGAAAAAGCTAGTTTTGGCACATAAAAGAAAGAAGTGGTTTTGGCCTGAATTTCAAAAGGAGGCATGGATGCCATGCTAAAATGTTAATATCACCTTTATTAAAAAGCTAATAATGAAGCCTAAAATTTCAGGTAACAGACCCACCCCAATCTAAGTCATTCCGGGCTTTGTCACTCCCAGCCCCGAGCCTCGGTAAGGTAAGGGACTGCCTCCAACTCCCCCACCTGCCTACGTCCTCCCCCCATCTCCACCCTTTCGGCTGCCCTGCATTCTGCCTTGTGGGGCGGCAAGCAGTCCCAGAACCAAGCTCGGGGGCTTCTTGGAACGCTGGGGCTCTGGGGCTGCAAGAAGCCCCTTAGCCACAGCGCAGTGTGAAGCCCTTCGCAGTAGAAAGCCCAGCCCCAGCCTGGCCCAGCAGCGCAGCCCAAGGGGGCCTCTTGGTAGACTGTGGCTGTGGGGCTGTAAGAAGCCCCTGAGCTACAGCGCAGCGCAGCGTAGCGCGAAGCCCAGCCTGGCCCCATCTACAGTATCTCACCATATACTAACCAAGATATGGCCCACATTTGTGGCGTATCATGCTATGCAAACTCAGTTAGTTTGGCTTGTAAATTCATGGTTTAGCATACTATATGTGAAATATTTGCCAGGGCAGAAAGGCAGTGTACAAATCAAATAAGCAAGTATTGTTTGGAAAACCATGGTTTATAAATTAACCATCACTGTACTTCCTTTATTTTGTTTGTTGTTGTTGTTCAGTCGTTAAGTCGTGTCCGACTCTTCATGACCCCATGAACCATATTGCGCCAGGCCTTCCTATCTTTCACTGCCTCCCTGAGTTTGCTCAATTTCATGCTCATTGCTTCAGTGATGCTATCTAGCCATCTCATCCTCTGCCGTCCTCTTCTCCTTTTGCCTTCCATCTTTCCCAGCATCAGGGTCTTTTCCAAAGAGTCCTCTCTTCGCATTAGGTGACCAAAGTATCCGAGCTTGAGCTTCATTATCAATCCTTCCAATGAGCAATCAGAGTTGATTTCCTTTAAGATTGACTGGTTTGACCTCCTAGCAGTCCAGGGGACTCTTAAGAGTCTTCTCCAGCACCACAGTTCAAAGGCATCAATTCTTCCCTTTATTTTGTATTATTTTGTAATTATTGTTCACAATTCCCACTATTCAGAGCAAAATTACCCTGACAGACTAGCGCACTATCTTTCTGTGCTTTTTCAAAAGGCTTTTTTTAACTTTTACATTATGCAGTGAAATTATTTCCTCACTTTAAAGCTTATTGTTGTGGTGGTGATGACGGTTACAATACTGTATACCTAGAGCTACACTTTCTTTTAGAGGGAGGGACTTCACCCCTCCCTTTAACTGCCGCTAAGTTAGGCCAAGAGACATGACGCAAAGTAACATTTTCCCGAAACGTCCTGGGAGTTGTAGTCAGTTACGCGGCAACTGGCAGGGACTTGCCGGACGATGAACTACGACTCCCAGAACGCTCTGCGCTCCCTTTTCAGCCTGTGGCGCTGGTTGCTCTGAGGATGGCGGTAGGTTTGTAAAAGGTCTGACTGTCGGCGCTTCCCTGGCGGGGGGTGTTGGGAGTCGAGCGAGGTGAGTGAGGAGACTGAGAGGCTGGATGTGGAGGCTTGTTGTAGTCGTGTTTCTTGTGCTCTCTTTCACCAAGATATATTTGTGTTCAGTGTTTGGGGGAAACGGTTGCGACGAGGAATTCGCTTACTGTTTAGATCCCGAGCCCACCTTTAGGCCCGATCTGGGCTAGAAGCCCCGCCGTGATGTGTTTATGGTGCCGCCTGCCTCCCTTCTCCTCTCGTTCTCGCGCCCGCTGATTCGAATTTTTACGAAGAAGGCAAACGAGGCCCCTAGGCTACCTAATGAATATATTGGCATGTTGGCGCGATCCCTGTTTAGATTGGGTCAAACACGGCAGTTCGGTGTAGTGGTGCCGTCCCAATGTTTCGGGAACATAACATAATCTCAGCTGGAGTATTTTTGGAGTTGGGACTCCATTGCCCTTGGAGACACCAGCGTGGAAGGTTTATGGCTTACCTGGGTGCATATCAAGCTTATGTGTTAGGGCTGACACTTGTATCCTATCTTTCTATGTTAAAAAAAAAAAAAAGGAAATTAGCAGATGTATTAAAAGGGTGGAGTCAGAAATCCAATAGTCCTTTTTTACATTTTCCTTTTCCCCCCTATTTTTTTGGTATTTAATTCTTGTTAAATTTGCTCCATTTATCTATTTTTCCTTTCATTAACGTGTGTGTGTATAGTAACAATACAATAATAATTATTAATGATAATAGTTAACAAGGACTCAGTTATAGTGGCAATGAGTGCACCAGTCGGAGACTTGAAAGAACAGGTTAAGGATAGATCATAACTAAATAATGGAATGTTTATAATCTTTAATCATATTATATAAACGTCACTATTGAAATGATACATAACAATAAACAAGATTTATAACATAATAAAAAGGGGGGAAAGCACTACAAACTATGGGCGACTTATAAATAAAAATACTGTCAGAAGCAACACAGAAAATATTTTTATAAAAGCTGCCTAAATTGGAATGTGGAGCAAGGTTCTGTTGAATTCTGTCAGAATAATTGTGAAATTACTTGTTCAGGCAGTCCAAGAACTGGACATGATTGAATGGATTAAAAAAAAAACAAAAACTGAAATGCCGAAACAGTAAGTCTGCCTCACACCAGCGGGATAGCAGTATTGATTAGTTGTTTAATTATCAGGGTGAGATTGGTCATATTTTCATATTGTTTTTATATATTTTTGTTATGTTTTATAGTTTTTCATAAATATGTTTTTGATTGTAAGCCACCTAGAACTGAAAGAGTGGGTAGCATACAGATACTGTAAATAAATAAACCTGGTATCCAAATAAAAAAATACAAATGTAAATAGATGTTGTATTAATAACAGTAAATAGACTGTGGGATTCAGTAAATAACAGCAACTGGGACTGCAAGGGTTGCTGTTGCTATGTGATACAGTAGCGCTTTAAAACCGCATCACTTAGCAATGGAAATTCCAGTCCCAATTGCTGTTGTAAGTTGAGGACTACCTGTATATAAATAATAGTGTGTTTTTATTTTCTTTTTAAAATCATTCAGGAGTTGAAAGTGGGACATCAGATCTGTCAAGCTTTCCAGCAATTCAGATTACTTAAGGTTGCACTATTGTTTTAATTTTCAAGATGGCCACCTCAACAGATTTGAATTGGGAAGAAAACTTGATTTCACATTGGATGTCTAATGCTGCCCGTGCTGGAGTCATACTAAATCCTGCTTTCCCTGGTTTGAAAACCACCAGAGCAATCAATAATGAAAGTGTCTCATTAGATCATGATGTTAACTTGCTGTACAGCTCAAGTAGCATTTCTTTAAGTGAAGACATCGTGCACAAAGAGCAAACACTGGAGCCTAAAAGTTCTTATGAGGAAAAGTTGGACTCCTCCAAAACACTTTTTTCAGCTTCAGCGTCTAACAAGGAACAAATGTTAATGGTTAAAGATGTTCCAGCCTGGTGGACACCCATGGAAACTGAACCTGGTTCTGATCAATCAGATGATCTGGGTGAAGGATGCTGCACTGAATTACTCTTACAAAAGCTGGAACAGGTAAAAAACACTAGATGACTATTTTTTTTTAGACGGATTAAAAATATTCTTCTTTGTGATAACTCCTTCCCCTTCTGAGGAGTTAACAGATAAATAGCTCTATCCTTTTGCCAGGGTAACCTCCATGAACTTACTACTTCATATGCTGTTATAATTTCTCTACTCTTGCTAAATTTGGGGAGAAATATTGCTGTTTCATTTGAATTTCAATCTGGTACCAGCCAGTAACAAATCCAGACTTTTTTGCCTGTTTTAATGCTAAACTCTAATCTAGAAATTGCACAAGTCAGATGTTACTTGGGCTTAGCCTTCAGTGAAAGAATTGTTATTAAAGTATATTCTTATTTTTCTTAACACTGTTTCACTTACTGTATTAGCTAATTAGTCTAATATGTAAGGTCTAAAAATAACTTTGCCTGATTATACTCAAAAAGCTCAAAGAATTGCAACACCACAAGAAGGAACTTCTGAGAAGGCAACAAATGGAGCAAATTCACCGATTAATGGAAGAGCAACAACACCTACTTTCCATGGTTGCTGAGCAGCAAGAACATACTGGTGAGTAAGTAGTGATATAGCTTTAAAATGTTTAATAGAGATTCAGAGATTCATTTTACACATGCTTTTTTGTATTTTGAGATAGCTGGTATAATCCATTTTTCTTGTTGGCTAGTTGATCAGCAATCATCTGAATTGAGAAATAATCTTGCTTTTTTGGAAGATGGATGTTGAGAGCTCTCCATTTTTTTTCAGATATCCTTAGCAATGTGTAAATATGTGCCATAATTCTCCCTTTGCTATATAACTGTTTAAGCATCCTATGGCTCTCCTCCAAAACCTTGATTAGAGAGACATTTTATGGATGCTGCTGCTAAGACCCATAGCCTCCTGTTTTTAAACACAAATTCTAGAAATTTGAACTTTCAGATTGTACTTTATGCATGAATTCATGTTATTAAAACATACCCTTCTTACAAAACCACAATAGACCTTCTTTTTAAAAAGGCATGGAAAATTTGAGACCCATTTAACACACTTAGCAAGCTGCAAAAACAGGAGACTTATCAAGGTTTTTGTAAATGAGAATAAATGGCTGAGCTGTGTTTAGAGTTCTGAAATAAATATGATTCTCATGGTCTAGTGTTAATTTTGACTACTGGATAATGATACCTTTGTATTTTTGAAAATATTTAAATAATGGTAAGAGACCCGTGAACAAAAATGCGAAAAATTCTCAGCCCAAGATTTTCAGGTTTATTCTTCTATGTCCTCTAACTATACAGATAATTCAAAATACATATCTGTAGAATTACAAAGTAATAAGAATTTCAGGCTTTTCATGATTGTAAATAGCAGATGCAGAAGGGAATAGAAAAGGTGAATGTTCTAGTTTTCCACAAGTTAATTTAGTGTGTGTCATTTTGTGTTTAAATGAAAGGCTCTCCTGCAACTGAAGATGATGGAACGCAGAACTATGCTGGATCAGTTTGTTTGTCCCCTGTCCCTTATTTTCCACTGTGCCACAGTAGAAGCAATACTGATTGGAACAGTGCATCACATGTTTCTTCTCCTGTGGAGCAAAGAGATTATTTACAAAGTTTCAGCAATAACCAAATATTGAAGCAAAATAATTCTGCAGACCCTTTTTGTAAGAAGCAATCTTCAGACAGTTCTTTGAAAGGGAAGAATGAATTGAAACTTGAAGACCAAAAGACTATTTCAGGTAAAGCAAATCTCTATCCTAACTAAAAAATATATGTGTTTCTAACACAGGCCAACCTGAATTAGGGTTACTGGTATAATATAAATGTAGTTGTACAGAAATTTGCTTACCATCGGAGAGTATGTTTTTCTCTCTTACTGAGAGATCCCAGTGTTTCCCCTGAGCATGGAAATTTTTCTAGGTTTAGCATTGAGGGTTAAAAAACAGTGAGAAGCTTTCCCTTATTTCAGAGTCTTTCCAAATTTCAGCATAAGGAAATACCTTCTGTATACTGCTTGGAGCTAGGTGGGGGGATGTGGTGAGCTTGGGGCCTTGGAGGTATTCAGATTCATGATAAGAATTTGCATCATCTTTCTTAAGAAATGTATTCCAATTCCTGGGGACGACTTTTTTTAAACTAGCAATTAAGGCTAGTTAAAATGTTAATTATTTTTATTAAGTTTTTCAATCCAAACTCATTTTCTCCCTTTACCTCAGTAATAATTTTATTTGAAATGATTTTCTTATTACTTGCATACATGAGATCTTATATAGAAGATTATTCCTTCTGTTATCCCTTCTGCATCTATACAAACATGCCAGAAACAGGTTCTACGCACACCCTAGTATGCATGTAGGCAATATATGCCCTGAGCTCTTTTGGATTCTGTATGTCTGGATTTGCCAATAACTGTTTTCAATAATGTGTTTTAACATTGAAATCCACTTCACATTTAAAGGAACATTTGCAGCAATGTTTCCAGTGCTTCTGTATTGCAAATGTGATAAGCTAAGAGAACTAGTGGCTTGTCTAAGACCAATTAGTAATTTGAAATGAACTTTTGGTGAGTGCTTTTATTTACACTGAATTTTTTTTCTTCCTAGCTTTTTTCCTGCAGGTGCAGGGTTCGCTTTTAAAAAAAAATTTACACTAAATAATTGGGTAAAATTCTGTTTTTTATGGGTACTAAATTGCATTAGTCATATGTTGGATCTTAGGAAGCCAGTGGATCTCCTATTTAACATATGTAACAAATTGGTTCCCTTAAAAGAATTTCTATAAAGTAATGTTGCATTCTCAAAGGAGTAACAAGTAGTTTCATTTCCATCTTTCAGAATATGGATGAGAGAAATGGTCCAATTAAAAAATCCAGACTTTTCACCATGAGACTGAATTTTGTGTGTGTGTGTGTGTGTGTGTGTGTGTGTTTCTTTCTTTTCATGGTCTGTATGTTAGACTGTTGGATTGTAGGAGGAGACAATTTCCATTGTTCTTATGTAAACCAAATTTGAATACCTTTGAAGAGTAGAGTGAAATTCTAAAAAAATCTTTGAGGTTGTACACTGCTCTGTATTTACTTCAAAGGTGGCTATTAGCAGGTTTCTCAACTGTTCTCTGAGGTTTTAAAAATATTGGGGGGAAAAATAGTTCTACCTCCTTCCCCATTAATGCCAATTATGGGTCATGGCTCTTTCCCAAAAAACCTAGCAGCAGTAATGTGTGGAGACAGCAAAACTTGTTCAAGCTAAGGGATTATTTAATAAATAATCAAGTAATCCCAGAAGGTATTTTAAAGCAGAAACTGGCATGTATGAACCTTAATTGGCTGCTAATTAATGAAATCAGTTTTTTTGTTTAAAATAAAATCTGTAAGATAGCATTGCGACCATTAACAGATTTTGAAAATTGTATATTAGAACCTTCAGAGTCTTCTAAATATCTAATATCCAAAATATATGAAATCCTTTTAGAAATGTTGGAGTGGGATCAACATCTCTCAAAGAAGCATGAGAATCATATTTAAGAATCAATTTCTCAGAGACACAATGGGCTACACTTTGGAAGAATTCTACACTACGACCTATATCAGCAAAGATCAGAGAAAACTATTTAAAAGTTATTCATAGATGGTATTATATCCCCATACAAGTTGCTAAAATTACTGGGAGAGGCCCAGATAATGTGGTAAAGCAAAAGGCACCTATATCCATGTATGGTGATCCTGTGAGGTTATACAAAGATTCTGGACAGAAGTGATTAAAGCATTTAACAGGATGGATATTGGAAAATTTAGTTACAGTCCCAAGATACGTTTACTGTCATTATTTAGTGAGACAACTCATAGAACTGAAAACATAACTATTCAATACATGATGGTTGCTGCAAGGCTGACTATAGCACAATATTAGAAAAATACAGAACCCCCATCATTAGATCTCTGGTATGAAAAATTATGGAAGATTGTTGTTATGGAAAATTGATGTATAAAAGATGGGAGATGTTGGGATATACTAGAAAAGTTACCTTTGACTTAATTTGGGAAAGAGTATCCTTTTTGCAAAACATAATAGGACAAATTCTTTTGGTTTACCCCAGTTTATACAAAGATTGTTCTTGGAGTCTTGATTTGTTCTTAGATCTTTTTAATAAGTTTGTTAATTCTGCTGTGTTATTTTTAAATTTTAACTGCTATCTTTCACTTTGTTATTGTTTTATTATCTGTTGCCAAGTCATATGTCCCTCTCCCTGTATCTATGCTTTGATTTGTTTTCTAAGCAAAATAAAGTTAATTAAAAAAAAAAAAGCTGGAAGAGAGGAAAATCGAGGAGATCTTGGCTAGAAGGGTAACCTCACTGTTTTTTTGACAAAGATTGCAGAAGAATTACTTCTGTGTATAAAAGAACAGTGGGGACAAGCTATGCATGACTTTTTCTTTTGTAGGAAGAAATCAACAGTCTCCAGAACAAAGTCTACAAGGAAGTATAGAAGGTGACAGCGATTGTGAAGAACAAAGGAACACGGAGGCCTCTAAAAATCTGACTGCAGGGAAGTATTCAGAAGCTGTAAATGCAGAGGAAAGGTAAAGAAGTAAAACTGCAGTATTACAAATGCTGAGACAAAAATCTAAAAGCAATTAAGTTTATTAAGTCGATTGTATTTATTTTAGTTGAAGCTGAAAGAATGGCACAGCAGGATTATTCCCTGCATAGAAAAAAATTCCAGTAGGCTAAGTCTGCACGAATATAAAACTTTAAAAAAGCAGAATTTCAGAAGGATAATCTCATTTAAATGTAGTTCATAAAATGGTAGGGAGAAATTGAATGCTACTACTAAGAAGCTCGCTACCACTATTTTGAATATTTCCTAGCCTGACTCTAGAATCTTTATGCCCATTGAGAAAGTATTTCAAATTATGAGGGTAGTAAATAACAGGGCAAGAATAGTCTTCACTTGTATTTCTTCATTTATACAGATAATAAGATAGATGCCTGTTGTGGAAAGTGGTCAGTGTAACACCAAGTTTTAAAAAGAGATCAAGGAAGTTCTAAACATATTACCATTAGTTATTATTTAATATATATACCATTTCTTATGCCTCAGCATTTCAAAGCAATTTATAATCAGCAATAAAATATTTAATACAAAACTTAAAATATTAGTTAAAATAAAGGCAGGGGAATTCTTCCAACATTTGTATCAGGAATGCCTGGGTTGAGGGGTGACTTTTCAGCAGGCATCCAAAAGATGTTAGAAGAGATACCCAAATTTCAAGGGGGAAAACGTTCCAGAGCATGGGCACTATCATAGAGAAGGCCCACCCACTAGCAAATCATCAGTTAATGCATGTAGCAAGACCCTTAATGATTGCGGTGATGGTGATTTGGTAGATATTCTGGTTCCAATTTCTTTAGATTGTTAAGGGCCTTGTGCATCATAATCAATACTCTGAACCTGGACAAGTAATTCGTTGCTTCAACAGGTAATATATGGCCAAGTGCCCCATTCAGTAAATCTGACCATGATATTCTGCACAGCTGCAGCCTCTAAACCAAGTACAAAGGTAGCTCCTCGTAGAGCACATGACAGCAATCTAGATATGAAGTGACCAGTACATGAACAACTGTAGCTAGGCTACCTTTGTACAGCAAAGGGCAGAGTTAGTATACCAACCAAAACTGGTATGTTAATATCTATTTCTGATGGAAAGGTAAACATGAAAGGTCTAACTATAGTAGGTATGACATCTTATAAATGGCAAAAGGTGAAAATGTACTAAAACAAGCAATATTGTTAGATTTATTAGGATACTATTATCGTGCTGCATGGTCTAACAATTTTTAATTAACTAAATACAAGAAGAATAAAAAGTATAAACAAATTATAACAATGTTTTGATTCTCTTGAAACAGGCCTATTCCTACTAGTATGCAAGAGAGAAAGCAAACATTTGAGGAATTTCTAGAAGAGCAGATACGATTGGAAGAACAGAGGTTGAATGAAAAAAGAAATCACAAGGTTAATAGTTACAGTATACAAAATGGGCCAGTTTCATAATGTGAGAATAATTTTTTCATGTAGATGTTGTACAGATTTTAGCAAATATGGAATTCCGACAGATTATTTTGATAATAAATTAACATATATAAATAACAGAAGTTCTTACATATATACAAATTGCTTTTTTTTAGGTCGTTGGAACAGCAGGATTCCAGAAACCAGTTTCAAAACAACCTTTTCTAAAACGAGGTGAAGGCTTAAATAGATATACCAATGCCAAATATAAAGTAGCTAAACAAAAAGAAAGTAAGACAATTCTTCAGCCTGATCCTTTAGAAATTAAGAATACAGTTAAAGCAGACAAAATGCAGCTTCATCGGAAAACTGCCCCTTCAAATAAAGTTTCTGACAATGTTGTGCCTAAACTTGGAAATCAGAATACTAAAACAAAAAAGACCTTGTCTTTTTCTGCTCGAAAGACAACAGTATTCAGAAATTGCACTGGAAAAGGTATTTCTTTATCCTCAAGGCAAAACTGTAATGAAACTAAACCGGAAGTACTGAGAAATTCTCTAAGATCAGAAATAAATGGAGAAAAAGAAAAGAATAAAGAAAATGTAATACCACTTGCAAAGGTGCATGAAACTGATGTCAAATTACCAGCAGGAAAAGAAGCACTGTCAGAAGTAACTGAATTTCTTATAAATCCACGGGAAAAACACCAAGAGCTTTCTTTTGAACTTTCTTTCCAGAAGAAGTTGGGAAATTGGGAAGCTGAAAAAGAAAAGGAAAAAAATGAGTTGGATGAATTTTTGTTTTTAGAGCAGGCTGCTGATGAAATATCTTTTGCCAGTAACTCCTCACTTATAATAAAGATCTTGGATCAAGGCCAGCAAATTTCCTCAGGGCATAGACTGTCTTCTACTCCTATTAAATCAAGGTTGCAGGAGCAGCAGATGAATTTGTTAAATGTCACAGCTGCGAATAATGTAAATGGAAAAAATTGGGTTTCCCAAGCATCTAACCATGAGAGACACAAGGATAATTCCCAGGCACCAGAACCATTCATGGTTCGTAAAAGTTCAGCTGACTATGAAATGCTTCAAACTTCTCCCTCTGCTGAATTTCAAGATTGTAAAAACACTGAATTAGATGAAGATAAATCTGATGGAAGCAGTGAGATGACTTCTGAAACTGAAGAAGAATTTGAGATTACCATAAAGCCTGCAAGTGTGGGAGCTGATAAGACCACTTTGAAAAATCTCAGTGACAGTCCTGAATATTTAGAGTGCAAAGAACAAATGGAAAGCACAAAGAATGCTATCAGTCCTGATTCACTGGGAAAAGATGGTGGTCAATCTAGTGAGCTATATAGAGATGCTGCATCTCCAAGTGTATGTTGTAGTGACAGAAATAAATTTGAGTTTGATGATGAAATCTCATGGTCTGACTTTGAGGAGAATAACAATCTGTGTACACAAATTCCAGATAGGGATATGGTTTCTAAAGTATCTCTGTCTCCTGATTGTTCTAAGACACCTTTTCCTGATAAAGTGATAAAGAGGAAGATTGCCATGGTGAAGAAAGGGGATGCGCTGCTGAAACAAAATATAACTGATAATGAGGAAACTGAGCCTCCCACGTCAGATTTGATGCTGAAGCTCTTTCCTTCCCTAAAACCTAAACAGAAGGTAGATGCACAATCAAGACATGAGATCAAATCTAACATGACTCAGGAAGAATCAAGCGGTAAGGGAGAGAGAAAAATCAACTACTATATATAAGAATTAGCCATATATTATTTTGTACAGAATTTCCTATATACACATGTTCTTTTATATGGCAAGAAGTTCCATTGCACTGTAAACCATAACCAAGAGCCAGAAATTACAGAATGGGCATGTAAAGCATCATGGTTTTCAAATCATGTGCAGAAGGTTTATGTAAGACACATAGAGAATTTAGGTATCTATTCAATGCATATTTTGCAGGCTGTCATAAATGGTTTTAATTAAAATACTTGTTTCTGTTCTTTATGGCTTTGGACCAAGCTTTCAAACAGTGCAGAAAAATTCCACAGATCAAAAAGTATCGTGATTATTGTCCATTATTTGTTTTTGAACAAATTGTTAATTTCCAAATGACATTTATTGGAACCATTTTATGTTTTCATATTATTTTCTATTAGTGGTGTTGTGAAAGTCAGTTCTCAAGACTGAGAGAAGCAGTTTTCAAAATAAATAGCAGAGGGCACACTTCTGCACAAAGTGGCAGCTCTGCATCAGCTCATTGGTTTGATAACTGCTAATCTCTGTATTAGTTGAGAATGGACTCTCATGGATGTCTTTAAAAATACATTAATAAACTGGAGCAAGTCCAGAGAGTGGCCACCAAGATGGTGAAAGGATTGGAAACCAAGTCCCACGAGGAATGATTAAAAGACATAGGTATGTTTAGCTTGCAGAAGAGAAGTTGAGAGGGGACATAATAGCTGTCTTCAGCTATCTGGCTACCGTCACATTGTAGAGGGTTGGACTTATTCTCACTCACTCCAGAGGGTAAGGTTAGAACTACTGAGATGAAACTTCAAAGGGGTAGGTACAGATTAGACAATAGGAAGAACTTGACAGTAAGAACTCTCAATCAGTGGAATAAGTTATTGCAAAGAGTAGTTTCTTCCCCTTCACTGGAGGTTTTCAAACAGAGGTTGGATAGTCATCTAGTGGGGAATGGTGTAGTGAGTCCTGCAGTGTGTAGGGGCTTGGACTTGATGACCTCTTAGATACCTTCCAGTTCTATGGTTCTGTGTCTGTAATAGCTATGACTGGAGTATTGTTTTTAAATAATGATTGATATTTAAAACTAACCTCATGAAATCCTCAGCCGAGACCTAGGTATTTATCCAATTTTACAGTGAGATGAGTATATGAGATCTGATACATATTCAAATATTGTATGACTTGTTGCCTATTAGGAGAAACTGTGCGTTCACAGCTCTTGAAAGAGAAACTTGTTGAATTGGAAATGGAAATTGAAAGGTTCAGGACTGAAAATGCATCCCTATCAAAACTTAGAGAAGAGCATGAAACTACACTGGAAAATCTTAGGTAATCTCTTTTCTTCCTTTATTCCATCCCTATGCAGAGAGAGGAAGGGGATCATTAATGATCAACAAGCTATGCTCCTTTTGAACAAGAGAGTTCGGGCCCCTTAGCTAGATACATTAACTGAAAAGGCTTTTTTTTCCTTTGACAACCTGGAACAGTATATATCAAAATTCAGTCATTGTTTCCATATCTTGTCAAAATTAGAGCTGTTATTATTAACATAAAATATATAATTGATATATATATTTCAAAAATAATATGATTAATCAATGAATTTAATATTAAAATTTTATAAGGGCCTTTTTCAAAAAGAGCAGTTGACCATACCTTAGCACAGTGTCCAATGATCAATTACCTAAGAATTTCTACTTTTGAATAATTACAAATACATGTTCCTTTTTGTTTATTTAAAGTTACATCTGTTGAAAAGATATAATAATCATAATTCAGGAATACATTCTACTTTTTGTTTAGTTCTTTTTTTTCAAATACAGACTGAATGGCTGTCGATTTTGGGGCCTCCCAGATCTAGGGACTTCCCATCTTTTGTCTTGGGTGGATTTGCATCTGTTGAATCTTCCAGTATAAATGGAAAAGATATCTAGATATCTATTCTAGATATCAGAACAATTTAGGTATAGATTAATAAAACCTCTTCAATTGCTACATTAGAAAAAATCACAAAGTTAAAATAATGAAACAGGCAGGAACTACATTTCTATCCAATTGGATGGCTTTTATAGTTTATTTCAATAGCCACAGACCTACTATTGGTAATATTTTAGATATATGCTAATTATATTTAATACCTAACTTTTCATATTTTTAGTAGATTCTTTATATTTTCTATTTTTTTTCTCAGTGCATCGTGGATTTCTGTTATTTCGTTACTTGGTAATGTTTGTTAATCATAGTTCAATAAAAAAAAAAAATTAAAAAAAAAATTCTATCCACAAATGTTTGCCATTTTACTTTTCCAGAACAGCAAATAATAAGTATAATAATAATTATAAATCCTTATTATTTCTAGTAAAAATTCATAAGTATTTAATTAGTTTAACACTATGTTAAACTCTTGGGTATGGTTGTTTCTCTTCAGTTAAATTGCATGTATTCTATGCTTATTCCTGCTGATTCAGTATCCTGATACCATTCTGTATTGTTGTAAATGTTCCATTATCAGTTCTAGAGAATTGCTAGGATGAATAACTGTAAGTACAATATCATCAGCATATAATTTTAATTTACATTCTTAATTTGTAATTTGATGATGCCAAATCATCCTTGCTAATGCCAATAAAAATAGAGAAGGGGAAAGAGGGCTTTTGATTAAAACATGTTTTATATAGATCTATCTTTTATCTTTGTTGTTTGGTTCTTGATAAATATTTTGAATCCCTGATAAAAAGTTTGAGCCAGACAATCCAATTTTGTTTCCAGATCTTGTTGGATCATCTTAATTATATTCTCTTCTAAGTGTTTAAAATTTCTTTTTTACTTTTTGCAGTTCAGTTATAAATAAGTCACTGAGATCTGCTAATGTAAAAGAAATTCCAACTTCTTTGTGTTTCTTGGTCTTCTGCCAAGTCTTCTTTTTTCTCTCAAGTCTTCCTCTTTATTCTGTATTCTTCAACTCATTTTTTAAAGAATAAAAGGCAGACCTATAACAATATAACACTGAGAGTAGAGTTATACATGCTATTTCAATAACATTCAACAATTCTGTGCAATTCAGTATAAAAAAGAACTTAACATGTGACACTTACTAAAAATGACAATAATATCAAGTCTCACATTAACAAATTATTTTCAAAATATTATTTTTCAGTTTTGAAACTTAATCCTCTTCATTTTCAAGTTTAATATTTGATCAAGTATACAGATAGTTGTGTCAAATCTGATATATTCCTTATATTGGAGTTCTCTCTTGAGGTGTTGTCAGTATTACATAATTGTCTCCAAAAATCAATGTTTCCAAGTTATATGGTGATATCTGATTTTTGTGTGATAAATATATTTTGTAATTTTTATTCCGTAAACTTTCAGGAAAGAAAAATCGGGCTTTGAACACCATAAAGCGCAAGAGCTTGCTCGAATAGAAGAACTTAAAAAAGAAGAAGCAAGAAAATTGCAGAAAGAACGTAAAGTTTTTGAGAAGTATGCACAGGCAGCTAGAGCTATTCCAGATAAAAAAGAGCGTGATGAAATTCAGGTATGAATGCAAGATAAATAACTAACCTAATTGAGGCAACTGAATAATGGCAAAAAACTCCATTATCTAAAGGTATCAAAAGTAAATATAGATTGTTGTTCTTGTAATCAGTTCATTCTATAAAACATTCAGCAATGTTCCATATGAAATCGTCTTAAATTCAAATGTAAAATCAAATGGGTCCTATATGTTATACATTGCTGTGCCCCATGTGGTTACCATGTCCAATTCTGATAGTGGTGGCAGCTGGATAATTAATTTCAGTAACCCATGTGCTATGGTAGTAAGCGTTATGTAGCAACTGGTATACTTTAGAGACCTCCTCTAATTTCTTTGGACCTGGGCTTCAGCGTGAGAATAGAAATTAAAGCACCAGTTATATTTTTGGGAGTTGACATGTTTTTAAGAAGAGGAGCAATATATGACCATAATACCAAAGAGATTAATTTTTTTACCACACTGCAGTGAACATAACACTGTATAGAGATTTTAAGTGATTTCCCTTATTTCACTGTACTGGCCTTTTTCCTGTGAAACAACTAGCTTGCTAATGAAAAGAATAGGCCATGTGATTTGTACTAAGTTCAAGCAGACTCCCATATATTCTGTTCCAACTGTGAAGTTTTTAGGAGAAAATGTACATTCTCTCATTCAGTAAGCTTGGCTGTGAAACCATCTTTATATAATCATGAACTGTTTCTTCTTGATCTTTGGAAACAGAGAGCATCCTACTTTTTTTTATTACAGCACTAGAATCCCTGCATCCAGTAATTATTATCACAATCATGTGTGACTGTGGGCTCTTCCTCATAGCCATGCTACTGTGCATTTCTCCAGTCCTTGAATCAACAGAAAAGCAGATGACATAACTTGTCCTGCCCTGACAGTACCTCAAGTAATGAGGTCTGCGAGTAGTCCTGCCCTGACAGTTTTACTGCAGAACAAATCAAGGACAGTAATTGGTGAGTTCTCCTAGCTTTATTTCCTCTCCTGCCCAGTGGCACTAACTGGCAGGAAAAAACACCACCAGTTGTATCAAATCGTGGTGCAGGAGGCTTAGTTGGTATGTGTGCGTGCCTAAAAGGGAAGCACCTTTCAAGTTGCCTAGGGGAATAGTTGCTGGTATAGGGCTATTCCACACCAATAACCTGACACTTTAGTTGACCAGTTTTCTGGAAGATAGGCAGGCCTGTGTGAAAAAATAGACCAGCTGACAGATCAGTGGGTGGAGGACCTCTGTGGGGTAAAATGGGAAGGAGCTTGCCTGGCATATCCAGATAGGTCCCATTTCATCCTGGGCCTGTTGCCAGCCAGGGTGTTTGGACACCAGTTTACCTGTGTTCCTATCACTTGGGCTGGAAGGGGAAAATGGCAGTCAATTTCATCCAGCTCCCACCAAATGATGAATGCTGGAAGGGAGCAGTGGTGCTGGCAATGAGTGACCATGGTTGTCAGTGCCTGGAAGTATTCCATGGCATATGTAAAATGGTGTGTTGTCCCACCCCCAGTAATAAAATCAGTTGGGATTCAGCAAAAAGAATAATTTTATGTAGATGGAAACTTATTAAAGCATGGATTCCAGGTATGTGTTATCAATTTTTGAAATGTCTTATTTAAAAAAAATTTTTTTTAAAATACATTCAGCTTATTTTAATCCCTATAATGTATGTAGTTGTTTACTGTATGATCAGTTGTGTATTTTTTTTAATTATTAGTGAAACATAACAAAATAATGAAACAGTAGGAAGCTTGACCATAGTGAATCCCTTGTTGGCAGATGCAGCTAAAAACCTGTAATGTACTCATTAGGGTGAGAATCACTGACACATCTCTGGTAGATTTATTGTTAGCCCTTTTTTTCAGGACAGGTCTATTGGTCTTCTAAAAGACCCTTGAACACATTTAATACCAGAAAACTGGTATACCAGCGAATATAAGGAGAGTGTATAAATAATACTTTGTGAAGACATTATGCAGACAGAGCCTTCTGCAGAAACCAGTGTTCAGTCTCTTCTGCAGCGCAAACTGAAATGGCCATGGCAGGTAGTGCTTGGTGACTGGAGGCGAGGAGCCATCACTGAGATCATGACTAAAGCATTATAAATAGTTTATACACCAACACTTGTATTGGGAGAAGATGGAAGACAGTGCTTTAACACCAGAACAGCGAAGGTCAAATTTAGGCTGCCTTCCATGACAGACTGGGGATGAGACAAAGGCTGCATCATGAGGATATGGCCTCTCAAAATGGTTAGTGGGGTTTGTGGCATAGTTATGACATGTGAGGATGAGCTTTATGAGGGATTACGCCATTTACAGTTTTCCTCAGGCTTTTTAAAGACTGCCTGAGTTATTGCTTACAGAAGTGATTGTCTACTGTCCAGTTATGTTTTGCAGCTAATCCCCACTTGGTGTGCTCTTCTAGTCCAGTAGGCCTTGTTGTGAGCGCTTCCTCATATTTCCTTCCTGCAGTTTTACCTCTTCATTCCCATGATGTAGGGGAGAAAATCCAATTATGTGTTAAAAGTGAGGAGCACAGGTTAATGAAAAGTGTGTATACTGTTGTCTTTCGGGGAAAAGTGCACCGTTCCTATCTAAAGTGAAGTGCTATAATTCTAATATCACCTTGATTTTCTGCTATGGAAAGATGCTTGTCTATTTGTTAATTTCTTAAGGCTTTGAAACAACAAATAGCAACATTGCAGGAAGATGTAAAAAGGAGAGAAGCAAAATGGTCAGCAAGTCACACTCGTCTGAGAGACCAGATTGAAGCCTTAACGAAGGAAAATACACAACTGCGGGAAGAAATCAAAATTATGGAAAGATTCCGTTTGGAGGCTTGGAGGAGAAAAGAAGCCCCCACAAAGAAAAAGAAAAATAGTAATACTGGTTATTCAAACAGGGATGAATCTACAGTGAGTTCCTTGTCTTTTGAAAAAGAATGTTTTCAGAAAACTAGAGACACAAAGATTTTGCACTGCTTCAAAAGCAGCTCTGGATCTCTGCTCCCATGGCATCCACTGTTTTCCAGACCTGAATGATTTATTTGGAGTTCAACTGCCGTTTGTCAAATTGTAGTAAAAGCAGTCTATAAAAGCTAATTGGCACTGTATTTTCCAATTTCTAAAAATCATGGCTTCAGCATGTTCCTGACTCTGGTTTTGAAGAGATAGGTGACTCGATACATATGCAGCTTTCCTTCATAGGAACAGGTGAAATTAAATATAAACATCTCCCTAAATGGGTGAGACGTATTTTACATTTCAACACACATTTTTTCCAGACAGCTGATTTTTGAAAGCATTTGTTTTGCTTTCTTTGTTTTGAAAACTATCATACATTTGGATATGTTTCACTATTCAAGCAACCCTAAGTAAAGTGTTTTGATAGTGTTAAGATATCTGAGGGACTGCCTGTCCCCACTGATTTCTGCCAGTCAAGTAAGATCAGGCAGAGTGGAGGTGCTCTGGATTCCCTTAATTCATTAAACAATGTCACCTATGGGACCCATCCTCTAGAACAGCATTCCCCTGGAGATTTGCAAGCTGTCACCGTACAAGGGCTCTACAAGTCTTTAAAAATACGGCCCAGAGTTAGGCTCTTTGTCGAGCCCCTGGTGATTTGTCCTACAATACATTATCAAGTACTGGGTGATTATTTTTATCCAGGCATATATGATGTTTTGTTTTGGTTATACCAGTTTATATATAAACTGCCTTTGAGTAGGAGTGTTCTGTGCAAGCAAGTAGAAATATTAGCAATTTTGGGATCACCTTGACCTTGGAGAAGTACACAGGAAGGGCAAATTGAAGAAGTGCAAAAATTACAATTCTATAAAATAATTTCTAAAGTTTGTATTATTGTAAATTACTATACAGTTCTATTCCTTGATTGCCCTTGTGAAGTATATAAACATGACTATTAATAGATTTACAATATTTTGTTGACTTTAGCTATATTATGTTTTAAATAGGTTTGTGAATTTTGAAAAGTGATACATAATTTTTTTTTTTAAATCTTACCTTTTGCAATAGAAGTAACAGGCATTTTAACAAGAAATCCTCACTTTTTCTTTCTTTCTAGCATTTGCCAGCAGCATTGCCAAAATCTCACAGTGGGTCCTCAATGAATCAAGTAGAAAAGAGCAGTAAAATAAATGTCAAAAGTGATTTGCCATCAGAAGGTAAACTATTTAATAAAAAAATGCATCTAGTAACCAGAAGTGGCAGTTTATTAAAACTCCTTCCAGAATTTTGGATGTGTTAGAGTGGATTTATGTTCATGTATGTGTAAGGTTACAAGGTCCTTTCTTTCCCTGGCTAAAACAATCTTTTTTTTAAAAAAAAATACTATTTGGTTTTAAATATGATTGGTCACATCAACTATCAGTGCTTTACTATTGTGTTGTGTAAGTGGATTAATGTCATTGAAAATTTTTTGCAAAGTTCATATTTCTTAATGAATCTGTATTTAAAATAGGAAGTTTATCACCAAAATGTGAACTAGCAAGAGCACATGAGGCTGATTTGGATAAAATGGTAATAACATCTGAAGATTCCTCTAAGACATTTATGGCAGTAAGTAGGACTTTTCATTTGAAAGAGGACATGCTGGTATTTTTTGATGTCTAAAACTGACCACAGAATGACTATTATAACTATGAAGGTTATAATTTAATGGTTTAAATAAAACATACTTTATGTCTGTTATATGGGTCTTTTTAATTATGATGAAATTTGTGAAAAAGTGTTAAGAGAAATATTGGTGATATCTTAATGTATAAAGATATGTTTTAGAGAAACTTAGTTTTTTATTCTTATTTAAAGGACAGGAGATGATGAGGCTATATATTATCTTTGGTCCTCTTGTGCTAATGGAATATTTCACTACTTAACCGAATATGAATAGGCAGAATTTACCTTCTGAGCAGCTCAGATGCAAGAAATTCAGCTAAAGATTTTATTCTTATCTTTGATTTTCATGATACATTCTGTGGAATCCTATTTTCTTTGGAAAATGACTAATTTCTCTGTGAAAACACAATTTTCTTGAGAGTCAGTTTCTATGGCTGCTTGAAATGCAGAACTGCCGAAGGGAGTCCAAAGAACACCCTCAGTAACATGAGCTGTATCTATGCAAAATCCATAGAAATATAGTTTGCCTCTTTAGGAAGTTAATAAAGATTGCTTTCACCATTTTAGAATTTTCCTGGTGATGGAACTGTTGAATCGTCAGTAGCAGTAACTTTTGGTTCTTCAGACAGTGAAGAAGTTGAGAGAGAAGCCAGTCATCCTGATGGAAAAGTAAGATTCTCCCCCATTCCCTAAAACTAGAATGCAGTACTGGGGAGCAATGAAGTACCGTGGGAACATTTCCTTTTTCCATATCTGGATCTACAAAGTATAATACTAAGTCTGATCTAAGTCTTTTTAGACCTAGTCTAAAAGTGTGCTATGTTTCAATTTTTTGGAATTAAAACCAAGAAGAGACACAACTCTTCACAATATAGATTTTTATGTTGGCTCGACGTGTACAACAGTTTATTTACATGTTCTACTCAGTGCTGTAAATTTTCATATGGAATTTAAATTTCGGCTGCCTTACAGAGAATAAAGCAGATTGCCCATTTTTCCAGTCTTGGAGCTGTTCCCATGCAATGCCACGTACATGGAACCAACTCATACTTGACCCTGCTATAATTTTACAAAGAGCAAATGCAGGACTAAATGATGGAACATGTGCAATTTAGCTCACTGCTGTTCTTAAGATTCTGAAATGTGTAAGCACTTCTCTTTTTACCGTATTTGTATGCATTCATGCATATATCTCTCAGAATGGCCTATTCATTTAGACAGGCATATCACATAGCCATGACAGAGGCCATATATATAAGCTAGGTTTCATTCTATTTGGAAAATACTTATGAATTGCTGCATTTATTTCTTTATTGCAAGTATTTGAATGCTGCCTACTTCATGGGCTCTCGGGGGCTTACAATCAAAGTGAACAAGTGCAATGTTTTGACTCATTTAACTGGGTTCTCTTTATCTAGTTTTAGGATTTGTGTGGAGATCAGATCACATTTTAGGTCATATTTATGCAGAAATACTGAAAATTCAAAATGGTTCACAAACTTTTAAGCACCACTGTAGGTGCCATTCCACTAAACCAACTTACACTGTGCCAGCTATAGCTTCTGAGTCACTGAGAGCCATCTGATGAATTGCAGTAGTCTAATCAGGAAGTTGAGCATGAAATTGAGCAAACTCAGGGAGGCAGTGAAAGATAGGAAGGCCTGGCGCAATATGGTTCATGGGGTCACGAAGAGTCGGACACGACTTAACGACTGAACAACAACAATCAGGAAGTAACACAGGTGTGTGTGTAATTAGTGTCTCCTGGTCCAGGAAGGGTCACAGCGAACCAGCTTTAGCTGGCCAAAGGCTGTCCTTGCCACAGCTTCCATTTTTTATTCTAACAGCGGCTGTGAGTATAGAAGCATCCCCAAATTGCATACCTGCTCCTTCAGGGGGAGGCCATCTCATCCAGAGGAATTCTACACAAACATGAACTCCATCTTGCTAGGATTCAGTCTGAGCTGCTTGTACTTTATCAACTCTTTCAGTCTTCCACATCCCGGTCATTCAGGACTTGATTCAAGATTTTCACTGTATTTCCGGTTTGGAGATATATAGCTGGTTATCATCAGCATACTGATATCTCACCCCAGATCTATGGACAAGCTCTTTCAGCAAGTTCACGTCTTTGAAGAGAATAGGGGAGATGAGAGAGCCTAGGGACATTTGACACTGAAGTCTCAACGTTTCCTCCATTAACATCAACTGGAATTGCCCACTCAGGAAGGAGCAGAACCATTGTAAAACAGCACCCTTGATTCCTAATCCTCATAAATGGTCCAAAAGTGCACCAGAATTGATTTGAGTGCTGCCAAGAGATCTAGCAGGATAAAGGTACAACCCCTGTCCCCATCCAAGTACCATTGTAGGTCATCCACAAGAGCAACAATTACTGTTTTTGACCCATGCCATAGCCTGAACCCAGACTGGAGGAGTCAAAACAGTACTGCTTTATGTTGCAAGTCTTATCCGTGGCGTATTGGAATTGGGGAAGAAACCTGATGCTAATCAGATTAATTTCTGTGGCGGAGAGAGATGTTTCTTTTTCTAGTCCTTTGTTTTTAAATGTTGGATTATTCATTAGCTTGAATATTGTATGACCCAACAGCTTGAATATTGTATGACTTTATATAAGTAAAGCTATATAGCACTTCATGTAAACTTTTCCAGATTAGAATTATTAGGAATGAAAACATTTTCTTGCTTTCTTTCAGATTGAAAAAGTTTTAAAAAATGGGTGCCACCTTATTATCTTCCCTAATGGCACAAGGAAAGAAGTAAGCTGTGATGGAAAGACTACAACTGTAACCTTTTTTAATGGGGATGTAAAACAAGTCCTGGAAGATCAGAGAGTGGTATGTATCCATCATATGGGAGTCTTACATAGTCAAAATTATGCATTGGCATTAACATTTTAAAACTTTTCTCAACAGATATATTATTATGCAGATGCAAAAACTACACATACCACCTATCCAACAGGTTTAGAGATTCTGCATTTCTCTAATGGACAAATAGGTAAGCTGAGAGATGGTTGCATGCAGGTATTAAGAGTTGTTTCTTTTGTGCATACAGTGTATGAGAAATTTGATATATGAATATGGTTATTGCAGAAAAGCATTTTCCAGATGGAAAAAAAGAAATTATATTCCCTGATCAAACCATTAAGAACGTATTCACAGATGGGCGAGAAGTAAATATTTTTCCTGATGGCACCATTGTCCACATGCAGCAGTAAGTTTTTTATCCTGATTAAATAATTTTAGAGAAAGTTTGACCTAATTCAGTTGCAAGCATATGGGGGAAAATATCTCATTAAGACTGGCTTTGGGGGAAATCCAGTGTAAGTCGCCAGGTTGAGGGGGGGGAGGGAGGGAGGATAAAGTCTATCAAATTCTACTTATAGTCTTTCAGATAACCATCTGTTTGAGTCCCCCTCCATCTGCCCATATTAAGGAGTAAAAGATGGTGAGGAAGAGCTATGGACCAGAATGATTACTTATTCTAAGTTTAGGGTGCTCCAGAATTACTCTAAATTTAGCATGCTCCCAAATATTTTTGACAACTCTATTATTAACTATACTTTCTTGGACTGATAGCAGTTGAGATCTAAACAGCTGAAAAATATTAGGTTGATTCTAGTCATTAGACTAATCATAATAGAAAAATAATGTGGCAAAGGGAGAAACAGGAAGAAGCAAAATATATAGCAGGAAGATTATCAATACAAGAAAGGTAAAATAATATTTAAGGTATGTGCATTTTATAGCAAATTACCCTGTATGGCAATTGAACTGAAAGAGTAACTAGGCTGCAACTCATATTCTTTTCCCCAGTTTCTAATTTTTCTTTTCTGCAGAATTTAGTAAGACAAGGTATTGGTATTCTTTAAAAGTCTCTTGTGTGTTTTAATTCAGAGATGGAAGTAAGATTATAGAGTTCAGCAATGGTCAGCAAGAAGTGCACACTGCTCATTTTAAAAGACGTGAGTACCCTGATGGCACAATCAAAACTGTTTATGCTGATGGACGACAAGAGACTCAATATGCCTCCGGTAGACTAAGAGTTAAAAATAAGAATGGTGATGTCATTATGGACACTCACCCCTGAATGTTCATGTTTTGCTATCTTAATTTATCCACATTTCTTTGTTGCATTTTCTAGATATTGTCTTGTTTGCATAAAAGCTTAAAAGCTCTACACTTGTACACATACAGTAAATTTGTTAATAAATTATTTTTAAGAATATAAGATGTCTAATGCTTATGTATTAGCACTGCTGTACATAGCTTCATCAGGAACATAACGTCATATGAAACTTGCAGCTTCAGTGATTAAATGTAATTTTATAACCAAGCGACAGTACATTTTTGTACACATTGTAGGGGAGAGCTGTGTTAAGTCTATGATGGAAGGATCTGCATATTTCTTACTCTTGTTTGTAGGCTGTGACCAAATTTAAATTTAACTAACTTAAACTTTTACTTAGTGAAAGAATTAGAATCATGGAGGTGAAAGGGTCCATTTATATTCTGAAATCCCTTTCTGCTTAGCATGGGAATCCAACTTAAAAACTGCCCAGCCTCTATGTGACAGTTTGAAGGATTCAGAAGTAACTTCCTGCTCTCACCTTTAGGAATTATTCCCCAATATTCAATCTTTCTCACATAATTAAAGACCATTATGCTACAACTTTCATTCTGGAATACCATAGAATAAGTTTTTTTTTTTCCAAACAAAATTTTTGTTAAGAATTTTAATTACAACAGTAACAACTAACACAAATTAAATTTAGAAAAAGAGAATGGAAAGAAAAAATGTAGACTTCAACTCCCAGAATTCCCCAGTCAGCATTTGAAGCAGCAGTTTCTGCACTTGAGGCAGGAAGTTTCATGCTCAAAGCAGTTCAAATTGAAATATTTTCCCTACCCCTACTTATCAAATAAAACAAACTGCTATAAAGGTATTTTGATGCAAAACCAAGTATTTTTATTTCAACAACATTCAGTACTTGAACAATGTAACAAAAAATTGACACTTCTGTGCAGAATTCTTAGCATGTAGGAAAAAATATAAATCTAATGCAAATCTAATACAAAACCACTGATCAATTCTTTTAAACCAAGGTCATCCGCATCTGAAACAAACAAACAAAAAACAGTATTATTCCCATTGTCTCAACACCTGGGAATGTAAAACTAAAGATACAAACTTTCCAGTGAACAGCATCTATTTGGAATTGCTATTGAGTCCCTATCTTACTGCAGTAATAATTGTAAAAAAGAGACCATTTGGTTGAACTGCTTCCAAATGTTTATTGTTCACACATATAAAATTAGCATCTGTCCTTTGACTAAATTTCCTTTCCTGTTTTGTTCTCTTTAATTCAATGTTCTTTTTCTGTTCCTTTATTTTTAGTTTTCCATTATTCTTTCTTCACCAGCACCACTTCTGATGGGCTCTTTTTTCCAATAGCCTTCCCTGGAAAGCAAGTTTTCATTTGATCTAAGACTTCTCAGAACAAAGTTTGATAACAGAACCCAATTCTAGATGTCTACAATTATGATGGTACAACTTGTCAACATATGCAGTGTACTTGATCTCATGACTGAATATTTAAAATAGCAACCACTCACTAAAAACAAGCTAAGGTTTCTAGATAGGCTTAATTTGAAAAACCTCATTAAATACTGCTCAAAAAGGAATACAAGTAAGATATTTGCCTTATTCACAGAATTCTGCCGAAAGTCTTGATATTTTCCACACATTCTCCTCTCATATTTTGTTTTACCATTGCTTATTCCATCTTTTCAAATCAGCTGAGGAAAATATTTGACTATTTCATGAATGAGTCCAAATACCTCCAAAATTAAAAATGCTTCAGACAAACAGGATCTCTCTCTTTATTGGTAGATTCAGATTTTGCATCCTACTCATTTTTGTTGCTTAATTTGATAGGCAGTATAAATTATATTCTCACTAATTTCTCAAACTTCACTTTGATCTATTGTAAACCAGCATGCCAAGAAACTTTAACTCAGAACTGCTAATAGCATATAAAGACATATATGCAACATGGAAAAAAGGTTCTCAGGGTAGTAACCAAGTGGTCTCCACTTATCCCACCCTTGAATTGTAGATAAAGTTTAGCACCTTCAGTTTAAGTCCACCTGCATATGTGGCTGATTTTATGACTGACTTCTTAAAAAATTAAAATTGCTATTTTATTTATTCCTAGAAATAGTAGGGCTTACACATTGTTTAAAAGCATTTCCTAGAATAATTCCAATATTTTTTTAAAAAAAATCACTTTCATCAAAATCAGTTGGATCCATTCAATAAAGTTTTTATTTTCTAAGTTTTGCAAGTTTTCAGCAAAATCAGTAGGCTTTTTTTAATACTGGTAAAGACATAAATAATAACTAGTACTGCATGCTTACCTATCACTGATTCAACTCTGCAAATCCCATTTCCACAAGCTTCATATGAAATAGGCGTCTGTCTTCATATAAAAATACAGTATGCTCTGGTGAATGTGTCTTGGAAGCAAAATGTTTCAAAACAAAAATAAAGTTTTGGAAACAACATCAAGATTTCCAAACAAGTACAATACAGACAAGAAATCCCATCTTTTCACTATTTGAATCCTGTCTGCTTACCAGACAAGATTCAGCAAAACGTTATAAAGCAGTGATATACTTTTGGGCTTGTCTGCTTGAAGAATTTGGGGAGAATTTTTCCTGTTGACACGGTGATAAATATCTAGGTAGCAATTTGCAAGTCTGGAAGGTGGCAATGGCAATTCAAGCCCTACCTTTTGTGCTTCATCACACGGTGCAGACATAAGGAAACAGCACCCAACCAGAAAGAATGGATTTTGTCCACTATACTATAAATTTAAAATCCTTGTGTCACCTTTCACAAAGCTGAAAAGGAAACATTTTCAGCTTTGAGTACAAATCCTACTTATCAAGGAGTTAAACTGTGGTTCTGGCTTTTAATCTCCACCTTGATTTTATTTCTTCTTCAAAGTAGCATCAATGGAGAGATTTATATACAGAAGGAATATACAGTTCCGAGGTGAACAGAACAGGTAGGATAAATCAAGAAAGATAAAGAAAGGCTTACCACTGAAAAAGCACTGATATTTTTGCTTTGGAAGGAGTCCATCATGGCCCATAATGCTTCTATGCTCCATTCAGGACAATACGGAATTCTCTCTGATGCTGAATCACGTAAAGCAGGTTTAAATCCAGCCAGCAAAACTCTGAACGCTTGAGCAGGATATTGCATGAACTTAGGAGGAATCTGACGTAACCTGAGACATGATTAGCAAGTCAAACCATACAAGCTGACAATCTATGAACCTTAGATAGTTAAATCTAAAACAGTAACACTGTAAAGCAATATTTCTAGTTTTTGAATTATCAATCTTGATTAAAGCAATTTGAAAAAAGAGCAATCTCTAGGTTTACCTGCTTGTGGGCAATGTTTCAGTCGATCCATAGTCAACAAATTCCACCAGAACTGAAAGAGGACTGAACTCATTAACTGAAATGAGTTTTGCTCGATACCACAAACCATCTCTATATTCTGCGAGGCAAGGCATGTCTACAAGGAAAGCATGCCATTCAATTTATATGAAATACTTAACAGTTTACACTGCAGATCAGCTTTAAACATTATTTTTTAGGAATCCTAAATTAGTTAAGCATTCATCATTAGATGGAACAGGCCTGTTCCAAAAGCATATTCAGTTACAGATAATTGACTTTTGTAAATCTTTTTTTTCCTACTGTGCTTGCAAAGCAAGAAAGGATTGAATTTTCCTTTTAAAACAATCAGCAATGCTGATGCTTAATGATGCTTAATGGACAGTTGCTTCTGTTATCCAAGGTGGCATAACTCCTACTTGCTCAGAATATAGGAATCCTGCTATGAATTTTGGTATGTTAGCCCCTAGAATGATTCTCCCAGTTCCAAAATAAGGCCAGTTTGATTAGATGTCACGGAATAAACATTCTACTCAGGTTAGGATCCAACTCTTTTGCTATTTAGGTGGGATGTCTTTGGCACTGGCTATCCTGATGACAGCATGAGAAGACTGAAAGAAGAAGAAAGTTGAAATGAGTGGTACATTGATAGTTCCAAACTATTCAAGTGAGATCATTTGTCCAGGTTTGTTTATTCAGCAATTACTATTATTTTAGAGCAAAACAAATGTAAGGAAAAATTTGAAGTTGCAATTCTGGAGAAAAAGTTCATCTACTGCCAAGGAGTACAAAAAGAAACTTGCTTAGTTCACAAGCCCTTGTCAGCTATCTAGAAATATAACTGCAGTACTTAATGCCCCTTGCTGCCATCTGGTAAGCAAAGGAGTGCTTTCAATTTTGATTGGGAAAGTAGAGGCAGAGCTGAAGCATTTTGACAGCAAGCCAGAAAGGGCCAAGCATGAGTGCTACATACTGGCCTCGGTCTTGTTGTCAAAGCTAATATGGAGAGAGCCTCAGAGAAAGGGCTAATATGGAAGGCTTGTGCCAAGCTGAGTGGGCTCCAAAGTAATCTGAACTGCCTAGAAGACTCACAACAGGGATCTCCCTGGCAGCTTAGCCTGAAGGCACTAATTGTCTCTGATCTCCTAATTCTGATCTTGCTGTGCTTTCTTCTTTGTAGGTTAGCTCAGCAAACAGTTATTTACTTGCAGTTTGAAAAGCAAAGAGGAAGAGAAAACACAGCAAAATCTGAAGACAAAGAAGGATGATAGCTTTCTTGTTTTTAGTGCTCTAACTGAAAAAAAATATTTGTAGTAAGAAATAAAACTGAAAAAGAGAGGGGATGCTGTATTTCCCAGGTACAGATATGGAAGGGAAAGGGTGTGAGTCCTATCCACTATATTGTACTGAGTGCCATATGACTGTCTTCCTGCTGGAAAAGTCATGGATGAGCAATTAGTGCAATGAACTGTTCGCTTTTAGAAGCAAATTTGTTCCCTTAAGGCCAAGACAATTTAACAAAAGTGACAAGGAGAAAAAGAGACTTGGTGACAGCCTTTTGAAAATGAAATAGATGTATCCTACTCCAACTGCGACACTTTGGCCATCACAAAGAATGAAACTGGATGGAAAGAATCTTTTAGAAGGAACCTAGATCTTGGACTGCAAATAAGTACCCTTACACATTATGGATATACCTCTGGGGGATTCTAATAGCATGGGATTCAATTGCATACAGATGGGTGTGTATAAGGCCTAGCCCAAGGAACTCCAAGAGACAATGCAAATTCAGTCCACCTATGTTAGCTACAACCTCTAGCAAGAATCTTCCCAGACTGAAAACCCAGCTCCCAAAGCCAGCCAGCCACAACAGTGTGAATTCCTCAGGGAGGTGCCAGTCTCATCCTCTTGTTCCTCCCATGCTCTTCTGGGGAGTTAAGAAAATGTTTATCTCCCTGAGCCTGGCCTTCATAATTCCATTCCATCAGTGTGTGTGACAGGTTGCCAATCTGGCTGATTTATGTGAAGGATGTAAACAACATACACCATCTAATCTAGGGGGGATTGGTAGTTGTGGTGCACACTGGTGCCTGCCTTTAAAGTGGTTGTGTGTTCTAGAAGCCATATTTATGTTCCTGAATAGGATACTGAACCAGGACTATTATGATGGATTCTTTCCAGAGTGCTTGAAGACTTTTCAAAACCAATAACAGAATCTCGACTAGAATATATGCCTTGGATCAGGAAAAATACTAAGAAATCCAAAGGGACACCAGAATGTTTAACAAGTATGGTCAAGATGCTATTAAAGAAAGCTTCTTTTTAAAAAAATGGAAGCTTTGTTCAAATAAGAATGAAAAGAACAAAAAGGAGCATAAACTCTGGCAAAAAAATAGTAAATTGTAAATATAAGATCTAAAAAAAAAGACTCATCTAAGTGTTCTTAAAGAATTTTAATAGGAAATTACATAGGTTTTCTGTTTCTTACAAACTTCTTGCAAAGTGAGAACTTAGGGTTATCCATTCAAATTCAGGCAGGAACTAAAAGGTGGGGAACCAGCCAACAAGGGAGACACAATGCTTGCCCAGGACCTAAAACATACTGAACTGCTGGGAACAGTGATCATAATTGTGAAACCTTCAATGTGTGGATGCTTGTCAAGCAAATCCAATACAGTCATGCTTGACTTTAGAACAGCAAACAATGAAAGTCGAAATGGTGGGGAAGATGACAGACAGATAGGCAAGGCAGACAGCACAGTCTACCAGTCCAGGAATGGGCACAACTGGCAACCTGTCAAAAGGCTCTCTTAGACATGGTTGCAACTTACTCTTTGTGGTAATATCAGCCAATTTGGCTGGTTTTGAAAGGAAACTGGACAGTTTCATGAAAAATCATTGTATCAATGGCTATTTGTACTAGATGGTTGTTTACTACCTCCTGAATCACAGGCAGCATGCCTTAAGTACTGGTTTGCTGGGAATTGACAGTGGAGGAGGCTGTGAGCTTCCCAAATCTCTCCATTTGGCCACTGTGTGCTTCTGAATGCTGGACAAGGTGGGCTTATGGCCCGATCCAGCATGGCTCTTTTATATTCATACATGTGGAAGAGCTTCTTTGGAAAGGAGATCATACAAACTAAACATGATTCTCAGGCTTCTGAGCAAACAGGAGTTAACCAATCTTGAATACAACTGAAAACAGATAAATGCAGGCTATCAAATACTTATTTACTTAGCTTCTAAGGACTATACCTTTTCGAAAATCAGTTAGAAATGGAATAGTCTCTATGTTCTGATTACACTGAGCCAAGGCTTCATCTAGAGTTTCAGAGTCCCAACTGGTTGCTCTGTCCTCCACATCTCTCTGTTGGCTGGCACTGTCTGACTGAACAATGGAAATGTACACCTGGGGTAGGG
Source organism: Liasis olivaceus (assembly GCA_030867105.1). Taxonomy (NCBI): domain Eukaryota; kingdom Metazoa; phylum Chordata; class Lepidosauria; order Squamata; family Pythonidae; genus Liasis; species Liasis olivaceus. Next base: position 94,131,109 of record CM061352.1, read on the forward strand.
GAAAATATCTGTATTCAAAGATTGCAAGCTTAAAAATGTGTTTATTTATATAAAAGCAAAGAACGTTGGATCTAATATTGTCTCCACAGATAGCCTTCCTGATTTTAACCAAAAGAAGGGGAAGTAGTTTCACAAATAGCTGAAATGCAACTAATAAAACCTAGCAAAGCAGAATTTTTTTAAAAAAATCAAATCCTGGCGAAACAGGAATATCTGATGGCCATGGCCTATACCATAGCTTCTCAGGAAGGCTCTATTTTGAAAGCTACAGTCAATCACACTCATGATTTGGGTTATGTATCTATGGATCAAACTCCTAGCAACCAACTTCATCAAGAACAAAACTGTCATCCTTCCTTAAGTTATTATCAGAGAAGAGATCAGGTTACTACAATTTCAATTACTCAATTACTTTAATTTTAGAATGCAGTTTATTGTTTTAGCTCATTCGAGTGGAGATTTCTTCACTTTCTTTCTAATACCCTTTCTCTGGCCGCCCATTTTCCAGACCACAGAGGAATGTGCGGGTTTCTGTTAACATTTTCCTAACTGCATCCTGAATTCTTATAAGGCTATGATCATATTATGCTGCCCTTCAACTGCCATTGAGTTAGGAGAAAGTTAGTAACATGGCATTGGCTGCCATGTATACATATACATATTTAGATATGCCACTCTGAGTTGGGTGAAACACTGACTTTTTGAAAATAAGGGGGATGAAATGTTACGCTAGTGAATTTGAGCATGAGAAATTGAGCCAGTTTGGCCTAGTGGTGAAGACACCAGGCTAGAAACCAGGAGACTCTGCATTCTAGTCCCGCCTTAGTCATGAAAGCTGGCTGGGTGACTTTGGGCCAGTCACTCTCCCTCAGCCCAGCTTACCTCACAGGGTTGTTGCTGTGGGGAAAATAGGAGGAGAAAGGGGTATTAGGTATGTTTGCCACCTTGAGTTATTTATAAAAATAATAAAGGTGGGATAAAAAAATCTAAAACAAAGTCTCTCAGGGGATCCTCTGCAAAGGATAAGCTTCTCTCACTCATCTTTATATTTCTCCTTGTGATGTGCAACTATTAGGACCTGAATTGGAAAAGGTACTTCAGAGGGGACATCGGTGCACTTAATATATGTTTGAGCTAATGAGGTGGTGGGACCTTACATTTCCAGCATTACATTGCTGCTGGACTGAGCACACCTATGTTCCCTCAGGAGCACCTTTTTCACTCTGGAGCTGAACAGCTTCACTTTCCTTATTTGTGCTCTAGCATCCTTCCTCCAGACTAAAGGAGGTTTTTCTGGGGTGGAGAAAGACAGCAGCTAGAATATTCAGGTGAAATATTCAAGTCCTTTAACTTATCTTTAATCCTAGACAACTTTGAAAGCTGATCCTCATCTAGCCCTGAATGGAACCTGATAAGGAAGTTCCACGCACTGAGAGTATCTTCTCTAAATTAGAAGCCACGCACCAAAAGAGTAGGAAAGACCCTCCCTGTTATTTATATATCACATTTATATAGCCACCCATCTCACACAAAGCGACTCTGGGAGGTTTATTATTATATATTAATTTATATAATATATATATTTATATAAATGTAAATTATACACACACACACACAGTGTGTACGTACGTACGTGTGTGTGTACGTATGTACATACATATACATATATATAGTTTATTATTCCACCAGATACATCTTTTGTCCAATTGCCATAAAAACTTAAGAGGAAAAAACCTCTCCTGCTCTCCTAGCTGATGATGAAATTTAGGTGCTGTAAAATTCTGTGCAATTGCCACTGCTATTTGGCATGGAGTTGTACAATTATTGTATTGTGTATTGTATCTAAAGGATGTCATATATTGAATTAAAAAAATTTGTTATAGTTTTTATGATAATGTATGTTATTAGTCATTTTCCATAAATAAAGTAAACTTTCAAATTTCATCATTTAAGTGGATTAAGTTAAGTAGATGTGGAAAAACTCTTAGCATGCTTTGAATCATTTTCCCTTCAAGAGATTATTGTTGTTAGACTAGACCATGTTGTGCAGAGCACAGCAAAGCTCTCAAAAACTCTGCTCTCAGGAAAACCACACATCAGCATGAGAGCTTGCAAAATGCAATGTCCATATTTTGCTCTCCAAAGAAATTCCAGTCAGAAAATATATACTAACTGGTTTTTATTGATAAAAATGCAAAACTCCATAAAATACAAGTTGCATACAAAATATAGGAAATAACAAAGACTTCTTCTCATCTTAGCATCCAAGACTTATCCACAACAAAGTCCCTAGCTAAAAACTCTCAGAGAAGAGGTACACTACTTGGTTATTAGTTACAACTACATAACCTATAAAACTACATGATGGATAAAGCTATACACGACTGACAGGCTAGGCATCTAGCCCTCCCATTGTATTGCCAGCATGTACCCCCCCCACTGAATAACTAGCATACACATGCCAATAGGTGGCAGTAAATAGCACAACACAGTCACAAGATGCTTTGTTTACATTAAGCTACATACAATAGACGTAACAATTTGTTGTACAGATAACGAGATGAAATTTCTTCCCATGAGAAAATCCTGACAGACCATTCAAGCAAGGTGTGTGTGTAAGTTGTTTTGGGTGTGACCAGCTTTCTGGTAGTCCATGCCTATCCAAAAATATATAATACCCACCTGCAGACTATTTTTTGCCTGTGTGTTTTGTTTTTTTCTCCAGTACATAGTACTTCTTTATTATATATACAAATAGAGATTCATCAATACATAGTCCACCAACTTCCCAAGCAAAATGTCAGAAGGACAGTTGTCCTTATGTGTTTTATTGTTTATGATACACACAACTCTATATTTAAAATACAAAATTATTTCTGGATGCAAGGTAAGTTGCTTTATCTAGGTCAATTAAAAGCACACTCTAATACAAACAAAATACTTAAATCTATTTCTGTGAACAGATGTAAATAAAACAGACTTGTTAATGATGGTGCTTGTTCAACATTTTTAATCATGGTACCTCATTCGGTGACACAATGTGTGTTACTTTCACTGGAAAGAATTCTCCAAGAACAGGCAACGATGGTGAGGTATACGGAGGCAGCAGGGGAGTGTCTACTTCAGACATCAGTAATTCCTAAAATAAGCAAGTTGTCAGGACTCATTTTGCAAGCACAATTTGCAAGAACAGCCCTAGAGAATGCCAAGAAGCACTTCTGAGGGTACTGGGAACAACCTGTCCAGGAGACTATTCTGTACAGATTGCCTATTCAAATTGACATTTTATTTGGGGAGCAGCAAACGTCTCTGCTCTTTTAAATACTGGGAAATGGGAGTTTTGGAATGTAGTTAATTGGTAGACTATTGCCATGTGTATGTGTGAACACAAATATGTACAAATCCCTGAACCCACTACTCCAAGGAAGAAATTCAGGGCAATCTCTATGGTTCTTCCATTTTACAAAGCATGAAGCTATGAAACAAACTGTAATGGATAATATGCTATTGGCTAAGCAGGGTAACAACAGGAATCTAACACAGTTGATTTAAGAAGATGAAGTAATGACTACCATAATACTAATTTAGTATTAAACCTTACCTCATGACTGATTTCACAATTTTCCTCCAAGTCTTCATAACTGCAATCTAGCATACCCTAGAACATATAAATTCAAATCTTAATACAGTAATACTTTCGCAGGCTCACATTAGTATTTGGAGTCCACCTCCATTTGAACTCTAGATGTTGCAATAAGCTTCTCCTTTGCCTCCAGCTTCAATTTGAATTCCTTTGTACAGAAAAAGTTTAGGCTTGCACAGCTGTTTGTCACACAGTAAATCAATTAAGTTGGTTTCCTCCATTCATCCCAAGCACACACATTATTTCAAAACTTGTCTGTAGTTCAGTTGTACAGATGAAGTACAGATAATCCTTGCTTAGTGACCACTACTGGGATTGGCAACTCAGTCACTATGTGCCATGGTTGCTAAGCGGAAAAGCCACATGACCACAATGGGCTTACAACCATTTTTTACTTCCCCTTTGGTTGTTAAGTGAAGTGCCGCAGTTGCTAAGCAAAAAAATCACCATTTTACTTCCACCTTCTCTATTAACTCTGCTTGTTGCAAGCTGGTTGCAAAGCACGTGAATAGCAATCACATGACCACAGGACAGTGTAATAGTCGTAAATGTGAGGATTGGTTGCAAAGTTATTTTTTTACACCATTGTAAGTTCAAACAGTCACTGATTGAGGCAGTCAATAAGTGAGAACTACCTGTACAAAACTTCATAGATTAAAGCATTAAGACATAGTTTTAAAAACTCTGGAACTCAAGTAACTTATTGTGGTTGGGCAGAAGGGTTACAATGAAACTGAATTCCTTATAGATATTTAAATCTGAATTGGTGTTTAGACATCTATCAATAAGAGAAAGCAAACATATTTTTTTACCAACTCAGATCTAAACATTATAGATGCCCCATGTTGAAGGATGAAGAGTGGTTTACCACACCAAAAACAGAAAAGTCTCTACCCTATATTTATTGCAATATATTTATTGCAAACAGTAGAAAGGCGCACCTTCGATAAATTTTGAGCTTATTTCCGTTTATTTTCAGTTACCTTACAGGTAGTCCTTGGGACTGGAATTTCTGTTGCTAAGTGATGTGGTCAATCCTTGCAGTCCCCGTTGCAGTTAAGCGAGGATTGTGGGAAATTAAGCAAGCACCTCCTTGCTATAAGAATCTGCCCCGTTCGTCAAGAGAAACTCCCGTGACACGTGTTAGTTCACAAAAGAGGTTTACTCGAGCGTAACGCAGCAGTTACAATCAAAGCCAGGACTGGCTTGGCACAGTACATTGGTTCCTTTATACCCCCCCCCCGCGGTTTTTTCCCGCCTCGCGATCGCATTGCCGGTGGCGGGCTATCCGCACTCCGAATAGTCCGGATGTCAGGTTCGGCCGGGCCCCATTGTTCATCGATTGATTTCCCCTCCGGCGTGGGTTGGTTCCCTCTAAGTCCTTTTCTTATTCGTGCAGAACCGGGGTCACTGGAGGCGCGGTATCTTGGTTCCTCGGCTTGCTGTTCCACTTATTGATGGCTCGCGCCGCTTATCAGCGCCGATTAATTGGTTCTGCTCTGCGGTTCCCCGCCGGCTAGGCGCAGGTGGCCGCTATCAGCCGCGCAGCTCCCACTTCCCCTTTCCTCCCGGCTCGTAGCAAAATGGCTCAGCACAGTGGTGGCTTCTATGGGCTTCCACGGGGCGCCAGGCTGGCTGAACCTGACATTCCGCCCCCCTGACAACAGACCCCCCCCTCTTTATTTTGGTTTCCCGGGATATCTATTGTAAAAGTCTTGTACTAAGTCCGGCGCTCTGACATGGGCTCGGCTTACCCATTCGCTGTGGGACTTGTGGAAGTGTTTCCACTGCACCAGCAGCTGGATCTGTCCCTTGCGCCTCGAGTCCAGTATCTGCTTCACCTCGAAGTGCTGCTCCCCGCCAACCATGATGGGTGCCGGTCTTACCTCTGTTTTGTGCCAGTCGTCCCCCAGTTGGTGTGGCTTCAATAAGCTGCAGTGAAATACCGGGTGGATCCTCCCCAGGCTCTTGGGGAGCGTCAGCCGAACCGTCACCAGGTTATCTCTGCAATGGGGAACGGTCCCAGAAACCTCGGGCTGAGCTTCTTCGACGCCTGGTGTGTCTTTAAGTTCTTGGTCGACAGGTACACCTGGTCCCCCACTTTCCACTGCCACTCAGGAAGCCTCTTGCGGTCGGCGTACTTCTTGTACTCCCCCTTGGCCACCTGTAGCGCCGCTCGCGCCGCTTGTCTCGTGGTGTTTATTTGGGAAAACCAGGAGTCCAGGGAGCCGATGTGGGATGCTGGTTGGGGCAGTTCCGGCATGGGTACGAAGTCCCGCCCCGTGGCCACCTTGAATGGGGAGAACCCGGTGCTTTTGTGGACGGCGTTGTTGTATGCCACTTCTGCGAACGGCAGTAGCTCCGCCCAGTCATCCTGCTGATGCCCCACGCAGCACCTCAGGTACTGCTCCAGCCCCCCATTCAGGCGTTCGGTCGATCCGTCCGTTTGGGGGTGCACCGTGGACGAGAAGGCTTGCTGCGTCCCTACCCTCTTCAAGAACTCCCTCCAGAAACGGGCGATGAAGTCCCCCCCCCCGGTCGCTGATGACCCGTCGAGGCACGCTGTGTAGTCGGTAAATATGCTGCACGAAGAGTCTCGCCAGCCTCTCTGCCGTGGGGACTTGCCGGCAAGCCACAAAGTGCGCTTGTTTCGAGAACAAGTCTGTGACCACCCAAATGGCGGTCTTGCCCTTGCTCTCCGGTAGTTCCATAATAAAATGCATGGCGATCTCTTGCCACGGACCGTCTGGGTTTGCCACGGGTTGGAGCAGCCCCCTGGGCTTCCCCCGACTCCCTTTCGCCGTCGCGCACACTGGGCACCCCCCCACGTAGGCTTCTACGTCCTTTCAGAGCGTCGGCCACCAAAGCTGCCGCCTGATCAAGTGGAGCGTTTTCACGAACCCGTAGTGCCCCGCGCTCCGGTTGTCGTGGGCTCTCTCCATTACCCGCCGCCGACACCCCTCCGGGACATATACTCTCTCCTCGTGCCACCACAGATCTCCTTGGCTGGTTAGGCTGCCGCTGTTCGCCTTGAGCCAGGGGTCTTGCTTCGCCGCTTCCGCGAACTCCTGCTGCAGCTCTGGCGTCGCGTGCCCCCCCTTCCCACGTGCTTGGCTCCGGGTTACCGCTTTCGCGGCCAACCTGCCGGCAGGGATGATGGAGTCCACAATGTCCTCTTGCAGGCTGGCATGTTGGGGCATACGCGACAACCCGTCCGCCAGGAAGTTCTTCTTCTCGGGGATGTGCTTCAACGTAAAGTTGAACCGCCCAAAATACTGGGACCATCTTGCCTGCTTCGGGGATAGCTTCCGCGGGGTCTTTAGGGCTTCGAGGTTCTTATGATCTGTCCATACCTCGAACGGCTTGGACGCCCCCTCCAGCAAGTGTCTCCAGGTAGCTAAAGCCCACTTCACCACGTACGCCTCCTTCTCCCACACCATCCACCTTCTTTCAGTCTCAGTGAACTTACGGGAGGCGTAGGCGCATGGGTGGAGGGGCCCCTCCGGGCCAGGTTGCAGTAGGACCGCCCCCGTTGCCACGTCTGACGCATCCACTTGAATGACGAATGCCCGGTCCGGGTCGGGGTGTCGCAGAATCGGTTCAGCCGTGAACCGCTGCTTCAAGTCCTCAAAGGCTCCTTGGCACTCCGAGGTCCATTTGATTGCCATGCTGGGCTTTGGAGGTTTCTCGCTGCCCTTGGTTTTCAGTAGGCCCGTCAGGGGAAGGGCCACTTGGGCGAAGTTCGGGATGAACTGCCGGTAGAAGTTCGCGAAGCCCAGGAAGCTTTGTAGCTGCCTCCGGGTCCGCAGCGCTTCCCAACCTAGCACATCCCTCACCTTGGCCGGATCCATCTCTATCCCCCGGCTGGATACCCGGTAGCCGAGGTAGTCCAGCTGCTCCCGGTGGAACTCGCATTTTGAGAGCTTCGCATACAGCTGAGCCCTCAGTAGTCTACGGAGCACTGTACGTACCAGCTCCACATGCTCCGCCAGCGTTTCTTTGTAGATCAGGATGTCGTCCAGGTAGACCAGGACGCCACGGTACAGCAAGTCATGCAGCACCTCGTTTATTAGCTGCATGAATACCCCCGGGGCCCCTTTTAACCCGAACGGCATCACGCAAAATTCGTAACTTCCGAGTGCCATGTTGAATGACGTTTTCCACGTATCTTTTGCGCGGATCCTGACCCGGAAGTACGCTTCGCGCAAGTCCAATTTGGTGAATACCTTCCCCTTGGATAGATGTGAGAATAAGTCCTTCATCAAGGAGAGGGGCTTTTTGTATTCGGTGCTAATTGCATTTAGCCCCCGATAGTCTACACACATCCGGAGCGAGCTGTCCTTCTTCTCCCTAAACAACACCGGGGCCGCTAACGGTGACTTCGCGGGCCGGATGAAACCGCGCGCCAGGTTCTTGTCGATGAACTCCCTCAGGGCACCCATCTCCTTCATCGACAGGGAGTATATCTTAGGCTTGGGCAGTTTGGCTCCTGGCTCCAACTCAATGGCGCAGTCACTGGGTCGGTGGGGTGGAAGATGGTCGGACTCCTTCTCCCCAAATACTGCCGCCAAGTCCCGGTACTGCCACGGGATGCCTTCGGCGTCTGGGGCTTCCCGCGGCCCCGCCCCACTCTCCTCCTTGGGACCGCTCGCTGCCGCCTGATCCCGCCTGGGTCTCGCCGCCGCCCCTCAGTGTTCCTTGACTTGCTCCGGGTGCCTCGGTCCTCCCCCTGGTTCCATCTTGGCCTCTGCCGGCTGCCGATGTTCTCTGCTCTCTCGCCTCCTCGCTCTCGCTCAGTACTTCTCTCGCCCAGTCGATCCGCGGGTTCCGGCGCCGCAGCCACGCCAAGCCAAGCCACCACCGCATAGTCGGCGACTGGGACCACCACGAATCTCAGCTCCTCCCGGTGGTCCCCGACGGTCATCTGGACCGGCTCGGTGTAGTACTGAGCCGGTCCCCCCCCGCTACTGTCCCATCTAGCTGGCTAAACGCAATGGGCTCCTTGAGGCGCCGCAGCCCCAGCCCGAGCCTGGATACTATGGCTGGGTGCATCAGGCAGTGCGTGCAGCCCGAATCCAGCAGCGCCTGTAACTGCGTTTCCACCCCGGATCTCATCCCCCGGACGTGTACTCTCACCCGTAGAGGGGGGCTGTCCTCGTCAGCTATCGGGTCCATGCGTCTCGGCTCCCCTGCTCGCACTGGGACGCCGTTCAGTGCGAGCGCGCCTCGTTTCCCGCCAGCTCTGACTCCTCCCCGGAGGATGCCGTCTCAGGGGTCGACCACCCCAACTGGCCTCGCTCAGTCACCACTGTCGCTGCGCTCTTCCGGGGACGGTCGCCAGCTCTACTCCCGGTGGGGCGCGGGGGCTTGACCTTGGCGCGGGATGAAGTCCCTTCCCGTTCTGTCGGACACTGCGCCGCCCAATGGCCTCGTCCTCCGCACCGGAAACATAGATTCGATGCCTTTGGCACCTCTCGCCCCCCTGGGGGCTGCTGGCCACTGCCCCACTTCTCCTCAGCAATCCGCTCTCTTGGTTTGTCTCTCGCCCGGTCCCGCTTCCGGGCGCTCTGCTGAATCTGCCGCCAGGCTGACTCCGCCGTCCCGGCCAGCCAGATCCAATCTTTTACAGTGGTCGGGTCATCCCGGCCCAGTGCCCGCTCCAGGATCTCTGGGTTGAGACCCCTCTTGAAGTACTTTACCCGGAGCGACTCCGGCCAGTCCGTAAGCTTTTCTACTAGCCTCCGGAACTCCAACGCATATTCAGACACGGACTTTTCCCTCTGCCTGAAATGCAGGATGTTGTCCTCCGCCCTCCTGGCGCTCAGTGTGTCTTCAAATCGGTCCCGGAGCGCCTCCATGAAGTCCAGGAAACTCCTCAGCTCCGCCGCATTGGCGTCATACAGGCCGGTCACCCAGCTCGCGGCTTGGCCGTCTAGCAGCTCAGCTACGTAGGAGACCCTGTCCTCATCCCTGGTAAACAAGTGACCCCCCCCCACTGCATGAAACTGCGCACATGGGTTAGAAATTGGGGTAATTGTTCAGGGTCTCCTGAGAATTTCCCGGTGACGCCCCGCAGTCTCAAGGCATCTGCTGCCTGGCGGTCTACCGATGGTGGGGTCGACGCTGCCCTCGGTTGGGGACTCGATACCCCGGCTGCGCCCCTCGCGTTGCCGCCCGCCGTCAGCTGATCCAGCCTCAGTAGGATAGTTTGGAGCATCTCCTCCACGGATCCCAGGTGCTGGCTGACCTCTGCCTTCAGCTGGGCGAATTCCGCCTCCCATCCTCGGTTCCGTGACCCCGAGCCTCGGGTCAGCGTAACCCCCAACCTGTCGGGTCCCTGGTTCACCCCGATCGACCATCTCTCTGGTTGAGGGTCCCCGACCCTGGCCGTCGTCCCGGTTGGGCTCTGCCATCCCCTCCGCGATCCTGAACTCCTCCTGCTCCAGCTGACCACTGGATTCCTCGTCGCTGGCCATACCTATGATAGAGTACGGGGAAAAAGGCGCTCCTCGGTGGTACCGGGTAGCGTCAAAGGTGAGTCCTGGCTTTATGTAAGAATCTGCCCCGTTCGTCAAGAGAAACTCCCGTGACACATGTTAGTTCACAAAAGAGATTTACTCGAGCGTAACGCAGCAGTTACAATCAAAGCCAGGACTGGCTTGGCACAGTACATTGGTTCCTTTATACCCCCCCCCGCGGTTTTTTCCCGCCTCGCGATCGCATTGCCGGCGGCGGGCTATCCGCACTCCGAATAGTCCGGATGTCAGGTTTGGCCGGGCCCCATTGTTCATCGATTGATTTCCCCTCCGGCGTGGGTTGTGCAGAACTGAGGTCACTGGAGGCGCGGTATCTTGGTTCCTCGGCTTGCTGTTCCACTTATTGATGGCTTGCGCCGCTTATCAGCGCCGATTAATTGGTTCCGCTCTGTGGTTTCCCCGCCGGCTAGGCGCAGGTGGCCGCTATCAGCCGCGCGGCTCCCACTTCCCCTTTCCTCCCGGCTCGTAGCAAAATGGCTCAGCACGGTGGTGGCTTCTATGGGCTTCCACGGGGCGCCAGGCTGGCTGCACCTGACACTTGCAACTTCTTGCCAGCTTCCAACAACCAAAGTCAGCGGGGAAGCTGGCAGGAAGTTGCAAGTCCCAGGTGGGTTGCAAGCAGGCCGGCAGGCAGGCAGGCAAGTGCTGCCAGGTGGGAGAGGGAGTGAAGGGGTGTGTGGGTGGCCGAGGAAGCACGGCACAAGTGCAGCAGGGCTTGGGGTGGCTGCTGCCAGTGGGAGGGTGCATGACTGGCAAGGAGGCATGGTGTGTATGTGATGGGGCTTGGGGTAGATTGAGAAACACTGCTCTAAAAAACCAGTAATATAGATACAGGCAAGCAACCCATTATTATTTGGGTGCTCTGGATATGACATATATGAAACAATAGCTAGTTTGTTTTGAAGAGGTAGAGCACCTGGAGTTATGACAAAAACTATAGGACAACTTGGTCAAAATTGCATCTGCTCTACCTCAGATGTCTAGTGTATCGTAAGTATGGAAGGCAATAATGAACAATATCAAAAGAGGAAACATCATCTGGCAAAAGTAGTCAAAACAGAAGTCAAAAGTGAATAGGGAAGATGATATCAAGCTTGACAATAGTAAAAGTATAAAGGGTCTTGGAAGAGTAGTTGATTACCAATTGATTATGAACTAGTAGTGTGACAGAGCTGCAAAACACGGTTTTAGACTGCATCATCATAACCTTTCAAATGACAGGAAATATTTGTTCTACTTTTTTCTATATTGATTAGGTCCTCCCTTGACTGCTGTGTCCAGTTTTAGACACCATGCCTCAAGATGGTTGCAGAGAAACTGGCATGCATTCAGAGAAGGCATTGGGGATGATCAAGTGACTAGAAACTATGGCTTGTGAAGAGAGATTGAAGAAATTTCTCAATCATTCCAAAGTGCCAGGTATAGCATAATAGATTTCAGTTACAGGAAAGCAGATTGTGGCTGAAAGTCAGAAAAAAAACCTTCCTCATAATAAAAATAGTTTGCCTGTTCAGTGGATATGATCAGACCAAAAAGAAACTAGTGACCTAAATACAGGTAGTCCTTGTTTAGCGACCATTCGCAGTTATGGTGATGAAAAAGTAACTTTATGACCAATCCTTGCATTTACGACCTTTGCAGGTCTGCAAAGCAAAGGAAAGCTGAAGTAAGATCGTAAGCACAGTTGTGATTTCACTTAGTGACTGCTTCACTTAATTACCAAGTCGCCAGTCTCAATTGTGATCTCTAAATGAGGCCAGCTGTAACGCCTTCCAACTCTATAATACAGGTAGCCCTCGCTTAGCAACCCCAATTGGGACCAGCAACATGGTTGTTAAGTGGAAAATCATGTGATTGTGACTATGCTTATGACCTTACTTCCCTTTCGGTCATTAAGTGAAGCAATGCGGTCACTAAGTGAACTGCGACTGGGCTTACAATTTTGCAGTATTGCATTAACTCTGCTTGTTGCAAGCAAAAATGTGTGATGGTTGCAAAGCACACGAATGGCGATCATATGACTGAGGGATGTAAATGCAAGGATTGGTTGTAAAGTTATTTTTTTAGCATCATCGTAACTTTGATCGCTGCCCAAGGCAGTTGGTAAGTGACGACTACCTGTATTATGAAATAGTAGAGATGGTCAAAATTACAAATAAAGAGACTTTACATGAAAGAGTTTTGTGGCCACTTATGTGGATTGTAAAATACCTTTTAACATTTGAACAATATTGAAGATTCTACAAAATTGGTGGCATCAGGTAAAAGAAAAGATCAGATTGTACCATGACTTTGCCTTTATGCCACAACCATGCAAGGAAGATCAAACTTTGAATCTGCAGAGTTAGTAGCAGGTCTTGCAGTAATATTGTCAAAGGATTAGCTTCAGCTGTAGCAGCTGGAGTGACATAGTGGCTAAGAGTTCAAAAAGTTTAAAGGCAAGTTGAGTTAATACTAAAGAAAGGCTGCATTGAGGAACAAGCCAGGACAGTCCAGCCCCCCAACTGCATACTAAATGATATAAGCAACCAAAACTATCAGCAAGATAGGGATGAAGTCTGAAGAGGCAGCCAAATAAATACTCAAAGAAGTTAGCGAAAGACCCTTCTAATAACAAAAGAAACAAAATAGCAGTCAGCCACAGACTGCTGAATTTTCAAAAGAAAAGGCCCATTTACCCTGTAAGAACGCAAAGCTGAAGGCTTCCTAGAGGACTCAAACAAATTTACAGAGAAGGAATTAGTCACCGTTCATTAGGCACAAGGTTTGTGGTTCCAAAGAGACTATCTAATCTCAACATTCAAATACAAGGATAATGCTGAAACCAATGTCTGGCCCTGTGTAGTACGCAGATCTGCAAGCCATATTTACCTCAGACGCTATGGGGTTATCAGGCTGATGCAACTATATCCTGATGGAGCTTGACAACTATTCTTGTACAGTGGTACCTCGGGTTACGAACTTAATCCGTTCCGTGATTCTGATTGCAACTTGAGTTGGTCGCAACCCGAGGTAAATTTTCCCATAAGGTTCAATGTAAATACAATTAATCCGTTCCGCCCTCCGAATTTGGTCACACGAGGCAAATTTCCCCATAAGGTTCAATGTAAATACGGCTAATCCACCCTCCGAATTTGGTCGCACCACGAGGCAAATTTCCCCACTTTTTTCTTCAAAGCCTTATTCTTGCCAAGCCTGCTCTGCATTTTCTTTGGAGCCATGCTGACAAACACACCAAAAACCTTCCAAACGCCACAAAACACACCACAAGCCTCACCAAATGTCTCCTTGCTACCACAATCTCGCCCACAGGAAGCCACGACCACGTGGCAGCAGGGCAAATGGCAGCGGATCCGGTTCATAGCTCGAGGCGGAGGTCACATGGCGAGGTAAATTTTTGGGGCCGGAGCTGGTCGTATCCCGAAAAATTTGTAAGGAGGGGCATTCTTAACCCGAGGTACCACTGTGTTAAGATAGGTAAGAGGAAGTAAAAAGCTACTATCCTAGGACAAGCTAGAAATTGTTAGGGTGGAAAGATGCATTGTTAATTGAAAAAGAAAATGTGCAAAGTAGCCCTTTTTCATACGCTCAATTGCCAGATACACTGCATCATCATGACAAAAACCTAGATATTATGGGGCTTGTGGCAACTTGGCTTCTAACACAGAGCAGCCATACTCAAGAATTCAAGCTCTTTTTTTAACATTGTGCTTCTTGCTTTTTTTACCTGCATGGTAATCTTGTAAATACGAGATTAACAACTAAGAGAATAATTTGGAAAAAAAATAAGGATTTAAATGAAAATATGTTCATTTTAAGATATTCATCAAAATATAAGATTTAAACCAGAAATGCACAACCTGAGATGTTAAGGCTACATGCTGCTAAGAGCAAAATTACATTGGTTGCATGGCATAAGTTCAACAGCTCCCTTGTGAAGGAGTTCATCCACTTGTCAGATGACGTGGGTGAACAGACCCACAGTACATAACAAAATCATAAAGGTGGAATGATATTGAATTTGATGGTGAGTAATCACTGATCCAATGTAACAGTATCATAAAATTCTTGAAAATATTAATGTCTGTCTTATGGATTGTCCCTAAATTTGCAGCTCGGTCCCAGAACAAAAATGACAATAGCAAATAATAGCATATGTCTTTGTCTCCAAATTCCTTGTCAAGAAAGGAACACTCCTAAACCAGAGGAAAGAAATGTCTATGCGCCTGTTCCATAGTTTGACCTCCAGGTTACATCTAGGAATACATCTAGGCCTACACAACATGTGGCCCACCAAAGGATTTCATGCGGCCCGCATCACTCGGGAGTGTGAGGTCCAAAAATGCAGTATGTTTTTTTTTTTTAAATAAAGTTTCCACGATGAGCTGTCGCAGGGATGATTTCTGGGAAATAACCAATCAGTGCTCAGCCTGTGAGCGCTGACATGTTATGATGGCAACAAGGGCAGCAAAATTACTCACCGAAGCAGCTCTGGGAGAATGGCCATTTTGATAACTGTAAATTTTACAAGTGAAATGGATGATCAAAAGAAGCTGAAGATCGAATCAGAACATAGAGTGTTTAATCCGGAGTGGGCAAATAGATACGTGTTTATGTACACTAGAGACAAAATATTGTGCCTTGTTTGCCGAGATGTAATGGCCGTTCCTAAGGAATACAATTTGTGTCGCCATTTTGAATCAAAACATCCTGACTTAGCCAAATTGGACACCAATGAAAAACAAATTAAAGCATCCAAATTGTTGAAAATTCTCAGTGGGGAACAAGAGTTTTTCAAGAAAGTACACTCAGAAAATGAGGCGGCTACTAAGGTTAGTTTTCAGATTTCTAAAGAAATTGCTGCTGCTGGGAAATCTTTTACTGAAGGTGACTTCATAAAGAAGTGTTTGTTAATTGCAGTTTCTGGAGTATGTCCTGATAAAAAAAATGTTTTTGAGAATATAAGCTTGTCCCGTATCACCGTGCAGCGAAGAGAAGATGATATAGCCAATAACTTTAACAACCAGTTAAAACAGAAGGCAAACAAATTCAGCTATTCTTTAGTGATGGACAAGAGCACTGATTTGAAGGATACTGTTCAACTTCTAATTTTCGTTTGAGGTGTTGATGACAGCTTTGAAATAATCGCGGAACTGGCTGGTTTGTACTCCATGCGAGGTCAAACTACTGGAAAAGAAATCGCAAATCAAGGGAACAAGTGTGTAACTGAAAAGTTAGGCATAACATTTGAAAATACAGTGGCCATTTGCACTGATGGTGCTCCGTCTTGGTGCGGTAACTCTTGTTGAAGAGATTGCTGGCAAAAAAATAACCAAGTATCATTGCATTGTACATCGGCAAGTGTTATGCAGCAGTTTCAAATTTTGACCATGTAATGTCAGTGGTAGTTTCGACTGTAAACTATACTCGTTCAAGGGGACTGAAGCATAGGTAATTTCAAGCATTTCTTGAAGAGGTTGGTGCCACCTGCAATGATGTACTTTATCTTACAGAAGTTCATTGGTCAAGCTGTGGAAGAGTATTGCAACGTTTTGTTGCTCTCAAGGAAGAAATCATTCAATTCTTAGAGAATGACTCGAAAAAGTTCCCAGAGCTGCACAATGAAGTTTGGAATAATGACTTGTATTTTTTATGTGACATTACAGGTCATCTAAATGAACTAAATTTACAACTTCAAGGAAAAAGTCAACTTATTTTTCACATTCTTGCAATAGTAAAGGCTTTCAAAATGAAACAGAGGTTATTCAAAAGCCAACTGACAAAAGGAGAAAAATATTTCAAATGACATTGAACTTTTGATCCAGGAGTTTGACAGAAGACTGACACTGTCCAAAGAAGACATTACATTTAAGTTAATTGAAGATCCTTTCTCTGTGGATCCACAGGAACTCCCTGCACATTTACAGCTAGAGGTTACTGAACTTCAGTGCTCAACAGTTTATCGAAATAAACATAGAGAAACCAGTCTTCCAGACTTCTACAAGAGTTTGGACAAGGGAAAGTTTAAAAATCTGCTAGATGGTGCCTTACAGGTTTTCAGCATATTTGGGAGTACCTACATATGTGAACAAACTTTCTCCATTATGAACTTGAATAAAAACAAGCAACAATCAACTCTAACCGATGAACATTGGAAGATATTTTGAAAACATCGATTTCAAACATGATTCTGGAGTACGATAAACTGACTGCTGACAAGAAGTGTAATACATCCCATTAACAAAGTGTAAACGGCAAGAAAATCTTAAAAATATATTCAAACTTACCAAAGTAACATTTTTTTTCTTAAGTAATAAGTGTAATAATTGAAATTTCCTTTTTTATAATATGGTTTATTTTATTTGCAAAATAGTTTAATCATTAATTATACTATAATAATTATAGTGCAATTAATGATTAAACTATTTTGCAAATAAAAAACATTATTGTCCCATTATTATAACTTTACTTGGAAAGTGAGGCGCTAAAAACCTATCTGCGGCCCGAAGAAGTTTAGCCTATTTAATTTTGGCCCTTACCTACTACCAAGTTGTGTAGGATTGGTTTAGAACTTAGTTTCTGGTGTCAAAGCTAATATAAGAGGAAGTAGATGTGTTCATACTCTTACCACACACAGTGTTTTTTATATGTCACAGATAAACGTTGGATTTACTACTTATTTACTACTGATAAAGTTTTTCCCTTCTAAAGGAATATTTTCATTACTGACTCAACTTCTGCCCAAAGACCTAAAGATCACACCACCACGATCAGCACTATGCTTGATAGCACTATATCTGGACAAATAACTTCCTTCAGCATGAAATATTTGAGTTAATGCTTGAAAGAAAAAAAGATTACCCATTTTGATATAGAATCACCATCTTCTTCGGTAATACAATGTTTATGGAATGCCATGAAATAAGATAGTGACATCCCCGCAAAACAGAGTTTGACAGACACGTTCCCACAAGGGGTATCTGACTGCTCCTGTTGAAAGATAACAAATTTGTTACTATCACCCCATCTGCTACTACTTAAGCTCTAAAAACAAGCATGTGCAACCCTTCTTAAGACCAAAAGCTTGTAGTAATTTAAGATACTTGCTATAATGTTCACACATGACAAAATGTATCATCAACCCCAAAACAAATTACTTTGTTAAACAAGCACATTCCATATTTACATGATGTGGCAGTGCAACTTTGGGGACCATAGAGGAAACAGACTATTTAAACTCTTGGTAGTCTTATTTCAGGCCAGGGTACATCCAAGAAACTGCACTGGTTGTACTTGTGGATGACCTTTGGAGAGGATGGGATCAGGGGAGCACAACCTTCCTGGTCATCTTTGATCACTCAACAGCTTTCCATACCAACAACCATGATATCCTTCTGGACTAACTCCACAGGATCAGAGTGAGGAGCAGTGTTTTTCAGTTCCATCAGTGCTGGTGGGGGAAGTGAGATCTGCCCTGACACCTCTACTTTGTAGAGTACCTCAGGGCTCTTTACTCTCTCGGCCTGAGTCAGTATCAACAGTATGCCAAAGTTATGCATCTTGGCCCTGGGCCAAACAGGCAATAAGGTAGAAGTGTTAACCCAGTCTCTGAAGGGCCTGAATCAGGAGGAACAGACTCAGACTGAATCCCTCCCAGATGGAGTGCTTTGATTGTGGACCAAATGATTCCAGGGTTGTGCTTTCTTTGTTTCTAGGAGGGATTCTGCTCCACTCACAGGTGGTGTGCAATTTGGGAGTCCTACTGGACTTGTAGTTTAGTGTAGTACAGCCTAATGAGCAGATAGCTATATGGTCAGAATGGATTTTGTACAGTTACATCTTGTGCACCAACTGCAACCATTCCTGGATTGGGAGACACTACTTAAGGTCATTCATACCTCTCTCTGGCTTGTATTGTAATATGCTCTACATACGGCTGCCCTTGAAAAGTTTCGGAAGCTGGTACAGAATGCAGTGGTCCAGGCAGTGATGGGTTTATCCTGATATACTGGGTGACCCCACTGCTCCAGAAGCTGCATCAGCCACCAGTCAGCTTCTGGGTGCGATTCAAGGTGCTGGTTGTCATCCTTAAGGCCCCATGTCGTTCTGTGCTAGGTCATTTGTTCAACTCATCAAGAGAACTGGATGGGCAGATGCATTCTCTTCTCACTCTTTTCTTTTTACTCAAGAGACTGCATCTGCCCATCTAATCCAGTTGAATAAGGTCAACTTCCTCCAAGTCTTGTCTATATGAAAATACCATCTTATGAAACCTTAAAAGTGGGCATTTTTGACTGCTGCATCGGAACTCCCTCCCTATGGAGATCTGGTCTGCTGTTTCCCTATTGGGTTTCAGGATATAAATTAAAATTGTCAAGTGTAGAAAAAGGCACACTATGATTGACAACTTGAACTTTTATTTATATGAGGAAATTTATATTCCCCCCATCTTACCCAGTAACTCTGAGGCCTAACAGTAATACAAATTAATCCAAAATACAATACAAAAACAATAACTAATTAAAAGCATAGTTGAGGCCCCTTACAAAAGTCTCTCACAATATGAAAACAAAGCATGTCCTGTCCCAGCAGCTCAGGAAACAGCCAGGTTTCCAGGGTCTTCCAGCATAATAGCAAGGTCCAGGCCATCAAAATCTCCAGGGGGTTGTTTTTGTTTTTACTTTAAATCCCCCAGAGCCTTTGATAATGGGTGGCACATGAATGAAAGAATGAATAAAAGATATAGTGTTTAGACATACCATTATATGTATTTTAACAGGTCTTTTTGTAAGTAGTTCTTGAAGCAATTCAACTGCATCCTGCTGCCAAATGTTGCCGACCTAAATTATCAGAGAGGAACAATACACCAATCAATTATCAGCTATGAAAAACCACTGATCCAAAACTTCCATTCACAAGACTAGCTAATATGGAGAAAGAACGGTCAAGAGGTGGAAAATGATCAAGTTCCAGCCCACCCAAAATCAGAAGCACAACTGCACTTTTTTCATTACATACCAAGATGTTTTAAGCCAAAGGTCAGCCCTGTGCTTATGAATCTGAGCCCTGACTGTTGTGATCTTATTTCTTCTTCTAAAGAAGAACTGTCAAGAATGTTATGAGCTACCGGGTTGGCCAAAATGGTCCCACAGAATATCTTCTATTCCAATTGTTATCTCTTAAGTCTTCTATCAATAGTGTCATTAGCATACGTAGACTGAGGTAATAGTCTTTAAGACTTGAAAAAGGCAGTGGAGAATTGCTAATTCTGATCATGTGTTTCAGTTGGTGCTAGGATGGCTCAAGAAGGCAAATATAGGAAAACAACTTTTGGAGCCAGTTGGAGTTTCAAAGCACTGCCATGGATGCTATCACAAAATGGCTCCTACAGGTTATGGTTAGTTACAAAGTACCATTTCACAGAAATGAAAAACTTTTGAGGCTACATAGTAATAGCTTACCAAGAGATGGAAGTAGAACCTGGTCCTCAAAATACAAAGTTTTAATTCTTTTCTTCAGTAACATCTCCACATTCACATCATTATTTTTCATTCCACAACCTCAGCATATCAATTATTTTTTCACACAAGCATAACTCATCAAAGAGCCAAGGCATCCATACTTCTTCCCTGCTTCTCCTGTTATAGATCACTCTACTTGAGCCCTAATTTCCGTGCTTCTTCTCCTCCCAGATCAAAACCCATCTCTCTCCACTGAACTCTTGGTTTCGGTTTCCTTCTCTCAATCATATCAACCTAAGTCTCCCTTTTCCTTACAATAAAATCATGTCCTTTCCTTATTTTTGGGTACTGTATGTTGTAGGGACTGCTATAAACAAAGCACTGCCTTTCAGCTATACTTTACTTCATTAGAAAATCTCTGGTTCCACACAAGGCATTCAGGGGAATCAAGACTGGAGGTAGCTCTTTGCAGTCTTATAGAAGTACTCTGGTCACTTAATAGAATTAAAAAAAACAACCACCCACAGATAATATTAAAACATTCCATATACACAGAGGGAAACATGCACAAGAGTGCTGCTTTCACTCTGTATATGTAACAGGCCAGGAGATTTAATTTTCTTCACTTTACTAGACAGACAATGGGAGACAGCAACAGTATCTGCATATGTAGCAAGTAAGCGATTTGTTCTGGAACTAGAAGAAAAAAGAAGGAAACAACAACTAGTACTCTGCACTGCCCTAGAAATAAGCTGGGGGCCAGGAACATGCTGGACTGTTAGCACTGAACACTTTCATCTAGCTTTCATCAGCTAGTATGCATGTAAAGCCTACCACTTTCCAGTAATTTACCTCTACGGAAAGTGAGCCCTGGAAAGCCTTAAAATTCCTGAAACATTTTATCACTCTAAAATGTCTAACAGTTGTTTCAAAGTGAAAAGGTAAGAAAGATGATCTGCCCAATCTTGCAGATCGTAGGCATGAACTACAATATTGATGTAATTACATCGCATCGTTTGGGGAAATGATTTGTACATTTTCATATATTGCTTTGTGAAAGACTCATCCTTTCTATCAACGATTTACTAAAAATATAATTTTCTTTTTTATTACTTGTCCTAGATTGAAAGATACATATTTTTCAATTGCCGGGCACTGTGTTCAGAACATAGTATCTAACTCACTGGTACAGTTTTATAGAGCTGACACGGTATGGAAAATGGAGGTATATCAGCATACAAAATAGTGGGGTATAGATGGCACTGAGGAATTTTCTCAATATATCCATAGTCCACATAATGTACCTATGAAAGAAAAAATTCACAAGAAAAAGTACATCAGTATTTACATTTTCATGATGTAGTTCTTTTTGAAAAGCATGCCAGTAAACACACAAAAGAGCTGCCCAACCCATTTCTTGTCATATGGTTTGGGAAAGTAGATGTCATACAACAACTGATTCACATTTGATGCCAAGCCAAGATTTGTTCAGTTGAACTAGTTTCTAAACTGGGCAACAATTGGTAGTTTGGCATTTTTCTGCATCATGCTTTACCCTTTCAGCAATTTGAATTAAAGCAAGAGGCACTAAAAAAAGAATGCTTCTTAAAAATGTGTTCACCTTGTAAAGTTAACCTATTGTTGAATATCCCTCACATAAGATAGTAGAAATCCCATATTTTCAAGCATCATACTCCCTGTGCAGTCCTCAAAGGAATATACCTTTATAACATTGCCTTCATTTTAACAGAACAAAAGAAAAAAAACACCAGTGGCAGTCATAGGTAAAAAACCAGACTGTTTCTGAGAACCGTCAATCTTACCCTGATAACGCCAGCGCCAACATCTTTAACTTCACCTCGGTACCACATTGTATCAGCTGCTCTTACAACACAAGCTTCTCCACTTTTCCAGCTGTAGGGTTCCAGAAGGCCTAAACATTTGACGTTATCTTGTATATTACTCATTAGCTTGTTTAGATTTTGCTCTAAGAAAAAAATCCAAGCAAGTGGTGTTAAAGTTACTGTTACTTTTAACAATTTTTTAAAAAATATTTTTTATTGTTAAGATAATGCAACACAAAAGGAAAAAGAAAAAAAAGGATACAACCCCCCAACTATGAATAAAAAGCATTGTGGAAAAACTTTCTAGTGACCCATTGTTCCCTTCCCTTCGTGTCCCCAGCTGCTAACTGCAATTTAAATATTTCTGCTTTACACTGAACATTAAGGATTGTTGCTAGTTTCTTTTTAAATGCTTTCATTTGTTATTTTTAATTGGTCTCATAACTTTTTTTCTAGAAATCATATTCCAAATGCATGAATTTGCCTTGCTGTGTGTAAAGTCTCCAATGTAAGGGAGCCAGCCATTCCTGCTTCAATTTGACTCAACTCCTATTTTGCCATTGCTGCATATTCTCCAATTTTGGTCTCTCAATCTGATTATCACTGGCAACATTCCTTTTTTCCAGTATAGGCAGTTGCCAGTTTAAGAACGAGTTCCATCCCCAAGTCTGTCTTTAAGTCAAATTTGTATGTAAGCCAGAACAGTATTATTGTATAATACTGTATAAGTAGTATTGTGTAATTAACTCGAACCATTGTGTATTTAACTTGAATTTTGCTACAATAGGCTCCATTCCTAACTGTGAGTCATCTATAACCTGGGCGTTCTTAACCTGGGTTACCTGTACTTTTAACAACTCAGTACATAACTGCAAATATTTTACTGCTAAAATATAACATATGCATATATGAACAAAATAGTTTAGTTTTCTAGAAGACTCTGTGCTGCATGGGCAGCAAAAAATCCAGCACAGGCTTATGTGCTACAGAAAGAACAGCAGCAATGCAGAAATATCCAGATACTGCTAGTCACAATATCTATTTTTACACTTAATTTATCACTACCATGACAAATATATTTGCATACTTCTGATTATATGCGAGGTAGAGGTAAAGCAACATACATATGTCCAGAATTTCAGGTAACAAACATTGTGTTTTTGCCCAGGCGTTTGGCAAGGGTGACTGAAGCCCCCTTTAGATTGTGGGGGTTGTTTTTTGTTTCCATCCAGTTTCGTCATTTCTGCCATTTTTATTCTTGTTTTTTTGTTTCCTTGTTTTTAACAATTTATAAACCACCCAGAGTTGCTGCAAGTTGGGCGGCATACAAATTTATTATTGTTATTGATGTTATTATTATTAAGAACACTTTCTGAAGTATCAGTGAATTCAGGGACCACTGAATTCAACAGGAACTCAGCAAGCATGAACAGAGGAACAAAAATAAACAGCCTTTTTCTACACTCAAATAAATGAAAAATAGAAACTATGTAGGTGTGCAAGTCAATACTTCTCACAATAAGTCTTTGAAGCCAGACACTTGTAAATATTCTTTACATGTTTGGTATGAGAATCTCTCCAAACATTTTTCAAAAATCCAGCCATGTACAGCTGAATGATTGATCAGGGTTACTGTAAATCAATGCCTCTACTCTAATTACAGACAGACAGTTTGACCTAGTGCTTAAAGTGCTGGATTAGAAGCTGAAAATCCATTAATTCTAGTCCTGCCTTTGGCACAGAAGCCAGCTGGGAGACCTTGGGTTAGTCACTGTCTCTTTCCATCCTAAAAAGAAGGTTCTGGGAAGCTACTTCGAAAATGTCGTGAAGAAAACTGCAGAGACTTGTCTCTTGTCATGAAGAGTCAGGTTTGACTTGATGGACCATAACAGCGCCTATTACATCTATATACATTTCTCTAAAATGGCTTACTCAATTATATAGCACCTATCGTAATTGCAAAAATGCGATTACCTTGTGACTTGGGAATCACATAAATTGTTCCTTTATCTGAAACACAGCTAACTGTAGCGCTGAAGCAATCCGAGCTAGGGAGAGCTGGTGGTTTATAGGCCTCAACCATTAGAGGCTCAGCCACAGAAATTCCCAGTTCTTGCTGTTTACTGTCAGTATCTGAAGGGTCAACATGCTTTTCTAGCGTAGAAAGACTTGATGCTCTTTTTTTCCCTGATAGCAGCTGGTTTATGTCCACATTCTTTTGTAGTTTATCAGAGGAAGCTGGATTTGAACCAATTTTAGGTGCTCTAATTAGGATTCAACAGAACATATGTCAGCAAATTTTAAAAAATCAAATACATTTATTTCCCTTAAACACTATACCTTAAGTTAGACTATACACTTTTCTGTTGGTTTATAACTGTGTGAATTACAGATAAAATTAAAGCATTAATTTTTATGTAATACAAGAAAATAACTTCTACTTTAAATACACCGAAAACTAATAACCACCATTCACTTCATTTTTTAAAAATACATACCTTCTTTTTCTAAGTGCTAAGCCTTCTTTAATCATGAATTCTGAAATGTCAGTACAGTGCCCTCCATTTTTGCAAAATATCTTCACAGGTAAAGGTGACAAGTTAGTATCCTGGGGCAAATTAAGAATTTTTAAGGGTAAACATCGATTGTTCATTGAAAAAGAAAATGTGCAGATACCCAATTTCCAGACATACTTCATCAACAAACTGACAAAATCTAGGTAGCTATTCTGGAGTTTGTGGCCACTTGACCTGTAACACAGAGCAGCTGTACTAAAAAAAAAAAAAAAAAAAAGCAAGCTTTTTTTAAAAAACGTTTTAACGGAATAGTGATCTTATAAGTCCTAGGATAGTAAATATGAGAAAA
This sequence comes from Liasis olivaceus, assembly GCA_030867105.1. Taxonomy (NCBI): domain Eukaryota; kingdom Metazoa; phylum Chordata; class Lepidosauria; order Squamata; family Pythonidae; genus Liasis; species Liasis olivaceus. The sequence continues at coordinate 94,155,458 of CM061352.1, forward strand.
AATTGAGAATGTAAATGAAAAGAAAATATTTTCATTTTAAGGTGTTTCCATTCATCAACAAGTGAGATTCAAACCAGAAATGTGCAACCTGAGAAGCTAAGGTCACCTTCTGCTCCTAGAAATGTGGGTGCCTGCACAGCTTCTCCAAATGCTGCTGACAAATTGAATTTTTTGGTATGATGGATGGGGAAACAAATATGTGGGAAATAATCATATTAACAATACTGAATTAACTTAGATAAACCAATTTGTCCCGGGTTTGCTCACATTTTGGAGCACAGTACTTGGCATACTGTTTAAAAGCAAAGTGCAGAACTTGGCTCAAAGAAACACTCATTTAAACCATCTTAAATAGAGTTACAGCACTCTGAAGTTTACGATATTATCTTCTAATCTCAAACAGTTTGTGTTCTCAGCTGGGATTCCTGACAGATCACCAAAATATCATGGGCATTACCTAAAGAGTATCATTGCTTGGAAACAAAACTAGCCTAAATGTTGCTCTTGCTGAATATATGCCAAATACAGTAAAATCTTGATTTACAGAAAACCTGGGGGGAAGAGTTGTCTATTAAATCTGAATTGATAAAATTGAGATAACTCTTTACATTTACATAACTGATCTCCTCTGACCAATTTACATTACCTGCATAGTTAAGTCATTATACAAATGACACAATTACACAAATGACATAAGCTGATATAAATTATGTAAACTGCATTATTTCTGGACTGTTTCAGAAACAGTGGATTTTGTTTTATGAATTATGAATTTAATGTAAAAAAAAAGGTCTGCCAATAAATCAACTATTCTTTCAAGTTGATTGAGAGCCTATCACGTTTTTGGGAGGACAGGGGAGAGGAGATTTATACAGCCAAAGGAACCTCTGACTTACGCTTTGCTCCTATCAAGTCAAAGTACTATCAAAGTGTACACAGAATTATCTTCATTTAAAATGAATGCATGGATGATTTGTCATTTTCTCTTCGTCCTGATCAGAAACAGGTATGGGATAAAAAGTAACATAACAAATCCCAATCCAGCTAAAATCTGCACAGCATCCAATATTTAGTATCACATGATAATATCTTATACTTTTAGTTGAATAATGGTCCCTGAAAGAAAATCTACACTAAATAATTAGAGGTTTGCCAGTACAAACCTGTATTATTAAGTTGACAACAGCTCCAGTTAAGTAAGATGTAAGAACATCACAAGCAGTTGCCGTCCACTGTTCAGTCCCACCGGCTGGTCTAGAATGAGAAGTTGTGGACCAAAGAATATTGTTATGCAGGTAGTCCTTGGTTAACAACCATTCGTTCAGAGCCTGTTCAAAGTTATGGCAGCACTGAACAAATGGCACTTATGCTCAGTCCCTGTTATGGCTGTTGCAGTGCCCCCACAGTCACATGATCAAACTTCAGGTGCCAAGCAGCCCACCTACACTTACAACTGCAGGGGTGCTTCAACTTCCCCCCCGCCTATCTCCCCCCCCCGCCCTTTTGGCTGCCCTGCACAGTGGCACTCCTCGGTGGTGGTGGTAGTGATAGTGCTGGGGCTGAAGTAGAGGTGAGGAAGTGGGAGGAAGAAGAGGGTGAAGGTCAGCTATGGACAGCATGGCCAGTAGAGTGCAGGGTGGCAATGGCAGCTGGGGCTTTGCACTGTGGCACTGGGGTGGCTGGTCATGGCACAGGACTTGAGGCGGCACTCCTCAGCAGCAGGCAGTAGTGACTAAAGTACAGGCCCGGGGCAGCAGCTGGCTGAGACTGCTGAAGGCCCTGTGCCTCTACTTCAGCCCCAATGCTGCTGCCATTGCTAAGGAGTGCCACTATGCAGGACAGCCAAAAGGGCAGAGATGGGGGGGAGATAACCAGGTTGGGGGAATTCAAGAGGCAGCAGTCCCTTACCTTACTGAGGCTCAGGGCTGGGAGGGACCAAGCAGGGAATGGCTTGGATTGGGTGGGTCCTTGCCTAACAACCAGTGAGATAAGGTTACAGCAACGGGGACTGCCAGGATTGCCATTGCCAAGCAATGTGGTGGTCACGTGACATCGCACTTTACAATCACACCACTTAGCGATGGAAATTCTGGTCCCAATTGCCATTGTTAACCAAGGAGTACCTGTAGTATACTTCAGAAAATGGGCTCTTATCATACAGAATTCACCTCTGCAGGCAGATATTTATTTTATGTTTTGTTTTGCCATAATGTACATAGGCTTGTAGTAGTTTACTACAGTAAGTAATCATGGATATATTATTACCTTATATCTGTTAATGAACACTCTACTGCAAGTGGTCTGATACTCTTCAGATTCTGTTCAAGTTCTCTTAAATATGTAATATCCATAGTTTTGACTATGCCTAAATCAATAAGGAATAACTGCAAAAGAAACATTTAACAAGAATTTAGGTAATGTGACTTCTCAGTTGTTCACTAATTCTGAATGTCTTTGAGAACTACCTAGTACATTTTTTGATTATCTAGATGTGAGTACAACCCGACCATGATTCTCTGCAACACTGCAATAACATATGGCTACTAGCTTAAAATAAACAGCACATTAATAAGTCAGACTTTATCTACATTAGAGAATATTTCTTATTACTTTGGACTTCTTTTAATTTCTAATTTTTAAAGCTGACTTTTCACATTTTTACAAAAAGACCAGCCAAGACCCAAGACAGGAAAACATACAGAATCCGATTATTTAGGTATCTATTTTAATTTCAACTTTCAGATGTTTTACAGCTAAAATGAAGAGTTCTGCGACAACTTAAAGACAATGTGCTGCCCAGAGTCATGTATGTGAGATGGGCGGCCATATAAATCAATCAGTCGAACAAAATATTCTTGTGGCATGAATTTTCAGATACAGTTTAAACTATGTAAATCACCCATATTTATTATACCCTTGGATTTTATTCTTTTTCAAGATTCACAATGAAACCAGATTTTTGGCATATAGAATTCTTCATTCAGAGCTTTCTATGTCCAACAGTTTTACAACTGGGTAAAGGTCATCAACAAGAAAGGAGAAAGGGGTATCTGCTACATTCTATTTATAGTATTTTCTAAGTTCCAGCTGTTCTATAAACTAATGTCTCATTCACATTAAACCACAATTTGGTTTGTTTGACTCTGACTTAGCATGTTGCAGCTACTGGAGATTGCGAAGCAAGGTTTATTGGCTTGTGTGACATCAGCCAATTTTTGTTTATTCAGCAAACAATAGTTAACAACAATCATTAGCCTTATTTTCAGCTGCTTTGTTGTCTCAACAAATAGATAACAAATTAAAATTAGACCAGTATGTAAATCTATAGTCAAAGGCACACTTATAGGTGAGTTCCTTCCAGTTACAAGGAACCTTTTTGCATCAGAAATAACTTTTTAAAATTATTTACCTCTACAACTTTTTCAGAAACAATCTTGAGGATCTGGCCTCTTTGCCACTGATTCTGATCACATATGTAAGCAGCACAATTCATATCAACTTCCCATTTAACTGTTTTATTTTCTGGTTCAAAATAAGTAGCAACCATCTTTTCCTGTAACCTAAAGTTTTAAAAAGCGAATCACACCATCAAATCTAGATGTTCAAAACAATTCTAAAAGCTAATTTTACAGATCTGTGTAGAAGTGTCAGGTTGTTAGTTCTTAGTATTGAAATACATTTTAGGAAATAATGTGCCACCCTCAGCTAGAAAGGGCATCAAATGATTAGGATGTTATTCATGTAATACTAACACTGTTATAACCAAGGAAAACAGGCCTATGTTGTAAAATCTACATTCCTAAAGAACCAGTATTTATGCTGCGTTTTGTTTCTGAATGTGGTCAGGGTACGCATTCTTGGGCGTCATTTCATTTAAAATCCCTGTCAATCATGACAAGCTAATCAGTTCTAGCAAAACAAAAACAAAAACATGGCAGAGTGATTTAATCTTTATGTTTTCATCAAAAATACATTCCATGGCATTGCATTGCTCCCTTACCTTTTCAGAATTTTTTCTGATGACGTAAAATGCACAAATATCTTGCTAGGAGATACAACATGATTAATTTGCACTTGCAATTCTTTATTACACTCCAAAACCAAATCTTCCGTCCATGGCAAGTCTTCATTCTCACGTTTTAATAAAGATCTCTCTGTTTTGAATATATCCTCCAGAGAAGGATCCCATATTTCGTTATATGGTCTGGTAATCATTTTGGTATTACTATAAAAAGAAAATTGATTTCATTCACATTGGCGCTTACCTACTACCAATGCCAGAAAAAGAAAAGCTGAAATATGTGCACAGTGATTACTATTTGAAATAATCAAAATGCATACTTTGGAAATTATAAGCTTGCTCCAAGTTGCTAACTGGAGTGAGAAGTATGCTGACATACACACTCAGTGCAGTTGCTGTGACAACCTAGCAATACTGTAAGCATACTTACCTTGTTATGTAAGATGCTAAGCCATCTTGAACCAAAAGGCTGTTCACACTGCATGACAGCATTGGGGATACACATATACTTTCATAGAGCTCAACAGATAGTACATTGTCTTCTGATTTATCTACAAAGGGAGGAGATTAAATTCAGATCTGCTGAATGTTGGAAAAGGGATGTGTTGGTAACAAAATCTGACCTTAAAAGTAATGTTTTGAAATGTACCAAATATTTCTAAAGATCAAGACCTTATAAAGTTTCTTTAAATCTAATAATACAACTATTCTGTATTCTAAATTAAGAACATGACTGGGTTTACATACTGCTCTACGCGTTTTGTTAGCAGTGATTTGTTGCTTAACATTGTATGAAGCCACCCAATTGTGGCTTAAGTGAAAATACAGTTAATGCCCTAAAATCACCCAGCATCTTTTAAGGCTGAACCCAAAGTGGTTCCTACCAAATGAATTGAGATATTAAGTGAACTGGGTTATTAATACGTTCTTCCTGCACTGCTGGTTAGTCATATATGTTCATCTAACAGCTTCAATTAATTAAATGCTGTGAACCAGCAAGTAGCTTTACTTAGCAAGAAAAAGGAAATTATTATGGTAGAACTTATAAACCTCCTACAAGTATGATCTTCGTAAGACTATTAGGAAGAATTATTCATCTTAGGACACTTTCCTCTGAACAAGAATCAGAGTAAACAACTATTCTTTGATCAGTTAATAATTATTTGATATTATTCATCAAAGTATTTATTTATTTGAAAGTATTTTAACTTGTCCCTGTGAATAACAGAACAAAAGCAGCAATATTTAAGAACAAACATATGAAGATAGTTAAAAGATTATATAATCATTATTCCAATTATAATGCCGCAAATCAACAGAAGACCGAAAGGATATTGGAATACAGGCAGTCCTCATTTAGCGACTGTTTGCATTTACAACTGTGATAAAAAGTAATTTTACGACCAATCCCCGCATTTACAACCTTTGCAGGTCTGTAAAGCAAAGAAAAGTTGAAGTAAGATCATAAGCAGAGTTGCAGGTCCACTTAGCAACTGCTTTGCTTAACAACCAAGTTGCTGGTCCCAGTTGTGGTTGTTAAATGAGGACAACCTGTAACATTAACCTGCTTGCAGAATTCAAGAAGGGTTGGGGCCAACCATATATCATTTGAGAGTATTCCATTGGGTGGGAACCATCATAGACAAGGTCTATCACCTCATGAGGAGAGGGAACCCTCCACAGGCCTTCTCTAGATATCTTAAGTGTAGATTCAACTCTGAGATGGCAGTGTCTCATTTATCTTGATGCTGTGGTATATATAGCTTAACTGTATTTTCACTTAAGCCACAATTGGGTTGCTTCGTACAATGTTAAGCAACAAATCACTGCTAACAAAACGCGCATTTAATTTAATAAATGCGTAAATATAGCTTTTTAAATTATTATTAAAGATAATAACCAGCACTTTGAATGGGGTCTGGAAGCCTACTGATAACCAAGACAGTGACTTCAAAACTGGTAGTATTTTACAATGGCAATCTACAGTAGACATTGAGTTTTGTACCAAGGTTAAATGTCCAGGTTGTCTTCAAAATCAGCCCTACCTAAGGTTTGTTGCAGCAGTCAACTAAGTGGTGAGCAGGACATGAGTTACTGTTGCCAGGGCAGATAGATGAATACTTACCAGTAACAAAGCAGAGCATACATTTGTCCTGAATCAATTCTTCAAATCTATCCTTTGATTGGGTAGTCCATTCACTAGCTCCTTTACATGGTTTAATATGTGCCAATTTGCACCTAATAGCCTAGGTTGCAAAATGTAGACTGTTTAGCTGCAATGCCATTTTCATCAGAGCAACATACATAGGCATCCTAATGGTTTCCAATACAACAAAAGTTAGATTCACACGACTTAAACGTCTTCCTTGTACCATTAGGTGTTCCCAGACATGTTACTGGATTATGATATCCAAATTTTATACAACAGCAGCTTGATCTGTTTATACAATGGGTTCTAGGTACAATCTATCAGAATGCTCAAGGAAAAGTCTTCTGAGGAAATCATATGGTTATTATATCTTGAGTATCACATTTCTGATTTATTTAAATTCAAATTTATTTTAAAATAAATAAACATTGATATAATAAAAATGAATGCTAGTATTATGAAAGGAACTGCAAAAATTGTATAAGAAGGTCTTTTGGCAGTTTATCTGGGTTCTATAAAATAGATGGTTTAGCTTACCTTTGCTGGGAGAGCTAAAAACTCATCTTTTATTTTACGCATTTCTTTTATATTTATTTTAGCAGTATTACCAAAGTCAACATATTTAACTTCAACTTCCTGATGACCTGGTAATCCTTTGGAAAAAACATGAAATTAGAAAACATTGAGATCTTGAAGTTATTAAAAAAAATTATGTTTATTTGAATGAAAAACAGTTGCAAAAAGTATGTTGGCATGCCATATTCTTTTCAGGTGTACATCATCTCACTTCTTCAAAGCTAAATAAAATAAAATGTCTCATGATCTGTGCTATAATTCTCTTCTTGATTTTAGTCAATGTAAGAAAATCCAAGGAATCAGAAAGTCTGTTACATATTCTTTTTTATTATCAAAGAGCAGCATTTGTTAGCCTGTTTTTGAATGAACATTGTCCAAAGTTATAAGATCTTGCATGAATTTAATATTTTTAAAAATATAACTGTCATTACAGAGATCCATATTAGCATACTGTGCTTCAGTGTTTGTCCTGAAAACCAAAACTTGAAATTACATTTTGATGAGGACGGAATATAAGCTACAGTTTGTTTATTTTGAGGGCAACGACAAAGCATTGTTAACATAAACCAGAATATCAGGGCTCAAATCACTCAAGTTGGCAGCGAACATAAATCTGAGAAAAAGCATAGCAAGATTCACCATTGCTGCTTGTGAACAAACTTCATTGTACAGCTATAAAGTTAACTCTAAAAAAGTTATTAACCTACAAGTACTTTATGCTATCCACCATATATCGCTATTACCTATGTATTATTCAATTTATATCCTGTTTTTCTTTGCTGAGAGCTTCCACATGGGAGTCATGCTTCTCTTCTCAACAAGAAACCTATAAAATAGGTTGGGCTAATTTATTTGGACAGTGGTCCAAATAAATCCAATTATCTCCAAAGCTGAGGGGGGCTTGCACTGGTCTACTCTTTCAACATTGAACCCCTTAATTATTACGTCAGTTATATGTTGCCCAGACAAGAACGTGGCTATTTATGCATCTATGACACTGTGTTAAAACAAATTTATTACTGGACTACAATAAAGAAATCACAATACTGGACAGACAAAATGTACTACGTTTCACTGGAAAAAGTTTTTGAACAGGAGAGGAGAGATCAATTTAAAAAATAAACACAATAATTATGTATTCCAGATACTTACCAATCACCTGTGCTCTGTACCAAACTCCATCATCTTCAAATTTGGCTACACATGGTTGACCTTGGGTTGGACAAAGGATTTCCAAGCTGAATCCTACTTCATTTTTATACACTTCCTCAACTTTGCTTAGAAAAGCTGCAAATTCGGGACCCTGTTCTAACTACCATAATGAAAAAAAAATTAATTCCTTCATGCTAACATTTAGCACTAATATATTAATTTGCATAACTATACTCCTCATTTTCAGCTGAATTTGGTGGAACTAATACCAAAGAAAGGAGATTCAAGTCAGAGAAATATAAGGGTCAACCAAGATGCAACTGAGGCAATTACACTTGGCAACCAAACATCAACTTTCAAACTGAACCCCAAACAAAAGCCACTTGCTACTCCGTATTTTGGCCTAATGGATGCTGCTTCCCCTTCCAACTAATCTTTTTCTACATTATGTTTTATTTTTGCTTTCAACTGCTAGTTTCATTGTAGTGTGTTTTCATTGGGTGTCTATAACTCTGAAGGTCAAATGTGAACAAAACACATTTTATGCTTTTCCCTCTTAACTATCCTTCAAGCCAAAGAAGTTCATAATTACATTTAAACCACCAAACAATAGCAAATTTTCTAAGCCATAGAAATTTGGATGATGAGAAAGAATGAACGAACTATGGCATGGAAATGGAACAGAGGGCTATATACATAAGAGGGAGAAGGAATCTCATAATCTGGAAATGCCCCTTTTAGACATTAACAAATCTCAAAAATGAAGAAAAACCTAAACAGTGCCCCACCCTGAAACAGCTCATCATGCTTAATGAGCATAAGATGCCAACTATATTAGGAAGGAACACAAAAAGGATCTTCCCTGCAGCACCCTGGAGTTTTCACTAGGACCCAGTGCTGATCCAGAGCAGACCTCCAACCCTGATCCCATTCATTTAAGAATAAAAATAAAGTTTTTCTTTGCTTTATTTTCATTTTCCACATTAATTGTCAGAGTTTACCAACAACACTTTTATTCTTGAACCTTGCCTACTTCAACTTGCAGCCTTGCTCACTTTGGAAATGGAACCAAAACATCCTGCTTAAAAGCCAGTGCAACCCTTGTGCTGACCCATGCTGTGCAGCCCTAGAATTTAAAATAGCCAATTATAAAATATAAACCATTTATTATTTGGGAGCAGGTAATAGCAATTAATAGACATTAGGACAGAGATGTGAAATCCAACCAAGTCACTTTTGTAAATATAAACTGCATGCCAGACACACACCATCCACATCCCCATGACTAGCTATGGCTCCCGTTCATGTGAAGAGATTTTGAATTCTTTGATTTTGATTCTTTGGGTACTGGCTGTTTTCATTCATTTGTAAGAGGCTGTGGTTTGGGCAGCTCTGAAATGTATTTCTTTCAACACTGAATTTTTGCACTTTTTATTTTTAAGGTTTAAAAAGATTTTAATCCTTTATATTTTCTTTTTTAATAAAATATGATTTTGTTACACCCTGTGGGATTGATTTACCCTTCAAAACACAATGAAGTGTTGGTTTCTCACAAAAAGCAAAGTGGTGGCATTCAGAGAAGCATACAGAGCGAAACTATACAAATAGCCACATGGTATGCTTTATCTTCTGGGCATTATGGAACAGAAAAGTAATTCTGAAATTAAGAAGGTATTAAGAGAACAGCATTTCATTTTGCAACATGAGGGAAGGCAGAAGACATAGCAGCCACTAAGAAATGTGTTTGAAAGATGTTTCTAGGAACCTTGTAAGAGATTTTAAAAAATCTTTTTTTACTGAATACATATGCAACAAATAGCATGAAAAATAATCCTTATTTAATTTTGTAAAGAACTCAATTTCCAGAAGAACTCAATTTCCCTTTCTATGATCCAGAACAAAGTACTGCAAAAAGTACTAACATGAACAAAAACATTAAAATGCTGAGTGATACTTACCAGCTGAATGTAGAAGTCACCAGGGCTATTAATGTAACTAACAACAATGGCAAACTCTGTATTTTTCTGTGGCATCACAGGTGGACAGTACTGCAGTGGTACAGTATTTTCAAACTGATCAGAAATGTCAGTACAAAAGCTAATAAAGAGACCAGAATAAACTGTTAACTTGCAAGACAAAGCAGTCCGTAACTAATTTTTAAGTTACCGTTAGTAGTCCTGAACGTGAAACACAATTAGGATATGAAGCCTAGCTCTCAGAACAAATTACTCAGTACATCCATTCACACTCTCCCAACATTTATTTTAACACAATCACATACATCTTAATATATTCAAACCAGGGGCACTACGGAACACTATTTAATCTGTTACCTTACGTCAATTCCATCCTAAAAGGACAGAGGAAAAAACAAAGTACTCCCACATGACTTCTGGCCAAAATCTTATTCCAGAATGTAGGTTAAGTCACACTTCAATGAAGTCTATAAGTACACCCTTTTAACTTCTCCAATGAAAGTTAATATCTATCATTGATTTCTATGGGAAAACTCAAAAGATGCTGTTAGGGATATTCTGCTAATAACATTGGCAACAGTGTTATTAATAACATTGTTATTAATAACATTAGCAATGTTGTTGTTGTTCAGTCGTTAAGTCGTGTCCGACTCTTCGTGACCCCATGAACCATATTGCGCCAGGCCTTCCTATCTTTCACTGCCTCCCTGAGTTTGCTCAATTTCATGCTCATTGCTTCAGTGATGCTATCTAGCCATCTCATCCTCTGCCGTCCTCTTCTCCTTTTGCCTTCCATCTTTCCCAGCATCAGGGTCTTTTCCAAAGAGTCCTCTCTTCGCATTAGGTGACCAAAGTATCTGAGCTTGAGCTTCATTATCAATCCTTCCAATGAGCAATCAGAGTTGATTTCCTTTGAGATTGACTGGTTTGACCTCCTAGCAGTCCAGGGGACTCTTAAGAGTCTTCTCCAGCAACATTAGCAATACATTTTCTTATATTCTCCTAACATCAGTATTAGAAGACACAGACCTTGTACGCTTCTTAGATATAGATGAAAACACTGTCTACCCCCTTCTCAAGGCAAACACCATGTTGAGCTGAAAAGTACCAAGCCTGATCCCAATTATAAATTGGAGGCAGGGACACAAGGAAACAGATTAAGGTACAATGTACAGCACACTCCATTCCTCCCATAAAAAACAAACACATTTACCATTAGCAGAGTGGTGGTTAACTGTTTTGTTCTCCATGTCAAGCAAGTTTATGACTGGCAACTTCAGTCTAATTTTTGCAACATTAATAATTAATTATCTACTGAGAAGTAAAGAATTTTAAGATGTGAATGAGCCAACTAAAAAATGAAGTCCAACTCCCTGCCCAATGCAGGTATCCAATGAAGCATAATTAACAGATGGTTGTCTATTTTTTGCCAGAATATATCAAGTGAGAGGAGCACATCACTTCCTTTGGCAATTGAACTCATGTTACTCTCAGGAAGTTTTTCCTAACATTCAGCTGGAATCTATCCTCCGGAATTTGTTATTCTGTTCCTACACTCTGGAACAACACAGAACAGCCTTTTCCTTCGGTATGACATTTCCTCAGGTACTTATATAATGCTACCATATCCCCTCCATTTAATATTCATCCTCCCAGTTGTCTCCTCAAAGGTTTATTTCCAGTCCCCTAGTCATCTTCACTGCTTGTTCTAGTTTGTCAACATTCTTAAAATATGGTGTCCAAAACAACAGGTCCTACAGACCCACCCAACTAATGCAGAATGTAGTACAACTGTAACTTCCAGTGATTTGAAAAGTATACTTCTGTCCAGTTCGATAACCATATCACACTAATGAGGATCCACTGACATCTTTCTATTACAGTTCATTATGCTCTTTTAAACTTGTTTCTAAACTATAAAGATGGTTTTGAATTGTTTTTGTACTAGCTAAAATATTAGCTATCCCACCTAGTTTTGCATCATGGGAAACTTGCCTAGCGTGTGTTTTACCTCTTCATCCAAATCATTATTTAAAATACTGAATGACTCTCAGGACCAAATGCATGGCATCCTACTTCAATTTTATGATGAAGCTTTCATGACTATTTCTGAGAACAGTTTCAAAACAGCTATGGAGCCACCTAGTAGAGGTGCCACCCACTTCTCATCTAACTACCTTTCTAATCAAAATGTCATGGGATATTGTCAAAAGTTTTGCTGAAATAAAGATCAATTATATCCATAACAATCCCACAATATATTACTATCCCCCCAAAAGAAATTACAAGTTGTATTAGTTACAAATCTATGCTGACTTATTCTAATTAATTTTGCATTTGAAAATTTGAAGTAAGGAAAAGAAATATATTGGAGGATAGAAATTTACCAGTTAAGTAGTAGTATCTATTCAAGTTATAAACTCAGAAGAACCAAATATATTCTATCTTAAATCATATTCATCTATGGTAGATATCTATTTGAAACATGTTTAATATAATAATTCTTTAAGTTATGATTTTGAAAAGCTTTTTGTTATGCATACCTTGCTAAATCCAAGAAAACTAGAGCATCTCTGAGGGATACAGGCATGTCACTACTTATTTTGTTTGCTGGAGGCTTCATGAGATCTACAATAAGCACACCATTCTCTTCCCTAAAAACTTTCATCAGTACAGCTTTGTTATTTACCATTCTCAAAAATTCTGTCCTTGCTCTTCTATTCCAGCCTTTTTCCTGTTATGGACAGAAAAGCCAAACAGTTCAAGATTTTTCTCAATCTTCTCCCTTTATTTCTTATCTAAAGTTAAGCAGAAATAAATTTTACATTATTGCCTATGAAGTTAGCTTTGGGATAAGGAAAAAAAAAATCAAACTTATCCCTAGAAAAGGCTGAAAAAAAATAACACATGAGAAACACCAAAATAAATAATCTTGAGTATGGTGCACTAAAAGGAACTCTAAATAACCCTTTTTAATGATACACAATAACCAGAAATTTTTTTTGGGGGGGGGTTAGTTAATTAAAACACCACCCCCAGAAAGCTCAAACTGAAATTTCCAAGGCTCGAAATAAATCTTTTAATCTGGGTAACTGGAGGTGGCAGAATTGAGGGCCTCTTCTGCCTATCTGAAAAATGTCTGGTAACTGAAAGATTTGGAGGGGGGGAGTTTGGGACAGAATCAGATAATATATCAGTACCTCATTTAAGAAGACTGAAAGGGATTTCTTTGACAATAAAAGGATTCATTTTTAGTTCTCTTATCTTTTCCCTTAAGAATGGAAGACATGGCTTTGAGTCTTCAATCTTCATCAGGAAATCCTTCCAATCTTTGTGTTTGAAGAACTGAGACCCTTCAAATACTGAGTTGGCCAGATTTGCCCTAGATGAATCACCAGCTTGCCCACAGCTCAGCCAGTAGGATCTTCCAGCAACGGTAATTATGGTCATCTTATGTAATGAGACGGAGGAGGTTCTCGGAGGCAAACTTGTAGCTTTGTGATTTTTTGTTTTTAACTGAGTACAGTACCTCTTTTGCAGAATGCTTTTATCCTAAGCATTCTCAGTTCAGAGCACTAAATACTTGATATTCAAGATAAAATCAGTGAAGGATGAGGCTATATTAACTGGCCAACCACAAAAATGTGATGCCAAAAAATATGTACAGTTTTATGTAAACTTACAATGCTTTCAAACTAATTTAGAACCAAAGTGACACACCCCTTAAGCAATGGTAGACAACAAGAAGCTATTCTAAAGATACATGAAATTATTTTAAGATGTTTTGCCTAATACCTTGGCAGCAAAATCCTTTCTCCTCCATCCCCAGCCTCTTTATGCCCTCCAAATCTATTCTGGAAGTTGAAGTACCCTCCAGAGTAGGATTTAAAGTGCCCAGAGGCTACAAATGAAGTGCCAACCACTCCTTCGTGTTCCAACAATGGAAACAGCTTCCAAAGATAGAAGGGTATTACTGGATTTTATTTCTGTTAGGGTGCTTAGATAAATCACCACAAGAAGCTCACAACTACCAGTGAACTAGAGATAAAATTCCCAAACACTCAATTTAGACATCATGCTCCATTATGATTTATATTAATCACAAAACTCAAACCACTATTTCTAAGTATAACACAAACTGTGGTTAATAGCTGCTCATTTCTTTTTATTTTCTCTTCTCTTGGAACACAGTTTCAACAGTACACTCTCATTTCATAGTTTCTAGAAGCATAATGCCTATGAAATATGGTTTAACTTAAACCAAACCTTAAGAAAATATTGCATACAGTACTCATAAATATTTGGATTAAAGGGAATCCTTCCAGAAAGCTCTAGTATATTAGGTATATTGGTTCCCCTTGCTTTAAGACATCTATGTCCCCATCCTCATCTATAAAGTATCAAAAATCCCTCTATGACTGCTATGAAGAACACAAATTTATTATGGAGAAAAGGGAAGAAAATCAATGAGGAGATGAACACAAGTTATAAAAAAAGGCATTTAAATAAAAAATGGAAAAAACCAGCCAATATAATTCTCACTTACTGAATGCTTAGGAACAATGTCCTTTAGTGAACACTGTAGGGCTAGCTTGCTTATACCTCTGAGCTGAGCCTCTAAATATAAATTCAATTTTCTTACAACCAAACATAGATCTTCAATCACTATGTATTCAAGAGTAACATGTTCTGGATTCACAGTAACTTCATTAGGTACTCTGATGGCAGAAGAAAAAACCCACATATTATTTAATTGTGTAGTTTGAAACACCATACTTTCCCCCAATATAGATAAATATACTATATATATACACGTGTATGTATGAAAGAGATACAGATAGTCCTTGACTTATGACGGCAATTGGGACTGGAATTTTCATCACTAAGCGATGTGGTTGTAAAGCAATCTCTGCAGTCCCAGTTGCTGTCGTTAATTGAATCTCTTGGGGGTTAGGTGAGACAACTTCCTGCCAGCTTCCCACAACCAAAGTCAGCAGGCAGTAAGTGGCTGCTGCCAGGCAGGGGAGGGAGTGAGGGTGTACACAGAGTATAGGAGAGGTTGGGGAGGGCTTGAGAGGGTGCGCGAGAAGTGCAGTGTGGATCAGGAAGGGTGTACAAGTCACAGCGCAGGTTGAGGGTATGTGCAAGGGAGGTTTAGGGGGTACACAAGGGTGTGGGGGGTGCACAAGATGTGCATGTTGGGGAAGGTGTGCAAGTGGTTGATGCAGCACAAATGCAGAGGGACTGGGGGGGTGGGAGACTTATTCCAGCAACCTACCCTGTGGCTTTCCCATTGACTTTCTGGGGAAGCCAGCAGGGAAGGTTGCCAATGGCGATCACGGGGCACTTGGTAATTGGTCCTAAGTGTGAATGGGTTGCCAAGCACCCAGATCGCGATTGTGTGACCGTGGGGGTGCTGGGACAGCCGGAACTCCAAGGACCAGTTCGTTCAGCTCCATAGTAAATAAAGTAACTTGAAATAACAATATAAATAAATAACAAAGTAATTTGAAATGGTTACTGACTGGTCATGGTCAAGGACTACCTGTATAAGCACTATTTATTTAACGGATTTCTATTCTGCTTACTCAAGGCTGAACCAGCTCACTATGGTTTACAATATAAAAGCAAAACAACAACAGTGAAATCCAAGAATCCAAATACATTCTAAAATATTATACTCATTATGAACATTATATCTTTTATAAATAACATTTATTCATGTAAAACAAGCCAGGGAGAAAGCAGCCTAAACTTCTAAGGGAAGAGGTTTCAATGAAGTTGGTGCCCTCCCTACTCCTAGTCAATTTCAGGCAAACCCACAATATCCAGAGGACAACTGGAGTTCCCAATTCACATCACAGAGGAATGCCATTCCTTTAGGAATGATTTATATGTAAACATAGGCAAACTGAATGCAGCCCAGTGAACTATGGGTAACCAGCGTACGTTTGTCAGAACACATGATCTGCTTCCAATGGGAAGTATCCAGCAGAAGCCTGGATGCCATATTCTGGACCAACTGCAGAAGTAAAAGTTTTCTTCAAGGGTATTCCACTGTAACAACTGATTACTTTCTAGATATAATTTATAAAACCTATAAGATCTTTGAAGCCCTTTATGGCTTGACACCTGAAGGACTAGTTGCTCCAACACGTATCAGCCTATCAAATCATCTAGAGTAAAAATGTTCCTAGTGTTCCACTTCTGGGAAATTAAGGGCACTAAAGCGAGAAGAAATTGCTTCTTGGTTGCAATATTCTAACACAATTCCTGACTGCATTTAGGAAAATGCTGAAGACCAAGTTGTTCCAGAGAGTATTCTAGTCAGTTTGGGGTGATTTTTATTTTATTTTAGTTTATTGAGCTTGCATTATTTTTATAATGACTGAGGTTTGTTCTTTCCTAACTTTTGAAACCTATTGTTTAAACGTTTCTATCGTGTAAGCCACCGAGAATCTTTTGGCTGCAGTGGAATACAAGCTAAATAAATATCATAGAATAAAATATCAGTAATCTAACTGGAAAAAAACCAGCACATGAATAATAGCCATCTGAAAGGGCAGCACAGTGCAAAAGATCTGTACAGGTTCTTCAATCTTCAATCTGCACAGGTACTGCTTTGGGAGTGTGACCTCTTCTAATGCAGATAAAAACCCCACTCTATGAGAAAAAAATTCCCCATCCTTTGACTTATCTGGATTCAGTTTTAACCTGATTTTTCCCATGGGCTCCACAATCTGGTTGAAGTGGGAGCCAATAAGAGAACACAACACACTTATGGAGGGGGAAAGAAGACATGGGTGTCATCTGCTTATGTCCCGTTACATTCTATCGACACATTGTGCATCAGGATAACCAATGACATCTCCATATCATGCTCCAGCCAGAAACAGATTCAGAAATCAAATTCATCCTGAAGCATTTGTTCAACCATCATCTGCTAAATCACTTTGGGCAGAACTGGTAAATTCAAAACTAGCTTATAGCTACAAAAAATGGGAAAATGGTAGATTTGAACAAAAGATATTTAAAATTATTCATACCCTGAAACAATTAAAGCTTCTGGATGCCCGAAGTCTATAAGGAATACTTTCATAATTGCAATATCACAAATTCTGTATTTTGTTGGGCCCCAGGGTTTCCCATCATTTGTATTCAGGAGTGGAATTAGTTCAGTGATTTCTGCACGGCACCACATTCCATGTTCTTTACTTTTAACCAAAATCCTTGTGCCTGAAATACATTAAACATTAAATACCTTAAATTCATGACTACTTTTGAGTATTCTTATGAAAAGATATCTATAGGACTGCTGAATAGTCTCATTCTTCAACTCAATCTTCAGCACTTAAAATTTGTCTGAAAGTAAAAGCAGAGGTTTTTCTTGAAGTGAAAGCTGGAATTCAAACTACCAACAGCTAGTTGGTCAAAGTGGCCGTAACAATCACGCTGTGCTCCAAAATTCCACTAATAAAGCATGCTGTTCGCATATGATTTTACTAAAAAGAATGCAACTGTACAACAGAAATTCAACTAACAAACTTAAGTATAGTTTTCCAATTTCAAAACAAACAAAGCAACCCCAACCAAAATCTGAATGCAGTACTTGTGAACAAATAAAACTTTAGAAATAGAAGATGGTTTAACAAAACACACATAAATCTATTTCCAAGGAAGTTAAAAATTTCTGAAATTACACCATTATTTTGAAATTTGAGAAGTGTTGTTACCTAGTTCCAAAACGTCATTAGGAGACAAACTTTTATTACTACAATACTGCTTCAGAACCCTTTCCAAGTAGACTGCAGTTTTCTTTTGGGAAACTTTCCGAACATAGAAATGACAAGGATTTATTACACAACTGACAACAACAAATTCAGGAACTTCTGTGTAAGATAGAAGATATAATGAATGAATGAAGCCAAATAATTTGCACATTTTTATACGTACATTCATGAAAACTCAAGTTATTAGTGCAGAAATGAAGGACTTGTTAAGAAATTAGCAAACTGGATTTCCTAAATTAAGATTTCCATACAGAAAAATGTGCTGAATGAAATAGCAAAATGTCTACTTGGAAACAGCAGCATCTGACTCAGCAATACTAGTCAATGTTTTAGCTTTAGTACCGGTCTATTTACATCTCTCAATAATAAACAGTCATGTTACATCATTCAAAATGTTACTATACTTGACTATTCTGAATGTAACACATTCTGCATTACAAACCAATTGTCCAATTTAAATACTACTTAAAGAAAATGTGTGTCTATTCCATGAACTTCCTCTCATACACTTGAGCTAAATTTTCAAAGTTACTGTTATAAAAAAAAAAGAAAAGGGGTACTGGCATTTCTTACTACATTCCAAAAATCAAAACATTAAACCAATTATATTGTGACATTTTATTCTGCTAGATCAGAGTTACGTACCTGCTTTTGGCCCAAATGGGACCTGCCGTTTTTTTAAAAGACTTTTATGATATGTAAATTCAGGATATTCTGCAGGATGTACTTGGAAAAAAAAACATATTTAAATCAACTCCATATGTGAGTATTATTTCCATGGAACAAATCCACTGAAGAACTGATTATACAACATAAGAGACTCAATGACTAGCCTTCTAAAGCCAAGTTCAGAAGTCAAGCTCACAGCTTTCCATTTTGCCCTGAGAAGTCTATTCTGAGAAATCAGAGGAGTCACTGGCAACTATGTGTGTGTTAAACCAAGCAAGATGGTGGGAGATGCCACTTCAATGAATGCCACTGGTCACTACCTTCTGTATCTCTATCTAGAGTTTAACAAACTTCCAAGGCTGATTCTTGGCTAACACACACACACATTTTATAAGATGGTTATGGTCATGTTTTTTATTTGTTTTGCTGAACTTTGATTATCTCACTCTCCAACACTTACTTGTGAAATACAACCATCAGGTAGATTTATTCTTGTCCAATTTAAATGCTACTACTTATAGAAACTTCCACACCATTATCTAAATCTTGCATATCACAAAAAGGCACACAACATGTAACTCTTCATGAGTTGCTATTTACTAGGAAAAGGCATTCTCAATCTTAGAGTGGGCTATTGTGATTCTTTAGTTAAAAGAAGTGGACCAGTTGTTATTCTTGGTTGCTGAACCACAGCTCCTAGTAACTCCAGCCATCATACTCAATAGTGATGGGATGCTCAGAACTATAGTTCAACATCTGGCATGTTCTGCTGCTGCAAAGCACTGCATATATATGACACATCTGTATACTTTTTAGAAACTGAACATTTTAAAAGAGAAAGGGTATTATAGCTGTAATGTAACAAATCTTACAACTGTTTAAAGCTCCTACTCACTTTCTTGATCATCTTCAATTATTTCTTCAATAACAACATCTGGTGTAGATGCAGCCTGAGGTAACACAGCAATGCATTTTTGAATGGATAATGGACCCAATTCTTGCAGTTGGGTCCCTTCGAAACATGTATCAGATTCTTGCAAAGGAGTAATTACATCAATTTCTTTATCAAGTTTTACATTTACTTGACTTGAAGTATCAAGTTCATTGTTCACTTTTAGAGAGTTGTCTTCAAAACTGTTCCTAAGGTGATCAATTACCCAAAAAATACCGATTGAGCATTAAACATTATTTTAGCACAAGAGATCAAACAATAGAAATAATGAAATTTCCATTAAACCTGAAGGCCATGTACAACCCCTGCATCAATTTTTTCAGCCCCAGATCACCTTCAGATTACTTCACCAAAATCTTACAGCAAAATCACTGATTTTCAACAGCATCTTTTTTATTTTTAACTGCACTTTTATCAAACGAAACAAAATGTGGGGAAAAATTGAAAATACATCAAAAAAGAAAAGAAAAAGAAAACAGATGGAAGAAAACAAACCAAAAAAGCGAGGTACAGCACCTATATACCTCACAATAAAATTTATGCATCTATATTGAATACTTCTATCCAGAAAGGCATCTGTAGATGAACGCAATCACTTCAGAAAAAAATTCATTAGTATAGATAATAAATGGCTAGGATACACCTATATTCAACAGGATTCTTTAAAACTTTTCAATATTGTGTTCATTTCTCAGCCAAATTCCCATCCTTTTAAAGAAAGTGGTCCAAAGAAAGATGTATTCCAAGTACACATGAATACACATCTAGCAGCAACATTCATGAATTCAATTTTATAATTCTTATACAACACAATCTAAAACAAAATCACAATTTAATTTTGTGTACTGCTACTTATGGACTATTTTTTATAGATTATCTCCACGGTTAAATCTTTAATCTTGAGTTTCAGCTATGTGCTAGCTTACGTTCCAGTGTTACATAAAAGTGCCTTTTGCTCCTAAATTTCCCTACTTCTCTGACATAACCACAGGATCAGAAAAAAAAAATCTTAATTTGTTGTAGCTTAACTATACTGTACCTCGACACCTTATAATCAGTTTTCACTGGTCTGAACTTATTTTAATAATCCGTAAGTCTAACCATAGTTTGTATCAATTTCACATGCAATACTTAACTATGATTAAAAAGTTTCTGAATTTATCATAGCTGCCCCCAAGGACAAGAATGAGCATAAAACTGTATATAGTGACCATAAGGCTCTATTTATACATTACACTAAACCATAACGTAATTTCTTTGTATTTAAATTTACATCCTAGCTATTACAATTTGTAAACCATGATTTATGGCTTTTGTTCTATGTAACCAGAATACTTTGAATTGCTCATTATTAAAACAAATCCTGACTTGGTGCCAGCCAATTTACATCCACACCAAGCCCACTTTGTGGAATAGAGGCATAGAACTTTGGGGGGGGGGGGTTGAAGATTGCACCTGATCACTGAATGCTTGGAAGTGGCCTCACTCCCTAAATGGGTCAATAATGATTATTTTATTTTATTTAAACTATAACTGACTCTCATATATTTAATAATTTTCATCTCATATTCAATTAAAAATTACAAATTGGAAAATATTTTCATTGAGTACAGTACAACCAAAAGTTTGAGGAGCCACAGATTGGATCTTCCTCCTATCAGTCACGTAAATATCATCAAAGATCTCATAATAGGAATTATGCTAAATACCACTGAAAATCAGGAGGATCTGTAGTGATCTTAACAGAAAACCTCATTTGCCTTTATGTGTTAACAGAACTGTTCATTTTGTTCCAGACACTTCTGCACAGTACTTAATAATGCAAACCTTTCTAAATAAAGTTCATAGACAGCATGATCAGAAGTACAAATGCAACTTGTAATTGTTGCTCCAAAAGCAACCAGAAATCTTGTTACTGATTGGAATAATCAGTATTAAAGATAAAGTCTCCTTCAAGCTGAGCTTCAGTGCTCTCTTGTCAACAATATGGGGGTGGTTTTCCATTCCCTTCTTCCAAGATTTTCTCCCCCAATTTTATACCCAAATCAGCAGCCCTGGAATCTTCCTGTGTTCTTCAAACCAAAGACTATTTTAACTCTTTAATTTTCATTTTTAAGATCAGCCATGGTTGCATGGGTGCTATCTCCAGTTTATTTCCTTTTCTTAGTACTGTTTGTTCTTTATACCCCTAAGTGCCTGAATAGAAGGTATCCTGTATTATTTAAGGAACATATTATATAAATTAAAGACACTAAGATAGGTGAATACTAAACCACTGTGTGGTTTATACACAACAAAATACTTACACATTTGACGCATCATAGGAAAATTTGCCTATGTTTTCAAACATATGATTTATCTCATCACAGTCCATGTAAAACCTGTATTAGGAATACACAATCCACATTACGAATATATTTTCTGGACACTGTTTTAAGCATATAATTGAGATTGTCTCATTGATGGCTCTTACTAATGCACAACTAACTCCTCCCGCCAACATAATAGCTTTCATTAGTGGAATGATGAGAGCCCATTCCACCTCTCACCAGCAGGTCCCTAAGTGCACTCATATGTCTACTGTGGATGTCTGTGGAATTCAGCCAGAATCTAGTGGAGGTAAGGAGAAAATGTGTGCAATGCTAGAATTTGCTTTCATCTTTTAATGAAATATCAAACTTTTTATATTATCGAATTCTAATGCAATCTAAGAAGCTTACCTGGGAATTAATAGTGGTTGTTGAGAAATTAATTCCAAAATATGTAAAGACACTTGGCTGAATATTTAAAACAAGCACAAATCCACAACTAAATAATTAACTGCTCTTCCAAGTAACTGATCCTGCTGAACCTTCTCAAAGAAGTGTATTAACTTTGGAAGACACCATAATTATTTAATCAATATACAGCATACAAAGCAGTACATGCAACAGATTCAGTTTACCTTTTTGTCCCATAAATTTGTCTGCTCTACATAGGACCTGTGAAAGAACCTCCACTGAATTTTCCATGCAGAATCCTAGAACCTCATTATAAATATACCAAAAAACTTAATTATCATCTTCTTAATTCTATGGGTGCATTTACAAATTGCACTAAATCATGTGATTTGTTTTAGCTTGTGTATTATCTGAATGAATACCAACTGAAATATGACAAGAAACAGAAAAAGAATCAGTCAAGGTTCTAACCAGGTTATGCCAGCAAATCTGGAGAAAGACACAGTGGCCAACATATTGAAAGAAGTCAATCCACATTCCAATACAAAAAAAAAAAAGAGACTTAACAGAAAGTGCAAACTATCGTACAATAGCCTTAATTTCATATGCTAGCAAAATAACGCTTAGGATCATCCAATGCAGATTAGAGCCCTACATGGAAAAAGAGATGCCAGATGTTCAAGCTGGCTTAGAAAAGGCTGAGGAACACAAGACATTATTGCTGATGCATGCTGGATAACTGAAAAAACTAAAGAACACCAAAAAGAAGTCAGTATATGCTTCGTCAATTATAGAAAGGCCTTTGATTGTGTCGATCACATCAAGCTGTGGAAAGTGCTCAGAAAAATGGGAATCCCAGAACATCCCATTGTCCTCATGAGAAACTTACATACAGGTCCTGAAGCCACAGTATGGACAGAACATAGCAAAACAGATGGGCTCCAGGTTGGGAAAGAAATGCGACAAGGCGGCATATACTTCCCTTCCTTATTCAACCTATATGCTGAATATATATCAAGGGGAGGTGGATTAGAAGATGACTTTGGTTTTAAAATTGGAAGAATAAACATCAATAACTTGCACTATGCTGACCCTAAACCTAACAGCCAAAAATGAAAAGGATCTGCAAGTCCTAGTACTAAAAGTCAAAAAGCACAGTGAAAACAGTGGACTAAAATTAAATATAAAGACCACCAAACTAATGACAACAGATAGAACAACAGCCTTAGAATTAATAATGACGATATTGAAGTGGTAGATGGCTTCTGCCTTTTAGAATCAACCATCAACAGTAGAGAAACAAGCAGTCAAGAAATAGACCGCAGACCAACACTTGATAGAGCAGTCATGAGGCCTTGGAAAACATATTCAAATGCCATAATGTGTCTATACCTACAAAGAACAGAATCATGCAAGCTATGGCACTCTATGGAAGCAAATGTTGACTTTAAAGAAGCAGGATAGGAAGAGCATTGACACCTTTGAACTTTGGTGTTGGAGAAGACTCCTGAGAATGCTGTGGACAGCCAAGAAAACAAACCGATGGATCATTGAACAAATCAACCCAGAGTTCTCACTTGAGGCACAAATAACCAGGCTCAAATTATCCTACTTCAGACACATTATACGAAGACCCAGCTTTCTGGAAAAGGCTCTAATGCTGAAAAAGGTGGAAGGAAAGAGAAGAAGAGGATAACCAGCAGCAAGGTGGATGAACTCATTTACAGTGGCAATGAGTACACCGTTGGGAGACTTCAAAGAACAGGTTAGGGATAGATTGTCATGGAGAAAATCTACCTATGTAGTTGCTAGGAGTCAAAAACGACTTGTTGGCACATAATCAATCAATCAGTTAGTGAATCATGAATTATAGTTAACATAATTAGCATATAGTTAATTATGCAAACCCAGTCGTTCGTGGCTTATTAACTCATTTGCTGTTAAATAATAGCTAAGACCACTGTGTGAATCAAGTCTTTGAAACTTTTCTGATTTCAGTATGCTGCCTTTGTTGATATCATAAGCTTTATTTTAGATGCAGAATCTTTACCATTCTTAGTGTACAATTTTTGTTTACTCAGAAGACTGAAATCATTTGAGCTTATTTTCAATAAATTAGTGGAATCTAGTCATGCTGGCAACTACAATTTAATTTATTTTAACACTGCTTATACACAAAAATGAATGTTCTAAAACCCCTAGTTCCCCAGAAACATACCTTGGAAGTGTTCTTTTTTTCAGATTACCTAGCTTTAAGACTTCTTCTTCAACTGACACATTTAAGTTGCAGAGAGCCTTGAATAATAAGAGTCCTTATTCAATTTTCAATACAATATAGCAATTGGGTATGTGGAAAGTACATAATTTGGAATGGAGTGCCACAATTGATATTTTTGCTTTATATTTGTTTTACACTGTTTATTATTCGTACAGTG
Source organism: Liasis olivaceus (assembly GCA_030867105.1). Taxonomy (NCBI): domain Eukaryota; kingdom Metazoa; phylum Chordata; class Lepidosauria; order Squamata; family Pythonidae; genus Liasis; species Liasis olivaceus. The sequence goes on from CM061352.1 coordinate 94,179,898, forward strand.
GTACCTCGGTTCACGAACTTAATTCGTTCTGCGACTCTGGTCGCGAACTGAATTGGTCGTGAACCGAATCAAATTTTCCCATAAGGTTCAATGTAAATACGGTTAATCCGTTCTGACCCCTACGAATTTGGTCGCCAACCGATTTTTGATCGCGTCCCGAATCAAATTTCCCTATAAGGTTCAATGTAATTACGGTTAATCCGTTCTGAACCATATGTTTTTTTTTTTTAAACCGCAAAAATATGACACAAAGTACAGTACGAAGAGAGAGAAAGCTAACCTTGCTCGACGCGACTTCTGGCGTGGAGGACAGGAAGGCGGGTGGGGAGGCGGTTACTGCTTGGAGGGAGAGTTCCCCTCCCTACAGGAAGCCGCGACCACGTGTCACGGGAGGGAAAATGGCCGCGGATCCTGTTCGTAACCCGATGCGGAGTTCGCGAGCAGAGGCAAAATTTTGCAACTGGAGCTGTTCGTGAACCAAATTGTTCGTGAACAGAAGCGTTCATGAACCGAGGTACCACTGTATATATGAATATATGTAACTGGGCATAGGGTTGAGACATATGGTATAGCCTGTGGGATGATTGTGCTAATGGTTGTGGTGACTTTGTACCTCTGCCACTGATTTGTATTTATTGTGATTTTGGGGTGATATTATATTTTTCAATTGTTGTTAGCCACCCAGAATCATGTCTAGATGGGTGGCCATACAAATTGAAACAAACAAACAAACAAACAAATACGCTTGAGAAATTATATTAAGAAAATAGCACATATTAAGGCTGCGTGTTCTGAAAATACCACAGGACAAAATACAGCTTTGCAAAACAAATTACGGGTATGAAGTTATGTTCCATAAGATTTTAAGAGTTAAATGCAAACTTATCCTTATTAGAAATAATGTATTATAATCACTATAAACAGAGCACTGCCTTTATACTGCTTTTTTCAAGATCAAAGTGTTGAATATGCTAAAATAGTTTTATAAACTTAAAAACAGAGAAATTCACATTTTTAGTTGTTGGAGTTAGTTGATTAGAATACTAACAGAAAAAATGTGCACATTTACTTTTATGGCCAATTTTAACTAACTAAATTTAGAATCATTTGTACGTTACCTTTCCATCAGGTTACAATTCTAAAACAATAAAATATCAATAAAACTAGTTCTGGTTTTGATTTTAATTGTATTACTTTGTTATACTTTATAGTTTGTATATTTTACTGTTGAAATTACCCTCACCAAATTCCTCAGTATGCATTTCTGATTACTGAAGGCATAGATTGTATTAATGAAAACCCCAAACAGAAAGCTAAGAAATATAACCATAATTTAATGTTACCTGATTTAAGCTGTGGCAGGATTGTAGTGAATGATTTCCTTTCAGCTCCTTTGCTTTCTTTATGGCATCAATCAAATTGCTCTTTTTCTGTAAAACAGCTATCTGAATGCTATGTACATCAGTTACATAGTAACTGGCGTTCATTACCAACTCTGTCTCAAGCTTTCTTTTCCTGGTTAGAAACAAATAAAATAGAAAAAATGGTCATATTCTGACAAAAATACTAAATGATTTGAGTATTTGAGTAGGCAACTATATAACACAGGAATACACACATTATCCCATTTTAAAAGGAAGCTATAAACAGCCGCAAAATAATTATATCATAAACCTATTTACCATAAGCTCACCTCACTTCTCTGAAAGACAAATAAAACTGCTTCTGAAATAGCATACATTCATAAATAGTAGACATTTCTTTACAATCTGCTCATTATACTATAAATCTCCCTCAACTCTAGCAATCTGATCTACCTTCACGCCACGGGAATGCTTCAAAGACTAACATTTTGATAAAGAAAATAATTTAAGAAGAAAACAAACTTATTAGGTGCAAAGCATAACAATTACTCCAAGCTAACAAATCATAGTACTAGAATAAGAATTGTCACCAGAACAAATCACAGATGAAAAGAAAAAGGAAGAAGCACTTGAAGAGGAAAAATAGAGGGTAGGTATTTTGTAGTATTTATTTTTCTATCAATTACTGCCATTTAAATAATTGGGAATAATAGGGAACTGCACAGAAGAACTACATAATAATAGTCAGGGGAAATATCTGCTATTCTGATGTTTAAAGATCAGGACTTTGCAAACCCAATGGGTAAACAATCTGAAGAAATTCATTGTGTATTTTTCCATAACTTATTATAAAGTGAATCCATATAGAAATATGTACTGTAGAATTCAGACAAAAATCATATTACCTTGAGTTCAGAGAAGCCAAACAATCTGCAAACTTGGCAGTAATAACATCTGCAATCTTGCTTTCTTCCTGCTTTGCTTCAGTGACCAACTGTTGAAGTGTCTTATCCATTTTTTTTTGAAAAACGATAATTAAAAACACATCTACACCTGCACACATTGTCCACAGAACTTAAAAGCAACAAATGCACTATTTGAGTAGAATAACAAAACCAGCACAAAATTAATATTCCTGTTCTCTTGCGCCAAGTACTCTAGTGATAGATTTTAATAATAGAATTTTGTTTGATATTTGTTCAATGCATCATTAACAGCCAATTAAATACCCAAGTAAAATGCAAACATAGCTAAATACAAAAAAAGAAGTCCCAAACATTTTCAAGAAGGCATTGCATTTACAAGAATATTTAATAGTCAAAAAGAAAGTCAATAGGAATGTAATACCACTGAAGTCTAGTCACTGCTCATACTTCTGACAGTTGAAGTGCTCAGTGCAGTGCTTCAAAGAAAGATAAGTATGCACAAGTAAACACACACATAAGACACTTCTTCCAATGTACTTTCAGTAATGTAAAAGTTAACAGCAGCACTTAAAATTAAATGCAGAAAGTCAGTAGCAGCCCATAGTTTTAATCAACATATTTGTTTGCATGAAACATTCTGATTTTCTGAGGAAAGCACTAAACATTCATGTTCTAGATTTTTTCCCAAGCTCAGGGGAAAAAAACAACAAAAAGGGTATTTTGTTGAAAGGGTTCCGTCACAAGGAACAGTAGGAATTTAACACAAACACAAACCCTTACTCCCTTGTTTTTGTCCAAGGCCAACAAAGGTAGGTGGTGCTATAAACAACATTACATTCTACCTATCATCCAAACTGCAAAAAAACTAGCCACAGCAAGCATTGCATACTTCTTGTAGCCTGCTTGCACAATGTTTTTTTTTTTAAATCATCTTTGTCCATTTTTCTATCTAGCAGAAGAGGGTGAGAACACCACTTGGCCTGCTTTTTCTTCTAAAGGGACACTAGGAAAAGAAATTATGGTTGTATGGTTCAACTACATAAGCTGCCTAGAGTCCACCTGGTTTCAGGTGGTCAAATTTTACACACAAAGGTCATCTAGCTCAACCCCTGCTCCAGATTCACTAGATCATTTCTGACAGATGATTGTCCAGTCTATTTGAAGATCTCCAGCAACAAAGAACTCATGTGGCAGCCTGCTCTACTGGCTCATAAACTCAGGAAGTTCCTTTTGACATTTAGCCTGAACCTACTTATTCCTAAGTTTTATCTCACTGGTTCTTGTTCTATGCCTGGGGCAATAGAAAATAATTACACCCCCTCTTCTACGTGACATTTGAAGATTGCTTCTATCTCTCTCTTCCATCATACTTTCTGCAGGCTAAACATACTCAGATCCTTTAAGAATTCCTTGTAAGACTTAGTTTCCAGACCCCAACACCATCTTGATAGCCTCTTCTGAACTCACTCCAATCTGTCACTTTTATTTTTTTAATTATGATGCCAAAATTGGACATGGTATTCCATGCAGGACCCAACCAGAGCAGAACAAAATATAACCATCATTTCTTGTGACTTCCTTATCCTATTAGTACAACCAACGATGTCATTTGCATTTTCAGCACCTGCATGATACTGTAGTACTGCCAAGTCAGGTCTATCCATTCTGTACTTGAAATTCCATTTTCCTACCCCAATTCATGTTAAATTCCATCCTATTCATTTCAGCCCATTGCTCAAGCCTATCAAAATTTTTTTGAATCTTTCCTCTCTCCTCTAAAGTATTAGCTACTTTTCCCAACTCTATGTCATATACAAACTTGATAAATATCCCCTCATCTCCCTCATCCATCACTAATAAAAATGTTGAACAATACATGGCCCAGGAAAGAGCCCTCTGGCACTTGGTATTTTCCTCAAAGATGAAGTGGAACTATTACCAAGTAGTTAATAGTCTTTGGGTACAGTCATGCAGGCAACTATGAGTCAGTGACATCACTGTTACCATTTCATTAAGAACTGCATTCTAATTCTAACAAACCCTGTTGTTATCATAGCAAGAGAGGATAAAATTTTGCCGGACCTGACTCTTGGCAGAGTTAGATTCTCAGAAGACGTCTGGATAACTGAAATTTCCCATTATCACTACTGATATCTTTTTGAAGACTGGTAATCTGACACAAAAAGGTCTCAATGGTATCTTCTGCCTGGTCAGGAGGTCTGACTGACGTCTGATTCCTAATCTTGTTATTAGATATAGTATAGTCGGATAACAAGTAACAGGCTATTAATTCCCTGGGGCCTAATATCTAGTATCATCACTTCGGAAGTTTAATTACCATCAAATGTTGAAGCAGTATTTTCAAATATTGTTTAAAAAAATAGGAATGTTTTGAACTTTCCGGAGTATAAGGGTTGTTGAGAGATAATAATAGTAACTGACATAAAATTAGTTGGCCTACCTCCTCTAAAACATTTAAATGCTCAAGGTTGTTTTTAGCCATGTCGAGGGCCTTTTCTATGTCTTGCAGAGTTCTGCTGTCCTGAGAGAAGTCAAAGAGGAACAGTTCTAGAATGCATATTATTCTACAAATTTAATTCTGACACTCAACATTTCAAACTGCACCTTAACAAAACTAACAAGCAAGTCACAGCAGAAATAAATCATCTACAGACAAAGGGTACACACTGCAAAGGTTAAGATAACTTGTGAGCATACTCACAAAATCAATGCTTTAGGAAGGGGGTTGTGTATTCACACAAAGAAATAAGCAGTTACAAATCACTAATTTACCACAACTCTACCTGCTAACTTCTTTACCTTCCTCTCATACAGAATACTTAACTAACCTTTGGTGTTCTATTGGAAGGTGTACACACTTCCAAATAAAGCGGCTAGCTTCCACTTCCCATTGTTTTTATTTTCTATGGGAACCATTTGGACCCAGGACATTCTTAAAAAAGATAATGAAGACTGACTTTTGAAATGGATAGGTAGCTTATGTGCTCCAACACTGAGCTCATTTTTATCCTAAACCACTCCTGTATTAAGGCAAAAGAACTTTAGAAACAGAAAAGTCCTGCGAGGCACAGATCACAGTAGGATAAACTGTAAGTAAGATAAATGATTAAGCAAATCAACTCCATGATAGATAGCCAAAGAGGGCAATTATTAAAACAAAAATAAAACATCCATAAAGAAAGGAAGAATAACTGTCTTTATAACAACTTTTTGAAAAATTCTAATCATATTTACGAAATTTGACTTTATGATAGTTTTAAGTTCATAATGACCAAAATTGCTACAGAAAGAATCACTCCATAATCTTACGCTCCATATTTAAATGACAAGGCAGTTATATTGAAAGGAACAGACGGCAGCTTTTTTTTCTAACTATAGGGAACATTTCACTAAGAGGCTGAATGTAACTTTTTCTTAAGCTGGTTAATTGTTCAACTTCATATTCTTATACACTAATTCTCAGCAGGTACACAGAATATTGAAACGATTTTATTTTCTATGCAATCCTTATGATGGCCCTATTAAGAACATTGTTGTTAAATTTTGCACAGGTCAGCTCAAAACACATTATTAAGCCTCAGGCCTACATATGCTGATTTAGGAAGAAACCTTATTATACTCAAATGGCATTACAGGAACTTTGTTTATAGACCAACTGGGGGAAAGCCACATGTCAATCAAACCCAAATTTATGTAATTGCTATATATTAAAATGTACATAAATTACAAAAAAATTGCATTCTTTGGACTTTTCCACTGTTTGGCAAAGCAGTTGGAATTCAGATTTTTTCCCCTTTATATCTAAAGTCCACTAACAGGGATCTGTAAAACAGAGGTTTTATCACATTTTCAAGTAACAAAGAATACGACTGCCTTGTCAGGCACTATGGTACCCAGAATCAGAATATCTTTCAAATATGCTCCAAGATCCCTTTGCGATATTTACTTTGAAACTATGGCTCATTACTTGCACTTAAACCCAAAGACAAAGCCATCTTGGTATTTTACAAAATCAGCATTTTCTAGTTGCTGTGTTAATCTGCACTTTAATAAACAGAAGCAGAGCAAAGTTAGATTGTTCACATACCATATTGACTGTAGATGCCTTCAAAGGTAATTGATGAACTGTAGTCCAATTGAGCTGTGTACTTTCTTCCTTGATGCTCCAATTAAAGCTATTAATCCTATAAAGTCAAATCATCTTTTTTTTTTTAACATTTTCTTCTCACAAAAAGAATGCTCTGTATTGTCCATCACCCTCACCCCTACCAGACAAGGTACTGAACTTCCCAAATGTTTAATGTGATACAATATCAGATCCAGGACCAAAGGATAATGAATTATTTTGCAATAGTCTGACATTCTATCACAGAATCAATCAACAGTGAATTAGGTAGATTTTTTTTTCTTTGAGGAAATAAGTTAAAATTAAAAGAGATTTCCTGATAAACAACTATTTTTAAGAAGCTGAACAATTATATTACAAGGGTAACAGAGATATTGGATAGCAATATAAAATGAGAATCCTGAGATCCTGTCTTAGTACACAGAAATTTAAAATTCTGAAAATAATTTTTTTCTGAAAAATGAACAATCCAGAGTTCTCCTAATTAGCTCTCCCCCAGTTCCTTTAATTTTAGCAGTAACTTTCAATAAGGAGAACTAGTTATTTTATTGCTTTATTTTTTTTTTTGTCTGCGCTCAGTCATTACTGACCCTGCAGTGACTGCCTGGACGAGTCCTTGCATTTTTCATGCTTGGACGAGTCCTTGCAGTTTTCAAGGCAATTGTTTTTCGGAAGTGGTTTGCCAGAGCCTCCTTCCTAGAGCATAGCCCAGCTGGCGAGCGCAGGAGGCAGGATTTCCGTTGCTTCGCGCCCTTTTCGGGTGAGCACGGTTTCGCGCTTACCGGCAACTGGTCCCGTCTCTCTGTGCAAGGCGCTGCCAGCATTTTTCCTCCCACCGGAGTGAGAGTACCCATTTATCTACTCACGTGAGTTTTCAACCTGTTGGGTTGACAGGAGCTGGGGAGGAAACAGGAGCTCACCCTGTTAACGCGAAGGCAGGACTCGAACCGCCGAAGCGTCAGCCATTTCTGGCTGGCAACTTTCAGCGTCATTAAGCCGCTGCGCCACCGCGTCCCCCCATTTTATTGCTACTATTGTTAAATTATTGCAGTCATATTGCTGATTTATCACAAATTTCTCAGAGAACAATCTACCTAGTCTCCACCCATTTTACACTCAAAATAGATTAGTATTACAATAGTTATTAATTGTAACAAATGTTCAATAATTATCATCATAGGGACTTTAAAAAGCATATTGCATGCTCATTGATTCAGAGACATCATCTAATGAAATGAACAGACCTGAATATGTTTAATATCAATATGGAGTTTAGGGCTGGTTACTCAATGAAAAGAGCAGTATATGATGGAAATAAAACTTCCATGAAAATACTAAATGTTTGGTGAAAGAGTAAAAAATTAGCAGGGTATAAGTGAAATAAGCATGATACCTCTTGCTGTTAAAGCATTTACAAATAAATGTATGAGGAATGCTTATGGTGATGTTAAAAGTGTGCTGGTTGGGGACTTGAATATACATGCATTTTTGTATGTAGATGATATTATATTGATGGCTGAGAACCCAAATACTTGCAGTGAATATGTTTATGAAGATTCTCAGTGATCCAGGTGGCATTGTATGGAGGTTGAGTCACGGCAACTGGACTTTTCTTTTTGGTAGAGATGTTTCACTACTTGTCCAAGCAGCTTCTTCAGTCTCAAAAAGTTGGTTAGGGGGACCCCATAGCCACGCTGGAAGACTTTTATGGGGTGTTAATTTTAATTGCTTTTAAAATATTTTTAAAAAGCATGCAAGTGCTTTAAAGGAAGTAAGGAGCATGCTGACTGCTGCAATAAGTAAGTATTTGTCAACATAAATAGGATGGCTGTACATAAAAGCATGCTTCTGCCCATTTTGTCTCATGGAAGTGGGAAAACATATTAAGTTACAGTCAGTGAGAATGGGTTCTTAAAAGTGCGTATGGTAAAATAAGAAGAGATAAGGTTAAGAATGAATGAGTAAAATATAAATGTGGACTAAATAAGAAAGTATGTGATTAGTTAAAAACAAGTATGTTTAAATGGTTTGCTCATGTAGAAAGAATGAATGAAAATCAAATTGCAAAACAAGTATATAAAGGAAGAACAAATGAGATGAGTGGAAGAGGAAGATGAATTTTAAAAACAAAAGATTCTATGAATTGGCATAGGGATATAGAAGAAGATGATGACGACTTTTCTAAGTATTAAAAACTATAGTGAATGGTACTGGTGAAAAACAAAAGGAAATCTTATCTCCTGTCTCCAATTTCTTTTGCTTACTATTTGCTTACTCTTCTTCTGCACTTTGTATAACATTGCTTATCCTAAAGGAATATGTTATGTCTGTATCATTCTTAATGGCTGGGTTCACATATCACATTGCTCCAAAAATGCAATTGGTCTGATTTCAGTTTAGGATGTTCCATGAATCCTCCACCAAGTCCATTATAAAAATAATGTGGTTCAGCATAATATGTCTTCCTCATTGTTTCTCATTAATCTCATCATTCAAAATTCTCTCTCCACACAAAACCAAGCACAACCATCTCTGCATTTAACAAAGTTAATGTAGCCCACAAAATCCTAAGCAAGAATAACTCGTGATACACCAAGCACCTTTCATTATTTTTTTCTAAATAGTGTGCATAATCCAGCCCACATGTCAATTTTCCCACACAGATTTACCTTTTATGTTTTTGCAAACTCCTAAGATGAACCTTTTGTTCAAAATCTAAAGCCACCTAAAGTAAAAAAAAAAAAAAAAAAATCAATAAAGCATTTTTATAAAACAAGATGGGCCTTTGAATGTTGCATGAACATGCTTTAGTTCAGTTTAGCAGAAGAACAAGATGTACCTTGTGCTGTACTGCTCTGAATGCAGTTCTCAATATCTCTTTTCTGCTCCCCCACAGGACGCCTCGGCAAAACAAAATTACTTCCAAGGGATGACATGCATCCATTGTCATCATGACACAAATCCTATCCTTAGTTGCTTCCATCCTGATATCTGATGCAAGTATGTAAGTTGTTTTGTGACATGAATCATTTTTTGGCATTCACCCCCCCCCGCGCCCCCACTCCAATACGGACACCTGAGACCACCCATTATTGCTTATTGCAGGGTTCCTCAACCTTGGCAACTTTAAGACGGGTGGACTTCAACTCAGCTGGCTGGGGAATTCTGGGAGTTGAAGTCCACCCGTCTTAAAGTTGCCAAGGTTGAGGAACCCTGGCTTATTGAGAGAAAAGGGACTGACATTCCCTTTATTCTGTAAAGACTTACATGTTATTTTCTGCCTAAATAATGTTTTAGTATTTTTTTTCAACTAAACTATTCAGCTTTTTAGCTACACATAAAAATTAAATTTGGTTCATGGTTTACTGGAAAGTCCCCTGAATTTCAGAGTTCACTCCTATGTAAATGCATCAGGATTGTAATTTAATCTTAACAGTAATTTGTACTTAAATAATTATGGGCAACTACCATGATGGTGTATGAGCAATACTCTGTTCAAATCAAATTTAAGTATCAACATTCTAGTGAATTTTAAAAGAACAAAAGGAAAAAGCTAGTAACTACAGCATGATTTGGGAGTATTTTGTATTCATTTTTGCACTACTGTTTTTAAAATTCTTTAATGGAACTACAAAAATCAAAGCATATGAAGCAACTTGTATTACTGACTGATATTTTTATCCGTCTTAGACCCACCAGTGTACTTTTAAACAGCTTTGCCATCAGGCATTTGGCTCCAGTCCTGTTAGTATTTCTATACCCACAAATAAATCATTCAATTACTTTTGAAATGACACTCTCCTGTCCTTCGGCACTGCTAGAATTCTGAAATTTCAAATCTAAAAAGAAATCAAGCAAACATATCATTATATTACTACTTCTGTGACAAAGTACATTAGAAAGACAACACTGGTACTAAATTTTGCAACAGATATTTTGCTAATTCTGTTGTAACCAACTACAGGATTCTGACTAGGAAAGATGTTTACAATGATGGGAAAAAAAGTTAAACATAACTATTTCTGTCTTTGGCATCTTCAGCATACTTTTTTTTTTTTTTAATTTTCAGACTTGTATGCTGCCCATCTCCCCCAACGGGTGACTCTGGGCGGCTCACAATAATAAAAAAGAAGAAAAAACACAGGTCCCTCCAAACATGGATAAAATCTATAAATAATTAAAAAACATATATTAAAAATGCCCTAAAAATCTCCTATGATTTTAGCCCTAAAAAACCTGTAAGATGCTGGGGGAGGGGCAGCCGATCACCCCACCAGCCATCTCTACAGGTGCGGGCCCCCCTCTGGCTCCCAGGCCTTCTTGCTTCTTCTCTCCAAAGAGGACTTCTGAAGAGATGGGCAAAAACTGGGCCATACAACAACAAAGTTTACAACACTGCTTTTGTAAAGAGCTGGGATGAGTGATCCCAGGTCTTTAACATACATCTCAGTCCCAAATCAAATGCCCTCTAAAATACGCTGAAGCTTCAACTCCAAAGTTCTCATGGAGCAGGTGCAGGGACAACAACTCCCACCATCCGCAGCCAGCACTACTGTCGCACCGGGTAGAGATGGCAGCAACTCCAGCTGAAGTCTGGCCCTGAAGTTAACTTGAGGTTTGCCCGCAAAAATATTAACTAATCCCCCAACGGCCGTGTCTTGCCCGATTCGCTGCTGCCACTCGTGAAAAGCCCCGGCCTCGAGTCGCGCCCCGCCCGAGGAAGAGGGGACGGCCGCCCGAGACCGGGCAGGGCTCTGAGTTTCTGATCCGGGAGGCGCGGTTTTTCCGCCGCTACTAACGAGCGGGAAGAGGGAAAGCAGAGCGCTCCGCGTGCGGGTTTGCCACCCTAAGAGCAGAAGCGAGCTAGCATGAGGTAACACCTCGTCCCTTTCCAGGCGAGCTCAACCAAGACCCGGCATCGCCCTTCAATAGCCTATTAGATAAAGCAATTTCTAAGCGGGCTCACGGGGACGTAAGCTGCACCAAGACTGACGAAGGTTACGGCTAGGTGAACACGTCCTCACGGTTGCAATTCGAAACCAGCTCCACTGAGCTCAACCGGCACACATAGGATCAGCCTGGCCGGGAAGAAAGACCCCAGGGAATTGCAAGACGCCCCACCAGAACGTTTCCCACACTCTGAACTCCGGGGAATTTACATCCCACGTTACGAGGCAATATTGACGGGGAATATGCCGCGCGGCCTGATCCTGTGCGTGCTTGTGCTTGCTTCCGAGTTGCAACCGTGTGGACGTGCTCACTGAGCAGTTGCGTCCTCAGCCTTTGGCGTGTCGGATTTGGGCTGCAAACTTGTCCTTTGTCTGGTGATCGGCCTCCGAGGAACAGCAGCACGCTTGGTGCTTTTCCTCGCGCGGAAGCCTGCTCGCGTTAGAAACCGCCTCTGTTACAAACCAAGACCGGCACCCAGATTTGCCATCACATCACCTGCGGAAGCGCTCATGGGGGCCCGCCGAGTTGGTACTCCGCGTTGCCGGCAGCCCTCGAGGTGATTTTTCCGCTGAGCCTCGCCTGGTCCACCTTCCTGAAAATCGGGGAGTGACGCCATTTTTACCTGCCTTCCTGCATTTTATCCAACCCAACCATACCACAACAATATTAGGCTGGCTAGCCTAGAGAACTAGACAGCATTTGCCCACCCCTTTTCCGTTATTTCTTTGCCTCGCCTGCGTGGCACGTGCGTATCCACCAATGGGAAAGCCTCGGCGTCCTTTTCGGTAGCCAATCACTGTACCCCAAGCGCCCTAGAAATTGGCTGGGGGCGGAGGTCTGTTGTGTAGTTGTGGTTTTATTAGCTGTGTTTGCTTGTGAGTACAGTAAGTAGCTGAGGCAGTAGGAATAGAAGGAAGGTGGCATTCGTTAGTTATTAATGCAGTGGGGGGCTTTACACAAAATTAAAGCTCCTTACACTGCTGCAGGGTTTCTCAACCTATCTTTTTTCCTTAAAAAATGTCACTGTTGGGCTACACGTTTTTTTAAAAACTGCATTCCATGCTGTGACTGTAGTTGGTTAGTTGTTCATTCTGTTGTGTGAATACATCTGTCATTTTCCCACTCCTAAACTTCTGCAGCATGTCAGTTTTCAAATTAGAGTTGCTACAACCAACACTAGTTGCTTGCTCTAGATCAGTGTATTTCAAATTTGGTTCAAAATAGGGAAAGGAGTACGACAAGGCTGTATACTGTCACCCTGCTTATTTAACCTATATGCAGAGTACATCATGAGAAATGCCAGGCTGGAAGAATCACAAACCGGAATTAAGATTGCAGGGAGAAACATCAATAACCTCAGATATGCAGACGATACCACCCTAATGGCAGAAAGTGAAGAAGAACTAAAGAGCCTCTTGATGAGGGTGAAAGAGGAGAGTGCGAAAGCTGGCTTGAAACTCAACATTAAAAAAACTAAGATCATGGCATCTGGACCCATCAATCCCTGGCAAATAGAAGGGGTAGAAATGGAAGCAGTAACAGACTTCATTTATTTGGGCTCCAAGATCACCGCAGACGGAGACTGCAGCCATGAAATTAAAAGACGCTTGCTCCTTGGGAGGAAAGCTATGGCAAACCTAGATAGCATATTAAAAAGCAGAGACGTCACCTTGCCGACAAAGATCCGCATAGTCAAAGCTATGGTTTTTCCAGTAGTAATGTATGGCTGTGAGAGCTGGACCATAAAGAAGGCTGAACGCCGAAGAATTGATGCCTTTGAACTGTGGTGCTGGAGAAGACTCTTAAGAGTCCCCTGGACTGCTAGGAGGTCAAACCAGTCAGTCTTAAAGGAAATCAACTCTGATTGCTCATTGGAAGGATTGATAATGAAGCTCAAGCTCAGATACTTTGGTCACCTAATGCGAAGAGAGGACTCTTTGGAAAAGACCCTGATGCTGGGAAAGATGGAAGGCAAAAGGAGAAGAGGACGGCAGAGGATGAGATGGCTAGATAGCATCACTGAAGCAATGAGCATGAAATTGAGCAAACTCAGGGAGGCAGTGAAAGATAGGAAGGCCTGGCGCAATATGGTTCATGGGGTCACGAAGAGTCGGACACGACTTAACGACTAAACAACAAAAATGTGTGGACTTCAACTCAACTTCCCCATGCTGGCTGGGGAATTCTGGGAGTTGAAGTCCACACATCTTAAAGTTGCCAAGTTTGAAATACACTGATGTAGACTCATGGTCAGCTTCAGGTAAGCCTAAGGCTTATATCTGGCTGAAAAAATCCTGGTGACCCCTAAGGGAAGTACTCAATTATGGACTCAACCACTGTTGAGGAGTACTGTACTAAAGTCTAAAGCAGGCCTGCACAGCATATAAAACCACAGGCCAGGTGTGTCCCACCTGCATTTTTTAAAAACTTAACAAATCCCCTGCTGCCAAATGTGGCCACAAGAAGGATCTGCCACTACCTACTTTTTGGCAGTCACCTCTGCCCTGAAAGACATGTTGCCAAGTGTCCCCGTTGTACAGACACTGCCAGCTCCAGCAATTCTGCTGCACCACTAGCCATCAAACAGCTAATCATTGCTATTCCTTTGTGGACTATCCCTTGGTGATACTTTGAAAGGGTATCCATGTGGGGCTTTCCCCTCTACAAGTTGTGCTGGCCTGGTTTAAAGGCTCTGTAAGCATTAAGCATTGGGCATATACTAAATTAGGATTTTTTAAATCCCTGTTTTATGGAAATTGCCATATGGCCTGAATTGCACATAATGCTGCTGTTGGATTCATAATTGTGCTAAGCAGGGGCCTATTTGATCTTGGTCTGTTGAATAAATCATAATTGGTTAGGTTCACATAAAGGTTAAAGCAAGAAAACTATATTATGGTTTAACCTGGTGGGTGTTCTTCTCACTGTGAAACTCAGTAGAATTCTTAGTAGGAGACCCGGGGTTCCACCAAACATCACATTAATTTAAGTTTTATTTCACTGGCTCTGTTCACACAACAAGCTTTGCTAGGTCATTTCAAGTTCCAGCATGTTTTACAAACTCGGTAGCCTGGTTATTTCTGCAGTTACTGCCTTAACTAGTTAACTTTCCTTTACATCTTCAGAGACAGGGATACAGATGACTGCCTAGAGTGGAATTGCAAATTGTTTTTTGTTTTTTGTTTTACTTTTCATATATCATATGGGCTGAAAGGAGACTAAGTGTTCCTCATCAGTCTGCAGTGCCTCTAATCCTGATCTGCCAGAATTTTCTTTTTTCTAAAATGTTAATTGAACTGCCACCAGTCATTAAGGAACCAGAGATAGCAGTCAAAATGGCTGCTCTCTAATTTAACTGGGACAGCCCAGCAGTTGTTTGCTGTTGGAGCTTTAAGTAATAGCCCAGGAGTAAAGGCAGATTGAATTCAGCATATCATGGAAACAGAGCAATTATTCAGGGCTGTATGTGGACCTCATAAAATATAATTTCATCATGCAGAAAGCCCTTCATTTTTAAACATCGTTTGAATTTTTAAAAGAACAGTAAAATTTTGATTTAACTGACCCCTATTTAGGGGACTTTAGAAACAGCTGGCAAAATTTGCATCTGGACATTAGCCCAAAATAATGGGCAAAGTCTGTTGTTTCTGAAGTAGTCCAGATGATTCATATAAGCCTACATCTATGTCAATGTTTCCATATTTACATAACATCTATCAGTCTACCTAAATTGATGTAAATGATATAAATTTGGGTTTTACAGGGATGTAATGAACATCTCCCTAAAATGTTTGCTAAATAGAGATTTTATGTAATTACAGACTTCAGGCACAAGATGGCAATATTATTTAACTAACATTAAATCTGCTGATACATGGTAGCAACTCAAACTCTTCATAGTTTTGCCGGTTGATTATACTGCAGGAACCATGCTGGCCAGATTAAAGATCTAGTGTACTAAGCAAAATCAGTAGCTTTGTCCTTTTTGAATGTGATGAAACACTGAAAAGTTCACAGGGTGCCCAAATCAAGTAACTGACATTATCAAGGGCTTTCCATGTTGTATGAATCCAGAAGAGAGGGTTACAGTAGTTTGCAAGAGGGCCTGACTTCAGCAAGGAGTTGAAAGCCTAGAATGGTGTCATGAAAATGAGGCTTTCTAGCTTCTCTTCTGTCTGTCACATGGGAAAAAAGGGGGAGCACAGAGTGAAGGGAGGCGGCAAGACCTCCTCTTACATATTTACATTAATTCTGATCCTAATCTCACCATCAGATTCTTTTTTTACATTTAACAACTTTTAACATTAAATAAAAGCAAGAAGTGGCAGACAGATACCTTAAAGTTTACTGGGAAGCTGCTAGAAATGGCTATTCTTTAGAAACCGAAGAGAAGGCTTAATTTGTTGGGTTGACTGAAGCTGGGTCATACTGGGCAAATTAACTACCTACTGTCACAGAGTTAATACTTCCAAACGTTTGTTGCCCAGCGGCTATCCCCATTAACCAGACAGCGGCAGGAAAACAACCAGTATTTATTTTGCAATTGTGAACCATAAACATTTGATCAAATGTGGTGCCTCACCAGTAAACAGGCTGAGTAAAGGACCCCTAATACAAAGGAACCTAAACTTTTATGCCAAAGAATATGCAAATACAAGAGCTAGTTTGGTCTAGTGGTTAAGACACCAGGCTAGAAACCAGGAGACTCTGAGTTCTAGTCCTGCCTTAGGTATGTATGAAGCCAGCTGGGGGACTTTGGACCAATCACTCACTCTTAGCCCAACTCACCTCACAGGGTTGTTGTTGTGGGGAAAATAGGAGGAGGAAGGAATATTAGGTATGTTTCCCACCTTGAGTTATTTATAAAAATAATAAAGGCAACATAAAAAAAGAATACAATTGTGTCATGGTTTCCAAGTAACACTGATCTTTAGATTTCAGGGCTTCCCCTAACTGTCATGAGCTTAATATTTGTTTAATTGAGAGATAGCCTAACTGAAGCCAACTTTAAATTCCCTAACACTACTGAATGCAGCTTGCATGTGATGTAAACACAGGACTGCATTCTTAAGCAGAACATTTCTGTAAAAATGTAGATATAATTTAGTCATATTACAGAAAAGAGGGAGTTCAGACCACTGATTAAAATGTTATATAACTGGAAAAAGTTCCAGTTTGGGTCTTTTAACTTCTCAATACCTGTGTTTGTGCTATATTCTAAACCATAATTGACCTAATCATGGTTTCCTGAAAGAAACCATGATTAAGAAATGGCCCAACTCTGCAGGCTGAAATATGTTGGCTAGTTTGTCACATAGTGATTTGTGTCTAGGCCCACATATTTGCCTTGTGTTAATACAGAAGTCTGATTAGCATGCAGCGCTACGTGAGAGACATGAAAGGTTTATTTATTTATTTTTGGGATACCTATCTCATACAATTACTGTAGGTGGTTCACAACAATCCATAAAACATAGTTAAAAACAAAGGTACCCTTCACCCCAGTGCCTGACCAAACATCCTCGCAGCTCAACCCCATCCTAGCCCAATGCTTGGGGGGAAAGCCAGGTCTTCCCAGCCCTCAGGAAGGCTAAAAGGGTAGGGAGTTTTCGGCTTGGGAACAGCACTTTATTATACGTTTTGTTATTTATTGGCCTCCAAGCATCTCAGGGCATGTTGTAGTGTGCAAGGGAAGAGGGCAACATTGGGCACTTCTTGTTTAAAATGTGGAGCTGGTGGGAGACCACCTATTAGAGGCTTAAACACATGAATTTTAGTCTTTAAATTGCCAAAAATATTACAGTAATATTGCCTCTGAAGTTCAGCACTGTGATCTCAGAGAGAATTGGGGAGCTGCATATTTGATGTAGTAAGTTATGATACAAATTAGCATTAGCTAGGATTGCTGAATAAACCATACCTGCTGGGTTTATGCATCATGCTAAGTCAGAAACCATGGTTCATAGGTTAGATGGGTTTATCCAGCACTTTTTAAGCAACACTAAATAAAACATATTGATTTCTTTATGATTTAGTGTGATATATAAGCCAAATCAACTAATATAGCTGGAAACATTTTTACAAAAATATTCCCTTTGGCTTTGTTCAGTTGTAACAGGAAACCCTGCTTTCTTCTTATTAAAGCTGTTTAGAGAGAAATTCAGGCTCTCTGGTTCCTCATTTCTGCGTATGGGATGTTAAAATTTCTTTTTGCTTTTTTTTTTTTGGTGCTTTCAAGTCAGTGTTGGCGCCTGGCAAATTGTGGTTTTCTTGGCAAGATTTCAGAAGTAGCTTGCCATTGTCTCCTTCTTCCTAGGGCTGAGAGAATGTGAGTAGTCCAAGGTAACCCAGCTGGCTTTGTGCCTAAGGCAGGACTAAAACTCACAATCTCCAGGTTTCTAGTGTGGTGCCTAGCCGCTGCACCAAACTGGCTCTCTTTTGTAACATAATTTTCTATAATGTTCAAATTTGGGGACCTTTGGTTTGCTTGAATTACCAGTACATGGAAAAATTGGTGATAAAGCTGTAATTTCAGATATCCAAGTTCAGACACAACAGGAAATTGCAGTTTTCCAAACTGCAAAAAGAAACTTCAGATTTTCTTTCTCAAAGTTCCTTATCCTTTAAATAAGAAATTGGAGATGGATTTACAGTGCATAAGTTTCTGCATCAAAACGTGGTTGGTTCATTTGTGGCTTACCTGGTTGTGTGACTCCAGGGTGGTTTCTGACCATGATTTATGGTTTACACATTGTGGTTTATTCAGTAAAACATGGTTAAAGAAATCATGGCTTAGGTGTTGATGTAAAATACAGCCATTAGTTTCTCGTTGCATCTGAGTCAAGCTGTTCAGTTTTCAGATACTGCCTTTATGCTACAGTTTGTTAAAATATACATATTGTTAAATTATATTTGCAAATATATTATAGTTTCTACATTTGATATGCTTATATTCTCTTTAGTGCAAACTGGAGTTACGTAGCTGTTATCAAATGAATAGCAGGTTAGACTCACACATTGCAGTAAACCAAAAAGTGATTTACAGTATTTTGGTTTTGGCATGTGTGTATAAGGATCAGTAATTCTCCCTGTCTTTATCTGTTTAGTTGCATCTGACTTTCAGAGTTTTTATAAAGCTCTACATACTTTCCAGTGTTTCATAATTTTAATGTTTCTAGGTTTAAACCAGTAGCTTGGTTGATGGTGTCTGTCCAGCATGTTCTTTGCTGGCCTTTTCAAGAACCCCCAACCATTCTTATCATAACTGATTTTTCTAAGAAATTTGAATGCATGACATGATCAAAAGAAGACAGCCTTAGCTTATTAATCATAGCTTCCAGTGATATTTCTGGTTTGGCATTATTGACTTGTAAGTGATAGTTTAAGATTTAGTATATTATAAGAACCCAGCAAATTGTGATTTATTTATGGTAAGGAAATTATGAATGAGTAAAGCAATATTCAGATAGGTTGAAATCTCCAGAAGGTTCACAAGCAATTTATCAAGGAGGTCCCAAATTTTTAAAATGTTGTCTCAGACATGGAAGTCAAGCTTGAACTTTTGAGCATTACTAACTGAAATTAAACTATTATTTTTATATTTGGAGGAGTTGAACAATTTCATTTATCATTTTAAGGGGCCAAGATATTGCAGAATTGGAGAACTGCCATGTTAGAATATAAGATTAGCCCAGCTGGATCAGGCCAAGTCCTTTCTTAGTCTACCATTTAATTTCTTACAATAGCCAACCAGATGCTTCTAGGGGACTCAGAGCAGGGGATGGAAGTATATAACTCTCCCACCCGTTCCCCTGCAACTGATATATGGAGGATGCTGCCCTCAATTAGGAGGTAATCTAATTGTTAAAGAGTCCCCCATTGGGGGGAGATGGGCGGGGGGACAAATTTAATAAACAAACAAACAAACAAACCTTGAGTCTTTGAAATGAATATTTCTCAGTATATCTGTTGATTGAATCTACAGTACTCCCCTCTAAAAGCTATCCAAGGTAGTAGCCATCACCATGTCTTATGGTATATAAATATACCCTGTGTGAAGGTGAGTTTCTCTGGATGATCCAGGCTACAGCTCTCTCTTTGGGGGAGGCCAGAACTCTTCCAGGGAAATGCTTCTGAGAACTCACAACCAGAATGAGAGAACTGGGAGCAAACAGGAATTTTGCACAGGAATTTGCAGGACGGGTTCCAATTACTTCTGAAACATGGACAGTAAAGGAAGCTTCATGGTGCACTCTGAGATATGTGCAATATTTGTCCTCCTGCCTGAAGATAACTCAAACTATACCTGCTGGAAGGGCAAGCTTCTGTCTTTATTGGAGGAGAAGATAAAAGGGCTTGAAGGGAAAGTTTCTCTACTGCCACACACCAAGGAAGATGAGAAATTCCTGGACAGGTCAGGTAAAGCTACTCAGAAGGAGTAGAGAAAAGGAGTGAACACCAGAGAACATAAAGAGGAAGACAAGTAAAAACATGTGATTCAATGAAGCAAGCGGATCAGGAGGTCTCAGTGCCAAAAGAGCTCAACAGCCTGTATCATGCTCTCATTGCAGAAGACAATTCATAGCCACCTGGCCAAATCTTGTCACACTCTCTCAGCCCAACCTACTTCACAGAGTTGTTGGGAGTAAAAGCAGGAGGAGGAAGCAGTATTGTATATATGTCACCTTGAGCTCCTGAAGGAAGGTGGGATATATATCTGCAAATAAATAAACAGCTCATAGATTTTCTACTTGTAAGCCTTTTTGATTATAGGGTACAATATTAGGATTTGCATTCCCACAAACACCTGTACAACAGTAGACCTCAGTTTAGCAGACTTTGGATGCAACAGACACATTTTTCATTTGGATTCTTCCCTTATTTAATGGACTACTGCTATTAAATTGAGATTTTACTGCAAGTGAAACAATTTTTGTCAATTACATAAATATACAAATGACAAATATGTATTTAACTGACGCTTCGATTTAATGGATACCTGCTCCTTCAAATGGTCCTTTAAATTGATATTTTATTGTATATATTGGTGCATACCAATAAATTCAGAATTTGATTTACATTATCATTACTCCAAATGGATGGAAAATAGCAGAAATGAGGTAGGTTACACATATTTCAATACATGTATATGTCTGAGCTATGCTTCATTGTGTACTTACAGCAGTTTATGTATGTAATTCTCATATCAAGATCATTGTGATCTTTGAAGTCTAAATTTGCTCATACTGTGCAATACAGATTATAAGCAGTTAAGCCATCTTAACAATACTATTAATACTGTGGACCCACAATTTTTCAATCTAATTAAATCAAGAATGTTGCATTCTTTCTAAAAGATAGCACAAAGCCAGTTTGAGCTCACATAATGCAATAAAAAAGATGGATTTCCTTGAGAAATCTCCACAGGGCTGTGTAGCCCGTTTTGAGCTTTGGGCCACAAGTCACCTTTGAATAGAATGTGGAGGGCTAAATTCCCTTGAAATAGATGAGAACTTTCACCAAGCATTGAGAAGTTTGGAGTCCTTGGTGCTCTCTGAGCTTGGTTGTTTGCTTGCAGACATTTCATTACCTGACTAGGTAACATCATCAGTGCTAATGAGTGTGAGGTTTGCTCCCTGTTTATATACAGTAGCTTGCCCTGCCAGTGTTGATGGGGGTATGGTTTTCTCCTTGGTAGTTCCTGGTTTTCTGCTTGTTTGTCTGATGTTAATCCCTGCTTATCTGGGTGTTGGCTGCTGGAGGGGATGTGTTCTGGTCTTTTTTGCTTCCTTCTTAACTTTCTGTTGTCTCTTGAATGGTGTGTAAATATGGTTTATTTCTGTGTGTCTATTGATGGCTGATTTGTCTGAATGCCAAGCTTCCAGGAATTCCCTAGCATTGAACACCAACTAGCAGTCAGAAGACATGATGAAAACTCCTTAATCTCATAACACATGGACAGACTCAACCAGAGTTTCAGCTGGGAAACTGTGAGCATCCTAGACCAAGTCAAATCCAAAAATGCTAGGGAATTCCTGGAAATACTCCTGTAAATGATAAGAAAAGGCTTTTGTTTTCTTGCTGATCATCTTCAATGTTGTAGCATAATTGTGGCTTGATAATGCTTCTTTCTATGGTATATTTTATAGTGGCAAGAAAATCATCGTATTTAAGTTGAACAAAAGCAATTCCCTGTGGCTCACTACTTGCTGATCTCCAAATATAATTGCTAACAGTTGAATCCTGTACTAGGAAAACCATTTAGAATGCTTTACCAGAAAGAACAAGATGTCTTTAGTTTTTTGCATTAATATGAAGCAATTTGACAAGCATTATTACTAAAGGAAGCAACCAAGAATGTATGAAGCCTCTAACCAAGCTTTTAAAAATGTTTTAAAGCCCCAAAATGATGGATTAATTTTTGAAAGATTTTTAACCATGTAAAGTTTTCAATCTATATTTTTTATCATGTGTAAACACAATATGCCAACTCATGCTAGTTTCTTAATGGGACTGCTCACACTGCCATCTTGCCCTCTCCCATTCCACACAGCTATTTAACTAAGATCCATGGCTTGCTTAACCTTAGATAATGCCATTTGAATTCAAAGCATCTTGAATGCATTTCCTGTTAATATTAATTGAAATTTGAAACATACCTTAGTGTTGGCTTCTGCTTTGCAGGAGGAGCGGGTTTTTTTTTCATCTCTTCCTTCCATTGCCTGTGTATGCTTGTTTTCCAGTTGGATAGATTATCTGCCACCCTCCTAGCCAAGCCTGGAGATAAGTCTTCAAATGGTGTTTTGCTTGCATGAAAGCCAGCAATCATAGGTTGCAAACTGGAAAAAGGGGTAATTTAAAAACTTGCTGGCAAGCCTCTTCAAGGTTTCCTAGTAAGAAATACATGTGATAGGCTGTCCTCAGTTTGAATCTCCTAATACCCTAGTTTATGTGGTTGGAGAGATGTTAGGTCTTCTATCAAGGATTTATCTCTTCAGTCCAGCTTTAGAAAAATAGAAGGAAGGTGCTTTGAAATCTTTGTACTCAAAGTGCATATAAACCTTTCATGAAATGAAGATTTTAATTAAAAATTCTCTTATTAAACTAATGAAGCAGAAAGCTGAGTTTATTGGGGAAAAGACAATATAGGAAAGGTAACAGTTGCACTCACTGATAATCCAGATAAAATAAATAGAGATAGCCTAGCTAAACTAGTTACATACTAACACCTTAAATAAACTGAAGCGTAGACTGGTTGGAGAGAGAATATCTGGGCTTCCTACTTAGGTGTTGATAGGCAGGCCCTCCTTGCTCTTTTTTCTCTGACAAATATCCTCAGTTTTATAGAATATGGATGATAACTGACAGTTCCTTGGGGCAATTTAAATACAAAATACCAGTCAGTCAATGAAAATGGGTCAAGTCAGCAAATTATTTAGTACTACCTACTCTTGTTGGAGTTACAAAAGTATTGTTTAAGTTTCACCTGTTAAACTATTATGTAAATGGGATTACACAGGACAGATCTTTTAGGGTAACCAAAGGTGAATGCCCTTCATGCGGGCCTGTTAGCATAGGGGCACTATCATGTCATATCAAAACTATTGATTTGTCACACCATGTAACCTTAATTGGATTTGTAAGGAAAATACATGATACCATGTATGCTGATATGCCTTTATGAAGAGAATTACTGAAACTCCCAAAACCTGTCTATGTGTTACACTTGTCCACATTTTTTTTTTTTTTTAACTGCTTAACAGTCATTACTGACCCTGCAGTGACCGCCCCCTAGCGGTTTTCAAGGCAATTGCATCTTTCTAGTTTCGGAATTAGACTTTGCCAGAGCCTAATTCCTAGAGCGTCAGCCCAGCTGGCAGCACAGGAGGCGGGATTTCCGTTGCTTCGCGCCCCTTTTTCGGACAAGCGCGGTTTTCGCGCTTTTACCGGCAACTTGTCCCGTCTCTCTGTTGAGCCGTTGCCAGCATTTTTCCTCCCACCGGAGAGTACTCATTTATCTACTCACGTATGTTTTCGATCTGCTGAGTTGGCAGAAGCTGCGGGTATAGAAACAAGAGCTCACCTTGTTAACGCGAGGCTGGACTCGAACCGCTGAAGCTTTCAGCCATTTCTGGCTGGCACTTTCAGCGTCATTAAGCCGCTGCGCCACCGCGTCCCTTGTCCACATTGCAAGTTACTAAACAAACATGCACAAATACATGGGGACCAGTTCATGGGCAGGGGAATGTTTGAAGCTTTTTTTTTGCTTGAAACTTTTGTTTTTCTTTTTACAGTTCATGAAGTCACAAAGCCCTACAAACAATGTGTGGGTCAAACCGTAAATTTTGCAAGTGTTGTCTTGGGACAGGAGAGCAAGCCCTGATTGTTCAGGCAGATGGGGCTACTGCATTACCAGCTGGCATGTTCTGTACTGTGATTTGCTGAAGGCACTTTTAGCAAACCCTGAGCTGTGCAACCAAATGCTAAATGTACTTGGATTCATGTAGATTGAAACCAAAGATATGGTAGCAATGAAACACATTGGAGATGATTTCCACATGGAAAGAACTGCAGTGTGATAGAGCTCCATATATCTACAAAATCATAAATATGCATACTGATGCCAGAATAATGTCAATGTAGCCCTACAAATCAGCTCAACCAATGTGGCTGTCACTTAAAACAAGGGAGGGGGCAATTGCTTGTTAATTTTCTTTGAGTCTTTGCATAATTGCATGTCTGCAATTAATTGTCAAGACTCTTTGAAGCGTAATACACAAAGCAGCCATCAAAACTGGAAGACACTTCTAGACTGCAAATGAATTTTCTCATTCCAGATAGTTCACGTAGTGGCTTTCACAGTTCTATGTCTGATCCTTTCAACCCTTGGTGCTTTTCCTATTAATAGTTTGTGGGGGAAAGCATTATCAAATTGGCAACGTGCCAGGGATTTATGACAGGCATGAAAATGAATATTTGTACATTTTGAAGATATTTATAATATTGTATTGCAGTCATTTTAGATCATTGGCTGACATATTTCATGAAGGATAGCAATATTACATTTTGAGCAATGGTAAACAAGATACATTTATTTATTTATTAAATTTATATGCCACTCACCTCCCCCAGAGGGTGACTCTGGGAGGCTCACAATTAAAATCAAACCCCAAAAATAGTTGAAAATATAAATATCCACATTAAGTTAGCTAAAAAATCAAACCATATAAAAAGACTATATAAAATTCAAGATGACCGGGGGGGGGGTTAGAATCAATTACCCCATGAGCCAATTCCAACAATGCGAGCCCCTATCAGGCCCCCAGGCTTTCTGCCATAGCCAAGATTTCACACACTTCCTGAAGGCCATGAGTGTGGGGGATGTAATGGAAGGCATGTGCAAGGAGGATACTGGAATGGAGGATCAAGGTTATCAGGAGGGAGGGGGAGCATTCCTGGAGACGTTGCAGAGCAAGTGTTTCCTCAGCCCACAGCAGGACCGTGAGAAGGTGAAGAAGCTGAGACTGGCCCCTCCCTAGAGTCTCACGGGGTATAGCCACTAGTTGCTTTAGCATAGATTTAGTCTGGTGAGATTCTGTCTATTAGGTGCAAGCTAATAAAGGGACTATACTGGACTGGACTGCCTCGTTGTCATTCTTGGGCTGGGCCTGAGAGGGCATACCGCACCTCAGATGGTAAGTTGTTCTACAGAAGCGGGGGCCACGGCAGAAAAGGCCCTCTTCCTAGACCCCGCCAGTCAAAATTCCTTGACTGGTGGTGGGGTCCACAACATGCCCCTTCTGCTGGATTGAGTGGGGCGGGTTGATGTAACAGGGGCAAGACAGCTCCTCAGAAAACCTGTCCTGTTCCATGAAGGGCTTTAAAGGTAATAATACTTTGAATTGGACCCAGAAGCAAACTGGCAACCAATGCAGCTCACATAACAGAGGTGCTATATGGGCCCTCCAGGGGCATTCAAAACTGTCCGCGCCGCTGCATTTTGTGCCAGCTGTAGCTTCCAGATATTCTTCAAGGGTAGCCCCATGTAGAGCACATTGCAGTAATCCAGCTGGGAGGTGACCAGGGCACGAGTGACCGTTTGGTTATATAGCTAAGGACATTACCAGAAGCATTCAATTTTTTTTAAAATCAAATTAGATTTTTTTTCCCTCTAACTTCCGGGGAAGCAATGATGGATTAAGGGTGGTTCCGCGTGAGCGAGCTGACAGCCACGGCAGAAAGAGGAGCCAGTGGAAGGATCTTTCCCCATGCATGTTAATATTAGAGTGGGATTGACATCATGATCAAATGTCATTTTGATTTCCTGGGAAAGATAAGTCTTGTCTTTTCTGGTGTTACTTCAGAGAAGGTAACCTTTGCAAATGCAATGTGCTTGATATGTTATACTATAGTACTCAAGTTTCAAGGGCTATAGAAATGAGAATCTGTCTTTGCAATGAATTGCAACTTGCTTAGTTTTTAATCCATGCCTTCTTCTGAATTCTTAGAAATGTTGAGTTACCACCTGATGACACACTAAGGTGTGCATCTAATCACCTTGTATAATAGTTCCTTCTGTTCTCTGCCAAACACCAAGATTCTTAAGACACTTCCATGCATGTTCAAAAAATGTAGGAAAGAATTGTTTCTTATTTGATGGGACAGGTTTAATTATTAGAAACCACAGATATATCATACTTGAGGCAGGTTTATACAGTGGTAACCATGTGAGAAGTCTAGGAGTATTCAGGACTGACTGTTGAATCTTGAACTATTTACATAGAGGAGCTGCTCATGAGAATGCTATCTCCTTGTAAAGACATAAAGATGACTTTGGGCAGCTAACAATGCATTAAAACAATAAAAAGAACATTAGCAACATTAAAAAAGCAACAATGGCCACAGAGGATGAACCCAACAAGACAAGGTAAATCACTCAATGGGTCATCTAACCTCTTGACTCCCAGGCCCAATTGCCAGTGATCCATCAAACAATAGCACAATAGTTGAACCTACTACCCCCATAGAAAGGCACTGGGTCTCACAAAAAGTTATTCCAAGACTTCACCTGCTGTCTGCCATGAATGTAAAGTGGTCCTTGATGAATAGTTACTTGAGCTCCTGCTTCAAGTTAAGCTAAAAAACAATAACACTGTATACTTTTTGGAGTAACAATTAAAGTGACATATTAATACAGTGTAATCCAGCATGGTGGTGTGACAAAACCACCTCATCTGTGAAAACTCACTGGGTGAGTTTGGGTCAGTCACTCTCTCAGTCCAACCTCTCTGGTGCACTATTGATTGGGGTGGGGTGGGGTGGGGTGGGCAATTGACTGAGGAAGTACAAAGAATGTTTCCTTGAGCTCTAAGAGGAAAGGAAAGGGGTTTTAAATTTTAATGATTAATTATGTCATTTATGCTTAAAGAGAACTATTGTTTATGTGACCAAAACTGATGATAATACTAAATATTAAAACTGCTTCCTGGGCATCATTAAGAGTTCCTGATACCTAAGAAATGCAATTTAAGACCATCCAGACCTAATTTAGAGTTTGAGGCCCCATAGCTTCAGCGTTTCAATGGAAATTACAAACTCTTGAAGTTTAATTTTACCCTAGGAAAACATAGTGTAAAAATAAACTATTATGTATTATTTTAAAGCACCAGATAAGGAAGAGGGAAACATATATTTTCAGTGGAACATACAAAATCAGATTTGTCTGATGTATCAAAATATGCACTATATTATTGTCTATGTTACCTTACACAATTCATATGTAACTGTTTAATTTATAAGTCAAAAAAATCAGCACAGCACTGAGCAAAAGAAAGAATAATAAATGGAGAGTCAGTTGAAACCGTCGTTAATGGTATATGCAAAACATTAACTAATAGAATCAGCAGAAATAAATTAATTCCAAATGCAGTATCTTATATTTTACAATGGAAGGTGAAAAGTTTTCTAAACATCTATAATTTCTGAAGGTCAATACTATTCATTCCCTTCAAACCATCACAAAGTTAGATTTTGACTGGTTTCATATTTATTGAATTCAGCTATTGCAAAAGATAAAATTTTGGGTGCTAAACAATTTTATCAGCAGTGTTTAAATAAGATTCAATTATAATTCTTGTTTGGTTCTGGGAAATGTCAACAAAAATATCCTTTTTTATTTTCCTGAAAAGTATCTTTTGCCAGCAATTATTTGATTCATATTTTTATTCTTTTTTTTAATGGTAATAACTGCAACTTAAAGGAATAGGAAAGGTGAATCATAAGTATGAGCTGAAAAAAATAAAGGCTTTCTTTTACTTGTTAGGTTCTTATTCAGAATAAATGACTTACCACTTCTTTGAAAACAATTTGACTTTTGCAAATTGCAGAGCATAACCCCCCCCCCCCAAATTATTAAAATATCTTTGTTGCCTTCGTTGGTGCATAGGCAGTAAACTGAAGAGACATTATTGATTGCTATGAATTTCAGTAGGATGGAGGAGGTAGAATTGATATGTTGCTTATACTTGCATACATTAGGGCATACAATGAGGCATACTTTATTCTTACCAATTCATTTGTCATAATCATGCATATGCATATTTTCTGTAAAAGTATAATGGAATGCTTCCCTAATGTTATGAGCCATGTTGGTTGGGAAGTCTGGGAGTTACAATCTCAGTGTAGTAGAGGGCTCAAGGATGAGGAACCCTCTGAGGATGGGAAGCCTTTTAAAGTCACAAATGTTTCTGGGTATTTCAAAGTTCCAACTGATTCAGTTGATCACTGTTTGGTCTTCTGACATATGGATAGAATAATAACCAATCTTTGCTTTAAGAATGTCCCCTGTATAATTCTGAGCCCATTTCATTACTCCTTTTGTAATTATTCAGTTTCACTATATCTAGGAACCACAGTGAGGTCACCAAGACAAAAGATTGATGTACGTAAATCTGTCATGCCTGGTGGCTGTTTTGCTGTGATGGTGGTACTTTATTCTGACCTTTGAGTACGTTACCATAATTCTGAAAATGTCAAGCTTATTACCAAGAATTAAATGTCAACATCTTCAGCTGCAGAAATCTGTAATGATCAGGAATGGTAAAAAGGAAATGTCTAGTTTTTAGCCTTCATTAATCACTTAGCAACTTTTTTTTTCTCCTGATGTGCTTGGAAAAATCACCTGTGTTTCCTTTCTGGGAGAAGTCAGTGACAGAGAAATTCTGGAGCTTCCCTCAACTTGGTGCACCTCTGTACTGCAACTACTTGGCAATATCCACACAATAAATACACTGTAGGTTGCTTAATCATAATTTATTGGATAAACCATTATTGGTTAGTATAACATAGTATAACTAAGACACAACATGATAAGTAAAAATCAAAGAAACATCATTATGGTATAGCATGTTTTGTGAACCACATGGATAGTTGAAATTTTGGGAATTGCAGGCCAAGGAAATCTGGAGGAAGCCAAGTTGATGGCTTCAAGATGAACTAAGATTTAATTCAGGCAGCGCCTTACACTAATCCTTCAGTGGTATGATTAAGATGTGATTCTTTTTTACTGGTGCAGTTTTTTTCTATATCTATGGGATCGAGAAAGCCTTAAGTATAAAAATTTGGGGACATATATGACATTCTAGATGGGAAGAGTCCTTTTATTCGCACAGAGGGCCATTTGTACAACAATGAATTTCCCTCAGTGGCTGTAGTCTGTAGTTTAACCATGGTTTATTGAATTAACTACACTTGGCTTGATTTGCACAACATGCTAAGGTATAAGAGATGGCCTGCAAACATCACTGGCTCAGCTTGCAGAGTTCTGATTGAGAACTGGATAGACCTCTGGTTGTTTGCAGCTCAAAAAACCCCAGAATAGAATTGCAAAGCTTCAGTGACAAAATGACCATTTTCAGCAGCATTTTTTAAAGATATAAAGCATTTGTATTTTGAGTGGGAAAGCATTTTACAGTTCCACAACTTAAAACCACCAAACACTATTCCATCTGATAATAGTCTTTTCATTGGCATATCTTTCAAAACCAAAGCTAAAAACTTAAAATGGCAGCCCTTGTCCAGATCAAAGATGTCCATCTTTGCTGAGAGCTAAAACCAGACCCAAAACATATTATGATTTAGTATGTTGGGTGAACCCACTGTATGTGATTTAAAAGTACAGGATCAGCTCATCAATTAGACTACTTAAGTCCAAATGATTTGAGTTATCTTTAGTATGTTATAGGTTGAATACCATAATGTGGTTTGCTTGATTTTGGCTTATGTAAATCCAACTACTGTGGCATATTCAACAAGTCATTTAAAACAAGCCATAGTTCATGGAGGGCATGAACCCTGCCAAAGTCCAGACATCTTTATATTAAAAGACAGTTTTTTTATAGCACCACTTTATGAAGTGGTTTTGTGTTTGTTTTGTGTGCCTTCAAGTCAGTTTTGATTCTTGACAACTTCCTGGACAAATCCCTGCAGGTTTTTTTTTTTCCAGAAGCAGTTTGCTGTTGCCTTCTTCCTAAGGGTGAGAGAGAGTCAGAGATCACCCAGCTGGTTTTGTGCCTAAGGTGGGACTAGAACACATGGTCTCCTGGTTTCTAGCCTGCTGCCTTTAACCACTATACCCAATTGGCTCTCGCTTTATGAAGTATACACTGTAGTTAATCTCTTTCCAAAAATATAATCCTGTAAAACCAATTAATTTTTAAAAGATGTATAACAAAGTTCTCCCCTCCCCAGAAAAGAGCATTTTCTAAGAAAGTACTCCATATCTATGTGAACTATAATCTTCATAAGGCATAGTCTAGAATTCTGTTTCATTTAGTTATCTTGTTTGCTTTAGAGCATTTCATAGTAGTATGTATTTATAGCCAAAGTACACATTGGCCTTAAGATCTGTGGCTGGATTTCACTGTGTATTTGTTTTCACAGTAAAACAACAGTTGAAAGAGGCAGTGATAAACCCCTTCCATGCTATTGCCAAGATCATTAAATGGACACATCTAAGAAGTCACCAAAAGTCTAACTTAGCAAGAGGGAAACTATGCTCAACTAGCCCCACCATGAATGGGCAAAGAAAAAGATTGCTATGTGATATTTAAATCCAATTTAAATAATATTAAGAAAGAACAGTACAGATACTTTGAAGTTGCCAATCAGCATTTACTCCTGGACTATAAGCTGAGCAACCACACATGCACTCCATTTTCCCATCAGGATAGATTTCTTTGGTTGCTGTTTAAAATTTCAGTAATGATTTCAAAATTGGAGTTTTTCATATGAATTTGCATAGGCAGTTTTTACATAAATTTGTGTCTTCATTTTCCTCTTTGATGATAATTTACTTAAGTTAAACAGTTTGGGTTTAATGCTATGCTCAGACATACCGTATTTTTCCGACTATAAGACGATACTTTTTTCTAAAATCCTTACCCTAAAAATTGAAGGGCGTCTTATTCAAGGAAGTCAGCCGAGGAGAGAACCGCGTGGTGGTAAAACTGCCCATACTTTGTCTCTGCGAATGGGCTTCCTCCTATTGCTAGCCTCCAATCACGAGTGAAATAGCTTGTCTCCCAAACAGACTTCCTCCAGTCACGAGCCTGATGTAACTGATGTCAGCTGATGCAGAACAAACCAATTAGAGGAAGGCTTATCAGCACTCGTGCTTGAATGTAATCAGTTATGCAAAAGAGCCTGGAAATAGAGCTGCAGAGAGACGGTTTGGACCTCCTCCCACCGAGTGTATCAGGTCAATGTTAACTAATTACTAAATAAAAATGTGTCCTGCACTATCTTTAAAATATTGATTTCTTAATTTTGGGTTGGAAAAATGGGGGTCGTCTTGTACATGGGGGCGTCTTATTGTCGGAAAAATATGGTAGTTTGTGTGAACTATAGCTAATAAGGCACAGCTGGTCACAATCATGCTAAGCCATAAGCTAAACTATGGTTTACAAACCACAGTGAGTTCAGATCATATATTAACTGAAAACTAAGGAAATCTCATTATGGCTTAATGTGCCATAAACTTAGCTATTCTCTGGGTTGTACCAAGATAACCCCCTACTGTCTCCCATCTGGTACAAGTTTTTATCTATCTAAATAAATGTAAAGTCAAGTCTCTTGTGGCTTGAGCGTGATGCCTGGTGACCTTTCTCATCTATTCATGCTGTTTTCTTGGTATTAGCACTGAAGTATCTTCCCACTATGTAGGCTTATAACTCATGTTGTATATGGGGCCTTTGGCTACAAAGGTTACTTGAATCCCCCAGTTCCTAAACTTTTGCTTCTGCATGCATTGCAGATTTTGAAACAGAACTGTTGCCAGATTTCTAATTTAATTGGTTTTAATTTAATTGCTATAATTAGTTCCCAAATTAGGTTACCTTAAACATGTCATTAATAAGCCCTTATCTCCTGTTGTTTCTCTTGATTCAGTGTAATGAATTAAACAGGTACTTACTAATTTTAACGGTTAACATGTTAACTGTTAGAGCTGTAATTGAAAAAATAAGCATTGTAGGTTTTGTATATATCGCTTACATTATGGGTACTGAAAAATAGTAGTGGTTCCTAAGAACAATAAAGGGATTTTTATTATTGTAGATCTTTCAGACTTCTTGGTGAGATACTGTATATTGTCAAACAAGCATAAGTTATGGATCTTCAAGCATTTCTTTACAAAGTGATGCAAACTGTTAAGTTTGCCCAATTTTTCATGTTTCAGCTCTGTCTCTAATAACGTTAATGAGCACCAAAAATTGTACCCTTTTCAGGGAAATGCCTACCTCTTCACACATACTCCTGAAATATGGTTTGACTATATTTTGAAAACTGCCTTTAATCAAAATAATGTACACCCTCCTGGCTTTTCAAGCTTTGGAGGAAATACTATCCTGAATAAATCAAATGAAACAGGAATGGGCAGACTTCAGACACTGGATCTACATTTATAATATATCTACAGTATTAACAGTGATGTTCAAGTGCTTCTATCAGTTAACTAAGTCTTAGGGCTAAAGTAGGTAAGTCTTGCATTATATGTCAGTCTGTAATTTTAAGTATAAAGTACCTGACTGCAAAGCAGTTGTGAAAAAGCTTTTTGAGTATCAAAAGACAGAGGCCAGTCAGAAGCTGTTTGCAGATCATCTGTCAGCTGTGTTGAACATCAGCAAATGTTCAGCAGTGACCCATTTTTGAACATTGGGACTGAACGGACATCGATGTAACAGCTTTCATTCTGTGGAAAGACATTTGAAGTTACCGACCTCAGTGCATGAAATGAATGTGTAAGTCTTAAAGGTAATAATTGCATATCATTTTTATTAACAGTTTGTTCTACATATAAATGAGACAATTTAGTAGAGATAAGTTTCTCCATATGTTCTAACATATGGACTGGAAGGGGAGCTAATTTTATTCTAATGCGGATTCTTTTTTTCCAAGAACTCCATTGCAGTAATAACAGTAATTATTAACCTCCTGATACTCCTTAGTTTGTTCAGGTGGAGAATTTTTAGCTCTTCTACCAAGGAACTGTCTCTTCAGCTTAGCTCTAGACTTTCTTGCCCATTGCTGAGAAATAGAGAACTTAACAAAGCCTTGAAACACAAGGGGTAATTGTGCAACTATGAAGTCTTGCACATAAAGAAGATTTTAATCAGAAGTTCCATCTTAAAACACATTTCTTGATATAAAAATAAATTTATTTGTGAAAGAAGAAAATAGAACAAGGAATGACAACATGTACATATAAAGAATGTTAGTTTACTATCTGTTTGGATAGGATTCTGGGTTTCAGAACATATGCCAAGTTTCTTGCAGAGAGGATGGTTTTTAAGAAATCATCTTGGTTTCCTGCTTGGATGTTGTTAGGTAGGCCTTTCTTCATGAACTTATAAGCATACTTTACAGTTTATAGAAAGCAGAGACGAGCGCAAGACAACCCCCAAATAAGGAAAAAAATGTTTTTTTTTTTTTATTGCTATAGCCATCTTGATTGTCGAAATTCAGTGAAGAAAAAAAAAGTGGGACTAATTTTTGTTTGCCCAATGTTCTTCATCTTTGTTTTCAAAAATCTAGTTTGGAGACTGTACTTATATTTCTGTTGAATATATATGAATACCTACAATGAATAATTGAAAACAAAGAGCTATCTAGTTTTAACTGTAACTGTAACAGAAAGGATTATTTTGAAGAGGCTTTTTGAGGAACAAATACCACCTTCCCCAACACTAGGGAGCCTTCTTGAGCTATACCAAACTACAGGGGATTACAAAATATCCATTTTCATCTTGTACCATGGATTACTGCCATGTTGGTATGCTCAGGAACCACTGTGGATTTTCCCTGCACAAGCATTATGCATCACAGCAAGAAAGTATCCTGTTCTTTTTAAATATGGTTATCTACCGATGCTATAACACATTTTCCAAATGTGTCACCAAGGAATTCAGATTTGAAGTTTAGAATTTTCTAACATGTTATCCTTTATTTACATCAGGGGTCCCCAAACTCTTCAGCTCATCGACCTCTTCATGAAGTTTCAGATTGTTCATTGACCCCCAAACATTTATTATATGAAAATAA
Source organism: Liasis olivaceus (assembly GCA_030867105.1). Classification (NCBI taxonomy): domain Eukaryota; kingdom Metazoa; phylum Chordata; class Lepidosauria; order Squamata; family Pythonidae; genus Liasis; species Liasis olivaceus. The sequence goes on from CM061352.1 coordinate 94,213,881, forward strand.
TTTAATAAATACTATTTTAACTAATAGTACTACAAATAATAATAACAGCAACCCCTTGGATAGTCCCACCAACCCCTTGAATAGCCCCATCGACCCTTGTGGGTCAGTACTGATCACTTTGGGAAACCCTGATTTACAGTAATATCAGGTACCATGTTGAAACTACATAAGACATTGGTTAGCAAAGGCAGCATTTCCCCACCCCTTGCATCCATTCTGTTGATACAAATCATGTAAATGTCAGTGTTTACAACACATAACAACAAGGCACACTGTCTCAATCTGTTATCCTCCAGATGTTGAGCAGTGCCAAGCAAAGAAATTATCTTGCATTTTTTCCCTATTGGTTCTCATGCAGTTGCGGAGAATTGGCTGTAAGAATTCTTTCAAAGTAGAAGAAACTTTCAGAGAATGACTGGTAGTCTTGCACTTACTTAATTACAAGACAGTCAAACAATTCATGTACATGCCCAGTCTCTCATCATCTGTAGCATTCTGCAACCCACAGTGCTTTAGTTAAATCCCAAAGGAAGATATTGTGAACAGTTCCTCCATATGACTTTTTCTAGACCACTACAACTTCACTGCTACGAAGCTCTGCTCTAGAGACATTGTTGGAGAATTTTTCCTTCCCAAGGAGAAATGTGAAGAAATCACACCTTTTGTTCCCCACAAATTTGATGGGGATTTCAAACCATCATTTGTGTTCATTTTTGCCTCTTAATGTATGAAATCAACCATTTTATATCTGGCAACAGAGATTGAGAATTTTACTGTTTGTTCAATACTACTTCAAATGCAAAGCTTTTCAGTTACACATTCAATCATGCAAATGTTTAAGTATTATAGAAGCAAGTTGGATACTTGCATGCAAAAACTTTCCCTTTAATTAGGTGAATCCTGAGATGTAATAGAAACTAGGAAACAACCTGTTCCAACAGTAATTCATCATGGCCAGGTAAGTGATGAGGCTTGGCTCCAGTGTCCCCTGCCACCCCATCCTCTGTCTCAACCCTTCCATCATTAACTTTAACTGCCTTCATGGATGGTATGAAGAGTTGTTTTTTAATGAGATGGGTGGTGACAAATTTGATATATAAAAATGAATGAATGAATGAATGAATGAATGAATGAATGAATGAATGAATGAATGGTATGGGATGTTTGCAGGCCTTGCAGCCACTCTCCAGAGCTAGGACATGCTTTTCCAACTGGAGTGGCAACAAAATGCTGCACGGTTGTCTGGCAATGCTAGCAGAGGGGAGTTGGAAGCTCAGCAGCCTGGCCCTTGGATCCTCTCCAGTTCACAAGGGAGATGCTCATTGTGTGATGAATACCAGTTCTTTCACCTGGTCCCCATCCAGACTAGCATTCTTCTGTTGTGCTCCACTGCTTGAGGGATGGGCTGCCACTTTGCTTGCTCTGAACATACAACTCCCCAGGGCAAGAAGTCCCTTCTCAGGCCAGCATTGCCAAGATGTAAAGTAATTGGGGCAGAATGAGGAAAGACATAGCTTACTGGATCTTAGAAAAAATTAACAACAATCAAAACTCAGGGAAATCTCAAGGGAAAGTGACACCTGTTATTCTCTGTAAGGCAATATCACTGGTTAAACACAAAGCAGCTAATTTGATAGCTAACTCTATCAGTTAAATATATAAATGACCAAGGCTGTAATTATCTAAACAAATGTACAAAGCATTACACAGTTGTAATTCAACCTAGTTTTCTTCCAATGGACAAAGTTGGGTTTACATCATTTAAACCAAACAAGAAATTCCTCAAAGCTGATGTCACTAAGGGATTTAACAGTAATTCCAGGAAGCAGAATCTCTGAGTTCTGCAAATATATAGATATATATCTATCAAACTTACAATTAGAAAAAAGGAGATAGTGACTAAGGGAAGGCTAATATTTCTGGCATGTGGAAACCAATCCAAAACTCAATCTGAGTAAGCATATTTGAAGAAAATATCTCTCAAGATGGAATGCTTAATTCATTTACTGAAATCCTGCTACACATATGTTGCTGTTGGTGACTCTGTTTTGAAGATAACTTTAGAACAATAGTGGAAAATGAACAAGCAAACCTGCTTTTTGTACTTTGCAATATTTGGTCATTCTGGGAGATGAGACGTTGTGTCCCCTCGAGATTATATCCATTAATTAATAATGAGGGAGTATATTCAAACCATGCAGTAGCACCTAAGGTCTGGCGCTATATTCTGCTTTCAAAACTAGTAACTTTAGACATCGCTGTATGTTCTGGACAACTGTTACAGAAACATTAATGTCATATGTAGACATAGTAAACTAAAGGATCCTTAGGTACTGCTACTGCCAGATAAGATTTCAAGGTCACGTAACAGAGCTCATTAGATGGCCCTTGTCGAAGGATACTTGTACAGCTGGAATAGGGGGCCACAGGGAAGGAATCAATTCATGTAATGGAATGTGGGAAAGATCTTGGGGGACTGGGCCAAGAGACTGCCAGGGGAGCAGTCAGATAAGAGACAGCATAGCCTACAGCTAGATAGCAGGTGGGGCAAGAGGCTCAGAAGAGACCCTCCCTAGTTTCTTAGGCTGTAAAGAAGACCAGGGGGCGGAGTAGAATTGTACTTTCAGACTGTCAGTTGTAAAGCTACATTGACAGAAACTTGCCTGTCAATGTAGCATTACAATAAAGTAGAATTAGCTTATCTGGTTGTGATTCCTATCCGGTTTACCACATGAGGCCAACAATTCCCTTATGCCATGTTCCTAACAAAAAAATTATCCCTACGTATATGGTGCTGATGAAGGGAGTGTTGCCTATTCAGCTGCACACATGGAACACTTGTTATTTGGCTGGCAGCTTGAAGTGAAAAAGCCATTACTGGATGCAATAGAAACTCCACATCAGGCATTTCTGAGCACCATGGAGCTGCTGAAACACCATCTAATTCAATGAAGCGCTTTATATGACAGGATCACGCCCACTGGCTGTTAGAATTTTGGTCTGAGAAAGAGGTGGGAAAGGATCATGGAATGGCAAATGGGGCCAGGTTACTTGTGAGACGGCCTCTCCCTGAGGGTATCTGCCCATTGCACTAGGCTAAATAGGGTAGGAATGCTCCGGGTACCATCCCTTAAATGTTGCCATTGAGTGGAACCTAGAAAGAATGCCTTTTCTGTAGCAGCCCCTGCCTTGTGGAACACTTTTCCCCCTGGAATACTAGTCTTGTGGATCCAGTAAGAAAAAATTATCCAAGTCTTTTAAACCACTTTTCTGGTTTAATAATTGTACATCTCCTTTAAGCAGTGAAACATCCATCAGTTTCATTTTATCTCCATATCCTTATCCTTGCTTAACACACTTAAATCCACATTCAAATTAATTTCAAGCTCATCCTTTGTAGCTTGTTCTTCTTCTGTAATTTAATTGATACACGATCTACCTAATTTTAAAGACCAGGATCCAAAATGGCCTTCAGAGATTTCTGCTCCATTCTTTCTTGATGAAATGAATTTATTGTCCTCTAGTTCCCTCTGATGTTCAAACTTCAAGGTCCCATTATCTTGTTTCCTCTTTAAAAAGCACAAACAAATGCCATTTCCCACAGGAAGAAATCTTCTAATCAATTCAAAACTATAATTCCAAGTGCATCTGGACCCTTAATCTGTCGTTAATTTTCTAAAATCCATATTCTAAGCACTCTTTTGCTGTTTAATCAAAAATAATATTTTTTCCAGAATTTTTAAAATTGTATTTAAAACTTCTTTCTCCAAGGAAAAGGCAACTCACCCGATGAATGCAGTAAAAGCTTGCTGATCTGAAGGGCCTTAATGTTTCCAGTACAATAAAAAATATGACTCCAAAAAGTGATTAAGAAATGAGGCTCAGTCAAGCTTTATTTCCTTAAAAAGCTGTGTTACGTGTATGAGCTTGATATTATTCCTCAACTTCCAGCCACTCAATTCATAAGCTGATCACAAAACGATTCCTGCGATCTACTCATGAGGAGCGGCTGTCCGTGATCACATGGGTGATCTCAACTATCTCTCCTTCCTCCGGAGAGATTTTGCCAGTCCGGATCCAGCATCTAGCCATGATTTACCTTGTAAATGTAGCCCTGCTGTCAGCAGGATGTCAGCTTGCCATGGTGCTCACAGGAAGTCCACAGGGGCCTAATTTTCTTAGTTTTCTTGTTTTTGGTTTCAGTAGTGTTGTGATCTGCCCAGGGTTGTGTTTTACAAGATGGGTGGCAATATAAGTCTTTAAAAAATAAAATAAACAACTTTGCTGTATCAAAGATCACTTCTACACTACTGGCATTTCTACTCCACTATTTTATACATCACCTAGAATCTTTGTTTGAGGCAATTTATAAATGTTATAAATAAATCACTCTCCAAACCCTGATATCCAGTTCTAAAGTGGCATAAAATAAAAGGTTACCAGGGCATATTTGTGGTGTGAGTAGAGGGAATGAACTTTAAAACTGGAATAAAGATCATTCAAGTCTGTGTCACTCATGGATTGAGGATGAGATGAAGGAAATGTCATGGGATCATTAGCAGAGTTCAGAGATTGCCAATACATTCATATCATGGTTAGATGGGAGTGAGGGAAGACCCTAAGGCAGCTCACTAGCTGTGGGAAGAGGCGAATGTCAAGGAGGCAGGATTTGGTAGCAGTTCTTCCCAATGCGCAGGTGGCTTAACTTGAAACTTTGTAGTGTTGGATTTTGGCCAGTCAAACTGGAGGAAAGTTACCTCAACTACTCAGCAGGGACATCATCATTAGCCAATAAAACAGCTGGGCTGCAAGAGCATCACCAAAGCCATATGTAGAACAGCTCAAGTTCTATCCATATGCTTGTCCTAACATTTGTTTTGCCCAAAATTCTCCTTGGAACATTGTGTACAGTTCTGGTCATCACACCTTAAAAAGAATAATATAGAGGTGGAAAATGTACAAAAAAAGGACCACCAAAATGATTAGGGACTGGGAGCAGCTCACCTACAATGAGACACTCCAGGAATTGTTGAGCTTGGAATCAAGGAGGGCAAGGTAGGCCATGATAGAAATATATAAAATTGTGCATGGCATAAATAAAATGGATAGAGATGTCTTTCTCCCTTGTCACCATGTTAGAATGTGTGGACATCCATTAAAACTAAATACAGAGAAATACAATTTTTACACAGCACAGTTTGCTGCTAGCAGTTGTGGTAAATGCAGCTAATTTCATTGGTTTAAAAAATGGTTAGATGATTTATGGATCATCAATCTATCAATGGTTGATAGTATTGATAGCTTTTTACTATTTCTGGAATCAAGGCAGGATGTCTTAAATCCTGGTTGTGGGAAGCAACCAAAGAAGAGGGCATTATCCACCAGTCCATCTGTGAGCTTCTGAAATGGTCACATGTATCAATGAATGCTCAATTAGACAAGGCTCTGCCAGATCCAGAAGAGAGCTATTAGTGTGTGTGTGTGTGTGTGTGTATATATTTGTATCCACTTTTTCATCATTAAAATAGTCTCAAAGAAGGGATTATTTTCTGAAGGTGGTTTCTTCTGATTTGTTCTGCCCAGTCTCCTAAATCAGATTAGGTTTTGTGTGGTTTTGGTCGTCAACTCTAATTTCAGTCTAAGGGAAGCTGCTTGTTGAAATGAAAGAACAAGAACTGTTGGCATAATGACTGCTGAAAAAAATGGACTTCTGATGAAACAGAAAGAATAAAAATAGCAAATGCAACTCAAACTTTATTCCTTATGCAATTAGGCAAAATGTTGGACCTTTTTCAAGATAGCATATACTATTTCACTTGAACAGAAAGGAAATGAAGATCAATCCTTCAAGATCAGTAATTTCTAGATTTTCAGCTAGGGAGATCAGTTATATGAAAAATATGAAGCAAAGACACGTTACTTTTCTAAAATTCTGAAAACTTGCCAAAGAAGATTAACATGCAGAAACACTGCTTGCTCTGCTTATAAAGGTAGACAAACAGACTGCCATTGACCAGGCGCGTTAATAATTCTGGAGTGTGGCAATCCCCACACATCTGGGGAAACTGATAGTGTTTAATTAGAATAGGCCTCCTGGTAGAAGACTGAGCCTGTTTCAAATTTATTTTTAATTCACTAAGGCCATAGGGGGTTGAAATTTGGTGATATTCTTTTAATAATCTTTTTACCAACAGGAAAAGGGAGCTTTTCTATAATATTAGCTTTGCCATTTTTTTTAAAATAATTTTTATTGAAGAATTTTTAACAAGATAAAAACAACACAAATATTATAAAATAAATAAATAGAGTAAGGAAGAATAGTGAATAAGTAAGAAAGAAAATAGAAAAAGAAATAGAAATAGAAAAAAAGAAAAAAAAGACAAAAGAAAACAAAAGATGACTATAGAAAGAAGCACCTTCTGATCCTTTTGACAGCTGTATAAATGCATTTATATTTTACCCTCTCTCTCTCTAAGGTTACATAATAATTTCCTTCTTGCCATAAGCTACCCTTTCTAATCTTCAAACCCATAAATCACAAGTTCATTTTTCTCTTTTTTCAGCAAGAAGTCCATAAGGGGTTTCCAGTCACTGATAAATGTAGTTCTTGATTTTTCTCTAATCAAACAAGTTAATTTTGCCATCTCTGCTAGTTCTGTCATCTTCACCAACCCTTCCTCCATTGTGGGTATTTCAGAGTCTTTCCATTTTTGCACATGTAATAGTCTCACAGCAGTAATCATATATAAAAATAATCTTCCATGGCTGTTTTCTAATTGACTGTCCATTAATCCCCGCAAGAAAACGTCTGGTTTCAGTTGAATGTTGATCTTTAAAATTCTTTGTATCATTATATTTCTGACTTTTTTACAAGTCCATCAGGCATGATAAAATGACCCTTCATGTTGTCCACTTTTCCAACATAAATTTGAAGTACTTTTATACATTCTAGACAATTTTTCTGGAGTCGTATACCAACAGTACATCATTTTATAAAAATTTTCTTTTAAGTTATAACATCATGTAAATTTCAATCCTTTTAACCACATATTTTCCCATTGTTCCATCTGGATATGGTGTCCAAAGTTCTTAGCCCATTTTATCATACAATCTTTCACTGGTTCTTATTCCATTTCAAATTTCAATAAAAGTGTACACATTTTAGCAATTACTTGTTCATCATTTGTACACAGTTCGACTTCAGATTCTGTCTTCTGCTGCTCAATTCCAAATGTCTTACTATCTACCTTAAATCTTTCTCTTAACTTTGCATATGAAAAACCTTGAAAACGAAATCGCTCTGCAGACAGTTGCCCTCTTGATTTCATCTTATATTCTCCATGTTCCTGTTCTAACAACTCTTGATAAGTTAACCATTTTTCTTTGCCAGTGGTTTTGATACCCCAAATGCTTTTTAAAAAAAGCAAAACAGAAACTAAAATAATAAGGGGATGTAGTAGGTAGTATACGATCTAAACAAATTATTTGCCTTGCTGAAGTTTCCAGGATCAAATTTTAAAGCATGCCTCATAAATAAAAGCTACTTTTTTGAGACTTCCCTTTCCTTTTGAAGGAAAAAAAAAGTGGATGTGCAGGATGCAATCCAGATAGGAACCTCTAAATGCAGCAAACCCTTTTCTTTTTGTTTTTAGCTGCTATTTGCTTTAAGAACTTTTCCTCCCATCATCCTAACTGCAGCACTACCGTGTTTCAATATGGCATTGCCTTCAACAAATCCCAGCCTGCAGCTGAAGCTACTTAAATCTTAATGTTCCTTTCTTCTCCAATGGAATTTTTGCTGTGGACACAACCTAGTATGTTTCATGGGTGATGTACTTGCTAAAGCAGACAGGAGTGAGATTTGCCCAGATCCTATTGGTCACTTTAGGGCAGTGCAGACACGCCCTCCTCCCCTACAGTACCTGTACACTGCCCTCCATTGCCATTTTGGCTTGGGTTGTAGGAGAGACCAATTATCTGGCTTCTGCAGAGATATCTGCCCAGGTAACGGAGATGATCTTGGAAGAAATATTCAGAGACCATTACAACAACAACAACAACTTGTGCAAAAAATGCTTTGAGCCTGGGAAACAGTATTAGGAAGTGATTCAGACTCCCTAACTCCCTCCCTGGGGAATGAGAGGGAGGGAAGGAAAACACAATCAGACTTCCAAGATCCTGTTATTATAGCCTTTTATATAATGATATTATATAATGATATAATATAATTATATCATTATATATATATATAATTATAATTATATTATATAATGATATTATATTATATCATGCTGGCTGAGGAATCCTGGGAGTTGAAGTCCACACGTCTTAAAGTTGCCAAGATTAAGAAACACTGCTATGGCCTAACTCAATAAACTAGAGTTCTAGTCTTCTTGTGGAGTCCGTTTCCTGATATGGTCAACCTTGAAGCACTGACATCATGCCATTTCTGATTGGTGTTTCCAAAGTGCTTGACAGGTCTTCTGCAGGCTCCCTATGTACAGTAGTCTGTGTTCTTTTGAAAGAGCATAGGGCCTGTATTGCAAAAACAGGACTAGCAGAACAATTTAAACTAGGAAAGAGAATTGGGTTCTGCCAACTTTGTGTCCTTGGTTCTGCCGCCAGTAAGTACGTTCCAGGTTTTCTGCTGCTTCTGCCATCAAGGGGGTACACATAGTCATATTTGTCATGGTGTTTATAACTTGGAAGCACAGTTTTGCCTACTTCACAGGTACTTCCTGATTCTGCCATCCATGGACATATGCAAGCACTGCTGTTCCCTTGTAGCCCTTGCTGAGGACTATCTACTACTCAATAAACAATTTACTACACTTGCTGAGGATAGAGCTTGCTCAGTTGCTCACTTCTGTTTCCTCCACACTGTGACTTATGAAATGGGCTATTTTTAAATGAGGGCTGAGCACTTTTTAGCCAAGCACTAGGTCATGTTTAGAAAGAGCTCAGCTGAACAGCAAAGGTGCGAAGAATCTCTCCACTTGCAATCTGTTAAACAGATAACTTGAAAGGGGGCTTATCATAGCAGCTCTAAGTTGCACTGTTATGCTAGCTTGCTCCCACCCCATTACAGGTTAAGGACCATGATTGGTGGTTATTTTTCCTGCCAGTTGGGGACATTTAGTTGGGGAGGAAATAAGCCAGGGGAATCCAGCCATCACATTTCTTAACTTATCCCACATTAAAGCAGGACTTGCCAGCCTGGTATTAAGGCAGAAGTTGGGCAGTGGGTAACCAAACTATGGATCATTATGTCAATATTTCCCTTATTCTGGGGAAACATATTTTTATTTAAATTATAGCCATTATTTTTAAATTCCATCTCTATGTAAATATACAAATCCTTAGCTGAAAATTTGTACCTGTTAATATTCTGTATCAATAAAATCTGTGGCTCTCCTCCTGTTCTTGAATGTCAAGTATTAGCAAATCTTCAACAGATCCTCATGTTGCTTTCTGATTTCTGATGGCACAGATTTCTATAGGCTTCAGAATGAAAATGAATTGCTAAGAAAAGAGGCACATTTTAGCTTTCCAGAAAGCAAGTCAATCATGGTCCCTCTGATTATGATTATTATCCTCTATGGTAGTTAAACCATAATGATAGCTAGCACAGCCCCTGAAGTTATATAAAAATACATACTGTTAACATAGCAATCTGTTTTAATTAAAGAGCTATGGGGAAAGAAGGGGGGAAATCATTTATAATTCCCACCAGAAACTGTGCCCATCGGAAATTAAAACTGCACATTGTAACTCTTCTGCTTCTTTGTCTGCCTCCATCCATGTGTAGAAACAGGAAATGAGGTGCAAAGCACTTTAGTAAATCTAATGAATAAATTTGTATTTTAAGGAAGACAAGCCTATGTTCAGAGGCAAGAGAACTGATAGCAGGCTATTACAGTTTATAGGTCAATATAAGTGTCTCCTGTCACTATACCTGGGCTTCCCTCCTGGATATCCAGTGAATGAATGAATGAAGAGCATCTGTGGCCTCTATCTGACTTGAAACAATGCTTATTGAATAAACTATCATTGGTTGTGTTCATAGAACATACTAAGTCATAAACTTTGATTTACAAACTCTACTGGCTGGATTTATACAACATACTAAGCCAAAGTCAAACAAACTGCATTAGGACTTATAATAATGATGAATCTAATTCTAACTCCTTGTTTAGCAACCGAGTTCCATTCCAACGAAGAGGTGGTTAAGCAAAATGATCACTAAGTGAACATGTGACTGAGCTAGAGGGAGAGAGAGATTGTGAAGATCACTGGTTGCTGCCAACTCATTCAGATAAAGTTCTCTCGTACAGCTATGCCAGTGTTATTCTCTCTGGTGTGCATTGTCAGGTGCATGAAATTTGGATGTAAATGCACGGATTGGTCGGAAAATGAAATTTGTATTACCATGATATTTATGAACAGTCGCTAAATGAGGAATGGGTGTAAATGAAATTAGAGCTATGAAATTTTGTAAGGTTCCACTTTGTAGTCAAATTCTAACATTATATTTGAAACCATTTTTCTACATGTTTAGAATAAGCTCTGACTGAAACACTTCGTTAGTAAGAAATTAGAAGCATTAAAAAACTGCTAAAATGCCTAAAAGGTAAAAGAGAGAGAAAAGGGGGAAAAACATTTATCAGGATTGAGTTTCTTTGGAAGAAGGACATTAGAAACTCATGACATTTCTGTGATATAAGATTCATTTATATGAACACAAGCTAAGCATAAAGAAGGGGTCACAGCATTAACATTTCAATAGATTCCTGCTCCCCAGTAGATTTCTAGGAAAATCACCATATCTCTGCAAGTGTAGCTATGGGCTGTTTACACACAACTCATACAACCCAGCAATTGTCTTTCCCTTTGGGTACTGGCCACACAAGACAGAATGGTTGGTTCTACCAGGCATCAGACATTTTAGGTAAGTCCTACCACCAGCTGGGAGCCTCTCCGCATCTGGGTTTTTAAAAAAATGTCTCCTCGAGGGAACTAAAAAACAACACAGTGGTGCAAGTGGAGTCAGACCCATCATGGACAAAATTAGGCAGCTTACCACCACTACCAGCATTTTGCCCCTTTTCACTTCCCCATGTGGCCATGGAGTGGGAGAGGAAAAGAAAACTACCAAGAAGATAGAGAAGGGAATTCCTAGAGGTAATTAACTTCCAGGTAAGTAGTTCATGTGACATGGCAGGAATTAGTTGACCTTGGGGAGATAGTGTAAAGAAGATGGCCTTGATGGAAATATGCAAGAACTATTACCTAGGCAAAGGAGACAAACATTTTTAAAGCCCTGAGAAACAAAATAATATTCAGAAGTGGATCACCTGATTTATTATAGTATAAGGGGAAGGGGGAGGTACAGCACTGTCAGACTTGCCAGATTCTCTCATTATAGCCAATCTCAATAAAAGTACTTCTAGTCTTTCTGTGGAGTTGATTCCCTGGTCTGGTCTACCTAGTGGGGCTGACAGATAGTTTATTCCTCTGGCACATTCCTCCTGTGTTACTGGATGGATGCTTGATGTGGCCTAAGCATCTAATGTCTTTTCACAGACCACCTCTATGCACTGGGTATATAGGATACTGCCTTATACTGGAGTCAGATCAATGGTACATCTAAAACAGTTTTGTCGGCATTAAATTGGCTCAAAGAAGCATTTATTTCCTCTTGACTCAATATCTCCAATGCAGCTACCTGAAGAAGCCAGGCAGGACATGGGTCAAACCTGGAGATGGCAGAGCTCATGCTGCCAAGAACACTGTCCACATTCTTGGAGTCACAAGATCAAAAGAATCCCAGATAACTCAGCAAATCATTTCCTCATTTACTTCACTTGTTCCTGCCATTGTAGAGTCTAAGTCAGAACAGATATGAGTAAAATATCAGCGAAATATCTTACAAACACGTCACAGTGGCCTAAAGAGACTGCCTTGCACATCCATCCCACCTTAAACACTCTTGCTAGACAATGCTCTGCCAACACAAAGAGACCAGAGTAGTATTGGCACTTTGCCACCTTTCATTGCCTAAGCCTGAATGGTGACTTGTGCATGTCATTAATTCAGCTGCTTCATATTCTGGAGTTCCTTAGCAAACCACGGAGCCACTCAGAATCTGTGGTCTGAAAGATGCCATTTGGAGAAAATCATGTTCAATACCCTTGTCATCTCCACATTCCAGAGATGAATAAATACTGCCATTTTGCTGGGAAAATTGCCATGCCTGCTGAAAACCAAGTAGATCCATCAGGCTTCTGCGGTAAACTGTCTTAATAGGTCACTCAACCCTTTGGACATCAGTGGTGCTAACCAACTACAAGTTTATCAGAAAGTGGTCTGACCAGAACAAAGGCTAATCATAATTATGTCCACTTTCAGATCACGTTCTATCTGTTCCATCAGGACTTCACAATCTTTGCAACAATAGTAAGGGACCTTCAAGTTCAGATGAATGGAGCAGAGGATGAAGTAAATGGGATGTCTGGTCATTTATAATTTATCTACCACTGCTTAGTTTTGAGGTCTGTCTTCCCATTGCTTCAAGTTGCAGAGTGTATTCATGGCAAAACAGTAAATAAGAAAGTTTCAGCAAGCCACTGTACACGAATTGGGTAGATATTATGGTCAAATCTCAAAATTTGGAAGTGGTTATGCTTCCCTAAACTAGCACAGGAGGAACAAATGATTGGGGAACTAGCAGAAGGGAAACGCGGAAGAGTCAATGGCCATTAAGACTCATCTGGAAATCATGTACATCAATAGAAATCTTTATTGTCATTGTACTACTTGTACAACAAAATTAAATGCCACCCCAGTGCAGCTTTAAAAATATAAAAACCATAGAACACATAAAACACATAACACACATAAAACACAACCTTCACATTCCATTCACCATTGCACAACCCCTGATGCTGCATTAATACTGCACTATACGATAGAATTCAGTATAGTTACAGCTCTAAGATAGAAGCTATTCTTCAGCCTATTTGTCCTTGTTTTCATTATCCTGTACCGTCTGCCAGATGGTAATAGTTCAAAAAAAGAATGTCCCGGGTGGGATGGATCCTTAAGAATGTTTTGAGCTTTCTTAAGGCAGCGGGAGCTGTAAAGGTCTTCCAAAGAGGGGAGAGGGCAACCAGTGATCCTCTGGGCGGTGGTGGCAACCCTCTGGAGCACTTTCCTATCTGCCACTGTGCAGTTAGCAAACCATGCACAGGTGCAGTAGGTTAGAATGCTCTCTATAGTGCAGTGGTAGAAGGTCACCAGCAGTTTTTCATTCAGTTGTTGTTTCCTCAGAAGTCTCAGGTAGTATAATGTCTGTGGGCCTTCTTAACCAAGGCTGCAACATGAGCGCCCCAGGTCAGGTCCTCCTTTATGGTAACACCCAGAAACTTAAAACTGGCCACCCGCTCCATTCGGTCTCCATTGATAACCAGGGGCTGGACATCTGATCTATTCCTTCTATAGTCCACTATAAGCTCCTTGGTCTTATTGATATTAAGAGCCAAATTATTGTCTCCGCACCACGAAAGCAGCTGGTCCACCTCATCCTGGTAGGCAGACTCATCTCCTTTGGAGATAAGCCCCACCACTGTTGTATCATCTGCAAATTTAATGATAACATTGCTGAAGTGAGTGGGGGTACAGTCATATGTATAAAGAGTGTAAAGTAGGGGACTCAACACACAGCCCTGTGGTGAACCAGTATTGAGAGTAAGAGCTGAGGAGATATAATTGCCTAATCTAACCCTCTGGGAGCGGCCAGACAGGAAGTCCAAAATCCAAGAACAGATTGAATATGGAAGCTCAAGATCCATAAGTTTAGACACCAGTCTAAGGACATGTGATCAAGGAAATCAAGTACATCTTCATTCGGCCTTGAGCAATCCAGAAATATATGATTTTCAAGCACTTCCTCAAGATATTTCAAAAACATTGTGCCCTTCTAGATTTGCTGTTCCTGTTCAGATTTCCTAAGCTTATGGATTCATACAATAAAGATACAAACATTAAAAAGAGGGAATGCACTTTGAGAATAACAGCTATTTTGCTATTTGGTGAGCTGCTCCAGTTTTCCAATTATCCTTTAACGTAAGAACCAGATAAAACAAATACTAGAAAACTATGTTCTATATGGCATAACTTGCAGCTTCTTCAAAGAGGAACAATATGTGTACTTATGCTGCTCATTGCAATGTGTGCACAGTGAAATCAGTAACAAATCCCTGGCCTCTCTGATTTACCATCCAGGGATTTGTTTTTATACCACAGTCATCATTAAATTATCTGAACAGATAATTCAATTTATTCATCATCTATAAACCCTTAGGTTGTATTTTGTCTTAGTTTTTTAAAAATGCTTACATGTTTATGTTCCTTCAGTTGGAGTCAAGTCAGCTTCTTAACTTCTACTATGAGTAACACATTGCTCAGCTAGAGGAAGTGCTAGGACCAACTTGGTGCATGACAATGATCTTTGCTCCTTGTTTGCAGTGTCCTCAGGTTGGTGAAAGAGAAGACAGTCACAGTTGCCTTCAGGCTGCTTTTCAGAAATTTAGGAGGGAAGATGGAGGTATGGAACTGCTGCAGTAAAATTCATCTTACTGTGTCAAAGCCCATCAATTCTCAGAATATTTGGGTATTTATTACAGGATTTTATATACGAGATTGTTTACAAAAACTAAAACAATATTGTACAATAAAACCAGGAATTGTGAAATTAAATAACTATCTAATAGGCTGCATGCATGCTATAAGACCCTGGACCCTTGGCAGAACAGTCAGGTTTTGAGGAGTTTCTGAAAGGTTAGGTGGTTGGGAAGCAAAGTGTTCTATGGAGAAAGCACATTGTTGGACTTCCTCTTTCGTTCTTAAGGAGTGAGCATCCTCCGTAAACCTTCTCTGCAAGAACACATGGGATTAGGCCAAAGAAATTTCTCCCATAGTCAGAGTTCCTACAAACTTTCTTCAGGAATTCCATGAACCCATGGGCCTAACGAATACATTGTCAGCTCTTTCTCCACTGGCTAGGCAGATAGCACTGGACTTGGTTTGGGTGCTGCTGCTGCTACAGCCAGCCCCTCCTGGGGGGGTGTTCTCCAGTTCACAAGACCCTCCAGTAAATTCTGTAATGGAGAGCTTGCTATTTCAGCTGTTTTCCATCTGTAACTCTTTTCCTTGGAGGGGCTAGGTAGACAACTAAAGATCTTAAACCCAGCCTTCTAATTTAGGTGATGTGAGACTTCCCAAACTTTCACAACACAGTGAGTGGTTGACTGAGTTCAAATATATTGCATGAACCCAGTCATGGTATTTTGTAAACCGTGGCTTATTGCAGGAATTGGCAGCCCATGTCCTACAGATCAAATTCAGGCCTCATGTTTGCAGTCCACTCTGGGTTCAATGCCAAAATGGCAATTTCAACTGCGCTGTTTTTTTTTCCTGTTTCCTATGTTAAAACTTAAAATTAGGGCCTATAGATGTGTGTGCATATTTTAAGAATCCACCCACTCCACCAAGGGTCTAAAATGATCCATCTTCAACATGTCCCATTTTGTAGCGTTGTCTTTCAAAGCTGCCCAGTAGAATGAGGGTGGGAGAAAAAAGACCACTACTCCAGGACCTCTTGCCCAATACATTGAACTTGATTATTAAATTAAGCCCTTTTGAGGGCTCACACAGAAAGGGCTACCAGATCTGGGCTGCAAAAATACTGTTGACCATGAGATGGCAGCAAAGAATTACAGTTCACTGGATTTCTTTACTGCCATCTAGGGTTTGTAGATTTTTGCAGCCCAGATCTTTGTGCAAACCCAGTCTCTTGCTTAGTCTGCAGTTCAACATATATGAAGTCAAGAAATGGGTTAATTAAGTATCCAAGTTGGAAATTTGCAAGGAGCCAGTCCATGTGCTACTAATTTATTGTTGGTATCTGTTCAAAGTAGGAGGGGCAGACTTGTACCAAGATAAGCACTAAGATGTTCAATATAATAGTTATGAGCTTCCCCATAATTGCTTTTCCCCAAAGTTCTGTAATAAACAGAGATTTGGAACTGAACAAAATCCCACAATTTAAGCTGTCCCAGCGTTTGCCTTTTGCTTCAGATTACCTGCTATCAGCTGTTCGGATAAGAGCTTTGATGTATTTGAACTGGCCCCTTTCCAAGGAGGAGCTTTCATTCTTGAAAAACCTTCCTGATGGCCAAACAAAACAACTCATTGAAATGGTTGACTTTGTAGTTTGCTTGAACTGCTGTTTCAGATTTGGCACTTTTAAAATGGGAAATAATGCTTTGCACAGCACACTGGCTTCTCTGTGACTCTAACACTGTGCATTGCTCTTCTATATCAAAAGTGAAGTATTTCACTTTTGAAATACCCACCATGTGTATAATAAATACAAGGAACCCCAATGAACCAGAGTTTTTACTGCAGGATGAGATGATGGAAAAATATACATAACTCTCTGTAATGGAGATATACAAATGAAGAGTGGTCTATGAGGCTAAGACAGACAACTATTGGTCCCTATTTGGGGGCACAGCAGAAAGCAGCTGTTAAAAATAACCACACCGATGGAGCTAGCGGATCTCCTGGTTTCTTTCAGCCAATTAAGAAGGACATTTTCTTGGCTAGGAACAGCAGTGGCCAGAATCTGAGCAGCTGCTGAATCTCTGGTTCCTACACTTAAGATGCTTTTTAGTACCTGGCAAATTGTTTTGATGGCTCCAGGCAATAGAATAATTCTGCACTATAAAATAATGACGAATCTAAAACGGCTGAAGTGGTGAATAACTATCCAGCTTCTGATGAAGATGTCTTCCAAATTCTGAAGTAGGTAAAAATGTATGGGTAGCTGGGGACCCTTTCCTCCCCCCTCGAAGTAAAGGAAACATTTAAGGCTTTTGAATGTCCAGTATAACATCTGCATGAGCCTTCCCCAATCCAGTACCCTCCAGATTGCCGAATTTTTCAAATGCCTCAATCCCTTTTGGTTTTACTAGCTAGCACATCCAACACATATGGAAGGCATCAGACTGGAAAAAAGGTAATCTGTGCTCCAGCACAGAATGCTGCAGATTTGAAAAGAATGTCTCCATCACTTCTTTGTGGAAAATTGCCACAGCCTTTCCAAATGGTATTGCTTGACAAACTGATGTATAGTGAGAAGGAGTAATAAAATAAATTAAAGATGATAAGAGCTGTGCTGGATCAGACAAAAAAATCTGCCTAGTCAGGCATTATGTCCCCTTGAAATTGTTCAGCCCTCCAGATGTATTGGGACTATATTGCCCATAATTCCAAAGCTGGATGAAACAATAGGATATAAACATGCTACATAAATATAACTGGACCATGAAGTTTTGGCATCGATATACAGAGCTAATAATATTTAAATTGAGTTCACATATTGTGCTAAGTTGTGGTTTGTTTAGCTGTGCTTTCATGAAAAAAGTGCATGGGTTGGGTTCATACAACATGCTAAATCAGAAACAGAAAAACCTCACATTATAGCTTTGGGTAAAATATGAACCTGTTGACTGCTGCATTCATATGACAAAGTGATCTACAGTATCAGTTGCATTTTAGTCTAGCATGTTGTGTGAACCCAGCTGATGGAATTAGCTAAAAGTTCAAAATATGTTAGGCAAAACCAGAAAATTGGGCTAATTGAATGAACCATGGTAGGAGGGCAGCATGTTATCTATTTCTGTTTTGTTGTTCAGTCGTTAAGTTGTGTCTGACTCTTCGTGACCTCATGAACCATATCACACCTGTCCTTCACTGCCTCCTGGAGTTTGCTCAATTTCATGCTCATTGCTTCGGTGATGCTATCTAACTATCTCATCCCCTGCCATCCCCTTCTCCTTTTGCCTTCCATCTTTCCCAGCATCAGGGTCTTTTCCAAAGAGTCCTCTCTTCACATTAGGTGGCCAAAGTATCTGAGCTTGGGCTTCAGTATCAATCCTTCCAATGAGCAGTCAGGGTTGATTTCCTTTAGGATTGACTGATTTGACCTTCTAGCTGTCCAGTGGACTCCTAAGAGTGTTCTCCAGCACCACAGTTCAAAGGCATCAATTCTTCGGTGCTCAGTCTTCCTTATGGTCCAGCTCTCACAGCCATACATTGCTGCTGGAAAAACCATAGCTTTGATTATGTGGATCTTTGTCAGCAAGATGATGTCTCTGCTTTTTAATATGCTGTCTAGGTTTGCCATAGCTTTCCTCCCAAGGAGCAAGCATCTTTTAATTTCATGGCTGCAATCTCCGTCTGCAGTGATCTTGGAGCCCAAAGAAATGAAGACTGTTACTGCTTCCATTTCTATTTGCCAGGAATTGATGGGTCCAGATGCCATGATCTTAGTTTTTTTAATGTTGAGTTTCAAACCAGCTTTTGCATTCTCCTCTTTCACCCTCATCAAGAGGCTCCTTAGTTCTTCTTCACTTTCTGCCATTAGGGTGGTATCGTCTGCATATCTGAGGTTGTTGATATTTCTCCCTGCAATCTTAATTCCAGCTTGTGATTATTCCAGCCCGGCATTTCTCATGATGTACAGTACTCTGCATATAAGTTAAATAAGCAGGGTGACAGTATACAGCCTTGTCGTACTCCTTTCCCTATTTTGAACCAATCGGTTGTTCCATGACCAGTTCCAACTGTTGCTTCTTGGCCCGCATACAGATTTCTAAGGAGACAGGTAAGGTGGTCTGGTACCCCCATCTCTTTAAGAATTTGCCACAGTTTGTTGTGATCCACACAACTGAAGGCTTTTGCATAGTCATGAAGCAGAAGTAGATGTTTTTCTGGGACTCTCATGCTTCTCCATGATCCAGCGAATGTTGGCAATTTGATCTCTAGTTCCTCTGCCTTTTAGAAACCCAGCTTGTACATCCGGTAGTTCTCAGTTCACATACTGCTAAAGCCTAGCTTGTAGGATTTTGAGCATAACCTTGTTAGCATGTGAAATGAGCGCAATCGTGCGGTAGTTTGAGCATTCTTTGGCATTGCCCTTCTTTAGAATTGGAATATAAACTGACCTTTTCCAATCCCGTGGCCACTGTTGAGTTTTCCAAATTTGTTGACATATTGAGTGCACCATTTAACAGCATCACCTTTTAGTATTTTAAATAGCTCAGCTGGAATACTGTCATTTCCGCTAGCTTTGTTGTTAGTAATGCTTCCTAAGGCCCACTTGACTTTGCTCTCTAGGATGTCTGGCTCAAGGTCAGTGACCACACCAGCGTGGACATCAGGGACATTACGATCTTTCTTGCATAGTTCTTCTATGTATTCTTGCCACCTCTTCTTAATCTCTTCTGCTTCTGTTTTTGTCCTTTATCATGGCCATCTTTGCACTAAACGTTCCCTTGATATCTCCAATTTTCTTGAAGAGACTTCTAGTCTTCCCCATTCTATTGTTTTCCTCGATTTCTTTGCATTGTTCATTTAAGAAGGCCTTCTTATCTCTCCTTGCTATTCTCTGAAAATCTGCATTCAGTTGTTTATATCTTTCCCTTTTACCCTTGCTTTTTGCATTCCTTCTTTCCACAGCTATTTGTAAAGCCTCATCAGACAGCCACTTTGCTTTCTTGCATTTCTTTTCTTTTGGGATAGTTTTAGTTGCTGCCTTCTGTACAATGTTACAAACCTCCATCTATAGTTCTTCAGGCAGTCTGTCTACCAAATCTAATCCCCTAAATCTATTCATCACCTTCACTGTGTACTCACAAGGAATATGATCTTAGTCATACCTGAGTGGTCTAGTGGTTTTCCCTACGTTCTTCAATTTAAGCCTAGATTTTGCAATAAGAAGCTCATGATCTGAGCCACAGTCAGCTCCCAGTCTTGTTTTTACTAACTGTATAGAGCTTCTCCAACTTTGGCTGCAAAGTACATAATCAGTCTGGTTTCAGTATTGACCATCTGGTGATGTTCATGTGTAGAGTCGTCTCTTGTGTTGCTGGAAAAGAGTGTTTGCTATGACCAGCTTGTTCTCTTTTTGTAATCTGATCCTGTCATGGTGCTTGATATACAGGCCTCTAGAGATGAAGTGATAGAAGAGATATCTTGAGGTTAATGCTTCTCTGAGGGAGAGGATTGTACCCACTGCTTTGAAAGAGGTACATTCCCTTCTGAAGAAGTCATCACTGGATCTGGCTGTTTTGGACAGCTGCTGTCCAGTGTGCAGCAGAGAAGGTTTTGGAGAAGGTGGTATGGCACCAATTACAGAGAATCCCAGATGACATGAGAATTATCTTAATTGTTTCCACTATGGGTTCAGTCCTGGATATAGAATTCAATTGCCACTGCTTGCTCTGAAGGTGACCTTTGTCTGGTCTTACATGGGGGAAAATATGAGGAAAGTATGGATTTCCTGGTCTTATTATATGTTGATTTGCTCATTAGCTATGATATTTCATTTGCAACTTGTCGTTGCAGATAAAAACAACAAAACTTGGTTGGTGTTTTAGTTCTGATTTGTTCTCCGGTCCTCAGTTTTGGCCTGTCTTCTGTTTCCCCATGTAGTTCTGACTTTTGGCTCAGTCCCACTTGTGATGATGTCCAGATCATATCTCATCTCAGATTGCTTCCCATGGCCCAAAGTTGACTGATCACAAAGGTTACCAAGAATATGGTAAACAAATAGCTAAGCCAAATCCAAACAGTCCATGTTATATCATAACATGTATGAACTAAGCCATCAGGTTAAGCTGAAATTCAGTTTGTTTGTTTTGGCTCAGAATGTTGTATGAGCAGAGTCACTGTGGTTATTAACCATTCCTGACAGACAGACATAGTGATTTCCAATATTTTCTTTATGGAGATTGCTACATAGTCATTGAAAGCTTTATGGATCATCAGGTAAGCAAACTATTTTAAGTATTCTGTTTCTAGAGTATGTAACTATAGATCCTCAATACATTTTTGTATATCCTCATTTAACCTCTGGATATGCAAAAATTATTGGTTAATTTTAATATTAAACAATAGTACACTACTTAAATTTATAGAGTATTATATTACATAAGGAACTTTGTGAAATAAGCTATATTGCAAATAATAATATAACATTAAATAGAATACATAACTGGTTACATAGAATTATGTTATTATATTATTTCCCTCCCCTCTGGCCCACATACAGACTACCTGCAGTACTCCCACAGTTCAGAGGATTAGCACATAAAGGTGTTATGTTCATACTGAATAGCCACATGTTTTTCAGATTGAAGCTGCTATAATTTGTAGGAGTATGCACTCTTCAAAAATCATATGTATAAGAAGTGCTTTGGAACCTGTGTGAGCATATCTCTGCTACTAATCAGAGCAGTAATTTGTAATTTTTTCTATATCAGTAGATCCCAACAATATGACATCAGATTCATCTGGAAATTTAAACTGTCATAGAATTTATATACAGGTAGTCCTTGCTTAGCAGCCACAACTGAGACCGGCAACTTGGTTGCTAAGCAGAAAATCACGTGATCCAACAGGCTTATGACATGACTTCCCATTTTGTCATTAAGCAAAACATCATGTGACTGTGACTTACAATTTTACTGCCACATTCTCCATTAACTCTGCTTGTCGCAAGCTGGTTGGAAAGCACATAAATGGCAATCATGTGACTGCGGGACACAGCGATGGACATAAATGCAGACCAATTGTGAAGTGCCTGAATGGCGATCACGTGACTGTAGGATGCTGCAATTGTCATAAATGTGAGGATTGGTCGCAAAACTGTTTTTTTTTTTTACATGGATGTAACTTTGAACAGTCGCTAAACAAGGCAGTAAGTAAGTGAGGACTACCTGTAATCTAAAGGCCTACTTGCTAAAATAATCCTGGCCAGATACCTTCAGAAATTAGGAAGACAGCAATCAGAGGATTTTTACTGTATTGGCTTTCAAGTTTTGAAAATCTTCCTCAGGAACCATTTCTCTTCCTCAGAAAGCAACAACTCAAAGTTGTTTTATCCCTATTGACCTATTGTGGGCCAATATGAGACTTTTCTCATACATTCACTGCTGTCTTCATTATCTTAATTTTTTTTTAGTGATAACCACTATTTTTCTAAGCTGCCTAGGAGGCCTACTGAGGTTGAAAGTTAAGATATATACATTATTCACACAGTTGTACAGCACATGATTTCTATGCAGAAAAATCCATACTGAACCTCTGGCATCTCCAAATAGATCAGGAAAGAATACTGTTGTCAGCTGGTGATTGTTTTCACACCCTTTTTGCTTACCCTTGATTAATGACTAAGACACAATGGGTTATGCTCATCTAGCATTATAAACTATAAACAATAGCTTACAAACCATCACAACTGGACTGGCACTACATGCTAAATCATTCTGTGGTTTGCTTATTTTTCTGACTTTGCACGTTTCATGAACATAGCCATATTAAAGTGTATCCAGACAAATCACATTATGGTATAGCACAGTGAATCGTCCCAATCAGTATCAGCAAGACCTGGCTTTATGGAACAATGGCTCATCACAGTAACTCTGTTTAGATATTATGTTAAAATTATATCCAATTGTATGTCTTCGCCCCTGGTGAGCTAAGCAAATGCTGTTGATGTCCCCTCCCAGTGCCTGGAGGCTGTGGGGGTGGTCTGGGTGGGGAATAACAGGCTTCAGCTAAATATTTGTGTTTGGAGACCTTCTGTATCTGCAGATTTACCATCTTTGGTGCTGGATGAGGTTGCACTGCCTCAAACAGACCCAATGCACAGTCTGGGGGTTCTTAATCCAATCAGTCCCTGGGTTGTTTGGGATAAATTGGGCTATTTCAGGCTAAACTAACACCCAAAATTATTCAAACAGTGTTGAAGGGGTTAATCAACCCTTGCTAGAGCAATATGTCTGTCTCCATGGTACTGAAACAAAGACATACATAGAGAGGCTCTGAAAAAATAGGTGTCCATGGTGATAATGATCCTGATTGAGCCATCTCAGTTTCTTTTCATTTGTTATGGCATCATCCAGCTATCTTTGAGGTGATTGGTAGGTCTTAAAATAACCACTCCTTAGTTGATTGGGTCATTGGTGATTGTGCACTGCTGATACATGGAGGTTCACAGAGAGAGAAGTTAATTCAATCAGCCATCTCATGAAAACATTCTCTGTTATAGAATCTGACCAATATTTTAGTATAGCAATATCAAGCCTAGATTTATACTTATTCTAAGTAATAATTCATTTAAAATCTGTGATGATTATATGGACTTGTGAAAACTGAATGTACATTAATTTTAATAAATGCCTTTTTTAATTACCGAAGAGCCAAAAATGCCAGTTGAGATCAAAAGCACATTGTTTATATTTCATTAAATGAAATCAAACCTTTCTTGTTAGAGAGTGTATTCCAAACATCTGCCTCTCTAAGGTACGTGTAGAATTATTATTCCAAGAGATCTAAAGTGGATGACAGATGTAGTCCTAACTGGCATGAATACAAAGTTGATCATTGTTTCATTAAAACACTGGAAAGTCAAATAATTATGCCCATGCTTAGTTTAGGAATTAAGATGACTAATGAAGAATAATAGCTTTGAACTGTGACTCTTAGTATGAATCCTGTAGCAATTCCATTGTTTATATGAAGCAGTTCTGAATATTTGAAACATGAGGGATGGGCGTCTATATAAACTGATACAACAAGTAAGTAAAATCCTAAATATAGGATTTATTTTATTGTTTAAAAATATAGGATTTTTAAAAGAATCCACACACGTGCTTTTTTAAAAATACATTTCTTTGGTAGAAAAAGGGTGGTCTTAGGATCCAACTGAGATGGCTGCTGATAAGCTTGGCACACTGGTGTATAACCCAGCCTTGATCCTATGCTCAACAAAGAACTAAAATGCATCAATAGCTGCAGAAACAAGGACTAATACAAGAAAACTGGTAACTTTTCAGACTTCATTCCTTGAAACTCCAGTTACAAATTTATTTGCCAGTGCTTCCATAGGTGTCATGTATAGGAGCCATTTATTAGTGAATGGTGATCACACTACTAGAGTCACATTATCCTACCAAATATATGTACTCTTTTTAGACAATACCCAACTAAGCATCTAGGGAGAACTAAAAGGAAAACATAGTTCTCCATGTTGCAAATAGATTGTATGGCTATCTCTGGCTATAAACTTTAGGACTTGGTACTTGGTACTTCTCCATCCTCCAGTGACAGTCACTGTAACACTGTAACCACTGTAACAATAACAATAACCAACAACCTGCAATAATAACCACTCTTCCCAAACAGCTAAGGCTTCATGGATAATGTGTTTGGTTCATAGACTGAGATTGCATTATGCACTATCCTAGTTTATGTTTTAGTGTGCTGTGTAAACCCAGCCAGTAGATATACAAAACATTCTGTCTTCTGAAAATGGAACATTCCAGATAATTCTGGAATCCATTTTTCCTTTACGTTATGTCTATTTGGCCATAACTTTGATAACTTTCATTATTTCCAGAAGTAAGTTCAGAAATACAACTGAATCACACCCTGAACAGCTTAATTAGTAGGCTCTGAAAGAAGAACATACCCTTGTGACTTTCTTGGAATCTCCCATATCTGGAGGTGGAACATTTTGTAAATACTTATTACAAGTGCCAAGGTTGATTGTTCCACTATTGTACAGATCGTACATTGGGAAGTTTTTCCTTATATTTAAATGAAGTTTAGGTAGCTGCAAGTTATACCAATTATTTCTGGTCCTAGTTTCTATGACAATAAAAAATAGGTCCTGATCATCTTCCTTATGGCACCCTTTTATGTATCTGAACATGGACAACATGTCTCCTCTCAATTTATTTTCTCCAGATTGAACAACCCAAGTTCTCATAGGACATATCCTCAACTCTGTATCATCTTACACCCCCCCCGAATCTGTTCTGTTATTAATATCCTACTATAAATATAGTGCCCAGAACTGTACATAGTACTCTGGATGTGGTATTACCAATGCAGGGTAGAGGAGAATAAGGGCTTCACAAGTATTTGAGACAATACTTCTTCTGATGCAGCTCAGAACTCTTTTAACCTTTCCAGCTGCTGTCTCATGTTTGGCTTGTTGTCAGTGACCACACCCAGGTCCTTTTCCAACGTAGTGCTTCAAGCCATGAATCTCACATCTTGCATGTCATATATTTCCCCCTGCCTAAACGCAATACCTCACATTTTTTCCTCTTAAAGAACATCTTGCTTTTCTCAGCCCAACTCCTATTGGGATTAGATTGTAATTTTGTTCTGATTTCTAAGGTGTTTCCCTGACTTCCCAATTTTGTGTCATCTACAAATGTAATAAGCAGCTAATCAATTACCTTTTCCACATCATTAATAAAAATGTTGAATAATACTGTCCCAAAGACAAATCCCTGCAGGACCATGCTGGTTACTGCTCTCCAGATTGATGCAGAGCCATTAATGATGACTCTCTAAATATGTTTAGCCGGCCACTTGTGGACCCACCTTATTGTAGTGCATTCCAAACTACACTTTAACAGCTTGCAGGGAGTATGTGAAGTTGACTCTTATCAAAAGCTTTGCTGAAATCAAGTTAGATTATAATCACAGAATTATCCTTACTCATTAGTCAAAGGAGGTGAGGTTTTTTTTTCATATGACCTATTTTTGACAAAGCCATGAAAACTATTAGCAATCATGGCATTGTCTTCAAAATGTATACAGCTGGCCTACTTTACTAAATGCTCTAATATCTTTCTGTTTTTGATGTTAAGTTCACTAAGCAATATTACTGAAAGCCTCCGGTTTTTTTTCCTTTCTTGAAGAGGGTGACTGCATTTACTTTTCTCCAGTACACTGGCATCTTCCCAGTTCTCCAGGACTCCTTGAAAATAATTGACAGAGGTCCTGACAGCTCTTCAGCCAGTTCCTTCATTATTCTAGGATATATTCTACCAGGACCTGGGAACTTGAAGGCATTCAAATGAGTCAGAAGATCCTTTACAACTTCAAGGGCTGGGGGTGCTTTTGCAGTTCACTCATGTTTGTAGAAACTTCCCCAGAGACTGGAGGCTGGAATCAATTGCCGTGGCCCAGGGGAATGGCCTGCTTTGTAGTCATTTTACTTCTTAAGGTGATGTGTTGCCAACCACCTTCATTCTCATCCTTTGGAAAAGTTGTAAGCTTCCCATTGCTCTTCTGCTTATGGCAAGTAATGACATCCACATTACTCTTTAAGAAGTCTTCATCTTGACAGATGAGGGGTAGACAGGATACTTTGGCCTCCAGTTCACCAATCTTTGCTTTTGGGACTTCCCCAAGCTGAGAATTTACACAGATGAAGTCTGCTTTGTCATCTGAGAAAGGCAAACATAGCACATCTGTTGCAGGTGACTGCCAGAACCTCATCTCTAGCTGTAATGTCTCCCATACACAAGTGGATGTTTACAGGCTGTTGGCTTGAACTGATGTAGAGAGTAAGGAAGATTATCTTGATGGGGATAAGTGGGATCTGTTACCAAAATGACAAAAGGAAAAACATGTCTTAAGTCCCAAACAAGCAGAAATAATTGGAAGCAGTTCAGACAGATACCTCCCTAATTCACATGGGTATAAAAAGGGGAGAAGATACAGCACAATCAGACTTGCAAGATTCTGTTATTATAGCCACTCTCAGTAAAAGTAGACCTAGCCATTCTGTGAGTTGATTCCTAGTTTGGACTACTTAGTAGGCTGACATTAGTCAGATGAACTCCAAGTCCTCTGCTGCTTACAATAACCTCTGCTCTCTTCTAGTGGTTGCAAGAAATGTTTATTTTCGAGTCGTGTGTGTGTGTGTATAAAAGTTACTGCCCACCTAATAAGACAATCCATAAGATAAAAATGACCCATTTTTCATTCATACAATGTATGAATTCTGCTCAACCAATATCAGTAGACTTATTCTAATCACACTATTCTAAGAAAATGAGTGGCATAACATAAACATATGTATTTCAATCTGAAGAACAGCTACTGGGAAACAGAAGTTAGTCTTAATAGTTTATCTGTTGTTTTACCTACATATTTTAATGCTGTGCGATGCTTGTTTGTTTCACTAGGTACCACTATCTTGTGGCAGACAACAGCAAGTTCCATTGCCTTTTTGCTTTCCATTGCTAAGCAAGATAGATCAAGTGTTGCAAGGGTATTGTGGATAAATATGAAAAACACTTGATTTGGAAAAACCTTGATATTTTATTCTGGTAACTGTGCACAGCAGGACTTGTCAACATTTTCAGCCCTCTTGGATCCTCCCCTGAATTGTCTGAAGTTTTACTACATCTTGTGAGAGTTCAGCTCTCACATTCTGAGATCTCATAAGAACATTCACACAGGATTGCTGGTCTTTTTTTGTGATTTTGGTATTCTTATGTGCGATTTTTCATATTTGGCAAGCAACTAAACCTTTTAATTTTAATTCACCTACTATAAGGGACCATAGCATCCTTGCACATGAAGATAAAGTGCTGCGCATTATTGAAATATTGCTGCTTTGGACAGTTTCTAGAGTTCTGTTGATTTCTTGATTGGATAGCTTGCCCAAGCCAACCTCTAGACAATTTTAAAGGTCTTTCTCCCCAATAGCCCAATTTGTGGGTACTGTGATCTCTCTGTTCCATCTTGATTTGCTTGCTTGCTGGCATGACTCCATACAATTAGGCTGCCAATCACTAATCTTGAAAAACACCATTAAGAAATCACTGTGTTTTTGACATGATGAACTGAGGTATATCAAGACCAATTTTCCTCGGCACAACTAGGTTTTTGAAACTTCTGTCTGTGCATGATTTGAATAAATAACTACACAGCAGAAGAGAAAGCAATTACTTCTGACATTCTTTTGTGGAACAAGCCCATTGGAATATATATTTACTCCATTTCTGGAAATATGCCCAGCATGTGACTCATTTAAAAAAGAGGGGTTCTATTCATGGTGAATGTTTAGTGAAATACTGATGGAGATACAGTTTCAGAGAATCACAGGCCAAGTTTCAAAACATTTGAATCCCAAACTGGGCAGATCTTCTAATCTTATTGGAAATCATGGCTGGTCACTATTTTGGAAGAACTCCATATTCATTGGGAGGGTTGGAGGACAGGGGAGCAGAGAAGGAAATACCCTTTACATATATATCTCATGGTGGCAGCACCTGACTGAACTACTATGGGTTTTAAAGCTGAACGAGATTGGTTAGTACTTGGATAGGAGTCTACTAGGGAATCCTAGGTTACGCTGGGCAATTGAAAAATATCCAGGAAGAATACAGTGACAAACTCCTTTTGCACTAGTGCCAAAAAAACTGAAATCCATGAAGTCACCATAAGCTGAGCTTGACTGAATAAATAACAGCCCTTGGGTATACATATTAAAGGGCTTGGATTAAGCTCAATACAATTCTATCAGTCTTATGATCTTTACAGTATAGTAAATTTGTGATACTAATCAACAGTTCCTCAGCAAGTTTAGTTAACCTCTCAAGGGCTTTTCCCAACCTGATGCCCTCCAGATATTTCAAACCACAATTCCCATTAGCCTGAATGTATGGGAGGTTTAAGCTAATGCACCTAAGGATACTAGACTGAGAAAGACTATTTTAGACGTTAAAACAACACCACTGGATTATGTATTTGGCTATGTTTTTACTGACACAATGGCACTGTTTCCACAACACTCTTAATTTGCTTGACTATTAACCCAATCAAATCTCACTTAGGGAATAGAGTCCCTACTTGCTTGCTCAGGAAGTGCTTAGTAACCCATGATCCCTTGGCCAGAATACTCAAAAAGTTTCATAACATCACTAACTCTTCTGCATTAGTCAAGCAGCTGATATGGCTGCTGCAGTCAATCAGTGTTTGGGAGCATCTCCTGTGCTTTCAGAACTTGGCAGTGAGATCTATAATAGAGAGCTTTCCTTTTTTCACACACTCTTTCCCTCCAGCTCATCTTTCTTGGAGAACTAGGTTTATGAAATGGGTCAATAAATGGTTCTAGACATACACACAACAAAGTTGCATGATGGAATTAATTCAATTTTGTGCCTGATCAGTTTTATTTAATGCTAAATTTAAATGCTTATGGGCTAGTTGATTAGGTCAACTGACCCTCCCCCCCATCCAAATCACATTATGCTCCTCCATTTATCCAGTTTAGTGTGCTGTGGAAATAAACCAGTGATTTTGCATTCAGATGATACATTGCCAGCAACTATGATTTAGTTGTCAGCATGCCCAAGAGTTCTTATCCCCCAGTGGAGTGCTTGAAAATCATCCTCGGTGGTGTATTTTAAGATGTTCTATTGTGGAAACGCAGCACAATTTTCTCTTTTGGTCAGAACAAACAAAGTATATGTAAAATAAACCAGTCTTTTCTTCTGGGTCAAAGACACCATCATAGTATGTTCTCATGACGTGGTAACTTAAACATAAAACAAATGAAAAACAGCCGATCACCAAACCTCCGTGTATATTTGGGCTAAACCATAGTTGGCAGTGTTATGTTAATAGAGCATAACTTAAACTTGATTCTGGGCTATAATAATTTGATTGTAAAGGCATATCTCAGATAATTTTGCTAGAATTAATCTCCAGGATTGGTAATGTGAAAACTATATTCCTTTGTTTCTATTCTCTGCTTTTCAAGTACTGTATATTGTACTACCGTAAAAAGAAAATTTGAGAAACAATTGGACTTTATATATTAAAACATGAGGGAGTTGCCCTATTTTAGAGGTCAACGCTCTCATTTTAAGATTCTATCCTTAAGATTCCCATTTTATATCAGTTGAAAAGCTTTTAAACTTTTTTTCCAATTTTATTTTTTTCTTCCATGCTTTTTTAAGAACTTAATTTAATTTAATTTTACAGTTTAGAGGCTGCCTGACTCCAGAAGATTCTAGGCAACTGGCAACTTGTGATAGAGATTTCAATTGCTTATCCACAGTTTTGTACATTCTCATCACTTTTATCAAGATTATCCTGACTGTTGTTTTTTATGTGCCATCATGGCAATATAGCTGTTCAATTGATTCTATTGATATTAGATTCTTTTCTCCTCAGATTACATAGAAATGTGTCTGTGTTATGCTTGTGAGTATATATACTTCATATGGAGCTGCTGGTTTAGTAGGACTGTTGCTGGAAACTTTAGTACCTGGCTGGAGATAATTATGTGTCAATAATTTACTGTTGCTGTAAGTATGTTTCAAAATAATAAACAATAAATTTGATGGTAAAGTGGTAAAAAAGATCAAGAATATAACTGCAGCTTGGTGAAATCTGTACTGTCAGAAAAGAGATTGAGGTTGAGACTGTAGAAATTAGACAAATTATAAATTATAAAAAGTATAAGCTAATTAAGCTAAATAATCACATTTATGCCTCCATTATTTAATGGTTGGTTTTGCTAGGAGATGGTAGTCATTTCTTGGCTGTATCCATATTATATATTTAACTTGCCACAAGAAGTCATTTCATGAGATGGGCGGTGACAAATGTGATGAATGAATGAATGAATGAATGAAAATACATAAATAAATAAAACTTGAGTATTGAATTAACCCATTTTCTTGATTTGTACATTTCACTAACTTTAACTTTGCAACTGACCTGATCCTTGTTAGGATTGAGCCATAATGCTTTGCTACAAGTAAGTAGAACAGTGAACTTTTCATCTTGATTTTCTTACATTGCAGGTAATGTAGTATAATGAGATCACAATAATTCATTCTGCTGTGTTAATGCTATTGTGAGATTTGTGAGTATAATTCTCCCTGATGCTAATGGAAAGTACTGCTTGATCTAAGCCGTATGAGGAACTGTTATAGGAGTTGTTCATGTCTTGCTCTCAGAAGAGAAGTAAAAAGAGATGTGATGGCAATCTACAAATAACATGCGCAAGAGTGGAAGAATGTGTTCTCTGCCGCAACTGAGAGCAGGGCAAGGACCAATGGATGAAAAGTAAATCAAGGAGATTCAGGTTGAATATTAGGAAGAATTTATCGACAATAAGAGCCATTAAGCAGTGGGACAATTTAACTAGCATGTGGATTTCTTCTTGCTGGAGGTTTTGAAATAGGAACTGGGTGGTTACTTCTCATGAATAGTTTAGTGGATTCCTGCATTGAGCTGGGAATGACATGACCTTCCAGACTATACATTTTATGATTTAGCAATTCTATAAATTCTTATTTCCCAACAGAAGCATCTTTGTTGACCTGCAACAGTTTTAGCAACTGCTGAAAAGCACCATTTGTTGGAGCCTGAAAGCACCATCAGTCAAAACGACTCAGCTCAGCACTCCATTTGATATCCCACCCTTAATCATGGTTGCTGTTTTCAGATCTCATGGTTGGTATTTTTTGTGAGGTAAACCTATGTGCTAGAGGAAGATGGAGATAACTATGAGGAAGAAATGCAAGAACCACTAAATGACAACTTGGTCTTGGAAAAGGAGAAAGCATGAGAAAGAAACTCGGAATAACCCTGCTTTAACTCTGTGTGGTATAATAGAGGACAGAGGGATAGTCTGGTAGGCTTTCAAGATTTTGTTATTATACCCTATAACAATAGGGTTCCAGTAGTCATTGTTTTGACTATTCCATGACCTGGCTGACAGACACCCATTTCCATTCTTATACATAGCCACCCAGCAATCTTTGGAGGTCAGGGAATATGTGTACCAAATCCTCCCCAATTCAAAACTTTACTTGGTTAACATGTTTGCTGAGCCATGGATTGCTTAACTGTTATAACTAAAGTAATACATATGCTGATGCATCTTTTCCCACAATGCCAAACAAAACCAAATTACAGCTTAGTGCAATGGATAAACCCAGTCTTTCATTGCTTTTCCCAGTCTAATATGTTGGGATTGCAACTCCCAGAATTCCCATGCTCCAGTACAGGGAAGACTAATGTAAAACAGGGCACTGAATTAAACTTATTTAGCTATTTGATTTGTGCCATTGTCTTCCAAAAGTCCATTGCTAGAATCTCATACATATTTCCCTTGTGGAATTCTTTCCGGATACAGATACAATTGGCTCTAAATGGTAGTATGGTTTTTCACTGTCTGCAATAAATGTCGACTTAGTTTTCTGCTAAATGCTGGCTTTTCAACTTTTGGTCGTTTCAGTAAAAAAATGTCCTTGTCAGTAAAATATATGAAAGTAGTTGGAGTCCTGAGATTACTTCTGGTATATTATATTCTTTCAGAATTGAAGAGGGCTATTGAATCAATAGAATATCGATTTGCACATGAGGAATTACATTTGAATTTCACTTGACATTTATGTTCTATTTTACAAGAAATCACTCAGTCAGTTAGTGGCTGATTTCATGAATATAAAATCTGAGAGTATTATTTCCACTGTTAGGGTTTATAAATTACCCATCAGTCTGTTAATAAGTAGCTGTAAGTATGTTTCACTTATTATGCACTAGCTGAAAAAAAATCAGAATATTTTGGGCCATTATATACAAGATGAGTTAGAAATATACCCTTTTAATTGTACATTGGACCTCTTTCATTATCAATATGTGGCAGCAATATTGCCATCAGATTTAAAGGACTTCACAATTCAAAGGTCAGATTTTGAGGGCTGCCTTACGCCGTGTGATAGCATTTAACCTCAGCTAGTGTTATTTTAGTGGCAAAGAATAATTTTTGAGGTTTGAATGCCACAATTAAAAAAATAAAACAGTGGCAAGAAGCAACAGAAGGGCAGGATAGTGATGTCATGGCCATTTTTGCAAATATATTTCCTTTATTTTCCATCAGCTGGAAACAGTCAGAAACAATATTGCCCATTTTGGGTGATATGCTACCAAATTTGGAATCTCTGAGGGTGATGAAAAAGGTTTGGTAGCTTCAGATTGTTCATTCTTTTTTACATTGCTTCTTCATGCTTCCATAGTTAGATTACCATAAAATGCATACTTCGCTCATGGGTTCCAGTTGACTGGAAACAAAGGAGAAGGCTGGATCTAAATCCATGCTTACAGTTATTTATAGAACAACTCTTGAAAGCAGAGAGCCATTTCTAGATTTATCTTCCTCTTTTCAGCCCAACCCTCTGTGATGAAGTCCTTAAATCGCCATGATATATTATTCCCTCTAAGTCTTTGAGAATACAGAGAAGACAGCGATTCTTAAGAGCTATTAAAGGGTATTTTGCTTCACTCAACTCTGCCCAAACTGATTTTTATTATTATTTTTTTGGTTTAAAACTTTTTGGAGCTTTTTATTGTGTTTTTCACGTGGGAACCTTGTTTTCGATAATATTTTCAGAGCAGCAAATTTGTATCCAAAAGACTACAAATCTATGGACTGGTTTTATGTTGTATGTCTTGCCCCATGGAGTATATCATGGTTTTGGGTGTCCAAGAGGTGTAGGAATAAGTGTGAGTAGATAAGCAATATAATAAATACAGTTCAGCATAAACGGCGCCAAAGGTTGCATGACTGTAAAATAAATAAATGAATTTTGCAAATTCACATTTTTGTAAAAATATTGGTCAGGGATGCATGATTTTTGAACTTAGTTTTTCAGTATAAACAAATGTCAGTCACAGGGATTTTTCCACGTTCAAATTTTAGTTTGAAAATTAGATTTCCCCCAACTAATTTTAGGGTTTTTTTTCCTGTAACATATAATTTCTGCTTAAAAATTATCATATGAAGGGTAAATTTCTATATCCATTTACCTGGGACTAAGTTCCATCGAGTTCCCTACCATTAGGCAGAATGGGAATGATGCTGGGAGCTATTATGACTGCCTCATTTTAGATCTGTCTTGGGGAAGACAATTGAGAGACCTACATATCTTATCCCAGATCAGTGTTTTTCAACCTTGGCAATTTTAAGATGAATGGACTTCAACTCCCAGAATTCCCCAGCCAGCCTGGGGATGCAGCAATACACCCTACAGTATTGCCAATGCTGAAGTAAAAGATTTAATTGCCAATTGGTTTTGGTTTGCACAAAGAAAAAATAGGGCTCCATTCAGTCCTTAATTTTATGCAGCTAAGTACCTTAGGATGGTTCTGAGCCATTGCATTGAATGGGTCTTGTTTCTGAAGTGACACATGGAGAAGTACCCTAATGATTTTAGTTGTAGCCTAGCTGAATGTGCAGCATTTGATCCTGAGAGAATCTTCTGTGCAAAAGTAAACTTTTATTAAGAAAAGGCATCCTAATTTTCAAGCAAAGCCAGATAAATCTAAATTGGTAGTAGTAGAACATAGAAAAATGACTTCAACAGGTTATTTTATATGATACACAAACACACCCACACCCACACTTCTAGATGGTCTTTAATATTTAAAACAACAAAATGTAATGAACTAAAAATCCCAGAACTCAATGTCGGAACCCCAGATACCACATGAGCTGGGTAGCCATACCAATCTTATAAACAAACAAACTGGTGTAGATAAAAGTACGGTTATAAATATGTGAATTAAAGTCATTAATTCCATGTTTACAAGACTTTTGCCAAGCACTAATTTATTAGCCAGGTCCATTGGTCAACTATGCCTGAAATGCTTTGCGTGTTCCGTCCAACTTTCTCTCCTTTGTTGTATCACTGATTTCCACACACAGCTCTCCAACTTCCTTAGTATTCCAGCTCTATCCTAGCCAATGAGGAGGAGGTCACATCAAACATTTGGGGGATGTCAGGCTTACAAAACCGTTACAGTACTTTGTATGCATTCTCTTTAAACCAGTAAAATAAATCATGATCTAATCAAATGCTTTATCCAAATTCAATACATGTTGTGGAATTCATTTGTTCAGAGCATATTCCTTATTAGACCATCTTTCCTCTGCTCTTTTTAGCAGACTCCACTAAATGTACAGCAGTAAATTAATCATGACAATTATTCCCAAATTGAAGGAGCAAGTATTACTGAACTATTATTAAAATAAACAGACATCTTCACACACATATTTTATTACTTGCTGAAACCTCCAGTGTGTGTGTGTGTGTGTGTGTGTGTGTGTGTGTGTATGCACCAGATCTATTGGTTGCACATCTGGAAAACTATTATTCTATAGCTAGTGATCTCATCTGACTAATGTACATCATCTAAGGGACAAAGAGTAAAATCATGATTTATTTGGAATTCTTATTAGTAAGTATTCAACTTCTTTTCCTGCAGAAAATGATCAGTGTAGATATCAGTTCCTAACGATGCACCATACATCAGGACACATGGTCTGCCCTGTCATACTTGGGTTGTGCCATTGCATACAAGTATGTAAGGAGGGAGGGGAGTTAGCATCACAGCATCACAATGCACCCTTTGTCACTTGCCCCTCCAACCTCACTCCCCTCCCACCTGAAGCAGTGCCTATAAACACACCAATTTTAAAATGGAAAATCTATTAAATCCCTTCGTGAGGGCCTATAGTTCTGAAGCTATCAGAACTATATGAAGAATGTCCTCCTATCTCTCCCTGGCCTCAGATATCATGCCTGATCACAGCAGGGGATATATGCTTATCTGTAGGTAGAACTGGTTATATTTAACTGATTTTATTCCCTACAGTCTACAAGAAGCCATGTGTGACAATAAAGATCCATAGGATTGGGACTTGGTGCTTCTGAAGGTCATACCTTTAGTATATCAGGGGCTCAGCAGAAAGTAACAAATATGGAGGACTGATTCATACATTCACTTGGTTAACAACATTCTGAAGGGGAAGGAATAAAAAGGTGCATTGTGCCTCACCACCACCACCTTGTTCCCATATAGCAACTTTCCCCAAACTGGTGAGAGATTCTGGAGAGGCTGGGAAAATAATGAAAGTAGTTATGCAATCAAAATGGAGAGTCTATTGGCAGCTTATCTTATAAATGCACTTCTACGTGGCAGTTTTCACTCCATTTTCACCCCAGTTCTTCACAAACCACTTTGAAGTCCACTGTCAATCATCTTCACTTCTGGTAGCCATGAAACTCTGAAAACAGGGAACACCAGAAGCCAATGCCTTTGTTCAAGTTACCAATGGGGGAACCTAAAAGAAACAAGATTTAAACTCTGTCCTGCTCCTTGAGTTTCTAGAGCTCCTGGAATAAATAAAATAAAATAAAATAAAATAAATTGCTAGTAGTTCCCTCTCCTTCAATGTTTTCTGGAAAGAAAAAAAAAAAAAGACTGATAGACACAGGAGAGTTAGACCCCTCAAAAAATCCCATGAACAAGGCCCAATACATTTTATTTGGATTTATAAGCAACTGTTTGTATTTTTTTAACATATTAATGTATTACTTGCAGAGTTCCAACTCTTATCCAATCTTCATTCCAAATAATTGGATTGAGGTAAAGGATCTGCAGATTCATTCCCCCTATTTTTTTTTCTTTTTTAATAACTTACACTGGACATTAGCAAAGGGAGAAATGTTACAAGTCCTATTCCTAGCTGACGGGAAGTTAAAAAACTGAGATTGTACACATTCTTTCTCCTTTTCATTCTTGGTAACATTTTTATATCTTTGTACTTTATTGAGATTGGCATTTCTTTTCTTTTTTAAAAAAGCCCCCATGTCTTCTTTTATACACACATACAAATTCATCACCAATGTCATGGCAGCCTTTGTTATGACCTGAAATGAGCCAGATTAACAACAGCGCTCATAAATTAGGAATTCTTTACATTGTGTTAAAATAAGAAATTGCTTAAAAAAAAAGCTGAAGGTATAACTTTTACACCTCTAGCGTAACTGAAAGCAGAAAAATAGTGGCTATTAGTAAAATGTTCCTAATTATAACACAAGACAAAACCATGCAAAATAATCCATCACGCCAAATTGTATCCAAATTAACATAGGCAAGTGCCCACCTATAAAGACAGCCACAGATCAAAACATTTTTTTCTTCTGATAAATATCTTGCCGTGCAGTCTGATCACCATCTCACAACAGAAATATTATATTCCCTCGGAAGGCATTTTTTGAGGCACACATCAGCAGGAAAGATGTGATGTTGAAAACCAACAATAAGAAAACAATTAGAAACAGATATCTTGAGTACTTCAGCAAGATTGGGAAGGTGTTTTATTAGTCCAGAAATCCAAAAATAACACTCATGCACACAAAGGGATAACAGGTTTTTTTAAACAAAGTGTTAGGAAAAATCTGCCAAAGTTCATCAGAATATTTTCATATAAGCAGTTAATGGAAATGGCAATTAAGGGGACCCTCACTTTGAGAAGCTGATGTTAGGGAGATTTATTATATTAGTGTAACATTTTTCAGGACAAGGGTCTCAGGTGGCCTTAGGAATGGTCAGTCAGGAAAATCAGTTAGGCAGGACCAAAACAAAACTAAATGTAACTGAATTTAAACTGAATTAAAAGTTCATTAATTAAACAACATGTTAAATGAACAGAACTCCTCTTCAGGATTTCCTATTTTAAATGTAGGAGCTCAGAACTTGTTTGATCTGTCTGCTTAATGGACTGGTTGAGCTTTTGAAGAAGGGGCTTGAATAGCTGAATTGCTGTTCTAAAGGTTTCATAGAAAAAACAATGTATTTTGAGGAGAGAAATATGCAAATACTTAGTGAGCGCACACTGTGTGTGCAGCGAGGCTGACTTTTGGCTTTATCCTACTGATAAGATGTTCCCCACCAATCTTTGAATTGCCAGAAAACTATAGCAGCATGAAGTTTGCTACAGTATTGTCAATTCCTATTCTGAATCTTAGTCTATTGCCTCTGTTTCAAGTCATTTAACTTCCTTCCAAGATGATGGGTGAATGACAAGCAGCCTGCTTCCTGAACTCATGATTGCTCCTCACTAGAGGTTTCCCAACAAAGGTTGGGCAGCCATTTGTCTGGATGGTCTGAGGATTCCTGCCCTTGGCAAGGGGCTGTACTACACGACCTCCAAAGTCCCTATCAACCCTGTGACTCTATTATTCTGAGCCTAATAGATTTTATGCTTCTTGAGGCTGCTTTTGGATGTTGTTGGACTAATGTGGAAGATACTACTTTAACACCGGCCTAGTTAAGGATGACTTAAGCCTATTTCACTCATGGACGGGGATGAACTGAAAGCAATATCATGGAGACATACCTAAAAAAGATGTTGCTATGGGTTTCGCTTTCCCATAGAGAACCTTCCCATGGCTTGGTTGCCATTCTTAGAGCATCACCGTACCTCTGAATTCCCACATTGGTACCTGCAATGAGGATTTACTTCTGGTTCTGCTGGCCAAAACCTCAAACTGCAAAGCAATAAACTTTTCCTGCCCCTCAGCCCCATAGTTCTCCTTCTCCACACTTAGCTATGAAGGGAGTTCAACACTCAGTGCTCTTGCATTGAGCTATGGGGCTTTTTCTGGACAGATGACCTATATTTTTCCCTCACAGACACCAAATATAGAAAGGGAAGGAGGTGGGCCAGAACAAGGGCTGATTTCTGTGCTACTGTATGGTGAGAGCTTAACCAAGGTTGACTCTGCCCTTTTTCACAATGTTTGCAGTTGGGACAAAGACAGCTTGTTGTGGGAAGTGAGAATTTTGGAGAGGCTTGAGGTCTGGTGATTCCCATGGAGGTGGCCATAAACACAATAAGATAAGGATCGCAGAAAGCACATTCTTATTTCAGCTGAAACAACCCTTGTGCACCGACTTTCTAGAAGTCTCTCCTTTCATGGACATGGAGTTCACTCAGCTCCTCTGTGAAAATACTTATGACAGGAAGATCTTCAGCTGATAGCTATTCTAGTGAACGTTGATATCTAAAACAAAAACAAAAAACAAACTTCCCAACCCATGTTCTTGTTATTTTATATTCCTGAACTTTGCTGTCCTAAAAAAATACTTTAGTGTTATTGTGATTGTATTTTCATTTTACTTATTTATTTAGGAGATTTATATGGCCGCTGATCTTAAGCAAATAACTCTGGGAGGCTTCAGTACAAAACAATAAAAACAACACATACAGGTACAAACAGACATAATGAATACGACATTCAGTACAGGGGTTACTTGTTTGTGAAATGGGTGGCTATATAAATTTGACAAACAAATAGTGTAAAATATAAAAGCTGAGGCACCTCACACATTATCTGCAGTAACAACCCAATCCTTAAGTCTGTGGGAAAAGCCAATTTTGTATAGCTTCTGGAAGGCCAGTAGGGTTGGAGCCATCTGGATCTCCAAGGAAGAGGCTGTAGCTACATCTCATCAGGTTTACACTAAGGGCACTTCTATGCTAGAATTTGGTGCCAAAGCAGCTATGGACTTCCGTGATCCCACAGTGTATTTCAATGTTACCTGTGGACTAATCCAAATAATTAAAAGGTTGCCTTTCCTTTTGCAGCAGTGAAGATGGCTTCCTCACCCCTCCTCCTGTGCTTCAGTTGCTCTAGAAAGTCTAAAGCAGGTGCTGGATTAGTTTAGCAGGGGTGAAATTGGCAAGGGTTCTGGCTTTGTCCCTTTCATCTGAGGACAAAGGAACTTCCAAATGACCAAGCTGGTTGTGTATTTTCTTTCTTTTTGTGTATAATGGAAGGGGGTGGGAGGGGAGATTGAATGGATTTTGAGTACCCAGGTGGAATAGAAAAAGTGGTGGTATGAAAGTGGAAGAAATGGCAAATTTCAGTCCTGCCATCTAAACTTTATGCATTTTAATTAGAACTTAACATCTCCCCTATCCCACTTTAATTGCTGCTGCACATTATAACCATGGTTAGGGGCACTTGGAAAAGTGCACCTGTAGAACTTTCAGTGGGATATGCAATAAAGAAGGCATGGTGATTTGATAGACAAGCAGCTTCTCCCCATTACAATTGCTCAGATGATGACGATGATGATTTTGCAACTGACCAAATACATGCAACATGTACTGAATTATGAATGAGGGGAGGGGAAGAGATTCTTTTCATTCAATAGAATATGCAAAACATTTACTTTTGTTAAAAACTGCTATTGGTCACTTGGAGAGGAAACTTAAGTTATCTCATTGTGTTCTCAGCATTCTGAGATTCACTGGCAGGAGTGAACTTCATTGGTTTCAGTCACTTCAGACTATTTTGGAGGGACTGAAGAGTTGAAATGTTGTTGTGTAGAAATGCCCGATTGATTATGTGCCATCAAGTTAGTGTTGACTTTTAGCAACCACATAGATATTCTCCACGATGGTCTGCCTGGTCCTTCAGGTTTTTCAATGGTGCACACATTGCCACTGTAACTGAATCCATCCACCTTACTGCTGGTTGTCCTCTTCTTCTCCTTCCTTCCACCTTTCCCAGGAGAACCTTCTCCAAATACCTGGGTCTTCACATAATGTGTCCAAAGTAGGATAATTTCAGCTTGGTCATTTGTGTCTCCAATGAGAACTCTGGGTTGAAGAAATGTCCTAAGACCCAGTGAAATAATGTTAATTGTGATTTAATTAGTTATAATTGATTTGATTGATTCAACTCTAATCTGGTCCCCATAATTTATTTCTACATTGTTTCTTCCTTTGTTTGCCAGCTTGAACATAATGGAAGGATAGCAGATAAAAGTTTAGTATTACATGAACACATTTTCTTAGGCTTGAGACTAAGAAAAGCAAATAGAATCTATTTAGGAAATACAGCCATGTGCCATGTCCAGACAGCAAGGGTGCTCAGTGATTGGCATGCAGTTGAGTTTTAAGCACTGAAGTGCTTTTAGTTTGAAAATGGAGGAGCCATAGAATCAAAAGCTCTTGCAAGCCTTTTTTGCTTCATTTCTTCAAATCTCTGGCATCTCTTAAGAATCAAAACCAATTTTGTGACCTTGACTTATTAAAAATAAATCTCTTTTTTAAAAAAGTGCTCTGACTGGTGATGATTTCCAGACCTGGAGCTCAGCACAAGTACTTGACAAGGACCCTTCTAGAACTGCATACGGTAAAATAATGCCAGTGATTATCTGTACATTTAGAGTTGTTAGTGCTAATTTATCCTAGCTAGTCTCTCTAGGGCCGCAAGATAAATAAAACCTTGAGCAACAAAGAAGGTGATTATATTTAATGATGACAGTGTTTGTGGGGAGTTTATAGGGTGTCAGGAGGGCCATGAAGTGAACAACAAATTGAAACATGAACCAGAGAAAAGCAGGCACTTTAGAAGGATAAGTAAAATCATTTTGATATAATGAATAGAGCAGATGATCTTATCAGTTTTGTGAAGCAGTTGATTGGTATAGGAATTTTACCAATATATTTGAAAAGGTAGCTACAAGACTTCTGAATCTCGTTATTTTCTCTAACTGCAAAATGGAACAGCATTTAGCAGCGGTTCAGTTGGAGATCCTTCTAAATTCTCTAAGGCAGGCTTAGAAGAGTAAATTGGGGATCAATAAAACTTGCCTCAGAAGAAAAGGCAATCTTTAAAAGTCTCCCCCATCCAAATTCTTCTCTGGGTAGCATTTTAACATGAGCTGCAGAAAAATTCCTGGCTTGGGCTCCTATCTTTGTCCCCAAGATCTCTTTTCCTTCCCTTTCTTTCTATGGAGAGCAGGAGGATCAGTAATGAAAATATGTATAAAAATAATTTCAGGACCAAGTGATATACAAAAAAGAGTACAGGTAGTCCTCAAATTATGACCATTCGTTCAGCAACTGAAGTTACAATGGTACTTAACAAAGGGACTTATAACTGGTCCTCAAAGTTCCAGCTGTTACAGCACCCGTGCACTCATATGAACAAAATTCAGATGCCTGGCAACCAGCTCACACTTACGACCAGTTGCAGTGTCCCACAGTCATGTGATCGCCATTTGTGACCTTCCCTGCTGGTTTCCCCCAAGCAAAGTCAGTGGGAAGCCAGCAAGGAAGGTTGCAAGTTGCTGGAGTAAGTCTTCCCCCCACCTTTCTTTGCTTGCACAAACTGCACCCTCCTTCTCCCCTTCGCTTACATACACCCCGTGCCCTTTTTCCCCAGCCTCCCTGTGCTTGCATACATGTATGCACACACACCCATGCTCTCTTTCCCCGGCCTTCCTGATCATGCTAAAACCCTACTTTGTCAACATAAATGATATGTGGTTTCATTTAAAGGCAGTGGATAAGGGAAAAAAGGGGCACAAATTATTCCCTTAAGTTCTCAAAAAAGGAGTTTGACACTAAATTTCAACCAAACTTTCTTTGTTTGTTTAAGCTACTTATGTGGCAATGACTTGTAACAGAACAGCCGTACCTTCACAAGCCCTAGCCATCTTACTGGCCTCACAGTCAGGGTTTGGCCCTTGCTGAGAGAAACTAAAAAGCCTTCTCCATCCCAGAATCAGAAGGGAAGTCCTGTTCTGCAATGGATGGTCGGGTGGGGGGTGGGTAGGAATTCCTATCAAATAGAAGTGATGGAAATAATTTCTGTTTCTGATGTCTGGCATAGGAGACAGGATGGATAGAGATGCATAGAAGAACAGAGGTCTCACCAGCTTTAGTCAAAGAGCAAATAAAGATTTTTCTCCTTCCTGCTGTCCATAGTTGGGGATAGGGGGAGGCAGAAGAACCCTCACAGCTGCAACCAATGAAGACATGAAAATGAACAATGTCTCCAGCCACCCACAACAGGGGAAGAAGCACCTGACACCTGCAGACTTAGAAGGAGAAAATAGAGAAGGGGGCCATCCAAGGAATGATGGAGGCCACCTGACAGAAATTAGCAATCCTCGCTCTAAGGAGAATTGTTGGTCAACATAGATCAGGTGCCTCCTGAAGCCATCAAGAGAACAGCCAAATTTCTGTTAACTCAGAAAAAGTTTAGCACTAGTGTGTAGTGCTTCCTATGGAATTAAAAGTTTTATTCGTTTGCTCACGCATGTTCCTGATCACCTCATTGCCAGCTATTCCTAATAATTGTTGATAGCATGGTTTTAATTCTTAATTGATTTTACTGTATTTTATTATTGTCTTTGTAGAATTGAACTGCAAGTAATAGATAGCATTAAGATTAATGACCAGTATGTAAATGTTTTACTGAATCAGTATAAGGAATCAGTAAACCACTATTTATACACTTAGTTTCCAGAATAGTTAGTTTAAAAAGAACCATTGTAGCAGGAGAATCTGCAGGGTGTGGTTAAAAAAAATCAAGATGATCCAAGCTCTGCCTGTTTTTTATGCATGTTGCATATAAATCATGTATAAAAATCAGGCAGAATTTCAATTGCACTGTGGGGGCCGCTGTCTTGACTTTCTTACCACATTCTGTGGGTGCGTCTGCAGTATAGGGATAACAGACCCTCTGGTTCAATCTCTTTGGAACATGAAACCTGCCTGTCTCTCTCAGACTGCAGTTCTTCAGGTGGTGTACAAACAACATAGGCCGCCTAGCATAAAAGTCTATTCACTGTTTGAATTAATTGCGACATCTAAAACCTTAAAAGAACACTTATCAGGATGATATAGCAACATGCTTTAGAAAGCAATTCAAAATTCAAAGATATTTTTATAACGTGGAGGAAAAAGTTAATTCATTTCAGGCTGATTATGCTAGTAACATAACAAGAGCTGGCAGTTTCATCTCAGAGGACAAAGATGAAAGCAAGTATAATTATAACTGATTTCCATTTTCTTTCGCTTTGTAAGAATGAATGACTGGAGTCATAATTAAAGCCTATGTTGAATTAGAGGCACTTTGTGAGTGAAAAAAGAAGATGTTTACATTAAAGGTAGTCTGTGCAAGAAAAATGGAAAAGGGAAGAACTCTCTTCCTATACTGGTTTAATTAAGAGATAAAGGTGGATTTGGATATTTCAGGCATTGGACATGCAGCTGTCACTCTCTTGATTGCAAAACTAGT
This sequence comes from Liasis olivaceus, assembly GCA_030867105.1. Taxonomy (NCBI): domain Eukaryota; kingdom Metazoa; phylum Chordata; class Lepidosauria; order Squamata; family Pythonidae; genus Liasis; species Liasis olivaceus. Next base: position 94,257,737 of record CM061352.1, read on the forward strand.
AGCAGAGGTTCTGTATTTAGAATCTGCTCTGTCAAAAATAGGGCAAGAGAAGAAGCAGTGAAAAAAGGATTTTTAAAATAGGGTATCTGCAGTGGCCATGTTTGCACATAACAATAATGCACCAAAAATTTCGGCTAACCATATACCGGGCTGCAGATGTGTGAAGCTGTACTTTATTTGTGTCTGTACTTCTAGCCTTCATTATCTGACATTCATGATATTCATCTGGTAACAAAAATGACTGAGGTTGAGACTTTTTCTCTTCTGACTATGGTAATTAAAAGTCAGTTTAGCATTTCTTAGGGTCACCCATCTCTTCTGGAGGACAGGAATGATGATGTGATACTCCTAGCCCAAGGTTCCCCAAAGTGGTCAATATCAACCCCCAAGGGATGATGGCTAGGGATCAAAAGGGGGCCAATAAATGCCTGGGGGTCAATAGGTGGTTGATAAATGATGGGAGGTCAATTGGAGTCAATTAATCTTTTGGGGTCTCTGTAGAGAACCATGCCAGACCCTAGTCCTGAAGATGAGGTGGCTGGTGGTGGACAGTATTACCCATAGTTGGATGGTCAGCCGCCAGTGAGAGCAGCCTTGGGTTGTCTCTATTAGAGGTAGACCTCACTTACCATCCACAACTGGGACCGGCAATTCTGTCGCTAACTGGCACAGTTGTTAAGCATATCATGTTACCACACTGACTTACAACATTGGTTCCACTGCAGTCGTTAAGTGAATGACCATGGGTCGCTAAGTGCAATGTCACATGACTATGACTTCCTGCCGGCTCCACAAGCATTGACTTTGCTTGTCAGAAGCCATCTGTGAAGGTTGCAAATGGTGATCACATGACCATCAGACACTGCAACCATCGTAAATGTATGCCAGTTGCCAAGCACCTGAATTGCAATCATGTGACTGTGGGATGCTGCAATGGCCACAGTTTTGAGGACCGGTCATAAATCTCATTTTTCAGGGCTGTCATAATTTTGAATGGTTACTGAACGAGTGGTTGGTAAGTGAGGACTACTTGTATTATTATTATTATTATTATAAAATTATTTTAATATAATAATTGCTTGGGGGTTGATGAAGAATCTGAAGGTACATGAAGGGGTTGATGAGCTGAGGAGTTTGGGGACCCCTGTCCTAGCCCATCTGCAAAGGAGCCCCTGCCTGTGTTTTCCAGCTACAATTCCCAAGTTGTGTTTTTCTGCCAGAGCCTTCTTAAGCCCTTCAGAGCAGATTGTTTCAAGCGCACTGTTCTAATTTAGTTAAGAGCCACAACTGTGATTGTGGCTAGATGACTTGCTGTGCCTCTTCCCCTTGGCTGGTCATTGCCCTGTGCAGCCAGTTCCATCCAGGGCTCAGATCTCCACTACCTTTTCTTTATATATTTTTTAAAAATTACAGTTTAAAAACTGTAAAACAAAGACTTTAAATTTAGCAGCTGATTCCAGGGGTGGCTTGACAGTGATTTCCCAGCCTCTGCAAAATCTCCTGCTATACTCAATCCTCAGTATTCCCGGGAAGCACCCTCTCAGTTTATTAACAGACTACTTAAAGCTTGCTCCCCTTCCTCTCCCACCCCTTGCTGGCTGTATGCAATATTTCCCCTCAGTTCTGCGATGTATGAAGAAAAACCTCTAGATGGAAACTTTGCATCAGGTTCCTAAAGAACTGCTAGAGGTGAGGGGGGTTAAAAAGAGGTGACATCGCAGCGAGTATATTAATAGTTTTTTTAGTGGATTGGTCCACAGCCTCAATTCTTTGGGGCAACGTTGGTATGATGTTCAGATAAAATAAAATAAAATAAAAATAGCAAAATAAATAAAAGGAAAAATAAAAGGTTTGTATAAAGTTAAAGTGGCAGAGAATGGTGGGGGGATCCATGAGGAAGTAATGGGCTGTGAGAATAACCTTGAGGAAGAGGAGGAAGAGCCACAGCCAAGGCAATGGTCAGATAAGAGAAATCTGAGTCCAAAGCAGGAATGTAATTTGAGAAAATGTCTCAGACTTGATTCTCCCTAGTTCTCTTTAGGATAAAGGCAAGGAGGGGGGAAGGTTTATATTATTATATACCCTATAATAAAAGTAGTATTAGTATTTATGACTTTGGTTTCCTAGTCTGGTCTACCTGAAAGGGCTGACAGAGGGGAAGCAAACATGGGGGACTAGTGAAGCGGGACCACTCTCTGCAAAAGGCAGACCCACCCACACCAGGGCCATCCAATAACAGATGGGAAGGGCAAGAAACGGGAATGACCAATCAGGTCCTACATTGGCCCTAGTCTGGGCTGAGCACTAGCCCAATCCCACTGCCAACCTGCAGCAAACCAGACTGAAATTTCTGAAGTCAGCTCAGCTCTGGAATAACCATTAGGCAAAATAAGAACGTGCTAAGGGCACCAAGGGAAGTGGGGCACCACAGAGTTTTCCCCCCTAGCTATCATACCCTCAACTCTTTCACTGCCACACTTGACTTTAGTCCAATTTTTTGTCATTGTCCCTATCTGCCGTGTTCGACTTTAATCTGCATTATTAAAAAAAAAATTCTTTGGTGTGGCGAGTGACTAAAGTTTAAAAATTTGGGTTGAAGTTGTCATCTGATATCACATTTGTTTCTGTCTCATGGCATGAGAGCTTCACTTCCATTGAGGGACACCAACGCTGGCCTTTGTTTAGAGCATCAGTTGGTCTTAATCCAGCCCTAAATAATCTTTAAAAAGTGCCATGTGGAAATGCTGCCTCGGTCTGTCTTTGGTGTTGGACAGAACATAGCTTTAATGACCAAAATAATGCTTGGAAAAGAAACAAGAGTATAACTTTGGTAAGAAAGTACTGTATTCTTGAGGCTAGTGCTTGCCTGAAAGAAAATGAAGATAAGCTGTATATAGGGAATAACATGGTGCTAGCAAAGTTATTTAAGACTGCCTACAGTTAAGGGCCTGTAGTATGTACTCCTCTGTTACAGAGTCAGGTAAGAAAGTAAATGACCTCCATAGGTCAAAGACAGAAGAGAAAGGAAAAGAATATCAGTCTAATCCAGTGTTTCTCAACCTTGGCTGCTTTAAACTGTGTGGACTTCAACTCCCAGAATTCCCCAGCCACCCATGAATTCTGGGACTTCAAGTCCACACAGCTTAAACAGGCCAAGGTTGAGAAACACTCGTCTGATCAATAAGAGAAACATGCAAAATATATCTCCTACAAAGAAAGGAGATAAAAATTCAAAGTCATCTGCTTCTATTGCCCCAGAGATCAGTAGATTTATAAATGCAGAGGGACAGTGCATGCAAACTGAATTTTAGAAGTTGGCTCAGGTGATATAATGTCATAGCTAATGATATGCAGATATGAGCTACCTAATGTCATTTTAAATACTGAGGTCAATGGACATGTTTTGCAAGTTTAAGCTGCAAATGTTAGGTATTTAGACCAAGAACTTTCAAGTGTTGTCTTGCCAGAAGTAGATAAAACATTTCCAGGAACCTCACTGAAAACCAAGAAAATATCTTGCTCTGTTAGAAATCGTTCTATCCTTAATGCATAAATAAAAAATTCATGAACTGCTTTTCAGTGGTGTTGCATTTTCAAGGAAATGATTAAATGTTAAGCACTACATTTCAAAGTCCTATTTTTAGATTTTTCCCTTTTACCAAAAATCCGTTTTTAGAAAGCAAATATGCTAACCATAAACATCTACAATATATGTCACTGCCTTTGTGTAAGACATTTTTATGAGGATCTTCAGATCTTATCTTTCATCTAGATATACATTTAAAAACTCAGGCATAGGACTTCTTATTTGCAAAGGTCTCTCAGTTTGTCTCTAAATAAAGACATGGCTGGAATACTCTGCGAAGAACTATACAGAGTCTGAGTCTGATGTTTACACTTTACCTGTTTCCATTACCCATTTGGGGAGGAATCTGTGGAGGCAACTTAGGCACTGGACTTTGCTTTTGAAGTATCTCTTACTGGCAAAGAAAAGGAGCAAAGACCCCATGCTGCAACTAAGGGAAAAAGAGATGAGGAGGGGGTGGGAAACCATCCAAGGTAAAAAGGAGCAAATGTACATTTTAAAGCAGTTTTGACTTAATGCTATGCAAACCAAAGAACTTGCAAGTGTATAAAGTAGAAAAAAGATAACTTGTACAGAGCTTAAAATAGAGCCATGTTCATTTTTTTCTAAACAAACCTGCATTAGAGAAAAACATAGACATAAACTGTTATCAAAGTTGTATATTTGAGCGTAAGCCAAATATTGCTGGAAGGTTGCAATGTTCCCTTCTGCAAAAGGATGCAAAAAAAAAAGAGTGAGCAAGTGCAGCCCATAAATTGCATTGTGGCTCCCATATGGGTGTCTGCCAAAGAGGGGGGGTTGGGGGGGTCCAAAAAGTCAAGATGGCAGCTGCATCCATGCACATAGAAAGGGGGGTGAGGCTTCAATCATGGGGTTGGAGCTGCCATCTTGACTTTTTTGACTTGCTGCTCTGTGCCATGTTCAGAGCCGTCCAGAATTGTATCACTGAAATTCATCAGCATATGACAATGAGGGCACAATGTTCCATGGTTTTCAATTATATAGCAGGTTATAGACATTTGTTAAGCCTCAGCAATTTAAACTGGTTTATTAACGGACCTCTTTTTTTTAAAAAAAGAAATTATTTTAAAGACTGAAATGTCCAGTTTTGCCTCCTTTGCCATGCCTTTTATGGCACTTGTTCACTTATCATGAAATGGTCCCATTTCACAATAAGTGAACAAATGCCATAGAAGGCATAGCAAAGGTCCGTGTCACCAAATGAGGCAAGACTGGAAATTTCAGTCTTTAAAATAATTTCTTAAGGTTTTTTTTTAAAGAGGTGCATTAATAAAGTTTAAACCTGTATGGCTACCACATCTGGATTGCAAAAATCCAGACAACCAAAATATGGAGTAAAGACATACAGCAAAATCTGCCGTTTAGTGGTCACTTAGGGTTTTGCAGCCCAGAACATTTTTTGAAAGTGAACCCAAAGGTTGAAAAGCCATCATATTATGTATTTTGAGGAATAAGAAGGGAATCATATACTAACTATTCAATCATATGCATTTTTAAGCATAAGTAAGACTTATAGAGGGGACTTATTCAATAAATACTATAATTTCTCCTCAAACTACTGGGTTGGTTGTACAAAATATTGATCTGATCACTGCTTCCCAGACCTGGCACAGACCACATGGATCCTCATGTTATTCTCTCTATCTTAAATCTCACAGGTCAGTTTCCAGGTGAGGACCTATGGCGGGTTAGACATCCCTCTGAGCATCTCTGAGAGAGGGAACAGCACTACAGTGAAGATTGGCAGCCAGGTGGCAAGTTCTGGCCAACGAAATTCCCCCCAGAGAAGGAGAGATCAAGAGATCACTCACTTGTGCTCTGGATAGCTGCTTCTTGCGAGGAGACAGCAGGAATTGAGTTTCTTGTGGTTGATTGTGGATTGAGTGGCTTGGGAGCCAAGGGATTACCATTGCACTCAAAACTGCTGGGCAGCCTTTATGGACACTTGACCTGAAAAGCCTCACTGTCTTAAACAATTTAGGATATAATTAATTTACAAGAGAGAGGACTTCCAACCAGCAGGAAGGAACAAAGACACTTGGTGAGTCGCCTTCTTTTTGGAATTAAGAAGAGGGGGAAAAAACTATTTTAAAGGATTTTGACTTCAAAGCAAAAAGCTTAACAAGGTTGTGATTTAAGAAAGTTTTAAAAAGATAAAGGGAACAGTAATTTTAGAAAACAGAAGAATAATTTTTTTTCCTTTGAAGAAAGTGCCTTTGAAAATAGTAACATTAATTAGACAAACAGACCAGAACTTCGTGGGAATGTTGATTGTTTATGATTAAGGAAAGTAGATAATTGGTGGATTTTACAAAATAAGAAGATAAGTGTAATATGAGCCAGACTCTGTGATTGTATCTATGGAGAGCTAATTGAGACTAAAGTGTTAAAGACAGAGAAAAGCAAACAGGAAAAAAAAAGAGAAGCTTGTCTTTTACTTTCACCCAGCTGATTTACATACTTTCACTTTTGGGCCATAAATATTACAATGGCAACCTCAAGAAAAGCAGCAAAAATAGGAGAGGGAAGGAGAGGTTCACTAGAACAACTTACAGACAAGGGCATTATACCAGATTTATTGCAGAAAATATTTAAGGATGTCTGAAACAGTTGCCAATAGTTCAGCTGCTTTTAAAAAGGAAATGGAAGAAGGATTTGCAGGGATAAAAGGGATATAAAAGAAGTTAAGATTGAAGAATCTGTAGGACAATTGGCTGGAGATATAAAACAAATTAATGACATAGTGGAAGCTTTGGAAAGTAAGACAGAAGTTATAAACAGAGAGATGGAGAACGATTTGGATAATCTGGCATTACTGGAACTGAGAAAAAAGATTTTTGTTTAAGAGTTAGATCAGTTCCAGAAGATCATGGGGAGGATATCAGAAAAAATATTGTTAAGTCTCTGCCTAAATTTTTGGATTAGGATAAAGATGACACAGAGGCAGAAATTGATAAAGTTTATACGATTAATACAAGATTTGCAAAATTTAGAAATGTTCCAAGGGATGTCCTTGTGCACTTTGTCAGGAAAAAGACTGAAGATCAAGTTCCCTGGCAGCATTTTAATACTAGATTGAGGATTGATAATACAGGTGTAATTATACTTAAATTCCAATTAGAATACTGCACAATAGAAAATTATTTTTTTCTGACAAACTCAAACAGAAAAAGATTCCATTTAGATGGGATAAGTTGAAAGGGGTGATTTTTACTTTTAAACAGCAGAGATTCAGACTGAACTCTGTGCAGAAAGCAAGAGACTTTCTGGGAAAATTCAAAGAAGAATTGGAAGAAATGCAAATAGAAGTGACAATGACAGATGTGACTAAACAAATGCCACAACAGATATGACAGGTCTTATGCTACCATGTCGAGCGCTGCAGGTATTGATTTTTCTAAAAATCTTGGTTTAACTATGGATTATAAATGCTTAACATAGAATATAAATGGAGCACATGCTGCTTAAAAGAGAACAAATATTTCATTATTAGAAAAAGTAATGTGATTTGCTTATAAGAAATGCATATTAGGAAAAAGGACATAAAATATTTGAGTCACAAAAATTTGAGTGAAGAATTTATTTCAGCAGGAATGAAAAAAAGAAATGGAGTTGTTTTGTATATAAACTCTCAGTTATATCCAAAACTTACATTGACTGATGATTATGGTAGATATGTTGGGCTGGCAGTTAACTTACAGGGGGCTAAGACTTTGATACTGGGAATTCATGCCCCAAATGAAGATAAAACAGCATTTTAAAAGGACTTATATTGGACTTTCTGTATGAAAATTGGTGTCTCCTGAGAGATTGGAATGGGGTGGTTTCCCCACAAAAAGAATCTCTGAGAAAAATATTAAAAATACACAAGGCAAAGTACCAAAGGTTTTCTTTGACTTAATGGACAATTTGGAGCTTGTTGATGTATGGAGATATATATAAATGGTGACTCAAAAGAATATACTTCTTTTCCTGAAAGACATAGATCTTTTTCAAGAGTAGATGTGATCTGGATCTCTAAGACTTGGCTACCAAAGACTTTCTCAGACCACAATCCCAGTGACTTTAACTTTTAAAAGAAAAAATGGCTCTTTCAGATGGAGATCGAATGAGATGTTGTTGCAAAAGGAAATGGTAGTATAAAAAGAAGTTAAAATAATTTTTTGAGAATAATCTTAATAAAAGGCACAGAAGTAAGAATGGTTTGGGATGCAAGCAAAGCTTTTATAAGAGGATATTTCATACAATGTAACAGTGAATTTAAAAAGAAAAGGCAAGAGAATATACAAGTGATTTTGAATGGATTAAAAAAAAGGAAGCAGAGTTAAAAAAGCCCCCCAGGGAGGCAACTATTACCCACCAAATTAAGCTTCTACAGAGGCAGTTATCTATGTTAACAGTGAGAGAGATGTAAATAAAGATGAATTACGCAAAACAAAGAAATTTTGAATTTGCAAATAAACCGGGGAAAATGGTTGGCATATATATTGCAAAAAGAAAAAGAAAAGAAAGTGATACTGAAGTTACAAGAAGGAAATACTGTAATAACAGATAAGTCAAGTGTTTAAACAGCATTATTCTACCTTATATAAAGGTAAAAATATTTCCTTGGAAAAAGTGGATGAATATTTACATAAACAGAATTTACTGAAGATTACAGAGAATCAGACACAAATTATGAATGGACCTATAACAATAAGGGAAGTTTGTGAAGCTATTAAAAAGACTAGGCACCTGGTCCAGATGGTCTGCCAGCCTCTTATTACAAATGATTTGAGGATTAACTTTTACAATCTTTACGACAAATGATGAATATTATTTTACAGAACTGAAAGTTTTCTGACAGCTGGAAACAGGTCAATATAGCATTAATACCTAAAGAGGCCCAGGACCTCTTTATCAACCAATTTCTGTTATTTTTTCTTTTTCTTTTTTCTATCTTCTTTTTTCTTTATCTCTTTTTTCCTTTCCTTTCCTTTCTTTTCTCTTTCACATTTACTATATCCTTTTCTTTGAATGTATTTATTATTACATATGTAAAATCTTTTAATAAAAACACAGGTCAAGAGTGCTCAAGAGTCTCCATAGAATTTGTTTTCACTTTCAATTTATAAAGAATAGATACAAACAAACTCTTGTGATAAGTTACCCACTATAACTGGAGGGACTTAAAAACGGTTTCTGACAGTGTTGGATTTTAAAAATCATATAAGGAGCCAGTGAATTTGTCATCAGAACCCATAAAGCCTATTTCAGAAATGTCCTGTTCTTCCTAACATTCATCCTTGAACTCAAGAGGCCCCAGATGGTCTGCTTTTTAGTATGAGCAGCACTGCAAAAATCTGCAATGTTTTCATCATTGTTATACTGTATATCTATCTTTGTGGAAGCATTTGGCAATAGTCAGGAAAATCTATCTGCTAAGCATAAAAACAAAATAAAGCATTTAATTTCATTCTTTCTTTTTCTTCTCTGTGTCAGAAGTTCATTTTCCCTGTTGTCCGTATAAATGTGTGTCAAAACAACACTGCAGTAAGCCTTGTCTGAACTAATTTCCTCTTCTGCTATCTACCATTAAGCAAAGGTTTGATCAGTTCAGAGCAGAATGAAAGTAAGTGAGGACATTCAGGGTTCATAAACATTCTAGGGAATGTCACGTAAGATGGAAAGTTTAGCATCTTCACTGTTAAATTTTAGCAAGGATGAGAAAGCATTCGACGTCACTTCCAACAGTAGCTGCCGATCTATAGATCCTTTCCCAAGGCTCTAGCTGGATGACATAAGTTTCAAATGTAGTTCATTATTTTATTGTTATATACACAAACACACACACACACACACACTCTCACACACAATTCTAGAGATAATTTTGCAGGTGCAGGTGCAAGATATGGGATTTTCCTCCCAACAAATGGAAGTCTGCTCTTATGTGTTATGCTAAGCTATGGCTTGCTTAAGTACAGTTTATTGAGAAAAATTCGTAGGCTGCATTCACATAGCACATTTACTCACAAACTATGACAGTTTGCACTATTTATAAACCACTCTAGCTGGATTCACATTAAGCCAGGAATTATCAAACCATATTTTGATGTGTTGCGTGAATACAGATATAATTGAAAATCTTTGTTGTCACAGTGTCTCCACTGTTCTGCTGCCTGACCAGCACCCTCAAGTACCACCTTATAGATTAAGTAAAATGTCCCAGGTTGGCCCTAATGAAAACTCAAAGAGAACACAACATGCTCCAGTAATTGACCTACCAAAGTGATGCCTGACTTCTCATCAGAGAAGGTTAAACAACTCCATGCACTGGAGGCAATCATCCATTTATGAAGGTTGCAGTCCTAAACATACATAAGGATTATGCCTATTGAATTCACTTCCTCTAAGTAGGCAATAGATATAGCACGCTTTGGGACAAGAGCCACATTGGCCTTACAGTTCTTCACTAAGGACCATGTTTCTAAGCTGGTGTTTCTGAACCTTGGGGACTTTAAGACGTGTGGACTTCAGCATGCTGGGGAATTCTGGGCGTTAAAGTCCACACGTCTTAAAGTCCCCAAGTTTGAGAAACACTGTTCTAAGCTAACAGTCCTCCTGACCATGCAGGAGATGTACTTGGATTCAAGGAACCAAGACAGCTTGGTTCTCTTGTTGAGTGGGGGTAGGTTATAGAGAGTAGGAAGCTGGGTTATGTGCACAGCCCTGTTTTGTATCCAGTTTGAAGTCCTCCACATTTTTCGCCTGAACACCCAAGAAGGCTATTGTGTTTGCTAGCAAATAAATATGTACAGGCTGTAGCTTACCCTGCAATTGTGCGGACAGTTAAATAAGTCCCTTTCTGTGAAAGCTGACTGTATAAAGAGGTGTTAGAACTGGGGTGCAAATCCTATAATAATTGCTATTATCTTATAAACTCAGTTATACACTTTTTTTCTCCTTAACTGTGAAAACCTGCTTTTAACTAAGCTTTTAATCTGTTTCTTCCCTTCATTTTTGTATGTAAGGAGCAAAACTGTTCTCTACTGATGTCTTTCCAGTCGCTTACAATTATATAACGTTTGTTCGAATGCTGTCTCAAATATAGTGCTTAGTTTATTTTCTTTTTAATTTAGCCATTGCTACAGTTTAAATATAGAGTGGTTTTTGTGCTGGGAGTTTAATAAAATGGTCTCTCTTATTTGCTTCATGCACTGTATCTGATAAGGCAAACTCTTAAAGGAATCTGCAAACATTTTGGAGTTATCTCCCCATAGGATACTCAGAATGGGGAGCATACTTCTAGTGTTTAAGAATGTCCCATCCACCCCTCGCCAAGCCTGTTGGCCAGCAATGCACTTTACATTTCTTTTGCTCCACCAGCTTGAATATTTATGAGGTGCCATATGATTTGGCAGTGTCTGGTTCCATGTCTGATTCTGATGTCATCTGTTTTAAATTTAGAATGCCAGTTCTGTTTTGTAATGTATAGTAATTTGTTTCTTCAATAAACTATAGAAAAAACACACTGATACTTCACATTTCTAGCAAAAGAGCTGTGGTGATTTAGAGAACTCCTATTTGAGCGGGGCTTGATTTAGAAATGGTTAAACGTGATTGGTTGAATACAACAAAGTTAGTTGGGTTCATACAAAATAACAGCCAAACAGCCATGGTTCATAAATCACATTAGCTGGATTCACGTAAAATGCTAAACTACAATCAATCAAACTATAGCAGAGTTATAAGGTGTGAGAGAAAGAGAGGGGAAAAAATGACAAATTATGTTATATAATTTAATGTCCTCAGCTTCTTATGGTAGCTATGATCATTTCACACACTAACCCATGATCAACTGGGCCATGGTTTATTGAATTATCTCAATTTTCCAGTTAATTGAACCATACGCTAACTTCATTGGCTGGGTTCACACACTGACTAGACTAGGCTCTCACTTCTGGGGTACACAAAACACAGCTGCTCTGGATTAAGAGGCGAAATGGTAATTTTGATACCTCCTCCTTCTCATCCTTCTTTATAGTTAAATGTGGATCTCCCAGCACAAGTCCATCTAGGGCTGGCTTGCTATTTTTAAAGCTAGTGAAATAATCTATATGGACATACTTATTTATCAAATGGATACCTGCAGTTTATAGTAATTAATCATGTAAATAAAAATTCCACCATATGGTTAAAACAAATATGAATATAAAGCCTAGATCCAGAACATCTACAAATAAATCAAACTGGGCATCCTAACACTCACCATAGACCCCCAGAATAATTGAATTTTCAAAAGCTTCCAGAAAGCTAGGACAGATGAGGCTTCCTGGAGGAAGCTGTTCCACAGAATAGATGCTGCAACTGAAAAGCAGTCCCTATAAGTCTCTGCACCCCATATCTTATGGAAATAGGGGATCACAGCCACTTCTCCCAAGATTCACATGATAGTTTGCTTGATTGATTCCAGTGGAGGAGATGCTGCTGAAGTAACTTCTTCATCCCACTCCACCAAGACTCTAAACTGATCTAACTTCACCACAAATGTCTTCTTCCCAATTTCAATAGTGCCATCTTCCAAAATTGACACTAATTACAATGGGAGGTGTGGGAAAAGGAAATACAGGTATCAGGAGAAGTATTGCTGCGCTAGGCATGTCCAGTTGGGTCACTGAGTTGAGCCATTTTGTGGGCTCAAACAATATAGGCTCAACAGATCTGGATTGCAAAAATTCAGATGACCACCAGATAGCAGATAAGAGGGTTTTCCGTATTTCTTTGCTGCCTTTTGGTGGCCATCTGCAGCAACAGTTGGATTGCCCTGACAAAATGGGAGTGGGTGGCATAATAGATTTTGAAGTAAAAAGTAACTAGTCATCTGCATTTTAGATGAGATCTAATGCTAAACTAAGGTTTATAATTACAAAAGTTAGTCTTGGGTTCATCAACACACTTTCTCAGCTTCCAGTGTGATGAACAGAGAGGATAGGAGATCATTTTCTTTCTTGTTTTAATTAACCACATTTTTTGTATATTGTTACATCCAAACCCAAACCATGATAGGTTTTAACTACAGAAGACTGAAATTAGCCAAATTCATACAGCATCTTATGAAGTTGTCTTGTTTCAACAGCTTAGAGTTCAGATGGAATGCTAAATGCAGTTAATGAAAAAACAGAATAATCTCTTCTTTATGGTTCTTGTCTCTTGTTACCTAGAAAAGAAATAACATTTCAGAAATAAAGTATATTCATAACCCTGAAAGGTTTAGATAGAAATTAAATATCTGTCATCAATTAAAAATCTGTCATCAATATCCTAACTCCCCATATTTCACTATGATTCAGAATAACATCCAGCTTAGGGAGTACTATGTTCTTCAGCCCAAAACACATGGCCAGTTCAGGGACAATGAGAGTAGTTGTGTAAAACACACAGAACAGCAGACTGGGGAAGCCTGGTCTGAACTCATATAACATCCAACATTTGCAATTTAAAATAGATACATCAGCATATCAAAGCTATGAGTAACCAATGTGAGCAATCCACCGGGTATAGTGGGCGACTTGTAGCATAAAGGAATTTTGGAGCTAGTCATTTCCAGAAAATACTGTCTCCTGGGAAACATTTTTTTAAAATATATATAAAAATGTGGGATGCTACACATATGGTGCATTTCAGAGTCTTTGTACATATCTAGCCTCCCTATGAGTAAGAATTTCAGAACTATATCCTTGCCAGTTATTTAACTATATTAAATAACTAGCAAGGATATAAGATGTAATGATACTGGACAAAGAAATATGTTGTGAATTTGTTGATATTTATTTTATTTTATTTATATTTCAAATTTGTCACTGCCCATCTCACTGCAGAGTGACTCTGATATGCTGTTAAAATAAATGGATACGTATTTCTTGCAAATACAGGTAGTCCTTGACTTATGACCATTCGTTTAGTGACTATTTGAAGTTATGATGGCATTGAAAAAAGTGATAACTGGTCCTCACACTTATGACTGTTGCAGCATTCCCACGGTCATGTGATTGCGATCTGGGTGCTTAGCAGCTGGTTCGCATTTATGACAGTTGCAGTGTCCCATGCTTACATGATTGCAATTTACGACCTTCCCAGTCAGCTTCCGACAAGCAAAGTCAATGGGAAGCTGGCAAAGAAAGTCACAAATTGCAATCATGTGATGTCTCACTTAATGACCATGGCAAAAAAAGGTCATAAAATCAGGCGTGGTCATGTGATGCCTTGCTTAACAACTGCATTGCTTAACGATGAATTTTCCTGTCCCAACTGGGGTCGTAAGTCAAGGGCTATCTGTAAATTTAGTGGATGCAAAAACTAACTGGGAAAACAGAGCCAAAGGTGAAGGTTTAAACTGGCTGAGGCTAAGTCCTGAAGCAGTCTGTTCATTTGTAATAAGGATAAGGTGAGAACTCAGCCATTGTGTTTAATGCTATGAGAAAAACTGGCCACTGTGGCAGATCAACAAACAATGATTAATAATATTCTTACTTAATGCTTTTGGGGAATCAGACCAATATCTAAATAGCACATTTTCAATCCCTGATGCATGTGCTGAAGCAAGCCCCACTGAGTTCAACTTAGCAGGGACATGTGAAAGATAGTTAAATAGTTCTCCAAGGGTGTGTAACACCCAGTAATTTAACACTGCCAAGTAAATATTTAAAGTTTATTTATTTTTAAATAAAAATCTGCTGTAGCTGGCCTTTTGCTAATTACTTCTCTTGCCAACTAGATTATGTTAAGCCCTAATGTGGTTTGGTTTTTCCAGAGTCATACATCCCCACTACCCTCACTGGTACTGTAGTTTGTAAACCATATATTATGGCTGAATGTTATTGATTGATTATGTGCCATCAAGTCATTTTCAGCTCTTAGCAACCACACAGATAGATTTTTCTCCATGATGATCTGTCCCTAACTGGTCCTTCAGGTCTTCCAAGCCACTGTAACTGAGTCCATCCACCTTGCTGCTGGTCATCCTCTTCTTCTGTTTCCTTCCACCTTTCCCAGCATTAGAGCCTTCTCCAGGGAGCTAAGTCTTCATATAATGAGTCCAAAGTAAGATAATGTGACCTAACTGTGCCTCATGATAACTCTAGGTTGATTTGTTTGATGATCCATTTGTTTGTTTTCTGATGATCCCTTTGTTTGTCCACAGTATTCTCAGGAATCTTCTCCAGTACCAAACTTCAAAAGTGTCAATATTCTTCCTGTCCTGCTTCTTCAAAGTCCAACTTTCATTTCTATAAAGAATCACAGGGAATTACTATGGTGGTTCAGCAAAATTCAGAAATGTGGCTTTACTGCATCATATGCTGTCAGCAGTATCTTCACCAAACTACAATATCTACAATCCTTGGAGAAGGGAAGAGAGAAGGTATGTCATGTTGATTGTTGTACCCTGCCCAGAGTTGCTTTTTGTGAGATGGACAACCATATAAAAATAATTAATAAATAAGTAAAATAAATGTCAATTAAACTTACTTTAAAAACCCACTAGATAACTGTATGTTATCTAGCTAATGCATTTTGGCTTGCTAGTGTCTCTCTGTCTCTCACAAACACACACACACATACACACATGCATACACAGAGAGACAGAGAGAGAGAGAGAAAGAGAGAGAAATACCCACACAGACATACTACTATCACAAACCACCAAAAAGAAGCAAACTAGTCATTAAAGATTTATCCATGTCATGCTGGGAAAATGTGCTGCTTTTTATTCATAAGAAGGTGGAGGAGGTTTATTCTTGTTTTATTTGCTTTTCTGATTTAAAAAATATTTTAGAAACTTTTAAATTAACTTTGTAATCTACCCAGAAAACTTCAATTATTAAAACTGATTGATTGATTGATTGATTGATTGAATGAATGAATGAATGAATGAATGAAAACTCTGAAGTGGCCAAAATGCACCAGAAAAAAGAGCTTTCTTCAAGAAGGATGAACCTTCTTTTTGTGAGGAGATACTCAGAAATCAAGCTTCCCATTTATCATGGAAAATGGCCACATAATGATAGAATAGCTACTTTATAGAAGAGGATGAAATCAAGTCTGATTTCAGTATAAAGAGCTGCGAGTTGGAAAAATAGATCTTGAAACTATGCACCAATAGTATGTGTGTCTTTAAAGATCTATTTTTCCACAAAGATGAAAAACCAACCAAACAGAAGGAATGACAGTACATTCTGTTTCTTCTTAGTTTGACCCTGCAACGCAATTTTAGAAATTGGCAGTACGTTTTGAGATCGGAGTGTTCTGATCAAACCATAGGATTGTTTGGCAATTTAAAGTAGATAGTATTTTTTGAAAAGAGAATTGAAGGTAATATGATAGAACTCTTTGGTTTCTGATTAATTACATATTATTTTATTACTAACAATCCTGATCAACCATTGTCTTTTGTAGTAGTTCTCAAATCTGCTGAATATATTTGACCAGCTGTCAGGCTTGGTTGAAGAAAATTTTAAAAATATTGCACAAGCATTGTACTCCCTAGTATCCTCTTCAATTCTCTTAAAACCTGTACTCTATCTCTGTCCCTAGCACAACCATGCTTGGACATTATAGAGGGAGACTGTTGTAATTTACTGTTGTTGTTCAATATTCATGAAACATGAAGTTAGCCTCCAAATGCAATAACTATATGGCAGTCCTTTTAACAAAACCTAATGCAGTACTAACCTAGCCTCATTTACTACTTGTAAAATGTTACTACTACTATTACTACTACCACTGTCTTTTATTTAAAGCTTGACTCCACAGAGGATGCTACATTTAACATAACTTCTTAGCCATGCTCATTCTACCCCACAGAAAAGTATAGCATGAACAGCTGGTAATGGTTTACACAGTGAGGATTCTTCAACACTTGGCCCTGTTAATATAGCATAAAATCCAAGTTAAAAGAAGCGTAATCTCTCATCTCATCAAAGAAAATAAATTCATTATGTGCAGAAAAATGTTATCCATCAACATCTTTCATACGATGACCAGGAAACACTGCTGTTATATTTATGGATCAGTTCCTGCACGTAATAAAAGTAATAATTAAATAACCCATCTCCAGCTAGGCACTTTTAAACCTCAAAGCTCTTCTCTACAAAAAAGTAATTTTTCTTTAGCAACACTAGAAAGTATCAGATTAAGTCCAAACTTAATATGAATAATAACCTTGAATGCTTGTATGAATATGGAAATATTGGGTATTAGGACTGCTATATCTGGCCTACAAAAATCCAGATGACCAATAGATGGTAGCAAAGAAATACAGAAAACTCTTGCCTTTTCTTGCCATCTAAATTAGCTAAAACTACCCTGGTAACAGGAACGGACTACACCTTCACAATAGACAGCAACTTGGTAAAGGTAGTCACACCAGACCACACACTGTAGCTATGTTAGGATGACTTGGTTTTAGGTGCAAAAATGCAGAGAAAAATGTAATTTTTTGCTTTCATCTAGTGACCGTGTGGATACTCTGCAGGCCAGATGTGGTAGCCCTATACATTATCTCAGTAAATTGTTACAATAACCCTATACTGTAATTACTTAATATTGTTAATCTATTAGAACAGGATATGGGCAAGATTGTAGCTTACCTAGTACTACTTAATGACTCCTAAGTCATGCAACTTGGTTTAAAGTGGTTTGCAAATCCAGCAGACCGGTGAAATCAGGACTGAGATGACATTCAAAGTGGGAGCTTCCAGGGGTATGTTCCTATCATTATGTAGCACAAATAAGTAATCTTTTAGAATGTGGAGTTGCTTCAGAAGAGTTGCGACATGCTGATTTTCTGTATACATATGCTTTAGTCCTTGAATTTTGCCTGATTTTACACAGAGATTTGGCTCAAGTTTTCCATTTAACTTCCATGTTGTTCTAGAAAAAGACAGCCATTGTGGAAGGAGCTGGAGGGACTACCAGAATAATAAATATTGCATTGTTTCATGTGTAAGCCACTGCACATAACTTTATAAAAGAGAACTTCATGCTTCCAGTGTTTAGAATTGGGGAAAATTCCCCCAAGGATAATAGAATCTTGCCCTGCTTATGTAATCAAAAATGACACCTTGCTGATAAATACTCCCAAGAATTAATATTTGAATTAGCCTAAACCCTGGCAGGAAAAAATAGCTTAATTGTTAACTGCTGCCATGTCTTCCTATCACCATCAAGACATTTTTTTCTCTGTAAAAGTAAATGATTTCTTCATCAAATAAATCTTAAATGTATTTCTTATATGCATTTTACAACCTCATTTGTTAGATTTGAATAAATCAACCCATTGTTCTCACTCAAGGTAAAAATGAACAGGTTCAAATTATCATAGTTTGGACACATTATGCAAAGACATAGCTCTCTGGAGAAGCCTTTAATGCTTGGAAAGGTGGAAGGAAAGAGAAGAAGAGGAAAACCAGCAGCAAGGTGGATGGACTTGGTTATACTGGCAGTGGGTGCACCATTGGAAGATCTGAAGGAACAGCTTAGGACAGACCATCCTGGAGAAAATCTATGTGGTTGTTAAGAGTTTACACCAACTTGATGGCAATCATCATCATCATCATCATCATCATCATCATCATCATCATCATCATCATCTTTTAGAAAGTTGTTACTATCTGTGCTAATTTTTTCCAGTGCTTAATCATTTCTGAATTGGAAATATGAAGACTTTTGACTCTCATTGTCTCATCTTGGTGCCTTCACATTTATCCTGAATGCTACAATGTCATTCACTGATCTTATTGCTCTGATTATGTGACATCCTTCCATTCTTTACTGGCTTTCTCTCTTACTCCAGATCTAACACAAGCTCTTTCAAGCCGCATATTGTCTTGCCTCCTCTTTCTTTCTACCTTTATATTTTGATATTTTGATCAATACTGTACTATGATTTTTACTCCTCAAGATGTACTACTCTTTACTGAAACAATTGAAATCATATAATGCTGAGATCCAGGTTGGTGTAGTGGTTAAAGTCACCAGGCTAGAAACTACAAGATTAGAAGTTCTAGTTCTGCATTAGGACTGTCTGAGGGATCATTTATCTCCAACTGTTTCTGCCCATCTGGTGCAATCCAGCAGGATGAGTTTACTCCAGGTCCTACCCATCAGACAGTGTCATCTTATAGAACCCAGGAGGCCCACCTTCTCAGTTGCAGTGCCTGCCCTCTGGAATGGTATCCCCTCAGAGATTCATGTGGCTCCCATCCTTACGACATTCTGGAAATTACAAATAACCTGGTTCTTTTCCCAGGCCTTGGTAAAGGATTGTTGTGGAGCCCTTTTTAGTTTTGCTTAGTTTTGTTCTTCTAGTTGGCCATGTTCTCTTTTTTAATGTATTGGTCCTTTTCTTTTATTTGTAAGATATCCCAAGTTGCTGAGGAGTTGGCCTTGAAACTGGAATAAATAAATATATAAAGCCAGCTGGGTGATTTTGGGCTAATTGCTCCCTCTCAATTCTAGGAAGAGGGCAATGGCAAACCACTTCCAAAAATGTTGCCAAGAAAACTGCATGGACTTATCCACACAGTTGTCAGGAATCAAGACTGACCTGAAGTCTGTCTGTCTTTTGTCACTAATAATGTCAGATTCCACAAGTACCTAAGGATTCAAGGGCAATTAACTCCCAATTTCTGGAATTTTATGCAAATCTCTGTAGCACAGATGTGGCAGACCACATTTCTTAAATGGAATAAATCCTCCTAATATTTTTCATGTTAATTTAAAGGATTCAGATTTAGCCACAGAAGTTTGTCAACCTTCAAATGTGGAAATGCAGTAAATTTGAAGATATGTTAAATAGTAACACCCCTTGGTAGCTTCTCAGTGGTTAAATATACTTACTATGGTAAACCAAGTTCTTGGAAGCAAATTAATAATTAAATATGTCAGCGTGCTACTAAGTTATATTCCAAAAATATGGAATTTGTTTATTCATGAAAAACTTTGAATTGACCATACTTGGACTGTTGCCAAAATATCAACATATGTTCCTGGAAAGATATTTCTATGCCAGGCATCAAAGGTTTGCTTGGTGAACTCTCAGCTTTTGATACAAACACATTGTTTAAAATCTGAGTTGTAGCAATCTTTATATAGATGTAAGTATTTGTTAGCCCTTCAATGTAAACCAGACAAGCACGACTATGAGTACCAGCTCTTTCTTTATTGAAAGGTTACATTAACACTGCAAGACTGAAAATATTTCTGCCTGCTCTCCTTGCACTCTTTGGAAAACTAGGGAGGGTCCCTTCTGAAAGGATTCCCAAGCCTCCTCTCCTTCTGTGGGCTGAGGCATCTTTTACATGCCCGTTGCCCAGTCTGTAGCTCTTCTTCTTGTCTCCAGGGTCATTCCCACATACCTTTACAGTATTATTGTATTTGTATGGTGCTTGATTTAGCTCTTTCCTTTTCTTTGTTTTATCTATTTGTTATATTTTGCTTCATTTTATTCGCATCCACATTTTCCCATTTTGTAGCTGTGTTTGTACTAATGCAACTGTTTGTGTATCCATCATCCAAATTACTGTTTTGTAAAAGGTTCAGTGTTATCGACCATGTTAAAAATAAGCCATCTATATTTAAAGTATGAAAACTTGAAAACACCTTCATTTGAATATGCCCTAAAATGACATTTTCAGTCTTTGGACTCATTTGGTCTTTGATTTCATTGTTCAGATGTTTTTCTTCCAATTTTTCATCCATACAGTCAAATTCAAGGGGTCTTGAGTAACATAATGCAATGAACAATTCAGCACACTTTAGTGGAAAACCAACTGAACTGTTTGAATGCAAGATAACATATATATGTATACTGCACTGTGTTGTTTCTGGCACTGCTAGGAAAAATTCAGCTGGGTGAAGTTCAAGCACAAAAAAGCCATCAAAACTTTCCACACAACATGAAAGTAAAATGCATACAAGAGCATTAGCCAAACTGGGGTCTACAAAATAACTCCTTGATAAGAAAGATAGAAACGACACTCAACGTGTGTACAAAGACTTCAGCAGATTGTGCATAAACAAACACTCATTGAATTTGCTTACATTAGAACTGTAAACTCAAAAGATCAAAAATCTCTGTAAGAGTCTGTATATTTTGTTTTTATCATTATTCTTCTTTGCTCAGAATTTTTTTGCAGACTAATTTTTGGCAACATAGAAAAAAGGCACAGTCTGTAGGGACTGCATGCAGTCCAGATCTCCTCCTTTCATGATAGTAGTTATTCGCGATAGTAATTATTCAGCAGAGAACTAAGTTTTCCCTGAAGTTTAATGGAATCACAAAATCATAAGTTTGATTAACACATTGCACTAAACTAAACCATAATTCAGGTCGATTAGTTTTGAATTAATGTATTATGTGAATCCAGGCAGTTTGGCTTATACATCATGGACTATGATTTAGTACATTATATGAATCTGGCCAGTTCTGATTTTCTTAGTAAACCATAGGTAAGCGAACCAGGATTTGGGATAATTATTTTTCCCCTGGGAACTGGAATTCATAATAATAAAAAAAAAAAATGTGGTGCAGCTCTTGAGAAATTTTGCCACTTTTTTTGCAGGCAGGAGGCATAAGTAATTTAATATAAATCAGTGTTTTTCAAACTTTGCAACTTTAAGAAGTGTGGGCTTCTAGAATTCCCCGGCCACTGCTCTAGAGCTACCTTTAACCAGGAATGCTATAATAGCACAATGGTTATAATATGTACCTTGTAAATAGAAGGGTTGCTGCTTTGAAACCTGGCAAAAATTTTAAAATTACTATTCTTCTTTTCCAGAGCTAGCCACCTTTTCCTGGCCTATCTTTAAAAAAAAATAATAAGTACAGCAGTACACTGTTTATTCATGGTTCCAGTTATTTGAAGTAGAAGGGTTTCACCCCCCACCCCATCACCCTGTAACAAAGCTCATGCTATCAATTGCCTCTTAAACCATTGTGCTGTGCTGCATTACAAAATGCATTGCAAAATGTTTCCCTCAGCATATTTAAACAAAGGTAAACATATTTCTTGCTCTCAGTCAACATCTTAGAGGGTCAGAGTGGAAGTCTGAAGTAAAACAAGAAGTATTTTCTAAGAGATGGCTAAATGAAACATATTCTTTAGATATATTTAATTTCAACTTAATTTTTCTTGACCCAACAGCTTAATGATATCTGCATGACAAAAGTGATCACAGAAATCATGAAACCAAGAGTGCAGAATGACTAAACAAAATTATTGTATTGCTACAAAATCCATTTGTGCAAATAAATGTGCTTTACTGTCTTAAAATTGAACATAGCTAGTTTATCAATTCCATGAATGATTGTATGAAGGTCTGACATATGAAAATAGTTACTCTGCAGGTTTAACCAAACTGCTTTACTCTGAAAGCGCTTTATTCACCCAAACCCAGAGTGGTGCAGGGGCTAACAGTTGGCATTGGGCCACAGCAAACTTGGCTTATATCTCTGAGCAATCAAGATGCTCAGAATATGAACTTGGAGCAGTTACCCCTCCGAGCCTGACCCATTCCATAGGGTTGCTAATAAGGATAAAATGGGGTGCGGTTAAACCGTATCTGCTAACTCCTTGGAGAAAAGGCTGGATAAAAATGCAATACATCACAGAAATTTACTATGTTGTTTTGGCAGTTTTCTTCATCTTGTGGAGTTCAATTATATAGGCTGCTATCTGCCCAGTCTTCTTTGCTTAATATTTTATGGCCAAGTGTGGACTATTTAAACAATCTCCACCCATTTTTGATGCAGCAGTGTACATCAGACAAAATTTATTCTAAGCCCCACTTGCCAATTACTTCAGTGTTCATTTTATAGTTGTCATCTAGTGATGGAGATGAGAAAAGAAATTTTTTTCAAAATGATTCATGAATCTGCCTTACAGCTGAAGTTTGCTTTTTAAACTACATTTTTTAAAAACTGAGCTTCTACTACTGGTTTAATTTTGAGGTTAATTAAATCTGAGTTTAATCTGAAATGCTAGCTAGGCAATTATTGACCAACTGTATAGCCCCAACTGTAGAAAATCCTGACTTTGTTCTGGAAGCAGTCTTGATTTGAGCACTCAAGCCCCGGAAGATTGGGGACTTTGCTCAAATTAGCTTGTACAACCCACACTTTGAGAATACTTGTATACTTTCTGATCTAACTGTACATATACTTGAATGTGCATATTTCATATCCATGTCCCCTTTGTCTTCTGTTTTCCAGTCTTTGGAAACATGTCAGTGCTACCCTTGTTAATGACTTAGCAGATTAAGGTGATATTAGGTTCAAATATCACCTTGTGCCACGAAGTGATTTTTGTCTGAAAATGATGAATGTACGCTGTCAGTCTGCAGTTTGTAAACTGTGGCTTATGGCTTAGCATTACCTCTGAATCAGGCTGATAGAACTTGTCTAACAAGCCATGATTTAAAAACATGGTTTGGTATGAGATGGAAACCAGCTAGTGCTCTATTTTGGGATTAAACATTGGGGGAGGAGCATTATAGGCCATAAATAACACTCAGGAAAGGCACCTGTGGTATGGCTCCTGTTTCTAAGTAGGCTCTCATCTTCTTCTCCGTCATCACTGCTGAAGGCTTTTGCTTGCAGTTACCCATAATTCCCACTGCTCTATCCTGTTATGCTTCCCTTCAGATCTAACAGTGTAGGAGCAACAGTAGGCTTTTGCTAATGTGCTCCTGCCTAAACATTGCAGAAGCCCAGTTGACGGGGGACTGGTATGAAAATATCTCAGACAGACACCTCCCAAATTCACATGAAGCTAAAAGAGAGAAGAGGAGAAGCACATTCAGATTTGCAAGATTCTGTTACAATAGCCAATAGCTAACAGCAGTTTTAGGCACACATGGTGTCTGTTTCTTGGTCTGGTCTACCTTATGAGACTGACATTTTCAGACTTGCAAAAAAAATGGGCTTGAAGGCCCCAAATGTACTCCTTAAATTCCTTTATAGTTTATGGAATATTAATTATCTTAAACACTACAAAGCAACTATTTATTTTTGTTTAATGTAATCTACATGAAAATTAGTTGAAGTGGCCTTCACTATGGTGCGTGCATCCATGCTGAAATAGAGAAGGAGAGAATCTAAGAACTTTTATCAGACAAGCTTGGTGATATCATCTACTGGAAGCCCAGGGCAATTCATGGGCCTTCTCCTGTTCTGGAAAGCAAATGAAGCGATAGCAAGGCTTTCAAGTATTGTTATTGTGGAGTCCTTGGTGTCCTCTGAACTTGGTTGTTTTCTTGCAGATGTTTTGTTCCCCAACTAGGTAACATCTGCAGTGCACTGAAGATTTTACCTAGTCAGGTAACAAAACATCTGCAAGAAAACAACCAAGTTCAGAGGACACCAAGGACTCCACAGTTCAACCCTGAGCTACACATATTCACTTCTAGTGTTGTTATTGTTTGTGACAGATTAGCATTAAGAAACCAGGGAAAAAACCCCAGCACAGCCAGTTACTTATTTTCTTTAACAGAGTTCCTACTTCATGCTAGCAGTTTAAATGGTAGCACTCTTCCCCACAAGTGTTTGCGTTTCAAACTACATTCAAGGTTTTATTATTGCAGCTGGCTGAAGACATTTCATAAATCTGTCCGACCATTTAGTCAAAAATAAGCCCTACTGCATTCAGCACCACTTACCTCCAGGTAACTATGCATAGGAATGCAGTAATTTAATTATGTTTTATTAGTAGGTTGGTTGCTTGGTTTTATGAAGATTTTTGTAAGCTGAGTTAGTCTGAATATAAATCGAAGAAATCAGAACCTTTCTCTCTCAAACATGCACACAGAGACACATACCCATCCTGAGGACGCAAGTGTGACTTCTTGTGATTTTTATACCATGAGGAGCTCCTGCACTTCAAAATTAACTCTTATACCTCTGGAAGTGGAAGTTAATTCTATTCCCCGTTTCCTAGGCTTATCACTGAAAACCACTGTCACATTAAGTTTAGTCCATGAGTCTTGCAGTCTTCCTCAATACTCTCTAGCGCCATGTGGCAGAAGGACAGAAACCTCCAAAGTCTCATGCCATGCCCTTGTTTGTTTAGGCAAAAGCTATTTAAAAATGCAGCCTTAGATCTGCCAGCAGCTTTTGCTCTCTCTTAATAGTGAGAATGAGATGGCACAAACAAAATGTCCACTTATATGTACAGTACAAATGTTGCTAAGTAAATGTAGAATACAAGTCATGGGTGCCTGCACACTGTTACCAGAGGTTAGTAATTCGTTATCTCTAAATATAAACACCATTATAACATGCAAGAACATCATTAATCTCTTTGTCACTTTTCGTACATACAAGTTTCACTGTAGGGACGGGAAAGCTCCTTATATTAACTCTACAAGTACTCCTATGTGATTAGGTATACACTATAAAATGAAATTCACTTCTAAGACTAACATTCTCAAGAAATTTGATTTGTACAGTCCTAGAATGTAGGACTGAACAAATCAAACTCCTCCTGTGCTGGACATCTTTTTTTTTCAACTTAATGTGCTTAAAGATGCGATTCAAAAGCATGCAAGTTAAAACAAAAGAAGTAAACTAATTTGCTCCTCTGCAGGAAATTCTAATTAATTAATTAATTAATTAATTATATCTATTTGTATTTTGTCTCCCAGAAGTAATTAAAGAAGTCAAAGAATTATGTTCCATATATATATATATATATATATATATATATATATATATATATGTATTTTATTAAGAATTTTGATTATAATAGTAAAATCTAATACAAACTAAGCTTAAAGAAAGAAAAAAGAATACAGAGAAGGAGTAAAAAGTACAAGGAAAAAGAAAGAGAAAAAGAAAGAAAAGAAAAAGTAAGAATATAACAAAGAAAGAAAAAAGAAATATATAAAGAAGTGACTTCCAACCTTCATCACAAGTATAAACACATTTAGTAACTCTTCACCCTCTCTAAAATTACAAACATTTATCTTTTCACCCCATATCCCATCTGTTATCTACAAACAAACCAATAAAACATCATCTTTTCAGCCCTGGTATCAGCAGAAAGTCCATAAAGGGTAGCCAGAAGTAACAACATAACTTGTTTTAACCTTGATCAAATAAACCAACTTTACATTCCTTCCTTTTACTTCTTTCTTAATCTTTAGTTCATTCAAATATTGTCATAGGATTTGATTTCTCTACTTTTTTGTCCCATCACACAGAGTTCTTCAAGGCGTTAACAAGCCTCTTTTGTAAATCGAATAGGAAAAAATTATTCAGGTCAGTCTCTTAGTTTTTCATTTGTATTTTAAAACCTTGGCCAGTTTCTTTTGTAGGTCCAGTGAAACATCCTTTTCCATGTCATTCTCTTGGCCTGTCAGTTGTAAATCCACTTTCAATACCAACTCCAAAAGTCCAATTTTATCTGGACTTTTAGTCCATTTATAACTTTTAAGATCAAGATCTTATTTAGCTTTTTGCTGTTTATTTCAGATTCTTTAAATTTGTAAGCTTATGATTAAATTGTTCTTTCATTCAAGATTGAAGGCAGACTCACCTGGCATTTTCAGACTTGTCATTCTGAAGGTCTCTAATAGCTTAAAAACAGTTAATGAACAATTTCCAAAAGTGAGGTTTGCGAGCCTAGTTTCCTTTAAAAATCTCCGCTGTGGTTGTGAGCAAGATGGCTAATCCCATCATTTCCTGGCACTCAAACCTGCAGAAGACCACTGTCCTGAGGTCTCCTCATGAGAAACAGCCATCAGAGCACATGTGGGTGATCTCCTATCCTCTCCTTATCTGGAAAGGTTCCAAGGAATTGGTCTAATCACCAGTTCCTTTTTCTTTGCCGTGGTCGTTGGTTCCACTTTCACAGAGCCATCTTCAGTTTGCCATATCTCCGCTGGAAACCCAAGGAATTATGTTCCTAAATGTCACAAATGTGACGTAACTTTTCAAAGCGTTCTTAGCCTATTACAACCTTCTTCCAACCTGTTGACCTTCAAGTTGTGTTAAACTACAACTCTCTTACTGTGTGGATATACTTGCCAGAGCAAAAGCAAGAGAGGCCAGTAAGGCTAATATTCTAGAATAGGTCCTTCTGAAAATGGAGGATGATGAATTGTTAGTTTTCTCTCTCCCTTTCTCATGTATCTTTTTTGATCCTGAATCTGTATCCTTTCTACTCTGTTAGACTAAATGGCATTACATTTTTCACCTATGTCATTTAAAGTATGCACTTAAAAATGTGAAGAATGAATTTGAGAGATACATTTTCAGGCCAGACTAAGATTTGCCATTGCCTAATGCAAAGGACAAGATAATAATACTCCTCATTTCAGAATTTGATATCAGTTGGCAGATAAGGGGATAGCATCTTCCATCAAGCCCTCGGACAGCAGATTTCTTCAGGGGGTTCTTGATGAGCCATACAGCGTATGCTGCTGTGCCCATCTTTAAAAAATACCCAAGGAGATTTGAAGGCACAGTCTAGGAATTTGTCCACACTCTATCCCAAGACCTTCCTTTTGTGTGCAATCACTTTGCTTCATGAGAAATTTTCCTGATCTGTTTGAAAGCAACACACTTATCCAGCAACCTGGATTAGCTATCACTATTTATATATTTATTATTTATTTATAATCAGTAGAAAATCATTATTAGCTGCAGCTTGATTAAAATTGTCAATCATCATCATCATCATCATCATCAAATGTAGGTGATACATCAACACATATTATAAGATAATCACTTTATTATGAATCTGCAAAAGCTTTTTTCACCCATTCCATCATTATTCAGTCTGAACATTCTGTTCATTTCAAAATAAGAATAATTTGCTTAACAGTGTGAAATCTGGCAATGAGGATCTTTCTGGGGAGGACTGTGATCTAAGTTAATGTCAGAAAAATCTGATGAAAAATGACTGAGCTATAAAAGTTTGTTTTAATTTACATGATCTTCACTGGCTGTTCCTGTTTTTGTTACAGAACTTTTTATCTAATTCAAAATAATTGTGGTGTTTAGGAAGAGAGGAGGATGGAAAGCTTGAATAAAGCCCTAAACCAGTGTCGTCCAAACTTGGCCACTTTAAGATGAGTGGACTGGCTGGGGAATTCTGGGAGTTGAAGTCCACTCATCTTAAAGTGGCCAAGTTTGGACAACACTGCCCTAAACCCTTGTGTATGAGAATGGGGATATAGTATGGAGATATTTAAACATTCATCTCTGTAGCTCTGCCAGAGCTCTCAGTAATTCCTTGCTCTTGTGCAACTAGGTCCTGCCTTACTGTTTCATATCGCTAAATCTTTTAAGTTGTTAATGCCTTTCCATAATAGGATTGGGTTCATGCCAACCAAAAATCACAAATAACATGAAAGGAGTAAATTGACAAAGAAGGGCATACTGCAGTCAGAAGAATGACAGGTTTACATATGCACGAAGCCAGTGGACTTCTCTTACCTCCAAACACAGGACAAATCCATGCAGTCAGGTATTCCATACCTTGTTATACTTTGTCAATGAGTTGTACTGACGATGCATCATCCTTTGAAATTGTGAACTTCAGCAAATATGTAATTAGAAAACCACTCTTTATTGGCCTGGTTTAAGATAGACAAAAGAAAAGTGAGTCAACAAAATACACACAGAACTTTTGGAATGCAAAGATTATTGGAATGGTTATTAGACACATTATCTAATGAAACTTCTGGGAAACAAATTAACTGATTAAGTTATGGGAAGATGTACCTGCCCCCCCGGACATTCCATTTCTGACCAAGCTGAAAGAAGCTGATTTATGGACCTCTTGTTTAAATCTTGTAATGTGTCTCCTTATGCTTTTCTTGTTTAATGTTTATATTTTGTGTTTTGCTGCATTTACATTTTTCCAATATTTCATCAGAACCAGCTGAGCTATATAACAGGGTAAATTTATAAAACAAAATAGCCATGACGTGAAGTAGAACTAGCTCATTTATATCAGAGCAGGGAATCTCTGGCCCTCCAGATATTAGATGATTAGAATTCCAATTAGGTTCAGTCAGCATGCCTAATGATAATGGGAGATGGGAGTTGTAGTCCAACAGTGTATGGAAAATTACATGTTCTCTTTAGTCATATGGGATTTTCATAATGGATCAAATGTTTACATTGTTTCACATTAAATGTTTGAGTGCACACCATTCTTTTAATTCTTTTAATTTTTCTAAAAATATTTTGCCTGACTTTTCTTGAACTCTAAAGATCTGACTTGTTTAGGAAAAATAACACAGACGTTGCTTGGGTAACCATGTTCTGACCACCTACAGCTAGCTGTCAATGAGATGGAAATTTGTGGGACGTGGAACAGGATCTTGAGCTAATATTACCAAGCATTAACTGTTGGAAGATTCATCATATACAGATGATACATTATAAAAAAGGAATATTCAAAAGATATTAGACTATGTAAGGCTAATTATGAATTTCGGTGAAGACGGAACTAAGAGACAGCAATGATATAATAAGATTTTGGCTGTGTTTACATGCTGCACTGATCTAGAAAGCATGATTAACATCATCATTTGATCTAGCTCTTCTTCATGTGCTGCATTTTAACTGAAGCTTTAGCTTACCATGTTATCTCAACTCAAAAGACTGCCATCAGGGGCTTGTGCAAAGTAGATTTGTAACCTTGATTTGCAACAGGTTACAAAATCTGATTAATGCAATCTCAGAATGGTAAGTAATTTAGGTTTGGGGATGTAAAGGGCTGTGAGAATAACCATGAGGAACAGGAGGAAGAGCTGCAACAAGACAATGACCAGACAAGAGAAATCTGAGTCTGAGACAGAAATGTAATTTGAGAAAATGTCTCAGACTTGACCCTCCCTAGTTCTCTTTAGGATAAAGGCAGGGAGGGGAGAGACACATTCAGACTTGCAAGATTTTGTTACTGTAACCCTATAATAAAAGTGGTATTAGTATTCATGACTTTGGTTTCCTAGTCTGGTCTACCTCGAAGGGTTGCCAGAACAATACATTAAGCTTCAAGTTACTTATTGGTCTATATTTGGTGCATGACAGGACATTTCTTCATCAATTTTTTGGGCCTAATGTGTTCTATAAACCTAGCCTTTGAAAAGCTGTAGAGAAAGAATGAAACATATTTATTGGTTCTAAGAGCCATGTGCTAGGCTGCTTGATTATCATCAAGTGACCAAATATGTTATATCAATATTAAACTGTAGATGCAATCCCTGGGTTAAGAATGTCCAGGTTACAGACGACCCATAGTTAAGAATGGAGCCTATTGTAGCAAAATTCAAGTTAAATACACAATGATTTAAATTAAATACACAATGGTTTGAATTCATTACACAATACTACTTATACAGTATTACACAATAAAACTGTTCCAGCTTACATAGAAATTCAACTTAAGGACAGACCTTGGGAATGGAACTTGTTCTTAAATTGGGGACTACCCGTATCTCTTGAGTTAAGCATTCAGGGTCAGGATGGCATCCACAACAGTAAATCAAAGCCCTGCCCCTTTTTATATGTAGCACACACAGAAAAGGAGGCAGGCCTCTGATGCATGGTCACAGACACCATCTTGATTTTTTTGACACTCCCCTCCCCGACACTCCTATGAGCTATATTATTCATATAGATAATAGTGAGCAGGATAGATAAGATAAATATGGTATAAAAGAAGTGGTTAATTTTTCAGTTTCTTCCAGTATTGGAACATGTAACAACAGGCATGTTCAAAAACCATAGATTTATTTAATAGCAACAGCGTCCACATTGCAGTCAGTCATACTGTATTTTTCAAGTAGTAAGCCAAGCCATGATTCCTAAGAATAACATAATACTTGCTTGTTTGCAGGGGCATTGTGAGTGATCCCCAGCCACTGTTACAGTTGTCACTGAGGGGGAAACAGCCCGTTATTTGCTTTTAGTGGCTGGGACTGAAAACAACTCAGAACTCTTGCCAGAACTCTATTTATAAGGGAACATTCTCCTCTGTGTCATTCAAAGTGAAATGTAATGGATCAGAAAAGATAAAAGATCAGAACCATCAGTGAAGGGCTCTGTAAGAACTAGGGAGTGAAATATGTTGCCATGGTCCATACTGATCGTTTTCAAGTACAACAGAAACATTGCAAAATGCATAGACTGAGCATCTGGGGGCAGAACTTTGAAATGTTACAAACTGCATGTAGCTGCAGTTTTAATATTCTTTCTGGCGTTCTGACCGGAATTTGATCCAGAATGTAGATTAAGTCACAGTTCAATTAACTTTATAAGTAATTTTTCCATCTTCCATTCATTTCTATGGGAAAATTCAAAAGATGCACTTAGGGACATTCTGCTAATAACATCAACAGCAGGGCTTTATCTCATTCCTATTAACAGAAACAGGAAACAGCAACTGTGTGCCTCTTCTACAGTCTGAGGCTCTTAAAAGAGGTTTTAAAAGGTGAACAGGCTTCTGACCAACACCTGCAAACTGTCCATCTTGGCTCTCTGGGATCTGGAGCTCAATGGGAAGCTTTCCATTAAATTTTTGACAGAAGAGTCATTTCTTTCAGTTTATTTTTAGATCTCACATGATACACAATGGGGCAGAACTACAAAAGCAATGGTTTATTGAGAGACCACAGAGACAGTATTCCACAAGCATAGTTACTTTCTAGGGAGTTATATGAGTTTATTTTCTATTGGCCTTGCTTCCCAGAGCTATCTACTTCCTAGTATCTTCTCTCAGTTTTATTAATATTCCTGGTGCTGGCTGAGGGTTTAATGGTTGGTCTGATGGGGTATATTATTTTCCACCCCCAAAACATACTTGGGGAGGGAGATGTTTGTGTATCCTAACCAACATCATATTTTTTGTACACCTCCTGCAGGGAGGGGACCTGCCATACCGTCAACCCCAAAAGGCTTTCTGTAATAGTTAGATCTTGGCAGCTTTCTTAAACATAAAAGGATTGGTGCTGACCTAACACTGGATGGAGCATTATTCCAAGGAGAAGGGGAATCCCTCAAGGATGGGACTCAGAGGTTGCCTTCCCTACTAGGTCTTATTGGATGGGCAGAAACCAAGGAGAGAAGATGGTCCCACAGATATGCTCAGAAGTCCTGAGCCAGGTATTTATATAGTTCAGTCTATGGAGAAAGACTAGAGGAGGATTATCTGCTGTATATTTTTAATTAAGAAAATTTCAGACACAGTTAGAAGGCATATTAGTGGAGTTGATCTGGTTTAGCCCTGGTCAGCGTTTAAAAGAAAGGCTGTCTGTGAACCCTCCCTATGCTATAGGCTGGACGGAATCCTTTACTGCCATTGATGAAAGTTACATCCAATCCACTAGTTGCTATGTGTAATCCCATCCTCACCACTTGTGTAAATTAAGCAAGTGAATTTACACCATTTGTTCCTTCTTTTATGCCAGAGGTTACTCAAGATAATGGAACAATCTGAAGTGAAAATGTAGCACCTGTGATTGCAGTATGGGGAAGGACCTATCTGCTGTCCAAATAGCAGGGACAACTATTTGAAAAGCACTTAAATTGGCTTAATTAATGATTTTTGAATGGGTTATTCCCCCCCTCCCTGGTACACTTATAATAATATGTGTTCTCTATGAATCGGTTCAGAATATTCAAAGCCAAAAGAACACAGTGTTTCAATCTTTGTCATTGCCAGCAGGGGATTCTGCAGGCAGGCCCAGCGGGTATGGATGGCCTGCTCAGACCCAGAGAACACCCCTGCTGGCAACTCTGTCACAGACATTTTTTAAAACCCTGGGAGAATAGGAGCATCTCATTCATCCCCACAAACAGATCAAGCACTAAGAGAAGAAAATGTTAAAGACGAAAAACAAACGCCTTGTGCACCCCACTGTCAGATCATGTATGACAGGAACTAAATGTGAGTCAGCCATCCCGTGCACATTTATTTGAAGTAATTCCCACTGAACTCGGCAGGGAGTCATTGCCATAGGATTAGACTGTACAAGTGATCAAATATTGACTAGATTCTTACGCTGCAGTAAGCTCTTCGGTGTCTGAGTCTTGCTTTGAGAACCAAGCCAATTGTGTCTCACTCATGAAACCACAGTAAAGCAAACCATAGCTTAGTAGGATGGATGAACCCAACCATGAGCCCTGTTTGGCTAGGTTCGCATAACAGGCTAAACCCAAACCGAACCAATGATTGTTTGGTGCAGTGTCTGTTGGATAAGCTCTATGGAAAAAGCTAGATAACTCTTGGCATGGATGTAGCTATCCATGACCTTTGGTAGTTAACTTTAAGGTCCATGCTCTTCATGCCCTCTCCCCACTTGTCTGCCCCTTCCTTCCTTACCGCTGTTAAGACTTCCACCACCAATTTTCAGCAAGGTCCTCTCCTGCAAGGCCTCAGGAGAATACTTGTACTCTCATAGCAGATTCCAGAGGTGTCAAATGCTCTGGCACCATACAGTTGTGAAACAATGGTAAATAGGATCTTGTTTTGTGGGTTGTTTCCACACCCTTTGAAAATCTTACAGAAATGAAAATTGGGCCCAGTCCTAATATGGAATAAAGAGAAGGAGTGTGATGCAAATAGACTTGATTATCTGTGCCCCTGAATTACATGAATTGGGTGGTCTCAGCTATGAACCAACAAAGCCTTAAGCAAATTCACTCTCTCATCTTCAAGAACCTCACAGGATTTCTGCGATGCTAGAACTTTACTTAAAGGAAGGATCAGTAGGGATAGACAATTTTGTCTGTTTTAGGCAGTTCCAGTCAAAGATTCTTGTTCAGTAAGAGATTGCAATGACAACCTGCTCCCCACAATTAGTCAGATGAAGCTGTAGCAAATGGCTCTGTTCCCCATTTTGAGTTTTATTTGGGCGGGGTGTTTTTCAGAGAATAGCTGAAATGATGATGGCAAATTTTCCAAAGGAAGGTTGTACCTTCTGTCACTAGGAGGGCCACTTAGGGCCTGCTGGATAAGGGTGGGGGCAAATGATGAAAGTTACAATGTGATGTCCTAATGCAAACCCCATGACTTATATATTTGCACTGATACCAGGATACAAGAACAAAAGGCTGAAGTTTACATCATGAAGTCACTATGTAAGTTCTAACATTTTTGTGCAGTTTGTAGAGGACATCCTTGATCAGGACTCTTCTTGGTAATGAGCTCAGACCATCTTTTCCAGTTTCTGCTGTAGCACAGTCAGCTGGCTTGCAAAGGAACCCAAATGCAGCACTTGTGGCCTGCATCAGTTGTTTTCCGGATAACTTAAGGCCAGCATGGCAAACATGGAAACATGGAGGAATACCATAAACAATATGAAGAGGTTGTATTTAAGCATGAACTGGAGGATAGGGCAAGAAGTGCCAGCTTGACACATGAAGCCTGTCAAGTAAATATGCCCATTCTCAGAGCACCTTGATTTCTGCAAGGTTAGAACAATCCAGAGCAATATAACTTTAAATTGGAATCAGAAAGAGGTTGAAGGAAGAGTTTCTTAATTCCTTAACAGCTGTTAGTTTTTCGTTTATCGAATTTTACTTCTAGTCCATTCTTTTCTACACAACTTTAAGAAAAAAAAGTCCACATTAAAATGTATATGCTTTTTTGCGTCTATTTCCTAAATGTAGGTAGTTTGTACACATTATTGCATTATGTGTCAATTTTTTTTCCAGTCTGTACAACATGCCATACTTGCTATACACCATACATGGTATAACCCTTGAGTGAAGGGAAGTTACAAGCCCATGCAATGCAGCCAGAATCACACAACAAATTTAGGTGTATTTATCCAGATGTAAGCTCTACCTTGTTAGTTTAGGTTTACTTCCTGGCAAACTATCAGAAGGGCTCTGGTCATATCTTTTCCAACTAACAGATACATCTGGTGAAGTAAGCTGCAGCTCATGAAAGCTATGTCTTCTAATAAGATTTGTTAGTGGGAAATGGTGCTACAAGACTCAATTTTATTTTATTACGGTGGTAGACCAGTACAGCTACAAGACTCCTGATTTTTATTTTTTATTTCTTTTGCCACCATAGACTAACAAATCTCTTCCCACAATTCCTGGCAAACTGTTTAAGATTATAGCCTAATATATGTTTCCTTCCAAAGCTAGTAACTATGCCCTGGTTTCAACCTTGGTTTCCTAGCGCATCTGTGCCCTTACTACTCACTTTGTAGTACGAAACTAGGGTAAGGGAAACAATATAGTTCAACTGATACGGAGTCCTTCTGTACATCCTATTGAAAGAGGAAAGCAGTTCTTGGTGGATTTTAGTCTAATGACAGAAGCTGGTTTACTTTAATGCTGAGAATAGCACATTAGTAGCAACCACCCCATGCTAAAAATAAAATTAATTTATCGTAAAAATTCACTGAAATTACCATGAATAATTTAAGTTGCTGTTCAAAGGCTGTTTATTAAAGCAGCTTTGGACCTGGAGCACAGTCATTCTCGCTATGGCAGTGAGACAATAAGCGTCTGTGTTTCCCATCTTAATGGCCAATACCCAGCTTCAAAACAGAGGTCACTTTTATTACGTTTAGTGATTCTCCCAGTCCAGTGACACTGTAATAACAATTCAACGTCTCAGCACATCAAAGGCATCAGAAAGGAAACTTCTCCCTCCACCTGCTTTCCCCTTATTATTACGCTTATAATCAAGAGGCTCCAAGGAAGATCTTTCTATTTGACTCTACTGTAGTCAATTAAAGTGGGGTCAAACAGGATCTTCTGCATTCAGGAAAAGGAATGCAAGAAGGACTTAAGTCACATCCATAATAAACAGGGCATCCTTGGAAGGGGGCGGCTGGAAGTGGCATTTTTTCACTTGGCAGCAGTGTCTTTACAGTATCTTTTGACCAAGATCCAAACTTGAGCGTTGTCTTCCCCATCATATATATTGGACTTCTTTTTCCATAACTGTCTGGTAATGGTTTGGGAGAGGCTTATTAACAGGTGACGTTGGCTTGGCTCACATACCACATCATGCCAAAGGCACAAAGTAGCTTGCATGGTTTGGGCTTGGGGGAAGGTGCAAACTTAATGACATGAGTTTCTAGGCTGCATAAGCAATGATTTATTGGCTGGGTTTCTACACTGCACTGTGCTCCAATTTTTTCAGCATGGCTCAGAAAAGAAGCTACCATGTGCTGTGTTCACACATAACTAAGCCACAAATCATGATTTATAAAACCCAATGGCTGAGTTCACATACTGCTTTAAGTCAAAACCTTTTATATGCTTTTATATACAGGTGAAACTCAAAAAATTAGAATATCGTGCAAATGTTCATTTATGTCAGTATGGCAACTCAAAAGGTGAAACCAATATATGAGATAGACGCATTACATGCAAAGCGAGATATGTCAAGCCTTACTTTGGTATAATTGTGATGATTATGGCGTACAGCTTATGAAAACCCCAAATTCACAATCTCAGAAAATTAGAATAGTGTGAAAAGGTTCAATATTCTAGGCTCAAAGTGTCCCACTCTAATCAGCTAATGAATCCATAACACCTGCAAAGGGTTCCTGAGCCTTTCAATGGTCTCTCAGGCTGGTTCAGTAGGAATCACAAGCATGGGAAAGACTGCTGACCTGACAGTTGTGCAGAAAACCATCATTGACACCCTCCATTAGGAGGGAAAGCCCCAAAAGGTAATTGCAAAAGAAGTTGGATGTTCCCAAAGTGCTGTATCAAAGCACATCAATAGAAGGTTATGTGGAAGGGAAAAGTGTGGTAGAAAAAGGTGCATAAGCAGCAGGGATGACCGCAGCCTGGAGAGGATTGTCAGGAAAAGGCCATTCAAAAGTGTTGGGGACTTTCACAAGGAGTGGACTGAGGCTGGAGTTAGTGCATCAAGAGCCACCACACACAGACGGATCCTGGACATGGGCTTCAAATGTCGTATTCCTCTTGTCAAGCCGCTCCTGAACAACAAACAACGTCAGAAGCGTCTTACCTGGGCTACAGAAAAAAAGAACTGGTCTGTTGCCCAGTGGTCCAAAGTCCTCTTTTCTGATGAGAGCAACTTTTGCATCTCATTTGGGAACCAAGGACCCAGAGTCTGGAGGAAGAATGGAGAGGCACACAATGCACGATGCTTGAAGTCCAGTGTGAAGTTTCCACAGTCTGTGTTGATTTGGGGAGCCATGTCATCTGCTGGTGTTGGTCCACTGTGCTTCATTAAGTCCAGGGTCAATGCAGCCGTCTACCAGGAGATTTTGGAGCACTTCATGCTTCCTTCCGCAGACGAGCTTTATGGGGATGCTGACTTCATTTTCCAGCAGGACTTGGCACCTGCCCACACTGCCAAAAGTACCAAAACCTGGTTCAATGACCATGGGATTACTGTGCTTGATTGGCCAGCAAACTCGCCTGACCTGAACCCCATAGAGAATCTATGGGGCATTGCCAAGAAAAAGATGAGGGACATGAGACCGAACAATGCAGTGGAGCTGAAGGCCGCTATTGAAGCATCCTGGTCTTCCATAACACCTCAGCAGTGCCACAGGCTGATAGCATCCATGCCACGCCGCATTGTGGCAGTCATTGCTGCAAAAGGGGCCCAAACCAAGTACTGAGTACATATGCATGCTTATACTTTGCAGAGGTCCGATATTGTTCTATTTCCAATCCTTGTATTATTGATGTCATGTAATATTCTAATTTTCTGAGATTGTGAATTTGGGGTTTTCATAAGCTGTACGCCATAATCATCACAATTATACCAAAGTAAGGCTTGACATATCTCGCTTTGCATGTAATGCGTCTATCTCATATATTGGTTTCACCTTTTGAGTTGCCATACTGACATAAATGAACATTTGCACGATATTCTAATTTTTCGAGTTTCACCTGTATCTTTTGGTTTCTAGTTGTAAGCCACCCAGAGTCATTTAGGAGTTGGGCAGCCTATAAATAAATAAAAATAAAACCAAAGCAACTATATTATGGCTTACTACAACTGTAAATCCTGTCCCTGTAGCTTGAAGCAATGTGATTTCTGCAGATATAACAGGAAGCCATGTATTACAGTATTTAACTTTATTAGATTTATATCCTGCCTTCCCTCTAGGAGCTCAAGGCTTTAACATGAAATTCCTTCATTTTATCTTAACAACAACTCTGTGAGGTAGGAGCTGAGATAGAATAAGTGGCCCAAAGTTACTTAGTAAGCTTCCATGGCTGAAACTCTGAGTTTCCTCAGTCCACGTCCTCCAACACCTTAACCCAGTGTTTCTCAACTTTAGCGATGTCAAGATGTGTGGACTGCAACTCCCAGAATTCCCCAGCCAGCACGCTGGCTGAGGAATTCTGGGAGTTGAAGTCCACAAATCTTGAAGTTGCCAAGGTTGAGAAACACTGCCTTAACCACTTCCAGCATATTTAGAATCAACTAGACAACCTGTGACCCATTAGGTCATTATTTCAGAAATATTTCCTTACCTAAACAGAGAAACAGAACGACCAAGGGCAAAAAAGCTGTGGGAGTGTGAGTGACTTGTGACTTGCTGCTGGCTTCCCCATTGACTTTGCTTGTGGGAAGCTTGCAGGGAGCGTCTTTCCTTCCTTCCTTCCTTCCTTCCTTCCTTCCTTCCTTCCTTCCTTCCTTCCTTCCTTCCTTCCTTTCCACATATAATATAGGCTTGCACCATTTGCCTTCCCCTCATGACCCTCAGGAGAGCCCCAGTGAAGCTGCCGCCGCCTCCTCCTCAGCTCTCCTGCAGAACTGCCTGCCAGTTTGCTGAGGGGATGTGGAACAAAAGGAGCTGTGACCAAACTGCACCCCCACTCCCCATTCTGGCATGTGCCCAAGGGCCCCTCCCTCAAGGGAGGAAGAGGACTCACCCATTGACCACAGGCACCCCCCAGCTAGCCTTACCTCGCCAGCAAGCATCCAAGTTGCTCCCTTATCCTTCCCTCAGTGCCCACAGCCATTAAGAGATTTCAGATTTTGACTTCGTTTCCAAACCAGCCAATTGCTGCTCACCTGTCAGCCCTTGCTGCCAGCCAATTGGGCACAGGGGACAGAGGGAGGTGGGAAATAAGTCAGGGATATGCCCATGATGATCATGTGACCTGGGCTGACCGTGGCGGTGCAGCAGCACAGCAGTGCTGAAGCAGCCACAAATTTCCCAAATATCAGTCCTGTGGGAGTCATGGATCCTGGATTTTGGGCACATTCTGTAAGTCAGCCCATTTGAGGCACCTGGTTCAAAAATTGTTGCCCTATGATGCACCGTTTCACCCAGTTGAAAGTTACAGACACGAGAGTTTTAGCAGTATATAGGTTTCTAGGCATTCTTTCTGTTGGGAAAGAAAAAGTGCTTGTCAACCTGGCTCTGTTAAGATGTCCTTAGATTATTTATTTGCCTTTACCTGCCCCCTGGCTCCCTGGCTGTCCCTGACTGTGTTAGCTGCCTTGAGAACCACTGTGGCATCAGTTGACATAAAACTTACATGAACATTCACACATTTCTCTCTGTGGTACCACATCATGGAAAGTTACAGCCCAGGCCAAAAACATCATCTTTCCATCTAGCTGGGAGCAGATGGCACATGTCATCTTCTGCTTCTGCTGCAAAATTTCCACCTTTGCAGTTTCTGGCAGCAGTTCCCACTTTCCATAGGATACCATTTTGTATTGACACAGGTAATTGGTTCATCCATCTATATGAAGAACAAACTAATTTTCTGAGTGTCAGTTCTCATATAGCTAAAGCATATCATCCTCATAGAAGGGGGTGGGGGGATTAACAGGCTTGCAATGGGAGAAAGGCATTGCAGGGTTGCAGATGGGACTATCCTGAAAGAAATCATGCCTGATTGGCTAGAATGCTAAAGAGGAATATGACATAATGCAACAGTGTGTTCCAAGTCTGGCTTGTGCTATTTGCCATCCAAACTAACAGGAATTTCAAGGATTCAGATGGAGCTATATTCTACTCCTG
This sequence comes from Liasis olivaceus, assembly GCA_030867105.1. Classification (NCBI taxonomy): domain Eukaryota; kingdom Metazoa; phylum Chordata; class Lepidosauria; order Squamata; family Pythonidae; genus Liasis; species Liasis olivaceus. The sequence goes on from CM061352.1 coordinate 94,297,335, forward strand.
CTTTTCTAAAACGTTCTTTCCTTTTTAATGAGATACTATGGGCAAGATTACTTTTTAGACAATTATGGGATTTAATGAGGGAACAGTTCCTTTCCTCCCCCATGTTTTAAACCACCTGCATGCTGCAGGAATAGGTATAATTTTAGATAACTTCTCTTTTCTGGTAGAGGTCTGCAGGATAGCTATTAGCCACACGTGTGCATGTATATTCATCAGACTATTCTCTTTCGAGAGCAGCAACATTATGCCAGGTGCAGACAGTAAGAAATAAGTAAGCCTGAAACATTAAAAATATGAGATAAGAAAAAGAAAACATAACTAAAACTAGTTTACATCAACAACATTCACAATATCCCTCCATACCTTTCTATACTTGGAAGCCATCCTTGTCTGCATCACATCCATACAGATCCATACTTCATACACTGGCTATTGTTCTTTAATTTCAGAAACTCTTCAACTCTTCAACCACAACATTCTTGGTCTTCCTCTTTTTCCTGACCCATTCTTTCTTTCTTTATCCATTTGTTTTACAGTTCAGTCTTCATTCATTGTCTCTATATGATCAAATCATCCTTACTGCCTTTATATCGATCACTTTTGTATTCACTCTGCATTCATTCAGCACCCATTAATTCCTGATCTTATATCTTCTTGTTTTACCATGCATGCTTCTTATATACTTCATTCCCATTGTGTTCAGCTGACTTTTATATTCTTCTTGACATACTCAACTCTCCCTTCCATATAACAATGTGGCAGAAACACTTTTCACTTCACGAGTCATTCTCATTTTTTCAGCAAACAGTCAACAAACAACAAGCATTCATTCATTGCAACAGACCAGTGTCTTTCTGCCAGCATTTATACATCCATATGCCCATCCTACTCAACATGCTACCAAGGGACACAGTTCATCAACTTGCTCTAGTTTCTTGCCATTTATGTATAATTTATAAAAGTTTGCTCTGTTTTCTCTGTCAATTATTACAAGCCCTAACTCTAACTTTTGATATTCAATACATTATTTTTCAGATGCTTACTCCTTGTTGTAACATGCAATCAGGTATTCATTACATTCACCTATTGTTCCTTGTCCTGTCTTCTGGAACAAGACTGAACAGTAACCCCCAAAGAGCAATAGCTATAGAACAGAAATTGGCAACTTTTTTGGAGATTACTGGACCCAAATGAACCAATAAGAGGAGATTATTCTTCACCAGCCTATCCGGGCACTTATGAAGAGGGTTATCAAGTGTTTGAGCCAAGACATGTAAAATGGAAAATTTTCTCTATCAAACAGGAGAATAAATAAATTCTTTTATATTGGGATATTATTGATTTTCCTCTCCATTTGTGTAATGGTCTAGCTGGCCTTACATAACCATTGCTGTCAGATTTCATTCCAGAGACTACTATAAATCTCTGCTCTCCAGATATTCAGTCCCACATTCTATAACTAGCTCACAACTGAAGCATTACAGATTCTCAGACCTGTCTAGACAAGTAGACAAGAAGTCCTCTATACATGCAGTAGAAGGTATATCTATTACAAAATGCAGAAATCTACATACACACACACATACACATACACACACACGTATGTCTGTCTGTCTCCCTGCCTGCTTGTCCTACCTTTTAAATTTTAGACCTTTTCCTTTTTTTAGGCAACAGACACTTAGCCATTCTATTCCTGAACTTGAGAGGGTGGAACACCAGATGAGTGCTACATAACAGTTATGTCTGTCCTGAGAATTATTGATTCCCATCTCACTGTCTTCAGCCCTTACACTGGGATCGTTAAAGTAGTTACGCAGTCATCATTCAAGGATGCTTTAATTTGGATTCCTGGACTGAACGAAAGGGTCCATTCAATGGCCTGAAAGGCCCCATCCAAATCTTTGATTCTGAGACTCCATAATGACATAGCCTCTTCTTCTTTGTCAAAACATTTTCTAACTGAAATAAAGGAAGATAGAAATATTTTACTCTGAAATTCTATCTCAGCTTTTCTAATTATTTTGTGTCTAATGAAACTGGGGCTTAGGTTTTGGCATGGGTTTGGGTGTAACAGCTGTCTGCCTGCACATATGAGTAAACAGTATTGTCCAATGTAAGATCAGCACTCCACTGCATTCCACCACTGACCTTTGCTGCATCATTCTGCTCAACATTCTCTGTACTCTGTGGCTTTGTCTATTAATCTTTTGTGGTTCTAACTGTTCATGTTGTACAAACTGACCTGGATCAAAATCTTGTGTATGTATGTCAAAATCTGCTGGAGCATTCCAATTTATATTATGCAAGAACAGCATATTTATTGTCTAGAGAGTTCATTTCTCTCTCTAGTATGAAAGAAAGAATATTACAGAAAGAATATTACATCCTAGGGAAGCAGGGAAGAGGATAATGAGAAAGTAATAGGTAATAGGTTACAACATTTGTTCTTGGCATGGCAAGCAGGATGTGGTTAATCTGGCAGTTGGGAACCACAAACAAGACAAGAAGGAGATTGTCTGAATGTCATCTGGTCAAATTATAACTGTTCAAGGCAGGCAGAAAGCTACCACAGATTATCTTCTAAGAATTATTTCCAAGAGGTAAAATAACAGGTGTTGTAGTGATATATGGGACATGATCATATTGTAGAAAGCTGCAGAGTAAGCAATCAGCCATATTCTTTTGATGATCTACTACAGTGATCACCATAAGCAGACAATAGAGTCTCTTGAAGCGTGAAGTTTTCATTTATATCATTAACTATATTCTAAATGACAAACTGGTTTGTCGGTGCAACTCATTATCTCAAAGGAAATGGAAGGAGAAATTATGGAAGGTAAGGATCAGCTTAAGCTAGCCTTCCTTAACCAGGTACTCTTGGAATGTACTGTGTTTCAAATCCCACAGGTGCCATGATGGCTGAATTCTGGGAGGTGCAGCAACTTGTGGAAAGCTGGCTCAAGTGTACATGCCGATTGAGAGAGATCTGTTTAGAGCACACTGACCCACCTGCTTTCATTTCTGAGCTGAGATGCCAGAAGACCACTCCATCTCCAACTGATTGTGAGTGAGTGAGTGAGTGAGTGAGTGAGTGAGTGAGTGAGTCTGGCTAGCTAGCTAGCTAGCTAGCTGGCTAGCTAGCATCTATCTCTCATCTATCTCTCATCTATCTCTGCTACTCACATTTTAGGGTTCTCTTTCTTTCATATATTATAGAATTACTGGAATGTTAATATTATGTTATACATGTGGAGAAATCCATGGACTCAACCATATTTATAGTAGATCTAATGACAAGTTTATAATAAATATGGTTAAGAAAACTTCCAGATAAGGTTCTTATTATACAATCATTTATACAGGTTTCAAATGTCATTAGTTAGGTGAATCAGACTGGACATCTGGTGGCTGCTTGGACAAATGCTCACCTTCCTGTACTATCCTCAGCAATAATTTGCAGTCCCACCACAAATACCCAGTTAATTTCTTTGATCCTGCTCATCTCTTTGTCTTACTTCCTTTTACTTCTCCCAATGTTGCCAGAATATTTTTTTTCTGTTCATTCTTCATTCATATCATGTGCTCAAATGAAATTAGGTGCTCCTGTATCACCATCTTTTATGCTCCCAAATTCCTCAAAGCAGTTCAAAACCAACCTACAAGGATCTTCACTTCTGCTGATTTGAAACACAGAGAACACACAGAGATCACAATGTGTCAGACGTCTCATCAGGCACTGCAAAAAAACTTGTCTCCCAGATACCTAACTTGTAGGCATGATTTTATTTTTAGCACTAAGGTTGTAGACACAACACAACAATATGAGTACACAGAAAATCTGTCTACTGCAGAGCAGAGAATCCCTTTCTCTCTCTTTACCTTCTTCACCCATCTTTTCAGGTCAATGGAAATTTGGCCATTTTCTTTCTGGCTTTGAGAGTGGGAGCTATATCTGCTCAGTAGTTACAAAACAATTCTCTCTGGTTTGAAAAATGCTGGTTCCTGCCACCCAGGCTTCAGTCGTTACCCATTAACAAATCAGTGGACATCTCCAGTTGATGAGTGGGAAAGTGAAAGGATTAGTATTCAATCCAAAGAGCTCCTGAGGATCCTTTGTCTCCATTCTATGCAAAGTGGAAATAAATGTTAAGCTCCTCCTCCCCATCCCCATACATTGTTCATGTTTTGCATATTTAATCAGGAGTTTTTAAGAGGGGGAGCTACAAACTGCCAAGCCTCTTTTCCTCTTCTGATGAAAGCACAGCATGCTGACCAAATGCTTTTCTAATAGCTGTAACACAATTATTATGGTGGCTAGAGTAGAGAAGAAGGGGACTTTCCAAACATAGGAAGCTGAAGCTCAGGGAAGGGAAGGTTACCTTGCGTCCAGAATGAAGTAAGAGGTTCCATTAATGGGAAGAAGAAGAAGAAGAAGAAGAAAAAAAACCTTTATTCCAGTTTTAATAAATATAAGGGGACCAGGAGGAAAAAAATGACTAAGCTCTCAAATCAGCCAATGACGTGCAATCTCACCCATTCAGAGCTGAACCAGAAAAATAGCAAAATATAAATACAGTAGCTGGAAAATGTAGTACTAGGATGAGTCTTTGTGGAAGCATCTAGATTTTGGATCCGAACAACCTATTTTTCTTAAATGCTGAAATGGAACTAATATGGTAGTATTTCTGCTATTAATCCAAATATTGTTCTATACCAGTAATACTTTTCCCAGAATGGCTTGGCTACAGTTCCCCTGTAGTTCTATCCCAAAACAGAAGAGAGAGAAAACTGTAATCAATAATATATTTGCTTTCCCAACTCCCAACTTCTGCAACTAGGTGTGGTTTTGAACTTTGGAGGTAATGGTCTAACTGAAAAGGGATGAAATACTTCTTTACAGAGTCATATCTGTTGCTTCAAAATGTGATTAGTTCTTCCGATAGCTTGGAAGCCCTCTTGTTCATTCGTGCCCTGATGATACCCCTCCTGCTTTGTCTAACTGTTACAAGAGCTCAGATTTTGGAGTTCTTCAAGTTTCTGAAGAAGAAAAGTCATGATGCATTTCTTTATTCCAATTGCTTGTATATCACCCCAATCCACAGGATTCTAGGAAGTTTCCAATAACATGTAAATGTGAAATAAATAAATATACAAATATAAACAAAAATACAGCAATCAGTTGCAGCCCTTTCAAAACTGAGTTTTTGTAAATATGCTTAAAACCTGAAAGACAACGTGAATATCAAAAGTATGCTGGAGAAGTAACTAAGAACACCAGGATGTCAGATAGCCACAATCAGAATTCTTGGATATGGTTATCAAGACTATCACATTCATGTTAAAAGGGATTAACAAATTACTGTTATGTGCAGTAGATAAAGACGATTGTTTCAGTTTTTATTCTGCAGCAAAAATGTGTTGGTTCACCCCTGGAAACCCTATATAATGCCAGATCAGAGAGAATATTAAGATATGAATTATACTGGAAAAGGTAACATTAAATATTACTTTTTAAAATATTCATTCCCAAAATGTATAAATATCATTTATATTTTGTCAATTCTTTATCAGATGAGATGAGAACGTATATAATGGACAAATTATGTGTAATATTCTGCTTGAGTTATTATTTAACACTTTTAACAAGAAAAATTAAATGTCAATTTTATAACCATCTGGGATTGAGCATAAAACTGATTCTGTAGGCAGAATTAATGAATACTAGAGAGATCACCCTTTTCAACAAGTGTTAATGGAAAAATAAGTAAGTGGGACTGCGCATAAGTTCACTTTAAGGTCAAGCTGATCCACATGGAAGCAATACATTTTCTCATGGATATGTGTTTTGTTGAAGTTAGCATATGCTGTACATTCCATTTAATTACAGCTGGTATAAAATAACTTTAAAGAATAACGAAAAAGCCTTCCATGAAGTGTCAAGGGGCAACACAATCCTGTGGAATAAACAGCATGTGTTTATAAATAAAAGAACTTGCCAGACAATCTTGATTACTTATTGTGGCAGAGTTTTAATATTCCTGGACAATGGGAATGCCGACAATGAAAGATTCTGCGAGTTCATTAAAATAATTGATACAATCGCACTTCAAAATATTGATATTGGCATGGGTACAGACAATATCACATAGACCGAATATTGCCAGAGAAACTATAAACATAAGGTTAGAGCAAATAGCCTGCTGTCCAACTGAGCAAGGATCTCATAGAAGTGCCAGTTGACATGGCCTTACTGATCGGTTTCAGATGCAAAGTGCCTTTAATAATGTCAAAGTCTAATTAGGTTCTTAACAGAAACTAAAAAATGGGAAGAGAAGAAAACAAGGATAAAGATGAAAATTTACAAATGAGGGAACTAAATAGACCATAAAACAAAGGTATAGATTTTTTTTTAATGGGCTATGTTGCAATGGTTGGTTCTTCATTTAGTTGATTAACTCCTGAAGTTCCTGCCATTAGATTTAAAAATGGCCTTCAACAGATGGTGGTGAGGGTTTTAAGAGGAAGATGCAGTATAGAACTGTGCTAGTCTGGACCTTTTATACATTACTGAATCACAGGTAGAAAATTTTAAAACCAGCTACTAGGGAGCAATAGTGAAAGAGGGTTGTTTCTTTCCTGTCCATGCTTGGGACCTTCCCAAGTGCACCTGGTCATCAATGTGTAGCAGAGAATGATGAACTTGATGCATCTTTGGCCTGATCCAAAGGTGCAAGGGGATATTCTTGTGTTGCTGGTTAACAATTCCCTGGGGTTTTTGTGGCTCACAGCTCAGGGAGATGGAGAATACCACCAATGGTTGAATGCAATACAGGGACACCTCTGTCTTCTTGTGCTGTGCTAAGAATACACTAGGCCCCCTTATACATCAGCAAATGAGAGAGAGTGAAAAAGAGAAAGAGACAGACCCCAAAGGAGGACAAAGATATAAATATATAAATTTATATGCTAAAAAAAATATATGAAAATTTGGAAACATTTCAAATAGAAATGCAGTATATCTCAGCATATGACAAAGACACCACCATAGTGTGCAACCTGATCACCTGTGAATGAATTATGCCAGCTGTTCAGATGCTGTTGATGGACATCTTCAATGTTGTGCTCTTAAACTCAATCAGATCTGAATCAACAACCTTTTCAGCACAGATTATGATCTGTGAAGTAAGATTTTGGGCCACCCTGGCTGCAAACCATTGCTGAGAAGATGAAGAATGTTGCTTGAAAGCCTTAGCCAGCCTTACTCAACTCGGTATCCTCTAAGGAAGTTGGAACTGCGTCACACCCCAAATTCCCGGATCCCTAGATGGCTTGGCCAATGCAAATTTACTGAAAAGATACAGAATAAGACTTTTAAGATACCCCCAGTTGTGAAAAATCTTTTTATTCATGTTGATACAGAGTTGGGCTCAAATGCATTTTCTGTTTTGATGTGTTAGCCTGAAAGTTTGTGGTTACAGAGAAGGGATACTTGAAGAGGACCTGCCCCTGAGAATTGTTTTGACAGATGCAAGAATTGTCCCTTGAAAGCTTTCTGATTTTTTTTCAGCATTGCTATGTCATGAGGTAACACAGAAATTATGGCATCCTTCAAAGAGTGGCATTGCAAATATTAAATTAATTACAATGTCTAGAACCGGCCACTTATTCTGAGAAATGGTGTTATTACTGCTGGTTGCAGCCATCCAGCAGGGCAGCATTTAGGCTGAAAAAATACAGATGATGTCATACTGTAAGACATCAGAATTCCTATAAGATCTGACATACATCTTCACATGTTTAAATTATAGTTCATGGACAATGATTTTTTATTTTTTGACTGCTCAAAATTAGCCCCGTAGGCACAGAACTTGTCCAGAATCCAAAATGCATTAATTTTCCTGTCAGACCTCAAGAGAACATCAATTCCCACTTATTGTTTCAACCATAAGGGAACTCCTGCTGAACAGAATAAAGTAGTAAACCTCAAAACAGCAGGCAGAGCCAAGATGCTAGTCCTCTGGATATTGTTCCAGGCAACACATGTGGTTTAATTAAAGAATAGATATTTAGGAGATAAGCAAGTCCTTGTAGACCTGTCAGAAGTGATTTTAGTTTAATTACTATGCTGCTGTAATTTTATACCTTTTTAATTGGAATGGCTTCTTCCCAAAGGAACTTGAACTGGATTTTGAGTGAAATGTTAGGAATATTCCCTACCTCCCCTTTCAGAACTATAGCTCCACTTTTCATATGTTTCATATGTTTCTCTGAAAATGGAAATTCAAAACACTCATCAGAATAAGTGGATTGTGCTGAGTCACTGTTCCATGGCTTTAAATGGCTGGGTTTGTAGGTTTTTTTATGGCTTAGCATGTTGTATGTATAGTTTTTTTTTAACAGACAGAATAGGATTTACATCGCATTCATGCAAGTATACCCATCGCATATTCAAATTAAACTATGTTTGAAAACTGAGCAGATTTGTTTTAATGCAGGCATGAATTCTTCTTTCAGACAACTGTCTTACATTAACCTTGCCATCTTGTACAGACACTTTACAAAGTTTTGCAAAGTGCAAGAGGGTGATTTACCTACCATGGTAAATTTACAATCTAAAATTCTCCACGGGGGGAGAACAACAAAGGAAATGGTGAGAAGTGCAGGAAGGACTAAACCAGGAGATCAGATGCAACTGCTTACCTTGGTTATAGGTACAGTTTTTGTAATGGCAGTCTTCTCCTATCTGGTGGGTGTGTTCAGTTGTATTGGAATTCAGCTCCCAGAATTCTTGACCCCAGGGGATGGAGTGAAAATCTTCCTGGAAAACAGTAACATGAAGCTTGAGAAGAATTTGAAAAAAAATAAAAGAGGGCTTGGAAGGCTGTAAAAGAAAAGATAAGGAGGTTGTGCTGGGTTCAACAATGGCTAGGCTATCATCATAACAAAGGGAAGAACCCATAACCTGTTGTTCAACTCCAGTTTTCATCAGCCACAGTAAAATAGCTAGTGGACAGAGTTGATGGGAATTGCAGACAAGCAATATCTGGATAGTCATGATAGTCCATACAGTTAAAAGATGGACCAGCATTTCTCCAAGATGACAGATAGGAACAGCTATATTTTTAAAAGCTGTTTAGGGAGAAGGTACATAATTGGCAACAGAATGAACAACTGGAACAAAGAAGATGGAAAAGCAAAAACTAAAGTCAAGGTTATATACAGTATCTGAAAATAAGAGTAGACATGAATAGTTTTCAAAATAAAGGTACAAATTTTGCTTCGCCAACAAGAAAATATATAAAACTGTATGTGATCTTGATCACAATATCTGGTGTTTAAAGTATCTTTGTTCTCTAAATCTGTTTATTTTAATTGTAAAGACTAGGTATATTATTTGTTATTAAGCTGTGCCGGCAGTGTGGTGCTTATCATTATAATGTATCTGTCGTTATCTATCTGTTGTCAATCCTGTTTCTTTTACGTTTGGATTTTGGCAGCTTTTCACAGCCTAGTGCCCTCCAGATTTCTTAGTATGGTCAATACTGGCTAGGAATTTTGCAAGTTGCAGTTCCAACACATTTCAAACATGTATTGGGAATGTTGTTATAAGCAATAAAATCTGGAGCAATTTTTTTTAAAGACAAACTGTTAGAGTAAAAGAGATCTATTGACATTTTAATCACAGATTCTCAATTAGTTACTACTTCCCAGCTCATGTGGAAGAAAGTTGTATGTTGTTGGAAGACTTATGATGACATCAGCAATATGTTTTTAAAGGTATTGATCAGGTGCAAAAGAGGACAAACTTGCTGCATTTTAATAGGTCCATAAATGAGAAAATTTCAAGGGGTGTAGTGTCTATGACAACCTAAGCATTCTGAAATCCTGTCCTCTGCAACAGCTGAAGATATGGAAGCTTGATCTTCTTTTCTAACTTTAGAAAAAACAAGTTTAGAATGGAAAATGGTTTGGGAAGACCAGAGTTCAATTTTTGCTTCCATAAATTCTTCCTAACACCAGCATGCTAATCTATAACATTGGGATAATAGTGAACTGCTCTACAGTTCTTTGAAGATAAAGAAATTAAATCCCGAAGTGCTTCGTAAATGAGACAAGATATTAATAATGAGAGTTAACTGACAGATGGTGCTATAGTATAGGGCTGGCCCATGAACCAGAAAGTCCCTGACTAAAATCTCAGCTTGGTCATTAAGTAAGTCATTTGGTCTTAGAGCATATCTGTACGGTGCCCTTAAACTGCTCCTGTCCTGTGCTCATACCAGCTTTCCAGCTTAAGAAAATCCTGTCAAAGCCGAGACACGCTGATAACAGCTTGTAAAGTATTCAGTGGGCCACCATACATGTCCTCCCGTGGTTAATTTCCCTGTTGCTACGTCCGCCCACTTTTTGTTCTAGGGAAGCAATTGTTAATTGTATGTCTTCCTCTAGATGAGACTTCCTGGATGTATATACCTTACAAAGTTGAACTGAGTTTATATATACAAAATGAAAGCATCAAAATGCAGATGCAGGCAAGCAAAACAACCTGCTTTAACATAAAAAATCCTTTCTAGTTGCCCTGCTGGTCTCTAATGTTGGCCAAAAACATTTCCAATCACTATTTTTCTTTCCCTCAATTGCCTACTTTTTCCAGGACCTTAAAAAAAAAAAAAAGTCTTTGAGGGTTTTTAAAAAAAATCTTGCAATGTTTGGAACACGCAACTTTCTCTTTAAAGAGCAACTGTTATAACTACAGTATTGTGCTATTTTAAGACTCCTGATTAATATAGAAGACGTTAGAGACCATGGTAACTATTGATTGCTGAGGTGAGCCTGGAGGGAAGGAAAAGTGCACCAGCCCAGACGGGAGTGCTTGAGGTGACGTGAAGAAAAGAGTACTTTAAAACTGGAATAGGAAAATGTGTCCAGAAGTAGCATTTGAGGTTTGGGGGCGGGGGGGGGGGGTTAGTAGAAAGCTGAATTGCCTATTTGTGGCCTCTAAAAATGATTGCTGGTCAATTCTGGTGATGGGTCAAGTGGGTAGTGCAGATAAGCCCTTAGTCCTTCTGCTGTTCTGCAATATGGGAATGATAATATTGACCTATGTGGTGGTTTGTTGCAAGGGCTATTGAGATAATGACTGGTTACATGTTGGATTAAGCCTTAATATTGTTTGTTTGTTTTTGGCTCGTGTGATATGTGTATCAGGTCGTTCAGGTTTGTTCAAGCAACCGAGCGTTAAAAACCAAGGCTTAGTATTATGTGAGACCACAGTGATTGCATATAAACTTATCTGAAAGCTCAAAAATTTATAACTACAAGCTCTATGCAAGCTTACTTAAAATCCCTACTTTACTAAAGAGAATTATTTCCAGGATAATATGCGTAAGATTAAAAGCGTTCTGTTTAAGCAGCACTGTCAAGCCTAGGTGTACAAGAGTTAACAAAATGCTAATATTATCATTCAAATCAATGAACAAAACCTTTGGCTTATTCTCATCAAATCATTAAAACAAGCCTCTATTTGAGTTACTTTAGAAACTGCACGTTTTCATCCATAATTCGTAAACTGCCCTGAGTTGCTGGGAGTCAAGTGGCATGTACATTTAAAATAATGTCCATTACAAAAGGCCACACTGCTTGGATCTGCACATATACTACGCCGATACATTACAACATCTTAAGTTCTTAAGGAAGAACTCCATGTGAATGAAGGTCAACACCAGCTAAAGAACTGGCAGCTGTGATTTCATGTTGATGTGTATATAATAAGAAAAATAAAAAACACCAAATGAAGAATAGGCAAAGTATTACATGGTCAGTACGCAAAAAAAGAAAAAGAAAAAAAAACTAGCAGGCAAAGCAGATCACAAGACCTAGCAATGGTTAAGAGCAGGAAAGTTGAAGAAAGGGACAGAGGGGCTAATTCTGGCTGCATAAGACCAAGCTTTAAGAACAAATGCATATAAAGCCAGAATTGAGAAGACAGCAACAGACAGAAAATGCTGCCTCTGCAAAGAAGCTGAAGAAACAGTAGACACCTAGTCAGCTGCTGCAAGAAGATCGCACAGACTGACTACCAACAACGGCATGACAAAGTAGCAACAATGGTGCATTGGAATATCTTCAAGAAATGCCATTTGCCTGCAAGAAGAACTGGTGGGACCACAAAACAGACAAAGTAGTAGAAAGTGAAAAAGCTCAAGTGCTCTGGGACTTTAGAATTCAAACAGAGGAGCACCTGCCACACAACACCCCAGACTTAACATTGTTGATAAGAAAGACAAAAAAGTCTGGATAGTGGAGATCGCAATACCTGGAGACAGTAGAAGAGAAGAGAAAGAACTAGAAATCACAAAAATATAAAGACCTGCAAATAGAAATAGAATGACTATTGCAAAAGAAAGCAAAGATAGTACCAATAGTTACAGACGCCTTAGATGTAATCCCCAAACATCTGGAGCACCACTTGAAGACCATCAGCATTGACAAAATCACTATCAGTCAATCACAAAAGGCAGCTTTACTTGGAACAGCTTATATCCTGCGATGATACCTTTAACACCATCAAACAACAACATCTGCTTATCCCAGGTCCTTGGGAAGGACTCGATAGGTGGATAAAAATGCCAGATCCAATCTAAACATCTGGCTGACTGTGCAACCAACCATCATCATCATCATCATCATCATCATCATCATCATCATCATCATATTTCAGGACAGGCTGCATTTCCTCCAAACCTATCTCATATTCTTCCTATATCCCATCATCAAAGTGCCAAGAAATAGGTTCCCCCCCCCATTATGAAACTGAAATTGAAATACTAATGAAAAATATTAATTTTGAACACAATGTAACATTTTGACAGACCCTGGGCAGACCCTAGCCCCAGTCATCTGAAGATGCTATTATAATTTGAAATTTGAAATTATAGCCATAGGTGATAAATGCATCCAGAAATATTCTTGATATCTAAAAGATTCAGCTGCATTGTCAACAATGTATGAGTTATTTATTTAGCTGTTTTCTGATGCTAAAACAAATGTCTCATTAGTACCTTATTAACCCCACTCTTATGCAAGGCCTTGTTGGGCAACATACTACAATGAGATGTTGAAAAAGCAAAATTTTGCTAAATGCTCAGCAAATAGTCTGTACCAGCTGTGGGGGGTGGGGGGTGGGGGGTGGGGGGAACATGGATCATGCTAATTAGGATGGGTGTCCCCAAAGAGAGTGTCTGCCAAAATCTGCAAGTTTGTTGATACAAAAGGGTCAGGGCTTCAATCATAACTTTGTGCCCACCACCATGCAGATTCTGACCCCCTCTCTTGCGGATGCCCCAGCCAGCTAGGGACATTTTCCTGTGTAAGATAAAAGATAAAAGCTCCTCTTCCCACTCCCAAATATAGAAAGCACCCAGACCTAGAGTTGTTTCAAACTTTGGCTATGGCTGCCTTTGGTTGGCACCTTTAACCACTAGATAATCACCTTTTATAATTGTGTGTTGTGCTGGCTCATCTAATGTGGTGAGTCTGTGTTTCCAGATCAGAAAGGAATCAGGTCAAGTAAAACATGGTTAAGTAAAATATGAATAAGCACCCTGGGTGAAGTATTCTAATAGTATAGACTATATAGCACCCATTTGTTTTGTCATCAGGGATGTCGGGGGAGAGTCAAAAAAGTCCATGGCATCTACAACTGAATGTGCCACAATGCACTCAGGAAATGGGCAGCGCTTCTATTGTGTAGTTAGGAACCCATCATGACTTTTTTTACACTCTGGCAGGCATGAGCTTGACTTTTGGGACATCCCCTCTGTTGTCCTATATTCAATTGCTGTGTTAGGACAAGTAATTTACATTCACCCAATATCTCAGCTGGAACTAGATTTACCTAGAGCTGCCACATGCTGCTAAATGATTTATTCTTTAGCTCCTTCTTTCTATGTTTAAAAACTATACAGCACTGATGCATAACATGGATGATGCATTGCTTTCCATATGGCCCTTTGTCACATCTTAATGCTCTGGTGAGATCATCAGAAGCCATGAATGCTAAGGCTCTGCAGGAAAATCAACCGGGAGATGTGCAGCTAAAGATAGTGTCCAGATTTGCCAAGACCCTACTATCAGTTTGTTTCTGATTCAGTAAGGGATGAATGGTTGATGAGAAGAAAGATCAGAGATTGAAATCAGAAAGAAGTCTTCCAAAATGCAGACATATCACCTTAGTACAGGTTGCTCCACCAGACACACAGCAGATGTGTTAGACCGCTGTTTCTCAACCTTAGCAACTTTAAGATATGTGGACTTCAACTCCCAGAATTCTATGTTGGCTGGGGAATTCTGGGAGTTGAAGTCCACACATCTTAAAGTTGCCAAGGTAGAGAAACATTGTGTTAGACTACACATCTCAGAATCTTCAAGTAATACCCATGTGGAGGGTATGCTTCTTAACACCTATTAGCAGCCATTTCCCCCTTCTTGGAAGCCCAGCAGGTAGGAGCACCTGGGTTTGAATGATTGGCTATTTAGAATCTACACACATTCACCTGTTTTGCCAACTTGAAATTGTTACAACAATTGATAAGTGGTTATTTGGCAGTATGAATGAGTTTGTAAAATTCCTGGCCTGCAAGCAATGATAAATAAATAAATACACAGACAAAATGTGAAACAGAACTATCAGGTAAATTTGTATTGTATTAAATTTGATTTTAACTGATTCTGTACTTAGGCTTTTGGGAGTTAATTTCTAACTTGGCTGACACAATGAATACTGCATTCGTTTCTTGTTTTGCACCTCCATTCCTTGCCTACTACAGGCTCTGAGAGGATAAACAGCCCTGTTTAAAATGAGGGCTGAGTGAGCAGGTGGATGGTTGGAACAGCAACATTAGCTCTCCAATAGTAGAGAATATCTGTAGCTCAGGGTTGAACTGTGGAGTCCTTGGTGCCCTCTGTGCTTGGTTGTTTGCTTGCAGATGTTTCATTACCCAACTAGACAACATCATGATGTTATGTCTGCAATCTAACAGCCAAGCTCAGAGAGCACCAAGAATTCCACAACATTAGCTCTGCTGATGCCAACTAACACCCACTGGAAAAGGGTGCTTCCCCCATCTCCTCCCAGATGTATAGCAACAATTTTTCCCTTGTGTGTCTCATATCTTCCATTTCTGAGCGTATGATTGATTTGACCAGGGAAGAATTAAAGCAGAACCCCGTTTCACTATACTTATCTTAGATAGGAGACAGTAAAGGAGTCAAAATATTTTTTTGTTTAGATTTCACCTTAAAAGAGACCAGTCAATCTGCATATAAGAGGAAGTCTAAATCAGGAGCCCCAAAGGATGGAATGAATGGTAAATTCTCAGAGCTTAGATTTGGGCTCCTAGGTTTCTGTTCTACTAGCTACTCATGATTTATACTAAAGCTTTATACTAAAGATCCCATCTGCCCATCCTATCAGATCCAGCAGAAAAGGCATGCTATGAGTCCTGTCTGCTAGGGAGCTACATCTGGCAGGTCCCAGGAGGCGGGCCTTCTCTGCCTTGGGACCCTCCTTATGGCACATCCTCCCCCCCCCCCCCCAAGTGAGGCTGGCTCCATCCCTGTTGATTTTCCAGAAGTCCCTCAAAAACCTAGTTATGCCATCAGGCCTGGGGGCCTCAGGAGACTAGTGAGGTATTGAAGTGGCTCCATTGTTATTAATATCTGCTGTTCTCAGCCTTTGTGATTTTTAATTTTTTTAATAGTATTTTTTTAAATATTTTAAATGTTTTATAGTCTTGTTGTATGCTGCCCAGAGTCACTTTTTCGTGACATGGGTGGCCATGTAAACTTGCTGAATAAGTAAATAAAGCATTACAAAGTCATGATTTACATCGTCAGTGTTTGCATGAAAATTTTACAGTATCTAGCTAACTTTAGCAGGGCCAGAACTGGCTACTACTTATGCGGGAAGCCACCAGGAAACTCCAGGACTGTGGGTTAGTCTGGAAAATCAAAAGAAGGCAAAGATAAACCACTTCCATGTTATCCAGGAATTTACTTTTGCACCAAGAGGATCAGTGCACTAAAGTGCTTAGAGTGCTGCACTAAGAACTGGGGATCAGCAGGATTCAGCCCTCCTTCAGCCGTGAAGTCATTAGATAATTTTAGGCCAATCATTCTCACTGAACCTAGCCTACTTTACAAGATCCTTCTGACAAGTGAAATGGGAAAGGGCAGCCTCACCAAGTACCTCGGAGGAAGGCTGATATACGTATGTCATAAATCATTCCAATAAGTATGCATGCACACGTTACTAAAACAAAGTAAAAAACATTTCCCGCCCTGCACACTCCACAATTGGCTTTTATGCATGTATAGCTACTTTGGATTTTCAGTCCTAGCTCCAGCCTCAGCTCTTCCTTTTCCTAGACCATGGTGACTCAGTGGTTTGTAGATCTCACACACAGGCAGTATACTGCATTTGAGTTATTATGGGCCTAGCATAGGCAGCTGGTCGTCCATTCCCTGTATAGATTGCATAGGTAGCAGTCACAGAAAATCCAAATGAAAGCTAAGGCATTTTCTTAAACTAAATCAAAATGCAGAGATAGTTATGATAGCCAGCAGGCGCAACTGTTGGCAAAGAAAAAATAAATAAATAAAACAATTGGGCTTGGATCTGAGGCAGTTATAGCTTTCCAGACAAAATCTCAAGACTTAATGACTTTGGGCTATATTCAGGATCATTCAAGACACAGCAAACAATAGGTGTGTCCCAATTAGTGAACAAAAACCTGGATGAGTTATTTGATTGCATACAAGAACTAGAGTCTAGAAATAAAAGAGGGTTGTCAGAAAATTACTGTCGCTGTCAAATTGCCATGAACTCTGGTGACCTGGACAGATGTGCTAATGCTTCACAATTGGGTTATTTTTCCAAAGACGGCTCTAAATTGGCCAATGCAAAGGATTGCTTTTGTGGGTTTATTGGCAAGGTGGTGGCTCTTAATTTGATAGGCAATGCATGATTTCACTTCCTGAAATTTAATCAGGCACCTCTTCTTAATCCAATTATTCATGCAAGCAAACAAAGCAATCAAGTCTGTATTGTCCCTGATCGTCTCTCCAACTTCTCCTGCTCTACCACCTTCCTCCAAAACAAAGTGGAGCCTAAACTGAAGTCTTAAGCCCAAGTCTCTTGGAAATGTGATACTAAGGCACCAAAGTATACATGTTCACAAATCCAACACACTTGAAGTCTTCTGTAACAACTCTTAACTGAGGCATTATAACAGCTGGGCAGTAACTATGTTCTAATGTTCAAACTGAACAAGGAGTTTGGTTAAGCAGCAATGAAGGCCAAGTGCAAAGAAAGGGGCATAACCTCAAAGTTGATCTCTTGACGAGTTTGGCTACTGTCATCTATTTAAAACTGCTTTTTAGTCTGACAATATACAGTACAATTTTCTTTTTCCTATCACATGGAAGAGACCACCCAAAGAATGGCAATGGCCTCTGTTTCCCAGGCCCACTAAAGACAGCCATATTTCAATATATCCCTTCCAAATCCCTTCTCTGACTCATTCTTAGGAACATAGAAAATGATTTGGGATTGAATTTCATTATTGACCCATCTAGCTCAGAGGTGACCAATCTGTGGCCCCAGGGGCTGCATGCAGGCTCCTATTCTATTTTGAGGCCCTGAAACCTCTTTCAACAGATTGTAGAATTTTGGCAAAGAGATCAGCAAAACCTGGTGCAGTTACTTGCCTTTTTGAGGCAGGAAATCTATGTCAAATGCAGGGTAAGCTGTTCAATAGACTTAACATTGTTTTAAAGAAAAATCCAAATATCCTTCCCTCCCCTCAAAATAGGAAGACCAAACTCCTTAATGTTAACTGTGGTTTCCTAGAACTATAAGACTGCCCATCCCTGCTCTGGCTCTTCAGCAACCTAGTGCCCTCCAGAGGCTACAACTTCTAATACCCCAATGGCCACGCTGGCTGAGAATGATAAGAACTGAAAGTCCAAGAGATCTGAAAAATGATAGTCTGCATTGACAGATATTGGCTTTCTGAGCATTTGAGACAAAATCTAATCCCTTATTTATTTGCTAGATTTATATCTTGCTTTTTTCCCATTAGGTGAGGGCAGCATACATAGCACTCCTCCCTCCAATGTTTCTCTATGACAACAACTCTGTGACAATGAATGGCTGGCTCAGAATCACCCAGTTAGCTTCCGTGGTTGATGGTGGACTTTGATCTCCCTAGTCCAGCCCCTTACTGTTATACCATACACAGATATCAAGCAAGATGTACCAGCATAGCCCAGAAACTTTGTTTAGTTCTTTTGAACAAACAATACCTTTCCACAAATGATGTCAGCACATAAAGAGGCCTTCTAGTGAGTCAGGCCCTTGGTTCATCTCTAGTATTCTGACTTATGTTAGCTCTCTTACTGTGTTTAGCAGCTTTGTGTTGGATTTAATCTCTTTATGGAGCTAAGGGAGGAATATAGAAGATCTAAAGACTCTTTGTGGGCTTCCAGATGGAGTTCTCCTAACACCACCATCCAAAATGCACGTGTGTGAACACAGACACAAATACATGATTAGAAGCAGTAAGAAAACGCAGGGAAGTTGGAAGCAGAATCTGTCACTCCTAGACTCTCCTCCCCACCTGTGTAATAATCAGTAAAAGAGGTAGGGCGATTGTACTCTTCACCTGGAAGAACCTTTTGACTGAGAAAAGACAGTGTTCTTCTTGACATTACTATTTAAATAATGTCTTTAAAAAATTATTCTTTCTATTGAATTAGGGATGAAAATTAGTTCCAGAAAGCAATGGTGTAACTAAGTGGATCTGAACTTAATGGGTTTACCAGGAATTGGTGATTAGGTGATGTTTAATGGCTGCTGGTTATATAGCTAAGATTGCAATATCCATACGTAAGTGGTAGGATTCAGGAATGTAAAGGCTTGTTACATATATAACAATTTGTTAGCAACCTCCTATCCAAGGGAACAAGACAAAATGAGGACTGATCGTTTTCAGTGAGCATCGAATAAGCTACACTTTTAAAACTACAGTTTCTTAAATGTGCCATAACTGGCTGAGTTCACATATTGTGCTAAGTCGTACACCTTGATTTATTTATTTATTAAATTTATATGGCTGCCCATCTCACCCTTGTGACTCTGAGTGGCACACACAAATAAAAACACAAATCCAAACAATTAATGTAATTAAAACAAAACCATTAAAATACAGTTAAAACAGTTAAAAATTGAGAGAGAGCATTCTAAACTTACACATAATACAGCCATTTAACGGGTTCCACATTTCCATGGCAGCCCCAGGCCGATGGCAGAACCAAGTTTTAAGGGTCTTCTGGAAGGCCAATAGGCTTGAGGCCAATCTCACCTCAGGGAGGAATGATGTTCCAGAGCAGTGTTTCTCACCCTTAGCAACTTGAAGATGTGGGGACTTCAACTCCCAGAATTCCCCAGCCAGCATGCTGGCTGGGGAATTCTGGAAGTTGAAGTCCACACACCTTAAAGTTGCTAAGCGTGAGAGACACTGTTCCAGAGCGCAGGAGCCACAGTAGAAAAGGCTCTTCTCCTGGGTCCCACCAAACAAAGCTCCTTGGCCGACAGGACCCACAGCATGTTCCTCCTGCCAGACCTCATGGGACAGGTAAATGAATGAATAACCATAATGCCTGGGTTCTCAAACATGATAAGCCAATAATATCCCAGCAGACAGTTAATTCCTTTGCAAAATGTGCTAAGATACAGCTGTCAGACCTGGGCTCCAAAAATGCAGAAAGCTCCAATTTTTTGCTGCTGTCTAGTGACTATCTGAAGTTTTGCAGCCCTGTCTTAGCACACTGTGTTAACCAATTCCTTCCCTGATTGTTGGGGAAGGGCAGGATGAGGGGAGGACATTGAGACTAGAGGGGAAGGAGAATAGGACAAGACAGCCAGACTCTGAAATGTGGTGTTTCACTCTGCAACATAAATGTAAGAGAAGGGGAAAATGATTAAATGCACAGGGAATACTCACATTAACTACATTTAATTAATTTTAATAAAACATAAATATATCTTAAATAAAAAATTAGTTTTTGTTCTTATCCTGCCCATTCTCTGTTCTGTCCCTACCCCCATCCATTAAGTTTGTGTAGGGTAAACTGTATTTCCTTTACTTACTTTTGATCAGCGTTGCTGAACAATTCCAGATTCTAATTGTGAGAAGGGTAACAACATCACTGCTCTTTTACCAGTGATAGTTGGTAAACCTATCTCTTCTAATTGAGGAATATGATGGCTTTAACTTTCCTTAGAAAATATTTCAGATATTGCTTTTACCCCTAATGAACCCTGCTGAAGAAGCTGCAGCTACATGGCTAGTCCTTTCCAATGTGGGAAGATAAAATAGCCAAAACGTGACCATACAAACAGACTTTTATAAAGCAGCAAGATGTATGGTTTGCTAGAAGCCAGTTTCCAGTTGGCAATAGTATTTGTAAAAAGGATCTTGGCATTTTAACTGATCACAAACTGAATATGTCAACAAATGCAATTTTAGGCTACATCGCTAGAAATATAATTTTCAGATCAAGGGGAGCTATATTGGGCATACATCACCTGCGGTATCTAATCCAGTTCTGGACACTACAGAGGATTAAGATAAAGACAGGCAAAAGATTATCAGTGGAATGGAAATTAAGTCCTGTAAGGAGAGATTGAAAGAACTGTATATGTTTAACCTTGAGCAAAGATGACTCAGGAGGTTCATAGTAACATCTGAAGAGTTCATACAAAGGAAGGCTATGACTTGTTCATTATTGTTGTAGAATGCAGAATAATGATCTTCAATAATAAAAATGCAGATTCTAGTTGGATATTAGGAATAATGTCCTAAAATAAGAGCAGAGCAACAATGGAACCAATAACCTCAAGATATTGTTTGGATGTATTCTGCTTGGGAAACCAGAATTGAATTTATGCACTAAAGTGAAGGTTGGACTTGATGCAACCTTCTAATTATCTGATGGCACATTGGAGAGAGGGTAAGTCCCAGTGGATTCAGTGCAACCTTTTGCTGAATTAATATGCTTAGGACCACCCTGCCAGGCTGCAATCCTAAATTTATTTACTCAGAAGTAAATTCCAAAGTGTTCATGAGGACTGACTCTTTAGCTAATGTGCTTGTGCTTGCGCTTGCAACTTCAGTCAGTTCTGCCTTTAGCGACTCTGCAGCGGGTGCCAGCATTTGTTATTTTCCCATCCTCATGCACTGAGTGAGAAGAGAAAGCTCAGGAAAAACACTCCCGCCTCCTCATACATAAACAGGAATATCAATCTGCTAGTTTGGAATCAGTGTTCTAACATTTCCTTATCAGACTGTGATCAGGCACCTGTCATATAAATGCTTGAAAAACTCTGATTCAGCCACAAAAAAACCCAACATTTAAATCCTTAATCCTCTACTGTGACACTCAGTTTTGCTACTGTGCTCCATACTGTGCAATTCTTGGTGGCTTCAGTTGGCTTGTTTATATCCCACAAGACTCACAGAAGCAAGATGTGACGTTTTTTAATAGGATCTGTCTTTACGTACTTGCAAGATTGCCTTTGTGTTCATAATATGTGCACACAGTGCCTATTCTCTCAGCTGACTTGTAAGCACTATATGTTCTGAAACTTCTAGGAAGCATAGTTCATCTAGTCCTGTTTCCTCTGAGTCATGTCTAGTAGTTGCAAAGCTGCTGCACACAGCATTCTGCTGGCTTTTGTGACTAAAGAGGGAAAGTAATTGATCAGTAAAGGCCAATAAAGATGTACAGAAGTGACAATTATTTGATTCCAGTCAGTGGGTAGCATTTCACGGTATATTAAACTTATTTGCATCCTGCGCTCGTAAGCCTGGCTGGATTCACATATCACATTATTTTAAATAATGGCTGGGTTCACATAATATTCTAATCCAAAACCAAACATGTAGTATGTATACCCAGCACTATGATTTATAAACTCTAGGCTATGATTTAGTTTGATTTTAACTCAGGCTTTCCTGTATGAAATTTAACCTAGTTTATTCTGGTTTGTGGCTAAACCAACTATGGCTCACTACAATGAGTAATCCAAATCTATATTTTCTAGTCTTCTTCCACATAATTGGCAAGGTCTGCATGAAGAGGAATGCCCTTTGAAATGCCACAAAGGATTAATAAGTGGGTTATCTTAGATGAGTGTTCCCAACTTGATGTTCTCTGGATGTGTAGGAACTACAACTCCCAGAATTCTCCATCAGGTCTGAAGGGTACCCATAGGGAAAGGCTGTCCTCATAACAGTGACCTACAATGTGCAAGATCTGTATGGCATAGTTAGGTAGGAGTGCTGGGAGTTATAGTTCAGTGCTGTATGAAGAAACACAACTTTTATCCCTGTTCTAGACAATATAGAGAGTAAGAGGGGAAACTCTGCAATTCTGTCTTTAGCCTGCAGTACCTAGCCAAGTGTGGCTGATCAAACTGGTTAATACTTGGATGAGAAATCACCAGGAATTTCCAGGGCTGTAGACCAGACTGGGAAGTTGGAAAAAAAAATCCATTTATGTACTATTGTCAATGTATTTACCAGACGTTCCTTATTCTATTATAATAGTACATCATAACCTGGATCTCTTCTCTAGCATTAGCCAGAATAAAATCTTAAAAGACTTTGTATTAACAGTACAGAACATAAAGTAATAATAGAATGCTTCACCATCTTTTCAAGATGCACGGATGCATTTTCCCTGAGCATCCCGTGTAACAGCCGCTGATATCATCCTCTAATCCCTCATCTAGTCCCTTATATAGAGAAATGTGCTGTGCTATGCGTGAATAAATTATTACCATAATGAAATAAAGTAAAAATGGAGCTGTACATTTCCAGGAGAAGGAAACATAGTGTGAAGAACATTGATTGTGGGCCAACACAAAAAGCAAAAAAAAAAAGTGACAAAATATATTGCTGTAGGCACACCTTCAGAGTTGAGACCAATCCGAGCAATCTCACAGGGTGTGAGTATGTGGCACCTGGTGCTTGTCCTTCACTTACCTTGTGTGAATTTCTTACGCATAATGAAGTTTCAGAAGAACATCAAAAGGAGTATTTAGTTACCTCTGTTCTCATGGTGTATGACTCTCAGTTCCTCTGGTATTAATTCCAGTGGAGCTTGGAGAAAAGTCAAATATGTGAACTTGGTTTTAACTTGTAGCATCTCTATAATTATGTCATGTTTGTTTCGCCCTCAAAGGAGCTCCAGCTGTTGAGACTTCCAAGACTTTTCTAGAACACAAAAAGCTAGAAAAACCTCAAGTGGTTGTCCAAAAACTCAAACTAATTTGGTTTTAAAAAATTGACGGTGTGTGTGAATTAAAAAGAAGCAACAAAAGAATAGAGCAAACTTGACTGAGGACCATTATTAAGCTTCATAATGACTGGTTCTATTTCTGATAAGTCTGTCTGCTAATACAAATCAAACACAATCCTCCAGAGGTCAGTAGCTTGCAGAAATAAGCCCCAATATGCGGATCACACATCATGCTAAGCCATGTTTCTTTGACCATGATTTGAGTACATCACAATGGCTGGATTCACACATGCTAAGTCAAAATGTGGTTTGCTTTTGTATATTCTGTGAATCCAGGTAGTATGGTTTACAAATCATGAATTATGATTTGTGTTATACAAACCCAGACAACTATGGCTTAATAGAATCAGATATAAAACTGGCCATTTCAGCCAAAATGTCAATCCCACTGTACAGTGCAGAAATCAAAATGAAAGCATCCTAGTCTGATGACTGTCTAGCCTCTGCTTCAACAAATCCAGTAAAGGGGAGCTCACCACCTCTACATGTTATTGCTCCACTGTTAAACTAATCTTATTGCTAACAAGCTTTTATAATCTTGAATGTGAATCCACCTTTCTGTATCTTAAATTCTTTATTCCATGTTTACACTCTGAAAGAAAAGTATATGACATCCTTTCAAATATCATATCCACCCTCCAGGGGTGTCTATAAGGATGGGAGATTCCATACGATCAAGAGGGTAGCCACTGCAGCATGCCTGAAGCTCCACTCTTTTTTCACGAGCACTGCGTGTACAACCAGTCTGTGATGGCACAATTGCCGCTACTATCTTGATTTTTTGGCCAATCTCCATGGAAGATGCTCCTGCTCTCTGAGTCAATTTTTCAAAGGCTAAACAGGCCCAGCTCCTTCACATTTATCTTCACGGGACTTAATTTCTATCCCTTTGATCATTCATGACGCATTCTGTGAATCTGTTAATTAATCTGTTCCAGTTTCTCTGAACCTTTCTTAAAGTATCGAGCCCAGAACTGGACAGAATATTTAAATTAAAGTCTGATCAAATGAAATGAAACAATTACATGATTTGGAAATAAACTTCTGTGAATGCATTTTTGGCCACATTTTTTGCAGGCTCACATTCCATTTGCAATATTGTGAGGTGGTTTTTTTTGCCCAGCCAGGTATTCCCCATCTTATACTGGTCATTAAATTTTTATTTTTTAAGTGAAGAAGTGAAGGCTTAGTCTACAAACAAACCTTGAGTTAGGGTGGATTTGCACGACACCCTAAGCTAATATGCAATTGGCTAGTTTGTCTCAGTCTGTTGTATGGACCCAGCCAGCGTGGTTAATTTATGAATCAGTATGTATGCGAATCTAACCAAGTAGCTTCATTCATTAAGGTAAATTATGAGCTATTAATATACTGTATAAACCCTGTGGATGAATTAGCACAGTGAACAATGTACAGTTTATGGAAAGTGGAAGATAATGGATTTCACTACTCCTCCACTGATATTCTGCACCTGCCTCTAATTAGTGGCTCAAGCAAATGATAAATTAGGACCCACAAGCTTGATATCTGCCTATTTGTGGTTAAAACAAAGCACAGGTTTCTTTTTACTTAGCTGTGTTAAATTAACCTTATTTTCTGCATTTGCAGCAAATCATGAACCATGCTGGCTGGTTTTGCATAACACCAGAAGTTAAACTATGGTTAGGCTTGTGCTTATCACATGAACATAGTCACAACATCCCAGTTAAATCTCATTTAAAATTTGGAACATTGTCATAATTTCACTGAATGATAATGATTTAAAACTATTTTTTCCTCAGGGAATTGTACCTAGTTTTGGGATTGTTTTTAGTAGTGAAAAAGTAGGATTAAAAACTTCATAAATTTTAAATGGGTGTTAAGTGACATACTTAATTCCTGATTTAAATATAAATTGATAGATAATTCAGCGCACTCAGCATGGTGTTCTTTCTATTACTGCTGATACCCAAAAAGCAGTATTTCCATTAAAAAAAAAATTACAAAGCAAATATCTTCATTCTTGACATGTTAGTGCTCATGTGACTAAGCAAACATTTGGATGTTTGTCTGTAAAGTCCCACTGAAAATCAGAAAAAGATTCTTAGCCCAAAGCAAGCTTTCAGGTCAAATACATACCATGTTTTGAGCAATAGTACCCTAAATCCAGCTTCCATTCACCCTGGGGTTAATATGCAGTCCGGTGCCCATTTTCCATCATCAAAGAGAAGAAAGGAGTTTCTAAACTCTAGACAGCCGAAGACAAGGTTATTCAGCAATTTCTGGTATTTGTAGTTAAGGCACAAATAGCAAGATATATAATGGGAGCAAAGTGTCCAGTGTTTCTCAAACTTGGCAACTTTAAGACGTGTGTTTATGAAGATTCTCAGTCATCCAGGTGGGATTGTCTGGAGGTTGAGTCATGGCAACTGGACTTCTTTTCTTTTTGGTTAGAGACATTTCGCTACTTGTCCAAGCAGCTTCTTCAGTCTAAAAAAGTTGGTTAGGGGGACTCCATAAAAGTCTTCCAGGGTGGCTGTGTTTCTTACTAGCATGATAGGCTCATTGAAGGGACAATAGGAGATGTGATTAGTAGAGTCTTTGAGATGTAGATGTCTTACTCCTAATCCCTCACTCATCCTCAGGGGGATGTTACTCCACATGTCTTAAAGGTGCCAAGTTTGAGAAACACTGGAACTAAGAATCTCCTTTAAGAATCTAAATGGGTACAATTTCTCTAATTGTTACAATGTTCTAATACAGCTTTACCCAATCTGGCCATTTAATACTTGAAGAGGGATTTTGCATCTAGGGATTCAGTTCCTTCCTACAATTTAGGTGGTATTACATAACTTGCCTTTAATATAATTTTACCCAGTTCATCACTCAGAGTTAATATAATGTCTTTCAGGTGCCATTGTTTCATGCAGGAAAACACTCCCTTAATTTTTGGATCTTACAAATATACAAAGTTTTTTTATACTTTCTATGCTGTTTTACATCTCACTTTTCACTGACCACTGTAAAGTTTTATGTACGACACACTTAGTAGTTTAATAATTTAGCATTTTATTCAGAGAGTAGTTTTATAATTTAGTCAATTTGTATTCTACCACTTGTAATGTAATGGTTTGTCCTTTCAACCATGTTATTCATTTCTATTAATCATTCAAAAATGTCTATGTATTTGAGTCTTGTAACCTTTTTTCCCAGAATTGTATAACATACTGATCAGTGGCTATATGTAATAAAGATATTATTCCTATTATTCAACTTTAAATATGAAGACCATCAATGGCTGTGTTTGTATGACACTTTAAACCACAGTAACAAGTCATCCAAATGTTAGCTTAATATGTTGTTTGAATCCCTCCCATGTGGTTCATTTTCTGACTCAGTTGCTATGAAAACCCAAATAGTTGGGGTTAACTGATTAAATCATAGTTAAAATGGAAAACATTCATGTTTGTTTTGTTTTAATTCTTCTCTGCAAGGCCAAGAACTTCTGAATTCTGCCCCAAAAAGGAGACAAATGTATTAATTATTTTTTCTGGAGTGGAAGTCAATCATAGTTTCCTTGTCTCAATATCTTCAGGGTAACCTGAACCTGCAGAACGTAGGGTCATTAGTTCACTCAATTCTTTTAGATTCAGCGCCAGTTTTACTGCAGCTCTCTATAGCTAATTAGCAGGAGGGGTACTAGAAGTGATTTTTTTTTTCTGTAGAAGTCCAAGCCACATAAATGCGTTCACTTTGTGTTGGAGAAGAAGCCTTATTTCTCCTTATACTGCCAAGATGTGTCAACTACTTTTGTCTTAAGTCCCTCCTTTACAGTGGCCCAGCAAAATAAGCCTCAGTCTATTCATTGATCTCTGGCCAGTCGTTTTGATGCATTGGTAAGGATATTTTGACTCCACTGTTTTACAATAACAACAACAAAATAGCTCATGAAAGTCCCTCATCATCATTATCATCATGGCAGCAGCTTGGGTTAATCAGATAATTTTTATGCCCATGTACTGGAGGGATTCTGAGACCCATTTTATATTGATACTCAAAACAAAACCTGAACCTCAGAATTCTGTAGTTCTACAGAACTATTGGTGGATCATGGGGTTCTGAGAACCCTCAAATGTTAAATAGTTCCCTCAAACCTAAGATCTATTCTTAGTGGTTCTACAAAACTGTTAAAGATTTTAGAAGCATTGTCTTTTATTTGACTGTTGCTTTACACCTCTATTTCCTTTTATCCCAGAGTGCTCTCTACAAGGTCTTCTGCAAGTCCATTGAAACAATTGACACAGGAAAAATAATTAAGTGTCTGCCAGTCAGGGCTGGAAACATATCGGCAAAAATCTAGGAAAGGAGTTGCAATTCCAAATACAGCTATCAGAGAATGATTTCATTAAAACTTATTTTTAAGTAAGCATGCATAGAATTGTGCAGAAAATGTGTAAGATAGACAGATGCTGGAGATTATTTTTTTCTAGGGTACAAGTTTTCCAATACTTTTAATTCTGTAGAAGGGATGTTGTCAGGTACAGACTATAACACAGGAGTTAAAAAAGGTAACTTTATCAACATTTTAAAGACATACACCTATTAGGGTAGAAAAAAAACATACATTCCTATAGTAGTATTGAGTATGCACTTATTTCTAAAATTGGTACAAGACCTATTTTTCCCCACAACAGCAACAAACCAGTGAGATAAGTTGGGCTGATAGAAAGTCACTGGCCCAAAATCACTCAGTGAATTTCCAGGGCTGAAGGTAGACTAGAACTTGGGGTCCTGTTCCTAGTCCAACATCTTAACAACTATGCCACATTGGCTCTCATGTGCCTTCTTGAACATCTGGTCATTTTAATGTGCTTGCATTTTAAAGCGATGTAATCCCTATTTGAGAAACCATCTGATGGGTACAAAACACTGTTGATAAGCGGCATACATTCAGTTATCACAGTAGAAAACACTATGTATGTACAAAAACACTATACAGAGGGTGTTAGATGGGTGTCACTTGGCTATACCATTGTCTTTTTACAGAATTATGAGTTCTGCATGATATACAGGAGTGCGCTGTTTGATTTCAGAAAAGTTATGTGAAAAAAACCTGAGTTTCTTCCAAGAAGAAAGATAGGATGAAATGTACATAATAAGAGTAATAGCAAGGAGTACAAAAGTATGCAACACTGCTTGCTCTCATAGTATGAGAACATTTAACTTGAAAACTCAGCTAAAAATTGCTTTAAAATGAGGTCTAATATTCCCTTAAATCAGCAATGAGTATGAATATGAGAAAGATAAGGCAAACAAGAATATAAACTTAAGATTTCTGGCTCTACTCCTCTTCCTAATCTCCCACACAGCTTTACAGATGTTTCTTATTTTAAAAAAGCATTTTCTTCCTCCTTACATCACAAGTCTTGAGGAACTTAACAGATGCCCCTTATTTCTGTAATTCCACAGAATACTGTATCATGCTGTAATGCCAACAATCTTCATACAGCATCAGTATGAGCCTCTTTGTTCAAATAGTGTTAATGTGGATTTTTTAAAAAGATGATGGAAATTTTAAACTGAAAGTATATTCTAATCAATGAGCTTAACATGGTTCAATTAAAAATATCAGGAATGCAAGACTAGGTTTATTTTACATACTAACATATAAATTCTGATTTGTCATTGGTGTAAGAAACCTTAATGACTTTATTTATTTAAATTTGTTATAGCCACCCAAGTTTGACGGACTCATAGTTACAATTTGTTTACCCATGGCTGATTGAATAAACCACAATTGGATGAGTTTACCTGACTCACAAGCAAGAAACCATGGTTTGCAAGCCACGATGGCTAGATTCATACAACAAACTTTGTCAGAACAAAATAAATTGCATTATAATATGTGAATCAGGTCAATATATTTTTCCATTTCTTTCTCACTTTGCTTTCATGACAACTTCTTTATTTCACTTTAAACACTGAGTCACTGCATTTTTTGAGACACATGATTTCAGGCTATATATTTTGAGAAATCTCAGAGCTGTAGGCTAGACAGGAAACACACACACACAGACAGACAGAGGTATCTCCTAGAAGAATCACAAACTTGCTAACCACATTTTGGCCTAGCATGTTGTGCAAATCCATCTAGTTCATGGTTCAGTGTGTTGCAAGAAACAAACATTAATCTCATAAGTCAGTTAAATTCAGGTGATTCCAGCAGGGTATGGTCAAAACAGTCAAGATGGTGGCTGCAATGGTGTGACCAAATCTCCACCTGCTTTTCTGTGTGGATTGCAAAATGAGCAGAGGTTCAGTTTCATGTTGTGGACACCATGTTGACTGTTTTGACCATACCTTGAGGACACCCCTGGATTCCAGCCAAATGCTTCCTCACACCATCAAACTAATGGCTGTGGCTGGTTCCCGACATTATACTAAACCATACTATAATGTGGCTGTGTTTTAGCCTGTAGACAGGGATCTAACCCTTGTGCTTCATAGCTTTTGTTGTTGTTCAGTCGTTAAGTCGTGTCCGACTCTTCGTGACCCCATGAACCATATTGCGCCAGGCCTTCCTATCTTTCACTGCCTCCCTGAGTTTGCTCAATATCATGCTCATTGCTTCAGTGATGCTATCTAGCCATCTCATCCTCTGCCGTCCTCTTCTCCTTTTGCCTTCCATCTTTCCCAGCATCAGGGTCTTTTCCAAAGAGTCCTCTCTTCGCATTAGGTGACCAAAATATCTGAGCTTGAGCTTCATTATCAATCCTTCCAATGAGCAATCAGAGTTGATTTCCTTTAAGATTGACTGGTTTGACCTCCTAGCAGTCCAGGGGACTCTTAAGAGTCTTCTCCAGCACCACAGTTCAAAGGCATCAATTCTTCGGCGTTCAGCCTTCTTTATGGTCCAGCTCTCACAGCCATACATTACTACTGGAAAAACCATAGCTTTGACTATGCGGATCTTTGTCGGCAAGGTGATGTCTCTGCTTTTTAATATGCTATCTAGGTTTGCCATAGCTTTCCTCCCAAGGAGCAAGCGTCTCTTAATTTCATGGCTGCAGTCTCCATCTGCGGTGATCTTGGAGCCCAAATAAATGAAGTCTGTTACTGCTTCCATTTCTACCCCTTCTATTTGCCAGGGATTGATGGGTCCAGATGCCATGATCTTAGTTTTTTTAATGTTGAGTTTCAAGCCAGCTTTCGCACTCTCCTCTTTCACCCTCATCAAGAGGCTCTTTAGTTCTTCTTCACTTTCTGCCATTAGGGTGGTATCGTCTGCATATCTGAGGTTATTGATGTTTCTCCCTGCAATCTTAATTCCGGCTTGTGATTCTTCCAGCCTGGCATTTCTCATGATGTACTCTGCATATAGGTTAAATAAGCAGGGTGACAGGATACAGCCTTGTCGTACTCCTTTCCCTATTTGGAACCAATCGGTTGTTCCATGACCGGTTCTAACTGTTGCTTCTTGGCCCGCATACAGATTTCTCAGGAGACAGGTAAGGTGGTCTGGTATCCCAATCTCTCCAAGAATTTGCCACAGCTTGTTGTGATCCACACAATCAAAGCTTCATAGCTTTAACTCAAAATTAAAAATAGCTGTCCTGTTCCTTCTTCCTTTTTAAAGAAAACGGCAGAAGGAGTGGTAAGAAAGTACGGGTTACTGAGATACTTGTTCTTTGCATCTCTCATAAAATGCCAAGCGCAGAAAGAGTAAAATTTATAAAAGCTCTGCCTGGAAATACAACTCCAGACCTGTTTTGTATTACAGGTGGTCCCCAGTTTAAGAATGAGTTCCATTCATACACAGTTGTATGAACGTGGCAACATATCCAGTGAATGCTTTGGCTGGAAGCATCTTCTCTCTCTCCTGTCTTGGACTGGAGCTGGATCTTACTTAGGCTGTGTTCAAAGCATACTGCACTTATTTGGGAGCAAGACCCCATGACCTCAGTAAAACTGCCTTCTCAGGAAACTGACACAAGATCTGGCTTGTTCCTGGTTGACTTCTCCAATTCAGTTTCACAATCAGAGTTGCCAACGTTTCACCCAGCTCTTCCCCTTGTGCCCTTAGCAATTTCATGGAGTCTGACTAAATATTTTTACAGTTTTGATGGATTCCAGATGAAACACCACTGAGGTTCCTTCTTAATCAACTCGATCTACGGTACAAGTATATATTAATTTAAAAAACGTGCCGGGTTAGGGAGTGGAGGATTATGGGAAAGCGGTTGTTTTAGTAACATTGAGATCAAATGATAGGAAAAAACCGTTTTTAATTTGTTTTAATTTGCAAAGGGTTTCTGTCTCAGTCCTGCGAGTCCAAAGACTCGATAATCAGGGATAAAAATATAATAATATGAACACTAAAATAACATCCCCTTTCTTTCCTCTGAAAAACAAAACTCAAGCCGACGACCGCGCCCACCCCCCACCTCGGAATTCTGCAGTCTCGTTTGTGGGCGGGGCTAGCGGTGTGGATTAAAATGAGGGGCGGGGCTACAAAGCACGCCGGCCGGTCTAGATTCCCCTCCGCAGGGGAAGGGGCGGGGCTTGTGCCTCGGCTTCCATTTCTGGGTGGAGCCTCGCCGCAAAACTTGAGTAGTCTTGGCCTCGGGGTGGGCGGGGCCAGCCGTGCCGCTGTCTGCCGCACTCGCGCTGGCTCTGGCTGCGCTCGACCGGCCGCTGGCGCTGGCCGTTTCCGCGGCGGCGGCGCTTTTTGCGCGCTCCTCGTTGCGCCGTTGCCTCAGTTCTCCATGAGAGCCGCGCGGAGGGGCTCCGGGGAGGGCGGCCGCCTTTCGCCCTGGGTCGAGTCCGAGCCTGGGATGACCTCAGGCTTGCTTTGGGCTGTCTGAGCAGCGCGGAGGTCAAGGGGAATCTAATGGAAGCGATGTCCCCGCAACAGGACCACATTGGCCAGGGGCGCTCTTCCTCCCTGACCGGCGGGACTCGGCGCTCCGCCGCCTCGGAGGGCAAGAAGGTGAGAGCTCCGGCGCCGCTCTCCCCCGCGCAAGATCGCCGACCGGGGCACCGAGAGCCGGCTCCTTCCTTAGGCAGACGGGGCGGGGAGGAAGGCTCGCGGGGTCGCCTCCCCCCTCGCTGCCCGACCCTTGCAGGTGGATGGTCCTCCGTGCGCACGTTTCCTCGGAAGTCAGTCTGGGTGACTGCACCCTTCTCCCGCTCCTAGGCTGGCGCCGTGCAGCCAGAGCCCGAAAGCACGGGCGGGCTTACTCGGGAGCAAGCCCCGCCGAGGCCGGCGGGACTCCCTCCAAGATCAGGGATGGCGCTGCAGCCCGTGGAGGAAAGAGCTGGTTTCTTTGGGGCTCCCCGGGGGCTGGTCCGGCTCTTCCTTCCCTTTGGCTTTCCCTCCCCGCCGCTCAACCCCAGGCGCTTTACCCCTGTTTCGATCAACGGTCCGCATCTCGCCGGGGAAGTGAAACGTGCGAACGCGACCCTAGGAAGGTCGCCGTCCCGGGTCTGCCCAGAGCCTCTCCCGTAGCCTGCTCTCGGCGTCGCCCCCGCCACTCGCCGAGGCTCCCCGGGGGACGCGCGCAGGGGCCGCGGCGGAGTCCTTTCTCCTCCGGGGACTGTCGGCCGTTGGTCACTGCGGGTCGTGACTCGGAAGAGCCGCTCGCTCGCTCGCCGCCCACGGCCGAGCCCAGCTCTCCAGCGCGCGTGTGCTCGCAACGCGTCGCGGCCTTTCAAAGCACCAGGGAACCCTCCGCGTGGCTGGAAGGGGAGGTGCGTTATCCCCCCCCTTGCCGCCCCCTGCCCGGGTTCGCTGGCTCGTGGGGTGCTCGCGCTTGACGGAGGAAGGATGGTGGCGAGCGCGCGGGGTGGCGGTGCGCTCTTGCAGCCGCGCAGAGAGCGCGCCCGCGGCTGCCAAAGACCCCCTTTCTGACTGGGGCGTGGGTGTGGAGGGAGTCCGCGGTTCGCTAACTTGAAGATGGCTTCATCGCCAGGAGCGGCTGCTCTGCTGGCATCGCCTTTGGAATAACGGCGACCGTATCCCTCTGCGCTTTTTCGGTAGAAGAGGAGTAAGTCCGGGAAAGGCTGGCACCCCATTTCGGTTTGGGTGGTTTTCTCCCCGGAAAGTGCTCCCGGGTATCTAATTCTGAGGTTTTTTTTCTAGGCTGCAGTCCTGGGTAGGACCTTGAATGGTGAGGCTTAGCTGCTAATACACAGGCGTGATGTGGTGCTTGGGAGGGGGACTCCCATTGCTTCGCATACATTTCCTCCTACCTTTAAAACATACATTTCCTCCTACCTTTAAAACAACCTTACATAAGGGAGGTTAGTGTTGGTATTCCCAAATTAGATTGCAGGGGGGAAGAAAGAGACTGGGGTGAATACTCTGAGCTCAAGCCGGCCAATAAGTGTATCACTGGTGAGTTATTTGCACTTTGTCTGTGTTTGTGCTTGTGCGGTGGGTGTCTCTCAACCAGATTCCAATAGCCAAGGAATTCTAGAGACCCACAGACAGGAAGCTAGGATGATATCTGCTCCTTCTGTATTTGCCTTCCCCTGACAGCAGCTGTCCTGTGAGACCTACTGAACCTGGAACTGCTTTTCAATATTAGTTTATTTAGGAATATAGCATGTTGCATTTCAAAACAGTTTCTCTGGAGTGGCATCTAGAGAACTGTAACAAAATGTTGTAGTGTTGAACAATCAGGTTCAGGGTTGGCCGGCCAGCCATGCCTTGCTCCAGGTATTCCGTTTCTCCCTCTTTCTAGTGGCCAGCCAGATGGCAATCTGTGGCCACTGGTAATTTTCAATCCATACTGGGCTGTTCCCACCCACTTATGCGGTTCTTTTTTCTTATCCTTGTTCTTCTATTTTTCTAAACCTTAAGGTTCTCCCAAGCCTTCCACTGTCTTTCTTTTGGGTGTGGAAGATGCTTGTTTTGGCTGCTTAAGGATGCAACTCAAAGAATGAATTTCTTCCTAGTATGTAGCTTAGTTGTTGATAGTGGCTAGTGGTTCTTACACTTGGAGCTAGTCATCCTTTTATTTTTTCCCCACATTCTTGTACGTGTTCTCACCTTGGCATTCAAGACAATGAAGGTGTTGTCCCTTTCAGTACCTTAGAGACCAGTTCTCTTCCTAGCAGACTTGTGTCCTCATTAGTTACTGCCAACCATTTATGAAATCTGGATGGCTTTTTCCTATAGTTATGAGTAGAAGATGGGTGAGACCATTCTTGTTATACGGTCTGCTCTGGGGGGCTCCTGTCATACGTACTGAGTACAGAAACCTTTGCAACAACTGGAATGCGGATAAATGAGTCCTTTTTAAATTATTTCTGGATCACTAGTTTTCTGACTCCCAAGCTGCTTGCTCTAGAAGAGTTCCTGAGACTAGAGGTGGGGTGTACTGTGATGTATTAGACCCATCCTTGAATTACAAGTGGGATCTAGACAGGTAGATAGACCTTTGAGTGATTTACAGTAGATTGGTAAAGGTTGTAGACTACTGTATTGGTCCTACAATAGTAATCGTTAAAAAGTTCTCCTTGCCACTGATCATAAATGTGGTTGCCATAACAGAATGCCTCAGGTAGAGGTGGTGATGTTAGAGAACGAGGGATGTCTTTTTTGGGTGAAAAGACTTGCGGACTTGGTTCTGGGTCTGATCCCAAATTTTTGGGCTGAGCATGTTCTTAATTGATAATTTAGGTCTGTCACTGTGAGCCACTAGCTTGCACTTGGCTTCAGAGCATGAATGTCTCGGTGTCCTCTGAAAAAGAAAAAATGGATTTTGCAAGCCTGAAGTCTGCCTGCTTCGGTTTAGGAACTGGAGTTTCAAGCTTCAATGCAGAGCATCAACACTTACAAAATCTGAATTCATAAATTTTCAGCAGGATTTCTAGGAAAGCAATACAGTACTGTACAAGCAGGGGTGAGTGACCACCTTTAGGCAGCAATATGAGGAAGGCTACAGTTGATATCTGAATGGAGCAGCGAGATTAAAAAAAATAAAGAATTGCAGAATCTGGTGGGAGAAGAGCATTTGAGTTCCACTTCAGGCAGGGAAATATTGGGTTAAGGTGATGTAACCAATAAGGTGGTCATTGAGTTTTCAGTGGAAACCATCACTTTGGTTGTTAGGATATTCCGACTGTTAAGATGGTATTGTAGTGCTTGTATTCTATTGTACAAAATTCCTCCCTTTCGCTCTTGTGTATGTGGGCTTGCCACTGTGTGAGAAATCTGGAAAAAGAGTGTGATTTATGAGTCAGAGATACATTGGGGGCCCAGAATGCTTCAGCATCTTCCTCCTTCTCCCCAGTTTGTTAAACTCTGTCCCTGCCAGAGACTATTCCAGAATAAATAGAATGAAGAGTAAAGGAGGAACCAAGCTAAGAAGGAAATCTCCTATTTGCAGGGTTTGCATTAAAATGTCATTAAATCCCGGCCAGCGCGTTCTCCTTAGAGAATTAGTGCAGCAGGCTGCCAGATGCTTATTGGGGTTTTAAAGCCTGCCTGGGTTATTATACAGCACTTCATAAATATTTCCAGTCCTGATCACGTTGGGAAGAGAAAAATGGGAACTCCATATATGTAGTTTCTCTTTTGGATGTCAGCCTTCAAGCCCGGGGTAAGACCACTGAACTGATAAACAGCTCATTGGAGTCAAGGACGTTGAGCATCTGAAATGTTCTGCAGTTTGGCATTCAGTCAAATGTTTGATTTCCACAAATCATTTTAGTTTATCCTCACAGGAGTAACTATGTTAGTCTGTTGCACTGGGGGATAAAAACACTCAGGATGTCTGAAAAGTTTAACAAATTTGCTGTAGCAGAAGGTTTTTGAGGACTAGAATCCCCTTCAACCATTGGAGTATCTAATCTAAACAAGACCCCTTGGTATCAGAGTATGTAAGTCCCACTAAATTAGCTTCTGCATATGCATAAGTAAGATTGCACAGTAAATATTCTGAGATGTTTGTCAGTGTGTGTATATATTGTATACTATAGTATTTTCTGTGTAAAACTACTCCCTGGAGAACCCTCTAAAGTCCCTGAAAGCACTTGATTTATTGCATAAAGATGCAATATTTGTAAAATGGATAATATCTGCAAAATATCTAGCAGGACCTAATATATGACCACGCTGATTGGGATGATGGATATGAGAGCTGGTGTGGTGTTGGTTAAAGTGTTGAAGTAAGAGTAGATAGACTCAGGTTGTAGTCCATCCTCAGCCACAGAAATTTATTAAGTGACTTTAGGCCAGTCACCCTCTCTCAGTCCAACCTTTTAATATTTTAATTTTGTTTTACCAAATTTCAATCTGATTTTCATTGATAAAAACAAATCTCTAAAGAGGAATATAAGGTATATTTTGTAAAAGCTATTACAGGTACTACATAGAGTTGTTGTTCCCATCCTGATATCCTCTAGATCAGTGTTTCTCAACCTTGGCAACTTTAAGCTACGTGGACTTCAACTCCCAGAATTCTGGGAGTTGAAGTCCACATAGCTTAAAGTTGCCATGGTTGAGAAACACTGATCTAGATGTTCTATTCTCATAATCCACTGGCCAGCATGTTAGTTGGGTCAGGTTGAATTAGGGGAAGAGTTATTGTTTATACCAGCCTTCTTCAACATAGTGCTTTCCAGAAATACCATACTGTAACTTTTCAGAATTGTAGGAATGTTGGCTGCAACTCCATGATTCTTGTGCAAATCCAGCCAACTGTGGAATTGTTTGAGTAGGATAAGTCATAAATCATGATTTATTTGCACTGAAAATCTATGGTGGCTGGATTCATACACTAAATCAAAGCCAAAAAAACATACTATGTATGATGCAGTTGTATGACCAAGGTATGAACAGGACAAAGTCTTCGGGTAGCATTTCTGGGTTGTTTTTTTTTTTGGTAGTTGCATAGCAGGCAGAAGTTCAAAAGGTGAAGTTTAATACAACAACAGATTATTATCTTAAGAGCTGCATGAATTTCTGCTTGTCTTGTATCAGGAGTCCTGCCAGAAAAGCTACTTGTGAACATTGCTCTTGGTATGACAAGCTGTTCCTGTTCATAAATCATTTTTTTTTCCATGAAACTATTGAAGCTAAGAACTCTTGGTTATAAAAATCTGTTGCTTTGGGTGTCTGGCATCAGGTGACTACATTGAATGCCTTTAAGTTATATATCGAGCCTTTGCATATTGAATTGCTACATTAGAGAACTTCTTATTGGGCCTGGGATTCAGGCTGTGTTCAGTTTTTAATATAGTTTGTAAAGGAATGTTACCCCAGCTCTTAACCTAGATTATCTGAATGCTGGAAAAAGGATTGAACAGGTATGATGAGACCCTCATTTTAAAGCTGCACAATTAAATGTAAGCTCTATTGAACTTGGAAGGTCTTACATGGCTTAATTAGGAAGCTGAGAATGGTTCTAAGATGGGTGAAACTGGAGCTAGTATATGGAATCCCTTGAACTCGTTGATGTTCTTGATCTATTTAAATCATTTTTGTCAGTGCTTTTGTTATCCTGACATCATATGATCATATCTGTCAAAAATGATCAGGTAATTACTCTTCTGATGTATTCACTACTAACCTTCTTCTTGACTTCAGTGTGCTTGATGTTGTCAGCCTGAAGGATGCCCAGGTATTTGTAGTGATCTTCTTCATCCAGACTCTTGATGTTATTTCCATTGGGCATCTTGATTCCTTCAGTTTTCACTATTTTTCCCTTGTTGATGTCAGGGTGGCACATTTGTCCGTTGTTGTAATTATGGCCACATGTTCATACATACCCATCTTGCTATTATCTTTTGAGGAAAGTGGCAATATACAGAGTGCAGAAAGGGAGGAAAAAACAGTAAGCCAAAGGAATTAAAGCATGAACTAAGAAAAAAAGAAAGGAAATATAGCTATATCAGCCACATTCCCAACCCACACACCTCTATTCTTACTACAAACATTCTTGATGTATTAAATAACTGAAGGGACATCGTTCCCCCTTATTTTACTCCCTGCTGTATGCTGAACCATTTGCTAAACATTCAGTTTAGTCTTAGGCGTTAAATGGAATATTTAGCATGCTTAGATGCTAACATTTATAGCATTTGTTTCAGTTCTCCTCTTCAACATATCACTATCATTCCCATATACTTCTCTAAAATACTTCTTCCAGCTTTTTCTCACTTCACTTTCATCCCAACTGGTTTCATCCCTTTAATTTTTAATTCCATTCAATCTGCAGGATGCTCTTTATTTAGCCCTCTTCATCTACTGTACTTCCACAACATTTTTTTTTTATTTCTAGCAAAATCGCTATGCGTTTTCTCTGCTTCTTTTAATCCCAACTATTTCATGCTCCC
The DNA here is from genome assembly GCA_030867105.1 of Liasis olivaceus. Taxonomy (NCBI): domain Eukaryota; kingdom Metazoa; phylum Chordata; class Lepidosauria; order Squamata; family Pythonidae; genus Liasis; species Liasis olivaceus. The sequence continues at coordinate 94,336,086 of CM061352.1, forward strand.
TTTGACTACATACATTCTTTACAATTAACATTTTTCTCTATATTCAATACACAATATCTTTACCTTTCTTTTTTACAACATTGCATCCTTTTTTCATTCTTCGTTTGGCATAATTTCACACTCTCTGCGCAGTAACACAATTGTTTTAACTGTTCTAGGGAGTTTCCTCAACCTCTTTCCTTACGTCCACTTTCAACTAACTGTGTTGGGAGCAGAAAATAATTTTTTCCTATAAAAGCCATTTTGAACTGAGTTGAAGAATACTTGCAGTAGGATTTTATTCCTTGATGCTTAAGTGGTTGGATGATCTTTTCATCTAAATTACCTTCTCAGCTGTTTCTCTCAGTTTTATGATGTCAATTTAATAGAGAATTGTTATGTTAAGGTGCTAAAGAATGTGTCAAGTGTGTTTGAAGACTTGTTTGTAGTTGGAAGGCCTCTCTTTTTCTTTCTTTCAGAATATATCTATGAAACGTTTCTGTCCAGAACTGTGGAAAATGAAATTAGTTGCTTTAGGTCTCTTCACAGTGTGAACTTCAAGGTCTACTTTCTTAAAAGTGGCACTCTATATGCTAAAGCGGCTTTGGTTTGTAGTGCAGACATGTTTCAATTTCCCATGATCAAAATATTCAGGATAGCAAGGGGACCTCAATGTACAATTTACTATATTTTTCGTGACATTCTTTCTTTTAACCTCCTATCTATTTCAGCCAGGAATACCTTTCTCCATCTGGTATCCTTCATATGGATTTGACTATATGCCCAAAATTACCAGTCTGAAAAGTTCAGCCTTGAATATATATCTGGCTACAATTTAGTTGGGGTAGACATCAGAATGAAGTTTTAAATGTTTTCTATTTCATTGCTTTCCTAAAAAAGGAAAAGGCTAGAAAGCAACAAAAATGTATTTGATTTCCTGAATAAACGAACAGCAGAAAAAATATGTATAGTTGCCAGGTCCTAGGTCCCCTCGATCCGTATTATATGCTATGCTATTTCTTTATAAAGCACCATATACAGTGATGATATATATGAAGTGGTCATGATGAATACAACCAACCCAAGTTGCAAGGAAGAGATCATTGAAGAAAATGAGCAAGGTTTCGGCTGTCAGGCGCTGCTTGTGTTAAGCTGGCAGTTGTTTTGCTATCCCCAAAATTAATTGGATAACTTCAGTTTACCTAGAATGTGAATAACCAACTAGTGACCCAAAACCATGTTTGGTCCATAGAGCATTTTTTTCTGGTTCTTAGCAAACTTTCCAGATTTTAAGACATGAATTTGAGCACATACTCCTTCTTTCTTTCTTGCACACCCACTCTGTCTAATATTTTTTTCACTCACGTACTGTGCCCAACAGTAGATATTAGTACATCTGTGTGCATGCCTTCTGGAAGGTAGCATGTGTGTGAGATGCTAAAACTTTTGCCCTGTTCTCTGTTTAATGTATCTGACCAGAAATATTGGGATGAGGTTATACGATGAAGCCTTAATTTATTTGAGTATGAACTTGAATGCAGTGGACCAAATGTTTATTTACCTATTGCCCCCATCTAACAAACACAAATCTTGTATCCAAAGTAGCCTGTATAAGGCAATTAAATGTATGTTAATTTTACATGAATAATTTGCAGCCGTTTCAGTTGCATAATAACTTTATTATGCAGATGACATCAGTTATGCCAGTCATGTCAAGTGACATAAATTGATGCAAAAGATGTAATTTGGTATTTAACAGTAATGAACATCTTCTTCCTCAACTGGTCCAGTCAGTTATGGTTTCGCTGCACTGCAAAATATATATTGCTAATTCTTGATACCAAAGTAGATCATATATCATCTGGATATTGTAGCTTGAATATGGTGTGCGCTGTGATGTGAATGAGTCATAGGCCTACTCTAAAGGAAGGATGTTTAGAATTTTGCATCTTTTCCATTGCGCTAATTCTCTGTTTCCATGCTTCATAATTATATCCAATAATTAATCCAAAGTCACTCAGTTTACTTAGAATTTTATGTTAGGCAAGAAGTTTAATTCAGTTTGTTATAATCTCTATGCTCTTGAGAGTGCTTTGCTGAATAATAGTATCCAAGACAAGCTGTTCTGTATATTAATGAGATACCTGAGTGGGGTTCCTTAAGCATCAGAAATTGGCACCTTTTGTGTTGGTTTACCTGTGCAGTAGTGTCCAGTAGTGATTTGGAACAAGCGTAGAACTAAGGTATGTTAATTTTTAATTTCCTGTTGGAAAAGAGGATAGGCACACTTTAATCTGCTTGCTTTATTTGTATGCACTCATGTGAGTTCTTAGTTGAAGAATAGCTGGAATTTTTTAAAAGATGATTTGTGCTGAAATTCTGAAAAGTAATCTCGGCCTTAAATCCTACTGGAGATGTTCTTTCCTTTTAAACATACCAAAGTGGTTTTTTTAAAAAAACTGTTATTTGTTTCATACTAGTCTGATGGAATGACAAGTGATATCAAGCTGTGACATTTCTCTCATTTTATACCTTTAATTTAAATCAGGTAGTTCTTTCCCTATTTTCACTATTGATTGTCTATAGATATCATCCATTTTTACATGATGAAAATATACATGATGCTTTATAGGCCTCCATCTGTTCAAGCTTGGGACAGCTGCGGGAATGAAATCCTTATAATTCAATTTTACATGGAAAAATGAGGCTGATCATGTGTAGCAAATCTCTAGATGTAGGGTTGAACTTTTTATGGCCAAGATTATGCATTCTGTTTGCTTGGCCATACTGAATTTCTTAGAAGGCAGATTTGCCATATACTTGGACTACTGGTTTATTTAACCCTATACTTTCTCCTTCACATGGGGGAGGTTATGCAAAGTTTTACACTGAAAAGTTGAACTCACAATAGTCCTTTCTTACACAGATTAATTTTTCTTTCTTTCCTGTATTTCATCCCAATTTCAGGGCAGACTAATAGATAAACATTTTGCCAACCTTCAAGTATTCCAAGAACATGTTTCAAAAACTTTATTTTGATGGTAGTGTCTGAAAGAGAGTTGTGTTAGTAAGACTGTACACTCTTTGAACATGGTTTGAAAGAAGGGCCTCGGTGCTCTTGCCAGTATGGCACCTGCCTGCAATTCATTAAAATAGCCTTCTGGGTGAGGCTGAAAAAAAGATGCTGCTGCTTTAAGGAGTCCATTGATGCAACTCTTGCATGGCAGAGAGTTCCAATGCTCTCATATTGTCAGGACATTGTTGCAGTTCTTTGTACAATCCTCCCCATCCCAGCTCTGGTTTGCTTTGGCTTTGTGTAGTGAATAAAATCTTCCATTGCAACTCCCACTTGCTTGCTTGAAATTACTTTGAAGAACTCTAGGTGACCAAGGTAGATAGTTTGCACATCGCAAGGTAGCACTAGATTGTATCTTAGTGGCTATGATTACTTTAAAGCCAGATTTTATATCCTGGCAAACAATTCTTGCTTGTGTGTGTTGGGGGAGGGAAGAAATTTATTTATTTACTAATTTATTGACTTGTATGCCACCTCAAGTGTTTTCCAGTTCTCATGAATGTGGAGGAAAACGTGGAATGTGTGTTGGGCATTCTTTGCCAAGATTTTAAAGGCAATAGGGAATATGGGTGCCATTTCTAATAGCTGGTGTGTGTTTCTTCCTTTTGTTTTATATGCATGTCTTTCGAGACCTTAATGTATGTGGCAATAGTTAAAAATGCATTGTTAACAACCCCTTTTGTACATTATTTCATTAGGTTTAATTCCTCCCCAACTATTTCTATGCTAGTCTACATGTCCTATAGAGAATTATAGCATAAATCTATTTTGGGGTAGGGATATGAAGACTTTCAGTTCATGCAACATGTAAACCTAAATCCCAAGTCGGACATTTCTTAAATAGTTGCTAGGAATGCTGTCTCTTACGACGCTGTGAAATTTTTCCTTTCATTCAGGAAACAGGAGACAAAAAACCTATTTCATGACTGAGTAAATAGATCTCGACTAGGCTTGGAGAAATAATCATTTGTCTAAAGATGAAACTTCTTGATTTCTTCTAATCTTTTTCTCGTCCTTGGCAGAAATGCAAGTTGTCCACACACACACACACACACACACACACACCCACCCACACAAAAGGCAGAGTTTTAGATTTATAGTACAGCTTTGTATTTCTACCCAGAGACAAGAAGCTGCAGCAAAATGAATTCATGCTGTCTCCTGAACTTTGGATGTATATGTAAAAACATTGACTTATCTTTAAAGTATCTTACTGATAGCAATACAGTCCATCATTTCAATATTGCAGGTAGGACAGGAGACAATATAGCATCCAGCAGCCCTGAGGCATATTTCAATATTGAAAATCAATCATGGATCAATCTGGATTGATTGAAAGAAAGGAACATACTTCTGTTGTTTTAGATGAAACACATATAAACCTAACTTATCCTTATTCTGCATCTAAACATTGTGCTTGCCATCTGCAGGTCTTATAAATACTTCTTCTAAAAATAGCTTGTCCGTGTTTTTAGTTGACTAGCCAATATAGTGATTCAGTATTGCAACCTAATGCATGCAAATCTGTTTTAGGATGCATTCTTTTGTGTGCTTATTTGAGAGTGCCACAGAAGACACCAGTATTTAGTTTATTATATTAACTTATATCCTGTCAGTTACATATATTCTATATATCCTTATATCCTATCTGCTCAGAGTAGCAACCAAATGTGTAATTGGAAAATGTTAACCTGTATTTTACACTTCCCTTTTAATATCGGTCATTTGATTTTGATTTTTTGAGAAGCTCTTTCAGCTAAAAGCAGTTTTCTGCTTTTGTAAATGGTTATTAAGAGGAACCATTTTGTAAATGATTATTAAGCATTCTTGCCTATACTAAAAGACAAATCCATAGAGGGACCTTTTTTCAACTGATGAAATACTGCTCTTACAAACCAAAATGTGTGCTGATTCTGTTAATGGCTGAATTGGCTCAACTATGTAATAGAACTGCCCTTAATTAAATCAAGAGTGAGCCAAGTTATAACAAGCAAAGTCTTGCTGAGGAACACTAAAAAGAATGTGATTTGTTTTAATTAAAATACGTTTAATTCTGGTTTATTACTTATGTATTGTCATCATTTATTTAGTATGTCACCTCCATCCAAGGCTGAAAGTGAAACAATAAAACTGTAAAACAGAAAAATCCATATTTCATAAAATCATCATATAAAAACTCATAATAAAAAATCTCAGCCATCCTACAGCAGAAGCCGGTCTTGAAACCAACCACTCTCTGGACATCTGTGCCCTATCCTTTTAATACCTTACCCAAAGGCCTCTTGACAGGCCTTCTAAGTGGCAATACTGTAGGGAGGAAACTGTCTTGTCCTTGATTGGCAGGCTGTTCCAGAATGAATGGACCTTGACTGAGAAGGTCTGCCTCTGCAGCTCCAATCTTTCTGCCTTCCCGGGGAGTAGAATCCACCATACTGTATTCCTTTTTGGCCAGGGAGTGGAATCCGCATTCTTCCTGTTTGGCCTGCTTGTATTGAATGGACAGATTCTACTTGAGCAGGCAGACTTGAATATAACCAGGATCATGTCATAAAGGATTTTATAGATGATAACCAGCACCTTGAATTGGACCCAGAAGCAGACTGACAGACAGTGCTGCTCCTGCAGTGCTGTAGTTCTAAAATAGGTGGGGCAGAACTGAAGTTTTAGAGGCTTCCATTTATAAAGGGTAAAATGCAAATGCCACCCCAATGGAAAAAAAAAAGCTAATGAGGAACACAACGGGTACAGTGGGCCATACCTTTTGCTCCTAATCTAAATAGTATGAAGTATTCTAAAGAATTTTCCTCCTCTGTTCTTAGGACTGAGAAAACAGTTTTCTGCTTGCCTATCCTAAATGATCCTCAACTGGAACTGGCTTTGTTTCTTTCTATTTTTAGATTTTTCTTCCATTACAACTATTATAAAAAATCGCATTTAATTTTGTTTTGATGTTTCAGCAGAAAATGAAGAGCTTGGCCCAAAGACGTCAGTCAGCACCATCCCTGGTTCTCAGCAAAGCTCTGAACAAAGCCAGGACAAGTGCCAGGTAAGATGGAATCTTATTCCTTCTGGCTCCATTTCATCATAGTGTGCTTTTGATGAGTAACTGTACCATCCATGGCTAAACCAGTGCCTGGAGGATGAACTGTAAGCTATCTCCACTATTACCTTTTCAGGATGGTGTTTAGTGTCTGAATAGCATGGATGCATGGAGTAAAATGTTATCAAAACTCAATAAATTAAACTTCTTGCCTAAAGAGCAATCCTTTTTAATATTGATAACTGATTAAAATAGAGTCTCAGCATGGGACAGTACATGGTATACCTATTCTGGGCTCAGAAACTAAGTAGGGTCAGTTCTGGTTAATTCTTGGATGGGAGATTATTAAGAAATTCTAGGGCTATAAATTAGATTGAGAAGTTGGAAAATATCTCAGAACTATTGCCAAGACAATTGTATGTTCATGCCCATGAAATTACCAGGAGTTGAGCTCAATTTGAAGGGGATTTGCGCTTTTAACTGATTAAAAAGAATTAGTAACAACATAGGAATGGGGAACTTGTGGCCCATCACTTGATAATGGCCTGGGAGGGAAAAGGACACTGGGAATAGCAGTTTAGCAACATCAGGAAGACCTCAAGTTTCCCATCTCAATCTACACATTTACTAATGATTACTAATTTGAATCAATATTTTATAAGTCCAGTGTTAACAGCCATTATACCATATGCTCTTCACTGAGTAAAATCTATATGGTGAAACAACTGGAAGCATGATTGTCTGATGAATAATGGAGTGTCCGTTATTTCAGATCAAAAATTGTTGTTTCTCCGAGGATAGCTTGGCATATTTGTTTTCACTGTTCTGGAACATGTGAATAGGATTATCTATTCCTATAATTATATTGGGGTATATTTTGCATTTTTTTTTTTTCTAGTTCTAAAAAACATGACACTTGGTTGTGGTTCTCTGTAAGGATTATAGAGAACTCAGGAATATTTGCTTACTTTCCCCTTCTTCTTTTTTTGGCACTTCTGCATGGTACAGCCTTTGTTTGTTTCTATCCCCTCCCTCTTGGTCACAGTCTGAATAGAATTGGGCCCTTAACTTCTGCTGGGTTTCGAATGCTGAGATCAGGGAGACAAATGTGGAATTGGTTTTCTCTCCTGTTCACTAGGAAGAGAGTTTAAAGAACAGGACTAACAGGGATCACACAGCTGCCACACTCCTGGGGTAGAAACAGGCAAACCTCCTCACTTCCACTCTGTACACACAGAAGGGAAATTGTTAGGCTGCTGTCCCCCCAGTCAATCCACATTTTAATTACATGCATGCATTCTTCTGGCATTTTGCTATATATACAGGTAGGTCTCAATTAGTGCAGTTAATGAATCTCACGAAATAGTCACATTACTCGAATTCGCACTATTTGAAGTGGTGTTTCTAGGGAAAATAGGGTAATTGGTTCCAGCTTGATGGAAATAGGTAGGCAATTAAATTTTTTAAACATAATTGTTATTTTTATTAATGAAATACTGTATATCAGTAAAAGAGGATAAATCCATATCCAAAGTGTACTTGCTATCTCCTGTAATTTCCTGTAGTTCTTCAAAACAAGCCCCTTCTTTTCTGAGCTTTCCTCGGGTGGAACCTTCTTTTTCTCCATTTTGCATACACAACAATTATTTGTTTGTTTGTTTGTTTGTTTGACTTGTCCCCGCCCATCTCCCCACAACGGGGGACTCTGGGCGGCTTACAACAAACTAAAATCGGAAATACATAATTAAAAGTTATAAAAACCAGAGTTACAAAGATAAAGATAAAAAGGCTAAAAAATCCAAGAGGCCGATAGAGGCCACACCAGGCCGCTAAGGGGCCAGCCAACCCCAGATTAGTGCAATATTTCTTAACCTTGGCCACTTTAAGGTGTTTGGACTTCAATTCCCAGAATTCCCCAGCCAGCCCTGCTGTTGGAGTTAAGAAATCCAGACATCTTAAATGTGCCAAGGTTGAGAAACACTGGATTAGCATCTAAAACCCCAATGGCAACTCTGCATGCACTGGCCTCAACTGCGCGTGTGCTAGCCTCGCACTAACTGAAGTTTGGCTTGCATTTAATGCAGCCTGGTATCAGTTTATAAACTGCGCTAAATTGAATATTTTACATACTCATACAATCCGTATAATTATTATGAGGAGAAACCATCCTGCTGTGAGGGCACCATTCCTTCTATTTCCCTTAAAATCCTCTGCTCACTGTGATGTTGAAGGCATGGATAGCATTGGAGCATTTTCAACCAGGTACTTTCTGCTGCCATCCTAACCATGAGTGTAGGTTGTAATGTGTGTGGAGGAAGGGGGTGCGCTGGCTTGCTTGGACTCAGAGGCTGGGAGGCTGGGTGAAGTCAAAATGCAGAAAATAATGCAGGACAGTTTTTATTGGGATTGTGAAAAAAGAAAGTAGAAATTTATTTGAAATATTAAGATTGGTATGTTGATAATATTGGTTAAGTTCCTTCCCTCGAAGAGCACGTTGAGAAGATGCTAAGGAAGGATGTTCTTCCCTTGAGCACTGCCAGCTGGTGAAGAAAAAGCAAAGTTAGTAGAAAAATAGACTGACCACAAGCCCTAGCACTGACCAAAAAAGCCCATCTTTGTTCTAGCCTTAGATAAACTGGGATAGACCCAAAAAACTGAGTCTGTGTCCTGAACTTCCCTGGTTTGGGAGTGATGCAAAGATGCGTATACTTTGCAAAGCAATAATGAGGTTGATTTTTTTTCTAGAGTTGGCATGATGGGAGGTTTCATCCCAAAAAAGGCATACTTTGTTTCCACCAGTAAAGCAGAGTTTGTTACCATGATGGCTTATTTACAGATCCTGCCTTGTTTTAACTATGGTTTTATATCTGAATCCAGAATTCTGGCTTACTTCTAAGATCGACTGTTTTCCAGCAACTATAAATCAGAGAGCTTGGGTGGAAAAATAAAGCCTTATTCTTTTTATTCTGTATCAACTCAGATTTCCATAAATGCTTAGATTGTTCATGCACATCGTGTGTGCATGATTTTAATAATGATACAGTTTTAGTTAAGAAATCTATAGTTGAGATGCTTTTGGTTAAAGCTAAAGGCATCGGAGTTTACTCTATGGTTCCTTAATTTCATTCTTAATAATTTTTTTTACCAACGTTTCTAATTTAGGTTGCATTCTTAGGTGACATTTCTCCTTTCAGAAAAAAGTGTGTATAGACTAATAACAGAAATCTCCATGAATATGTGGTAAAATGATTTATACTATATAGCAAAGTTACTTGTTTAGGAGTAACTTTTAGCCAGCATAATATTTTTCTGCTTCTTATATAGACTATAGCTATAGGTTCAGTTAGTTCTCCTAGAATACAGGTCAGGGAGTTTTGACATTAAATTTTCAACTGTGTGAACTGAATACACGATGGGCACATCCAGTGTAATAAGGAAAGATGAATTAGAAAGCTGGTCTGCCCCAAAGCTTCAGTGTGAAAATCCCAGAATTCTTTGCAAGCATAGTTTCATTGGAAACTTTGCAAGATGTAGTGCTTGGTGCCAACTTCTGCAAAACTACATTTCACTGTAAAATGGTTAGCAGATGATAAAATTACTGAGAAGTTTGTATAGCATTTTCTTCCTGCAATGTCTTTCTCCAAGGCATCTATGTTGGCTACCTCAAGATGAACAGATTTTTTTTTACATCTTCATGTTTAATTATTATCCAGTAAAGTTCTAAAGGTATTTTTATAACTAATCTCTCCTATTTTATAAATTATTGGAATCGCAACTATTTGAGTGATTGGCAAAATTCCAGGCAAATACAAGTCTCTAATTTAAATCAATACTTGGGGCTCCATTCAGTTGATTCTCTCCCCTTCCCCAAATAGCTTCTCTTCTCCGTAAACAAGAATCGTTCCTCTTCATCAATAATCAAACAAATGGTGTTTGGATTTTCTACTCTGTGTGTTCTGTAAATGCTTAACTCTTGTGGATCACTTCTTTTATCTCCTGAAAGAGCAATATGTGGCATGACCTCTGGTATGTTTAGCACCTCAAATGTTTTGTTGTAAAAGCTGGGTTTTTAAAAATTTTTTATCCCACCTTTATTATTTTTATAAATAACTCAAGGCAGCGAACATACTTAATACTCTTTCCTCCTCCTATTTTCCCCACAACGACAACCCTGTCAGGTGGGTTGGACTGAGAGAGAGAGAAACTGGCCCAGAATCACCCAGCCGGCTTTCATGTCTAAGGCGGGACTAGAACTCCCAGTCTCCTGCTTTCTAGCCTGGTGCCTTAACCACTAGACCGACCTGACTCTGTAATATAATATATGTAATATATATATTATATAATTATGTAATATATAATATATAATCTTTAATGCTTATTCACCATTTTGTAAACAAACTATTGAGTTCAAGTTTACATAGATTATAGTTTTCTTTTGGTGCCAAATGCTAATGTTAATAGTCAGTACACTGTCTTTTTAGTATTTGATTAATGACTAGTAGATCACAAAACTCCTTCCCAGCTTCATCTTTTATCTACAGGGGGTTTATGTGAATATCCTTTCATAGCAGCTGATTCATCTCTGTATTTATTGACCTTAATGAGAGTTTGGTCAGAAAATACTTGGAAAAGCTGGCACATTTATATTTTCCTGGCCTTTTAAAGCCAATTCTTATGTAGCTTTCTTCTAGATGTATGGCAATCACATCAAAATGTAATGTTGGCCATAGGCTTCTGATTTAAAATAGCTAAAACACAGTAAATAATTTAAAATAGACTTGGTTTATAATTGCGCTTGACGCTGGGCAAAATAGGTCTTGTTGATTTGAGTTGAAAATAACCATTTCTAATCATTATTGTGAGCTTTTAGTCATTCTACTTTGCTGTGATTTATTTCTGCACACTTTTTTGTAAATCTAAATTAATTTTCAGTTTCATTAAGGAACTTGTATAAAAGTGAAGTCTGTAGTGGGGTTGTGACCTTTGTGCATTTGTATAGATCAACCTGTGATACTGTTCAGATAGTTGTGAATCTCTCAAAACTTGGTTTCATAATTATTTCTGGATCAGGACATTCCATAGTGGATATTTCCTTCCCACTTGCTCCAGAAGCATAGCTAGAAGTTTGTGATGTTGTTTCCTTTGGAAGGTGTTATCTCCCTCCTCTTTTGGCCCTAACCTTCCTTTGTTCCTAGACGTGTTATTTCTTTGAGCTCTCATTCTTGTTTGTCATTGCAAAACAGTTTCCTTGTAAATAAAATGAAAACCTAAATCCTCTTGGCTGAGTACTGTGAACCAAGTGATGATGGAAAATTGAAGCACATCAATTATATCAACCACTCTGTCTAAAATTGTGCTGGAGGAGAGCTGTGTTAGTCTTGGGTAGGCAAACATCAGAAGGAATCTGGTAGCATTTTTTCAGGCTAACACATTTTTGAAAAGATATTTGTGCATCTAATGAAGTGAGCTATAGTTCACAAAATCTTATGCCTTTTAGTTACAGTTGTTAGTAGGAAAGGGTGCTAGCGGACTCCTGACTTTTATCTAACCAAGTCAGTTAATCATTATTATTTCAGACCAATGTTTCTCAACCTCAGCAACTTTAAGACATGTGGACTTCAATGCCCAGAATTCCCCAGCCAGCATGTTGGCTGGGGAATTCTGGGCATTGAAGTCCACACATCTTAAAGTTGCTGAGATTGAGAAACACTGTTTCAGACTAACTGGATTCATTAGTGTTCTTATATCTAAGTATTCTAATATCCAAGTCCAATCTGAATTGCAAGATGAAGCAAAAATAGAACATGAATAATGGTGTCCTATCACTTCCTGTCTCTGGCATTTACAAATCAGCATGATCTCTAAAAAATCGTGTTCTCTCTTCTGTTTGTTTGTTGTCATAATTCTATGGATGCAAGATAATTTTTTGATTCTCCTTTTTCTGTCATAATCTCGGCTGTCAGATGATATTGTTGGCATGGCTTCTTCTATAAGTAATACCTCCATTGAAAATACTGTAACCAAGTTCACACTAGATGTATGTTGAAAGTGGCAACATCAAGCAGCATCTGCTCACTTATGGTTTGTTTTTTAAAAATGGATCTTGCATTTAGCTCCACTAAAATGTATTGAAGAAGATATTTGTGAATATGGAAAATACAGCTATAATCTACTTGTTTACCTCAGAGATTTCATTGTGTGGGAAGTGTCTCAGTGCTGACTCTTCATGCAGTGTTTCAGATCTGCCTGAAACAAAATAATTATCTCTTTTATGCTTTTCTGTGGAGAGATTAATTGAAATCAAGACTAGTTAACAGTTGTATTAGTATGGGCACAAGAGACCTTTGTTTGCATAAATCATGAAACTATATTATATTTCTTTCCACTTTTGAGCAGAGCAGAAGTGTTAAAAATTGATAAAATTTCTGGCATTCAGATCCAGAGGGCTAAAGATAGGTACAGCTTTCTGATGGTTCTCTGTGTTGATTCTAGTAGATATTGGCTAGTGATGGAGAGACCTCATTTGGTGAAGATGTGGCTGACCATCTGCAAATTGTGTCTCTGTCCTTCATAGTTATTCATCTACCAGAAGCCAAAATGAATCCGACTGGAATTCCCCACTTGATCACAAAGCTCTTTTGGTGATTTGGGAGCAGTAACATACTCTCTTAACACAACCCATTTCACTGGGTGGTTGTTGTGGGGATAAAATTAAAAGTGACCCCAAACCTGGTTATCTGGGAAGAGTTTGAACATGTGGGCTCTGTTAAATTGGACAGGATCCTTCAAACTGTGAGTTTGGCCACTTGTGTTTTACATCCATATCCCTCCTAGTTGATCAAAGTCTCCTGGGAGATGACATATGGTTAGGTCCATGTGACGGTGAATACTTCTCTGTGAGAGATAGTAGTTCTGCCTGCCTTGAAAGAGGCAGTTGTCTACCCTCCTCCTCAGGAAGCCATTGCTGGACTCAATGGAACTGGACAACTGGACTTTGATCTAGTCTTCAGCCTTCCCCTTTTAGGGAAGATTGCTGAGAAGGTGATCAGATTACAACTCCAGAAGGATTATCTGGACCTTTTATGGTCAGGTTTCAGGCCAGTATATAGTACCAAGATGGCATTTATTATGTTTGTGGATAACTTCTAGTGGGCTTGGGGTGGGAGTGGTATATCAATCCTAGTCCTCCTTGATCTCTCAGCAGGCTTTCAGTACCATCAGTCATAGCATCCTTCTGGACCAGCTCAAGAAATTGGGAATGGGAAGCATGGTCCTTTCTCCAAGGCCAGTTCCAGTTGGTGTTGGAAGAGGGGGAGGCCTGCGTCCTTGTTTTGTGGGGTGCTTAAGGGCTGTACTCTCTGCCTGTTTCTATTTAACATGTACATGAAGTTAGTGTTCTTTGAAATGTAACCTATTTTTGAACCTTTTATATAATTTGCAGATTTTAGATACTTTTTAAAATGGAGATGACAGTCATGAAACTGATGGGGAATATATAGCAATAGGGATTTTGTGTTATAATAGTCTTGCTTTAAAATCTATTAGAATCCTATTCATAATTCTAAGTTTAGATTTGCAGGCACATAGGAAAAGATGTGGTTTTAAGGCATTTCTTCCATCCATGATGAACAATAGCAAAGCTCCATGTTTCGTGGAAATTCTCCTCTTGTCTAAATCACAGTAAATGATTTTGACATGTTATTTTTCAGCTCTGTGCCAAATGCTAAATATTCCTAGATAACAGTGTTCACATGTGTTATCTGGTAATGCAATCAGTTTAGCTCTACTATGGAAATACAGTATGTACCTTAAAGAATTGCACAGTGTGTTCTCGAGGGTTTAATTTGGATCATCTGAGTTATGTGACTGAAAGATAGTAGAAGATTTAGTAAATGTAAATTATCAAAAGACCTTAACTGTCCAATTCCAGTAGACAGTGTTTCTTAAAAACATGCCCTATGGGCTGCTTTCTAAAGCAAGAAGAGCTTTGGCCTAATCCTCTGCATTCGTTTTTATTTTCAATGTGTATAGGTTTTTATCTCCACATGAGAGAACGAATAAACACGGCCACTCTTCTATTGTCACCTTTAAGTTTCATGACTGTCATAACTGCTGTTCAGGTTTACCAGAAGACCCAGATGTGCTTCAACCTGAAAAATCTTTGCTGATCAATGCAACGGGTTTTTTCTCCCCATTTTATATGTCCAGTTAGTTCTCAGTACTTCAGCTTCAAAGAGAGAAGGTATTCCAAGTTCAGACAGCTAAACTGCTCTTGTTTCTTGGGATTAAATGCTGTCGTTGGCTAAGGATTGCAGCATCAATTACCTGGGTTGTGGTTGGGTTTTCCCCCCAGGTGTGACCAGAGCTTCCAGATCACCCCACCTTCTTTGGGATGATGGAACTGAGAAGCAAAAGCATTCTCTCAACAAGAAAAATCTCAAGATGAGCTTGACTCCTGCTGACTTTTTCTTGAAAACAGTGTGGAAGTGGCCTGCCATTGCTACCTTCCAGTATTTTGTAAAGTTTCCTAATCTGTTTTAAAGCTCTGGGATTCTCCTGTTAGTCTCCCATTCAACTACTTATCAGGTCTGAACCTGTTTAGCTTTTTGGAATCCACAGTAGCATCCTTGTTCTCAGTGCAGTCACCTAGATACCGTATTTTTCCGACTATAAGACGATACTTTTTTCTAAAATCCTTACCCTAAAAATTGAAGGGCGTCTTATTTAAGGAAGTCAGCCGAAGAGAACTGCGCGGTTGCAAAACTGCCCATACTTTGTTTCTGCAGGCAGCTTCCTCCTATTGCTAGCCTCCAATCACGAGTGAAATAGCTTGTCTCCCAAACAGACTTCCTCCAATCACGAGCCTGATGTAACTGATGTCAGCTGATGCTGAACAAACCAATTAGAGGAAGGCTTTTGCAGAGAGAAGCTATCGGCACTCGTGCTTGAATGTAATCAGTTATGCAAAAGAGCCTGGAAATAGAGCTGCAGGGAGACAGTTTGGACCTCCTCCCACCGAGTGTATCAGGTCAATGTTAACTAATTACTAAATAAAAATGTGTTCTGCACTATCTTTAAAATATTGATTTCTTAATTTGGGGTTGGAAAAATGGGGGTCGTCTTGTACATGGGGGCGTCTTATTGTCAGAAAAATACGGTAGTTGCACTGTAAGGGTCTGAAATACCGGGCACAAACCCCAAGGCTGAATTTGTGCTCTGCAGTTGCCTAAATTGACTGATGAAAACACATAGGAATAGAGATTGGAGCCTAGTGAGCAGTAAGCCCCAGAGTGTTGCTAAGAGTCAAATCCAGCCCCCACCCGCCCAAAAAAGTGAAATGAAGATTGATGTCTTGTTTTATGAAAGTAATTTTTATTATAAAGCTTTTTAAAGAAATTTGACTAGGAAAACTGAATATGATTTTTGAAGTGAGAAGAAATTGACATATAATTATTTAAAATAAGCAAATAATATTGTTGGAGGTTCTATAAAAATACTTTTTTCAAAAAGAAATATATTCCTTTGTTGCTGTTGAGAAACAGCAGACAGTTGCTGTTTTGGGGGAGATTTGAGGTGTAAAGTGATCATGTAAAGTAGTCTACAGAGATGGAAGTGAGGAAGTTTGTTTCTGCTCTTATAGAAGGAGAATATGTGCTTTTATGGGACTGGAATATGCCTATTTTAGGGAAAATAAAAGAGAAAACAGTTGGCTTTAGTGATTGAGCATTGCTGTAGAAGAGGATATACTATGAAGTCTTTTAATTTTGTTTGGAAAAGTGACATGAGAGTTTTCCTTTTATTAGAGTATTTAAAACAATTAAAATGGATTCAAAAATAGAATGGGCATTGTTTCCTGTCACCAGTGATACAATTGGTGCTGGTTGCCCAAATATATACTCTTACCAGGTTGGGATCACACATCATGCTAAGTCATTATGTGGTTTGTAAACTCTGGTTTCTAGTCTGGTGATGTTAATGTGTGAACAAGGCTCCTATGGCTTGTTCAGCACATCACAATTAAAACAAATTTTGGATTAGCACAGTGTGAACTTAACAGTCAAGTAAGGGCTGAAGAAGCCATTTAAAAAAAATCTCTAAAGGAAGCTTGTAATTGTTTCTCATTGTGGATTGAAACAAGTGTGAAAAGTGAATCTGTGGGCACAGTTGAAGTAGATGTATGTGGATAGGAGACCTCCAGGAATCCAAAGGTTGTAGCTAGCCTGGGGAGTGGAGAAACCATTCCAGAAAATGGCAGGGACAAAGAAGATGACTTGGACATGCTCATGGAGTCAAAGGTACCTGAACAGAAGCTGCCGCTATCTATCCATAACAGATGCTGATCTTTCTCCTCGTGTTAGAGCTTCAAGTGTAGAACTTTGTTCTTGGAGCTCTACGTAAGCCATCTAAATGGTGATTTTGAGTGTAGGGACCAGTAGAGCAGGGCATTGTTATTTATTTTGAAGATCTTGTATCCCTTTTATGTAGCGATGAGAGTCATTCCCTTGCCTATTTTCTGTTATACATCCCTGACCGACTGCTTGTTCTAGTAGCTCACATTCAGCTTAGTCTACCCTACTCAAGTAAAACTGAGAATGTAGGGTGTGTAGAAGCTGAGCTGTTTTATAACAACTGCATGCAAAGAGACTGAGTACTTCTTCATTTCTAAAAATCTGCAAGACCAGCAGTGCTATTGGACTTCAGAATTTAAAGCTTTGAAAATGTATCAGTGCCCTACAACTGTTCTGCAAGCAGTTGAATGTGTAACTTTATCACACTGAGTAATTGTGCTATTGTATCTTCAGCTGCAAGTCATGGATGGACCCTGCAGAGCGTTCTACCGAGGGAGAATTAAAATCATCTAACCTCATAGTTATGAGGGCAACACTGTTGCTATTATGGAGCACTCCCAGGATAAACAAGGATATGACCTGCACACCTGAGAAAACACCTTCTTTCATCCCGGCACTGCTCTCTACATGGAGGACTAGATAATGTAAAGTTATTTTGCCATTTACTGATCAGGCAAAAGATCTACTCTTCCCTGTTAGATGCTTATCATTCAGCCCAAAGTGGAGAGAGTTTTCAGGCATGGGGAAGTGAAAAAAGCTTTTTTAAAAGTGCATTCCTTTGTCATCCATATGTTTTAAGAAAATATAAGCTGTGTTTTCTTGTTCTGAGGTACTGAGCTGTGGGATTGAGGTAGCCTTTACTTTCCATTTTTCCTTCTGTGTTTATCCACTCGTAGCCTCTCCTTCCATATTTCTTCTGTTCATGTCACTTGGCACAAACCTCAAAATTTCCTTTTTGGCTCTCTCAGCCATAGCATGGAATGTGTCACTGACCTAGGAAACAAGCCATATGCAAAGCACATGTCCACATTGCTTTTGATCCCAGTTGGTATGCGGGTCAGGACATGCAAGAGTGTTTGGTGCTGTCATTCTGTGTGATTTGAATTTTGGACATTTCTATCCCATACATCCAAATATCCTACACATATAAAACTAGCATCCAAGGCAGAAAATGAAAACTGCTGGTTGAAATACTATAGTCCAGGAAGGACTGTGTCATAAGATACTTTTCAATAGATAGATTTTTCCTGTAATGTTGCTATGAATTGAAATTGGCCTCAGATGTTGTCTCAGAACTGGTGAGATTGAAGGGACTGCCACTTCAGAAGGCAGAATCAAAGTACAAAGGCAGAATTCAAAGTTCTAAATGCAAATCAGTTTAAAAGCTTCAGGATGAAGGTACAAGGAATCATGCCTTCTCCTTGTTCTGCTTGTTTACTCAAGCTGTCCTCAGAAGTCTTTCTCTGGATACCCCTTCGGAAGTTAACTGGATGGTGATTAGGGACAAGCAATGGTGCCATGCCTTTTGGAATGCCTTCTCTGGGAAGTCTCACCTGGCACCTAGTTTTATCACTTTCCAGCCCTAGGAGAAGAAGATGTCTTGTTTTCCATAGCCTTTTAAAATTTAATCTTGGGGTTTATTCTGCTGTCGAATATTATTCTGGTTTCCTCCACCCTCTAATGTCTTACTTGCTTTGGAAATAATTGAAGGTGCATATTCAGTTCAATAAATAAATAAGTCAATTCTAAAATAATAGTATTTATAAATGGAAATGGCCCTTGCCTTACCTGAGACTGAAAGCACAAAATGTAATGGTAAATTTTCCTGCTTCATATACAAGGATTGTTTCAAATATTTTGCAAAAGCACCTACAACACATTTCACAATGCGCCTACCAGCCCAGAAAGCTTGGGGCTCTCTCTTTGGATCTTCTAGTGTCTTATGTCTGCTTCAACTCAGAAGCTAAGTGGGCTCATGCCTGTTTAGTAATTGGATGGGAGAACTCTGAGAAATCTCAGGGCTGTAGGCTAGATGGGGAAATCTAAAAACATCCCATAAGCAGCAGTTGCAAACTGCTTCTGTATTATTTTGAAATAATGAAATAATATGAAAATACTAAGGAAACGCCTGTGAAGTCATCTGGAATCAAGCTTGATTCAAAGGGGGCTTCACCTTATGCCTTTTAATGATTTGGGTATAATTATCTTTTTCCTTTTTCAATTTGAGGATTTTTTTTTTTAGTAACAATAGCTTGATGATAATACAGACTATTGTTAATAAAGAGCAACATGGGCTTACTGAGGACCTTTCTCAAAAGTAATGCATCAAATGAGCAAGGAAGTGTTTAGAAGAGAATGGCAACTAGTTTGAACATTTAATGTAATTAATATAATAAACTGTGCATGAGGCCTGACTTTTGGTACACCTTATATATTAATGAAGTGCAGTGCAGAATTATGTGGCTTAGCTTGAGCAAAAATAATTTTAAAAAATACTGTACCTCTTAATAAAAATAGTAGAAAAGTTCTTCTGTAGCCTATTTGCAAATTGTCCTCTTTCATGAGGCCTGATACTGGCGTGCTAACATATCTGAAAGGGACAAAGTTGGACATTTAAAAATTGCAGGGCATCAGAAGCAGGCAGTGTGATTTCCAGAGGAATCTTCTCAACGTTTGCAGATTTTATAGAGTGATTTGAAAGGAGAACTGAAACATGAATCTCGAGAAATGCAAATTACAGCTGGGATTTTGTATTATTTAAAGCATTATGTCCAGAAGGCGGGCCTTCTCCGCAGTAGCCCCTGCTCTTTGGAACATCCTGCCCCTGGAGATGCGATTAGCCCCCACACTCCTGGCTTTCCGTAAGGCTTTGAAGACCTGGTTCTGCCACCTGGCCTGGGGTGGGGTGAGAATTCCTCAAGCATGGGGATGGCTAGCCCCATAGAGGCCTCGGCCTTCAGCCTCAGGTTTTCATCCCCTTGGTCTCTCCTTCTTTTTAGTTATGTTTTAATTTAAGGTTTTATGTGTTTATATATTTTATGTTCTAATGTTTACTGTGAATCACCCAGAGTTCCCCCATTGGGGGGAGATGGGTGGTTGAAAAATCTAATAAATAAATAAAAATAAATAAATAATTAATATACATCCAATTAGTGATCAACTTTATCATTTTGTAAACAAGATGTGATTTATATTTCTAGAGCTCTTAACTGAGTTAATATGATTCATGATGGTCTAGTGTATCCTGATGCGCTTCTCATTCCAAATATTATCTTCTTTATTCAATACAATGAACTGATCAATTTCTACATGGATGATTCTAGTTACTTGGGACTTATTTTCTAGTAAAGAAAATAATTCCACAGCCAAAATTCCCATAATAATTTTTATTGTGAGAAGGACAGAATTTCTGCCTGTCCTTCTACTTTCTCAGTGGTTGAAATCAGTGAGCAAACTGTGCCCATCATGTGAAAAGAAACTGCTTTTAGATCTTGTAGATATTTTTTCTCCTAGCCTACAGATCACTCTGAAAGAGCTGAAGAGTTACCTGAAATAATTTGTAATGTCCCAAAAATCTATAAATACTAAGAAACTAAGCATTCTTTGAGGAGCAAAAATTGGATGCATGTGGTTAAAATCTCTTGTGACCTTTATCTTGGCTAAAACAAAGAAGTGATGCATAAGATTTGATTTGATTAATATTGATAAAGCCAGGTATTGCCTTTCACTGGATGTACAGGCTATACATCAAAGACCTATGATTAGGGAACCACTGGTTAAATTTGCTTATCTCTGGTAGCTTTGGAGGTCCATAAATATTGTGAAGAGATTATCTCAGGTCTTGATTATTTGTTTGGACTAATGAAGCACCTTACACCGAACCATAACAGCGAGCATTGCGTAACTAGAAATTGATCATACTTCTTCTTTAACTTTTGCCACATTGACTATAACAGTTTGGCAGTAGTTTCAGATCATTTCCAAAGTATGAGATAATGTCATCTTAGTATTCTAGTGTACTCTAGGAAGTACATGTTCCTCTCAGTGCTTTGAAGCTGGTTTACCTAGTAATTTAATCTCTAGAGATACTGTAGGTGGGTAATGTGCTTCTTTTTGTCTCATTCATGAGATGAGTTTGCTACAATAGTTTTCCCTCAGATGGGGGTTGAGCAGAATTTAGGTTTTTTTCTTGATTAATATAAATTAAAATTTTCCTTGTTTAATATAAATATAATTATATTAATATAAAATTATCTTCTGATGCAGGGATGGGGATCCTACAGTGTTCCAGATTTTGCTGAACTATAACTCTCAGCATTCCTCACCATTGGCTATATTGTTTGAAGGCTTTTGGGAGTTGTTCTTCAGCAACATTTGGAAGGCCACAAGTTCCCCACTTCTAGCAGAAATGACTAAGATAAATAATCTGTACTGAATGAAAGATGACAAGAGTAAATGACTCCATATTGATTTATCAATTTTAAATGTTTTGAACTAAAACATCTCCCTTGAATCAGATCAAAAACTAATATAGTCGTTTTCTGTTTCACAGTGGCCTGTCATGTACCCATGGGAAGAAGGACATTTTAATAATCCCAGTCAGATCCAAACTTGTTTTCAGAAGCACATTGCCTACCATGCTAACTATTGTAGTTAGTAGCCATGAATAGCCTTATCCTCTGTTGAAAGCCCGGCTTTCATCATCAGGCTTTCATCATATGAATAGCAGGACATTAATGGATTTAGAGCAGTAGAAAATACAGCTGTGGCTACCACATCATCTCCAACCAAAATAGATTCTGACCATGGTGCTTAGCAAAGTGGAGGGCCTGCCCTTTGAACAGTGTGATGCTTATAGAAGATAATGCCAACTGCATTTATCAATCCCCTGTGCTGGGCTAGGTGGAATTTGAGTCATTGTGTGTATACTGTACTTTTGGCACAGCTGTCAAATTCAGAAGAATAAACAAAAAGAGATTAATCTGTAGAGGGTAATTTCTGTAGAGTGGGGCAATCAAAATATAATGCAAAGCGCTGAATGCAAATCAAGATCATGCTCTTAAATTAGCTCTGGTTGCTTGATTTGATCTGGTAGCTATCTGGTGTTTTCGCATTTCAATTTGAGGTTTAGTTTGACCTCCAATAACTAGGCCACAGCTTTATTTTAAACAGATACCCAGGAAATTTATGTTTTATTTGTGGAACATGGAACTTAGTCTGACATGTGGAATCTATTAGCTTGAAAAGTTCAGGCAATTGCATAATTACTTGGAGGTGCTTAAGCGTTTACAGTGTTGAAAATACTACTTTTAAACACCAAGCTGGCAAAGAAGGGAATGGTCTGGTCTACTCCTTCCTGGCTGATATCCAATCTAATTGAACCACTCAAAAGGCCATCCAAGGCACTGCAAAGAACCTTATCCTTTAACGTGCTCTCCCCACAATGCCTAATAATCTCATATGTTATGGATTTGATTAGGCTGCTGTTAAAGTGGGGTTATTGGCATACTGTTGATGGAAGGATTCTAGTTATGTGTAGCTCCTGTTAACTGCACTCCCAAAGTATGAACATGGTTTTGGACAAAATATTTTTTTAAAGTTGTGAAACTGGTTCTGCCATTTAAGATTCAAGATGGTGGTTCACGCCTTCATGTAGAGGTGAGCAATCTTTTTTGGCCTGGGACTGCATTTCCTCCACATGCTCTTTTTGGAATTCACAGATAGGTATGGTTGGTGATGTAAAAATATAAACAAGAATAGGGACCGATTTGGATTTTTTTCCCCTTTTCACCATAATACCCCCAACAGGGCAAATCAGCCCGATTTGGGGGAGGGAAGAATAAGGGTGCTGCTTCTGTAAAATACACTGAAAAAAAAGTCTGAAACTTTTGGCCCAACCCATTGTTGGGGCTCTGGGAGGGACACTACATGTGATCCATACATTATCTCCCCATTATAATGGGATAAGAAACCATTCAAAATTTGCAAACCATTCAAAACTTTTATTGTGTTTTCCTCCTTTCTGAATTTGGACTGTAAACTTTTGGTATGGTTAGTCACTAGGGATTTTTAACAACATATGAAATGTTTTGCTTGTTTCACCCTGTGCAGCTAAGCCAGTAAAAAATTGCCATATAATCTCTAGTCTTCTTGATTTTGAAGTTGATGAGATGGTGGGAATTGCCATGAAAGTGCTTGGACATCCCACCAGTCTTAGTAAGTTTCACAGCCTGGAGAAAAACTTTCTACTTTCTTTGTCAAAAGGAGGTACAACATTTCCCCACTGTCTTGTTGAAGTCTGGTTTGCATTTGGTATTTTTGTACAATAGAAACATCTGTGTGCTTGTTTTACACCATGAAAATTTTGTATTTTTATAACCCTGATTTTCTGAACAGTTGGAGAAAGTAATTTTTTAGTAAGGAAGAATATTACTATAAAGATGTATTGAAGAAAATCTTGCTCACAAAAATGAGGAGACTGTACTATTTTTATGTATTTGTTGACTAGATTTATATCTCACCTTTCATTTAGGAGTCAGTGGCGGTGTATATATACTGCTTGCTTCTCCTACTTTTTCCCACAACAAGAACCCTGGGAGGCACGTTAGGCTGAGAGAGAGTGGCTGCCCCAGAGTCACCCAACAAACTTCCATGGCTGAGGATGGACTTGAACCTTGGTGTCTCTGCTCCTGACCTAACACCTTAACCATTACATTACATCTTATGTTGTATATGATGATTATCTTTATTGATGAAAAGATATATAGCCATTGGCAAAATAGCAATTGATATCTGTGTCCTTTAACTGATTGATATCTATCTCCTTGTGTCCTTTAACTGATTGATATCTATCTCTTCAACTGATTTAAGAGAACTTGTGTGGGATGCAAAATGTTGCCCATTTTACATCTTATCTGGGTGGATTGGAATGTTTTAGTCCATTGCACACTATTGTAGTTTCTGTGGAGTTGGATTGTTTAACTTGACACAGATTGCATATTCACCACCATCACCACCACCACCCTGTACATTTTTCTGATTTTTAAAAATGTATTTATTTTAGACCTTGTTATCAGGACAAAAATAAATCCCACCTGTCTGTTTATTTAAAAAGACAAAACGGCATTTAATGTATGAAATAGCAGGAACGCTGTTCATTTTAGCTTCTGCTGTGAATGAAAGTTGCGGTTGAAACCCAGGATCGTTGAGAGTTTCCTTGAGACAGGATGGAAGTTACTTCATCCTTCTATTCTTCAGAACATTTTCTACTTTTTGCCTTAACCAACCTTCCCTAGTGCCTGCTAGAAACTGATCCCCTGTGTAGGTTACACCAGTGGTTCTTAGTAGGGGCCATAGGATATTTCAAGGGGTCCACAGCATGTGCCGAGGGGGCCACTGAAAAGTAAAGTGTATTATACTGTCTTGCTGATGCCAGAAAACAAAATATTCTGCCATGTCCATATCTGGAAATGGGACCTGGATGGGGGGGCCACAGGAGAAAAATAAGGTTGGAAGAAGGACAAGGGTGAAAAAAGATTGAGAAACACTGGGTTAGACTATGCATCAGCAGAAGCACGGTGACTAGGGTTCTGTGAAAAAGCAGGTGACTTAAGTGGTTGGATCCATATTAAAATATTGTAATTATTATTGTTGTAATATTGTAATTTATCCATATTATTATTGTAATTTATGCTTTATTAGCATATGTTTCAACATAATAGAGAATCCTCAAAACAACCCAGATTTTTGTGGTTAAGATGATAGCAGAAGAAATAACTTGGGGATCTTTTAATTGCTGCCATTAGAAGGTAGGAGTTGAAATGGGTTTTTATTTATGACTGAATTTTGAAACACTGCTGAATCAATTATATTTTAGGTTTATGTTGAAATGCTGAAGTGTTAATTTTCTAATGTAGTAGGGGAAATTATTTCATGGTTACACTAAGAACAGAAACAAGTAAAAGTCTGAATTTGACTGACAGCAGAAGTTGGCTTTAACTGGGACATACAGGAAAGTAACTCTTTGGAAAGCTTTTGCTCAGAACGGTAGATTCCTTGACATTTTTCTAACAAGCACATTTAAAAAAAGAAAAAATAGAGAACTATCCATTATAGTCTTGGGACGTGAATTGGCAATACATTTAGAGAATAGAAAAGCACCATTTGACATAACAATTTTATTGCACAATTTTTGTGAGACATTTGATAATAAACTCCGATTTCCAATTCTCTGTATGGTTCTAATCTTTTCCAGCTGCTGCTGTTGATGATGTTGGGTTTTAGATTCTTATTTTAGGTCCTGAGATATTTTACACATTTTTACACAACTGGAGCATGGTAGCCTTAAGATGCATTAAGGCATCAAATATGTGCTTCAGTGATTAATAGAAAGGCTTTTGCTTGTGTCAGTCATGTCAAGATATGGATTGTGCTTAGAAAAATGGAAATCCCAGAATCTCATTGTCCTCATGCAAACCTGTACATGGCACAGGAAACCACAATCTGGACAACATGGCGAAACAGACTGGCTCCAGGTTGGCAAAAGAGTGAGACAAGGCCATATATGGTCCCCTTATTTATTCAACCTATATGCAGAATATATATTGAGGGAAACTGGATTGGAAGAAGATGACCGTGATTTTAAGGTTGGAGGAAGAAACATCAATAACCTGTGCTTTGCTGATGACACTACTCTGATAGTTGAACTGGCAAAGGATCTGCAAGCTCTAGTAATCAAAGTGAAGGAGCACAGTGAAAAAAATGGGACTAAGATTAAATATAAAGAAGACCAAAGTAATGACAACAGGTATAGCAACCAGCCTTAGAATTGACAATGAATATATTAAAGTAGTGGATGGCCTCTACCTTTTAGAATCATCTATCTACAATGAAGGAAACAGCTTCAAGTCAAGAGATATGCTACAGACTAGTACTTGGTAGAGTAGCCATGAAGGCTTGAAAAGATATTCAAATGCCATGATGTGTCTATACCTACAGTGATCAGAATCATGCAAGCAGTGGTATTCCCTGTGACACTCTGTGGAAGCAAAAGTTGGACTTTGAAGAAGTAAGATAGAGTATTGACACTTTTTGGTGTAGGAGAAGACTCATGAGAATATCATGGACAGCCAAAAAACCCAAAGTAATGAATCATTGAACAAATTAACCCAAAGTTCTCACTCAAGTCACAAATGACCAGGCTCAGTTGTGATCAGTCAGTTATTTGAAGATCTAGCTCTCTGGAGAAATCTGTAATGCTGGGAAAAGATGGAAGGGAAGAGAAGAATAGGGTGATGAGTAGCAAGGTAGATGGACTAAATTACAGTGGTGATGTGTGCAGCTTTGGAGTCCCTGAAGAACCAGATTGGGGACATACTGTCTTGGAGAAAATCTATCCTTGTGGTTGCTAAGAGTCAACACTGACTTGGTGGCACATAATCAGTCAGTAAGATATACTAGAATTACAAGGCTCAGAATCCCCAGCCAGTGGGAGTTGTGGGAGTTTTGACATACTGGAGCATAGACACCAGGTTGGGGAATGCTGTTCTGTTGCAACACCAGCAAACTAATGATGACAAAATATTGGTTTTAAACTATTGATGGGCTTTTGTCTGATTGCAGCAGACAGGTGCTATAGAAAGTACCAATCGTCTTTTCTGTAACATTTTTGAAGGATGATTAAGTTACCTCTTTTATTTAAAAAGAACCTGAGAATCTGTGATTTAGATCTGCAGGCCGGAATAACCAATACTTTAAGAGAACAAATAATTCTCTCTGTGTGTGCCTGTTTGTATATGTGTGTAAAAGAGATGTGATTTGAATCAGAAATATGTTCTGGATAAGGGGCCTACAGCTGTCGTTCCCCCCCCCCAGTAAATAAATTAAAAATAACTCGAAACTCATTAATAAAGTAACATTAAGTTTGATACATTCACAAAACATCTGCTTTTTCCCTCTCAAATTCAGAAAATACTTGAATTATTAAAAAAAAAAAAATTCCACTGTTAGCAGAACGTCTTCATTCTTGGAACTGGGCAGTCTTAGCACTTGAAAAGATCCTGCTGATGATAAGATTTCAAAAGAGGTTTAGTTATCCTTAAAAGAACAAAACTTTGGTTACTTTTTCTTCTCTGTGTATTTTCTATTGACTATTATATGAGTATAATTTTTCACCTTCACTGAAAATTTGGAAACTTTTTTTTGTAACTTTTCAAAGCAACATATCAAAACAACAAACAGAGTGTATTTATTTGTCTGGAAATGTTGGTTGCAACGGGATTATTTTTTACCCCCCCCCCATCACTGAATTCAATTGACATTTTTGAATAGATGCCTTAGAATTTGCTCCCTCACTTGTGTATGCTGCTTTATTTTTCATAATCATAGCCTGAAATTCTTAGCTTAAAGTTCCCACTGCATCTTGGAAACCAAAAAAGGAAGTTTGTGGTAGAAAAGGCTATTAATTGCTACTGTTTATGTACGTTCTTCTTGATTGAATTTAAAAGGTTATCCTATATTATGTTAAGGAAGTTTTCAGAAAAGGTTCCAGTCTGTGACAAATGGCTATTTGATTGCAGGTCTCTGTCCTGCTAGTAAACTCAGAAAAAAAAAACCCTTTGCTTTAGTGAATCCAAAGCCCCTGTAGGGAAAAAAAAGTCCTAACATTGTCACTAATCTAATAGGTTAACCCCTTAGAGGCAATTTCTACTTCTTCTTTTTAAGAGTTTCTTTAGCTAAATCAAGAAGTTTAGAAACTCTCTGAGATTTCTTTTCATTGCTGAGGTAGTGATTAGTTGCTCTCCTCAGAAGAACAGACCTTATCATTTATAAACTTTGCCTGAAAACCTATACTTGTTCTTGAATCCAGGCACCAGTTGTCCTCTCTTATCTTCTCCATCTCAAGTCCCTTTGGTGTTGACTTCTTCCAATTTCACAGACTCTTGACCATATTGTGTGATTCTTTCCTAACGTTATTTCACTCTATCAATGTCCAGGCCCCAAATCCTCCATTTCTTTGCTTGATTAATTCTGTATCTGTCCCAGAGATAACAATCAACTGATTCCAAGGCTTGGCTCCATATCTAGCATTTTTAAAAATCATTTATTTAAATTTTGCACCTGTGAAGTATAACAATATATGTTTATCTGTTATCTGTCAATTATAAAAACACACAAATATGATTGATGGGCAAAATTCAGGTTTTAAGGACTTAAAAAGTACCCATTAGCAATAATTTTTAAGAAGTCCAATTAAAATCAAAACAAGTTAGATTTACCTAGGGAGTGAAGAGTATGTTTACATTGCTGAGTGCTTCACAGGCAAAAGCTGCCAAATGCCAGAAAATGGCAAGAATTTTCCATTCATGGACAAGATGAGTTTTACCCAAGAAAAATAGGTGTACAATAGGGATACATTCCCAAACGGAGTTCTGGATTGGACCACAGCTTCTACATTCCATAGTCAGCAAGCTGTGTAGATATTCAGTGTGATTAAGATAGTTAGGATAAGAATACTTGGTCAATAAGGAATCAAAAGTGCATTGTGATATGTCATGCTTTCCACAAAAGCTAGCGTGGTGTAAATGTTAGGAGGTGGACTGAGCAAGTGGATAGGAAAGCAAATAAGACTTGGCAAGGGAAGCCAACTCAACAACTGTATGATTTTAGGACTAGAGAGACCTAGAATCAAGGTCAAGTCCATCCTCAGCATAGAAGCTCACTGGGTAACTTTGGGCCAGTCACACTGTCTCATCCCAACCTATTTCACAGAGTGGTTGTGGTGGGGGAAATGGGAGGAGGGACCACTGTATACACTACCTTGATCTCCTGAATGAAAGGGGTGTGTGATTATAAATCTGATAAGTTAATACTTCCTCACTTTTACTGCTTCAGTTTTCATTTGTTCTTTCTTGCACTTTGAAGGACTTCAGCCTTCCTCATGTGTTTTTATTCCCCACCCTAAGTCTCTGAACTTCTCCTTTCTTTTTAAATCTCATTTCAAGGATGGCTTCTTCTGATCTGCCAGTGTTTCAAAGCCAGATACTCTTCCTTTCTGGGTCCCAGCTGCTTTTGACTCAGAGCTAGAGTCTTGTGAGACTATATATTTCTATACTTAAATTGTGTCATCTGATGGGACCCAGGAAGTGGGCCTTCTCTATAACAGTGCCTGCCTCCTGGAACAGCATCCCCCAGAGATCTGTATGGTCTCTATCTTGACCTTGTTCAAAGGAGCTCTTAAAACCTGGTTTCTCCCGCAAGTGGGTGAGTGGCCCCTTTGGGGAACATTTTGTGTAAGAGAGAGAGTTGCTTTACTTGACCTGGATGCTCACAGTTTTATTTTCTCTGGTTTTTTTTCTTGTTCTAATTTGTATTTTAATATTGTACACTGCCCAGAGTCAGCTTTACAACATTGATAAACATTCCATATGGAAAGAGAAGAAACAGTATGTCAACCAAAGTATCAACAGAAATACACTTTCTATGATTCAAGCATGCTGTTCGTAATATATGGCAAAGAAGAAGAAAAGGTCTATCTAGGTGCTCTTTTGAAGTGTATACACACAGAGAGATGGCAAAAGTTGGTTCCATGATGTCCTCTTTGCCATCCTTTGTTCATGCCCTCTTTGTGCAAAAGGTATCCTTAGTCAGAAACTTAAGTTTTTAAAATATGTTTTTAAAATTTAAGTTATGGTTGCACAGATGCAAGTTAGTAATGCCCAAGCTGCTCCAAGAACTTCAATGCTGAACCAAGTGCATATGATCCTGTAATATTTGTGCAATGTTAGATGACATATAATTTACATCTTGGTGAAATTTGATTGTATATTCTTGCAGCACTGAGTGCTATATAAATAAAAGTAGTAAATACTTTTGATACATTCTACTGTCCTTGTTATCTGAGGGTGAGCAAGCCTCTTTAAATTGTTCAGAACAATATAAGGGCTCTAAATGCAAATGATCTAGACAGATGGCATTGACTAATCAGCACTTTGAAGTCTACTAATAATGAGAACTCACTTTTGTTGCTAAGATCCAGTTAGTTACGTGTATAAGTCACATTTCTTCAAACAAATCTTGAATTAATCATGTTCTGAAGGTTTCTTCTTGGAGGAATTGTTCTGTGAATCTGAAAATTAGGCAATGAAATAACAAAATGAAGGCAGCCATCTGCTTGACAGAATAATCTCTTTTTTCAAAATGTCATCTTGGTATAATGACTACTGAAAGAAAATCACACAGCACTATATGCAGGATAAAAAATAGTTAATGTTTTTTAATTCTAGCATTTTTCCTGCAGGTACAGGGTCTGCTTTTTTTCAGATCAACCGAGTGTTGATCCATTTGGTTGTGACAGGAATTGACTGACCGGCTTGTTGGCTGACAGAGAGTGACTGGCCCAAGGTCACCCAACTGGCTTTCATGCCTAAGGCAGAACTATAACTCACAGTCTCCCGGTTTCTAGCCTGGTTCCTTAATCACTAGACCAAACTGGTTCACATTAAAAAAAAAAAGTTTAATGCAGATGGTTTAATAAGAGAACTGAACCAGTACTAAAACTAATAAAGGTGGAATGTGTTGTTCATTCAGCCCTTGAATTCAACTTTAGCTTCTGTGATAAGATTATGGTTATATAGATTGGCTTGTGATGGATCCCCCTATAATTTTTTAAATTCAAAGAGGAAGAGCAAATTGAAAAAACCAAAGAGTAAAAGATCATGATGTAACTCAATTTGTTCATAGAATAGTATTGATATGGAAATGTTAGTTTAAATTATTTCAGTTGAAGCCTTGCTCTAACATAATATTTTCATGGTTGGACCATGGGGGAAAGTAGATGGATGTTTCTAGTCATAGTTCAAGATTTTTGATAAAAGCATCCTCTCCCCCCCTCTTTATGCATGTGCCATAATTTGCAGAGTTTACAGCTGTTAAGATTTCCATTAATATATCTGGAAAAAAGAATAATTACAGATGTTCAGTTATAAGTGTATTGCAACCATCCAGTTTATGGATTTGCAAGTGTACTTGACTTGTCCAGATTGTATCTTTAATGTCTGATGGGTAATTTAACACATTCAGCTTAAGCAGGATCTGTTGCCAGTGCTTGGGGGTGAGAGTTTCAAAGATCCAGGTAGGACCAGAAATCATCTGGTGCCCTACCAAGGAGAAATAGCCTTAGGGTGGAATGTGTATAGTGATAAGTACAGGAATGGAAGCACAATTTTTTTCATATTCTTTTTCCTTGCTGCTGTGGTAACTCTGACTTAAAATTATGAATTAGATGTTGCTTTGAATTTACGATGCCATGGTGACAGTGCTGAGAAAGCAGAGATATTTTCTTTCTGTATCTCCTAGAATTTTTCTAGTTCCTGGTTCTTAACCCTGATTTCTTGGGGGAAAGCCAACACGTGATGTGATTGCCACCTACCAGTTTGTCTCCTATTGTTAGTTAATTGCCTGAGTTGATAAGAGGAATGATCCATGATGACTCAGCACTGATTATATTAGCTTCACACATTCAAGTAATGGACTGTACTTTTCAAACCAAACTAGTCAACTCACCTCTTTGCTGGCATTGTTTCTCCAAATATTAAAATATAGTTGCAATTCAGGGAAAATATAAATAGATTAAAATGAAGCAAAGTCCATTCCTCCAATTCATTCTACATGTTTTGATGGTTTTATTTTCCCCCCCAAAATGTAGGTATAGTTATTGTATTATTTATTTATTTCCTCTTTTCCTTATCTTCATCTTTTTTCTTCCCATCACAGTTTTTCCACCGTCAAAAAGAAAATGTGTGTGTTTTTTTTAAACAGGAGATTCAGTTGGCAACTCTTCCCTCTCAAAAGCTTCTAGATATGTTTTGATTCCTTTGAGACTCCTCAAGTTTCTAGTAGTATAATACACCTGCTGTTCCCTTTGATATTATAGGGATGCTAAAAATACAAATTAGTTCACTAAATAGCTGCTTGAAATGTATTCAGTTAGAAAGGGCATAAGTGGTGTATATAAAATAAATTCATATCTTCTCTTTCAGAGTTTAGTTAAGTTGTTTGCATGGAACCCTTAGAAAGTAGAATTTGCATTTTGGATAAAGTTGTGCTCCAAAGTGGGATTTCCATGTTCCTTTAAAATAATGGTTACTTTGGCATGCGGCTGGTTACTGAGAACTTCTAAATCTAACCAGGACATATAAGCAGCAACTTTTTCTTTCTCTCCGTTTTTTGTCATCCTATGGAACATAGAAGCTTATAAATAGCTACTTGCTTATAGCAAGTAAAAATTGTTGTTAGGGGAACAAATAGTAAGATCCATGTGTGCTAATAGCAGTTTGCCTGCTTACCTGCCTGCCTGTTGTCACATGTTGGGAACTGGCTCATATTGATAGGTGGGCTGATTGATTTTGTGGGCTTGCTTCCAAGGCTGATAACCTTTGCTGAATATGGAGGGTCACTGATATACAGAATAGAAAACCTCATTATACAGATCATTTGATGGGGAGCTGGGTTGGAGGAGATTCACTATTTCCTGTAAGTGAATTTATAGAAAATAGTGAATTAGCTGCACCAGGCTAATCATTCCTTAGCAGCCAATATGGCAAATGACCCAGGCATGGTTGTAGGAGGTGAAATTTATTTGTTCTGTTTTTGTAGTCATAAGCCATGGAAGGGACTTATTTCTTGTAAGAAAGCTCCTAAGTTGTATCCCAGGCTTTGATGAAATCATCTGTCTAGTGCAGTGTTTTTCAACCTAGGCAGCTTGAAGATGTGTAGACTCCCCTGGAGTCCCTGATGTGTAGACTTCCCCATGGCTGGCTGGGGAATTCTGGGAGTTGGAGTCCACACATCTTCAAGCTGCTAAGGTTGAGAAACGCTGATCTAGTGAAATGAAAGTTCATTGTGCAAACACCTTCGGAATCAGTCATGAAATGCTGTTTTGTACTGACCTGTACAGTACAAAACCTAGCTTTTTCACTAACTGGAGCCTAAATCTGTACATTAGGATACTGTTTTATTATCACTTGCTTGTAAGCAGTGGAAATAAAAGTAATAAGAGGCAAGTTCTTGGAATTGTTAATGGAGTATGGTTTGTCTAAGAGTAAGAAAACATGCTTAAAAATCCATGTTTTTTTTCATGAATATGCATGTCTTTCCTGATTTAAAATGATTGTACCCTAACAGGGTAGTATGGCCCAGCTCATTCCCTATTTTTTTCTTGCTGGTTTAGACTCTCCTTGTCCTTCCTATATCATGCTTGATATACTTGTACTCTGATTGTATCTGTTGTACAGCCGGTGTTCTGTGTCCCATATCAGTTGCTTGTGTGCTGGGCTTCATTATTGATGTTCTGCGTGGGTGAGGTATCTGCCTTGATGAAGCCATCAGCAAATACATCAGCTTTATATTTGATGGACTGACCAAACTGCACCTCTTTTTACAAAAGCTTTCTGGTTAATGCCGAGACTTTGCAAGCATGAGAGATTTAGTTTCTTTTCTTCACCCAACACTGAGCTTTTGTGTCCTCCCTGATGTTACTCAATTCCTTATTTCTGAAAGTTTATGAAGGAAATGAAGATCTTCCCAAAGGACATTTTTAAAGACTGCATGGTAGTCAGCATTTTTTTTTTTTAAAAAAGAGCTGCTTCAAACGTGGTAAATGTGTTATGGATTTCAGGTGTTCCTAAAACTTTCCTTAGTTTACTCTAGTGTTCTTTAAGAGAGTCTGCTTTTTTAAAAAAAAAAAGTTGGTGGTGATAGCAATATTACAATCATTATATTGAGGGAGAAGAAACAGGTCATAGAATAATGACTTTCTTAAGATTATTTAGTTATATTTTTATAGTATGTATAAATTCCATTTATATATGGAAATAAGTCGTGTTTTTATCTGCTGTGCAGAAATAATATTACTGCCAAACACTTCAGGTTAGTCATTAATCATCCTTCCTTCTTTTACCCAGTCCAGACTAAATCTTGTCTAAATCTTTACCCAGTCCAGACTAAATCTTGTCCTGTTCCTCTTTCTATCAGTTCCTTTTGTTCCATTTCACTGCATTATTCTCCATTCTTTGTGGATTGTAACCCAACTTGCAGGAGGCCAGCAGTTTCAAATAGGTGGGTGTAGATGTACCGCCAATGCTTTGGTTTAAGCATTGTGTCATTAGATTACTAACATCATCATTTCTTGGTATTGTTCCATCTAGTGGTAGATATTAAAATCCCAGGATGAAAATAAACACATTAATGCACAGCTCACATAATAAAAACATGGCATTTATTTAGAAACATGGGGGGAACTCTATTGCACAATTGGCTTCTATTTTAATTTTCTCAAGCAGATGACATCACCGTGTTTATTCTCACTCCAGACATAGCATGGGCTCTTTGTCTCTTTGCTGTTTAGTGCTTCCATTATAATGACTTCTAGGAGAACACCTTTTTGAAATTTTCTTTTCGTTTTTAATATTTGATTTTAGGTTTTTAATACTGACCACAGACCAGCTAATTCTTGGAATTGCATGCCACCTGAGAAAACGCTTTCAGGGTAACTTAAATAGCCAGGTAGTCAAGTCAGAGGTCAGGATATTGTATAACAACAAGATTGCAAAGGAATTAATTTAGTCAGAACGACTGCTTTACTGTGAAGCTGTATTGTATAGAAATCCTTGTTCTTTGCAAGACTTAAACTTCTTAGTCTGTATAGCTGTATTTTAAGAAGACATGAAGGGAAACCAATATTTCCATGGACAACTTCCTGATCCACCCATTTTTAAATCTTTTTTAAGCAATTATTTAATTAGGAAACAAAGTTGTCATGCTGTAAAGCACTATTGGTGTCACCTTTATTTCTAAGTATGCTCCTGAACCCCATAAGCTTTCTTAGAAAAATAAAAACGGATGGCAATTGCTTTTCTTTGTAAATGTGCTCAAAGGAACATTCTCTGCTGGGTGAGCAGACAGAAGGATGGCAAGGAACATTTTGATTTATTGGTACTTTGTGACTGCTTCTTGTGAAAAAGCCATCTCATGCTCTCTAAATTCTAAATGGTCCTACCAGATTTACTTAATCTTGGAAATTAGGAAGAAGTCATACTTAAGGCCAAAATTATCAGTAAAAACAATGACATCATACAATCTGGTTTCTCTGAGTAATTTTTTATTGGCTGAATGCCACGTTGCCGTGGAATCAAATTGTGTGCCTGGATTCTGGGTTATTTCCAGGTGCTGCGGTAAACTTTCAAGTGGTAAGGTATCTTTGATTCAGTTCCAAGCCTCAGCTGCTGTTGAAAAATATAACCTAGCAGTTGCAAATTTATTTAAATTTTAGAACTGGTTTGTTCAAAGTTGACTTGGTTAATGATTTATTGATTCAAACTCCTTGTTTACTGCCAGTGCTCTTCATTTTTCCACAATTAATTCCTTTAATGAGGTCTTTTGTTTGTAAATCACTAATAAATGTGACGGAGTGGCTTAAAAGGTTTGCATCCAATTTTGCTCCCTATCTGGGTGTGTTTAATATTTTGCAGAAGAAGATTGACTTCCTTTTCCATTCAAACTCAGTTATTTCTGCTTCCTCTCGGTATCTCCTGTGGACTAGATGAAGTGAATAAGAATTTGTTTCTGCTTGTGCTTCTTCTTCTCCTAAGCTTATGGTATTCAGGGTTCTTCCAGACAATTAGACAGTCTCCCAGTCGTTCTGAATCCAGTATAAAAAGTACCCAAGATTGAGGGGGGCTGTTTTGATTACTTTCGGATCCATGAACACAGCCATGTTTATTGTGTGTAGAACTCCCAGAGAACCACCAGTCAATCAGGACTTGGCTATTCTGGCCTGTGGGTGAGAGCCTTATCCTGCCTTCTCCAAACTGTGCCTAAACATGTATTCCCTAAAAGTTTAAGCATTTCTTCTCTTGAAGAGAGTATATTGATAGCAGAAGTTTTGATGTGGTTTTTAATTGTTTGAATTGCATTCTTTGTTTTCTGTCCTTTTTCTTCTTTTATTTTCCTTCTG
This sequence comes from Liasis olivaceus, assembly GCA_030867105.1. Lineage (NCBI taxonomy): Eukaryota > Metazoa > Chordata > Lepidosauria > Squamata > Pythonidae > Liasis > Liasis olivaceus. Next base: position 94,371,542 of record CM061352.1, read on the forward strand.
TCCCTGTGACCAAATTAGAGGAAAATAGTCTTTTACACGTGGGTTTAGGCTTAATACTGGAAACTGGCAGCTTTGCCTTCTGTGTTCTCACAATAAAATAGTTTAGTTGGCAGAATGGGAACAGCAGCAGTGGATTACATCAAAAGCTGCAGTGTTATGTCCATCTTTAATTTTGGAACTCAGATGCTAATTATTGCAATAGCATGAGAACTGCCAGTTGCGCAAATAATAAATGAGAGAACAAGGATAAATTAAACAGTAGGAAAGGGATGTTTTGGTCATTAAGACCACTGATATTACTGACTTCATTTAGCTGAACTGATAGGTGAAAGTTGTACTGATTTTATTGCTTCAATTTTTTTTTTTAAGTGTGCAGATACTTGACTAGTAAACATGTTCTCTGTATATGCTGAATGGTTTGGCTTTATTTTAAGCAAGTATGCTCTCTTTTTTAAAGTACTAGTTCATCTCAATCCCTTTTTCCATTATATATTTGGAAAAAGGTTTTAGAAATCATTTTATGGTTACATATATGTTACTGTCTAATACAGAAACTCCACCTTTTGCCTTTGTTTCCTCCTTGTCTTCAGTAATGTATTTCTGATTTTTAAAAAATAAAATTTGTTCATGCACCTTCTAACATTGCTCAGTTCCAATAGAAGAGAATATCTGTAGCTTAGAGTTGAACTCTGGAGTCCTTGGTGCTCTCTGAGTTTGGTTGTTTGCTTGCAGACGTTTCATTACCCCACTAGGTAACATCAGTTCTAGTGGGTGTGGGGTTTGTTCCCTGTTTATATACAGTAGCTTCCCCTGTCAATGTTGGTGGGGGTGTGGTTTTTTCCATGGTAGTTCCTTGATTAGGGTATTGTTTCCTGCTTGATTGTTTGTCTGGTGTTAATCCCCGTTTATCTGGGTTTAGGCTACTGTAGAGGTTGTGTACTGGTTTTTTTTTGTTTCCTTCTCAGCTTTTTAATGTCTCTTTTGAATGATATGTAAATGTGGTTTATCTCTTTGTGTCTGTTGATGGCTGATTTGTCTGAATTCCAAGCTTCCAGGAATTCCCTAGTGTTTTTGGATTTAGCTTGGCCTAGGATGCTCACAGTTTCCCAGTTGAAACTGTGGTTGAGTTTATCCATGTGTTGTGAGATTAAGGAGTTTTCATCAAGTCTTCTGACTGCTAATTAATAGGCTATATAAACTGAATGAATGAATGAATGAATGAATGAATGAATGAATGAATAAATGGTGTTCATGAATGCTAGTCTTCTGCCTGTCTGTCCTGCATAGTGGTGTTACATCATACAACTATATGTTGTAGATGACCCCTGTTTTTTTCTTCTTGGGCTACTGGGTCTTTTGGTTTACTTAAGATGTTTTGGAGGGCTTTAGTTGGTTTGTGTACTATGGTGATACCATGTGGTTGTAATAGTCTGCTGGTTGTTTCTGAGATGTTTTTAATGTATGGTAGTGTTATCCTTTTCATAGCACAACCAACACAAACTTATTCTATACATCTCTTCATATGCATCCCAGCAGCTCATTGTGCCCATGGTGTTAAATCTCCCTGCAGCCTTCAGCCTTCCTATTTCATCAAGAACTTAAATATATGTTCAAAATCAAAACTTATGATCCTGCAAGTGTTAAAATAATCTGGGCATCCTAAACTGCCTATTGGTTTTTTAATAATTAGGTTTACAAATTTGTGTCTTTAGCCTCAATTGTCGTCTTCTCTTTTTTTCCAAATAATTTTATTAGATTTTAAGATAAGAACAATAAAAATTAATAAAAACTAATATTAAAGATAAAGAATGAAAAAAAGGAAAGAATGAAAAAGAAGAGAAAAAAACAAAGTCAAAAGGTTTGTTTCCGGGTCCAATTCAAGGTGTTGGTTATTACCTTTAAAGCCCTTTGTGGCACAGGACCAGGTTATCTGAGGAACCGCCTCGCCCCGGTCACTTCAGCCCGTCCCACTCGGTCCAGCAGAAGGGGCAGGTTGCACACCCCACCAGTCAGGGAATTTCGATTGGTGGGGTCGAGGCAGAGAGCCTTTTCTGCTGTAGCGCCCGCCCTATGGAACATCCTGCCTCCTGAGGTCCGGTGTGCCCCCTCCCTCATGGCCTTCAGGAAAGGTATTAAATCCTGGCTCTGCCAGAAGGCCTGGGGGCCAGAGGGGGGCCCGCACCTGTGGAGATGGCTGGTGGGATGATGGGTTGTCTCTCCCCCCCAGCATCTTACAGGTTTTTTAAGGCCATAAACCAGAGGAGGTTTTTTAGGGTTTTTAAATATGTTTTTAATTATTTATAGTTTTTAGCCATCTCGGTGAGAGCTGTGTTTTTATTGTGAGCCGCCCAGAGTCACCCGTTGGGGGAGATGGGCGGCATACGAGTTGAATAAATAAATAAATAAATAAATAAAAGTGCAGGAAAAAAGAAAGGAAAGAAAGAAAAAATACCAAAAATTCAGATGCTGCGATGTGTTTATACCTACAAAGATCAGAAAAATGCAATCCATGGGATTCCCTGTGACACTCTATGGAAGCAAAAATTTGGATTTTGAGAAGCAGGATATAAAGAATATTGATGGTTTTGAACTTTGGTGTTGGAGAAGGTTCCTGGAAACACCATGGACAGCCAAGAAACTAAAGAAATGGATCATTGAACAAATCAAACCAGAGTTCTCACTTGAGACACAAATGACTTTTATTGATTTTAATAATCTGAAGTGAATGCCCTGATACAACACAAATGAAGCAGTAGAAAACTTTGTGCGTGTACTTTTTTTTTAAAAAAGAAGCTATAATAAAGGTAATTTAAGGATACTTCCTGTTTCTGAAGTAAAAGGCTGCTTGTTCTCAAAAGAGGTCAATGGGGCTATGTGAGAATGATTAGTTTGGGTATTACAGCCTTATTTTTGTTTGGTGAACAATCTGTGTCAAAAAGCCAGTGTTTTGTGAACAACACACCTGAGGCTAAAGATGGCCACACCCTTTTTCTGAACGATGAATGGGATTTGGATTCGGGCTAGATGGCATCAAAGTACAGCACTGGAATTAGTTTTAAGTCTAGAAGTCCTTAGCTGTAACACAAAGTTGGATCCTAACTCTAAACAGGATGGATGGATGGATGGACGGACGGACAGACAGACAGACAGACATAGATAAGGGCAGTAATGTAAGATTTGGCTTAAGGACCCCCAACCCAGAATAAACAAACATAAATTTTGTATGTGTATAATGGGAAACAGTTTATATAGGACTGTGGGAAGGGTATTTTAACATTGATTCTAGCAGTCATGGAGGATAGCGTTTCAGATTGCCACTTTCAGTTTTCTACTGCATATTTTGAACTGCAGCAGTTTTTGTTAGATTCTGCCTTCAGGCTGGTTGGAAAAAAAATGATATTTTCAGATTCAATTGGCATGTAATGGGCTATGCCCATTAGCGTGGTCCTTAGCCACCCAGAGTCCTTGAGAATCAGGTGGCATACAAGTTAAATCAATTAAATTAAATGCAAGTTCAATAAATCAAATTACTGCCATCCTTGTAAATAGAACAGATGTCTAGGTCAGGAATGCTTTTGTATCCAGTAGGAAGATTTTGCATTATAACAGCAGGGGGCAGGACTAACCGGAAAAGCCCTGTTAATATATACTGATTCAAAATGTGGACTACACTTCTGAATAGGACCTTGTTCTGCCAAGGAATCCTTAAACGTCTGTGATGAAGCTTTAGAGTCTTGCAGAGGATTCTGTGGCATGATCTAAGGCTGTTAGATCATGTTTAGTATATGCAGGATATTGTCCAATCCTGCTAGGCCTCCTTATTGACCCATGTAAACTATAACCTAGAGCAATATTTCTCAACCTCGGCTGCTTGAAGATGTGTAGACTTCAACTTCATGTTGAAGTCTATCTTCAAGCTGCCGAGGTTAAGAAACACTGACCTAGAGAAAACTTTACGTACCCTTATAGCTGCATATAGTAGGGGAGTGTCATGAATGATGAGCGAATTGTTTTTCAAGGAAAAAAAATCATTATTTGAGTCAATGTGGTGCAGTGGTTAAGGTTTTGGACTGGTACTGGGGAGATTCGGAATCAAATCCTCATCACACCTGCAGCTTACTTATCCTCTGGGCTAAACATTTCTCTAGTGCAGTTAAAATGAGGGGAGCCCTCCACCTACGTACACTATCTTGAGCTCCAGAAGAAAGTCTGGATATGAATGTAGCAATATTAATAGATATATGTACATCTATTTATTAAGTATTCAAAGAATGTCAGTGCTCCTGAGAATGCGTCACCATAGATCTTTGCTATAGATCTTCAGTGGCTGAATTTCTGAATTTCCTCAAGGCACAGGAGGCATACCAGAAAAAACGTGGCAACTCATCTTAATGACATGAACCAGATACAGAAGTTGTAAGGTTCTTAATATAGGTTGTTTCAACCACACCTTCTTGTTGAAATGCATGGGCCACTTAGAAGCGTTTTTGTTTTGTCTAAGCAAATTCCATAATAATAGTCTCTGCTCTTAATTCATATTATGATCTTGAGAAGAGAGTCAAATCAAATACAATTGGCAGTATTTATTGATTCCCAACATCCTTATTCTCTACTTGAAGGAAATTAGAAAGGATTTATAGCATCAGGATCACATCCACTCTTAGCAGTTCTTAGAAATGCCAGACTGCATTCAAATCAAACTTTAGTAAGTGCACTTTCAATACAAATCTGATTATTTTACTTAATTTCTGTATCTAGTGTGGAAGATAGATACTAATCTACAGAATTATCTCACAGTCATTTATTTCCACTTGTTTATTAGTGGAAACAGCCAGTAGATAATTGAACATTTGTAACAGAATTATGAAATAATAAAGTACTGTGTTCTTTACAAAGCAGAAACATAAGATGATAAGTCTGGATTACTGCTGACTTGCAAGGCGGCTGCAGATAGCTGCCTTTCTGCCAGTGAATGTGAGTCATTCTCATGCTGAAGTTCATGTCCTTCCAACACCAGCTGTTAGGGTTTCCCAAGTCAGCAATATTATTAGACCCCCTGAATATTCCAGCTGCACTCAGCAAGGGTTGTAACAAACACTGAGATGGTGAAGTTAGGAAGGAGCCAAACACAGCATGAGTCTCTCTACCCAGATCCTGAAAGATTCTTTGGGTGGCCAGCTGTTCCCATTGCTGTCATTCCAACAAGCAGGAGTGAGCAAGGGAGGTTTAAGGAGTCTGGAAGCAATGTACAATAGCCAGATGCAAGCGAAGAAAAGGAAAGGAAAGTTATGTATAAAACTGGCTTGTTCCAATGATAACACTTGATTTTGTGTGCCCTATTGTAGCAATACCTAAATCAAAGTTTGATTGGAATCTGGCTGGCTTTGAGGAAGTTTTTCTTTATAACTTTGGGGAAGGGAAAAATTGAAAGAAAATAGTGGAATTCAAACTACCAACTTTCACCTCCAGCAAATGTTAATATATAGAGTATAAACCTTTGGTTAGATTTCAAGTTTCATTTGTGCCTTGGTACTTTGCAGGAGTGTGGACTGATTAACCCTTGGTTTTATGAACCCCAGTTTAGCAAACATGAAACCCCTGTACATTGCCATTTTATGCATGCATAAAAATCCGTTTGCCATTTCACACATAGGTAAAAGATCCATGTGTAAAATCCTACTCATATTCAACAGACATTTTGGTTTAATGGAGCTCCCCCCATTGGTCTGTCAAATTAAGGATCTACTGTAATCTTTATGCCTATAAATTATAAATGCTGATCATTTAAATTAATGCATGTGAATTAATGAAGTACTGTAGAATACCAAAATGGGTAAGAGCATCATATTCTAAGAAATCAGTCTTCAGTTTGACTCATAGTATCTTCCTTTTGATTTTGTAACAGGGAAGGCTGCTTTTCTCCAATCAGTCCAGAGACATGTCCGCTGGTACAGTCCTTCCTTTCTCCAACTCGAGCATTCCTTTTGGATGGGCACGTACAACTGAAGACAGGTCTGCAGACTCAGGAACGACACCTGTTCCTCTTTACTGATATCCTTGTGGTTGCTAAACCCAAGTAAGTTCTTTTGCAGAATATCCCTTCTTGATAACAGTCAACAACTCTTACTGCATTTTATTTTATGGAGTTGGTGAGAGGTTCAAAATGGCTTGGCTTTGCTTACTGACATTTAATCTCCTTTTAATTATTATTTTAATTATTCAGGATGTTAGATGTAAGCAGAAGATTATCGTTGGATGCTAAGCTTGGGTGATTGGGAGACTAGTTAGCAAAAGTTAATAGCCTTTGTTATTCTGTGTGGGTTTTCATTACTAGGCAATATGCTCTTCATCTGAAAAAAGAAAGAGATATGCCCCATTTGCTTTGTGATGAGGGCAAAAGGATGAATACTGTGAAATGTTTTTGCTTCTTCACAAGGTAATATCAAGCAATGTGAAATTCTGTACCATTAACTTGCATGAGATTGGGAGCTCAGAGGATTCCAGTGGCTGTCATCATTCTGTTTCCCTCTGCTTTCTTTGGCTCTGAAATAAAATGATTAGTGCTATTAAGTAATTGAATGTGGAGCTTCAAAAAGCCCCTTCATTTATCTGTGTCTAACATGACCTTTGAGAATGCTTCTTCAGAGCTAGTAACTACTATAAATTGAGGCTTAATGAAAAAAACAATTCTTCTGTTGCTGTTGTATGGCCTTATACAGTCTTAAGTTAGTGGAAATTGAAATATCCTTTTATGGTTTGCAAAGAAAGTGAGTCTAGCTATGTTCTGCTAAGAACTTAGATTCTGAATTTATCTGTACAATTACAAATGTTTTCAGGGCTTCAGAAAAGCTGTCCACTGGTAACTTCAGGTTACATGCATAACTGTGATTAAGAGGTAAGGTATCATTAGAAGCACTGCTTGTTCATATTTCCTCCATATCCTTTCAGATAAGACCCGCCACACACACACACCCCATTATAAAGGGTAACCAGATATTCACTAAACAGAGATTATTAGATTAACCGAGGAACCCAAGTAGCCTTAACTTCTACATTGACCATTCACCATTGAAACCAGAGGGGAAGATGTTGAAAAAGGGAAGGAATGTTTCTTTTGCAGCTTACTCTTGACTTTTTTTGCCAATTGAGATTATGACTGGAAAAATACACATCAAATCTTACATATAATTAAATATGATGGAGGGGCTGTATTTATGGCTTGTCCCCCATGTTCTCATGGTATGCTCAACTCTCATTCAGCTGACTTCATAAGAAATGCATTGTTGGATCAATTCAAGAGTCTGTCTAGTCCTGCATTTTTTTTCCCAACAATAGCCATCCAGATGTTTTTATGAAACTTACAAGTAGATTACTAAGAGGATAGCCTATCCCCCCAAATAATCATGGAAAGAATATATCTATTCTGACTGCCCCCAGCTGTCTGCGTAATTACTTTTTCATAGAGAAGACTGCATGGCCACAAGCTCAAGATATACATTCAGCCCACCACTCCTGATCCTTGACAAAGGAAGATGCTTCATTATGTCTTTTTCTTCATAGGTTTTTTTATGCATAATTGCATATGAATTGTGGCTCAGGTTTGTCTATAGCTATAAACACTACAGTACAATGAGGCTGATGTCAGAGTTCCAGTTTGTAAGTTTGATTAATTGCGAATGGTCAGATGAATAATCTAAGATCAGTGTCAAGCCTGATTGCACACAAACAGCTTACTAAAGCTCTGTTCTGTTTAGGAACATCTTCCGAACACTTTCTGTTAATTCAGAAACATGAGGAAGACAAAACGTTATGTACCTAGTTTCAAAACACTGCACTTCCAAGAAACCTGTTCCTGAGATAGTATCGGTGTAAAGGCCAGGGTTTTGTTTTTTCAGACTAAATAAGAACTGGTTTATATATTTGCTTACTTTGCCTGTTCCAGTTTTAACTTTCCATAGGTGAACTCCAATGTCATTTGAACAGAGGTCTTTTTGTTCCAGTGCTATTCCTGAAGCTGCGTTTCCCTAGGGGAAAAAAAAATCAGCCACTGATGTTTTATGACAGGTAGTTATGTCTTAAAGCACATAACTAGTTATATCCAATGAAGCATTAAGCATAAGAGTCCTGTCCCTTCACATGCTTTGCTACCAAAGTATTACTAAATTACTTTGTGAAAAATATTGTTATGTTAACAGAACTGGATGATCTTTCCAGTGCAGACATTTTTTTGTTCTTCACAGTTCTTATTTTAAGAACTGGTATTTTCTCTGATTTGCATGCTAATAAACATCTTTCTCTTGCCTTCCCCCCCCCCCCCCTTGGAACTTTCATGTGAGCATTAAGGTTCCTTTTTTAGGTGAACCCACTTTCACATCAGATCTTCCAATCCTGAGCAGCAGTCCATTTACTAGGTGAGAAATTCTGCAGCAGCCCTGTTCAGAAGACAAAGCTTTGTTAAAAGCAAACTAAGTTAGAATGCCAGACAAGGGAACAGACTCATTCCATCATCATCAGTTTGGAAGATATGAAGGCCATATCTTTGGACCAAGGCTTCCCTGTGCTTTTCAACCTACAAATTTTCTGTCCAGCCTCCAAGAGGGGATGGACAGTCAGTTGTTCTGCTTTCTGCCCCTTACTACCCTTAAGGGCTAATGAGCCTCCCTCGGCCTTGTGGAAGTGGAAGAATACAAGATGACACTAATTAATAGGTATCAGACTTCATGGAGACATGGCTTCATACTTCTCCAGATATTTGACCCTGCACTCAGTAACTGGCTAACAGTTATTGCAGTAGTCATATCGGTAAATCAGTGTCTACGGAATATAGAAATCCATGTATGTGAGTGTGTCAGTGCTCAGAATTTAAATCCTAAGTCTCTTTCTTTCTCTTTTGTGGAAATGGACTTTTGGCTGCTAATTTCCCAGGTTGGAATGCAGAGGACATCCACCCCTTGCTTACATAATGGTCTTCTCTGGTCTTTACAGCTGACCTTGCTAGCCTCAGCCTTCATAATAAGCAAATGTGAAGCCTCAGGTGGTGTACTTTAATTAAGGCTTCAACAAAGCTCCCTTTTAATGCAACTTCATGAAGCAAGAGACCACTTCTTGGTTCTACATTAGAGCTGCCATGTTGTGTGAATTGATCACTGTGGGAATCCTCAGTGGTCTGCACATGTGGCCAGGAGGAGGAAAACAGCCTGTTTCCACACTTTAGACTGCAGTCACTGAGCGGGAGGGCCTTGCTTTTCCCCTCTCAGAGAGTTGCTCCAGTGATTGGAGTCAAGACAACTCCATGAAGCAAAGTGGGGGCCCTTCACACATGTTTTCTAATTAGCTACTTACCTCATAGAACCCCTACTTGTAACATCTACTTATTGGAGTGCATGGGCTTCATTTGAATTTTCAGTCTTTGTTTTTCTAAAAAGAGAGTAAATCCTTGATAGGTTGCAAGAAATTTATGTGTATATTTCTCTGCCCCATACTGGTTGGATGTGCTTCATCAGTTGCTATTTGTACTTGTAAACCACTTATTGTCCTAACTGAGTGAGTAGTGTGCCCATACATGGAAGCTGTATAAAAAGGACATGGTCAAATTAGTGAGGCACTGAGCATAGATCTGTGAAAGCCATGTTGAGGTGTTGGCATAGGGTTTTGCATCAGTTTTTTCCCTCCCCTGAGAATTTAAAGTACTAATCCAGAAACAATTGATTTGGAATTACCACAATGGAACTTAGGGGAATTGTATAATAGAAGAAAAGTGTTTGAGTCTTCCGTTATTTCTGTGGGCATCATGCAGGCAACAGCTGCCAGTGAATTTTGTGCAGTGAATTTTGTGTTTGCATTTGTGGCCATTTGGGTGGCTGTCAATTTCTCTGGGGCAAAAAACACTACTTTTAACTAAATGTTTTTGGAAGAATAGAGCATCATCAATATAAGCCAGTCCTCTTAAATCCTTAAAGTTTAGATGCATTCATATTTGAGACCTAAAGAGCTGGATGTGGTTGATGGTAGGTCTATGTTGTAGCTTAAACTAATTTTGAAGATGCCCATACCTCTAAGGATAAATAATTGGATTTCCTTTTCAGATTGTACCTGTCTCTCTATGGCCTGATATTAGTTCAGGTAGTCCTTGACTTATGACCACAGTTGGGACCAGAACTTCCACTGCTAAGCGATGTGGTTGTTAAGTGAGTTGCGCCCAATTTTACAACCTTTTTTGCTGTGGTCATTAAGCAAATCACATAGTCATTAAGCAAATCACTGTGGTCCTTAAGCAAATCATGCGGTCGTTAAGCAAATCTGAATTCCCCCATTGATTTTGCTTGTTGGAAGCCTCCTGGGAAGGTCACAAATGATGATCACATGACTCTGGGATGCGGCAACCTTTGTAAATGCATGCCGGTTGCCAAGTGCCCAAATTTTGATTATGTGACTGCGGGGACATTGCAGTGGTCATCAGTGCGAGGACCGGTCATAAGTCACTTTTTTCAGTGCTGTTGTAACTTTGAACTGTCATTAAACAAATGGTCATAAGTCAAGGACTACCTGTAAAAACCTCCAAAAGGAAGAAGGGTTTAATTGTAATTTAAAGTGGGAAGCAACAGTAAGAATAATGAAATGTTATTTGGTGAAAAGAATTTCAGTCTTTCCTAAAAGACCAGTGGCCAGCTTAGTGCAACACAGCTCTAGAAATTTTAGAAACATTCCTGCCACCATTTGTCATTTGTTCAATAGCCAACATCTAAAGCAAGGCTTCTAACTGTAATCTAGACAAACAGGACAATTTGTAGGGGCCATGCTTGCAGTTGTGTGAGCTTCCATTATAAACAGAGGGGCAGAGGCAGGCAAACCCAATACTGTATGAAGGCTTACTTCATGTAGTTTTCCATTTATGCTCAATGCCCAGAGGAAACATTCTTGATTATTTATTAATACAGTTAGTCGCCATTTTTTAAAGAGTACCCTGATGTTATTAGTAAGTCATCGGTAGTATGAAATAAGGGCTGTGGTATTAACAATAATGATAACTTTGAAAAGTATGAACAAAAATTTAATAATCAACCATAAACATTTTATATATTCATTACGATGCATAATGGCTGTCCATCGGAGTGGAAAGCATGTTTATCCTATTTGTATATTTTCAGAATGGTTTGAGATCCTGCATAAAGATACCTGGATGTATTCTTCAGCACTGGAAAGATAAAATGTACGGTCTCTACTTTCCAGTAGTCTGCTGCCCTGATGGTGTTAGCAACTTACAAATGAATTACTGATCAATGTAGACTAATTGTGGATGATATTGGAATATGGCTACCATTCACTGAAATGCTTTGCAGGACTTTTGTGTGCATCTGCATGTGTATATATGCCCTATAAGGATATAGAAAGTGCTCTTGTTATTACTCCCTGTTATTTCCTTAGTCCAATGTTTCTCAACCTTAACAACTGGCTGGGGAACTCTGGGAGTTGAAGTCAACATATCTTGAAGTTGTTAAGGTTGAGAAACACTGCCTTAGCCAGTATTATATCTGACAGTAAACTGAGGAAGTGTATGTATGTATATGTTTTCTATTATGATTTCAAAACTAGCATTTATAGGCTGCTTTTCCACCTAAAGATTTGAATGCAGATAAATAAATAAATAAATGAGACTTTACAAAATTCTGTGGCATTTTATTATAACTTTTTCATGACCCTACTTTCTACTTTTTTAAAGAAGTTTCTTTTAGATTAGCTAGTGTTTCCCCCGCTCCCCCCGCCCCACCCCCAATCTTAGATTACAGCATTAGGTGAGATTTTGTTTGATAAAACCAGATTCTCCAAGCAAGTACTTTTTTTTTTTTTAAACGGTTTAAGAGTTCAGGCTTTCCATTGCAACTCCCGTTTGCAAAGGCAGGGTTAGTACCGGTCGGTGGCCTCCCATTTGGTATCGTGGCATTTTTTTTTTTAATTGCAGGTCCCAGTTGCATTTCAAACTGAAGAGCCAGGCACACCTCTCTGAAATGTGGACTGCATCTTGCATGGAAGAGGTCTGTGAGGGCAGCACTAATGCGGACCGATCTTTTGTTTTAGGATGGCCCACAACTAACTGTGTTGCTAGTTTCAGGTATGAGAGATTCTTTTCATTGGTTGCTCTACTGTTGCGTTTATCCAACTGAGTCAGTGCTCAAGAATTACTTTGGGTGTCAAAACTATATTCTGAAGCAATTAATATTCAGTGATGGAATTTAAAGAAAAGTGGATCCATACCCCTCATTGTACAAATGCAAATTTGGAATGAGGATCAGGGTTTGCACCCAGTTGTGGCTTACTTTTAGCAGAACACAGTTATACTAATTCAAATCAAAGTACCTAATTTTGCCGTATTTCCAGGTCTTTTTAGCTTCTTTTATCCTCCTAGACTATTTGTGATAGGTGGATGGGAGAAAATAATTTGAGACACAATATGTGCAGATGAACAGTAGGTAGAAGAGATCAGTGAAACTTGGATGTCCCAATTTATAAACAATTAGAAGTTGTCATAGAAGCTATTTTTGGGGATTAAAAGCCTGAAAAGGCAATCAAGCAGTGAAGAGGCTGAGGGAACATTTCTTGGGAGGCTGTTTTAGATCTTGGATGTCATAGCTCTTTCAAGGATCTAATAATTTGTGAAGGCAGTAGAACATCAGAATATACACGAAGGGCAGTTTATGGATCAGAAGAAGCTGCTTTTTGAAGGTATTCTGGTCTCATACCATTTAGGATTTTAGCAACCAAGATAGATATATTGAAATAAATTGGTAGGCAAGCAGATTTACGTGTACCTACAAAGATTTACGAGTACCTACAAAGAACATTCTATGTGACCTACCATATCTATTCCATTTTCCCTGCAATCTACAATCCATTTACACTAAGGAGTTTCACTGAATTCAACTTCACAGTTTTAGAAAGTAGATAATTGATTTATAATGATATTGTTATGATTATTACTTGAACTCCTGTATCAATGAAGAAATATGTTTTAATAGATATTCTTGCTTGACTGTCATGTTGACTTTGAAATAGTCCAACTTTAAATGTTGGAGTCTCTGTCGAAAGGAAATTCTAGATGTGGCATAACCAGTGCAGAATATAGAGGAAAAATGATTACATACTATCGAAGTTAATTAAATTCTCCAAAATATCCATTCAGTATATAATTTGGTTCTTGTAGTTTTCAGCTTGTTGAGTGTGGGAATCATAAACGTTTTTAAAATTAAACTAGCAATATGGTTAAGGTTCTTCTTGAGTATACAGTATATTCCACCCACAAAGCACTTTGGGTAAGCTGTAGTGGCATTTCAGTAGCAAAACAAATTTCTGTTCTAGATGGAAACCCAGAGAAGGGACTTTTTATATAAATGAAATTGCAGTCTGGGTTTACTGCTATTTTCTTTTCTTTTGTTATCTTTCATTTTCAAAGAGATTTTGCCTGTTGGCCTCCCTGCTTTGCAGATTTGCGTATTCTGCTCTGATAGTTTATTTGCTACTCCATCCAAGTATTCTGAACTGTTATCTAAGTTGGCTTATACTGTAAAGAGATTCCATTTGGAACTGATTTGCTAAAGTTTAAAAACATGTTCTTAATTATTTCAGTTCCGCCGAGCAAAAAGAGAAATGGTTCACTTCCCTTCAAAGGTACTTTGCTTTTTCTGTATGCGTATTAGGAAGACAGTGCAAAGTAGCCAGGTGCAAAATTTGTATTTGAAAAGGTTCAAGCACAAAATATTCAGATTTAAATTTGAAACAGCTGTTTTTAACTTAACTGGAAGTATTCTGACACTGTTCTAACATTCTAGTTCAGAACACTTCCAGCAAGGTCAGAACGAACCTGTTTGAACTCAAAACAGCTGTTGCAAAATCTTGTCTATCTAATTTAGATCAAACTTTAGACAGTTTCTTGTTTTAGTGGGTTTAGTTCAGAGATGTCCAGTTTATTTTTGAGCTAGTGGGCACATTTGAAACTTTGACAATATGTGAGTGTTCTTGTTGAACAGCTTTCGAGGGGGCACTTCTGGGCAGAGTATGACCAGTTATAAAGGATTGGTTTAATGTAATACTTCTTGCCACCAACTCTGTTGGAATGCTCTGTACTATCCTAGCTTACATTTTTTTTCCAGGCAGGTGGGCACATTTCTTCAAAAAAGACAGACAGACAGACAGAAGGAAGGAAAAGCTTTGAGATGTACTTCCCATTATTTTTATTTTGGAAGAAAGTTTATAGAGTACTTTCTTAGAAATGCTCATTCTTAGAAATGAAGTTGATGCTTGAGGATGGTGTTTTGCTTTGTACTATGCCAGCTTCTATATTTTTGAAAAATATAAGAAGTCAGGTGAGGCAAAGAGTCTGATAGGTGCTAGGAAATGTGTCTGTGGAGACATTATGGTCCCTAAGTTTAGTCTAAATGAGGTTATTTTATGGTCTTCAAAGATGCAGTCATAAAACCAAATGAGAAAGACTGATAGGTGACTAGGGTGACTGAATTTGACTGAATCCTTATTGAATGTCATTTGTGATATAGTTTGAAAAATTATCTGTTTAAAGGCAATTACCTTTTTTTAAGGAAAGATCCTACAAACTTCTTTGTCTACCTTTGCTAAAGATGAAGTCTTCCCTTAATGTTTGTAGCAAATAATGAATGCACTGTCCCTTCTGTTTTGTGAATTTATTTATAAAGGTTAATTCAATTTCTGTTTGCTTTGACAGTCGAATCAAAGAAGAGAAAGCAAAAGACTATCCAAAGAGTATTCCATTGAAGATTCTTGCAAAGGATATTGGAAATTGCGCATATGTAAGCATCTCTAGCTCCCAGTTTGAATGAAGAGTGTGTCCAATGCAAATGTTACATCTGCTCCTTCAGAAGCAGCTGTGAAGAATCAGATGATTGTTGCCCTTTTTGAGTTGTACACCGAATTCACAATCTTCTCTATTTGTTTGGCCGCTGTGTCTGGTTCCTCAGATGTTTGGTTCACTACTGTGGCTACCAGTCAGTGGTAGCCCTCCTTCCTAATCAAGAGATATGCTTGTTTGAGGCCAACAGAACTAAGGTTGGCTGAATGCTTGAAAACAGCATCTGTCTGTCATGAATACATAGCAGTTACATGGTAATGCAGAACTTTACCACAGAGCCACATATTGCTCTCCAGGACTGGTCATCCTCAAAATGAAATATAATAGCACCAGAAATATTAGTGAGGAGGCAATAGAGTGGCTTTCTAAAAATGTTTGTGAATTTTCTGCCGATTTCTTCTTTTTCAGCTAGAACAGCAGGGCATCTCAGGGGATCAGCTTCATTTTATGTGCAAATTGGGGTTAAGGGGAGGAGGAGATGGCATAGGCGACCCAAATTAGTTTATCATATTCTCACCAAAGACAAGCTGTATGCAAATCTGCTGACCTGCTGCTGGGTGCCAGATATCACTGCTTTGCAGAAATGTTAACTTTGTTTTGTTTATGTTATAATTATTCAGGTGCACCCTGGAGCAAAAACAGATGAGTTCATACTGCTTCAGTTTACCTTCTGTGGCAGCCTACTGTATAATTTTCTGCATCTCTGTGGCAGAAGGCTATTTTGAACATTTGGTGGAAAATAAACTCACCGGGTTTTGGGAACTGGAAGTTCTGTGGCTGGTTTTCAACTTAATTGTGGAAGGTTTAATATACATATTAAACCTTTCACAGTTAAGTTTAAAACCAGCCACAGAATTGAACAGAATGATCTTCTGAGTAAAGTATGGAAGTTTAAATCCAACTTGAATTAACTACTGTCTTCTCAGTAACAATGATACCTATTTCCATTTTCTGATATTAAAAGCACCAGCTTTGTATAGGTAGGGGAAAAAATAAGGATTTACATTTATTTAAAAGAGGGGATCCTTCTCCCAAAAGAACATTTTCTAACGTATATAGCTCTCTTAAGAGCTCCTGATTAAGTTTTGCACTCGTTGGAGATCCTTTTTGAGAAGGATTGAAATTACGGATCATGAAATCTGAAAGAGTATAGAGACACTTAATGAAGGAGTTCAGAATCAAGTTCTAATTAACCAGGGCTTCTTATGTCTTACAAACTGAGAACTAGGCTTAATATTATGGCTAAATCTTGGAATAATGTTAGTTTTTTTGGAAGTAAAACATTGGCGCTCACCACATTTTGTTATAGTAGACTGTACAGCAAACCTGCAGTTAAGGGAAGGTAAGAGGAAAAGCTTCCACGTTCCTTATTTTTCCTGTAAAGAGAGTGGAAGACGTCTACAAGCCCCAAACTTGCTGTTGCTTGTGCAGTTTGCACTGAAATGCAATATAGTGTGATGTGCAACTATAGCCAGTGTGTAAAATCCCTTGTTATTTAAAATCTCAACATAAGACAGGCTAAGAAAAACCCTTTGCCAAGCCATTTCATGCAGATCTAGTTTACATGCAGTTAGGGCATCTGGTGGTTTTTGGGTTTTGGTTCGGTTTGGCTTTTGCATCATTTTGAGCTTACATAGAGTTGTTACACCCAAATTCTGGCTGACATTTTCAGCTGTTGTTCTCTTGAGCAATAATGCAGGTTCTAGTATTTCTGTTTCTTCTTCACAGTCAAAAACCTTAACCATTACTAACCTGGACACAGCAAATGACGTGATCCTCCTGGCCCTGCAGCAGCTTGGAATTAATGTGAGATTGATTCTTTGTTTGTTTATTTATGTTGGCAGATAATTATACCGTTTGCAATATTATAAAGTAATCCTGATGCCTGAAAAAAAGTCTTCTTGCACTGTACAAGTTGGGCCATGTTGAAAATAATTACTGGGAAAAAGAAAGTAGTTCAGAGGAGGAAATATATTGCTTGAATTCAGTTTTTCCCCTTCCCTCCTCTGTTAAGCAGAGAACCCAGACCAGTCTTTGCTTCACAGCCTCCTTGAATAGGACCGTAGGAGGTCAATGCCTTCAGTTAACGTTCACGTGTTTAGCTTCACTTGACCCAGAGCTACTCCTTGTCTTTGCTCTTTGGTGCTAGGTAACATTGGGCTGGCTATCAGCAATCCTATTCACATCTTTCAAGCTCTCTTAAGGCAGGAAGTTCCCCTCAGAAGGACAAACAAATTTGAAAGCACAGGTCAGGTTCCTAGGTAGCCAACCAGATTTGTGTTTCTGAAATCTTGAAAAAGTGGATTGGCCAGCGGGCATCAGCCAGTCCAGGCTACACTTTCAAAAGTGTCCCTCCTCAAGTGGAAGGCCAGTCAGAGTTGGCTGTCTCCTACCTGTTGAAGATATGGGCTGCTTGATCCCTAACTGATTGCTGCCCTCCAGCCAGTGGCAACCAAGAGAAGGCTAAAAGAGACACGTTTGAGTGCAGCATTGCAGTTGAAGTCCTATTCCTTTTGTACATGCACAGAAAGGGGCAGGGCTTTGACAATGCCATGACTGCCATCTTGCCTCTTTTGACAGCCCCCCCACCCCCCCACTTCCAGGAGTATACAACAATAATGCCTTCAGCTGCATGAAGCTGCAATTATATTTCTATTTTAGGAACACCCATCCAAAAATTATCAGAAATCCCTATTCCAAACAAGTAAGCAATTTTTCAAAGGACATTTTTATCCAATGCCTAAAAATGCTTAAATAGTGTAGCTTGGGTCACCTTGGATCCTGGAAATAATGATACAGTGGCATGATAAGAAACAGTGGATTTTTCTTGATGGGGAAAAAAAAAAGACTCCAGATCATTCTGAATGGATGGTTAGCCATCCCTGGATCATTTCTGGGGGGTAAAGCAGAGGTTTTGTGATCCAGAAAGGCCAGGTCACCCATTGGCAGCTGGTCCATCAGTGCAGTGCTTCAAATGTGGGACTGGCTGAAAAGCTTTCCTATAGAGATTGAGCACCAAACACTCCCATCCCTATTCCCATCAGCATTTCTTGAAAACATGGAACAGATGTGTCCCACTCTTTATTTTCCATCCCCGTTATTCTGTTTTACCCAGGAGGAAAATGGGATGTAGGCAAAGGAAAAATGCTTAATTTTCTGCCTGCAATCTCTCCTATTCTGATCTGAAAACTAGAAGGGTAACACAGTTGACTGGTACAGATTTTAGCTCGGAACCCTTTTGGAGTAGAATGGTATAGAAATACCAGTAATAAAAATAAATTAAACATTGCCGGTTATTGGCACAGGGTATGTGGCAATTCTAGTAGGTTAATTTGTTGGGTTTTTAGTGTAACTCTGTGTTATCTTGCAGTTCTTGCTCTCAGGTGGCTTAGTGAATCTGCAAGGCAGCCCATATTCAGTTCCTTTTTTTGTTGTTGTTGCTCAGTTTTGGCTTTGTGAAAATACTGTTTTTAGAAAAGAGCTTTCTGACATGTTCCAGCTTAGTGAAAATCTTTGCAAAGGAGAGCTGGAAGCATGAAATCAATTGGCATGGAAATAAATTACAAGATGGAAGAAATACCATGTTTTCCTCTCCTTTCCCCTTTAATTTCCTTCCTTTTCAGTTCACAGTCGTACCATGTCACCACAGTCTGTGGAGTTCCATATGTAGAAACAGCAGCTGCAGCTGAGCCCTGTCCATAGCACTTAGGTTGCATACAAATTGTCACGCCTGGTCAAAATACAGCCTTTAGTATTTTACCCATTGCAAATGTATAGGGAGCCTGTCAAAAGCTCTGTTAGGGCACATATTACAACAGATGTGCAAATAGTGTAAATATTTAAGTGTTCTGCTATTTGATTTCTGTTAAAAGTAGGTGACCTCTGTTGTAGTCTAGAACAGCTGTGTTAAGGACACATGTTTTAATTTATAATTTTAAATAAATCAGCTTCCTGTTCATTCTAACAGCTGTAGGATTGTATTTTTAAAGGGTTCTGAGAAGGATTATCAGCTGTGGGTTAATTCTGGGAAAGAAGATGCCCCTTATCCCCTTATTGGTAAGTATCTGGGAAGGGTATACTAATGATATTTGGAGGAACATAATACAAAACATTTGCTTTGTATTATGTTCCTCCAAGGGTTTCAGGGTCAATAACAGCTAAAAAAATAATGAACAACATACACAGTTTCAAAACAAGATAATATTAAAAATCACTCATGAGTTCCTTATTCAAAGACAGCCTAAATAAGGATATTTTTCAAGTCTTCTGGAGAGTCTTTACTATGAGCATTTTATAAGCAGACAACCAGAATAAATATATTTTAAGCTAATTAATAGGTTGCAACAAGAGTGGGGAATTTTCTTTTGTTGTGGGGCTACAGTTTCTGTAATCTTTGACTTTCTGTTGGATTGATGGGAATTGGAACCTATTAATATCAGGAAGGCAAAAGCTCATCAGGAATTTAATTCCATATTTGAGAAATTGAGACTGGCTTCACTTATTGCACGAAGCCATTATATGGTAAGATTTTGGCTGGGTTGTATGTATATCCAGCCACTGTGGTTTGTAAAATGTGATAAATGGCTTCAGATGTTGGGCAAAGCAGCAACAACACCTGTGGACAAATCATGGTTTATCACAGTACATAAAAGCAACACAGAGTTGTTCCAAATGCAATTCTGATCTGCGATTGCTCTTGGCGCAGTCACTGAAGATAAGATGACATGTTCTTGGCTGATTTTGTCAAATATGTTTTTCTTTAAAAGAATGACACAAGTTCAGAAAACTTACTATAACATCCCACTTTTACTTCCTATTTTTTTAAAAAAATGTGTTGTGGTTTTGGCACGCTGAGGTAGTTAAGTTAGGGTAAAGGAAAGGGGACTGTTGCTGAATGTGGGATTCTGATGAAGACTTTTGTTTGGTATTTTAAACCAGAAACATTACAGATCAGTAATGGAGTTATATCATTCTCTCAGAAGAAATTATCAGCTGCCTTTGACATTTTCTTGGGAGCATGTGTGTATGTACGTGCATGCCTGTGGCTAGTGGCAGTAGATTTAGATGTGGCCCCAGACTACTGAGAACGGCATTTCTAGCTCTGACCTGCAGAACACTGTATTTTGTTACGCTCAAGAAGATAGGTCTGGGTGAATGGCTGGCTTTCATAAACCACTAACTGAAAATAATTATCCAGTAAAATCCAGACATTATCCCCTCATGACTATTACAGATTGCTAGTAATCTGGCTATTTTTATAAGAAAAGGCTGGACCCCCTTTCATTTAAATTACATTTCTTTTCTTTCTTTTCTTTTTTTTTTTTTGCATACCGTTCATAAGATTTTGACATCCTTGTAAGCAAATGGAAGAATTTTTGGATTTATAAAGCCTCCTCCCCTGGAAGTGTGGGACATCATTTTCTCTTACTGAAACCCATATTAAGCAGTAAAGCACGATGCAGTACCTTGTGATGTGCTCCTGTGAACTTAATGAAGGATGCCAAAGGTCCTGTTCCCAAGTCTGTCTGATCAGCAGTGGGTGTTCCACAGATGCACATTGAAAGGCAAATTGTTGCTTTTTGGCTTTGTTCCTTGTCTGCCATTACTCCCACGGACAGACTTAGTGCATTTTTTAATGTTTTAGCCTTTGCAGAGCTTCACTGAAGCAAACAGGCATACAATAGATTATTCTAAAACAAGACAAATATAGATTTGAATTTAATGTTGAAATACCTCCTTTTTCTTCAGCATCATAAAGTTCCTTAGCCATGGCCATATTTGTTGTGATCTAAAAGGCAGTTGTAAATGGAATATTACAGTACTTCTGAGAGTCAGGCCAACTGTCCATGTGCTTTTAGAACACTGTCTCCAACAGTGGCCAATGAGACGCTTCTAGGAGCAGTCAAGCCAAATCATAACCATCCCTTCTTGTTAGCATGATCGTTCCATTGGCACTATCGTAGCTTGGCAGTGGGCAACGTATTTTGTGTAGGTATTTTTTTTTAAAATCAGAGGACCAGTCCTAACTTATTAAGTCATCTAAGGTAATGACAATCTCCACTTTCTGTATCTATGATTTTTCCATGTTGCAGCTCTGTTTGACATGTGCTGTGAACAGGTGGCAGAACCTTTTCAACTATGTCTGGCCTGAGAAGGTACGCAGGTTGAGCCTGCTTAGTATTTGAATGGGAGAACACCAAGGAATCCTAGGCTATAAGCTCAGCTAGGAAGTCACAACACACCCCAAAAGAAGTCAGTGACAAACCACTTCTGTGCTCTTTCCATACAGTTCCATAAATTGCATCTATGTAGTCCCCAGAAGTCAGTCTGGACCTGAAGGCACCCTCTGATAGGGTGATACGTTGGAGAGGATTCAAGTGGGACAAACAAAGCTGGAATTTTGGATGGTTACTTTTAAAAACAAATTATTTATTTTATTTTTTGTTAGGAAAAAAACCCATAAAATTAGGCTATGGGGAACTACAAAAAACCTATATATTTTTTAGTGAAATAAGGTGCAAAGTAGATATGTTAAGCTTCTGCTTGACTTGACAAATCTGGGCAATGTATTTTGTGTAGGTATTTTTTTAAAAAATCAGAGGACCAATCCTAACTTATTAAGTCATCTAAGGTAATGACAATCTCCACTTTCTGTATCTATGATTTTTCATCAATAATAATATTTTATTATTAAAAATAAAGCCCTATGCTCACTGCAAGGAACAGAATCCCATTTAATGATATTTTCATGTTATTCGCTGTGTACTTGCAGCTTTTAATTTTGTTTTGAAGTATGGCCTCTGGCTGTGAAATGTTGTTGATACTTTACTTAGAGGTGCAGATGATGATATGTTGGTAGATCTTTGGATGATTTGCAAAAGGTTAGAATTTTTGAGTCCCAATTGTTCAGTGATTACAACAGCAAAATTAGCAGCTCCTAAATTAGCTGTTGAAATGAAGGTGTTTTTAAATCTTTATTTAAAAGCAAACATATTACAAATATCTGAGAACAAATCAAGATTCCAACAACCAGGAATCTAAACCAGGTTTAGCTTAACCAGGAAATTGTTGTGTGGAAAGACTGTGGACTTCAGTTCTGGTACTTAATACAGATTCTAACTTCTTAATTACTCTTACTTTAATTCTAAATACTTGTCCCTTGTAGCTAACTCAGGCTGATGGATCTTGGAAGTTCTAGTAAAATACCAAGATAGAGCCAACCAATCTGAAGTATACTTATTGCTGGCTATTTGTGAGAAAAAATTCAAACAACATGTGCATGTTTTCCTTCAAGAAAGGAAGCTAACAAAAAGACTTTAATATTTCAACTTTTTTTTTTCTTATCTAGTTAAAAGGCTAATAAGTTGAATGCAGAGATAGAGTTCCTCATGCAGAGGTTTGACCAGGAAGTGATTTGATCTGTGTCCCGCTCCTCATATCCTCTTCCAATCACTTGGTTCACCATAAGGACTTCTCAGACTTATGCTGAAAACAATGAGACTTGCTGTGAATGCCAGAGTAACAAAAGTTGGCTTCCTTAAGCAATTTTTAATTCCCTCTATTGTAGGGATACACACTAACTTATCCTACGCTGCGGGATATAGTGCTTATCAAGGAAAAAGAAGGGGAGGAAAAGAATAACATGTTTTCATATGGTATCCAGATGTCGTTTTGCAAGCCTCAGGCTACAAAGTCAGAAATCTCTGTTATTTCTATTCATTTGAGATATACAAAAGCCTAGGCTTTCAGTGCACAGTGGTGACTTGATTGACACATAATACTCTGCATTTGCCCTGGTTGGAGAAATAATAGAGGCTGTTCCAAGAAATAATAGTGGATGTACTTTAAAATCCATTGGATGTGTCAGTCCTTCAGTTTGGCTGGTCTGTGCACACATGTCCAGCACTGTCAATAAGTATGGCACACCATAAATCTTCCATTTTTAGCAGGCAGAATCTGAAATTGGGCTAGAAAGTCAGGGAAGACAGAAAGGATTTTGAAAATCCGGAGTACAAAATAATTGAGCATAAAAATAAGAACTTAGTGTAAGTCAAGTGAGTAGGATATATTTACTCTAGCAAATAAAGTCCATTTTTAAAGAATAAATATTACTGTGACATCCCTGGCAGGTCCTGTTATATTACTTGTTCTTCACATATGCAAATTTAATTCTCTTCTTCTTTCATGAGCAGGGCATGAATATCCTTTTGGAATTAAAATGAGCCACATTCGTGACACTTTGCCCCAGACAAAGGGATCAAAGGATGGGGACTGCCCTCTGGATCTTCAGGGAGCCTTCCTAATAGAACAGTTGCCCCGTGAACTTCAGTGCCAGTTCATTCTCAAGCCAAGTCACCTGGCCACTGGGCATCAGTTGAATGGTGAGTCTTTCCATGTACAGAAGGCTTCATTCAGCAAGTGTCCCCCAGCCCAACCAGTAGTGTTGTAGGTGTAGCCCACTAGGTAATATGCAATGCCTGTTGAGCTTCATTATCATTTCGTATGACAAGTGGATTCCCAGTTGTTCTCTTGTAGTTGTACATTACAGAGGAAGGTTGGTTGTCATATTCTAGAACTGAAGAATACTAGAGAAGCTTTCACTGAAATTCAAAGCTCACCAATGGTCATGTGGTAGGAGAATCTGGTGGGAATAGGAGCTCAGACAAGCTCAGAGAGCACCAAGGACTCCGCAGTTCAACCCTGAGCTACATATATTCTCTTCTATTGGAACAGGAGCTCAAGATGGTGGGAATTCCTAAAGAAGGAGATACTAAAAGCACAGCTGCAAACAAGTCCAATAAGGAATTGTCAGAAGAATCCATGTAGGTACACATAAAGCTTAGTGAAAATCTGAAAACAAGAAAGGTCATATAAAGGAAATGGAAACAAGGCCAGGTTGCAAAGGAAGAGTATGGAAAGCCAGCTTAGAACTGTAGAGCTGGCATCAGGAAAGTGAAAGCTCAGAGTGAACTGACGTTAGGAACAGTTGCTAAGAATAAGAAAAACTCCTTTAGATGGGTTGAAAAAAAAAGGAAAAAAAAAGAATCATTGTACAAGCTACTAAGTGAAGCTAGCAAAAATGCTAACCGATAAAGAAAAAGCAGAGCTGCTTAGCTTCTATTTTGGTTCAGTCTTCTTCACCAAAAAACTATATGTTCCACCAGGAAATTATGGAGAATAGGATAAAGGGGCAGGATTGAAGCTTGAGACTGATAAGAATATAGTTGGGGAATATCTTTGAATGATACTAAATCTCCAGGAGCAAGTAAATAGCTGATGGTCTATCAGAACTCTTATATGGTATCCTTGAGTAATTTTGGAACACTAGTGAAAGGCCAGATGACTGGAGGAGAGCAAAAGTTGCCTGTCTTCAGAAATGGGTAAAGGAAGATAAGCAAGTTACAGATCAGATGCCCAGGGAGATTCTATGGCAAATCATAAAGAAGTCTATCTGTCAGCATCTTGAAAACAATATGGTAATTACCAGAAGTCAGTCAGTGAACAACTCTTGTGAGTTTTATCTGAATTTTTAATGGGGTAGCTTTCTTAGTAGATTGTGGGAATTCTGTAGACATCACATATCTTGATTTCAGCAAAACAACTGATAAAGTACTTCATGATGTGCTGATTAGCAAGCTAGTTAAGTGTGGACTGGATGGCATGACAATTAAGGACATACTTAGATAGCTCAAAAATTATACTAAAACAGTGCTCATCAATGGCTCCTCCTCAGGTTGCAGGAGGTATTGAATAGGGTACCACAAGGCCACAAGAGTGGGTCCTCTAATATTTTCATTAACAGTTGGGTCGATAGGTAGAGGAAGCATTTGCCAAATTTGTGGATGTCATAAAGACAAAGTTCAGAACAATCTTAATCAGATAGAGAAATGGGCTGCAAGTTAATTCAACTAAATTTAACGGAGTAGAAAATTCTTAATTTAAAAAACAAAAATCAAATGCAGAAGTATTAGATGCAGGATACCTAATTTGTTAATTGTGGTTGCAAAAAAGATATTAAACCATAGTTGATTGCAGAGTGAATGTAAGCCAGCAGCGTGATGCAGCTGCAAAAATGCAAATGCAGTTTAGTCTACCTCAACAGAGGTATCATTTCCAAATCATGGAAAATAATCAGTCCACTTTATTCTACTTTGATCAGATTTCACCTTCAGTACTATGCCCACTTCAAAGATTCAAGGAAATTGGAACAGAGAAAGGCCATTAGGATGATCAGAGAATTAGACACAAAGTCCTATGAATAGAGATTGAAGGAGCTGGATATGTTTAGCCTTAAGAAAAGACAACTGAATGGGGATGTAATACTGCCTGAATGGATGCCACATAGAAGAAAATGAAGACCTGTTCTTGTTCTAGAATGCAGGATGTGGAATACTGGATTCAAATTGCTTGAAGGTAGATTCCACTAAAGGAGAAAAAAGTTCCTAACAGAACCGATTGACAGTGGAAGCCATAGAGGTTGTGGGCTCCCTTACGTTGGGTGTGTTCAATCAGAAGCAAACAGCCTTCTGTCTGGGATAATTTAATCTGAATTTTTGCACTAAACAAGGAGGTTGGATTCAGTAATCTAAATGCCCCCTTCTAACTTCATGATTCTGTGATCAGATCCTAAATTTTGCATATTCAAGCCTCATATAAGTCCACTCCAGTCTTCTAAGATTCATGCTGCATCCTGAGTCTGCCCCTTCATAGCCCCTTAATACTATGCCCCTTTAATACCACATCCTTTCTACCTGCTCCTGTACACCCTTGCCAGCTACATGAGAAATGTAGATCCTATTCTTCTGCTTTTATCAGAAGTCTGTTCTAAGTGTTAACAGTATATGGTTTTTAAAGCACCTCACTGTGGCAACTTGATGCTACACTAAGAAGCAGTGTTTGGATATTGTCCATTTCTACATTTCAGGGTTTTTCTAATCAAAATGATTAGAAATTTAAGAACTAAGAACTCGAACTTTTCTTTTAAGCACTTCAACACTGGGGATTTTTACTCCATGAGCTAGCTACAGTTCTCTGCTATTCATGACCTGGTAATAATCAAAGTTTGAAAAGTACAGTGAATAGTCTGGACAGTGCTGCATCATAGCTGGAGCTAAGCAGATAATATCTAAAACTTCAGTGGCAGATTACTAGGTTGTTAACTGGAACATAATAATCTCAACTTTTTCACTTTCAGAATATGTAAATGTAATTATTTTGTCACTCGGTCTATGTTTTTCTACCTGCTGAGATGCTGTAATTCAGCTTGACCAAATTTTCCTCAAATTCACCAGAAATAGGCAATTTGCTTATATCAGAAATAAATTGACAAATAGTTTCAGAACAGCAGCACATTTCTTGGCAGTTGCAGACATGCTCCTGTTCTGTTTCTTTTAACATAATTGATTAGTCAAGTCGCAATTTAATGGCAAAACTATGTCAGAACAGTTCAACCTAAAATGTTCTGTCCCATTATGAAGAGGGCTTCTTCACATACTGATAGATGCATCTGCAATGTTCATTTCTTGGAGTTTGAAACATTAACATCCTAGCAGTACAAAAAAACTTTTGCTGTTGTCATATATTTCAACTCAAAACTTGTTGGCCTGTCTGTCTCTAAGCTTTGTTATTTGTGTTGGAGGCTGCTGTTTTTGTTCACAAAAGATGTGCCCTCCTGGATCGCACCCCTAGCCCATCTAGTCCAGCATCCTGTTCTCACAGTGGCCAACCAACTGCACAAGGAAGCCTACTAGTCTCCCTGCAGGTGGCCTTGAGAGGCAGTCCCACTGCTATCCAGGCTAATAGACATTGATCCATGTGACCTCCATGAATTGGTTGAACCTGGTAGCCTGCATAAGTATAAATATGAACATGATTCTGAATAGATATGTTGATTCGGATATCAACATGCAAAGAAAGGCAGTGATCTGGATTATTTTTATAATTCTCTCTGTAGAGATGGAATTCAGTTATTGCTAAGTATAGTTCCTGGAAAGTCCTCTTATTTAAATATGCACAGTGTGGGCTCCAAGGGAAAGAGGTAGACTTTAACTATAGGAGCCAAGTGTGGCCTTTTCCCATTTCTTGAACCTCTGTAACAAGTAAGAGGTATGATATAAATCTGACTTATTTATTTATTTGAGTTATATCTGTCAGGATTAGCCCAGGAAACTCCAGGAGACAATACAGATTCAATCCAGCAAGGTTTATTGGCTCAACTCCCGTTACAGAATCTTCTCAGAGTGAGAGCAATTCCCAGGGTCACCCCACAAACATCCTCTGCATTCCTTAGGGAGGGGCCAGTCTCATTCTCTTATCTCGTGTTCGTTCTTCTGGGGATGAGAGTCCATGTTTCACACCCTTACTCCACACTCCCACAATATCCCATCTTTCATTCAAGAGGTCTGCAACAACAACACTGTGAGTTGGGCTGGGTTGAAAGAGAGTGACTGGCCCAAAGTCACCCAGTGAACTTCGGTGGCTGAGCATGGATTCGACCTGAGATCTCCCTGGTCCCTCATCCAACACCTTAACCACAAACTGCATTGGCTTTCTGAAACAGCTGTCTCTTTTAAAACAAACAAAAAGCAAAACTTACTTTCTTCCTTCCTGCCTTTCTTTAGAGTTAAGCCAAAAGCCATTTAAAAGGAAAAGATCAATTATAAACTGGGCCTTCTGGCGAGAAACAGGCGCTCCAGTGGACCATTTGGTGCCATCTCCAACATCTTCCAAATCAGGGAAGCTGTTCGGGCTTTCCCTCTCATCCATCTGCGAGAATGATAATCTGCCCAGACCAATCTTGGTAAGTCACTTTTACATTCAGAGCAGATGATGGAAATTGGTGGTATCATCACAAGTATACCAAAGTACGGCTTGACATATCTCGCTTTGCATGTAATGCGTCTATCTCATATATTGGTTTCACCTTTTGAGTTGTCATACTGACATAAATGAACATTTGCACGATATTCTAATTTTTCGAGTTTCACCTGTATCTGCCAAACATAATTTGCAAATCAGGAGCCCCTTCCAGGATTTCCCTCCCCTTTAGAGTAACTTTGCTCCTTTTTCTTCATATTAAATGTGATTTCTGTATTATTTGTGTCAGAGGTAATACTGCTTTTCTTGAAACCGTGGTTTGTAAAATTTCAAACTGATTTCAAACCATGGTTTCAGAAGAAGCATTCACCATTTACCATGCAGGTTTTGATGTATGCATAGATCTCTCAAACAAAGACTTGCCATTTGGTGTTGCTTCATACAAATTGGAAATAAGCATTGTGCTTATCTTCCCCCGAAGGGTACAGGAATCTGTGCATAAACCACAACTTCTACAGTTACTATATTTGGAAATAAGACATGCCTAGACATATGGTTCCTTCCAAAATACCAGGTTTAAAGCTTTTTTGAAAGAACTTTGTGCCTTATAACTCTGATGTTAAACTAAAAATATAATAATAAAGTCTAGCTTTGGTTGTTGCATTACAACATTTGATCAGTATGAAGAATAGTTTCAGATTAGCCAAGTCCCAAATACTTAAAAAGAAAAGGGAATGGAAATCTCAACGCAAATAGCAAAATATGAATGATAAACAGATGAAGTAGACAAGATGCAGGCTGGAAGTTTCAGGAGTCTCTTAAACATTCCCCTAAGATGTTTGATGAGCTGAGCTTACCCAGAAGTCCAAAAGATACTGCATCCTAGCTTCATTGACAGTAGTTCAATTTGTAAGGAAATTTAGAGCTGACTTTGGGGATGGGGAAGGAATGAGTGAGCCATTAAGGGAGAACATTCAGAAAAGATTACAGAGTTCTGAGAAGGGGGGGAGTGTGAGAAAGAAAGAAACAAAGAACCCCATCTTGATTTTATTTAATATAAGATGGGACAGAGAGGAACTTGGACAGGGTAAGTAGCCAGAGACAAATCTGACTACCCACCCCATCCTGCCTATCTAATCAGAGAAATAGGGAATTCTTGAACCACATGGGAATCTCTTGAATTAGAGACAGGAAGTGGACAAGTCTCCCAGAAGATAGAAGAAAGCTGAGTGAACAGGAGATTGAAGAATATGACACAGAGTTCCAGACCTGTTAAGAAATGTGCCAGACATTCTGGTGCTTCAGAGCAGATTCCAAGGACTCACTGTGGATAATATTTCTGGACTCCTGGAGGAAGAACAGCTGCTGCAAGTGCTGGGAATTGGGTGAGAGATCTCTGTGGGATGCCTTTGTCCGGAAGAGATGGGTGAATGTGACTCTCTACTAAGAGGAACTAAAGCAGCAGTTCTACCAAGAGAAGTGTCCTGCTTCTAGGGGTGAGCATTCAAGATGTGACAGAAAAACTCTTCACAATGAAAAATATATTATTCCATTGATCCACAGAGGAACATATGACACAGCTAGTCAAAACCTTGAAAACATTGCAATGGACTGTGAAACATGGGGCAGGAGTTTGAAGGAGCTGGAGACCCTATTGGTGTATTTTCCTCCTTGTTGAAGGACATGAAATAAGAAAGAGAATATGGGAAACGATCAACTGGCTGCACAGATGTGGTCAACAAGAAGAGTTTGAATTCTTTTATAATGGATATGTTTCTGAAACAAGGGACTCCTGGCAAGAAATGGACTACATCTTGAAAGAACTGGGAATAAAGGTTTTGGGAGGTGTCTTATAAACCTATCTGGAGGGCTTTAAACTGAATCATGTGGTGGAGAGAGAAATGCAATGCCTGGGACTGAGATTGGGAGGATAGTTGGAAATGGAGGCATCCTATAATGAGACATAACTACCTGAAAGAATAGATCAGATTACATAACCCAAGGGTGCAGTATATCTATATCAATGGACAAAGTATGGGGAAGAAACAGGAAAAATCAGAGCTTTTAATGCTAGAAGGTGAGGATGATTTAATAGGCACTAATGAAACCTGGTGAGACAAAACTCTTGAGTGGAATGCAAGAATAGAAGAGTAGAACAGGCCAGACAGATGTGGAGAGAAGTGATGTTATATGTTATGGAAATGCATGCATATATTGAGATCCAGAAATCTGAGCATCCAGCAGCCAGCATCCAGCATCCAGAAATCTGAGCATGAGGATCCAGTTAAGAGTATCTGGGTAAGAATAGAAGGATGGGGAAACAACAAAGATTTGGGGAAACGTATTGTGGAGATATTTTGTATACCACCAAACTAAGCAGAAGACCTGGATAATACATTTCTGGACCAGATTACAAAACTTTCAAGGAGGAGAGACATAGTAATAATGAGAGACTTCAACTACCAAGACATCTGTTGGAAAACCAACTTGGCCAAGAATACAAGGTCTCCCAAATTCCTCAGTGGTCTTGCTGGTATTTCACTTTCCAGAAGGTTGAAGAAGAAATAAGGAGATTGGTACTAGTTACTAAGGAAGAGTTGGTCAAAGATGTAAAAATATGAACACTTATCATGTCACTGTGAGGTTCAAAGTATCACAGAAAGAGAAGTTGGAGAATAGTTATATATTCATATTAGAATTCAGGAGAGTCAATTTCAACAACCTTAGAAAAGTACAACACAGAATATTATGGAGAGAAACCCCATGTTAGAAAAAGCATAGGGGGATTAGGTTACAAACTTCTGAAAAATAAGATACTGGAAGTGCAGTCATGTGCTGTCCCAATAAAGAAAAATTGGGATTTGACTTTGAAAATTGTGGCCACATAGGGAACTTTTTAACTCTGCTAAGAGTTAAAAGGGACATGTACAGAAAATGGAAGATTGGTGTATGGGCAGATAGCTAATATTTGCAGATAGAAAGGCTGAAGCGCAAAAGAAAATTGGGGTTGCAAGGGAAGATAAAGAGCAACAAAAAGGGGTTTATTTTGGTTTGTAGTAATAAGAAAAAAATGGAAGGAGTGGGCGCATTACTAAATGATAGTAACAGGTGATGGGGAAAGGGCAGAGCTTCTTAACTCCTACCTTGCTTTGGTGTTCTCCTGAAAGAGGAACTGTTCTTAAATGAACTTAAGCAGGATTGAAACTTGGAAGGAGTGGGAACCTAAGAGAGGGTTAGGGAGCACCTGGTTACTGGGAATCAGTTTAGTTACCAAGACCAGACTGGATGGAAATGGAAATTACAACTGAGAACTTGGAGTTTGCACGTATCACCTTGAATCCCCTTCTGTGATCTTTGAGAAATCCTGGAAGATAGGTATAGTACCAGAGGATTAGAGAAGGACAAATGTTCCTATCTTCCAAAAAAAAAAAAGCAAATGCAATCCTAGGCTGCATGAATAGAAATGTAGTGTCAAGATCAAGAGAAGTCATATTTCCTTCTCTGTGGAGGCCAGAGGTAGTGGGTGCACGGGCTAAGCTGGGAAAATGAAGATATAGCACAAGTGCAGGGTGAGAAAGCAGGAGACAATATCAATTGATTTGGAGATGACTAAAGTGTCTCAGGGAGGACAGTAGATAAGTGATGGCTGGGCATCAGCAGCTGTTTGGGGGGAATTGTAGGAAGAGAGCACTGTTAGTCTCTGGTGGCAAAAAATCTGAAGGAGTCTGGTAGCACCTTTTCCGACTAACACGTTAGAAGGCATAAGCTTTCGTGAGTGCTATCAGACTCCTTCCAATTGTTTGGGAGGTAATAACTATGGAACTGTCAGCCTGTTGCAGTGATGGAAGACTCTTACTCTCGGCCACATGCAAATGTTTTTCTGGTTTGTGTAAGGGATTGCTAAAACTGCTTATGCAAAAGGGAAAATCTGTTATGTAAACCATAGCACAGTTTTCAAGTTTTCTGCCATTTCTTTGATAGATAATATAAATTCAAAACTTTTTTCTCAAGAAGTCTGGGTTTTCTATCAGTGCTCAGCGAGATTCAGCACTCAAAACCCCCTAATGTGAAATCTGTCACTCTTGTCTGATCCATGTTCCTCCATACTGGGGCACAGGCAAAACTACAGTTCTGTTTTCACTGCGAACACAATAGAGCTCTTGAGTGTTTTTCTCCAAAGCACCTCAGGTGTTGAGTCTTCTGTGGAAGTCAGGACATAGGCCAACTTGAGACAGGCAGCTTGAGGGAAGGACTCTGCCAAAACCTTCTGTGTGTGAGTAGGATAGTGAAGAGAAAATAGTTGTGGCTAGATGCTTTTTCAGAATAGGTATCTGCTAAAAATCAGCTGCCTACTCAGGCTTCATATATTGATTATATATTTCTTTTATAGGATATGCTTTGCTTTCTCTATCAAGAAGGACCTTTTACTCGGGGTATTTTCAGACGTTCAGCAAATGCAAAATCCTGCAGAGAGCTGAAAGAGAAGCTTGACTCGGGTGAAGATGTACACCTACTTTGCGAGTCTGTGTTTGTGATAGCCTCTGTATTTAAGGTAGATGAGAATCTTTCTCTCTAACATTCTGTGTAAGAGTTACTTGACCACTGAAATTACCTATCTTTAATTTAGGATCTGAACATAATCTTTTTTCTTTTTTTTAATTGACCCAGAACTCTGTTCAGTGAAGATTAATTCAAAGAACTTGTAGACAACTTGGTAAAGAAATTTCTCCCAACCCTACTACCTGAACATGAGACTTAAGACAACAATAACAAACACTTCTGAGACCTAATACATGCAACATGTATAGTAGTCTAGTGCTATGATATTTCTATAAGCTATTGATCTTCCCAATCATAGAATCCTCCACGTTTTTCATTTGAAACTTCTCTTTGGAATTCAGTGAAAGACTAAGGCTCCATTCTGCATATAATTGATTGAACAGCTGGGCTCTCAGATTTTAAGCTTTCTTAAGAACATTTTCTAAGTCCTTAGAAACCAGGACTGGTGCCATTTGTGCATAAAAAGGGAAAGGAACAGACATCTGGTGAAGTGGGAGAGGCCGGATTCATAGGAAGTTCTAACGGCTTGCTTTTGAATATATTGAAAATTAAATTTGAGGAAAGTAATTGCTTTGCGCTTGTTTTTATCAAAGCATTTTTTGTTCTTTCATTTCTGCAATAACCAAAGAGAATGAGGAGCCTAAGGAAGAATTATGTGTGACCTGAAATCCAGCAGGAGAAGAATTGTACATTTCCCTGTCCCTCCTGTGGCAACATTTATGTTTCTCAACCTTGGGAACTTTAAGATGTGTGGACTTCAACTCTCAGAATTCTGGGAGTGTTCTAGGGTGTCATGTTGTTCTAGGGTGTTGTATTCTTGAAATGGTTGCTTATGTATGCTGTTTCCCTTCTCTTTCAATAAGGATTTCCTTCGTAACATCCCAGGGAGCATCTTCTCATCCGAGCTCTGTGATCTGTGGGTTTCCTTAATGGATAAAGGGAACCATGAAGAGAAAATAAAAAGCGTCCACGGGTAACATTACTTGTATAATTTCCTGTGCCAGTTTGTCAGAAAACATTTGGGGAGGGGGGAGTAGAGGTGTGAAATGTATAGGTCCTTACACACACACATTTTGATGATTGTGTCTCATACACCATGATATTTTAGTTTCCTCCAGTAACCTTCCATTTAGTGGGAAATAAGTTTCAAACTGAGAGGACAGATTAGGGAAAAAAAGGAAGGAAGAATTTGGAGGGTCAGTTGTGGAGCCCTTTCTTGTGCTTAAACAAATTGATTTTGTGTTTCTAGACTAATGGAACAGCTTCCAAGAGCCAATGTAGTGCTGTTGCGTTACCTCTTTGGAGTCTTACACAGCATACAGAAGCAGTCTGAAGACAACCAGATGACCGCATTCAATTTAGCAGTGTGCATTGCACCCAGCTTGCTCTGGCCTTCAGCTCCTGCAAACCCTGGGACTGAGGGAGAATTCACCAAGAAGGTAAACCGAGCAATAGTTCTTCAGGTTCTTCGCCTGGAGCCACTTCAGATGTTCCAAGGAAACAGCACAAGAGAAAGAATGAGTGAAGTGTACATAATCTTCTCATTCTTGTGGATCTTGTCTAAAGAGGGGAGATAGAATAGGTAGTGCCCATTTTGAAAGCGTTGGGAATGTGAAGATTTACTCATGCTTCTCTGTTTCCTTGGGAGATAGGCCAGTAGTTCTCCATTTCTGAATCAGCATGGACCTCTTCCATAGCATCTTAGAAAGATCTGTACATAGTTAAAGGTAA
The DNA here is from genome assembly GCA_030867105.1 of Liasis olivaceus. Taxonomy (NCBI): domain Eukaryota; kingdom Metazoa; phylum Chordata; class Lepidosauria; order Squamata; family Pythonidae; genus Liasis; species Liasis olivaceus. Next base: position 94,405,524 of record CM061352.1, read on the forward strand.
TAGGGGATGTGGCTCCAAAGTGACTTTTGCTATAAAGGGCTTACTTTTTTCTACCATCCAACGTTGCACTGTTCTGTCTTCCCAGCAAGCATTAGTGCATGTTAAGAAGCAGATACTTTCCTTATTAAGCATCCAACCTGAAGTTGTTTAAGATGGTAGCCTTCCCCATATTCCTCTGTTTGAATATTTAAGTGTGCCTCAAGCTGGTGTTGCTGTTTTTCTCCCAGTAATTAATATATGATTGCTAATATAGAGGTGTTCATGGATAAGAATTTGCACTAGGTACTATCAGATCAAGAGCAGCCATCTTCCTGTACTTCTTCTCTTTTTCCAGCATGATCGGTAATCATTGTAGAACATTTTCAGAGTCCAACCCTGCGTTGGGAGGCAGCCTAGAACAAACAGGTTGCAATAGGAGGATTTGTGTGGGAGGAAAAGAACTGGCATAGAAATCAGAGAGCATATAACTGACAAGAGATAACAAGGAAAATGTTCTAATACTGAGCTGAAGAAGAAGCTGTGGAAAGAGCCTGTTCTGTGCCAAGAGAACAGCGGGACTAGAAGGAAGTCACACTTGCTTTTTTTTTTGAAAGAACATGTTTTATATATAGGATGATGTATGTTATTAAAGGGCATTCAATAAGGAAAGGTTTACATAACTGCACATTTTTTCATACCACACAATGCCAACACTGAAAATGATGTGACATGAATTTAAGGAGTAAAAGCAAAAACAAGTTAAAATGAACTTTCCACCTGGTGGGCCAGCAGAGGCAAGTTGGAATCTTGTAATGAACCCTTTGACTTCAGATTTATCTTAAATTCCATGGTGACCTTCACGCCTTAAAATAAATCTCATTATCCTTGTTCGTTTGCAGGTTTCTGTCCTTGTACAGTTTCTCATAGAAAATTGCTGCAGGATCTTTGGAGAGGAAATTACTTCTGTCTTTGCAGATATTGTGCCCAAAAATGACAACCGGGAAGATGGTTCAGGTAACATAAACAAAAGAAAAAAACCAGACAAGTGGGGTGGGAGGGGAGGGGAGTGTAATATTCCAGCCTTTTAACTTAGTCTCCACAAATTTGTTGTTTTGGCACCTTTCCTATGAGAATTGCAACATGTGCTTTGTATCACACTATGGGGCTGGTCAACGTACGGTCTAAATACAAGAGACTCCTAGGAACAAGTCGCACGAAGCTGACTGAGTGGCCTTCAGCAAAGCCATCACTCTGCTGAACAGTATATCAGAATGCCTCTGAGAATAGATAAAATTAGATTAAGAACTGAAAAGCATATTGACCTCTGTAAAATAGTAAATGAAGCTGTTGTTTTATTCAGCATTGTTGCTCTCGACTGAGCCGATGACACCTCAAGGTTTGGTAACTCCTGTTTTCATATTCTTGCAGATCTCTCTTCTTTTCATTTGAATGACTCCTCCTATGATAGTTTGGAAAATGAATTAAATGACTGCACAGACCCCACATTTAACAATCTTTTTAAAAAGCGTGGGAAGGAGAACAGGAGTAGAGACTCTGTTTTGACTTTGAGTGACTGTGATTTGGACCCACCAGAAGCAGGAGATGCTCAGATTAAATTACCAATCAAGTCTCAGCCAGTATCTATTTCTGTTGGCTTCCATCACAAATCTTCATCACGGGAGCACTCTGAGAATGAGTCTCTGTGTTCCATCACATCAGGTTATTCATCAACAGCCATCTCAGATGTTTTGAAAAGTTCAAGAAGACATAGGCGCTGTTCTGAGCCCACTATTGGTCTTCTTGACTCCAAGTTTACACCACTCAGTGGGTTTCATGAAAGTGCTGTGCGCAAAGCCAGCTGTGATGCTGTTCTGTCCCACACAAATGAAGATTATCTCGAGCAGTTTCGTTCTCTCCAAGTGGAAGGCCAGAAACTTATAAATCAGAGTTTGGTTATGGGGATAGAAGTAAGCAGCAAGGATGGTCCTGAAAGCCACACCAGTGAAAAGAAAGATGTTTCTAACCGTCTTCTCCTGCCACCACCACTTAGGTTAAATATTTGCTCAAGGACTAGCTGTTCTAGCCTCTCATCACCGGGTACTTCCCCTTCAGGATCTTCAATGAGCTCTCTTGATAGTGCTTTTTCCCAGTTCTCGGACTATTCGGTGTTTACCCCAACTGAGACTTCCTCTCCTCTAGACTGTGCATTTCAGCCACAGAGGAAGTTTGGAGAAGTTTCTCCTGATTTTAATCCTTTTTCAGGAATCCACCTTGGATCTGGAGTTAGTTCTTTTCCTAACCAAGCCAACAATAACCAAACCAGCAGCTTGGTATCTATTAAGAAAGAGAGCCTGGAATGGCTTCCCCATAAAAACCCAGTCACTCTCCATCCCAGTACATGGTTGAAAAGTGGTGCTTCCACCATGAAAAACTGGACTTTACGGAAAAGGGAAAGAGCCTCTAAGCAGGATGAGAAAAAGAACAGTTCTGTGAAAATAACTTTGGAGTCAGAAACATGTCCTTCTGAGAGTAGTTTAGCTCAGGGGCAACAAGAAATGGGCAACAATTGTACAACAGATATTAATTCTGTAACAGGGGACCTGGGTAGTGGATCTTCTCAGGAGGTTGGGCAGCTCAGTAGCCTTCCTTTTTGTCCTGTGGAAGTCCAAGAGAAGCGACTGAAGGCCTTAGAGCTTTTGGCAGAGCAGAGCAAGGAAGAGGAAGAAGAGGAAAATTCTACATTGTTTCTTTCTTATAAACAACCATCCCATCTTAATCCACCATCTCAAAACGAACCCAAGCCAGATGCTGATTTGGGGGCTGAACGTCAGTGGGTCATTGAGGGAAAGTTAAATGAAACCGCACATTTCACAGAGGTTGCAGTCCAGCAAGCTGCAGATTCCAAAAATGATAAATCTTCATTGAGCAGAGAGTCCAAAGATGCTGACATCAACTTGGAAAATGAATGTTGTGCCTCTTCAAACTTGGCCGGGGCTGAGGATGAATGTTCATTTCAAGCTGCTTCAAATAATAGCTTCTCCAAATCACCGGAAGGAACTGATGTTAGTAAAATGGAATGGCTGAAAAAGTTGTGCAGTGATCCCAAATTCAAGGATACAGACCAGAAATTTTTTACAGAGGAATCCTATGTTTGAGCAGCTGGTATCAAAGAATGTTATTTCAATTTAACTTGGTGTTGCTTTAATATCCCAGGGGACAGGGTCTCATCAGGGATTTGAGGGAACTTGTGCTATTTGAGGGATGAGTGGAATGACTTTCTTAGCTATAGTCTTGTGATTTTAAAGACGTTTCCTGGTATCTGGGAAGGCCACATGAAATGTTTTAAGAGAAACACTTGATTGTATAACACTAGCAAACACTTGTGTATGTGCTTGCTACGTAACTTTTTTAAAATAACTCATGTATGTTCTGGACATTGTAAATTTATGTTTTGTGTCCATGGTGATTTGGCTGTAGTGTGTAAGATTGGCCTGGCCTCCATAGCTTTGGTATTGTATTGCTCTTTTGAAGCCAATGGTCCATTTCATTGTTTTCCAAGAAAAGATGTCTTAAAGTTTTATGAGGTGTCTGTTCAGTAGTTGCAGTCACTTTCTTCCCTTACCAAAAGAAAAAGAATTTTAAATAAAGGATACTTTTTGACCTTTTTGTAACTTAAAACTCCAAGTTATGTGTATATCACCCTACTGTGTTCCATCTGGGTATTAATTTTTGTTAGTTTCATTTTTGTTTCACGATGATGCTCTCCAATGGCATTACGTTTTGCTAGCGGTGATGGTGATGGCATTGCAAGCAGAGCTTACATAATTATTCTGTGCGTCTTTATTATAATATATTGAAAGTAATGCATTATCTTCAAAAGGCTTCGAGATTGTATAATATATCTTGGTAAAATTTTTGCTATTGTATATGTTCTGAAATAAATGTGTATTTTTGTACTTGTGGAAAATACTAACTTTTTGAGTGGTTGGGGCCCTGGCAGGGATGTGTAAGTAATTCACTGGCTTGAAAGACAGAAGTGCAGGTAGTCCTTGTTTACCAACCACAATTGGGACCAGCAACATTCTCACTAAGCGTTGTGGTCGTTAAGCGAGACATCACGTGACTGCAATGGACTTACGACCTTGCTTCTGCCACGGTCGTTAAGCGAGACATCACGTGACTGCAATTTGCAATTACACTGCCAGTTTCCATGGACTCTGTTTGTTGGAAGCTGGCTGTGAAGCGTGCAAATGGTAGTCAGGTAACCATGGGACGCTGTGATGGTCATAAATGCCTGCTGGTTGAGAAGCACCCAAATGTTGATCATGTGATTATGGGGATGTTGCAATGGTTGCAAGTGCGAGGACCGCTCGTAAAGTTACTTTTTCAGCATCGTTGTAACTTTGAACGGTCACTAAACAGGGCAATAGTTAAGTGACTACCTGTAACTTTCTTGTAACATCCCAACAGCTGATGAAATGAGAACTGCTGGCAAATGTTCCACCTGAAGATTTTTCGGTTTTACTTATTCTACCCAAACATGACAGTGACCTCTACAAGGCTTGGCTGCATGCCAGCTTTTGGGAGGGTGTTAATTAAAACAGGAGTGGGCAGTTTTTTGGGGGTGTGAGGGGTACATATATATTTAATGACACACAAAACACTGCACTTCAAAAAGTGGGCAAGCCCAGGTCAAACCACTAAATTTAGATTAAACTGAATTGAAGTTAACATGGCAACTCATTTAAAAAATCTCCTTTTTGGTCACATTAAAACTACAAGTTGGCAGCATATTTTGGAGTGACTATTGAGTGAGGAGTGTTTGCTGGTTGTATATATAAATGGATCATCAGTCTTAATTATTGGAACACTGATTTCTTCTTTTTGCAGCCCCACCCCCACCTCCGTTCCCTTCAGTACAGCTATTCTTCTGTGATCTCTTACCTTGAACTGCTTGAATTGATGATTCAATTGATGTGGCAGGACATCAGCCAGTAAAACAACTTCTTTTCAGCTTGTTTTTGTTTTTTTAAGTCATGCTAAAGAAGACTAAAACTCTGGTTTTGAAGTTGGGAGGCTGTAATTCTGGCCCCTATTGCTTTGCTGTTTTGTTGAAAACAAAAGAACTCATAAATGGAGTCTTCAGACCATTGAGAACTGCAGCATAATTAGAATTCCTCAGCCAAGAAGACGTGCTGCCTCGTGGGCTCAGGGCTGCCCACATGCCATGTGTTTTCTCATCCATCAGTTATATGAGCATATGGAAGAGCGTGTGCAAGGAACTTCTATTGATCTGTTCATAAGAGAACATGCTGGGTAATGTCAAAATTTGAGTGAGGAGCAATTGAAAAGTAATCACGACTCTTCAGAGGATAGTCCCTACAATCTGGGATTTTAAATTATTTTGCTTTTCAGTTGACTTTAAGCCACTGTTTATTTCCTTTAAATGAGATGGATACGCTTTAGGAAGGTGGTATCTACTATCTTCCCTCTTAAAAGCCTGTGATTCACTAACAAGCATCCAGTGCAAGAGTGGGATTAAGGCAACAGGGGCTATTTACCCACTGCATCTGAGATGTTCAGAGGATTTGTATGTGGCAGGAACAAAATACCTACATACCCTAGATCACACATTTTAACAGCCTGGAGATAGGCATTATCTTTGTTTTCTCGTAGGTACAATAAAAAAATAACGCCTATCAGTAAATCTCAAGCTTGCTTATTTAGAAAAGGTATATGGCCATCTTACTTACAAACTCTGGACAACTAACAACAATTAACAAAAAGCAATATAATAAGTTTTCACATGTTGTAAGTTCCTTTCATTTCAGTAGGGAATTCCAACAAACTTAGGCTGGATCCTTTGTGAATTTCTACTCTCCCCAAAATAATTCAAAGACAAAAAGCACTGAAAACTACCAATTATTTCCCCAGAATGGAAATCCAAAAATAATCCTCTTTGTTACTCCATTTTTGATGAATTAAGGAAAAGGAGGACTTCATTCAGAAAGCAGTATATTTACAGTGTTGTTCAAGAACTTCATATATTACCATAGATTAATTGCTTCTCTGTTATTAAGCTAACACATATTCCTGAAAATGATGCAGAAAAACAGGATCAAGAAAATAGGACTGAATTCAGCAGACACTATAGCTACTTCACCTTTATGTTAATGTACCAATGCTGGAACCTTCTAAGAAATTCAGGAAGCCTGTGAGAGAATTCCAAATGTATGGGTTCCATTATATCACAAAAACCATACTTACTTGCTCCTTTGCTTGTAGTTCCAGTAAATCAGAGGTATGTTGGGATGTCTGTCAGAATCCTTAAATTATATTTTTAATTTTAGACTTCTGAGTTCTTCCAGAGAGAAGGCTTAGTCCTAGGAATCAAAAGACATCATACAACTGCTTCATCTCTTCCACCTTAATATATTTTTCTAGATTGAAAAATGGAAGGAAATGATAGGAGGGTTACAAATAAAGGACATGATCATCTCTATACCAGTCATAAAATTCCTTGAGTGAAATATGATGGCACAATAAAAGCCCCATTTGGAGTTAATTAGGAGGAGGTTCTTTGCAGTCACAAGAACCCCAATCCATCCTGAATCCAGCCATAGAGAACCTGTGACATTTCAGATGGTGCCAATTGACAATGGCTGGCTTCACACATTGTGTTAAGCCATAATTTAACTACAGTTTTGTAAATAAATCATAACTGCTGCAAGGCAACATGTTATCCCAAACTACATTACAGCTTGACATATATGGACCAAATACATAGGTGGGAAGGTAGCTGAGCCATCATTTCTCAGAAGACATCTGAGAGGTTTTCTCTTACCCACATAATGCCTATGGGCAGTGAGTTCTGCAACCTCATGATTCAAATGTTTTGAATCAACAAAAAATTACTGAAATTGCCAAGAGGAATTTTACCACACCACAGATCATCAAACCAACCTCAATCCTTGGTTTTGAACATAGATGTCCAAGGGGAGGCAAGTGATCAACGCATGTAATAACATTGTGATGCAAACTGCCCTTTGCATGTGATGTCATAATGCAAATATGAAAGGGCAGAGCATGTGTCATGACATCACAACACATTTCATCATTTTGGCACCATTATGGTTAGGAACTGACAGCTATATCACTGCCCAAAATGAGATGCTGGCACTGAGTTGGCAGCTTTTCAAGAGCAGTGTTTTTCAATCTGGAGCCCATCATAGCTGTTGGACAAGTACACTTACGATGTCTAGCTCTAATTTACAGAGCATTAAAGCAACCTTACTGACAGTTGCTGGCAGTTGCAAGCCAACAGCTTCTGGAGGACCAGTTTCTCAGGAGTTATCAACTAGAGTACTACTGAATTCCAATTACTTGGTGGCTACAAGGGGGAAAAGTGAACTGTTGCCTTTCCACTTTGACCCCAGATGCTTCTGATTCCCCTTTGTGGGACAGAGTGATCTGCCAGGACTAACACATACTTCTTTATGATTCTTATTCACAATTTCATTCAGGAGAAACATCTCTTGCATTCAGGAATTGACTAGTGCCATTATCACAGATGGGTTACGTTGGTTTCCATGATCTGCCATAGTAAATTTCATTCCTGCCGAGCCTTGTCAGAAACCTTGTGAAATCAGAGCAATGATTAAAATATGTCATCACTTGACTGGTGATATAACCTGCTTTAAGGTTACATACATACCATCCAGCTTGGGCAATCGTAGCATGAATTATCTATTTCCTGGGGACACATTCATTTATATATACATACCATATTTTGTATACTGCCTCCATCCAAGATTTGAGGAGGTTCTCAACTAAATAACACAATAAAATACAGTATTTCTTAAAGAAAAACAACTTACAGTAAATCAAATCTCAACCATCAACCAACAGAGAAGCCAATATAATCCTAGATATCCCATGGCCTGCCATCCTCAAATACTCAACACTTTCTGCTTTGAAGACTTTTTCTAAGGTCAGTAGGTGGGGGCTGACCAGGTGGCCAGCTGTTTTGGAGTGATGAAACTGAAAAAATGTACTTTCATCCCCATCCTTCATGGGGATATCCACAGCATCTCCTCTCACCCGACTCATATGGGACATGCAAACTCTATGTACAGCTATCACAAATGTAGCCAAAACTCAACCTGTAAAGGACATTATAGATAATAGCCAGCATCCTGAACTGGACCTAGATGCCAACTGGCAGCCAATGCAGCTCCTGTAGTGTAGACGTTATCCTGCTATAATGGCTGTCATTTATCAGCAAGCAAGTTGTTGCATTTTGCCCCAGCTGTAGCTTTCAAATCATCTTCAAGGGCAGCTCAATGTACAGCAAATTGCGGTAGTCCAAATGTGAAATGATAACGGCATGAGTCATGGTTGCTAGAACCTCCCATCCCATCACTGCCTCCTTTAAGAATGATGGCATCAACCCCTCTCCCATTACTTCTAAAACTCATCCCTTCCCTAGCAGCTCCAGTAAGCCAGGAGAAGCCAGCACAACATTCCAAAGAGCCCTCAGAGACCAGGAATACGTCTCCTGCGATGAGCCTGTGAAATATAAATCAGGTGGGTGTTTGCTTTGCAAAAAGCAATATACAGTTTCTACCTTTAAGCAATCTTACTATTTTTACTTTGAATCTATGAATCTATGCCCTGCTGTTCAGCAGAAAACCATTACAAAAAGCAGAATTCTTACAAAACACAGAATGGATGTCATTACCGAAAGCGTATCCTGAAATTGAAAGAGGTGTAACAGTTCATCAGGATTACAGTTCTGAACTTGCAGTTTCTGTGCTTGTTTACTTTTGATTTACAGGGTGTAGAAATCATTAAGTCTTCCACCAGTTTATGATCTAAATGCTGAGAAAATGAACTGAACATTTTGGATTCAAAGTCCAAAACAGGGACAGCTCATTTCAGAAAGGATTAGAAAACAATATAGTGTGTGTGTGTATAAATAAATATAAAAGAATTGCCTGGCGTACTAATCAAACACAGCTAGAATATACAGTATTACTTTATCCATCTTTGCTTCAGCCATTTCATTTTCCTTGCTAATGTCAGACTGATATTGCGTCCGTAACATGACATGATACTAAATAAACATAAAATGCATTATTTCTGAAATAATGCACGTGTTTTTTGGATACTCTTTGTCTGCATTTATCGGCATTAACTTTGGCAACACGTCATCATTCAACATATAGTTCTGATTTCAGGTTTAAGCACTAGGGCTGTGCAGCATTCTGGATTAGGCAGAAAAAGGCGATTTGGAGCATGTGAGAGCTCCACGTGAGCTCCGTAAAGAAATTTGTCCTTTACTGAGATGACCCAACACAGTGCTAGCATGGGAAAAATTGTGTTTGGTTTAATAAGTTGTCAGCAGGGGCTACGTGCCCATGTATGCTTTGAATTTAGATTCAGGATTTTCTGTGTATGTGTGTATACTTTCAAGTCAGTTTTTGACTCCTGGCAACTGCCTGGACAAGTCCCTGCAGTTTTCTTGGCAAGATCTCAGAAGTGGTTTGCCAATTCCTTCTTCCTATGGTTGAGAGAAAGAGTATCTGGCCCAAGGTCACTCATCTGGCTTCATGCCTAAGGCGGGACTAGAACTCATGGTCTCCCCGTTTCTAGCCAAGTACCTTTAACCACTATGCCAAACTAGCTCTTAAACAGAGAATGGAATCTAGCTATACTACACTTTGAAACAATGTAAAATGTACTCTGGGACCTGTGAAAGTGATAAATTAACAGGTAAGCCATGGTATTAATTATCCTCAGGCTCTGATAAAATAGATGCAACTGGGTCAAGTATTTTGACAAGCCAAATAGTTCTTAGTACTAAAAGATTTCAGGATTCTCTTATGTTGTTGTTTCACTTTAGCTTGATGCTTTTTAGTTCCATGATTCAGCAAAGAACATTAATCTAGATTCTGAGAATTAAAAGAATTTTGCATGTAAGATAATAAGCTTGGTCAAGCCTAAATCACAAGTGAATCATTAGCTACTCTCTGGATAAGGCCAACTATCCCCCCCCCCCATCTCTGTCTGTCTGTCTGTCTATTTTACTGCATGTGGTCTAGCCACAAATGGTACAACCCTCTAAATCAAGACACATAACATGGTTAGTTTTTTTGACCACTGAGACAGAGCATCACATAAGCACCACTCCCCTTTCAGGAGATAATGACACCATGATAATAAATCACAATTTGCTACTCCCAGTTGGCTGCCTAATGGAAGGGGCATCCCTGTGCCAGACAAATATCAGGAAATGGATAACAACAGCCTGGAAATCAGAACTAAGAGACTCTCAAAAGCCAAGACTTCATGTTCATGAAAAATCCTGGCTCAAGGAGAAAATCTTTTGTAGATCTTCTTGTCTGTGAAAGCTTGAGTGTTGGGGGCAGCTCAGAGAATGGAAATGCCAAAATCACATTTATTCCAGGCTGTACAACATGGGGCTACTACCTAGAATGATCACCTGTGCCCTTATTAACCAAGGATGGTCCTCTATTTCCATCACCCTTCCTTAGCTAGTCTAATGTGATGCCTGCAGAGTGTGTCATACTGTAGTGTGTCTAATTTCCATTAGATCATGCTATCTAGAAATTATGGTAGTCCAACAGATGTGGAAAGCTCCAGATGGGGAAGGCTGCTTTCTTTGGAGGACTGTCCTATTCATATTTCTAGCCCAGATAGCACCTGCTGAAGCCCCAACCAGGAAGAAAATGGGTTATTCAGGTTTAGGCTGTAGGAAAACAGTCAGCTTGAAAAAGGAGGTTTAGGGGATTTAAGAACATTCTTCTTCTCTTGTTTGAAGTTAGTTTTTTCTTAATCAGCCATTTCTTCCTCTTGGAGCTTCTGGCTGACAGCCATGGTGAGCTAGATGTCCCTTTTTGCAGAGGGATGCCGTTACGATGGAGTCAGCAGCTGGACACAGGATCTGGGCCGCCAAAATTCTCTCTGGATTAAAGAAAGATCTTTGAGATTGCCCTTCTGTACTCAGCACAGCCGCTCCTTGTGAGTGGACCCCAGGAACTGATGTTTTTGCAATCAGCTTATAGGTTGAGTGGCTGAGTTGTGGGAGAAACCATCTTTGCTCACGGTCGTGAATGCAGCCTTTTTTAAGGACATTAAGTTCGACCAAGCCTCACTTCTTAATCATTTTGGATTTGCTTTTTTTTGTTGTTGTTTCTTTAGAAGGATTAAGACCTGTCAGAATGGCAAGTTATACTGCTTTCACTAGGTGAGTCACCTTCTCCTTAGAGAAAGTATTTTTAAATACAATTTTAAAAGTCTTTGAAAAATATTACTTTTTGGATTAAACAACAAAATAGAATATGGAGAATATGGAGTTTAGAAAATTAACAATGGATTAAGAGCTCAGATGAATTTGGAATTATAATTTTTAAACTATTAGAATAATCCCTCCTGTGGGAAATTGACATTGTTTGGTTTTTCTTTAAGTCAAAACAAGATAATGGGGCTTTGATCGTTGGACACTAGAGGGAGCTAGAGGATAAAAAAAAGAATGGAAGGAAATATTTTAACAGTGAGTTTTCTGATGGAAATTCATTAAAAATAGTCCTTGAAGTTTTCAGAAATGATGAATAGATGGATTGTTAAGGAAGTAATAGAAGAAACAAGTCACTGTGGATAAGTTTGAAATCAATCTGAATGTGGATATAAATGTGGAATGAGAAGGATACAGAAAAGGAGGTATTGGACTTACAGATGAAACAGGATGATGTTTTATTGTCTAAAGGAGATATACAAGTACTAAACCAGAAAAGAGAGATGGATTATTTTTTTCTTATTGGACGTACAAAAGAGATCTGTTAAAGTCTTCAAGGATTTTTTGAGAGGTGACACACACACACACACACACACACACACACACACAAGGATGAATTCCTAATTATTGGATGTGCAAAAGAGACCAACTAAAGTTCTGAAAGATTTTTTGGGAAAAGACAAAAAAGGATGACAAGAAATCAAGCTCTGGGACTCTGTTTGAAGAAATGAAGAATTAAGATTGTTAAAAGTATAGAGAAGGAATATAAGGTTGGCTTATTCAATCAAGGTTAAGATAGATAATTACTTATATCTGACATCCCTTATTGGGCTTTTGCTGACAGGGACTGAATGACAAGGCTTTAGTTTAGGTTGGAGATGAGATATGGGGTGAAGAGGGTCTATGCTGTAACTGAAGATATAGTGATAAATTGCTTAAATTGTGTGTATTTGTTGGGATGAAGGGGAAAGTTCTCTTTTTTTCTTTCTCACACTATTTTCTTTAAATATGTGCGGTTTGTATAGGTTTTAGGCTTTTTATCTGTAATCTTTAATAAAGTTATCTGGGGAAAAAAAGCAATTCCTTTCTCTTGCAGCGCCACCAGTCAGGGAGATAATTCTGGCAATTGCTTAAAAGTTCACTGAATATATCCTATTGCTATTTTAGTTCACACAAATGTATTCACCCATAGGAATAGTTAATGCATGAGTATATCAACTAATGGCCATTTTCCTATTCTTCATAATAATAAATTCAAATTAGAAATCCAGTATGATTTCTTCTGGAGGTCTTGGGAACCTTGCAGGTTAGGAATGCTAGTAATTGCAATTCCCGATACATCTGGAACTGTAGATAGGAAATGTTTGTCATAGTGGCAGAACAGTATGTTTCTGTCAAGCTGAGATATGACCTTTTTTCTGGGTATGGAAATATTCATCCATTCACTGACTGTACAAGGCTCTTGTCACCTATCCTATAGATGACCAGCATCAGTCAATTGTTAGGTAGGGTGAAGGAGGCTGCTTAGTGTTGACCGTATCCCCAAAACCAAACTAGCTGTTCTTTCTCTATGCAGGCTATAGTTTGGTACAAGCCTTCCTTTCCCACCATATCAATAGGTCATGCTTCAGAGACCTGTATATCTGAATTACCTCAGGAGTAGCAAATCTAAAGGGCATATACAAAGGTGTCAAAAAGATGGCAGTTGGCATCCACGAGCACACAATTGAAGCCGCTACCTTGACTTTTTTGAGTCCCCTGGCAGATGTCCCTGCAAGCCTATCTTTTAATGACTAGCAATGGCAATACTGAATTCCATTTCATGATTTTGCTGTGTCACTTTGTGTGCCTTTTTAAAAGAATTGTACCTGTCAGGATTAGCCCAGGAAACTCCAAGAGACAATACAGATTCAATCCAGCAAGGTTTATTGGCTTCACTCCCGTTACAGAATCTTCTCAGACTGAGAGCAACTCTCAGGGTCACCCCACAAACATCCTCTGCATTCCTTAGGGAGGGACCAGTCTCATTCTCTTATCTCGTGTTCGCTCTTCTGGGGATGAGAGTCCATGTTTCATACCTCTACTCCACACTCCCACAGTACCTAACACATGTTTAGTATTCAATTTCTGCATGTAACACGTGGAGTTTTTTTTAGGAAAGAGAGAATATAAACTATAAAAATACATGGCAACATTCAAGTTCTTCTAGTATTATTTACAACCAGAAAAGGCATATTATAGGATACAACACCATACACACACACACACACACACACACACAGAGTATAAGTATATGCACTTTTTTTGGCAAATATTTTTATTACCACCACTTTTTTTTCAGTGATGTAGACCACACATATGTCTTCTACTGGAAATTAGATCCATATGTGCAGACTTTTCAGTTTAGCAAATGAAAACATTTAAAGACAAGAAGGCTGCATTTCCAGATGAATTAGGATGCAGCGTTAATGGCAGACTCACCTCATTTAGATGTGATTATTCAATTTTATCTAGATAAAACTTTTCCCTTTGTACCATTTGCCTTATGGAAAATTATTAATACCATATGGCATTCTGGTGACACCAGTGTTAGATTCGGGATGATATTCCCTAAATTCTTTTATCAGGAATATCAGAAGATGCCATACCAGGTCAGAATATTAGTCCATCCAGCCCAGAATTGTGTTAATTAGCAAACACCGTCCAAGGGTTGGGGAGATGGTGGCCGGTACCGGAGTGCAATCTTTGGGCCATGTTCTCACAACATAACTGAGCACATCATCCATGACTTGCTCTGAGGAATAGAAAAATAGAGGGCATTTTCCTTCATCACTGCAAGCACTAGAAAGGAGGCTGGGAGGGTGCTACTTCTGGGTGTTTTCTGCTTTCCCCTGGAGCAAAAAAATAGTTATTTTTTTTTATTTATTTATTTATTTATTTATTTATTTATTTATTATCACACTTGTATGCTGCCCATCTCCCCCAACGGGTGACTCTGGGTGGCTCACAATAATAAAAAAGGAGAAAACACGAGTCCCTCCAACCATGGGTAAAATCTATAAATAATTTAAAAAAACATATATTAAAAATATCCTACGAACCTCCTATAATTTTTAGCCCTAAAAACTTGCAAGGTGTTGGGGGGGGCAAACCCATCCCCCCACCAGCCGTCTCCACAGGTGCGGGCCCCCCTCCGGCCCCCAGGCCTTCTGGCAGAGCCAGGATTTGATCCCTTTCCTGAAGGCCATGAGGGAGGGGGCACACCGGACCTCAGGGGGCAGGATGTTCCATAGGGCGGGAGCCACAGCAGAAAAGGCTCTCTGCCTCGACCCCACCAATCGAAATTCCTTGACCGGTGGGGTCTGCAACCTGCCCCTTCTGCTGGACCAAGTGGGGCGGGCTGAAATGACCGGGGCGAGGCGGTTCCTCAGATAACCTGGTCCTGTGCCATGAAGGACTTTAAAGGTGATGACCAACACCTTGAATTGGACCCGGAAACAAACTGGTAACCAATGCAGCTCACGCAACAGCGGTGTTATACGTGCCCTCCTAGGGGCATTGAGACTGTCTGCGCCGCCGCATTCTGGACCAGCTGTAGCTTCCGGATACTCTTCAAGGGTAGCCCCATGTAGAGTGCATTACAATAATCCAACCCGGAGGTGACCAGGGCATGAGTGACCGTGCGGAGGTCCTCCTGATCCAGGAAGGGGCGTAACTGCCACACACAACACAAAGTCGTGCAAAGGCCCTCCTAGCCATGACTGCCACCTGCTCTTCGAGCAGGAGTCGTGAGTCCAGGAGAACCCCCAGATTACACACTGGGTCTGTCTGGGGTAGTGCGACCCCGTCAAGAACCAAAGATGACAAGCTCCTAGATCTTGAGGCTCCCCGTATTCACAGCCATTCCATCTTACCAGGGTTCAGTTATGGTGGCCTAGTTGCTGTCAGCATCACCTCAGATGTAGTTGGGATGTCACTGTGAGAACTAGAGCGGAAGGGGTTAAGCGCGTACTCTTATCCCCAGAACAAAGAGGAAGAGATAAGAGGATGAGACTGGCACCTCCCTGAGGAATGCAGGATGTTTGTGGGGTGACTCTGGGAATTGCTTTCACTCTGAGAAGATTTCTGTAACGGGAATGAAGCCAATAAACCTTGCTGGATAGAATCTGTACTGTCTCCTGGAGTTTCATGGGCTAATCCTGACAGTCACACCCATACCCCCCAGGTGCCCACAAGGTGAAGGACATAAAAAGAACTCAGACTTGGAGTGACTCCATATGACGTCATCTGTTTCTGCAACCCCATCAACCCTCTTGTGCAAGCTTGCCTGGCCTCTTGCTTCTGACCGGGGCAAAATGAGTAACTAGCTTCCATTAACCCCCCAGCCCCATTAATTATATTTGTTTACATGCTAACTCCCCATACCACTTTGATCCGATTAAATGTGCTGTATGAACAGGGCTAGTATACAGAAATCATACACTTTGCCCCTGGCATAAAGCCAATCTTGAATATTATGTTATCCTAACATACTAGCCAGGGCGCAGTGAATGAGTGGTAGCATGAAGTCAGCATGTTTTGGATTATGCTCGTATGACACAGTAGCCAAGTGTGTTGTACAAACACAGCCAGTGTAGTTATCTACAGTTTAGTGGGCTGTGTGAACATAAAAAAATGGATTCATTGAATAAACCATGGAATGTAACTATGGGAAGATGTGCCCTGCAAACATAGCCTTCTGAAATGCCATTTAAACTTCCTGCAATATATCAGTGTTTCAGTGGTTCTACTCATGCTGCTCATCCCTGGTCCACATTTTAATTTTTCTTTTAATTTCTCCTTGCAATGGCATTACATTGTCAATGTTATTTTACAGTTATTAATCTATGGGTAATTAAATGCATATATTATCTTAGTATAGATTCAGTAAGTCCTAATATTGAGTTTTTAGGATTTAACAGTATATCACAACTTGTCAGCCTTCTGGTTTCATGCATGACTTTCATACATAGTGATTGCACAGCAGGGGAACAGAAATTCTAGCTGAAGGAGGAAAATTTATCTCCTAAGCACTTAGAAATCCCTACTTAGAGTGCAATTATTCCAACCCAGCTGGAGCTGAAATGAGGCAGAAAAGTAAGCATTTCCATAACTGCTTGTAGAACTTGCCTTGTGTTGTACTGTCACAAAGTTCCATTGTTCCACATTGCTGGTTGCCAAGTGTGCCAGATGAAGAAATGTGAAATAATATGAAATCATGTGATATTATCACAGAAAGCTTACATGTTAAGCATTGGGAGGGGGGATAAACTCGTGGGCATTTTTGGTCATAGCAGATGTTTACAACTGCTTCTAGTTCTGCTGCAGTAAATACTTGAAGCAAGCATGAATCTTTTTTAAGCTTAATTTTGGTTGCAAATGTGTTTTTTCTAACACATAGATTAAAAAAAATCACACATGTAACCTAAATTACAGTGGTACCTCGGTTCACAAACGCTTCTGTTCACGAACAATTCAGTTCACGAACAGCTCCGGTCGCAAAATTTTGCCTCTGTTCATGAACTCCGCATTGGGTTACAAACAGGATCCGCGGCCATTTTCCCTGCCATGACACGTGGTCGCGGCTTCCTGTAGGGAGGGGGACTCTCCCTCCAAGCAGTAACCGCCTCCCCACCCGCCTTCCTGTCCTCCACGCCAGAAGTCACGTCAAGCAAGGTTAGCTTTCTCTCTCTTCGTACTGTACTTTGTGTCATATTTTTGCAGTTTAAAAAAAAAAAACATGGTTCAGAACGGATTAACCGTAATTACATTGAACCTTATAGGGAAATTTGATTCGGGACGTGATCAAAAATCGGTTGGCGACCAAATTCGTAGGGGTCAGAACGGATTAACTGTATTTACATTGAACCTTATGGGAAAATTTGATTCGGTTCACGACCAATTCGGTTTGCGACCAGAGTCGCGGAACGAATTAAGTTCATGAACCGAGGTACCACTGTAATAGAATTTCTTCCCAAATAGGTATGTGGAAAAATCTTTAAAGATGCCTTCCCTATTAACTTCATAATTTAAAATATAGATTTGATATAATATATAGTATTAACTGATATTCTAATATGGAAATATTTCCTTCATTAAGAAGTGGCAGCAGGGGGATCAAAGTATTTGATGCTTTGTGAGATGGGCAGCTATATAAATGTGATGTATACATACATACATACATTTTTTAAAAAATTCAAGGAGGAAAGCAATGTGAAACTCAGAAGTAATTACTCAAGAACCACACATGTGACTTCAGCTCATCCTTGCCATCTTTTAACCTCTAAATCAATCAACCTGCTGGTCTTCAGAAGTACTGGACTACAATCCGATTATGGCCAGCTACCACAGTCAGGAGATTAGGGAAGCATGTCTTAAATCTAATGTATAGGGTAAATTTATGATAGCTCCTGACTTTAACTTCTCCAGAAATAATGACACTTGATATAGACATCTGTTACAAACCACCATGGTGCCATAACCTGTGTGATATCATTTATACCCGCTTGCTGTCTCCTGTGGACACCCAAGACAGTAGACAAGTTTACCAAATGCATTTTACAATCAGATGTTTGAATTCGATATGGGATAAAATGGAAGCTATTCTTTACTGAAAATAGATCTTTTAGGACTTATCCATTCTGCCCAGTTGCTTTGCCCCCAGAATGAACAGGCAACTCTTTCTGGAGATCAGAAATGGACAACATTACCCTCTGTTAATTGCCTGATCACATTCAAAGCAACCTTGGAGTGTGTTTCTCTGTTCTATTTCCAAAGTATTCTTTTCCCTGAAGAGTGGGATGATGATGATGATGATGATGATGATGATGATGATGATGATCATCATCATCATCATCATCATCATCATCATCATCATCAAATTCATTTGCCATTGGATGCCACCTAGCTGTGGTGGTGGGCTTTTGTGGCCCAATGATGTTGAGAGCTATGCTGGTATCAACCTCACTATGTAGACCAGACCAAGAAATCAATTCCACAAGAAGGCTCAAACTACTTTCATTAATATTGGCTATAGTAATAGAATCTTGCAAATCTGACTGTGCTTTACTCCTCCCTCCCCGCCCCCCACCCCCACATACTCATGTCAATTAGGGAGGTGTCTGCCTGAATTGCTTGTGCATTCCTTCATCTTGTTTTGGATTTAACTGTTTAACTTGGATTTAACTGTTTTTCCCCTTGTCACTTTGATAATGGGTCTGGCCTAAAATCTGTAAAGGTCATCTCACTCTCTACATCAGATGACAATCTAGCTATCACAAGGGTGACCAAACAGAAAGGTGTCAGCTGAAATCCTGGACTAAGTGCATCCCACAAGCAACTATGAATACTTGAAAATAAATTTCCATACTGGATTGACCATCAGCTGGTCAATCAGGGCTGCATCTGATGTTATGGCTGTTGGGCATCAGGTGACAAGTGGACTAAAGAACACAGTTCCCTCTGCTAATCGATCAGGGAAAGGAACTGCCAAGCATCTGGAAGGCAAGCAAAACTGGAAATCCTAGTCTATTGCTCAAAACAGAATGAAAGGCTGTTTTGAATCCAATCATTCAGCAACGGTATTTCAAAAATTGATGTACCAGATTTGGAATGAAAAGAACTTAGATTCAGCCATTATTGAACAGTGGACTGATGATGGTTCATTCTAGATACCAAATGCTTAGCAGAAGCTGAATTAGAAGCACTGGAACGTGAATCGAATGGGCAATTGGAAAAACCTGAAGAGCTATAGATGCATGATAGAGGGTCTTCCCATCTATCAGTAGAAACAGCACAGTAGGATCAAGATTCTCAAGAAAATGATCTTAGGCAAGAAAATGTAGCAATTTGTAGAGACAAGTAACCAGAACTAACTGGAAGGCTGAAAAAGTCATTAAAAAATATTGGAATTGATAGCAAGAATGAGATTTCCTGTCTTAAATGCAAATCAGTAGGAGAGCCTTACTGGAGATTCTTCACAAAGTACCAGAAACCATTTCATGATCAACACCTGATGATACAGACCAGCTTAATATATTCTATTACTTATGTCATCACCCAAAGAACCTGGACAAGAAATTAAGGAACAAAAGCAAATTAAAAAAGGTAAACCCAAATGAAAAATTAATTTAGAATTGAAAGTGAACAGTCTGCAGGCAAACCTTAGCAATCTGAAAAATCTAAAACTTAGAAAAATGGAAAGAGGAACAAGTGAAATTGGATCTAAAAAACAATATGATATTGGAACCAGAACCATGGCTGAAGTTCCAGAAGAACTAAAACAGAAGATATGACTCTTCTAGATAGCTGGATCATGAAAAGTATGGAAATTTTTGGTATCAGTTAAAATATCTGAGGTTTTATAGAAACAACAATGAAATCATGGAAGATAAAGTAAATGCTTAATAATGATGAATTAAGTCAAGTCAGAATAAAAAGGGAAATCGTTCAATTTGGCAATGATCCTATTGACAAAGATGCTAAGTAAGGCAAAACATGACCATTGATTTTCCAACCAAGTTTAAAAAAAAAAAATCTCCCTTTTAAAATATGGATGACCTAAAATTATATGCCAAATCAAAAGCCAGGCTGGAATCATTACTAAACACTGTTCAGATATTTAGTAGTGATAGTGATTTGGACTTGATAAATGTGTGATTGTTGAAGTAAAGAAAGGGAAAGTCACTAATTCCCAATAAGATATTCAATTCATAAACTCATAAACGGAACAACCATCAAAAGTCTAGCACCTGAACAAGCTTATAGGTATTTGGGAATCTTTTGTATAGCCAGGTAAAGAGAAAAACATTGCAAGTGGTTAAGGAAAATCCTACAATCTAGCCTGAATGATGGGAAAATAGTCAGGGCCATCAGCTCATAGGCAATACCAATGATTTGATATTCTGCAAGAATAGTTGGATGGACTCAGAGGGCCTTTGGTAACCTTGACAGGGAAACCAGAAATTGATTACTATGAATAATGTCCTACAACCTCATAGTAATGTTGATACATTAAATCTTCCAAGGAAGACTGGTGGGTGAGTACTGTGTTTTTAAAGATTTTTTTTATCCTGTCATTATTTTTATAAATAATTCAAGGCAGCAAACATACCTAGTACTCCTTCCCCCTCCTATTTCCCCCCACAATAACAACCCTGTGAGGTGGGTTGGGCTGAGAGAGCGTGACTGGCCCAGAGCCACCCAGCCGGCTTTACAAGTAGGTCAAGCAGTAGAGAAGGGGGAAAAATAATAAGGACTTAATGATTAAGTAAAAAAAAAAAAAAAACTATTGAAAGAATGTCAGAAGGAAGGGATATTTGCAGAAATGAAATCTAAACATGACTATAAAAAGCAACAGCTTGAAAGGAGATTAGAAAATCGGAAAACCAAAGCAAAGAAAAATTGTACAGCAGCAGAACATGGCAGTAGCTTGAAAATGGTGCATTAAAAGAGGAAATAGAAGGAATGTTTTTTATTGACCAAGAACAAGCACTATCACAAACCTTATTAAAGGAAAAATAGAAGAGACCAGTTTGGATAGTAAATGCCAATTGTGCTGAGATAAGGTTGAAATAGTTGACGATATAACTGGAGGCAGGAAAATTACACAGACACAGAATACAGAAAAAAGCATGATTGAGTTGGGAAGATATTACACTGGTATTTACGTAAAAGATATGGATTCACAGTCAGTAAGAATTGCTGGAACCATGACATCACAAAGTAATCGAACATGTTATGGTATTTTAAAATTCAGACTGAACACACCAGACATTACTGCCATTGAAAAGAATCACGTTTGGTTTGGGGATGCATCTATTCCAAGAGACAGTAATGTTGAAAACATAGAATTGGAAAAGATTACAAAAAAGATTACAAAATACTGAGATTTGGAATAGAGAGATTGCAAAAATCTGGAAATAGTAGACATTGGTGCCAGTGTTATTGGGGCACTAGGTACAATACCACGAGGACTTAGAATTTGGATTGCCTAAATTTGGAACAACTCATGACAGCTCAGGTACAAACAACAACACTGTTGGGCACCTCATATATACAGTCATGTGAAAAAGAAAGTACACCCTCTTTGAGTTCTATGGTTTTACATATCAGGACGTAAGAAAAATCATCTGGTCCTTAGCAGTTCTCAAAGTAGGTAAATACAACCTCAGATGAACAACAACACATGACATATTACGCCATGTCATCATTTATTTTACAAAAAGAAAGCCAAAATGGAGAAGCCATGTGTGAAAAACTAAGTACACCCTTACTACTTCCGTAGGTACGAAGAGGCTAAGTAGCAGCCAGATGCTGCTAATCAAATGCCCTTGATCAATTGATCATCAGCAAGTGTGACTACCTCTATAAAAGCCGAAGTTTTAGGAGTTTGCTGGTCTCAAGCATTGAGGTGTGTGTTAACACAATGCCAAAGAGTAAAGACATCAGCAATGATCTTAGAGAAGCAATAGTTGCTGCCCATCAATCTGGGAAGGGTTATATGGCCATTTCCAAACAATTGAAAGTCCATCATTCTACAGTGAGGAAGATGATTCGCAAGTGGAAAACATTCAAGACAGTTGCCAGTCTTCCCAGGAGTGGACATCCCAGCAGATTCACCCCAAGGTCAGACCGTGCAATGCTCAGAGAAATTGCAAAAAATCCAAGAGTTACATCTCAGACTCTACAGGCATCAGTTAGCATGTTAAATGTTAAAGTTCATGAAAGTACAATTAGAAAAAGACTGAACAAGTATGGTTTGTTTGGAAGGTTTCCAGGAGAAAGCCTCTTCTCTCTAAAAAGAACATGGCAGCTTAGGTTTGCATCTGAACAAATCACAAGACTTCTGGAACACTGTCCTTTGGACAGATGAGGCCAAAGTGGAGATGTTTGGCCAGAATGCACAGCACCACATTTGGTGAAAAACAAAGACAGCATATCAGCACAAACATCTCATACCAACCGTCAAGCACAGTGGTGGATTTAGGCTTGTTTTGCAGCCACAGGACCTGAGCACCTTGCAGTCATTGAGTCGACCATGAACACCTCTGTATACCAACATATTCTAGAGTCAAATGTGAGGCCATCTGTCCGAGAGCTAAAGCTTGGCTGACATTGGGTCATGCAACAGGACAATGATTCCAAGTGCACCAGCAAATCTACAACAGAATGGCTGAAAAAGAAAAGAATCAAGGTGTTGCAATGGCCCGGTCAAAGTCCAGACCTCAACCCGATTGAAATGCTGTGCAGGACCTCAAGAGAGCTGTGCATAAACAAATGCCTGCAAACCTCAATGAACTGAAGCAATGTTGTAAAGAAGAGTGGGCCAAAATTCTTCCACAACGATGTGAGAGACTGATAAAGTCATACAGAAAACGATTGCTTCAAGTTATTGCTGCTAAAGTGGTTCTACAAGCTATTGAAACATACGGTGTATTTAGTTTTTCACACATGGCTTCTCCATTTTTGCTTTCTTTTTGTAAAATAAATGATGACATGGCGTAATATGTCATGTGTTGTTGTTCATCTGAGGTTGTACTTTTGAGAATGCTAAGGACCAGATGATTTTTATTATGTCCTGATACGTAAAACCATAGAACTGAAAGAGAGTGTACTTTCTTTTTCATACAACTGTACATTAACTTTATGATTCCCAAATCCTTGGGTAGGGTTTGAATCATGAAGAAGAAAAGAGATCATCAGCTATGATGCGTGATTAGTGGAATTAGAATCAAATGCACTCTTGAGATGTTAACTTTTGGTCAGCATTCATGACTATGGCAGAGAACTTGAATTATATTGCATTATTTATTTAGTTATTGCCTGTTAATGGACAGGAGACTGCATTTCTGTAAAATGTGCTGAACTGTGCTTTTCTATTCTCTGCTTTACTAAGACATTGAAACTAGATGACTCTCCCTCTCCAGCTCCAGTTCTCTTAAATCAAATCTGGCAACTGTTGCAAGCAAATCGAGCCCCCACCCTATCAATCTTTTGTCAATCATCCACAAAGAGCCATAATGAACAAGAGACAGCGAGCAAGCAGGAACACCACAGAAAATGACAACAGAAAGCATTTTGAATACTAACTGGATATACAAATGAGGCAGATCATATGTTGCAAGAAAAGGGAAATGTCCCCAGGTCACACAGGAATTGTTGTTGTTTCATTGTACCCACTTTGGGATTTTTTTTAATAAAACATGAGCTGAATTTTTAAGTCAGTATTAATAGTTATTATCAATTGATTCATGACATTTCTGCATAGAAGGAAGCTTTTGCAAAGCATAGGAACCTTGCATGTCCCATAACAGTCCAGAAAATCTTTAGGCTATCCTAGTTGATATGAATGAGATACGTAGAATCTTTGGAAAGCAGAATTGTGCCTTCAGGAAATTGATACCTTCTGAATGTGTTGATCTGCACCTCGCCTTGTTCTCTTGCCATATGCCGTGGTAGAAGCCACTGATCTCCACCACAAAGTTTCTTTATTTCTTTATTAAATTTATATGCCACCCATCTCTCCCAGAGGGTGACTCTGGGCAGTTCACAATTAAAATCAGACATCAAAAACAGTAAAAAATATAAATATCCACATTAAATTAGCTAAAAAAATCATATTATATACAGTAAAAAGACTATATACATAAAAAGACTATAAAATTCAAGATGGGGGCGCAGAATCAATTAGCTCATGAGCCAGTTCCAATGATGTGAGCCCCCATCAGATCCTGAGAGTGGGGGCACACTGCACCTCAGGTGGTAAGTTGTTCCACAGAGCGGGGGCCACAGAAGAAAAGGCACTCTTCCTAGACCCTGCCAGTCGAAATTCCTTGACTGGTGGGGTCCACAACATGCCCCTTCTGCTGGATCAAGTGGGGCAGGCTGATATAACAGGGGCAAGATGGCTCCTCAGATAACCTGGTCCTGTGCCATGAAGGGCTTTAAAGGTAATAACCAACACCTTGAATTGGACCTAGAAGCAAACCGGCAACCAATGCAGCTCATGTAACAGAGGTGCTATATGAGCCCCCTGGGAGCATTCAAAACTGTCCACGCCACTGCATTTTGCGCCAGCTGTAGCTTCCGGATATTCTTCAAGGGTAGCCCCATGTAAAGTGCATTGCAGTAATCCAACCGGGAAGTGACCAGGGCATGAGTGACCGTGCAGAGAGCCTCCCAATCCAGTAAGGGGCATAAATGACGCACAACATGAAGTTGCGCAAAGGCCCTCCTAGCCATGACTGCCACCTGTTCTTTGAACAGGAGTCATGAGTCTAGGAGCACCCCCAGATTATGGACTGGGTCTGTCTGGGGTAGTGCAACCCTGTCAAGAACCAAAGATGATAAACTCCTAGATCTTGAGGCTCCCTGTACCCACAGCCAGAGTTCAATGCTTTGTTCTTACCTGGGAGAGAGAGAAGGACCTGGCCTGAAAGTGGTTGACTCCTTGGGGTGCGTGTAGGGATGAGGATAGTAAGCAGTTGGCTATCTGGTCGGTTGGTGGTTAGGAAGGAGACAAAAGAACAGGAGCCACTCTGCTGTAGAGGGAAAAGGGTTTTTTAAAAACTCAATATGAGCTTCCTTATGCCGAGTTAAAATTCCATAATTTTAGAGACAGTATTTGCATATAGGACCACCACCTGAAACTCACCAATGAGCTTTAGCAATGTCTCTTCTGAGCTATTTGTTTTAATCATTATTTTTCCAGACAGGCTATGAAGCTAAACTCTATAGTTGGGAAACCTGACTGAATCCCAGTATATTTTGGTATGACTTTAGTTGATCTGCAATTCCTTAAGGTACAGTTCATTACACTTCCTATATGTCATACATGACACAGTTTTCCATACAGAGGTCTCCAGATATTAGCATCTAATTTGTATAACCTCCTCCCTGCTTTTGTTATAATTGTTTTTTTTAATTTTCTTTATTTTTGAATAAACAATATATGAAAGAAAGCTCTAGATGAATCATATACCAAACATATGAATCATATATCAAACAGAATATAAATTACAGGAATAAGAAAAATTAAGCTGCATGCAGGAAAAGCTATGCTTAAAAAGTAGATTAAAGCAATAAATTAAAATTTAGCAGATTAGGAAGTTGCCTGAGTAGCAAATCAGATGCCTGATGGGAATAATATTTACAGTTGGTGAAATATAAAGGATAACCTCTCCAGAACACTGTTACGGCACCCATAGGCACTAACGTGCCTACAGATGTCTTCTCCTATCAACTTTAATTTCTTTTTAATTTTTTAATTGTTAAAAAAGTAAATCAGAATCTAGCTACCATGCTGTAAAGCAGCACCCTGCTGCTAGCATTTATTTGAGAAGGCCTCTAGGCCTTGTACAGGCCATAAAATAGAGGATACCCTCAACTCAGTACTTTCTGGTATGTGTGCAAATTTGTCATAAGTGTGGGCGATAGAGACCTTTCTATGGTGATGATGGCAAGGAAACACCTCAACATTCTATGATAGGCTGAAGGCAACCATATCTGGGTGGCAAAACTCCAAACTACCACTAGATGGCAGCAAAGGGATAGAGCATTTTCTGTATCTTGCTATATACCCCCAGTAGGACCCAACTACATGCCTTTTTTTCCAGAACATACCAGACATGCTGGTCATACTCAAAAGGCAGGAATTCCTGTGCCACAAAATCTGAATGAGAATTCCTTGGGCAAAGAGCTCATGAATGTTTCTATTTCCCATATATATTTCCCATGAATGTTAGTCCTAATTGTGGGAGAAAATAGGTGAGATCCTGGCTGCATCAAATCTGTTCGCTTACCACAGCACTGAGTATCCCATTTGCCCCTAAAATAAACATTTTTCTTCCACTAAAAATAGTGTGAACATTGCATATGGTGGAGAGTCTCTACTTCTTTGCTCCACAATACATTTCTACAACCTTTTTTGTGTGGTATCTGTTTGCTTATTTTACATGCTGGCAAAGTTGACCGTTCTCTGAAATAAAGCTTTTGTCAGAAAGATCTCCCTTCTAGTTATATTGCTCATTTGGGAACAATGCTTCTTCTGGATGCAGAAGTTATTTCTGTGTCAAACAGGAGAAGGCAGACAAGTCAGATGTTTATTATTTAAAGTCTGATCCAGCTACGTTTACATTTACATATTAACAAATACGATGCGGACCATGGTGTGTAAATTCTTGACCAAGAACTTTGCAAGTATGACACCAGCCAGCTCACACAGGCAGGAAGAGAGTCCCCCAACCCAGTTGCATTTCTAGTGACAGTCTCCTTTCTTTGGAACAGCTGATCCCCTGAAGTCAGGCTAGTCCTTGCCCTTGATCCTTTAGAAACTGGTCTAAACCCATCCTCATCCATAGAGGGTTTGGGTTAGAATTAGAATTTAGGTTATGGGATGAATGAAGCAGAAAATTAACTATGTTAATAGTTTCTTGATTTTCATGGATGTTATAAATGTAAACAGGTTGTAAGCTGCCTAGAGTTGTTTGAGTAGGTGGCCTACAAATAATTGTAATAAATAAATAACAAATCCCTCCCTATTCAGGTGAGAAGAGGCAGGGACATTGGGATGGGAAAGGATGACAAGGTGGGAACCAGTGGGTCTTACCATCTCCCCTCAGTCTCAGATTTAAGCTTGGAACTTCCAGAAAACTAAAAAGCAAGTACCAGTAAAACTGAATCAGAAAGGAGCTTCAGATTCAAAAGAACTGTTACTTGGGTAGACAGAGGTAAGTGTCTGCTCAAGATTACAGTATGGTTATTCCTTATTTCCTGTGCTGCTTATATAGTAACCTTTGATTTCCTTCTGTAATGATTGTGATCAAGATTTATTGTATTTGCCCCAGCTCAGTTATTCTACATTTGTTACACTTTGGGCTCTTTGCATAGCAGATTCCCCCCCACCACCTTGGATCTGCCCCAAGTATATATTCTACCCAACACCTTTTTATGGAAGATTCCTTTAAGATGCTTTTATCAGCATTGTGCTCCTTATATCATCCACTCTTAACCGTTTTTGCATGTGACGGCCCAAAGTTAAAATGGAAGCTTTATGTATTGTTTTCTTATTTTTAATAAAGTGCATTTTATATCCTGTGCTATTGATCAAAGGGAAGTGGGGGAGCCAATTTCTCTAGCTGCATGCCTCAAAGCTACAAGTAGTGTTTTAACATTTCAGTTTTAGCATTTTTTTCACTTTTTGGTTATGAGTCAGGCCATAGGCTATGGAGATCTGATTAAGGTATCCACCACAGGTATGTTTTTCCTTTAAGGAGAATAACACATTTCAGGTGTGGAAGGGTGGAGCCGGGACTCTCTCACTGGAGAACTGTTGTATATTAGTATGCAGTATTCCCAAGTAAAGTTGTTGGGGGGATGTGTGGAGAGGAAATACTGCTGTACTGGATTGAAATGTAAGTTACTGACCTTGGACTGTTTATTGACCATTGCCTATACTGTTTATGTTTTTGCTCATTGTAAATACAAGTCTATTGGACTGTATGCTGTGTTTGGCTTGTTATTTACTACTGTGTGTATTGCTTCATTGGGCTGCTGTATCTCCACGCCTATCCCCTGATAGATCTCTTTTTCTGCAACAGGTTTAAGTGGGGAGATGCCAGGTAAAGGCACCCCCAAAGCAGATAGGTGGTGGCAGTACAAACTATCAAGCAGCTACCCCACTGTTTTTCAAACTTGGCAACCTTAAGATGTGTGGACTTCAACTCTCAGAATTCTGCCTTCACATCTTAAAGTTGCTGAGACTGAGAAACACTGTCTTAGAGCAGTGTTTCTCAGTCTCAGCAACCTTAAGATGTGTGGACTTCAACTCCCAGAATTCCCCAGCCAGCCATTCCCCAGAAGATGGGACAGATGACGGCAGAAGATGGTGTCAAGGTGTGGAAAAAAAAAAAAGGACCCTTGAGAGTGAAACGTTGAAGGCTCCCACTTTTTATTCAGCCCTGTCTTCAGAACTGTCACCAGAAGTCCAGGTTGACTAATGGACATATTTATTTTTACTGGCTTTTTAAACACTTGATTTTCTAAAAGAACCTCTCTGTTCAAATTGGTTTTGACCATCTTTCTTATTTTGCCTTGATTTCTGACCAAGGATACATTTTGATATGTTTATCCCATGAGGTACCTCACTCTTCCATGACTTTGATTAATAGGATTAGTAACACACCCTGACCCTAACTTGACTTTGTCTCTCTGGGAGAGCTTTTCCAGGAACAGCAGTTTACTTATTTGGAAAAAAGACTCCAAAGTAGGGGTCCTTACCCTTTTTGGGGCCATGACCCCCTTTGAGAATCTAATGAAACCCATGGACCCCTTCTCAGAAAAATGTATTTAGATGCATAAAATAAAATATGTATATATAAATTGTGTAACAAAGGAAACCAATTATGCTCAAATACAATTATCAAAATATTACTGGCTTGTATGGATATTTAGGTACAAAAAAACCTTTGAAATACAAACTGTGTTGACCATTATGAATTACATGGCTTTGGAGAAAAGGGTACTGCACACAATAAAATGTATTCTGGTTTCACTTTTTAAAGGTATAATTTTAGATAGTGAGATTTATTTAAATCAACTCATTTTTGGAGTCTGGAGGTCATAAATTACTTTGTTGCCTACATTATTATAGAATGAAAATATACATTAAAGCTAAATTTCAGGTAGAGGTTAGTGAAAATAAAGTTGTAATTTTATATCCCATCCAAGTTCACGGACATCCTGAAAACTATCCACAGACCCTCGGGTTAAGGACCCCCTGTGCTAGTGGAAGCATAAAAAGCTTCAGAAGTCACTTCTATGACCCAGTACAGGAAATCTCCCAATAAACCCTTTCTTTTTATCTAGAGATCTGGCTTTATTCATTTTAGAAGGGAATTTTTCATTAAAACCTCCTCAAGACCACATGGTTCCATAGTTTTGAGTTTCAGGACAGGCATAATAATCTCTGCATTTGGGGCTTAAGGCAGAAAGACCCAGAGCACCTCCCTTTCTATTTTCCTAGAGTTGGGCTGAAGGGAGATGTCCTGGCTAAGAGGGCTAAGGACTTTCCAGTTGGACAGACAGGGAGCATCAGGAATCATAGCTACCTTTTTCTGGGGAACTCCTGCAAAGGGAATCTGCCAGAGAGGATTTATGTCATCACCCCTTCCATTTTACAGTACATATAAAAAGAAACATTATTGGTGATACAGGTTAATGTGTCTGATCTTGCAGGAACAGGATTTTGGAGAAATTTCTAAACACAAGAGAACTGCATTCGTCAGGAACAACCTGAGATTGAAAGCAGCTGGAAAATAATAATAATAAAAAATAACCTACTCCCTTTTGGAGGATTTACACCGTTTGCCAAAAGGAGAATTGAGAAGGGGCAGTTCAAAGTTATTATCTCAGTACCAAGTGTTACAATTTTCTCCAGCCGAATATGCTGTAGATATTTTAGCTGCAATTCTCTTCATTCCCTGCAGGATAAAAGGAATTGTAGTCAAAGGCATTTTTAAAGTGAAAGGTTAGATTATTTCTCTGTTTTGGCAAAAGTGGCAAAGTTCAACAGATCCTACAGCATGGAGCTATCACTAAGGAATTGTTCTAGAAGTTACATACACTTTTATTAATAACCCTGCCATTTTGGTAGACAACCCAATTTGATTTGAAGAGGTAAACAGAATTTGCTTATAAATACCACAGGTTTCAAGAGAACATTGAAAAGGTTAGTTTCATGCAGTCCTTTCAAACAGAAATCCCAGATGAGCCTTTACTCTGTAAGAGATAAGCCAGTCAGAAACAAAATGAAAATCACTGCATTCTGAGAACAGAAAGTAACTTATTCTCCTTCCCAGCACACAGTAATCTTCAAGATCTGAAATTCCTGAGATGAAAAAAGCCCATTATTTTTTAAAAACTTGTTTTGCAAACAAGATATATTTAATACTTGTTTTATAAGAAACTTCTAGATCAAGCTTTTCACTAGGTTGTAATTAATGGGAACTGCAACAAAATATTTGTGTAATGCTGTTCAGAATGCCAGCTAGCAAGGCATGCAGAGAATTGGTTCATGTTAATGACTGTGTTTGCACAACTCAGTTAGCCAATTGCATTTAGCCAAGTGTTGTTGTCGTTGTTGTTGTTGTTGTTAACCTAATGAGGTCTGAACTGTTCTCAAAAGACCAAATTTATTATAGACCTATCCAGTTGTTAAGGTCTATTGAGAGGCCCTTTTGAAGATGATCCCGCTGTCAAAGGCCAATCGTTCTGGCATACAGGAGAGGACCACATCCTGTGTTGCTCTCAGTATGCATCCCCTTTGGGGATCTGGCAAATCTCTGCATTTCTTTCACCAATCTTTTTTTTTTTTGGCTAGATGATTTTAGTATTTAACTTTAATCCGTGTTTTGTTTATATTTTAACTTCTGTTACCTGTTTTCAGTGCTCACCAGAGCAGAAGGTGGAGTATTAATTAAATAAATGCTTAAATCTTTCTTGATCTGAAAACAAGTTGTACAATCCCTGCAAAACTGAACAAGAGTAACTTCCTGAACTTGCTGCCAGCCAGGCTTGACAACTGATACACATTTCAGTATTTGAACCTGCTCAAGCTAATACACTTTGTTTTTCCAGTACACTGGAGATGTGATGCTTCAAATTATGGACCTATTACAAACTAATTCAACAGAAAACAGTCAAAGCAGGGAGCATTTATATTGATATATAAAATGCAATGCAGATTTGGCAGACAGAATATCTTTTAGCAGAAACTGTTATTTCCTCAAACGCTAGATTTTAAAACAAACGTTTCTTCTGATCATTCGAATGGCATTTCTCCAAAGGACAGTCAATCCAGATACAGCCTCCCACTGTTCTCAGAATTAGATGCAATGGCCCTTGGCAACAGCCAGAGTCTAAAAAATTGATGAAGTAATTCTTCAGGTTCCAAACTATTGTCACAGTACACAGAACAATCAGGCATTAGAAATAAAATGTTATTCGTTTCTATCTCCCACCTCATGCTGGTAAAACTATCAGTGATGGAAAATGTTCTAAACGGGCCTATGGACTCTTGCATCTGCTAGTGATTTTTTCTTCCACTTTAAACCCACAGTTGATAAAAGAAACATAAAGCATGGCCAAGAGTCCAGGAATGCAGCTTTGGTTAAAGCCAGATGTACTAAGCTGTGGTACAAGACACAATAGTGCTCTCAAATCTCTTTTGCAAAGACTTCACAATTGGGCAAACAAAGCACACTCACAAAAGAGTTAAGTGATGGTCCCCCTCTGCCAGTTCTCCTCAGTATGGAAGCTTTCTTGCCACAACCAGTGTAACCGAGGAATGTAATACAACTTTATTGTGTGGGGAAGGGTTATGATAAAGGCTTTATTTTTTATTGTTCAAATGTCACACCCCAAAGCATGTTCATTTCAAATATAGAAGACTAGGGCTGGACCAGCTGTCAGCCATGAAAGCTCTTTAGGTGATTTTGGACAAACCATTCTCTCTCAACCCAACCTATCTGAGAGGATTATTATTGTTGGGGAAAATAAAACACCCAACCGTATGGAAGATATTCATTGCTTCAACCATTTATATTTGTTTTAAGAGAACTCTTTCTTCCGGTTAAAGATTTCCTGATGATTGCTAATATTCAGAAAATGAAAGACATCTGCTCATAAGGAAGCAGCTCAGAAAAATAGAGACAAGGTTTATTTTCAGATTCCTAAAACAACTGAGAAATACTAAGTACTTCTTCAGCAGTTTAAATAATCAATATTTATAAGTACAAAACTAAAACTAAGTATTGATACTACTTGTTTACATTAGTTTAATTTTTCATACCAACAATTTCAAGAAATATTTTCTTTTCCAAGGAAGCACAGATCAACTTGACAGTAAAGTTTGTTTGTGTTTGTCATTTCGTAACTGTTGTTTTGGTCGATGAAGATAAATCAAAATATCCAGTATCTATGAAGTTTTTTTTCAGTAAAATCTAAGACACTTATGTAATATTAATTTCTTCCCCACCTTCAAAATACAGACAAAGGAACAGAGGACTGAAAGCATAACCCTTCCTTCTTTCCTCCCTCCCTCCCCCCTCCCCTCTCAAATGGACTCACTGTAATCTATGTGACTATTTAACTCTTACTGACTGACTGAGGAAGATGACAATGTTTATTTTTAACTTAGCTTATTTAATGGCTTGGTACATACTGGAAATAATTTAATCACATTCTTTTATATAACATGCCATACTACACAAATTAATGTCCTATGTAGTCTAGAAGGCCCATGCTTCAGCATATATGAAAGACTTCAAGAAGATGGAAGAGACCCAAAAGATCTATGTAAGAAATATCATGGCTTTGGTATTTCTATTTAAGAAATTTCCTACATGGCTTTGGACCAGTGTACCCAAAGGAATGCATTTCCCAGCTGTCTATGTGCTGAGATAATCTGAGCCCCTTATTCAGGTGCCTGTGCCATCAGATGTGAGATGGGTGGTAGCTGAAAAAAGCCCATTCTCAGTTTCTGATGTTCTCTAACCAGAGAATTGATTGTTGCTATTTGTACCAAAAAAAGATAATTTTATTTTAAAATTTTAACTGTGATTATATTGTTGCCAGTTTTAATATGTGGATAGAAGAGGAAGTGGGTTAGAAGTTGGACATTTATTTATTTTATTTATTTATTAAATTTATATGCCTATAAAGCCCCCATGGCAATGCAATGTATGGCTCCCTCTCAGTGACATCTTGGGAATAAGACAACTGTTCATGAACTGAAACATACCACAAAAACTGAAATGCATATTTGCCTATACAACTTCCTCAAAATAATATGGTACTTATGCAGTATTCCTAATAAAAAATCTTTTAAAATGCTTCTGCCACGTTGGCCACAATATGGCATACAGCTATGCATATGCAACTCCTATGAGTCTCAAGAGGACTCTGCACAATTACACAATTGTACAATTAATTTGTGCCAAAACACAAATTTTGTGATAGTGACTAGTATCACTAGTGATTCACTCTCTGGTAAATGTACTGTCAGTGCCTCAGTAGGAAAAATGTAATTTAAAAGGGGACTTTTATTTTCAGCTACTGTAAACCCAGCATGTAATTATTACCTCAGGAAAACCTGAATGCAACAGCAGTGATGATGTGTTATTAAATGAAAATAAAAGCAGCTATTTCCTTACAAGGAAAATGCCTGCTCTTTAACTGTATTTTATCATGTGTCTATCATTCTACAAATCCCTTCTAAATCTCTTCTTGTTTTATCCTCTTAAAATAAGGCTGACTGTAATTCTTAAAAATTCATACTTTAACACAAATAATCAAAGGATGAGTATTTGCAAATTTCATTAAAAAATTAAAAATAAGTGGTAAAATATTTTTAATATCACAAAACACGCCCTAAAGCATTAGTTTAAGAGTTATTGCTCATGTCTATACTTTGTCGGGCATCAGCAACAGCTTCAGGCACTCGGACAGTCATATTGTTCATATATTTCTTCAAGCAAATTTGACAACCCAAACGTGATCTACAGAAGGAAAAAAGTATATTGCATCAAAGACAATATTATAGCACTGTACTACTGTAATATTGCAACTGTAATATTACAATTACAATATTACAAACACCACTTGTAAGAATATATTGATGTAGCTAATGTCTATTCAGAATTACGTGTAAGGACAAAAAACTAAACAAACACTTAGTTTCTATAAATACTTAGCCTTAAGTCAGCTTTTCTCAACTTGGGGCCCTCCAGTTGTATAGACTTCAACTGCCAAAATTCTCAGCAGTGACCATGTTGGCTTGGCAATTCTGGGGGCTGTGGTTTCTACATCTGGAAAGTGCCTTCACTGGGGAAGACTGCTTTAGACTTTTCAATCTGCTTTGCATATTCACTTCTTGTAATTCACACATTTTCTAGCTAAGGTAGAAAGGTAGAAAGAGTAAACTTTAAATTTCCTACATCCAATCTGTACAACATATATTGTGATTAACTCTTTATTCCTTTAACTTTCTGATATAAGATCACAAGAAAGAATAATTCCAGAAATATTTCAAGTTACACAAACAGAATATGGCAAAGCAAATTATTTGCAAAGGTAAAGCTTTATGGAAGAGTAACTTAAATAAATGAATTTCCTTTATTCTGTGAAGATGTAACATTGTTTTAGATATTAATTCTGAGAAGCCACTAAGCAACCTCAGAAAGGTAAAGAAAATAGGGATTTACAAACAAATACCTTGCACAAGAAACTTAACATTCCAGCTGTTTAAGGGTCAAAGTTTAGAGCCTAAGAGTGGACAACAAAAGTTAACTTTGCGATTAGGTTTGGATTAAACTGGTAAGCTACCGTTAACTAAATGCTGAAGTAAAAATGTTTGATCCTC
Source organism: Liasis olivaceus (assembly GCA_030867105.1). NCBI lineage: Eukaryota > Metazoa > Chordata > Lepidosauria > Squamata > Pythonidae > Liasis > Liasis olivaceus. The sequence continues at coordinate 94,440,278 of CM061352.1, forward strand.
TCCTGACTTGATAACCAGTAATACATTGCAGATAAAAAAACTAGACAGTATAATTCAAAGCAAGGATAAGCAAGCACACTAGCTAGGGGGCACATTTGGAATTTTGAAAGTAGTAGTGAACATTCCATCAAAATGTTCATTAATGGCAGCCAGAGTGGGTATGTTCAATCACAAAGTATTAATGAACTTAATTCATACCACACTTTACAGAATTCCCTCTCCGCTCCCTACTGTTCCAGGGCATCTTTGTTTTCTGAGTAGGTGAGCACACTTCCAACAGAATTCTGGACTGCAGCTTTTTGATATAAGAATGCTTATAGGGCCTATGTGCAGTGCAGAAATATTTTAATAAATAAAATGATACCATCTCTCCTTTTAAAATCTAAAAAACAACAGAGGACAGGTGGAAAAGGGAGCATGATGTCTGTCAAGAGTAATTTCCATGGACAGATAAGCATTGCCTGTCCTTGACCTAAGCAGCATGTGGTCAACTGAATGACAACTGTGAAGATATTCTCATAGATTTTATGTTGATTCTACCTTACCTTTCTGTCAAGCCATAGGCAAGATCCAGCATATCCATTTCTTCATCTGTAATTGCATCTAATTTTTCAAATATGTGGTCTTCAAAAATTAAGTGACATGTAGAGCAGGCAAGTGTTCCTTCACATGCACCTAAAGACGAAACAATTAAGCACACATTTAAGAGCTCTCCATTACATTTCAACATCACTGAATGTTCATCATTAGACATCAACAACATTGTCCCCATACATTAATGTGAGACAACCCCAGTCGTACAGAAACTTCGCATTTCATGGATATTAAGTGTATGATCTTTGAGGGGGGGAGGGAATGGAAGGACTTATGCTGTCTCCTCCTCATAATTGACATTTCACAGACAGTTTGGCAAAACAGATGTATGATAGCTGGTAGATGGCTGCGTTGACCCTGGACTTAATGAAGCACAGTGGACCAACACTAGCAGATGATTTTAAGCTTAAAGTGCCATAAAAGTTGTAACACATACAAATTAGTTTGTTAACCAGGAAGCAATAGTCTTGTTCACAATTTTCAGTAAAGTCATTTTCAGTAAAATCACTCACCCCACATGTATTGGACTAAATCTCCCACAATTCGTAACTACTTTCTGGATAATTTTAATTCAACATATCTGATGTCACCAAGCTGAAGAAGTCAGAGTCACAATATTTGTTCCTCTCTCCTTTCAAATAGTTTAAAGATATACAGGTGAAACTCGAAAAATTAGAATATCGTGCAAATGTTCATTTATGTCAGTATGGCAACTCAAAAGGTGAAACCAATATATGAGATAGACGCATTACATGCAAAGCGAGATATGTCAAGCCTTACTTTGGTATAATTGTGATGATTATGGCGTACAGCTTATGAAAACCCCAAATTCACAATCTCAGAAAATTAGAATAGTGTGAAAAGGTTCAATATTCTAGGCTCAAAGTGTCCCACTCTAATCAGCTAATGAATCCATAACATCTACAAAGGGTTCCTGAGCCTTTCAATGGTCTCTCAGGCTGGTTCAGTAGGAATCACAAGCATGGGAAAGACTGCTGACCTGACAGTTGTGCAGAAAACCATCATTGACACCCTCCATAAGGAGGGAAAGCCCCAAAAGGTAATTGCAAAAGAAGTTGGATGTTCCCAAAGTGCTGTATCAAAGCACATCAATAGAAGGTTATGTGGAAGGGAAAAGTGTGGTAGAAAAAGGTGCACAAGCAGCAGGGATGACCGCAGCCTGGAGAGGATTGTCAGGAAAAGGCCATTCCAAAGTGTTGGGGACTTTCACAAGGAGTGGACTGAGGCTGGAGTTAGTGCATCAAGAGCCACCACACACAGACGGATCCTAGACATGGGCTTCAAATGTCGTATTCCTCTTGTCAAGCCGCTCCTGAACAACAAACAACGTCAGAAGCGTCTTACCTGGGCTACAGGAAAAAAAAAAAAGAACTGGTCTGTTGCCCAGTGGTCCAAAGTCCTCTTTTCTGATGAGAGCAACCTTTGCATCTCATTTGGGAACCAAGGACCCAGAGTCTGGAGGAAGAATGGAGAGGCACACAATGCACGATGCTTGAAGTCCAGGGTGAAGTTTCCACAGTCTGTGTTGATTTGGGGAGCCATGTCATCTGCTAGTGTTGGTCCACTGTGCTTCATTAAGTCCAGGGTCAATGCAGCCATCTACCAGGAGATTTTGGAGCACTTCATGCTTCCTTCCGCAGACGAGCTTTATGGGGATGCTGACTTCATTTTCCAGCAGGACTTGGCACCTGCCCACACTGCCAAAAGTACCAAAACCTGGTTCAGTGACCATGGGATTACTGTGCTTGATTGGCCAGCAAACTCGCCTGACCTGAACCCCATAGAGAATCTATGGGGCATTGCCAAGAGAAAGATGAGGGACATGAGACCGAACAATGCAGCGGAGCTGAAGGCCGCTATTGAAGCATCCTGGTCTTCCATAACACCTCAGCAGTGCCACAGGCTGAGAGCATCCATGCCATGCCGCATTGTGGCAGTCATTGCTGCAAAAGGGGCCCAAACCAAGTACTGAGTACATATGCATGCTTATACTATGCAGAGGTCCGATATTGTTCTATTTCCAATCCTTGTGTTATTGATGTCATGTAATAGTCTAATTTTCTGAGATTGTGAATTTGGGGTTTTGATAAGCTGTACGCCATAATCATCACAATTATACCAAAGTAAGGCTTGACATATCTTGCTTTGCATGTAATATGTCTATCTCATATATTGGTTTCACCTTTTGAGTTGCCATACTGACATAAATGAACATTTGCATGATATTCTAATTTTTCGAGTTTCACCTGTAGTAAGAAGCATTAAAGGCAACATTAACTGTGACAAATTAGGATAATGTATGCAGAAGACGTATCCTGATAGTACAAATAAACTACAGATATGTTTAGATTTGTACAGATACAGATATAGTACAAATAAAGATAAAACATGAATATTTGTGTTGTAACAGCAACAGAACCTTTTAACTGAAAGAAAATTATGCTAAACGAGAAGGTTTTCATCAAGCAGGCAAATAGTTAAAACATGAAACATCAACATATTATTTGTGCGTCTGCCATGCTCCCTAGTGACATAAAAAAAGTTGGAACAGACACAATTTTCTTTTTTAGGCATTATCAATATTCCAGATACAGAAAGTAAAACTGGAAAGTTTAAAAATGTACATTGATAATTGTTTAGAAGATTTAGAATTTTAAACGTGGACAGTATTTTTAAACTTTCCAATTTTACTTTCTGTATCTGGAATATTAAAAAGTGTGAAGTCAGTTTTAAGATGCCATATGATTCCAATATGCTAACACATGAAAATTAGTTTTTGAGGCTAATTTTTTGTTTTCTGGAAAATACTATTATGACTACCCTTCTGGAAATCTGTTACAATTTCCTGACATTTTTAGCTCTGTTAATCACAAGTTATCTACCTTTTAAAATGCTTGTCGTTATGCTGTCTATGTTTGTAAGCTTCCATAAACTCACTGAAAAAAGGCTGTATTAAAATGTCTTTGAATAAATACATTTACTAAAGTGGCACTGGACTCAGTGCAGTGCATTGGAGACCCTTGGTGAGGTAAAGCATCAAAGAAACCAAAACCGGGAAAGACCACATATGAGTCCAAAGAAGAAGGCAGGATAATTGTCGTAGCAAAGACAGCAATATAAACAGAAAAGCAGCTGGTCACTAGCTATATATAATTCAGAAGAATTTACATATTTTATTTAAGCCACAATGCAATTTGTTTGCTTTTGGCTTAGTGTAGCTGTGGATCTTATCATTATGTCTAAATATTTGCTGATGGGTTGAGGTTACTTTGAACTTTGCTGCCATCTCTTGTCCAAAAGATTATGGTTATAACCTGGTTTAACATAATGTACAAATCCAGCCTTGGGTGTCCAAATTCAGTTGTATAACCAAGATTCCCCCATTATATATAGAGGACTCTTTCAAACTGAGGAGCAGAGCTGACTTCAACTGGACAGATTATATAGAAGGATAAACCACATGATGTGAGAATAAACACATACCTGTTGAAATATTACACAAGCCAACAATATTAGGGCATTCTTTTTACTAATTTTAGTAAAAAAAAACTTATACCAGTGATGCTTAGAAGTGATTAACTTTGAATCAAAAGTCACCAAGTTTCAATTTTTAAAAATGAATTTAAATTCCTTATAGGAAAGTAAATACATTTACTTACCAAATCCATCTATGTCTAGATTGTTATCTATCACAACATCTAGAAGTGAATCTCCAACCTTCCCTTTGGCTGTTAGTTTATCACCATCACGATTTATAAAGTGCACTGTAACTTTTTCTTCTGAGCTGAAAAAAAGAAAATAATCCAGTATTTTATTATTCTGTTTTAATCCAATTTTTCACATGCTTTAATTACTCCAATTGTGCTCCAATCTCCATCAGAAAAACCACTCAGATCAGAGTTTAGGGACTGAGCATTTCCATACCACCTATAATTATTTATTTTTCACATTTCTATCTCATAGCAACCAAAGGCTCTCAGTAGCTTACATAATATAAAAACCAATTAAAACATCCATGGTACAAACTTTCATAAAAACAATTAAAAACAGCATAAACCAGACATAATGCAAACAATAAAAAACAGAAGTTAAAGATGGCATGATAAAGTTAGGGAGAGGCTCTTGGAAATTTTTAATAACTTCCAGAACATCAATAAGGTCATATTTAGTAACTTCTAGAACATCAATAAGGACTGATCATTACTGGGATGTTGTTCTACACTGTCAGTGCTGCCACTGAAAAACTGCACCTTCTTACTACAGCCCTTGAATCTCCTGAAAATCTGGGATCAATATGAGTTTCCCTCTATTTGATCTAACTGGTTTGGCCAGTACTGGTTGGAATATTTATCCTATTCTTTTACTCAGCTTCTATTTCTTGATATTCTGCATTCAGACCATTGAGGGTCTGGATAGACAATTTTTTTTTTCTTTGCTCATAGAAGGGAAAAAAACCTAACTGGCCACATTGGCACATCTTGAAAAAGGTAAGGCAGGTTGAAGCTGGATACTATTTGAATGGGAAATCAGGAAATCTCAGGGATTAAGACTAAGCCAGGAAATTAAAAAAAAAAAATCTAGAAAGTGGCAATAGCAAACTACTTCCGTGTTGTTTCCAAGATCTACAGTTACTAAAACTCAAGCTTGAGTTGAAGAATACTTTATTTTACTTAGCCTTTCTGATCCCAAATGTGACATTCAAGTGCACACAAATACATATGCTGATAGATGTTTAATTTATTTCAATGTATATGGATATCCATCTCAAGTTCATGACTCTGGACAGATAATCCCCCATCATCTTCTTTCTTTCCAGATTATTTGTGGCAGATGAACAGCAGTCATTGGTGGATTGTCAAATTATGAATTATCCCAGCATCATGCCAACCAGCTGATTAAATAGCTATCTAACTAGGGGAACTAAAGCTCCTGGGGTGTATGTCCTTTACTTCTCATTTCCATTTGGGGGCTTTAAACAGTCAAACAGCTGATGTTGAACATCCACTGTAAAACGAATTGTAGTCTACTGTACCTTAGCTGAAGGAAGCAGAAGCCTTGCACAATTACAAAATACACCACACTGTATTAACATGGGTGGAATCCAATGTGCAGAACTTGAATGGGGTTATTCCTCTTATGTGCATAGGACTGGGGGATCCTCCAGAGCAGATCTAGAATGCTTAGAGAAAGGTATCTTTTCCTCTACTTTGCAAAAAAAAGTGCAACTGCCAGAGAGTGATTAGACAACTATATGTTCAGGATAGTGGTTATCCTGCAATAGTGGCGAGTTCTCACTTGGTCTCACTTCCCCCATTTGAACTCCCATTTCAGCAGCCCACTTTAAAAGAGCAAGATTAACTTAATAGATCCTGTGCCTATACGAGCACAGAACTGCTGGGCTTGCTCGATATTGTGTGTGGGATTGTTTAACAGCAGCGTTACACAACAATATTTGTTGACTGAATTGCATTTACATGGAGAAACAATGGATTGCTTACAACTCTCCTTTAACTCAAAAAACAAAGGCTAGCATATCTTGTCCTAAGCAACTAATTATTTTGTTTACACCATTTTGTTTTCACATGTGGAAAGCAAGCTGTGCACTTCGCAACATGAAACTAGACACCCAATGAAACTTTAGGCCACTGCATACTTAATTGTGCTTACTGAAAAGCTTACTGAGTAGGTATTAAATAATATGCTTACATAGCTTGCTGAATCATAAACCGTGGTATACAAGTCAAAGTTAAAGTATGTTAGGCAAGCCCAAAGCCACAAACAAGCAGATTCCCATTTGGATTAGAGTTGGGAATAAACACAATTACCAATGGTTAACAGAACCATGGTCTGTTTATTTTTGTGGGCTCGCGCAACACACGGAACTACAAATTGCTCTCAGGGGCTGCATTCGCGCAACACTGGGGTCCCATAACTGATTACAAAAACCCGTTTTTGCAGTCCAGCCACAGCAGTGTTACACAACAATGTTGCGCTCGGTGGGGAAAGTGACTGCAGCCACGGCTGGCATTTTCTGAGACCTCCAAGCCGACTATCCAAGAGACGGGCACCGCGCCCTTCTTCCTCGAGCCAACCTCGCGGTCTTCCTTGATCTGGAGCCGCTAACTCCCTGGGAGCAAGAGGAGAGGAATGCGGGCCGAGCTACCCGGCCGCCCCACCTCCAATTCAGGCCGGGAAGGTGATTTGGCGAAGAGATGGAGCTGCTCCCCGCCGCTTACCTGAGCCCCGCCGCGGCGTGGAAGGGCCGGCAAGGGTCCAGGCGGACGGCGCTACTCCAGCCAGTGCTAGTCCGGAGAGGAGCCGCCAGGAGCCGCCAGCAGGAAGACGGCGCAGCTCGGGAGAGAAGACGGAAGCAGCCTGAGGTGGCCATGCTGCAACGGCAGGCGAAAGCAACTCTACGAGGGCGGCGGAAGAAGCAGCGCGAGCGACTTCCGCTTACTTACCAGTTGCTGAAATCCAAAGGTCGGCCCATTTTTCCAAGGAGACTCCACGGCGGCTATTCTCGTAGGCGTTTACGCTGCCGACGTCAGAGGCGCCGCAAAATGCACGGGACTTCCCTGCATGGAAGACGGATTACGGGAATGACGGAACTGAAGCTCTCGGGCGCCTGCGTGCTACGGAAAATGCGCAGAGCGCCTCAGCGGGACCGCTTGGGTTGGGAATCACGCCCAGTCGCCAGCCTTGGCTTCCCAGGCTCGCCCTCTGCCTACGCGGCTGGTCCCCGGCTCCCTTTTCGTTTAGGGATTTGGGGAATGTGTAATAATACAGCAGTGGCCAGAACGGGCGTCCTCGGGAGGTTGTTGCTGTTGGACCATTCAAACGGGAGCCAGACATCCGAGATGCGTAACAGTTGAAGCTCTTCACCCGGAGCGAGGAGGGGGCGACTGCAGAAACAGCCGGGTTAGCAGCCCACTTATACAGAGCGAGTGTAGGGATTGTCGACTGAGCAGCTATAAGCCAGACGACCATTAGACAGCAGCAAAGAAATACACAAACCTGACATTTTGCTGCCGTTTAGAGAGAGTTCCGAGTTTTGCAGCCCGGGATTGGTAACCCGATCTGGCTGAACAGTAGCTGTCAGAATCCCCAAACACGGGCTCTGCTGGACAGATTGCTGGCTATTATAGTTTATCAACCTTTAGAACACCATAGCTTCTCCTAAAGCTGAAGTAGAAATATAGTCAGCCATTAAAATGTGCAGAATCAAGGAGACTTGCCAAGTCTGTATTAAAAAACTCTCCAGAAACGTAGAGAGGAAGTCAAGAGGAATTTAGAGAGCAGGGCCCTCTAGGTTCATGGCTGCAGCACCATTCCAAAATGCTTCTGCCTCCTGCAGTCCTGCATCAAATCTGGCACAATGATAGTGATAATGGGGCCTCCAAAACCAGTGCGAGTTGACCTCAGTCTTGTTTTCTCCGACTGCTTAATTAACAAATTGGCTAAACATTTAGATTATTTAGATAGATTTTACAACAGACAGGTTTTATGGGTTCCTTCCTATAAGAGGCTTATAATCTTAAAGCACAAAATTATTTAAATTACACATGCATTTGATTTAAGTTACCAATTTCTGTACTTTGTATAATGTTGCTTATCCAGAAAGAAAATAGCACGGTATGTTACATTAGTGAAGAACTGGAGCAGTGAATCCATCTTTTGAAGAATCTAAGACTTTGCAAGGAAACATTCATGCAAAAGACTTTGCCTATCTCCGCTGGGGGGCACTGCCTCTCTGCCCATACCCCACAAAACTTCACTGCATTTCACCCCTCCAGCAGGTTTGGGAGCTGCAGAGAAAGAAGGGAAGTTGCCATCTTCCTGATTTCACCGTCAGAAATAGTTCATATCTAGTACGGGATAGTTACCTGAACAATTTTGTAAAATATACCTTAAGATATTGGCTGGATTTATATGTTTCACTAGATCACAGGATACTTCCTTTGGTTTTGGTTTAATATTTATGTGAACCTAGCAATTGCAGCTTCTAAATCATGATTTGTAATTTAGCCAATAGTCCTAGCCAGTTGTGGTTTGTTCCATATAGCATATTTAAAAAAATCATGGCTAACCATGTCTTTAAGGTGTAACTTAGGTACTTAATGGATTTTATAACAGTTTTTCTTTCTGGAAGCGGTCAAAGTGTAATGGCTAACACATTTGGATTTCTGTTCCACAGATCCACTGCTTTGTAGTTTTGTACAATTTAATTACCTTAATGCCCTGATCTTTTCATTTTGTAATTACAGCTAATTTAGCACATGCAATCTTACACCAATAGGGGGCAGAGCAAATCAAGGAAGGAGCAACATTATGTGGATAGTGAATGTGAGTGTATGCATAATAATTCATGTAAAATGCTCTCGCTTCAGCGTTTGCCCCAACAATCCCTTCTCTCTTTCAGTGAATTCACTATCATATGCTAGCACAACACTACCATTATCTTATACTTACTGCTCCAATGTCTCCATAAAATGAAAGAGACAGGATGGCAAGTTCCAATTTAATATTTGAGACCATATGAGATTTGACAGAAAGAAAATATCCTCATGCACAACCTGATATATGCATAAAGAGCTAAAGTACAATTATTAAGCTTGGTCAAAGAATATTAGACTTGCACAACACAAAAAAACAAACCTCATAATTAACACAAGTTCCTGGCTAGGCCTTTACCTACCTTGACCAAGAAAAAGAACTCTTAAATAGATGCTCCCTCTGCTTTTCACATTACTCAACTTCCCCACAGAATCCAGCTGTGTATCAGAGACTGGGGATATAATAGTCCATACTTATTTTTCAATCTCAGCAATTTCTGCTTGGTTTTTAAAGTATTCTTAATTTCCCAGTTTTCAGCAAAGGAGGAGGAGCTATGGGTCTCTCTCTGCATCTGTGTGAGATTTCCCTTATTTTTATAGAGGATGTCTAAGATCTATGAATGCATTTACCTGTCACCTGGCAAGGAGGATATGTTCAGAACACCTGTCTTCAGGATCAGTATATCCTGGATTAGTGCCACTGCTACCTGGGAAGCGGAAGCTCTTCAATCTGTGGTTCAGGAACTCCACTATGATGAAAGAATGCTGCTACAGAAGATGCAACTATGGCCGGAATTGAGACCTCTGATGAAAAGACAGATCAGCCAGCTAACACAGCAACCTATCCAAAAGACTGCTTTTTGGAATTGGAGAACAGGGTTTTGGAAACCCCACTGTTTCCCTTTTTAGATCCATGCACAAACAATTAGTTTGTGGGCTTCCTTTCTGAAGATAATCATAGATAGAATAATTACTGGAAATGATATACACTGTCAATCTTCAGTATACTTATTTAGTGGATAATCCAATTTTTCTGGTAATACTCAAGGATGCCTATGAACCATTGTCTTGACTAGTGCTCCTAACTCAGTTTAAGCCAGCTAAAGATTTATTGCAAAAACTGGCTTTAGACATTGTACAAGCTTCAACAGGAAAGGTGTCAAATTCTATTTTAATATTCTACTCCAAATCTTATGGTAGGAGAAGCAGCCAAGGAAAATCTAATGTATGGCTTCATACAATCTGGTAGATAGAGGATTACAATGGTAATGTGATGACCACTGCTCATATTCTACAGTGCTTCTCAGGATTGTCAACAACCGAACTTGCTTGTTGGGCCACTTCCAGGTGTTTCTGTGAGGAGTAGGTAGCTGTAACTTCCAGTTCAATCTCAGACAATGAAAGGAATTTGGCTGTTTTCTTGGTAGAGGCATCCTGCCTCTTCAAGCAGCAGAAAATATCTCTGACTATAACTCCATAGTAATATCAGATGTGACTGCCCTGTGACTTGACTTGGCTTTTTGCATGACTTCAACGTTTTGCTTGATTTAAAAGTTCCAGTCTTTGGTGGTGGTTTGAATCTGGACTGGCTTACCATTGATAAGAAGAGTCTGTTTGGCCAGTACGTGAAAGCACATGGGAATGGATTCTGGTACTACAGCAATAACAGTTTTCTCTTGCCCTTGATAGCAAAGTTCAGATTTTATCCAGACTCAGTGCAACACACCATCATGGTTTGCAAATCAACCTACAAATCCCACTAGAAGAATTCTTACAAGAGGAGATATGGGGATGATTCAGGATATTGCTTTTTACTGTCCTCAGATTCTAGAAGTCAGTCCTTTCCGTCCTGTTTGGTTCATTACTTCAGACCATGGGAATCCATGACCTTGGGTGCTGACAGTAGTAGAATGGGTATACAATAGTGTTCCATTTGGTACTACAGTACCACTGCATTATGTTGTCCATCCAATGGAACTATAGTTATACAAGGTATCTGTGATTCCTAGGCAAATGTTGCCCAACACTTAAGTGTTTTGGTGTAAACCAAACAGTTGGATGGAATACCCTGTTTAGATCTCTAAAAAGTGGTCATGCACCACTGGGCATGACAATGTACAGCTCTACTGTATTAAAGTCCCAAGCAAGAGACAGATGTGCTGTGTATGTGTGTTTGTGCAGGGGAGGTTGGAAATACTAATCACTTCTGATAGCTTGACACTGTTGCAACTACATTGACCTTCTTAGAATGGATTTTGATTGCTGATGTGTCTAAAGAACACAGGCTTTAAGAATCCTTTTATTGCTGTGAAAGTTCAGCAAGTTGAAACGACCAATAAAGATGCTATTCTCCACAATGTATGTTACTGAAAGGATCCTATTCCATGTCTTCTGTCAATCATAATTTGCTGGACATGGTTATATTCCTGTGAATTGACATTTCTACATATAAAGGGAAAACAAATATAATTTAAAATCCATAGAGGCAGTACTAGACTAATTGACGTTTTACAAAAAGTTGCAAGCTTTTAAGTTTTAATAACTCAGGTTTCTAAGAACTGTGGCTAACCTTTGAGTCATGCCTGTACCAGACCACATTCTTAAACTTCATTCTCAAAGGGAGTGACGGAGACGTCCAGACATGCAAATAGAACCTTATCAGTTAAGAGTAGTGTTAGGATATACTAATAAACTGGCCCAAAGCTTGTTGAGAAAAAGAAACAAGCAAATGCTTGTTAATATTTCTGAAATACAATTTTCAGTTGTTAATATAAAATATGGGAAATATAGATATTGCAATCCTGATAAAGTCCTCTGCCCTTGCATTGTTGATGGATGATCATCAATTGTGCTGCTTAATTGAGGACAGGCCTCTGTTAGTGGCAGCATGTGTTTCAAAAGCAGTTCAGTCCACGTCTGGTTTAAAGATAAAGAACAGTTGCTCATCCAAATTTGGAAAACAAATTGAACAGGTTATCTGGTAACAATCTTTCCCACTCTGACAGCAAGAATTGCATTTCTTTTAATTTACATGAACATTAGCAACAACTCCAGATGTTGTGCTGCAATTCCCATTATTCCTCACAATAAATCATGCTATCTAGGCTAGTAAGAGTTGGAGGTCAGCAACATTCTTACCCAATACTGAATTACAGCAAGAACTTCTAGCTTGCATCTATGCACATAATTTTTATGCAAGTTCTCTACCTTATTTTATTTTGGAGGGGTGTATCTGTCTTTCTTTCCTCCATCCATGTCTAAATTGGTAGCTATTGTGCTGAATACCCCTACAACTACCATACAACTACAATTACCATACAAATTGGAAGACATCAGCCCAGAAGCAGTGCAAGAACTCTCCTTTTCAAACAGATATCTGGAGGAATCGCTTGAACATTCCAATGCGTTTGCTATGGTCCTCTATATAACTTAGCCTGATCCTGCAGACCAGAGCATGTGTGTGTGTCCTTTGCGTCTATTTGCGGTTTTCCTGTTGACTTTAAGTATGTGCAGTAAAATCCTTGATACACATTCAAATAATAAAGGCAAGAGCTAATCAGTGGTGGGCTGATACTGTATGTTTAGCTAACCACATCTTAACTTTGTTTGTGCAAGGAAGGTCCATTCATCAGTTGGCTTCTCTTTCTTATCAGTTCATTCTTCTGCAACAATTTCTATTATGTATAGTGTGGTTACAAAAGCTTATTCTCTGGCTGGCTGCCAGAACCATTGCACTCTGCTATGCAGATTTGGAATCAGGTTGTTTCCCCTCATTCAGGTTATGAGCTTGGCTAGGCTAACATTTTAGTGCCCATTTCCATACAATTTTACCCAGCAACTGCATATGACAATTGTGGGACATGTAGGCCATGTTTAAGAACAGGATGCTTATGGGCATCAACATGCCTAAGACACCTTCACGGGCACCTACCCAATTATATATATATATATATATTGGTTATTTTAAAAACACATACATAGATCACATCTTATCTTGTTTACTCTGCCTTTCATGAGACAAAGATATGCTGGGGTGATAACATCCTGAAGGGCTAATAAGGGATTAGCTAGGAAAGACCCCATATTTTACTTCTGGTAAAATATTTTGTGACTGACCACACTGACACTGGTAATTTATTTATTAGATTTTTATCCTGCCTTTATTATTTTTTTTATAAATAACTCAAGATGGTAAACATATGTAATACTCCTTCCTCCTCCTATTTTCCCCACAACAACAACCCTGTGAGGTAGGTTGGGCTGAGAGAGAGTGACTGGCCCAGAATCACCCAGCTGGCTTTCATGTCTAAGGCGGGTCTAGAACTCACAGACTCCTGGTTTCTCGCCTAGTGCCTTAACTACTAGACCAAACTGGCTCTCACTACTAATAACAAATTACTTAGAAACTGGACCTCCAGGTGAAAGTCGTTTTGTGGCAGCACTCACAAAAATGGTCAAAACTCTAAATATACCCACCAGTTCAAGAAATTCACTTCTAACTAACAACCTGAGAAAGGTTTGTTGAATCTGTCCAAAAGGCCAGTTTGTTCCACAATCAACTGCCAAAGGAAAACCCACAAACATAAAACAAGGCCGCCATTATTCAACAACTGCTATTTGGAACTATGTTGCCTTTTATCCTGGAGGCTGCCTATAGCCATTATGATTGTTAGCTAATGAGTCTCATTTTTCTTCCACCCACTGCTGAGAGATAGTAAACTACATTTTATTTATTTACACCGATTTAAAGAACACCTGACTCCAGAGAACTCTGGGCATCCTCAGCCAAAATATTTAAGCAGGCAAGCAAATGAAAAAAGACCAGGAAAACTGAAAATAGATCAACCCAAGGCCATATTGATGGAAGTGGAGCTCAGATTGGCCTTCAGTTATCCATTTAACAGAGACAATACAAATAGAATAGAAGCAGAAACAAATAATACAAACTGAGTTTATCTTCTGTTTGAAAACTGGCAGTTTTGATTTGAGTTCATATATTGCACTAAGCCAGTATTCCCCAATCTGGCACTCACCAAATATATTGGGACTAGCAGTCATACAATTCTCCAGCTTGTTGAGGCTACTGGAAACATTGTGCTAAGCCATAATGCAGTTTGTTTGATTTGGACTTAATATAATGTGTGAACTCAGCAATTGTGACTTGTAAACTACAGTTAATTCCATGACTTAGTTAAAAGCCAAGATTAATAAAAACTATGACTTAGGGTAACATGTGAACCCAGCTGCTGACCTGCAAGGGCCTCATTATGTTAATTTTGAGATTTTATTTGTTGGAAAAATGAACATCAGTGCCTGTTGGCCAAATAGTTTGCATGTGAGCAGTTGCATTTCAGATCCATGAGTGCAATGACAAATCATGATTCAAACTACAGTTCAAAGTCATGAAATGGGCAACAAATGCCATAATAAATAAGTTATTCAGAAGATAAAACAGTAAAGGTAGTATGCCAAAGTTATTCCTAACCTGGGGTACCATTTCTCTTATGCCATATAAACAACGTCCCTTTCCTAACCCAGTAAGAACACTAAGTTCAGAGTCTAAAATTATTTCACTGGATGTTTTTCACCCAAGGACACAGGCAAAGGTGACAGATTCTTTATTTTAGGATTTCACCCAGCTTCTGACTCAGACATCCTTGGCAACCGATAAGAATGAACTTTCAGTCACATGCCTATTATTAGCATTCAGTTTTGTAAGTAAAATATGGGATACTCAACTACATTTACAGCGTCAGGCTGCATGCTTATATACTTAGGAGTAAGGCCCACTAAATCCCATGAGGCTTACTGTTAAACATATATGTATTGAACTGCACTGTGTATGTATGTACTATCTCTGCCTATGACTTTTGTTCATCCCATTTCCTTCTGTCTATGGTTCTGCATTATGACGGAAGAAAGAAATCATCTGGTATAATAAAAACAAAGAGGCATGAGCCTAAGACCCATGGATTTTCTTGTCTTACTGAAGAAACTTGTAATCTTAGTTTCCAAGAAATCATAATTTGCCAGTTTGCTGAAGTCCAACAAACTAAGATCACAAATGATATATTTTGTTCTCTGTATTAATTATTGCTCCAGCTGCACTGCTTACCCAATCCAAACTTAACTTCCAACACATTTGCCCTTACATATGCAGTTCTGATTCTGAACCTACTGAGACTTGCCTTCAGTTATCATATACTTGCTTGCTATTGGCCTGGTGTGGACCACATGCAGTTCAATCAGATTTGATTGATGTTGCAACTAGGTATGCGTTTACCTGAGCGAAGGCAATGCTAATGCTTGTCAAAGCAAATATAAGCAAGGATGTCATTTTTTGTAAGGATCAAATAAGAAGAACTGAATTCTATTATAATAAATACTTTCATGCTCTTTAGCCAAAAAGGCTCCCAGAGCAATCATTTGGTTGAATTTCTTTATTTTACTATTAAAATGAATTTAGCAGGTAGCAGCAACTGGCCAAATCTGTCTGGGCTATAAAACTAAGCATATTAATTCTTGGATGGAAGACCTCTAGGGAGTTTCAAGGCTGTGGGCAAGACTGGGAAGATTTTAAAAATAAAATCCTGGAAGAAAGGACTAGCAAACCACTGCTATGAAAACAACATATCGTAGATATCTCTAGGACTTGAGCTTCACTCCCAAAAGGTTTTAATTTTTATTAAAATAAAATCTGTGGCAGCTTTGGTCAACTTCCGTGCAATTGTCCGAAGAAATCCTTCTAGCAGATTGCAGTCTTATGCTAATTACTAAGAAGTGGCACCATTTGAACTTTCCATATTTGTCATAAAAATGAGCCAGTTCTGACTTGGTACACTAAAAGTAAATACAAACAAAAACTCCTCCATAGTACAAGATCCTATCCATCATATATTCTCTGTGTGCTTTACTATTTCATTTTAGATTTTAGATTTTTAAAATCCTTGGATGAATAGTGTTTTTTAATTTTATATCTATATTGTTTCCTTATTCTCTGGTATTTATTGTGCGTTTATGCTCTTAGATCTGGTTTCAAGTAATCTGCCCAGAGGACTTATGTTACTGGAAAACTAAAACTATAATAAAGAAATACTTATCTAGCAAAAATTATACCTAAAATAAAGGACTAAGCTATAATGTGGTTAACTTGGTTTTACTGTGAAACCAAGAGACTGTGGTTTTTAAATCATGGTCTATGGTTTAGTACTAGGTTTGATTTCCATCAAAATTTTGCAGCATGAACTGTTCCTGCAGAGACTTCTTGCAACCTTGCCAGGCTTCTATTCGTTACTTTTCTCCAATCCTGCTTTCATCTCCAGTTTTCCATTGTACTGGCCAGGGACCTTCAGCATTCTATGGGTGTAGCTACTGCAAGCCCTAAATTCCACCCCTTTTTTGGGACAGGGCTGCAGTCTGAAATCTTGGGATTTTCCCAATGTGCCTTTTACTCGTCCATAAATGTGTCTATTTGATTATATCAAGGTCAGCACTTGAAGAAGGAATATGTTATGGGTTCTGATGATTCAAAAGATAACACCACATATCACTTCAGTTCCCCCTCTGAAGTCTGGGTTATTACATTTCCAAATCCTCCCATAGGCTTCAAGAGGGTTGTTCCAATCTAAGCTAAAATGTTTTCCTCAACACAGCACCAAAAAAGGAAGTTAAAGCATGTTAAAGCAGATTTAAAATGCACAGATGTTGATTTGCATATGCATGCAAGCTTTTTTTTAAAAAAAGTAATTTAAATAGAAATGCAGTGGCAAAGACTAGGACTAGGTTTGCTTTGTGCTGAGGAAAATCAAAGCTCTGCCTTCTTTATTGTTAAGCCAGACTTGGAGTTAACCACCTTCACACCTTCAACTGTCCATCCCTTAAAACAAGTTATACAGTCTGCAGTCTCAGAGTCATGATCTGCTGTTACAATTTAAATGTGCAAGAAAGGATTAATTATTAAATACATTGGAAACAAATTATATGTGCATAATTATTTTAATATTAAATCTGTGGAGTCCTTGGGGTTCTCTGAACTTGGTTGTTTTCTTGCAAATGTTTCATTACCCAGCTAGGTAACATCTTCAGGCAGATGAAGATGTTACCTAGCTAAGCTCAGAGAACCCCAGGGACTCCACAGTTCAATCCTGAGCTACACATATTCTCTTCTATTAATATTAAATCTATTTAAATTTCAATTAAATTAACTTTTGCCTTGTATTGGTCCCATCCCCTTTTTTGGTCTGACCTCACCATTTTCAGAAGCCAAGCATGATATTTTACAGAGGTCAAGTGTAGGTTTTAGTAAAAAAAAAAAGAAAAAGAAAAAAAAAAGCATCCCTGTTTAAAACAGAGGGCCTGCTCTGTAAAATAAACCACATTATAGTAAACTGAATGCATGCCAGGAACAGATCTGCACTAGGAATACTTCCAGATAGACAATGTCTAGCTACCAATCAAAAAGCATTCTATACCTATTCTAACTCTCCCTTTAGGCCAATTCCCCCTCCACATCCACATCCTGTGGGAAAAAAAAACACAGGAGCGTTAGAAATGGAAAGTGTTGTTTGGGTGCCCCTGCTATACAATTCTTTAAATAAGGCATAATGATAGTAAAATAAATGCCAATGAAGGTTAGACAAGTTGTGGGGAGGGGCAGAGGTAATTTCCCCAAACTTATATATGGGGGAAGTCACATCAACACTAACAAATTGGCATATTTTTGTCAATTCTCAACCCCTACTTTTCAGAATTCCCCTAAATAGAAATCCCTATATCTAATGAAATTGCCCAAAAAATTTATCTGAAGAAAGGTAATTTGATATACACTGGAAATGATGTATGTCAGAAATTCAGGATTATGAGCTAGGAAATCATTGACTGGACTCCATGTTTTAGAAACAGAATCAACTATTCTGACATATCTATAGAAACTTTAATCCTCTGCTTATTTTTGTCTATATTTTGAGGAATCCAGTAGTCAGGGCAGACAGATTGTTCAAGGAAGCTCATAATAAACTATTAAAATAATCTCTTTTACAGCAAAAGGGACAAGCTTTGCTCTGTTTTGCATTGCCCATCCTATCCGCATATTGTAGCTTTACAAAATGTTCTACATTTCATAGCCAAAGTTAGTTCACGTAGTGAATGAAATTGCTGCAACAATTGTGCCACTTATTTCCTTATCTGCTACATTTCGCAAACATTTATTGACTTTAGATTATTATGTTTATATGGCTGTAATTTTAAAGTCTTGTGAAACAAGCAGTGCCCTTGTTTCAAGACAATTTATATTACCTACTATTTCTACAATTATAAATCTGTTATATTGATTTAGGAGATTAGATTAGCCTGAGAGAGCAGATAAATATTATTTTAAATAGCAAGCTAGCCAAAATGATATGAAAAATGAATGGCACTTTTTGATATGTTCCATTGCCTTCTAAACCAAGGAAACAATGATCTGTAATAAACAAAAGGCAAAATGTTCTTATTATTTTAATCTGAACAAGAAAATTACACCTGTCCTTAAAAGTCCATATTGATTTAAGAGAAGTTGTCAATACACAGAAATCTGAGAACATTTCACCGTATTACTGACCTGAAAATATCATTCCAATCCAAAACAGTATATATAGTGCAACTAGGACTGCAAACATTTTTAAAACAACAAACACGTCCTGCCTGTAGGTGGAAGAGGTACTCACTAGTCTCCTTTCCTAATTTTTTTAAAAAGTATCAGCGTGCCCTCAAGTGGTAGATCAGAGGTGAGATCTGTGTATGCAGGACCTATTTACAGTGGTACCTCAAGATACGAATTTAATCCGTTCCGTGACTCTGATCGCAAGTCGAATTGGTCGCATCCTGAAGCACGTTTTCCCATAGAGTTCAATGTAAATACGGTTAATCCATTCCACCCTCTGAATTTGGTCGCATCCTGAAGCACATGTCCCCATAAGGTTCAATGTGTCAGCCAGCGTTGCACGGCTAAGAAATTCCCCAGGCGCGCTTTAGTCAGCCCTAGCGCAGAAAAAGGAAGTGCTAATGAAATCTGAGAAAGGCTCCCGCGCGCACAGCCGGGAGTGGGAGCTTTCCCCCCCACTCCCCGTGCTGATTCTTCTTAATTCCGGGCTCTTTCCTCTGTGCATAGCCCTTGGCGCGCGCGAGAAAAGCACAGTGAAAGGAATGGGGGGGAAGGCTTACGTCGCGCGCACAGCGGAGCGGGAGCTTCCCCCCCACTCCCCGTGCTGATTCTTCTTAATTCCGCGCTCTTTCCTCTGTGCATAGCCCTTGGCGCGCGCGAGAAAAGCACAGTGAAAGGAATGGGGGGGAAGGCTTACGTCGCGCGCACAGCGGAGCGGGAGCTTCCCCCCCACTCCCCGTGCTGATTCTTCTTAATTCCGCGCTCTTTCCTCTGTGCATAGCCCTTGGCGCGCGCGACAAAAGCACAGTGAAAGGAATGGGGGGGAAGGGTTATGTCGCGCGCACGCACAGCGGAGCGGGAGCTTCCCCACCCCCGTGCTGCTGCTGCTTAATTCCACGCTCTTTCCTCTGTGCATAGCCCTTGGCGCGTGTGACAAAAGCACACTGAAAGCAATGGGGGGGAAGGGTTATGTCGTGCGCACGCACAGCGGAGCGGGAGCTCCCCCCCCCCCCGATTCCTCCGCGCTCTTTCCTTTCTCCATAGCGACAAAAGCACAGTGAAAGCAATCACCAGGCCAAGGGCTATGGCCAAAGGAAAGAGCAAATTTCCCCATAAGGTTCAATGTAAATACAAACAGTTCTGAAACATATGCATTTTATTTTTAAACCACAAAAACATGAAAAAAAGCACAGTATGAAGAGGGAGAATGGGGTGGGGAGGCAGTTATTGTTTGGAGGGAGAGTCCCCCTCCAAAGGGACTTCGGGGAGATCTCCTTCAGGGGTTTCCTCTCTTCTTTGCCTCTTAGCTGCAAAGCCTTATTCTTGCCACGCCCGCTCTGCATTTTCTTTGGAGCCATGCTGACAACCACACCAAAAACCTTCCAAACGCCACAAAACACACCACAAGCCTCACCTAACGCCTCCTTGCTACCGCGATCTTGCCCACAGGAAGCCGCGACCACGTGGCAGCAGGGCAAATGGCTTTTCTTTTTCCTTTTTCCTTTCTCCATAGCGACAAAAGCACAGTGAAAGCAATATCAGCGTGCACGCACAGCCGGGAGCGGGAGCTTCCCCCCCCCCCCCGCGCGCTCAGATTTCATTAGCAGTTCCTCTTTCTGCATTGCTTTCCTTGGGCTTTTGTCCTCCCGCTCAGATTTCATTAGCACTTCCTCTTGGAAGCCGCGACCACGTGGCAGCAGGGCAAATGGCCGCGGATCCGGTTCGTAGCTTGAGGCGGAGTTCGCATGTTGAGGTAAATTTTTGCGGCCGGAGCTGGTCGTATCTTGAAATTTTCGTAAGATGGGGCGTTCGTATCTTGAGGTACCACTGTATTTATGGAATTCATAGCAGGAGTATATATGTTAAAAATACATTTGCTAATCTTTAACAAACTATGATTCAGAATATACTTGCATACCACTGTCCTCCAAGCCAGCCATAATTACCAGTTATGTTTCGTGCCATGTAGTAGCTGACCAAATCCCACTGAGGTGAGCAGGGTGCTTTTCCCTTTTGCCTACTGCGGAATATTAGCTCATAATAAATAAATAAAAATACGCTGGTGCTAACTTATTTATTGAATCTCCCAGTTTATTGTGCAATTAGCCTCTAGAAACGTTTCTGTGGACAAGTTAGGAATATTCTGCAAAGATTCAATTTACATTATGCTTGGCTACAGTTTGTTTACTTACTTCTTGTTGAACAAGCCACAATGAGACGGGTTTATATGCCAAGGTGAACTATAGTTTACAAACCACAGCAGTATGGTTTACATAACATACTATGCTATGGTTTGCTTACTTGTAATTTACTGAATAAACTACAATTGGCTGGAGTTATGCAACATGGTTATCCACAAATCACAGCTTATAAGAGACAATGGCTAGATTCACAAAGTAACCACAAAATCAAACCCATTATGGCTTAGTGCATTGTATAAACCAATCAATGTATGAACCAGATCACCAAGTGCATTTTGAAAAGAGCCTGGAGACCATACGCTACATTTCTGGAAAGCTTTCGTGGATTATTGATGGGAGGCTATTTCTAAAGATAATAAATACTTTAAAATGTATTGTCGGGACCAAGTTATTTTGATGCCCAAACCCTCTAAATCAGGGTTCCTCAACCTTGGCGAGTTGAAGATGTGTGGACTTTAACTCCCAGAATTCCATGCTGGCTAGGGAATTCTGGGAGCTGAAGTCCACACATCTTCAAGTCACCAAGGTTGAGGAACCCTACTCTAAATTCATTAAAATTCCCCCAGGGGGGTTAAAAGAGAACTACACAGTAAATCAGATGGCAAACTGATGTCCTCCAGTTGTTCTGAATGACAGTTCCCCAAATTGCTTCCTATTACTCATTCAGACTGGAGCTGAGGGGACTTAACCCCCCTGCCCCAAATCTACAGCTAGCTAGATCTACTCTTGAAGTACAGTATTTCAGTGTGTACCTGACAGTTATGATGAAGATGAGACTAAGATTGCTTCCCCAAAGGAAGAACATTTAGTCCCCTATTCAAGGCCCTCCTACCCAGAGAAGCTGAGAAAAGAAACCACAGGCACAGCTTCCATCTCACCAACAACCCCCAAAGTCTGAGACAGCAATATTAGATAATAGTTCTTTAATAATCCAGATAATTTTTCTTGATGGGTAGAGCTAATTACATTATAGATCAAGTTGGCCCACATAAGGATTCATCTGAATTTAGAGTGTTGCTGAAAACAACATGTACTGTTCTAATGGGAAAAACTGTAGTCAATAGGTCAGACTTGGAGCTATCTAAAGTTTTCTCTGTTTAGGATTTTATGGCTATTCTCTTCCTTAAGTTCAATACTGAATAGTGTTGAATTTATGATATATTTTGCACATAAACTAGTATCTCCTTATTCAAGACAACAGAATAAAAATAAACTATATCTAAATTATAATATTTAAAACTCCATCAACATAACACACAGCAGCCAATTACCCACATATTTAAAAAATGTTTCTCTTGGTCTTTCATCTTTCATAACAAATGAAGAGTTTTCTTAATTTGTGATAAGAGAAATACAAACTCAGGACCACCAAAAAAAAGTTATGGAAAAAAGGCTATTAGTGGTATCAAGACTGAATCTAAAAAAGAACAGGACAACCATAAGAAGATTAGGAGGCAAGGAGGTAAGGACCCGTAAGGCAAAGGATTTTGCTCCTGAAAAGTCCTGTGACCAAGTACTGTATAGATATATGGCAAGATGGACGAGCAATCCACTTGGAAAAAAGAGATGGAAGTTTCTTCACTATGGCCTGTCATTCCAAAGTTTCTATCTGAAGAGCTCATTCCACTAAAATAAGGGAGGAAAATTTATTGTTTTCACATAAACAGACATGCATTAAGGAAGAAAAAGGATACTATTCTATTGCATTCCTAATTTTACTTATGGGTGGAATTAACACGTTAGGTTGGATCCAATTAGTTTAAAAGTCTACTCTTCTGGAATTAAATATGCAGCCCTACTGACTGGTGAAGGCTTACTTAAAATTAGTGGAATTGAAGCTAAGCTTCCATTCATCAAGACATTCAAGTCATTTTTCTTTTAGTGTAAGGAGAAACAGATTTTTAATCATACAGGATAGCTAGGTTTACACATCATACTAAAACTATGACTTGAACAAGTCATAGACTGAATTTGTATGACATGGTTTGTTTCATAAACCACTGTTAAATAAAACCAATAAAATATACCTAAGCAAACATGTTTTGTGAGCATGGCTATAATGTCCTAATTCACACATAATGCTGAGCTAAAACCAACCAAAGCACATTATGGGTTATGATTGATTTATTACCTTTACATCTCACCTTTTACTAAAAGAAGCTTAGAGCAGGTGCCAAGTGTTCCTTCCTGATTTTCTCCCCAACATCATCCTGTGAGATTGGTTGGGCTGAGAAAGTGACTGGCCCAAAGTTATCCACGGGGCTTCCATGGGTGAGACACTAGGTCTCCCCCCTCCTATTCCAACCCCATAATTACTGCTCCCGGCTGGTTTTCTTACCAATGCAAAGATATTTGTTCCTACTGCAGCGCTTTGTTTTGCAAATGGACATTAATAGGGCACTTATCACTGCACTTCCTTTCTGCATTTCATTTTCCTCTGACCTCCTTAATTAAAAACTCTACCAGATGACGGCTGTCTGCAACTTGGTGTAAGACTTCATGAATCGGAATATACAGCGCGCAGAAGTGAAGGCCATCACAAATAAGTCTCTGCTGAAAGGGAGTCCATGCAATTTTTCTTAAAACTCGCCCTAAATCAATGGAACCGACACTTATGTTGGCGAGCCCAAAGTGAAGTCTCAAAGGCTGGGCGGGCCTGAACTCATCGCATCCCGCGTTTTTCAAAAATTCTAACAAGAGCCCGTTACCGTCGCAACCTACCACGTGACTCTGCATTTGATTCAGAAATTGCCCGTTGCAGCCAACTGACCCCGCCGTTTGCTCTCGTCTCGCCCCCACCCCAACTTTCCAACTCCCGTTTCCAAGAGATACTTAAGGGACGCAGCTTCATCCCGCCGAAACACGCATGCTTCCGTCTCCGTCCGCGCATGCTCCGTAGGAAGACGGAGGCGCCAACCACTCTGATAGGGAGAAAAGTCTCAAAGGGCGCCGCCATATTGCGGATCTGTCAGCGATCGCGGCGCTGCCGCAAATCCAACGAGCCCTGAGGGACTGAGGGAAACAGCTCGCGCCGCGGCCCTCGGAGCGTCCCCGCAGCGCCGACCCGGCAAGCTGTACAATCGCCATCTCCCTTCCCGTTCTTATTCCCTCTTCGATCGGCTCAAATTCAGCCGTCGAGACCTTCGGAAACAGCACCCGACGAGAGCTGGCCGCCCCCGGCGCCTTAGCCCGGCAGGTGAGGAGGAGAGTAGGCAGGGAGAGAAGTTACGCGCTTGTATTTATTGTGGCGACCGCTAGGCCGCTCTTCGCTTTGTCCATATTCTCCCCCGCCGGTATCCCTATTGCTTCCCCGAGGTAGCTTCCTGCAACCTGGCGCCCTCCAGAAGCGGCGGACTGTGGCTCTCCTTGCGCCAGCCGGCTTGAGGGAGCTGCGGTCCACAATCCGCTCTGGGACAGACATTGAAGAAGCGGCGCCGGTTCACACCCTTGCAGGCTGCAGTAGAACGTGTAGAAAGCGGTGCTCACCGCCTCCGAGGATTTAGGAAGGACGGAGTGTGTTGCCTTCTCTTTGCCCACCGCGATTTCTCCCCCTCTTTTCCTGACAGCGAAGTATATTCCAGCCTTTGCTTCCACTGGATCCTCTTTCTCCCCGCATTTCCCCTTCAGCCCCTCAAGTAGAAAAGGCGAGTGTGGTTGATCAGTGCGCTGACGATTTTGCATCACTTATCCACGAAAGTTAAGTAATAAGGTACAGATTTTTCTTCAAATCCTGGATTCCCTTCGCCAGAGATGCCTGTGGATTTATTTTCTTGCGGATAGATGGGGAGCACCTAAAGTTATAAGTGTGCTAAACGTGCAGCCTCTAAGGCGTATTTAGGTAGAAGTAAGTCCCCTGGGGCATAGCGGGATTTGCACCTAAAAAAAGAGCTTCCGGTTCGTAATCGTATACGTGTTTACTTGCAAGTAAGTATTCACTACTACATCTGGTAAATATTGCAATCCTAGGTAACTCTATTAGGAAGCAAACTACATTAAGATTCTCTTCTAAGTAAATACTCAAGGGGTGAGGCTGCACTTTTTCTAACAGTAAGGAAGTTTCCTTGCAAGAAAGGTGTTGGGTTATATCTACATCAAGCAATTTTATCAAAGTGTTTTCCAAGGAAGATCTAGATACTGTTTAGATCCTCTTTGAGTGCCAGTAGTAAAATCATAAGCAGTTAATGAAAAAAATACCTGACTACTTGTTGCAAATGGGGACAAGTACATTAACATATTTGTTTATATTAATGGTACACAAATGTTTCAAATTTCAAACATTTTAAGTTTACAATGCCCTCATTTCAAGCTTGAAGTACTTTGTTTTAAAACCTGAAATAGGTGTTCCAACCTTACCAAAAGTATCCTGACACTTTTTGAACCATTCTGAAAATGTTCCTTACCTGAAAGAGCCATGTTTTGAGCTCAGAACACCTGTTTTGAATTCAAAAAATGACCATTTGAACATAAAACATTTCTGGAATGGTCAGAATAGTATCAGAACACTTCAGTATATTTTGGGCAACTCATTTTGAACTTGCAGCACTTGTTTTGAACTCAAAACAAGTTATTTTGAGTTTGAAATTTTTCAGTTGTGTTGCACACCTGAGTTTAACTCTGCTAAAGCTCTACCCAATTTCCTATCATTCACTATATTAGGAGGAAGGGAAAAGTCTAGAGGGTTTGCAACAGAGAAGGCAAGGATATTAGAGGCAGAAATGTTTCTCTAGGTTCTAACTGACTTCCTTTGCCTTATTGTTTGGTTTTGCCCTTTATTTAGAAAAGGTAAAGAGTTCTGAAGCTTACTCCATAGTAAAACATCAGGAGTACTAAAAGAATTGAACTTAAGGAGTTGGGTATCCTAATATATTGGGGAGTATATACTGTAGTCTCTTTCAACAGAATGGACACAGATGTGAAAACTTGTATAGTTCTGCAAAATTCAACGTAAATTTATAGAATTTTAGTACTTCATATAGTTGGGCAATGAGTGCCCACTTATGGATTCATGATAAAACCAGAACAGAATAGACTAATAAGAATGACTTTGTATGAAACTCTTCCAAAATGATGCTGTCTGTTGTTGAAAACAAACATTTTTTTAATGCCTGGTTTTAATATATTTAATTACATAGTGAGTAGAGAGTGCTTGAAAAATGTGGCTCTAATATCACTTGTTCAAGTCCCATTGACTTAAGTATAATATAAGCACATTTCATATATAATTGTAGTATTTTAACTCCAGAATTCCCTTGTGTTTTAAGAGCAGAACAGCACCAGTAGTGGATTACAGTATACTCTGAATTAAATGACTTGTGAAATATCTTTCTTGCTTTTTCCTTTTGTAAAATGGCCAAAGGGAGGGGGCTTTGGGATGTGAGGACTGGATTTAAACTGTCTCTCTCCTATTGTGTTCTCATTAAAAAAAATTCAGTACTACTTCCCATAGGTTTTATTTCTCTGAGGGACAATGGGCAGGAGTGCAGATAGCAGCATCAAGAGAGGTGATTTTTTTTTTAATGGAATTTATCACAGGAGGAATTACTTTTTCCCATGGCTGTTATTAAAACCAACATTTATATATGTTGAATGCATTCATGTATTCAATGTACCCTCTACTTTGGCTCAAGAGAATTTTCAGTCAGATACCTACTTTTGGAAAATCACAAGGAGAGAATAAAAACAATACTCTTTATATTTGCTTCTGGCACCTGATATTCAAGGCACAGTGTCCCCAAATATGGAGGATCTATTTAGCTCCATTAGATGATAGACTGTATTTATTTTTTAATCTGTTTTTAAAGCTATCCTGTGACAATTAGTTTAAGTTAATTATACAGTGTGCAAAGAAGTGCTTTCTTAGAATATTTTGAAAATCCTGTTTCACAGCTTTTTGGGATGGTTTTGTATTCTAATATTAATATGAGGGAAGGTTCTGTTACCTTTTTTATCATGTTGATAAATCTTGATGTGTACATGTTACCTTCTACATCCCTGAACCTAGGTTTCTAGTATGGTGACTATAAACAACAGTGTCCCAGCAGATACTATGCCTGCCAGCCTCCTTGCCTCTCCTGACTTTCTAATACATTTTTTAAAATGTTTAAAAATAAATATATAAACTATGCTGCAAAGCAAGGTGTCAGCCTCCAGTATCATCTTCTAAGAATGTTTCTGTGCCATCAGTAATGGCTATAATCCAATGCTTATTTGGAAGACTATCCTCCTGTCCAGAAAGAAAAAAAAGTCCAAGCAAATTAGAGTTTATAGGGAACATCCTGAGTGGTAGAAGGCAATTGCAGCACTTTATGCAAATGTTTTGTAACTGACTATTCGCCATTGCAACCTTTTGGTGACAACCAACATCGTATGCTCTAGAAATAGATCTACTGGCTTGTGGATACCTGCCCTGAACTAAAACCCTTGAGCCTAATGATGTAGATTACAGGGTTGTTTTTTTTTAATTCACTAATACTGTGACACTGATGAGATAAGGCAACTATTTTTACACAATTGTTTTCAAAGATGGCTGCCATCAATTTGTTTTAAGGCATGAAATTAAGAATCTTTGTTTTTTATTGCTGTTTTATACTGTTGATATTTCCACTGATTTATCCACAAAGACAGCAATTCAGGCCCTGTGTGAACAACCTAATATGTTGAGGATGATTTATCCTAAAGTTAATCACTTTACATTATTTTCATTGAATTTCATTTGATACTGAATTGATTGTTCATCCAAATTTGAATATATCTTTTTGGTAATACTCAGATTTTCAACCTGTTGAATTTTTTTTTCAGTTAAACCCCTCCCCGCTTTCAGATACGTTATAGATATTTGCTCCATAGTTTTAACCAGTTTTAGTCTCCCAACAAGACTTATGTTCTTGCCCCATGCTTAGGTTGTTTGTTTAGAATGTTAGTGAATCGCTTTTCAAAAACCCAAGTCCTAGCTACAGATTCACACTTTTAAAGTACTGTAAAAATTGGATAAGACATGATTTGTTTTGCACAAACTTTTTTTCTTTACAAATGTGGCATAGTAAATGTAACTTTAATACCATTTTGTGGTGTCTAAGAGAAGTGACTTACTAATTTCTGTTTTATATGGTTTGATGATGTTGGAAGATCTGTATGTCATTTAAACATCTAAAAGATTAATGTGGGTGTTTTGGAATTTGAAACTCTCAGCCTTGTTTATAATTGGCACTGAGGAATCTAGAACATTTTTCTAATTATGGCTTATAAGATATTAGTTTCAAGGAGAATTGGGAATAAAAATTAATGATTGACACTGTCATAATGGAAAATAAAATGAATGCTGCTGTTTGATTACATGAAGATCCACATCTGGAGAATGCCTCAATATATATTTAAAAGTATCTTAATATTTGTGATAAACTTCATGTGACAGATAAAAATAAAAATGTTGATCATATCTGTTATATACAAATGTTTTCACACACATTATTTTTAAGAATCAGAGAATATTGTATTAAAAAAACAATTTTAATATAAATTCCAAAAGTATAATTAGAAGACTATGCCATCCAAGTTGTTAAGTATATAAGATAGCTGCCCAATAAGCAGCAAAACACAAATTTTTGAAAAAAATCACTATAATGTTCTGAGTTTGAAAATGGTGATCAAATAATTTATTGATTACAGATTAAGAATGTTTTAGAGGATCTTTTGTTCCTATGGCTCATTAGAAGTTGGCTTGGGAATAGTAATCTGTTCGCAAATTCAGCTAAAAACCTGCAAGAAAATACTAAAATCCACATACAGAATTGATGGGACAGAGAACCATCTTGAGGAGACTGCATAATTGAAAGATGGTTAAGAATTGCATTAGATAAATAAAATAAAAACGTTGTGCAACAAATGAAGTTGTGGTAATTTAGGGAACGCTACCATGGAATTCACAAGTCCCCTATAAGGTAGGGAGTATTATATTAGGAGAATAATTTGTATATAATTACAAATTGGCTCTTGGCAAAAGTAATACAGATCCATCCATTCATAAACAGTCCTTTAGTTTGCAGTTTAAATATGTAATGGTGGAGCAATGGACTTTCACTAACAGTGTTCTTAGTTATATAGTAGATTTAGTAAATATAATTTAGGAAAGACCATATAATTTGCAAGTACTTAATGGAATATGATGCTAAGTAGTATTAGTTCCATATGGTGGTTTGTTCATATGACTTGTAATCTAGCTAAGACCAGGGTAGAAACAGGTGGCAGAAAAAAGAAAGAAAATCTATTTCTTTAATCCATTTGGAACAAAAGTTAACAAAGTAGCTGGCCTTGGATCTGATTTGCTTTGCGTGTTCTGAATAAATTCTATGCTGATTTAATTGTTTTTAAAGTGTCCTGGAATTCTTTGATGGTTGTTGTGCTTAGTATTTATTTTGACCCCTGCAGATAATGATTTTTCCCCCCACTAATACTGCACTAGCAACTAATTATGGAACAAAAATGTAGGATCAAAATGCAATTGTAAGGTCCAGCCTTTTATCATTAGACACTTCTAATTCAAAAACATACTACATTTTGAAATCTGTCATATACTTTATTGCTTGTTCTTCTATTTAAAGGAACTATATGAAAAATAGTATATATGTATATTCTTTTACCCAGGTGGACTATCTTATTTTGGAAAATTATAGTGTGAATATTTCACAACGGATTAGTATAATATAAACTATAAACAATTATTTTGTTTTAGCAGGAAAAAAGACAAGAGGGAGTAAGAAAAAGAGAAGAAAGGGAAAATGCCGAAACCAGTAAGTAATCCATATGGAACCCTATTAGTATTTGACAGATGTTTAGTTTTTGTAGTTATCCCTAACTTATCCCTAAGGATTGCTAAGGAATAGAGTTTATGAAGTGAGGGAGTATTTACCCATTTGAGTATCTACCCAAAGTATCTATTGTTTCTTTGATCTCAAATAATAGTTAGAAAGCAGCTAAATATAGTTTGTTTTTTTAAGTGGATGATAGTGTTAGTAAGATTAACTTTTGATTTGTTGGTTATTTCTTTTTATTTTTTAGTCTTTGTTTTTATTAATATTTGCAGAAATATTTGTTTAGTATTGCATCATAGTAATTTCTGTTAAGAATAAATGCTTAGTCCATAATGACTAAGCAGAATAGAGTTTTTCGTGTGCTTAGTGCTGTTTCCTATGTCCCCCCACAAAAACTATTTATGGATATTTGAGAGATTTCTCCAAAAGTATTTAATACAGATAGTCCTTGGTTAACAACTGCCCTGTTTAGCGACCGTTCAAACTTACGGTGGTGCTGAAAAAGTAGCTTTGTGACTGGTCCTTGAACATATGACTGTTGCAGTGTCCCTGTGGTCACATGATTGCCATTCGGACGCTTCTCAACCAGTAGGGGTTTACAACCATCTCAGAATCCTGCAGTCACGTGATCGCCATTTGCAAGCTTCACAGCTGGCTTCCGACAAGCAAAGTCAGTGGAGAAGCTGGTGGTAAGTTGCAAGTTGTGGTCACATGATGTCACACCTAATGACTGTGGGTGATTTGCTTACAGCTGTAGCAGGACTGATAAAAGTCCAGTGTGGTCACCTGATTTTTGCTTAGTGACTGTGCCACTTAGCGATGGAGGTGCCAGTCCTAATTGTGGTCATTAAGTGAGGACTACCTATAAAATGTTTCTGTGTCTACCTGGGGGAAGCAATAGTAGGCAGAGTTGAGACCCTGCCCTTGCTCAGGTAATGATTTAGGAGTGTGAAACGATTTGGTTTTTAAGGTTAGTGTGGTGAGATCCACAACAGTCTTCAGCAAGTATAAAAATATGGACACTTTGTTTGGAAACTGTTTTATGAAATATGTTGAAATTTTCCTGTGGGAAGGGAATCAAGTTTTCCATAGATGAATTTCAGATTTTTAAATATTTTTTAGAACTTAATGAAAAAACAGAATTCTACCTCTCCCATTCTTAGAGTGATTTTTTTTTCTGTTGTGCTGATTTTGGTTTCTGATTTTTTTGTTACTGTATTTATTTTTCAAAATATTATGTCTAGTTTGAAGAACTAATCACTATGACCTCGAATTACCAGTTTTCTGTAGCTTCATTTTCTATATATTTAAAAAAAACAGTTGAACAGTATTATTGTATGGATATATAAAGAAACATTTGTTTTCAATGTAGAAATAAAGATGTCTTGCTGTCAGGGAAAGGACAGTCTTGTTTTGTTTATCCTGTTTAAATACAAATACAAAAATAATGAGCTAGAATATAGACTTAGTACTAAGTAACATACTCTTGCCATTGAAAGGCATATATTTTGATGATGAAATCTAACATTGATGCATGGTTCTATAATGCAGAGTTTTGGTTTTTTTAAAAAAAACTATGTTAGAGCAAGATTTTTACCACTTTAAGAAGGCAGTAGAATTTGTATCTTTCATGAGCATGATGGATATACAGCTGTATATTTGTCTGCTTGTAGGCCTGCATACAGTGCATGGTTTGCTGACTCAGACGGTTGACTTTCATCTTCAGTTATCATTTATCATTATATCATCATCATCATCATCATCATGGGCCATTAGGATATAATGCATTTTTAGTAGTTTGAATTAATTTTGCCCTGCACCAGTGCATTAATATATAGGCATTGTATATAGAAAAATCAATAGATGACAGACTTCAATCTTCTTCTTATGAAAAACCCATGATTGTATTCTCATTTCTTCCATGATCCATATTTGTAATTTTTTGGATCCTGTAATAATTTAACAAACCTCATAGAAGGAAAGTTTTCATACCTTCTTTTCCAGCCCCATAATTAGCTATTCTGTACAGGAGAGGAGGTTGAAAGACCTTTCTGAACAATATGGGAATGGTGTACAGGGGCTTCTGAGGATGGTAGAAGGGCTCAATATTTTGTGAACCTCTGATTGTTTTGGAGGAATTAATTTTCCTTAGCAGCCTTTCTTATATTCATGAATGCCTCTCAGTATGTTTCAAGGTGTGCCAGAGTGCCTTGAGGTAGCAGGTGGGAAATTTTCTTTCTAGAAACTTTCTTAAGTTACTTTGAGATTCAAGGCTTTGAATGCTTTGTATTGACATACACTTGGGCAAGTCTCCAGGACTGGCTTTAGTGGGCGCTGGCAATGCTAATCGAGAAAGTAGAGAAGCAGGGCTTACATATTTCGAACCTTTTTCTTCTGTCTAAATATACTTCTTTGGGGAAAGGTTTTCTTAAATTCAGGGACAGTGCTTGTGTATTTACTGCATTTAAAATCCTTTTGAAAACCAATAGAAAAATGTCCCAGTAGTGGAGGTAAATCTGTTAACTTATGGGTTACGAAGTCCCAAGGTTGTGCCATCAATCAGCTGATAGTCTTCTTGGTTGGAAGAGACAGTTGAATATGAGACAACAGTTGAAGAAGTAATTTAGATAATACAGGTGAAACTCGAAAAATTAGAATATCGTGCAAATGTTCATTTATGTCAGTATGGCAACTCAAAAGGTGAAACCAATATATGAGATAGACGCATTACATGCAAAGCGAGATATGTCAAGCCTTACTTTGGTATAATTGTGATGATTATGGCGTACAGCTTATGAAAACCCCAAATTCACAATCTCAGAAAATTAGAATATTACATGACATCAATAACACAAGGTTTGGAAATAGAACAATATCGGACCTCTGCAAAGTATAAGCATGCATATGTACTCATTACTTGGTTTGGGCCCCTTTTGCAGCAATGACTGCCGCAATGCGGCGTGACATGGATGCTATCAGCCTGTGGCACTGCTGAGGTGTTATGGAAGACCAGGATGCTTCAATAGCGGCCTTCAGCTCCACTGCATTGTTCGGTCTCATGTCCCTCATCTTTCTCTTGGCAATGCCCCATAGATTCTCTATGGGGTTCAGTCAGGCAAGTTTGCTGGCCAATCAAGCACAGTAATCCCATGGTCATTGAACCAGGTTTTGGTACTTTTGGCAGTGTGGGCAGGTGCCAAGTCCTGCTGGAAAATGAAGTCAGCATCCCCATAAAGCTCATCTGCGGAAGGAAGCATGAAGTGCTCCAAAATCTCCTAGTAGATGGCTGCGTTGACCCTGGACTTAATGAAGCACAGTGGACCAACACCAGCAGATGACATGGCTCCCCAAATCAACACAGACTGTGGAAACTTCACACTGGACTTCAAGCATCGTGCATTGTGTGCCTCTCCATTCTTCCTCCAGACTCTGGGTCCTTGGTTCCCAAATGAGATGCAAAAGTTGCTCTCATCAGAAAAGAGGACTTTGGACCACTGGGCAACAGACCAGTTCTTTTTTTCTGTAGCCCAGGTAAGACGCTTCTCACGTTTGTTGTTCAGGAGCGGCTTGACAAGAGGAATATGACATTTGAAGCCCATGTCCAGGATCCGTCTGTGTGTGGTGGCTCTTGATGCACTAACTCCAGCCTCAGTCCACTCCTTGTGAAAGTCCCCAACACTTTGGAATGGCCTTTTCCTGACAATCCTCTCCAGGCTGCGGTCATCCCTGCTGCTTGTGCACCTTTTTCTACCACACTTTTCCCTTCCACATAACCTTCTATTGATGTGCTTTGATACAGCACTTTGGGAACATCCAGCTTCTTTTGCAATTACCTTTTGGGGCTTTCCCTCCTTATGGAGGGTGTCAATGATGGTTTTCTGCACAACTGTCAGGTCAGCAGTCTTTCCCATGCTTGTGATTCCTACTGAACCAGCCTGAGAGACCATTTAAAGGCTCAGGAACCCTTTGCAGGTGTTATGGATTCATTAGCTGATTAGAGGGGGACACTTTGAGCCTAGAATATTGAACCTTTTCACACTATTCTAATTTTCTGAGATTGTGAATTTGGGGTTTTAATAAGCTGTACGCGATAATCATCACAATTATACCAAAGTAAGGCTTGACATATCTCGCTTTGCATGAAATGCGTCTATCTCATATATTGGTTTCGCCTTTTGAGTTGCCATACTGACATAAATGAACATTTGCACGATATTCTAATTTTTCGAGTTTTACCTGTAAGGAATAAACCATTAAGGACAGATAAGTTAGAAATTTAGAAGAAAGAAACAGCCCAGGGACAGAAAGAGCAAATCCCAAGGAAAAGGAACTGAAATCATTGTATCAGTGGGAGGCACTGATTTAGAAACAGAGATCTCCATCCCACTAAATGGGTGGGAATCCTGGGAAGAATGACATTTAGGAACCTGTAATGTAGTGGAGAGGAAATCTGTGGCCCTGCCTTATTGTTCCAACAAAGTAGCCTGCTCTACCAGACATGTGAGAAATAATCTTGGTTATTACATAAGCTGTGTTAGAAAATAGATTAAGAAGAAATAATGTGGGATATTCCATTATCATTTGAACTTATTGGTTCTATTTTGTTATCAGTGAAGCTATCTTTGTAAATTTTGTTTCTGATTGGACCATCCTTATTCCCATTTCAGTAATACAGAGAATAGACATCACATTGAGTGTAAGAATTCTTGAATGGAAAAGTTGTAAAGAATATATTATCTGGCTTATGTTATTTGATTTATAAAATAGTTCAGATGGGATATTTAATTATGTTACTTTATGAAGAAACTGGCTATTCTGCTTGTAATGTTGGATTATTTCTTCACATTGTGTGAAATATGACTTTGATTACCTGTCTTTTTGCAGCCCTAATATTGTACAACCCTAATATTTGGTAAAAGGTTTTATTCTTTATTTGTGCATTAATGCTAGTGATTCTAAAGTCTTTCCTTTACTATTTATATTGATCAAACCAATTTGATTGCTGTTTCTACTTTATTAACAGTTAAGTAAAAGAAAGCTTTTCTCTTTAAAGATTTTAGGTTTTATCCATTATTCATTATTTCTGCTTCATTGGGGGTGCATATACCATATTTATTGGCGTATAACACATACTTTTTTCCTTAAAATTTGGGGCTGAAATCCTAGCTGTGTGTTATATGCTGATACTCAAGTGGTAGGGCTGGGAGAGTGGAGTGGATTAAAAGTCTTGTATTCTCTATATTCATTTAAAACAGTGCTTGAAAGTATGTTCTGTCATTTTGTCTCAGCATTTTGGGGCATTCTATCTGATTTCTGTCTTACTGATCTTAGCTATACAGAAATAACAGAGCATATAATAGAATAAAGATACTTCAAATGAATTTTTAGAAAATAGTTCCTAAGTTCCTATACAAAAATTAAAAGCCACCTTTGCCTTCAGGAAGGCATTCATTTACAAATATTATGTTGTTAGTGCACACTAGAGAATGCATTGCAATTAGCTTAAGGTAGTACTGTAATTGAACGCAGCTGTTAAGCTTGACATCCTGTTAATACTTATGGCAAAGCATTATTTTATAATGCAGTTCATTTTAACAATCGTGCTAGAATGAAATATTTTAGTCTGATAAATATTAGGTTATGAATGTTCTTGCATTATGGGAAATTATTACATCATTTCATCACAGTACTGAAATTTTCTCTAATGTATAATAGGCCTGATGTTCATCAACTGTACTGTAGTGTTTTTGTGTTATTCTATAATAGATAAGACGCACCAGCCGATCTTCTCTTATCACTATGAGCATTTTACTAAGATCAAGACTGAAGCTTATTTGCCTGTGGTAATGGAGCTGATGCCTTAACACAGAAGATCTTTGATTCAAATGCAGCAAATCTTTGAGGCACCAAAAGGATAATACTTTGATGAGGTCCGAAGTGTTCTCCTTTTGGTGTCTCAAAGACTTTCACCTGGAACATGTTTAATGGCTTTTGACACAAGGGGGCATTTGGGGAAAATAATACCTAAATCCTGAAATATGTATATCTTCAAAATATCTTTGGATCCTGCCACCAATATCAGTAGACATTTGAAACCAAGCAGACAATTTGTGCAGTTCTTGTAACTTTACCCTCTGTAATTGCTGTTTAGCAGAAAAGGTTATTCTAGTTAAAGTTAAGAGACTTGTATTTTTGTTATCTCTTAAGTTGTTATTCAAATAGATTGCCTTCCCTGTTAGTTGCCCCAAACAAAATTCAAGATAGGACTTTAAAAAACACTGGTATTTTACTGGTAGCAAATAGATTAGATAGATAAGGTATGTACAAATGTATGTGTGCACTCTGCTGCATCATTAGAGAAGGAAGGATCTCATTTACAACAGGGGGGAGACCTTGACACTTCTTGTACAATACAGATAATCCCTGTGAGGCAAGATTCTTTACCTTCTGCCCTTAGAAAGCAAGTTGTGATTCTCAGAATCTCAGAAATATGATTCAGATTCTCAGAAACCTAAATATTGAAATGGAGCTGATTTAGATTTTGCTGTTTCCTTCTGGATATAGTCTTTATATCCTCCCAAGAAGGTTCTTTATCCTCCCAATTCCATTCTTATTACGTTACCTTACTTAAAAAAAAAAGTTCATGAAAAAACATTTTTAAAAAGAGGCTTTTCTTTTGCTGTGCATGTGCTTGCCTATTTTAGATATGGAACATCATTTTTCAATACATTTGTAAAGCGTAAACATTTATATAGGGATTCAAAAAGGCAGAACTGTTGATTTTCAGTTTGTCATCATAAGAAGTGTAAGTCTTAAGACTTGGTGACTGAGTTTATGTTTTCCTCCACCCTTTTTCCTGTGCATGATGTCTGTTAGGTTATGTAAATTAATAATTTCTTTGGTCCTTATACAAATCCCAACGTTGCTGTAAGTTGGGCAGCCTTATAAATCTAAACTATAAAAATAAATAAAATGAGACTTTATTCAACCTTATTGTTTAAAAATTCTATTCACCCAATGACTTCTTATTTGTAAGTTCAGATCTAATCTCATTTTTGCCAGAATACTTCTGAAATGTAAGGTATACATATTTTGAAATTATGTTGGCATGGATATAAAAATTGCCATAGAGCATAGTTGTGACTGCATGATAGCATATTCTCTCTGTGGTCAACATTTGGTTCTCTAGATGATGGGCATTATATAGTTCTCCGTGTGATGTTGAGTTCCAAATCCTGTCAGTCTTAGCCAGCAGGCAATAAATAATGGAGTGGCAGTCCAGCAATACCCGAAGGGGCCTATCCCTGATGTGTAAACATTATTGCAGTTTTAATCTGTACAAATGTGGTGAGTTCTATTCAGTTATAGAAATTTTGGTTAGAACCAAATTGTAGCTGAGAGAAACATTTAAAAAGAAAATGTTACAAGATCACAGACCAGAATTTTTTTTCAGCTACCAAAGCAATCATTGCTTGGCTTAGATTTTCTTACTTTAATTGATTCCAAATATTATCGTTTTTACTAGATTTTCAAATTTGCATTTTTTCCAACAGTTTGATTTGTTTAGCAGGCAAAATTCTGCTGTCAAAACTGTACACAGTGACATTAACTGATGCATTTTCTGTACTGGAAATAATATTTTTAAAACTCAGGCCTTGGAAATAGAGTGATTTAGGAGTTCCATTTTGTTTTGTTTTTGGCCTGTTTTGATTTTCTTGTATTTTTTTCTTCCAGTTGGTTGTATTTTTATATATAAAACTTTCCTTAAAATGAATTTGGTTTGATCACTGAAAAATCTTCTTAACTGTAATGGAATTTAATCATTGCCCACAAGTTTTAATTGCTGTAAATAGAAATATTAATATGTAAGAAAAATTTCTTCTGATTTTTAATATTCTTTAGTCTTTTATTTAGTGACAGTAAATGTGTGATAAGCTGATATATCAATATAATTTGGGATTATATTATCGTTTAAATTAATATAGTAAAATATTGTATTTGGATTATGTCTTTTTGTTCTCTGCAGATTAATGTAAGGGTTACCACTATGGATGCAGAACTAGAGTTTGCTATCCAACCGAACACAACAGGGAAACAGCTTTTTGATCAGGTATAAATGTTGGGCTTTTGCATGTTCTCCTCCTTTATTAAAATTTTACATTTTGTATAAATGATAGCACAGTATGGTTTTTGTAAAATATAATCTATTAACACATGTAGGATTAATAGCCTGATTTGTGAAGAAACTACAATATGTATGGTTTATTCTATAAAAAATAAACACGCAACTGTGATGAGATACAAACAACATTTTTAAGCTTCCCATTTCTTCTTATAAGTAAGAAAGACAGCACTGGTTTAATACTTATATCTACTTTTTTTTAAATTTTAGATTTTACTTCTGGATCAAGTTAAGCTCAAGTTAATCTTTGTTAATGATGGGGAGAAAGGTTTTTATATTTTCAGAATACTAGAACTTTATGTCATTTGATGAAGTTAAATAGTGAAAAAATTAAGAGAGGCAAAATAAAGTTATTTAGAAGTGCCTAGCTAGCACTGGAATTTATATTGCAAAATAAAATAACAATGGACACATTTGGTCTGTCAGTTTCACTTGTATTCATTCAATCTCATTCCCTCTTTCTTTTTTTAAAAAAGGACAACATCCACTATAATTGTGTAAAGTTTTTCATAGAAGAGGAAGCCGTCCAAAGAATAATTCCATTCTGATTCATATTCTGGGAAGTGTATCACTAGCGCTACTAGTCATAATGGTTATGCCATTGCTAGAAATGGAAGCAGCATGCCTAGAATACCAAAGGCTCTGAAATATAGCAGGAGGAAGCTTCTATTTTTGCCTTGCTCGTGGGCCTCTTGTAGATTTGTGATTTGTCACTTTGGGAAGCATGAAACCGACTTTTGATTTGATCCAGCAGAATTGTACTTACATTGGAGAGGGGGCAGAGATTAGCATCTTTCTCAATTAAATCAGCTTACCAGTGACCACATGCAGAAAATTAGCCTGCAGCACATTATATACTTAGCTTCTGCTTCTAGCTGCTAATAGTACACACTTAGATTCTGGTAACCCAATTAATCAGTTGTCTTATTTCATAAAATTATGCCATATGAGAAGTTTTTCTTGTATAGCAAGTCTGATGTGTATTTAAGCAAAGTCTGGAATGATGTTATTTAAATGAAAATGTCTTGGCACTTGTTCAATAACAACTGCATTGCTCTGTTACTACCCAGCCATCTTTATTTCAGTGGTTTCTTCTCTTTAATTGTAGTTTAAAATGTTTCCAATTTTCTTTTAATAGGCTGATAGAGATTGCTGTTTTCCTTGAGGAAATACATAGTTATTTGTTTGTTGCATTTGTATATCGCCAAATCAACAAAGGACTTCTAGCAGTTAATAGCAGCAACAAAACATCCATGGCAAGATTACTCCTTGATATTGATATGGTTTTCTTTTTAAGGTTGTAAAAACAGTTGGCCTACGAGAAGTCTGGTTTTTTGGATTGCAGTATGTAGATAGCAAAGGGTATTCAACTTGGTTGAAGTTGAACAAAAAGGTAATTTTTAAATTTATTTTTAGTTCCAAATACTTTTTCTTATGTTCAGTGTAGCAAAACTATCAATGGTAGAATAAATAGTTCTGAAGATTGTGTTGCAAGTCAAGCCAATGTGGATACCAGATATGTGCCTAAATGTAAACTGTAAAATATGTTTCCAGCGTGTGTGTGAATCCATTTCTAGGGGCTTTTCTATTTCCTGTCAGTCTAGTTTTATGGAAAATATAATAGGTTCATATCTCAAATGGTATGTTTCTCATAGACTGTGACATATTCAGTTCTGCAATAGCACATAATATGGAATGTCACTGAAAGCAGATCATAGAACAGGTTTATTCCTCTTGTTACTTAGAAATTCTTATTCTTTCCCCCACTCCCGAGTATCTATGAGAGGATCGGGGTACTTTTGGTTAATACACTCTATATACCTGATAAATATCCAGCATCTGGGGAGAACCAAAGTTTCAGTAAGTATAGATCTCCTGGCTTATATTGATTAGAACTGTTGTGGATCTCCTGTGTGTTTGAAGATAGGATAAAGTAGAGTAACTCTTCTTTTCATTTTCGTATAAGATAAGCATTCCAGATGACAGAACTTATCAGCTTTTATATTTCTTTGAGCCCTTTGAGGTGATGGGGCATTGAGAGACAGGCAAGAGAAGATTCTGATACTTGCATCCCATACATCATAAACCATTCTTTCTAGTTGCAAAGTAAGCTGGCAAATGCTGATCAGATTATGGCACAGTGAGGCCACTAAGAAATGAGGGCTGTATTGGAAACTCCAAGATTAACAGAACTATAAAAAGTATATAAGAGAAAAAAAAGTAAGGGCCCATTACTCCCATTTTGAGAACATGAGTGTCTGGAATAGAAAAACTAGAAGAACAGAGAATTAAATGAAGGATGGAAAATTGTCTAGAACATTGAACAGGAGAACAATATGCCATA
The DNA here is from genome assembly GCA_030867105.1 of Liasis olivaceus. Taxonomy (NCBI): domain Eukaryota; kingdom Metazoa; phylum Chordata; class Lepidosauria; order Squamata; family Pythonidae; genus Liasis; species Liasis olivaceus. Next base: position 94,480,400 of record CM061352.1, read on the forward strand.
ACATTATTCTGCCAATGCCACTTACTCTTCCTAGTGTGTTGTTAGTTGGGCAACATTAACTATAAATATTTCCTGTTCTGTATTTTATTTTACTGAAAACTTTAGTAAGAATGGGTTTTTATCTTTTTGTGCAGTTCTTGCTAAACTTCTCAGTGCTATATAACAGATATCAATTAATGTACTTCTCATGAAGTTTGTTGTTGTTGTTTTTCGGTCATTAAGTCGTGTCTGACTCTTCGTGACCCCATGAACCATATCGCGCCAGGCCTTCCTGTCCTTCACTGCCTCCCTGAGTTTGCTCAGTTTCATGCTCAGAAGTTTGATGTACATAGTGATTATTAATTATTGGGAGATTCATTCAAAATACAGTTTCCATTGGTAGACCTGGAAAAATATAGCTGTATTTCCAGCGTTCAGTGCAAGATTGATTTAGTTAAATCAGATGTATATCCAATCTACACTACACATAAATAGGCCTTCAGAACTGAATTTCTGTGATGGATATTGGGGGATTCCACTACTTATTGTGATCTTATAATATGTTTTTGAAATATAGATTCTGAAAGCTGTCATGCTTGCCTAATTATTTAGATGTCTGTGGGAATCCTATGTCCTTCAGTGCTGTACTTTTTAGCTTGAATTGCAAAATGGGACAACTGGTGGTAGATTACTTTTCCCAATATTTTAACGTTCTCTTCATCCTTCTGAAAACTTCATTTTAGGTAACACAGCAAGATATAAGGAAAGAAAATCCATTTCAGTTCAAGTTCAGGGCAAAGTTTTTTCCTGAGGACGTTTCTGAAGAATTGATTCAAGAAATAACTCAGAGACTCTTTTTTCTGCAAGTCAAAGAAGCCATCTTGAATGATGAAATTTATTGTCCACCTGAAACTGCAGTTCTGCTGGCTTCTTATGCTGTTCAAGCAAAATATGGTGATTACAATAAGGAAATACATAAGCTAGGATATTTGGCCAATGACAGACTTCTTCCCCAGCGGTAAGAAATTTCTGGCCACATCAAATTTTTATTGGATATAGAACATCTGTTTGATAATATGGCCTAAGTAATATATACTGTGAACTAAGTAATGCATAATGTGATCTGAATTTGTGATTAGGCCAAAGTGCTATTAAATATATATTTTCTCAGTGTTAAGGTAAAATGGCACATACTGGTATGTATAATGTATTGCTTGTAGATAATTAGCATATGTGTACTCATATTATCTTTAAGTTTGTGTGAATGTACAATATTTAACAGATGAAAGATAAAACTTCTGATTTTAATTAACATTTTATTTATAGATCAATTTAAATGCTTTGGTACAAATAATATCAAGCCTAAATGAGCTAGGAGCAAACTTCTAAAACTATGTGTTTCCACAGCTAAGTGTTGTGCACACAGTTGTTAAACAGATTTAAAATATTACCCATTAACTGTCTGCTTTTTGGAATTTAAAATGATGCATGACATAAGATAAAACAGAGTCAATTCAGTTATCAGGAGGACTTCTTTGGTGGTGGGTGTTTCTGGAATCTCTTTGTTACAGCTGTGCCATTAAATTGCATTTCTAAAGTTGAATAAGATATTACTAATGATTAGACATATATGTCAGTTTCTGGGTGATTGTGTTGCTGCCTCTCCCTGATCCAAAGAATTGCTTGATTTTGCTATTGGTTTAAAGTAAAGAATTTTCATTTGGATTGTTATTCCTGACTGCTGTGAATGTAGTGGAAGAGTAGAGTACATAGGGCTTTCTAATTTAGAAGGTTGGGATTTCTAGAAGTTTAACATGGGGCAAACAACATGATACCCTTCTGGTATACTGGACTGTATCTTCTGATTGCATCTCTTGCTATTGGATATACTGGAGAAGTCTGAACAACTAGTACAGTGGGGAGACTGTTTCTTTGCTGTCTTTCCTATCATTTTGAAAACAGGCAAATTTCCTTGTGAGAGGGGCAGCCTTATATAAATAAGAAATAAAATAAAAATAAATCTTATTTTGGTAGTGTTTTGGAACAACATAAACTGACAAAAGAACAGTGGGAAGAAAGAATACAAAACTGGCATGAAGAACACAGAGGGATGTTAAGGTAATTTCCTTACCATCTTTGTAGACCCTTTGAAATTAACTTGCTTTTGTTTAATAGTTATTTTACTCCTACAAAATCCCTGTTACTTGTGGTGTATAAGTGAAACAGGTTATCCAGAGAGCCATTTTAATTTACTCCAGTACATAAGACGTAATTTTTAATAAGTGTTACTATTTATATTAAGTCCATATGTTCTTATATTTTTATTTTAATCTAGCAGTAATCAACCTTGATGAGATCTTCTTTGGAACTGGCCCTCACTGAAATCAGTAGAACTTATTTCCTACTAAAGATAGATGGGATTTGGTATATACTTAAGTATTTTTCATCCATTGAGAATAAATAGGCATACTTGAAACTAACTTTGAAACTTTGCAGGCTAGACTTATGTTTATTATGCATTTTATTTGGTTTTAAATTATGTTGTTTTCATTGTCAGGGAAGATTCTATGATGGAATACCTCAAAATTGCACAAGATTTGGAAATGTATGGAGTCAACTATTTTGAAATTAAAAACAAAAAAGGAACTGAGTTGTGGCTTGGTGTTGACGCTTTGGGTTTGAATATTTATGAACATGATGACAAGTAAGTAGCATAATACTATTCCGTTGATCCTGTAGTACAGCTCAAGGGTTATATTTTCAATAACTTTCTAATATATTTTTAAAATATGGCCTCTGAGGAGAATGTCTACTACAGAAGGCAGGATGGAGCAGAAGAATCTAGCAAGGATTAATCCTTTCTTTTTGACAAATGCAGATGAGTTTTGTCTCTGTCTTTCCATGCCTAGCTGTATGTCTGTTTCTGTGTTCTTTTTTCCCCATAAATAATATTTGCTATTTTATTAAAGATTCTTTCCTTCTTCCCTAAAGGTTGACTCCGAAGATTGGTTTTCCTTGGAGTGAGATAAGAAATATATCATTTAATGACAAAAAGTTTGTGATAAAGCCCATTGACAAAAAGGCACCTGTAAGTAAATATGCCTGAGATATAATTGGCACATCGCTTGTTCTTTTCCTTCTGCTTCTTAGATCTCCAAAGAATGTCTTTTGTAACTTACAAAACTTATTTTGCTCTATTCATGGATTTTCTCAATTATGGTTTGGCTTACTTATGTTGCCAGTGTCGCTCTTCTTTGGTTATGTTGGAATTAATTACATGTCTCCTATTGTTCCTGTTATTTCCTTCTGAAATAGAGTTTTCAACCACAAAGTAATGTCTTAGAATGGTAAATACTCAAGTTATTGTGGGCTGGTGGAATAATAATAGTAGTAGTAGTAATAATAATAATAATAATATAATATCACCAGTCAATTGCAAAAGGCAGTTTTACTTTGAAGAGCTTATATTCTGCGATGATACCTTTAACACCATCGAACAACAACATCTGCCTATCCCAGGTCCTTGGGAAGGACTTGATAGGTGGATAAAAATGCCAAATTCAGTCTAAGCATCTGGCTGACTGCGACCAACCATAATAATAATAAATTTATTAAACTTGTATGCCACTCAATTCCCAGCAATTATAATGGAGCGCCATTTGATTTTACAATAAAAACATCAGGTAGCATTTTATTATCAAGACTGGCCTGCAATGTGCTTTTTATTGGGCTGTCTTTGAAGACCACTTAAAAACTTGCCAGAATGCACTGGCCTACATGCCTGTAGGCAAGAGCTGCTACAACTGTATTACACCAGTGATGCAGAAGCTGCATTGGCTCTCAGAAGGCTTCCAGATGCAATTCAGAGTGTTGGTTTTCATCTACACTTGAAAAATTAGAATATTGTGCAAATGTTCATTTATGTCAGTATGGCAACTCAAAAGATGAAACCAATATATGAGATAGACGCATTACATGCAAAGCGAGATATGTCAAGCCTTACTTTGGTATAATTGTGATGATTATGGCGTACAGCTTATGAAAACCCCAAATTCACAATCTCAGAAAATTAGAATAGTGTGAAAAGGTTCAATAGTCTAGGCTCAGTGTCCCACTCAATCAGCTAATGCATCCATAACACCTGCAAAGGGTTCCTGAGCCTTTCAATGGTCTCTCAGGCTGGTTCAGTAGGAATCACAAGCATGGGAAAGACTGCTGACCTGACAGTTGTGCAGAAAACCATCATTGACACCCTCCATAAGGAGGGAAAGCCCCAAAAGGTAATTGCAAAAGAGGTTGGATGTTCCCAAAGTGCTGTATCAAAGCACATCAATAGAAGGTTATGTGGAAGGGAAAAGTGTGGTAGAAAAAGGTGCACAAGCAGCAGGGATGACCGCAGCCTGGAGAGGATTGTCAGGAAAAGGCCATTCCAAAGTGTTGGGGACTTTCACAAGGAGTGGACTGAGGCTGGAGTTAGTGCATCAAGAGCCACCACACACAGACGGATCCTGGACATGGGCTTCAAATGTCCTATTCCTCTTGTCAAGCCGCTCCTGAACAACAAACAACGTCAGAAGCGTCTTACCTGGGCTACAGAAAAAAAGAACTGGTCTGTTGCCCAGTGGTCCAAAGTCCTCTTTTCTGATGAGAGTGTGAGAGTAAGGACAAGGGGGGTTAAGAATTTACTCTCATCACCAGAGCAACGAGGAACAGATAAGAGGATGAGACTGAACCCTCCCTAAAGAATGCAAGGGAGGTTGGGAGGGTGACCCTGGAATTTGCTCTGACTCTGAGAAGATTTTTGTAACGGGAGTAAGGCCATTAAACTTTGCTGGATTGAATCTGTACTGTCTCCTGGAGTTTCCTGGGCTAATCCTGACATCAATCTTCTCAGAGTCAGAGCAAATTCCAGGGTCACCCTCCCAACCTCCCTTGCGTTCTTTAGGGAGGGTTCAGTCTCATCCTCTTATCTGTTCCTCGTTGCTCTGGTGATGAGAGTAAATTCTTAACCCCTCTTGTCCTGACTCTCACAGAGAGCAACTTTTGCATCTCATTTGGGAACCAAGGACCCAGAGTCTGGAGGAAGAATGGAGAGGCACACAATGCAGGATGCTTGAAGTCCAGTGTGAAGTTTCCAGTCTGTGTTGATTTGGGGAGCCATGTCATCTGCTGGTGTTGGTCCACTGTGCTTCATTAAGTCCAGGGTCCACGCAGCCGTCTACCAGGAGATTTTGGAGCACTTCATGCTTCCTTCCGCAGATGAGCTTTATGGGGATGCTGACTTCATTTTCCAGCAGGACTTGGCACCTGCCCACACTGCCAAAAGTACCAAAACCTGGTTCAATGACCATGGGATTACTGTGCTTGATTGGCCAACAAACTCACCTGACTGAACCCCATAGAGAATCTATGGGGCATTGCCAAGAGAAAGATGAGGGACATGAGACCGAACAATGCAGTGAAGCTGAAGGCCGCTATTGAAGCATCCTGGTCTTCCATAACACCTCAGCAGTGCCACAGGCTGATAGCATCCATGCCACGCCGCATTGTGGCAGTCATTGCTGCAAAAGGGGCCCAAACCAAGTACTGAGTACATATGCATGCTTATACTTTGCAGAGGTCCGATATTGTTCTATTTCCAATCCTTGTGTTATTGATGTCATGTAATATTCTAATTTTTGAGATTGTGAATTTGGGGTTTTCATAAGCTGTACGCCATAATCATCACAATTATACCAAAGTAAGGCTTGACATATCTCGCTTTGCATGTAATGTGTCTATCTCATATATTGGTTTCACCTTTTGAGTTGCCATACTGAGATAAATGAACATTTGCATGATATTCTAATTTTTTGAGTTTCACCTCTATAAAGCCATACAGGACTTAACTCCTAAGTACCTCCAGGATGTCCTCTCCCTGCTCTGCATGGAATCAACTGTCCAGGATGCTCAATCCAGGTGAGGAGACTTAGCTTGCTCCACACCCACAAAGGACTTAAAATCAGAGCTTTTCCATTGTGACCCATATGTTGTGGAGTAGCTTCCCCACACAAAGATTTGGCAAACCTTGGCAAGTTTCAGGAAGGCCTTGAAGACAAAACTCTTCTGCAGAGCACTCAAAGCCTTTTTTTTTTTAAATGAGTGATTGGCTGGCATTGTAACTTTTATCCCTGTTTTACTTTTTTTTGTATGTGTTGATTTTATATGGCCACAGTGAGTCAGTTGAGGTCCCAGTATATCTTTTAAGTGAGCTGGCCTCAGGCCATAATAAACATATGATTGATTTAGGCCCAGTATATAAATTAACTCAGTCGATCAATATGGTCTTGAGAATATAAAAGTAACTTCAGAAGGTATTATATCTGAAACATCCAATTCTCTTGGGCAGCCATCCCAGTCTGATGCCCTCCAAATGTGATTGATGTCAACTCTGATAATTCCTGGTTAACATTAAGATATTTCTATTATTTGTGTGTGTGTAATCAAAATTAAGGCTTACTCTGGTTTTCATTTGTTTTTCTGCCTAAACAGAGCAGAAAATCACATACTTGTGTCTTATCAGCTTACTGTTAAGATTTGCGGAAAAAATTCTGGGTGTTCTGACAGTGGCCAAACACTCAATTATGTATGTATGTCTGGGTGCATGCAATTTGTGGGTTTCTTGCCCATCTTAAACTAAAAAGCCCCAGCCACCTTATTTTTATCATAACTCTTCTGTTGTGACCTTTTCTAACATTTTTTTCTAAAGTGGAATTAACTAGACCCTGATTAATGTTTTAAAATGTAACTATGGTATACATTAGCACTTCACACTTTATTCTCAGTAGTGAACTTTTTCACTGCTGCAGTTTATGGTTTGGGAGTTTAGCCCATGACCAATATGTGTGTATGTGAGCTATATTTTCTTTTTTGTTTATACTTTCCCAAGTGCCAGTTGAATTTTATCTGCCATTTTGTTACATAATTATCCCAGTTCTTTTTGAATCATTTTTCACTCATAATAACTAAGTTGATGTAAATGTGGTTGTGTTTCTGAGTATGTTAACATACTGCTTCCAGATCACTGATTAATGTGTTCCAGGACAGCTTTGACTAGTCCTGAAGACTGTTTTGTTAGAGAATAATTAGTGAAAGACTATAGATGTTGAAATCTGATTTAAGAGGAAACTAGAGTATTTATATTTGTAAACAGTTATGTTTCTACAACATAAGTGAAATTTCGGTAACTTAAATATTTTTCATTAGGATTTTGTGTTTTATGCACCCCGTCTGAGAATTAATAAGCGGATATTGGCACTGTGCATGGGAAACCATGAGCTATACATGAGAAGGAGAAAACCAGATACGATTGAAGTTCAACAAATGAAGGCCCAAGCTAGGGAAGAAAAACACCAAAAACAATTGGAGAGGTAGGATATTTGCAATTATTTATGGAGGTTGAAATTCTTTTAGCATATAGAACTAATTTCATGTCCTATCTTCAGGGAAATTCCTTGAGGAAAAATATGACCACATTAGGCTATATTTTTGAACGGGAAGATAGAATTCTCTGAAAACAATGGGAGACAACACTTATTAAACTGTGCTTATTAATTTAGTGTCTTAGATCTCTTATGCATGGTTTGTGCCATTTAAAGGAACATTATCTGATTGGGTACAGTGGTGAGCGATTCTTGGTCCTCCAATCAGCAACATTTACAGTGCTACAGTTTTCTCCAATGTATAGAGGAAGAAGGATGTTCATGTTTCCTGTTTTTCTTTGGCCCTGGTTAGTGGCCCTAAAAATTGTGCTTCTCCAGCATTGTGGCACAATTCCAAGAAAGTACAGTGAGAGCAGCCTGCTTGTCTTAATTGGACTCTACTGGAAGCCTGATACTTTTGGGAAAAACAAACTGCTTGTACTGACCTGTTTACCATATGTTCCCTTAGGTGACATCAGATCATTATGTACTAGGTAGGCTGAATCTTAATATATATTGATCATATACTAAGGGGAGTTCCAGAAAGTGCCACTTTCATATTACCGAGTCTTAGCCACCATAAATTGTCAGAGATTGAGCAATTGCAATGAAAAACTTCAGTTTCCTGTGGGAGATCAGTTTACTTTTTGTTCTGTTACAGTGTCTAATATTCTAGTCCATATTGACAATGTGAATAGTTTCTTGTGCAGCATGCTAGAATCATGTGTTGGTGGCACAGATGCATGGTAAATTCTTATTCAGTGGGATGAAGTAGAAACATTATCTGCTTACTGCATTATGCTGATTGTCAGCTAAAGCATTTGGCTGTTACTTTGTTTTGTTTCTGTTCATAGCTGGCTGAAATGTTTGGGAGTTGGACATGGTTTTTTAAAAAGAGCATTGGCCTGCCTGGTATCATCCAGGTGTTAGGGGAGTATAGCTCTCAACATTCCTAGCCAGTATGGTTGAAGGCCATGCTTGCTTACTATGCCGGGATATATCAGCCAAATACTATACACCTGAAATGCAACTATATGAGTAGTTGTAAAACCTAGCTTTTTGCAGTAGGATTTTTCACCAGTAGATCGCTTAGCATATTGTTGGGATAAATTTTGTGTGTTTGAATAAATGGATTTATTCATGGGAATGAATACTGTTTGCACATTTGCTTTATCTTTACCTGTACATTTTTATTTAGGGCCCAACTAGAGAATGAGAAAAAGAAAAGGGAAATAGCCGAAAAAGAGAAGGAAAGAATAGAGCGTGAAAAAGAAGAATTGATGGAACGACTAAGACTGATTGAAGAACAGACAATGAAGGCCCAGAAAGGTGAAGACCATTCAACTTTTCTTTTACTTGACTTATTAATGACAGTACATTACGTTATGACTTGAAAAACTGTTATAAGTCTTCCAAAAGCATTCGCTATACAATTGAACAGAAGATTAGCCAGTATTTTAAAAATATTTCTATTAGTTTCTTACAATGTACCATTTTTACCTGTTTTAATGGCGTACATTAAGAAAGCAGAAAGCAACAATTCCCTAAACTGCTGCGTGAGAACGGATAGTGTGCTGCAAGAAACAAACAGCATAATTAGTGGCGCTTGGGAACTCAGGAGTACCCACCCACAGAAGACAAATGCAAACCATACATTCTAACTTACTGGCAAATTCTGGGTTTGTTTCAACTAGTTGGGAAATCAGCCTGAAGCACATATTTTGCATAAATCAAGCTGAAATTCTTGGAATAATCACTAAGAGCTAAATATCTAATAAAATATAGATGGGAAAAATTCCATGTTCCTAAAAACTTGCTAAGGAATTTTGCAATATTTTTTCAGTTGCAAATTAGAGCTGAGAACTTTAAAATTAGATGAAGCTACCCAAGAACTTAAAATACTTTTGTAATTAATTGAAGGAATATCAAGTCAGATCGTTTGTCCATTTAGCCCAAGATTGTCCACTTTTGCTTGGCTCTCCAGGATCTTGGGCAAATGACTTTCCCATTATTTAATATATACTGTTGTTTACTGAAGATGCCAGATGCTGTGCCTGACTTCTGCCTATGTGCAGAGCATATGCATTACCATAGATATTGTTCCCAATCATTATGGGGCAAGTCCTGCTCCGTTTTGGCTGCTATGCATTTGGCAAACTGTTTTTCACTTCCTGTAATATTGGGAGTTTTTGCCTTCCCAATAGGATATTGACAATTCAGCTACTTAGTAGACTTGGGTGCAAACTTTTTGCAGTCTAGGCAGGGAGATAACCCTATCCTCTTAAACTTTTGAAATTCTATATAAAAACGTGCCTATTCATTTCAGAAAAAGCAAGTTCATTGGGTAAAGTGGAGAAAACACTGGAACAGGCTGCTTGAGTGTAAAATTGACTGGAGTTATAATGGAAACAAATTCTACCTGATTAGTTTATGCCATTTTAGACAACTTTTTTTTTTTTTTTACTAAAACTACAGAGCAGCAGTAGTTTTTGTAGGCATTATCTACTTTTCCATTGTTAATCTGGACTGATAAAACTTGCTTTTGACTTATTTAATATTTTTGATAAACATTTATACAGAACTGGAAGAGCAAACAAGAAGAGCTCTAGAGCTGGATCAGGAACGAAAAAAAGCAAAAGAGGAAGCGGAGCGCTTGGAAAAAGAACGAAGAGCTGCTGAAGAGGCGAAAGCTGCTCTGGCCAAACAGGCAGCAGATCAGATGAAGAATCAGGAACAACTAGTAAGACTTCAGATACAAAGCTGATTGTATTAGAATGTATTGTTGTCATAGGAGTGTTAAAATGAAGTTAATGATGGCCCTGTGATGTCATTTAAGCACAAAAACTGACGACAGGCACACAGTTTGAGGACTTGGAGCCGTACGTGGCCCTTGAAAGCCTTGGGGTAGCCAGCAGAAGTCTCTAAAAGTGATTTTAAGATTGTAACCTATAACATGGCAGAATGGGAAAGAAATAATCAGAGTAATAATTTTAATTATGTTGACAATGTATTTGCAATAGACATGAAATGTGATTAAATTTAGTTTTTGTCCTGGTCACACCTATTATTTCTTGAATGAGGTCTCCAGCATGCCTATCAAGGGCTTTAGTGCAGCTCTTGGCTTGGAAAAAGTTGATTTATGTGAACATAGTTACTGCTTCTTATATTGAGACTTCACGGGGGGAGGGATACATTCCATAATTTATCTAATTAATTGACTGACTAATTGTATGGGGACAATAAATTGTTAATTTATGTTACACCAGTGTATCAGTAGAATGCTTTTTCCAAGGCAGCTTTCTGGCTCATTTTTTTTTTTTTAAGTCAAACATTCTAATAGCCTTTTTAATTTTTTACAGTATCTCTGTTTATTCGAAATATCTGCATACTGGTTCCCATTAAAAATTGGCTAATATTAAGAGAATATGGAGAGTTTATATTGGGATTGTTTTGCTTTGTTCGAAGCATAATTGGGATTGTGTTTCCAATGAGAAAAGGTCTCATTCTCTTTCTAGAAAATGTGTATGTAAGGACTGCCTGGCACATACTTTGTTATTCAGTGTAAGGCAAATTTCTTTTTAAATAACTTGGACCTTTTACTTCAACATATATATCCATATGTATTTGTATCTTAGCAAATACAATTATTTGGATTATTTCTTTGAACTTGTTAGTGTGTGTTGATATACTAAATGTTTGGGGATGTGCTTAGTTTTCACTGGATTTTGCTGGATTTTTTTGTCTTATTTTGAATATAGGTTTGTCACTTAGAATAAAGTTGAATAAATAATTGAAGTTTACACGTTGAATAAATTACAATGCCAAAATTATGAATGTTTTTGTGTTTTAGACCATTTTATGAAGTTGTTCAAAAGCTGAAAACCTTTTCTTCTTGCTTTTTAGGCAGCAGAACTTGCTGAATTTACTGCAAAAATTGCACTTTTGGAGGAAGCCAAGAAAAAGAAAGAAGAAGAAGCTTCAGAATGGCAACATAAGGTAAACTATTGCTAGATTTTTTTTGGTGATAAAAGATTCTATACTGTATGTTGGAGCCCAAAATTTTTTAACACTAGTTGTCAAATTCTGTCTGCTGAAAAATGTATTTTTAAATCTTTTGGAACCTTGTTTTGTACTAATTCTACTCCACCCTCACCAGTATGATAGAAGAACAACAGTCACATTTATATTTGCCCTTTCTCTCTTCCTCAGTTAGAAAACAAGTGTGGCTTGATATTATCTATCTGTCTCTGTCTCTGTCTGTCTATTTATCATCTCCAAATAATTGTTAATTAGGCTTCTGTGAAGTGCCAGTCTTAAATGAGTATCTTGATTTTCATCTATAGGCCACAAAAGCTATTTAGAATCTTCTAAAAATGCTTTTGTTATTCATTATGACTGCAGTGACTGTAAATATGTACCTTAAACTGGTGCAACCCAATTTTCTCCAGCCTAATTAAAAAGTTTTGCATTGTTTCTAGTGTATGGCATTAAAATTAATTTTATTGCAATTTTTAGGCTTTTGCAGCCCAAGAAGATCTGGAAAAGACTAAAGAAGAATTGAAAACTGTAATGTCAGCTCCACCCCCGCCTCCACCCCCACCAGTAATTCCTCCCACAGATAATGAACATGATGAACAAGATGAGAATAATGCTGAAGCGAGTGCTGAACTGGCTTCTGAAGGCATTATGAACCACAGAAGTGAGGAAGAACGTATCACAGAAACCCAGAAGAATGAACGAGTTAAGAAACAGCTTCAGGTAATCAAAGCTGATAGCAACCTGTCGTATAAGCTGAAAATCAAGGGCTGTTTTAGAATTAACCTGTTATCAAGAACCTTTTCTTTACACTGGTACCTCCTGGATATTTCTCCATTGTAATAAAAAAACTAATGGGATATGAGGTGCTCTTGGTCAATGTGGTGCTCTTAGATGTGTTTATTTCAACTCCCATAATCAGCAGCCAAGAGGGAACATCTAAATGGCACCAGGCTGTGGAAGTCTCCTGATTCTTCTATTCCCCCAAACCCTGAAAATTATATTGTAGTTTTATTGATGCTCTTGAAATGACCTATTGTGCTTAGGTTCCTTTTTAGTTTAAGACCCTTTCAACTATAGATGTAAAAAGCACTATCTGCTTTTGATAGACATTAAAACCAATAAGTGAGATTCCTGACAATATTGTGCTAAGAATAAGCGTTATTCTGAATTGTATAATTCTGTATGATGCATTGAGAAGTGGATCATTTGAATGGGCAAATAAATTATTTTAATGCAGTCCAGCAAGTAAAGTAAGAACACATAAAATGCCTCTGCCTTCCAGCATGTGTATATTTTAATGGCTTAAACAGTGGATTTGGCAAGTTGCTGGCATGTAAATAACTGATCTGACTTGTATTTTGTTGTTGTTCAGTCATTAAGTCATGTCCGACTCTTCGTGGCCCCATGAACCATATCGTGCCAGGCCTTCCTGTCCTTCACTGCCTCCCTGAGTTTACTCTGTTTCATGTCATTGCTTCAGTGATGCTATCTAACCATCTCATCCTCTGCCATCCCCTTCTCCTTTTGCCTTCAATCTTTCCGAGGATCAGGGTCTTTTCCAAAGAGTCCTCTCTTTGCATTAGGTGACCAAAGTATCTGAGCTTGAGCTTCATTATCAATCTTCCAATGAGCAGTCAGGGTTGATTTCCTTTAAGATAGACTGGTTTGACCTCCTAGCAGTCCAGGGGACTCTTAAGAGTCTTCTCCAGCACCACAGTTCAAAGGCATCAGTTCTTCAGCACTCAGCCTTCTTTATGGTCCAGCTCTCTCAGCCATACTGGAAAACCCATAGCTTTGATTATGCAGATCTTTGTCGGCAAGGTGATGTCTCTGCTTTTTAATATGCTGTCTAGGTTTGCCATAGCTTTCCTCCCAAGGAGCAAGCGTCTTTTAATTTCATGGCTGCAGTCTCCATCTGTGGTGATCTTGGAGCCCAAATAAATGAAGTCTGTTACTGCTTCCATTTCTACCCCTTCTATTAGCCAGGATATGACTTATATACCTCTCTTTAACACATAATTTCTCCTTCCCCCAAGTATGTGAAGGAGTAATGGTATATATAACGTTTGGACAATTCTTTGAAAATAATAACAGGTTTAAAACAATTCTGGAACAAATAGGGATATTATTAAAGCACATATAAAGCACATAAAGTGCCAACTACTTTCAAACAGCCTTTTTGTTAGACTAAATGTATAAATAAGACATACTTTTAAAATTCAGGTAACAAAATGTGTTGTCATTTGTCTCTAAGGCAACATATCTATCTTTTAGCTTTCTGTACAAGGGCACTCCCTTGTTTTATTTACAAACTTTGTTTAGTTAGAAGACTAAAATAAGTTAGTCCTGTATGACAGACTGTTGAATTTGATGGCTAGAAACATTATGGCAATATCTAACCCCTTAATACTTGTATTCAATAGGCTCTAAGTTCTGAATTGGCCCAAGCCAGAGATGAAAGTAAGAAAACGCAGAATGACGTCCTTCATGCTGAGAATGTTAAAGCAGGCCGTGATAAGTACAAGACTCTTCGACAGATCCGGCAAGGCAATACAAAGCAGCGGATTGATGAGTTTGAAGCAATGTGAGAGCCATTTCTTTGCATGTATGTTCTTCATTAAAGTTGAACCACCAGCAGAGAAATACAGGCCTTTCCACAGGTGAAAGGATCACACCTCACCTTGCCAAAGCACTTATACCAGTTTGTGGTTAAAACATATTTCATAAAAATTGTTCAACAATAAGGCAGTCTATCAGCTGTGGCTCTCTGGAGGTGATTGATGAGGTTTCCATGATTTTATATTGCATATTTTATTTTCATGCTTCAGGACAACTCTGAAGGAACAGCAGTCTCATGGTAGCAAAGCTGTTAATTCAAATACTGATAATTTACTTTACCTTACAGCTGACTCCAGTTTTGGCATTTGTGCACTTTGGCTCGTTTGTTTTCATTTAGCAAATTGGTGAGGATTTTGATATTGCTAAATTTGTAACACCTTTTTAAGGGCTTCTCTTTGTAGGTTAGAATTCTTTGGTGTTTCATGTCCTGTCATCATTGATGGTTTTCTTTGCCTGCCTGTTCACAAAGGTCTAGATGGCAGGTGGCTGTTTCAAGCACTTTTTTCATTCATATATATGTTATATATGTATATATGAACATTACCTGTAGACTTTTGCTTGTTAAATCTGTTATACCAAAGTTTTTAGTTTTTCAAATAAAAACAGGGAAAAATTCTTTAGTTTGTCCTTCCCTTGCATTCATTGGATGTTATTACAAATTGTAGTGTGGGAAACCTGGACCTTTCTGACAAAGGAGCATATGAAAACATCAGTCCCAAGGAGGGGACAGAATCCTACCTCACTGTAATAAACATGATGACTGGTCCTTGAAACACCACAGTGAAATGCTAACAGTGTTAAGCTGTGTTCTGCATAGCTAAACACTACATGAATCTAGGAGCCTTTATTCTTTAATATTTTGTTATATTACAGATAGATTTATAGTATTCAAGGAGTGTTCAGCTGCCTTTTTGTCAAGTTAAATTTTGAATCATGTATTTTTTAATTTTAACCTGTCACTGGTATACTATCCAATAAGAGGTGTGAAATGTTTGGTTATGTTTTCTGAATACCTTTGTACTAAATTAACATTGTTGCAAAAATCATTTAATGAAGTCAGTGCATAAAACAATGCTCTCTTGTGCTCAGTTCTAGGGCCCATTTGCACATTCTTCCTGTTCCTTCCATGTTAATTCTGAGACATATCTATGTTTTGTGTTTTCAGAGAATGTAGTCACAGGAATTGTGGCAGAATGAGGGCAAATGAGGTATGAGCAAATCTTTAGACTGAAGTTCAACATGCACTCAAAGAATATTGAATGTATGTTTGGAATCAATATGAATCACTCTTACCTATGGAATGGCTAATTAAAATTGGCACCTTGGGTTTGAATACCATATTTATGGAAGTGACACTGAAATTACATACCATGTTTAGTGAACTTTAACAGTTGGGAGAAAGAAGTCCTGCTTTCTCTGAGGATGGTTCAGCTATGTTATGTTTGGTATTATGCACTCAACTTTATACTTATCTATGAAAATTGCCATTTTATTAACCATTCATGCACAAATTCCTTAGAAACTCTGCTGAAGATTAGGTCCCCCCCCCCCCCCCCCCCGAATCTAAGAGAGGGCATTGTGAAACATACATACACCCATTAGTTTCTGGAAGAATGATAGCTGAGCAATTTTGCATAGACTGGTGTGCAAATGTTGTGCATGTGCTCAAAACTCTGGTTGCCCTGGGTACTTCTGCTTCCAACTGCAGGATTGGGCAAATGCCTTGCATCTTTTCATGCAGTGAATTCCAAGACATGAATTTCTAAAGTGTTCAAAAATTTTGCCATAACAGGAGGATTGTTGTGTATGGTTCTTCCCTGAAATAGGTACACATGAATTGCCATGTTAATCTATTAGCATGGAAGAAGGGGAAAGAGAAGTACCAGTGAAATTTGCTGTTCATAATCTACAGTGTATAGTTTAGTATTTAAATGGGTCTAATCAATTTATAAAACTGTGAATATTTTTCTAGGAATTGACATCTGTAATAAGGTTTTCACCATAACTAAATTGGTGGTATTGGGTTGTCACCTGCTGTTGGGGAATCACTAATTGATGCTGAGGCATTCAGAAAATACTTGGTGAAGATATTTTCGTATGCTTCCCCTCTTCCTCTCTTTAGCATCATGTTTTGTGTTATAAAATTAAGCTATAGTTAATACCATCTATTATTTTGAATAACATTCATTGGCTAACAATAAAGAGAATAGAGTTGATTTTTGCGAAGTTCACTGTGGTTATTTAATCTATCATTCCTGACAAAAATTGTAATTTTCTTAGGTCTAAGGAAAAATTTCAGGAAAACATGTGATCCATGTACTTTGATAGTAATACAGTAAAATATGAGAAACTAAGGAGGGAGAAGGACATTGAATTGCAATGAAAGTAATCATTTTGGAATGAACAAAAAGCTGAGCTAAATGTTTAAAATGTATTTTATTTCTGAGTTTCATAAACTAACCTGAGAAAGTATATGTAGATAAGTTTAAATTTGGTGCATGTTGGTATCTGATCCATATTTGCTACATAGGGTTGCATGAATAGGGTAAAATTTCAGTGCCTGAACTAATACAGGTTTAAGAAGAAATTCATTTCAATCTCAGTATTATACATAAAAAGGAACTCCATTTTTAATTTCAAAGCTAATTTAGTTTTGTGAAACTCACAGTATCATAAAGTTTCTTTTATATCGAAACTGATTTGTGCTTAGCAGTATAACCTGCTTGAAAATAATTTGTATTACAAAGTTCCTACTGTCATAAAATTTTAGATATTCCATGCAGATGAATTGACCTTATACTCCAGTTTTGTAAGTTGATGAGTGTTGACTTAGGACAAATCATGCTATGAAGGTTTTTGGATGATCTTAAGCAGATGGGCTGAAATTAGATAGTTTACAGGATGACTATGAGGCTAAAATGGCTTCTGAGCTTTCTGAAGGAATGCTGACATTTTTGTTAAGACCTCTTACCAGGATTTCACATATACATAGGTTGTGCCCACACAATAGACTTGTCTTGGTTAGGCAGTCATAATATATTATTTATTGGATTTAAATTTGCTGTAAAGACTCTTGGCAATTCACAACCATTAAAAAGAACAGTGCAATAAAATGTCCATGGTATGATTTAAATCATTAACTAAAAACAAGAAGAAAACGAAGTCTATCCATGTCTACCCAAAATTGTTGGAACCAGGAAGATTCCAAAATCATGGACATTATACCTCTCAGAGGTACTGCTGCTCTGTCAAGGCACAGCACCAGAGCTGTCAGAGCATCTCAGTGAACAAGAGTAACTGTCTTGCTTGGGTTCAACTTCAGCTTGTTTCATTCCACCTAGATCTTAACAGCCACCAAATTCTGCGTTACTGCATATCTAGAACTGTTGAATGTTAGCCTTACTTTAAATTTGGTGTGTTTGGGGGGGGGGAGTTTGGTTTAGTACATTGTGCAAACCCAGCCTATTTAGTACTGTATATGGTTCAATGTAAAAGTGAACCCAGAATGTTGCTTAATTCAGTTAGTCACTAAGAGTTGGTATACAATTGTGGTGGGATATAAATGTGAAATATAAAAAAATAATAAATTTAACCATGTTTTGTGAACAGTCATACAGAAGTTATCAGATCAGATTCCAGACAGCTCTCTATAATATCCTTTATGACTTGATCTGTTGATTATGTTATTTTGATAACAAATATATGTGACACTGCTGGAAGAAGTTGTATGGAATTCAATGGTACCAGTGTGCTGATGGCATAAAACTCCATTTTACCTTTCCAGCAAAATCTAAGGAAGCTATTTCAAATCAGTACCTCATGATGACATAAAATTTGATAAAGATGAAACTGAACTTCAGTTCAACCTGTTGAAATGCAGATCAGAAAAAAAAGGGACTACAATTCCCTTGAAGACTCAGACTTGAAACTTGGTTATATTCTTGGATTCTATCCAATTCTAGATATGGCCAGGATGCATCAGTACCACTGAAGCTAGTGTCCCAAACTTCACCTATTCCTGGAGATACCAGACAAGGCAATTATATATGTGTATTATTTATACTATACTTCTCATATTTGTGCCCCAAAACCCTTTTGATTTCATTGTGACTTCCAGTTGGTTCTAATTTAGGAATGACCATGCCTCCACTCTCATTTTTAGCATCAAATTATAGTGAATTCATTTCAAATGTCTTGTGAAATATATCTTTTCTTATTCTGTAACTACCATATTTGTGTGGGGGGGGGGAGGAACCAATGGTCTAATAATCTACAATTATTCCCTAACAATTAGTGAAGGCTGATGGGACCCTGAGGCCAACAACTTGTGTCTTTATTCTAAACTACTGGAGCTTCCAGATATTTTGAGTGACTCTAATAACGGGCCATATTTGATGGGCCTGTAGAGTTCTAGTCTAAAATATCTGGAGGGTACAATATGGTCAATCCCCATATTTAATTGCCATCACAGAACTAAATGACCATGCTAGGCTCTTTACTAGTTTATTAAATCTGCTTGGTTTCTTCTTCTTCTGTGTCTTTATGCAGGTTACAAAAGTACAATCTCTTGCAGCCCTTAGGATAGAAACTTAATAAGGAGCAACAGAAGATTCTGAGGTCTGCCAAGGCCTGCCTCTGTGCTTCTGTTATTTGGAAGTTTGCTATCTTTTAAACAAAACAAAAGGTGTTTTTTGCAACTTTTTTGCTAGAACACTCTCCACTCAGTTCTCCAACTGAATTTTTCCAACCATTTGGAGGGCGTGTTTTAGAAATGATTGATGTGACATTTCCTCAAGACAAAGGAAGCTGAAGTGTTTGCTTTTCATTTCACCTACAAGATAAACCAATGTAGATAAGTTCTGGAAAAAAATTGGGATGGTTCAGATATTCTTTGCATGAAGCCTGGCAAAACTGGGCATGTAAGATACTTGATATTTCAAGTATTTGCTTGTCCATTTTTAAATAATGTATATTAAGTGGTGATGATACATCAGGATAAGATTAAATGATATTTTTTAGAGAAAAGTTGTCTTCACAAATTGTTTTAAGTTGTAGATGGGTATATATTTGTTCCATCCTCCCCCACACTCATTCTTACCATCTACTGCATGTTCCTTGCAATCTTTCTCTCAAAAGTTTGATGCTTTGAAGAAAAAGGGAGAGCAAAGCATTGATGTTCACTTAAGGGAGACCTACTGGGAAATACATTACCAAAATGGTGAATAGAATGGTACAGGTTTATACTGATCTACAAACTCTTAACTGTTAAAATGTTCAAAGATTTCTGAACAATCTTTTCAATCATGCAGTAAAAAGAGAGGTAAAATACCCCCCCCCCGAGTAGGAATAAATTATCAGCTCACTTAGTGGAGTGATGTAGACTAGTGTTCCTCCAAGGACTTTATGGTTTGAATGGCATTGTTGAAAATACAGTACCAGTTCTGGAATTGGGGTCAATACTTTCTGTAACTAACCTAGATTTAAAGGTAAGCAATGAGGTGACCATTTTTGCTAACAGTTCAGAATTATCTTGATAAACGGGGGGGGGGGGGGGGGAACGGGACTCTCCAAACTGAGAAGTGAGAGCATGGACATGGCAGATGTAGTCCAGTATAAGTAAATGTAAAGTAGTGCATACCAGAAAGTGGTAATGTGGAACTTACTGATGGAATCTATGCTTATGTGGCAAAGACAGAAAGCTCTCAAAAGTGACTAGGGTCACACATCGTATTAAGTCATATTCTGCTTAAGCATGGCTTACTGAAGAGTTATAATTGGCAGTCTGCACCCAACAAGCCATAGTTTATAATTTGCTCACTGGATTCACTATTAATGAAATGCTTACACTGCCTGACTCCCAACAACTCTGGTCAGTTCATAAAAAAAATAGAGAATAGAATAATAGAGACTTGTCTAAGTAAAAGAAAAACATGGCTCGCTACTATTTGCCAACCAGATCATAGTGTGGTTGTGTACTGTGAAAATGGCAAAGCTTGTATCTGGGTTAGGAACGGAACTGAAAGAAAAAACAGTACTAGTATCAAAGTGTCTTTGCAGATATCTGTGATGCAATTATATGTAGAATATGATGTGCAGTTCTTTTATCTTCAGCAATGGAAGCAGGTTTCTCTCAACAGTAATTGCTGGAGAACATGAACAGGAAGGTGCTGTTGTGCTTGTGTTGGTCCTGCTTATAAAGACATCTGGTATCAATCATTAGGAACAGAATTCTAGAGCAGATGTCCTTTGGCTTAATACAACTCAGCTTCTCTCAGGTTCTTACATTTAAAGACAAAAGAATATAAGCATCATATAACCTGGATTGTCAAAATTCATACTGCAAATATAACCTTTGTGCCTGTTGTTTCACATTTCCACAAGGGACAGCAGTTCCTAATACTAGACTGTCAATATATATCCTTACAAGTGAAATATATGTACACTGCTTCACATAGAGTCAAATTACCCCAGCCCTTCCCTCTGCTGGAAACAGTAAACCCTTGGTTGTTTTAATCAAGGGTCAGGATTCCAGAGTAGTTGTGGACTAAGCCTGGAATAGAGTGGGATTTACTATCACGTCATAATCTCTGATTAAAGTATGGAATTTCCCAAAAATGGGAAGACCAAGAAACCTGAAGCAGAGGAATAGAGATTTTGCTATTTCAATAAAAATAAGCCAGCAGCTTTTGTTAGGTTATTTCTCTTTATTGTGCAAGTGTAATGTTATTTTTCTGTACAATTTAGGAACTTGTGTAACCAGTCTTTTAGCCATCCATCAGGCTGTGTATGAAGACACCAAGTTTTCTCTAGAGTTGTCCTGTATTATTAATTTAGGGCAAAATATTGAGCCATTTGTAGCAAATGAGCATCGTTTTGTGGTCTGCCTGACTACACTGCATTTTCTTTTGTAAATTTCTTTTAAATAACCACTTTACTATGATATGGACAGCTCAGGAATGTATTCTATTCATCTTTGAATGTCTGCATTTTAATATCTAAAATATAAAACCTCTTATTAAATTTGTATTTTTTGCTTTTTAAATAAAGTTTGATTTTTTTTATTTCTGGTAAGATTGGTCTAAATCCCAAGGAGGGGAGGAAGGGTTGAATCATCAAATCATATACCTCTATATTACACAGCCAGGGGCTTTACTATTGAAATTACTTCATTGCACTTTTACGTTTTAATCAACAGAAAGACAGCACTGAGTGTGAGAACTCTATTTCTCTCACACACTAGAGTAATGGGATGAACACCTGATTAAGCACCCTTGAAAGATAGGTGGTTGCAATGGGTACTACCAAGGCATGACCCCAAAGCAAAAAATAAGCCAGGGTACAAAGTCCCAAAAGGCTACCGGGAGATCAGGTTTGAGACCTTTGGCCTTCCATATAGGTTCAGCTATCCACTACAGTTGGTTTCAAGCCACAACCAGATAGGTTATAGCATGTAATGGTATACTGTTACTCTGCACCTCTATACTGAACATATCATTAAAAGATTTAAATCTTAGGGAAAATTGTTCAATAAAAACTGCAGTTACAAATGTAACAAATAAGACACTAACATTCACAAATTCTAATATTTGTTCTTAGCTGAAGTTTCACTGATTCTTTCACTTTCTAAATTTATAAATTCACTAACATTATTTGACCGGAATAGCCTGAAAATATCTTATGCCTCTTGAAGCACCCAGATAAACAAGTGTCTGTGTTCCACATGTGGTTAGTAAATGCATGTTGATATGACCTCAAAAGTGATTTGTCTGTGATTTGTCACTTTACTGTCACCCATTACTCTCTTTCACATATCAGCATTTTGTAACCCAATAACTTGACATATTCCTTCCCTATTGTCATAATAAGGATCAACATATCAATCATCCATTTATCTCACTGCATTTTACAGCAGGAGGAGGAGGAAGAAGAACTTTTATCCCAAAGCAGAATTCATGCATCCTTTTAGCTTTTTTTTTTCATAAGGCCAAATCTAGTGAATAATCCCATTACAGAAAAAGTACAAAGTAATCAATGGAAAGGAGATAAAAATTTTACCAGATGCTTTATACATTCCTTTGATCATCTTTCCTACAAAGAGTTCCAAAAGTGCTTATAAAAGTTATTTTGAAAGGTTTCGCTTGCACCTGGAAAAGTCTGGTGAGTGCTGAATCATTAAAAGGTCCTAACAGTCAATGATGCAATTGCATGGTTTTAGATACACTACTATTATTAATAATGTATACCATTAGGCATTCACTAAAAATTTGCTGCAGTCCCATCGTCAATAACTTTGATGCAAATGTATACCATAGGATCCACAGTCCATACGAATCCTTGCTTACATGGCATACTCCATTTATTTAACGAGTGTCTGTGTGGTGAAGGTGAAGGCAGTTATATGAATCTTTTTTGGGTACATGAAACTATCCTCTTCATTGAAAGTAATGGTTTGGTCTCTCTGTACTGGAATTAGAAATAATGTGTTTGGGCATCTCTGGATCTCTAGCTTTCTACAGGGGGTCCTTGCCCTTCACCAACAGTGGAAGCAGCAGCAGCAGCTTCCCTTAACGTGCTTTCTCTTGGGGTATGGCATTTTGCCCAGTGAGAAAAAGGACATGTAACCAGGCAATGGTATCAATGGCAAAGAAGTAAGTTTCACATAATCTGGAAATTGGGCAGTAGGATAACATGCAACAATGGGACTCCTAATTAAGACAATACAATCAAGGGCAAAACTGAAACACACACATAGAATAAATCTTAACTAGCTTAATGGGCGTATTTATTATTTTTTTAAAAAAGCAAGATCCAAGATCCAATTAATACTGTTTACTGTTTTCTATTTAATATTAGCACCATTTAAGCAGTACTCATTTAAACTCCAGACAATTTCTGCACATATAGAGTTCATCAGAGTTTCAATTATGCTGAAATATATACTGAAATAAGGTGTAGATATCCACAAATTACAGAATTGTACACCATTTTACCATCACTGTAATTTCAAGTCAATTTAAAGCTCTTTTAAAGCAAGGTTTGTTTAGAATGGTTAAATACAATACCACCTATAGTTTGACTGAATAATGCATATCAGTCTGCCTCCAATTCAATCTTATATGAATGTATTTAAAAAAGATCCTTAACAACATCTTTACTCTTTACAATAAATTTATGGTCAGAAAACAGAATTGTTCAAGTCCCTTTATAAAAATACTTCAACCCTATTTTAAGTTCCATTTTACTAGTTTATGCTTCAAGATTTAAATTTCCCAGGCACAAATATCAAAACTATTTTTCTGTATTATTTTATCAAGACAGATCAACAGATATGAATTAACTGTACATATAACATTTCAATATTATTAGAGAATATTCACAATACTACCAAATATTTTTAAAACTTATTGGAGACTTATCTTCTCCAATAAAATGTGGTGTTTAGATGTAGGTGTTACAAGTTATTTGGGATGTGAATGATAAGAAAAAGGTCGGCAGAGCACAGAAGCAAAATGGTTTGAGTATCTCCTTAGAGGATAGCTGAGGAGCAAGTAGAAAGTGGATTTGTTGTGAGAAGCAAATTAACCTGGAAGGCAAATGTGGGAAAATATTAAAAGAATAAAGCCTGAAAACACACACACACACTATACATAGAGGGAGAGAAAGGAAGAAGAGGACAGAGCGAGATTAGAATAAAAAGGCATAGATCACAATACTTAATAATGTTCCATTTTAATGTATACTTAACATATAATGGACACAACATCCAAAGCTATGGAATATTTAACAGTTTTATTGCTGATTTACTGACTACCATGATGGAGAGTATTCATGGATGCTGCAGAAACTACTATTTCTAAAATAAAAAGCAGATACACTAAAATCTACACCTGTAGATATTAACTTCAGTCCCATAGATTTAAATGGATCTATTTGATTAAGCCCAAACTCAACAGCTTGAGGAAAAAGAACAGAGAGAGTTTAGTTTTCTAGAGATATCTTTAAAAGATTATGAAATAGCTATGCATTTGCCTAGCCAAATTGTTGTAAAGCCTCATTGAGAATAGAAGCAACCACGATAAGCATCTTGGTTTTGTTATTGCTAAGGTTTTTCACAATAATTCCCTGTTTTTCCCCTCCCCTTTTCTTCAGAGCCCCAACAATCTGGTCCATTTTGGGCAAGATCATGCCATTCTTTCAACTAAGTATGTAGCTAAGGACTCTGGGGAGGGGGGAGATACTGGTGATGAAGGAATGGACCATTTACAAATTGCTGCTGTTGTATTTTAGAATTGGAAGAGGAAGCCAAACACCTCTGTATTGAAATTAAATATTCCTGCAAGCAGGGCAATAGAAATAATAGGACAGCCTTCTCTATACTACAAAGTTATCAATATTATGTTTTATTTTCCATAGTATTATCAGATTTAAAATGACACTGTAAAGCATGGCAGCTGCAAAAAGAAGTGGCTGTAATTATATATTTTTCTCATAAAAACTCATTTTAGATATGACTGGGAATTTAACAATAAAAAGATAGCTATAACAATACAGTGATAGTTTCCAAAAAATAATAATAGCTGAGTCTCATATCTAAGAAAACATATTAAAAGATTTTTAAAAAGATTAGAGGTTTCAAATATGTTAATGCGACACACACACAAAGCCTCTGAAAATTTCAGTTTATCATCTTAAAAAAGAATTTGTACAAATGTAGGTACTTACACAAGATACAACATTATGAACTCCTATGATATCCATACATTACAAATACTGAAATGGTTCCAGTTATTGATATCCATCAGCTAACTGCCAAATAATAAAAGAGCGCTATATTTTCATTTTGTCTTGGCCAACTTCTGTAACTGTTCATATGCTGCGTGAACAATCAGAGCTGAAATTTTACCTGCTAAAATTACATTTGAACTTTACAATTATAATTGCCTGGATCCAAAATTGATATGCATGGATGCAGCAAAAATGCATGTTTTTTTAAGTTGCCCTTTGAAAAGACTCTTTTTGAGATCATGTAAATACTTGTGTTAACGGAAGTGCACACAGTGGGTGGGCGTGTTTTTGAATTTCATCGAATCTTTGATATAAAATAGATCAGATTTACTGTAACTATTTTTTTTCTTCCAGCACAGCACAGCATTTCTGAAAACCTACTAAAATATACTTTAGAAGAACCAGTTTCAGGAGGTAAACAATAATAGCAGGCTCTGAATGTCTGGTATATCATGACAAAAGGAGTTGAACTAAAGGATTAAAGTTATTAATAGCAGGTCACTTGGGTGAATGTTATTACAGTTAGTTTTACATCCCATCTTTCTTCCAGGAACTCAATGAGGTGAACAATTCACTTCTGCTTCCAATTTTTTCCTTGCAAGAGCAACCCTGTTCAGCAGATTGGACTTAAGAGTGAGTGACTGGTCTAAAGTTATCCAGCGGCCTTGCATGGCTAAGAGTGGATTTCAACATGAGTTTCCTTGCTTCTACACCCTGGCCATAATCGCACTGGGAACATAAGGTATGCAGATAATAGGTAACCAATTCTGTGATCTTCCTAATGTTGGAATTTAAAAGAATATTCTTCACTTGAATAGCTTATTAAAGACCCCTGCAGCACAAAAAGGATCACCAATGAACTTAATCAAATTCAACTGTTTGTAAGATGGCAGAATTATAGATAGTCCAAATCAAGCATTCCCACTGAAGAAATGATAGAATGAGAGCAGCAAATTAATTAATTCAAAACCTGGAGCTTTCTGTAAAATACAATATACAGTAGAGGCAGTTATGTTATTGCAGTGGAATACAATGTAGCCGTGTGTGTGTGTGTATGTGTGTGTGTGTGTGTAACCTGCTTTTAATTGTAACTAAAGAAGGCCATATCAGCTCTGAAGGTAAGTATTAAAGCAGAGCTGCCATGAGCTTTAAATTCAGTAATTCAGCACATTTCTCTTCAGTATGTGTTTAAATCCTGCATTACATGTGTCCAACAATTGCACATTTAACACTGTAGTACACATTGTATGATCATGCCATTTTTCCAAGTAAGTATGCTGCAGTCAATCCTAAGTATGATTCCATATACATCAACTGAAAATAAATATGAAATGCTTCTATTCCAGAAGTCATATTTCTGCTTTTCACCCTCACTAGTAGCAAGACTCCAGGTATATTTTAAAGATGCATGAATATTTCTTACCAAGACTTCGAAGTTACAGTATAAGCCATAAACAGCCTATGAATAATAAGTCTACTGCAACAAGCCAGTTCTATTTCAAAGAAAAGAGGACCTGCATATCCATGCAAAATGTACAATCTCTCCAATAAAATATATTCTGCAAAGGCAAGGAACAAGGAAATTTAGGACAAAAGAAAGAAATATTAAAGAAAGAGGTTCTCCCTCAGGATACATGGACAAAATGTAAGATGCCATCTTCAGGGAGGCAGATGAACCTAACAGAAGTGATATCCTGTCTGATTAGACAATACTGAACACTGTGTAGAAGAACAATTCCTGAATTAAAGTTGCTGAACATGGTTCAGATTACTGGATACCTCTAAAAGCATAATGCTTTGCAGGAGCATTTACTGTGTATCAACATCCTACTTCTTACAACACACAGTGTTGCATAAGTAGTGAAAAATGTATTCAAAAGGTGCTTGGACATTCTTTTTAGGCAGCATTTTACCATTATTTTTAGATATCATACTACTCAATTTTAAGAGAAATGGTCAAGGGGGTACTCAAACAGAAAAAAAAAAAGTTTGGGTTTGAAATCTTATCATTTAAAAAAAAAATAAGAGGTAAAATGTTGCCCAAAGTCTAAAATCATTTTCACACAATTAAATGTTCTTTTTAAAAGTTAGATCTATAAATTAAAATAGTTCTAATAGTTAAAGATACAATTTGTATCAACAGCGTAGGTACTTTCTGGTTCTACAGCATCTTCAAGTTGCAGTTATCCACCCAGTTATCAGCAATAATTATGTAAACTTGGGAATCATCACAGTGTGAAGCTCTGAAGGGAATTCTAGTATATGTAGTATACATAATCATGATGTCTACAGCATTAGGCACTGTGAGAGCTACTGTTAATCTATTTATGTAAAGTTACATTTTACAAGAGCTCAAAGAGCCCAAAACTTAAAACCAGAAATCTCCCATACTAATACTAGAAGAGGTGACACTGTCTACTTCTAAAACTATGTTGTTCATGGCAAGAACTGGGCCTATATAATGCAGTAGGCCAGACAAACTAATTCTGAGGACATATACAGTATTTCACAAAAGGTATGTGCTGTTTTCATCTATAATTACCATTACTATAGTGCAGTTAAGATGTTGCATATCCTGAACACAATGTAAAACCTTCTCAATAAATAGCATGAAAAATACACAATATCTTATATACAAAAATTGCATTGAGAACACAATTTGTTTCATTTAAAAACAGTTACTTTATGAAATACCTGTGTATTAAGTAAAGGAACAAGAGATACACTTTTCAATGCCATTTCTGATTAATGGAAATGTACATTGGCTGCATAAGACTGCTGCCTAAACGGATATATTTGTAGTCAAATTTGTGACAGTCAGGAACTGGATAAGCTCAGTATCTTCAGAACCTGCACATAAAAGTTTTTTCATCTGCATAATAAATTAATAAAAGCAGGTTTCTCTCCTAATGATTGCTTCTGCTTACACCAAAATTAACAGTAATCAACAAATAATTTAAATTAAATCCACAACCAAACAAATTAAAAAGTGCCATACTATAAAGTACTAATATATTGTTACCCATTTCAGTGTAAAAACTGGTAACTTATACATTAATTAAAAATAATTTCAGTGCTGTAAAAGACTGTTGTTTTCTATAAATAAAATGATTATGTACAAAGAAAATCACACAATAAAATTAAATAACTTAATTATGAAAAAATAGATCCTAATAAGCTTGGCTTGAAAAAAAAATTGGCCGGGCACATAAACCCTCTTCAGTTTTCTGCTGTTTTGAAAAAAAAAATGTTTTGCACTTGAAGGATAAAACACCCAATAATTTAATAAATATGTAACAAATATTAAAAAGTGCTGCATATAAAACCCACATGCACTAGAGATTCTTACTGAGAGATCATAGTTATAATATATCAAGCCAGAGAGACCTTCCAGCCATGAAATATTTCTTTTTCTTAAAAAACTGAGTATTTAAAATAAATCCTGTTACTTCCAGTGTGTGGGGTTATACATACAGGTTCCATGGCACAGTATTTCACATATATGGATTACTATATAACCTCCTTGCTGAGAAGGAGATCACAGATGCTATTGTAGCAAACCTCCCTCAGCAATACAGCTGAAACTGAACTAATAGACACCATAAAGATGCATCGTCAATATCATGTCATCAATAACCTAGCTGAGACTTCTCCACTAAAATGGCTGCAGCAAGCTGCTGAGCATCTGCCATGTGAGGATTCCTTTTCATAACAATCCTCACCAGGTCAGGGGGGAAAATGTTGCACAGGTTGATGTAGACTTTCTCTCGACTGTCTTGGTACCTTGGAAGATCTTGAGGCATCCCACAGTAAGGTATCTGCCAAGGCTGATCTGGTTGCTCAGGTAAGCTTTGGAAGGCAAAGGGCTCGTAACATGGCTGAGTGGGATTGCTGGGTAAGGAATAAGTTTGACGATAGCCATAGGCTTCCATCCCGTAGCCTGGCCTATCCCAACTGCTGAGTCCATCTTGAGTGGAGTATGTTTTTCTTTTTCTCAATGGAGAATTATCATACAAACGTGAGTCTGATACACTGTCTAGTCTTGTGGATGCAAGAGCTCTTCCCAGAGGCATGCTTTTTGAATGCTGTGAACTCTGAGAAGCCGGGTAGTCAATAGGACAACTGGAACGGCTTCCCATGTTTGGATGCTGAAAGTGCACAGCCATGTATGGAAGTGGAGGCTTCGGATGATGCTTTGGTTCTTCATGACTGTAACTTTGCACTCTGGTTAGCGTATCATGGTAACTCTGTAAGAAGGACTGTGAGTTCAGATGGCTATGGGGATGCATATGTTGACACTTTAAATTCTCTTCCAGTTGAGGGTCAGGAGAACTCACATAAGATCGATCATTGTAGCCCATGTAGGAATCGCTACTGCCACAACTCATACTCCCTTCACTACTACAATCAGAAGCTACAGAACTAATTCTGTAATCCGTGTCCAAAGAGAAACGTCTTTCGGGACTTCGTGGACCAGAGATACTTAGGTTTGAATATGCGCCGAGCATAGAGTAATAACCTACATCCACAGGAGAATCACATTTGGGATACTGCTCATAAGGCATTGGCGTTCCATGATTTTTGGTTGTCATTATCACTGGAGAATACGGTCCCTGTGGTCTTTGATCCTGAGGTGGGAAATGAACTCCAGATGGAAGGCCATTGGTTAAAGGTGCAGTACTTTGGGGTTTTGCAGCAGCAGAAGTTGGTATACTAACTAAAGAAGGTACAGACCTGGTTCCCAATTTGTTTTTGGTGGGAAGCTTTTCTTCCAAGTCTTGATAGACTTGAGTCCTTATACTAGGATCTGATTGCCTCTTTGGAGTAGTTCGCTTGAGATCTGTAGTGCTATCTGTCTTAGTACTACAAGGAACACTGTTGCTTTTCACCAGCCCTCCTTCACTAGCAGCTTTGGCAGCTGTGTTCCTAGACATGGCACGAAGTTCATCAGCTACTGACCTCTGAGGTTGATTTCCTCTTTCTGGGTGATAATATTTGCATTTGTGTCCATAAGTGCATTTCTTCCCTGTATGAATTTATTATTGAAGATTTAAGCACGCAAAGAAAAAAAAAGAATAATTTAATTCTTCAGCAATGTTAAAAAAAAGTACTGTGCACACTGAATTACACATGAAGGAGGACCGTTAACTATTATGCAGTGAAATTAGGTATTTACTAATAATTGGACAGCAGGTCTGCATGACACTCTAGCCCATCCTGTAATTAGCCCTACCATACTGTCTGAATATAGACCAAAGATTATACAATGGCTAGGAAGGAATACTGTAACCACATTGAAACCAGGATTTGTTTATCTAAACAATTGTCTACTATATTATCCAAACCTTAATGGGGGGGGGGGGGAGGCATTGACAGAGATGGGAAGCCTCATTTGCAGGATCTCTGCTGCTCTGGATCTTTTTTCCCCACTCATTATTTATGAGGGATGAAATGAGAATACAAAGGGATTCCTCATTAAACTTCTTATATAACAAAAATTTCAACACAGATATATCACTTCACATGGGGAGACAAATCACTTCACATGGGGAGACAAATAAACAATCAAGCTTCATTTTTAAAAACACATTTAACGTTTAATTAAATAATATTACCATATGGACAGGGTTGCTTCTTATGTTCTGGTACAACAGGTTTCTTCCTCAGAAAATTCTCCAGACTTGGCCCATGACGGCCAAGAGGGTCATCTGGAGGCATGAATCTAAATAATAATAAAATGATGAAAGGAACAAAGCATGTGCTGTACCACATTTCAGATCTATTTCAAACCTCCTCCTAAAAAAAGCCTAGTAAGTTAGATTTAGGTTTTATAGCTAAGATAATTTAAATGCAACTGCACTGAGATGCTAAGAAAGAAAATAATGAAAATAATGTATCTGCATATCACTGCAGATAGCAGCCTGATTTATACACCAATCTAGTGATTTATACACCATCTAGTCAGTATTCAATTTGCATAGCAGATAAATGAGTGTCCTCTCCTCCTTACTTCCATCAATTTAAGATAATGTCCAGAGCAGCTGTTCTACGAGGAAGTACTTACATATAGAAACACAATTTGCATGTTTTCCTGCATGCTTGTACATACACAAGCTTTTGTACATAGATATTGTACACAATGTGTATTGTAGATAGTGCAACATTGTTCCAAAAACAAAACATTTTGGAGAACTCTGGAATCTTCTGTTTCTCTTCAGGGCCACAATGATCCTGCTATTTCATTGGTAGTCTGGTAGTTTTCTGGAAGTGGTTTTGGGTGAGCTGAAGGTAGTATACCCCCGTCACTCCAAGAAGCACAAAACAGATTAATTTCTGGAAAACTGTAGACCATTCCCCAAACTCCTGAACTGGTGTGATCAGGAGATTAAGGGAAGATTCCGAAATTCTCCAGAATGGTAGGTTTTGAACACAAGTGTTGTAGTAACATCCATGGCATGACTACAGAAAGCACCTGACTTTCCACAAAGTCAGGTCAAATGCTAACAAAGCAGCCCATCCTCCTCCATATGAGCCAAGAATGATTCCAACTCTTTCTCAATTTCTGAGTATGAACAGAGAAGAATAGAGGTTAGTGTCCCAATATCTCACATTAGAAAAGCAAATCCTAAAATCAAAATACAACGAAATTGGTGCAAGGGTTTTCAAGTTGCATCATCTTTTGAACTTATTCTTTATCAGATCATTTTCACAGCATTCCTTAAGTACTCATTAATCCTTCGTAAGCAGATTCTGACTCTGCCCCAATATGTCCGATTTGTCCAATAACACTGCCTAATGTACTAACACATACACAAATATACAAACTTTTGATTAGGTCATAATGGGATAGAGGAAATTCCATTTACGAGAGATAAGAGTACAGATGCAGCAATATTATTAATTATAATTATTTTACATAGCAAAAAATAGTTAGTGTTTTTTGAAGGAAGAGATCTGAGGAAAAATGAGTATAACTGAAAAAATGACTGCCTTTAAACAAAATCAAAACCAACATTAAAATATAATATATATGTTGTGAAAGAAAGGCAGATGGTAAGGAAAAGAAAACAGAAACAAACAAAAAAAAGAGATGAAATAAGAATGGGAGTTAGCATAATGAAAAATAAATCAACTGGTCACAATGAATGCACAATAGGCAGTGTCACTGCTACTCAAGACCAGAGACTGGGTGACAATGAATGTGACTGAAAGAGGAAGTTCATATTCATCTCTCTCTATTCCCATACAAAAATTGCAGAGATGACTTAAAGAATACTTAATTATCACTGATTTTGAGACTATTTCCAATTCCTTCCTCACCATATCACCAAGGTGTTTATGTGAGTAAGAACAGTTACGTTCTGTGGTAGGTACAGCAGTGCCCTGCCCTTTCTAATCCTATGGAGCTACTGACCTAAATATCAAAGGGAGAACTTCACAGACAATTTTGAATCAGACAGAGCAATTCAGAGACAACCGTCTATTTAATGATACGTATTTAATCCTCAAATCCAGCTTTCTAATTTATAGCGATCTAGACGCAATTTACCCGCATGAATGAATGTTAGAAATACATATTTTATTGAAAAACTAAGTAGTCAGCAGTTTAAAAATGTCTGCCTAGTCTCCCAACAGAACAGAAACAACAGGATTTGTAGACTGGAGTATTTATCCTCCAAGGCACTGACCTTATGCTTTATTTTAGTTATTTCTGGAGATTTCTGAGGAAGTTGTTTCAACTCAAGTGCCATGAGACATTGATTTCCACTGCAGTAGCATAGAATCAAACTGTCTCAGATCACGCAAAGAAAAATTATAACTAGAACTACATGGAGTTACTTAGGACATGGATTTCATTTTAAAATTACTCTGTCCTGAGATAGAAAGAGTTGGCTGTCAGAGAAGTACAGAAGAGCAATGACCCTATGCAAGACTGGAGTACTTGACAAAATCTTTATGTCCCAAATCTTCTTGACAGTCATTTTCTAAACATAAATAATTAAAGATTATAACGTACTTGTCATTGACGAATGAATACATCAGGAGCCGTTCATCAATAAATTTCTTCCATTCTGGCTTTTCATTAGCTAGATCCCTGTAGTTATCATTAGACACAATTATACCATCTGACTCAAAAGCCAACTTTACTATGAACCTGTCGTCATAGCATACCACTCTTCTCCCTTGAACTCGACGTGACGGGGTGAACACCAGTATTTTCTCTTTTTCTAATTTACGCAAGATTTCTTGATCTAAAATATTGAAATTGAAAAAGGAAACATAATACAGAACACTGAAATTAAGACTTAATTCAGGCTACCTAGCTCTACCCTATGAAAGCCTTTAATACATGCACACACACAGTCAGATGACTTGGCTTAATTAAAGCAATTATTATTCTAATGGAAGCAGATAGTTACAATTAAACAACACATCAAAAATAAATATAAGCTCTCTTTATTCATGAACTCGACAATTGTGCTTAGGACCAGGTGTCACTGTATTTAATTCCAACAGTCTGTAATAAAACCTGTACTTTATTTCTAGATTTACTAGTACAATGAATAAATTAAAAAAAATGAAGTGTTATCTTTCCCATATATTAAGAGTATGCTGGGTTATTAAACACACAGTTATAATACTGAATTATAGTTCCAGTATCTGTAAAAATCAGAATTTGAGCAGCTTCTCCTAAAGATACATCCAACCAGGGTATACTAAAGGGCAACTTCCAGAATCTACTGAGCTATTTGACTATCAATTGATATTACAGACATAGCCTTTCCCAGACATTTGAAGCAACTCAGTTTGAGATGACCCAAGCTGAATTACATTCATAGTTACTAATTCAGGATTTAGAAAAAAGGCCTTTTTAAATAATGAAATAGTTGCTGATAGGTTTGGGAATCTGTAGAAACATATTCTACAGATATTCTACATATGAATAAAGAGAGCTTATATTTATTTTTCATGTGTTGTTTAATTGTAACTATCTGCTTCCATTAGAATAATAATTGCTTTAATTAAGCCAAATTTCATTTTTGTCCAAAATTGCAACAGCTTTTGTAACATTTAATTATATTTCACATTTTAATTCAGGATACAAATCTTTCCCAAGGAGGTTACAAGTAATGTCTGAATATATTAATGACCTCACAGCAAATTAAGTCATCAAGCCACAAATTTTAATCCAGTAAGCTAGTTAATAATTTTTCCTGCTCAGAATATTAGTAGATGTGTGACAAGCTACAGTAACTCTGTATCTAAATTTTTCATTTAATACAAGATTAACTTTTAAGTGACCTTTTTATTTGTAAACCTCTAGCAAAAATAGATGGGCAATACATCTATCATGTAGGAACAAACCTTAAATCAAGTGGCTCTAAGAAATATATGTTATTAATACATGAATACAATGTATCAAGCATTAAAAGATTTTTAATGCAGACATTCATAATAATTAATCAACATGATCAATTAAAACACAGGAATCCTATAAGCAAATAATGAAATATGTCATACAGGTAGACCTTGCTTAATGACTGCCCTGTTTATCTGTAATGCAAATTCTTCTCATTTTATGCTTGAGTTGTGATTCACACACAATGTAAGAGGCAGACCTTGCATTGACATCACAATGCACATTTCATCATTTTGACAAAAATCTCAGTTTCTGTGGATGCCCCTAAATGGAACACAGTTTGATCCAGAATTATATGAGTAGTAAAGAGCTCGAAAAACAGAACATTCCTGTTCCCTGCTTCTGAATGAAGCCCAACTGCAGTTCCCTTCTCCCAATTAAACCCCCCACTAAACAACAGGTCTTTTTGAATCGGGGGAAACGCTTTAGAGAGGGACTATTTCGTATACATCTGTGAATACTTGTCACTCATTGAGATGGGTGGCTGTAGAAATCAAATAAATAAACATACAAAATGCTGTATTAAATAGGCCTTCAGACTGTTCCACGATAGGTCTGATAATGTTAAGCTAACAAACATTTGTCCAAGTGACACTACCTCATGTTCTTTTCCCAAAGGAATACCAACTTGTATACATATATTAAAAGATAGTACTTTTACAGAAAGGAGTAAGAAATAGTAAGCCAAAGGAATTAAAGACATGAGGTAAGAAAAAGAGAAGGAAACCTAGGTTCTACCACATCCGTATACCAATCATGCATTGTTTTTTTATTTTTTAAATTTCTCATCTCTCTCTCTTTTTGAGGAATTCATCAACTCCACGCAATGACAACCTTTTCAATCTTCCCCTTCCTCTCAATCAATGTACCTTCCTTCATATATTTCTTCTGTGATTCAATTCTTATTCATTCTTTCTGTATGACTAAACCACTTTCTTATCTGTCACTCACTTTTGTATTCAATCCACATTCAACATCCATTTATCCTTGATGCTATCTCTTGTTTTATTATACATACTTCTTAAGTGCCCCATTCCCACTGCATTCAATTTATTTTTATGTCTCTCCTGACATACCCAATTCTCACTTCCATATAACAAATCAGGCAGTAGTATGTTCTTATACACAGT
Organism: Liasis olivaceus; assembly: GCA_030867105.1. Taxonomy (NCBI): domain Eukaryota; kingdom Metazoa; phylum Chordata; class Lepidosauria; order Squamata; family Pythonidae; genus Liasis; species Liasis olivaceus. Next base: position 94,515,832 of record CM061352.1, read on the forward strand.
CATCTTTACTTCTTTGAAAAACATTTCTTCTTCACAACAGAATGCATACTGTCCACTACATGTTGTTTAAAGAGGCACCAGGAACTTGCAAATTCTGATTTAAACTAATCTGACAACAAACTAGAGTACAAATTGTAATATAGGTATCTGTTGGGTTTTGCATTTTTTCATATATTGCAATGCAATTCTGTATCAACATGTATCAACTTTATGTATTTTGAGAATATATTAGAATAAATACATATTTCAGGTGGGTCCAAAAGTGCTTAGATTTATGCATGAAGATGAAATAGATATATTAATAAACAAATATTAACACAGTAAGTACCAAAAATAGATTGATTCATCTCTAATGTAATTTAGAAGTTCCTGAACACAGAAAAAAGGGCAACATGATGTACTGATATTATTCGTTTCTGAGAATATACCCTTATCTGCAATATTTTTTCACTGATCATTTTTGCATTAAATATGTAAGCATAAGTCAGTGCTTTAGTTCAAGACAGAATATCCTGTAAGAAAAAGTATTTTTCATACTTGGCCAACCATTTTGTTTAAACAATTTAATCAGAAGCCAATTTATTCTCTTTTTAAAGTAAAGAATTAAACCAGAGCTGAAATCTAGTATTCTGGTTATATCCATGGCTAGCCAGATAACCCCACTCTTCAGCAGAAAGTGTTAAACCTCAACACATAAACACCATAGAAGTCGCCATTATTTGAAGTGAGCAATTCAAAATGTTTTAATTAAAGCAGTCCTTAAAATATGTACTCACTTAGAATATGCAAGATCAAAACTGTCACAGATTTTGCAAATGAAGCTGCTGAAAGCTGATCAAAATATACCTGTAATGAGGGCATCTGGTCGAGACTGTTCTTTTCTCCACGCCGGAACAAACACTGTAACATCTTTGTGTCCTCTTTCCAAAAACCAGTCCACGGCCAGTTTTATCCCACGACAAGAGAATACTTCTTTGTTTCCATGGCTGAAACAGACATCCTAAAATTAGTAATCTATATTATTGTAACTACCACTTTTTCATATATGTACGAATGGAGTCTACCTGCATTCTCTCCTCATAAGTACAAAGCACTCCAAAATAATTAACAAAAGCTAAGTGTGGCATTTAAAGACTCTCATAAAATAATAAATTGTCTGTATACAAGAAACTTAAATTAGAAACTGGATTTTCAATTCAAAATGCCTAAAGAAATAGAAAATATTATTTATTTGTACGTAAATGTGCATGTTGCATTTCTTTGACATATATTACTCCAAACCAGTTAATGTTTAAGTAGTCTGACTTAATTTTACACATTTCAATCTTTCAGAACTACATGATTAAAATATTTATTTTCAGTGTAATTTATATCACCTACTGATGGACATACCAAAATTAAGCTACTTAACAGAGAGTAAAATACGGCAGGCAAATAGCTCAAGACCACCTGATTTTGGAAATGTTCAGATCCCAAGAGAAGAGAAACCAATACTCCAAAATAAAAAAATAAAAAAGAAACATCTTTGCATCCTCAAAGCTATAGGAAAATGTTTTTCCTAAAGCTTTGAGGATGCAAAGATGTTTCTTTTTTTTAAATTTTTCAAAACCTATATTGTTCCAATAACTGGAACAATATAGGTTTAGAAAAATTAAAAAGAAACATAACACTTTTGTGGTTGCCACAGTTCAGACAAAGCAGGGCAAGATACATTCATAGCCTTTCTAACTGAAATCCGAGTGATACCATCATCTGACTTCTAACTGTTGCGTAAAGGACAGAGCTATGAGAATTTCAATTTGTCTAGATAGCTGAGATATACCACAAGAAGAGAAAGAAGGTAACGTGGTGCTGAGGAAGCACACTATTCTACTTGCTGCTTGGATTCTTTTCTAAAGAGCCTATTTTTCATTTGTTTCAACTCTTTTTAATATGTGTTTTTCTCATCCTTAATTGTATGAGATAATTCTTAACTTTATAGTTGGATATTTTATCAACCCTCTTGCATTACAACATGGGAAAAAGAAAGAAGCAACACAGAGTAAGCTCCAAGTACATTCAGTACTCAAGTACTCTAAGTACATTCAGTAAACAACCCAGCAAAGCAGCAAAAAATGGACAATTTCCTGAAGAAAATAAAGATGAAAGATGTAAGTAAATCTAATAATAGAGTGAGTCCATCCCACTTATTGAATATATCTGATGTGTTGAAGTGAGATTTTCAAAAATAGATAGAGAGTTAACAATTATTAGAGCCTTCCCCCGCTCTCCATGAAGAATTAGACTTTCAAGGTCCTTTTTCATCATTCACCTCTGTGGTGGCGGCTGCCATTCGTTCAGCAACTGCACTACTTATAGAAGATGGTCAGAAGGGGAATCTCAACAATGAAAATATGACTGACTTTATCTCCAGGTAATGTTTATTGACTGCACATTGTAATATCAATTTTTAATACCTATCAACAATAAAAGGAAAGGTGGACAGAGTCATTTATAGCGTTCACTAAGACTTATCAAGACAATTTAGCAGAGCTGGATGAAATACAAGACTCTGAAAATAAGAGTGAGCAAACTGCTATAAACCGAGATAAAGTTCCTGGCCTTAATATCCAGGTAAGTGAAAATGGTGCTCAAACTCAGGAAGCGCTCTTTGTTAGCTGCAGGGGGAACAGGGAGAATGGAGCGAGAATAATCATATACTCCAAAATAACTTGATCACCCTACTGATCATTCGTAAAAGATGTAACAGGGGCCAAAGGGAATCAAAAAAAGCTGTTTGTATGTCACTGAGTCAATTCCTTCATTGCCATCATTAAATGATTGATTTAATTTACACAGAGTGGATGCCAAGCAATTCCAGATGTAAATGAAGCCTGCTGACATTTAAGCATCCCATTATCTCCAGTACAGGTAGTACTCATTTAATGCACTAATTGGGACTGGCAACTCCATCACTAAGCAAAGCAGTAATTAAGCAAAACATCACGTGACCGCGACTTGCGATCTCCTGCCGGCTTCCCCATTGACTTTACTTGTTGGAAGTCAGTTGGGAAGGTTGCAAATGGTGATCATGTGACAACAGGATGCTCTGACCGTCATAAATGCATGACAGTTGCCAAGTGCCTGAATCATGATCATGTGACCACAGGGATGCTGTGACAGTTATAAGTGCGAGGACCAGTTATAAATCACTTTTTTCAGCACCACTGTAACTTCAAACAGTCGCTAAATGAATAGTTGTTAAGCGAGGACTAGCTGTATGCTTTTCAAAATGAAGCAATTTCTAGGGTCTTTTTAAATCTTTCCAAAACGGGTATTTCATGAAGAGAAAATTATTTCAGTTCTGGTTGCACCACACCACCAAACTGTCACCTCTATAAATTCAAAAAGGAAAGCTGTAAAAAGTCCTGGCAACAATGTCCAAGCAGTGTCCTTGAGAATGAGCTCTGTGAACAATCAGCTGCAGATAACAACTGGTGGTAAGATTACGAAACAGCTTCTGGAAGCAGATTTAATTGACACCTTTGGAGCTCTGCCAGGAGCTCAAGGGATGAGATATTAAAGAGATTAGACAAATTGAGATGAACATTGCAAGTCATACAACCTGCAGCTGCACCACTGATCAAGTTAGTTTTGCCCACCTCTATAGCTAGATGCAAAGAATGTAATATGTCAAGTCTCCTTCTTACATATTTGAATTTAATACAGATCATACAACGAAATGGGAAAGAAAAAAGGAATAGTTCAGTTAGGTTCAAGTTTTGAAGAGGACCAGCCTTCAGTAACTGGAATTGATTATAGTGCACATACTTCTAATGTCCATACTCGATATGTATTAAAATCTAAAATTCAGGATATGAATTATACGCATCCTAATTTAGAACTATCCTCCAACTTCTCAAATATTTTGACCATGGTTCAAGAGCAACTTAAGGGCTGAAATATTCAATAAGGCTGATGTGCTCTCATCTCTGTACTTAGTGATTGCACTGCAGGCTGCTTTAACTGTTATAGCTCTTTTAAGATTTTTCTGCGCTCAGAATTTCAGATACATCTTAGTTTAGGAACTAATGAAGGAACTCAGGAAGAGTGTCAAATAATGAATCCCCTTCCCTCATAATATGACTGATTTTTGGAATCCTCATAAACTCTCTCAAATTATATCACAGAATGTTGCTAAGTGGACTGCCAAGTTAAATGACTGTGCCTTTCCAAATTAGTGGATATATTATTCTTTTACAGGAGACATGGATTAATGAAGACCTACTTTTTAATAGGGATGCAAATCATTGTCCCTATATGCTCTCCCAGGAAATGGAGGAAGCAGATTGTGTGTGTGCGTGTGTGTGTCTGTTTATTTCTTTAGCATTACAGGTGAAATATTAGAATTTCCCCCTTTGGAAATATGCAATGTCAGTATTAATAAATTTTAATAACTTTGTTATTAATTCATGTATATATACTCCCCTTATGCACTCATTCTTTGATTAATGAAGCAGGGTACAAGTTAAAACATTATTCCCATTTCCATGGGTTGTACCCAAATGCTCATATGATAGCAGCAGGGGACTGTACTGCAAGAATTGGACTTAATGAGCTTTATATGAAGTTTCATAGCTTTTCCCTGATTTTACAGCAGTGCATTCCCTACTATTGCATCAATCAAAAGACCACACTACAAACCTACAAAGATTGTGTACAATGCAACCTTTGGACAGTTTAGATCTTGTGGTTCTGAATAGCACACTGGATACAGAATATCCACCAGTGTATACGCACTGGGCTGGTACATAGCCCTCTTTGATAGAATACACTGCATTATCAAGGGCCCTAGTCTCACATCTGCTAAAATTTACAATTGGTATATGCCCTGATAGTGATAACTTTCCAGCTGTTCTCCATTTAAGAACACTGGGAAATACAGCATACTTGGGTGTTGGCACTATTCCTAAAATGGATTATGAAATAGGCCCAACGTGGGTTAAATGGCTATTTCACAGTAGGATCATTTGGTGAAAGGCATGTTGAGCTCTAAAGAGGCTACACAGGTTCATTCTGCTGTTATGAAGGAGGTCTGGATGGATCTATTCTAGCAAATTATAATAAATTAGTGATACTGGTAATTGGTGAACAACAGTCTTCTATTTTACTGGTTTGGTCCCCCTTATCTCCTCTGATAAATTCAGAGTCAGCAAATGGAAACAACTGAATCATTGCTGACTACTCTCCGGAAGCCATGCCAACCTTAGGTTATGACCAAGCCAGACCCACGATAAGACAGAGAATAAAAGATATAGAAGGCCAGGAAGCTCACCCTGTGTGCCAACAGAGGTTTATCTGGGTGGTCAACCCACTAATCTTAGTCCAGCCGGATACCTGAGGTAGGCTGAAATATTCAAACATAGGCAGTATACATCAGCATGATTTAACATTTTGCCTACAACTGTCTTGGTAGGTAGGTATAAGAAAATTCTGTACAATGAACAGCTTTGTCCATGTGGAGCTGGCCATGTTGCAACCACTACTCTTTTTCTTCTAAACCAGTGTTTCTTAACCCTTTTTTCCTCTGAAGAACCTTCCCACTTTTAAGAATTATGAAGGACCCCAAAAGAACTTTTTGTTTGTATGGATTTAAATTAAATTAAAATAAGTGCATCTGTTGCCGGTACAACTTCTTGTGATTGTTTAATGGGATTTTAATATTGAATTATTTTTCAACGTAGACTGACAAATAATTTTGATTTCGCAGACTTCTGAGAGGGTCTCGGGGGACCCCCAGGGCTTCTAGGACCACACTTTAAGAAACACTGTTCTATGCCGCTCCTTTTATCAGGATATTCATCCACAATTAATTATTAATTTGACACCGTTACTAGCAAATTATCCAGGCCATCCAGATTTATTTTACCTATTGTCTGACAGAATTGATACAGTCTCTCTGAACATTGCTAAAAATTGTTATATTGCCTGCAGATATTTAAAGGGAATAATTGCATGATTATTTGTGAGAGCATAGTACCCTAGCCTTTTATGTCTATCGATTGTTTCATTATTCTGTATTTTAGCTTATTAGTTGGTTACTAACTGTTGCAAATTGTTAGCATTTCTGTTACATCTTAACATAAACATTTTTTTTTGTGCGTGTCTGTGACTTTGAGTCAGTCTTGGCTCCTGGCAACTGCCTGGACAAGTCCCTGCACTTTTGTCTGCAACATTTTCACAAGTGATTTGTCACTGCTTCCTTCCTGGAGCTGAGTGTGTGTGACTGGGCCAAAGTCCCTCAGCTGTCTTCATTCCTAAGATGCAACTAGAACTCACAATCACCTGGTTTCTAGCCTGATGCCTTAACCACTACGCCAAACTGGCTCTCTATTTTGCTATTTGCTGCTCATTGATTTAAAAAGTTCCTCTCCCTACCTCAAGAAATCATCCAGAAAGCCCCTAAAAACGAAGTACAAATGTTTTTAGAGGCTTATTAAAAAACTGAAGATGATATAGGCTCCCTCACAGAACACCATACAGTATCCAGATTCTCAATCTTTTTTTTTAAACTTCATGGTACAATCTTTGTAACTGCTCTTCAAAACCTAGCTCATTGCTAGTTTTTTTTCCTAATAAAAGAATGCATCTTCATTTTCACAGGTAAAACAGAACCTTCATTCAAATAATAATCCCTCAGATAAGAATGGGATTATTCGAGGTGTCACACAGTAGAAACGGAGAAGTACCATACTTCTGGTCTATATACAAACTATATAGGTTTGTCAGTCTAACAGAATTAATTCAAGTGGAATCTTGATTTCTAAAGAAACATCTAGATTAAATAGAAGCAAAGTTCTATTTCTCAATTACAGAAGATCTAATCTATGTTTGTATTAATAGACTTTTTCCCATTTATGCCACTATCTGAAAGCAGTCTTTCTCTTCAGCAATAGGTCTCTATCTACTATAAAACAGTGTTTTATGCTAGCTTTCAGATAGTAGCACAAATTCGTGGGATGTACTGGAAATCAGCTAATGAAGGCGTATGAGTTCTTTCTTCTCACATTACTGTTTATTCTTTCTTTGTAGTGATTACAAATCGTCTGTGTTTTAAAATGGCATGCGGATACACTCATAAAACCAACACCACCCTTTTAAGTGGGAACTGTATTTACTTTGAAACCACTACCAGTACTATTTTTAAAAATGGTCTACATTAACCACAAAGAGATAACACTTGTTTCTCTTTTGGGAAATGCTTAGATGATGGGTGGATACTGTAGACTACTTGCATTTCTCAATTGATTTCTATGGGTTTCTGGGATTTAAAAACAGTGTTTGAACTGTAATTGATTTAAAGTCAATTGAAGTATCCTTCATATTGTTCTTTCATGTCTTTTGTCTTTTCCCAAGATGGAACAAACAGAAATAGCACAATGGACAGTGAAAAAAGGAAATTATCCTTCTTCCACCTCAATGATTAGAAGCTCCATCTGATAATCAGACAATTTTCAGTGTTTGCTGCTCCTCTTGAGTGACCAGGACAGTGCAGGAATACTGTTAGGGCATCATCCATCCCACAACACATTATTCTCTCTTTCTGAAGTAGCTTGAGTGATTTGTGGTTTGCCACTGCATGATTACCGTAGATTTCTTGTCCTAGGGGATTGTAAGTCCTCAATGAGGTTGCCTAGTCAAGAGCAATTCAGGATTTCATGTCCCCCATGAAGACCATGGAGCTGTCTCAACTGGAGCCCTTGGAACACCCCCCCCCTCAATCCAATAGCTGGGCACATCTGGTATGGACTTCATATGTTGTGCAGCTGGAACCTGTAAATGTAGTAGTTTTATGTAACTCCATCATTCTGGATGGATCAGTTTTGACTGGTGGCTCCTATAAACTTCTGCAGAGGTTACAATGGTCAGAGACAAGTGCCTGGTGATTCAGATGGTGTTCTGAATACACTTAAGGAATCTCCCTTATCAGGATTGCCTCCCAAGAGTCCTTTGGTGAGGAGTTGGTGCCTCTTCCAAACTAGGACTCATGGGAATGGGGAATCTCAGACACCAGTCTGGAAAGAGCAGGAGGCAAACTCTTCTCCTAGAATGGAAATAGCTTTAGATGAGGAACTGCTAGAATCTATGCCTGTCCCTCTCCCTGATCCTATAGTGGAGACAGACTGCAAGAGCAGAGATGCAGTAAGCAGCTGAGACTAAGAGCTGGTAGGAGCAAGGCTATTCCTGTGCAATTAAGTAGGATCTTAACTGACCTCTTACCTGGTGGATTTAAGCAAGTTTACTGCCAGCTCTCATTGCTTCTTGCAACTGAAGACCTTTTATAGCATATTGTGAGTTCTTCTATGACTCCAGAGACATGTGTCTCAAAGCACTGGACAGTCTATGACTCCTTTTTATCTAACTCTTTCACTTACTATGTTGCCCTAAAAAACTTGACCTGCTACAGACAAACAAATATGAAATATTGATGTTTCTTGCAAGCCTCCTTCTTTCTCCAGACTATCTACCTATTGTTTGCTTAGCCCCTCTCAACTTCTCATCAGCTATTTTCCTAGCAAAGGGATTTATAACTATTGTAGTATAATGCTGCCTTGTCTGTTTACAACACTGTTGAATCCAGGGCTGTGGAACATGGAGGGGACCCAGGCAGTCAACACTATTATTCCTAAGTGCATTATTGACTGTACTGGTAGTTAATCAGCATCTTGGTTTATCAGGTAGCTGATAGCAAAGGGCAGGTGCACAAACAGAGAAAACTCTCAGGGTGCAATGGATCAAAGAGTGGGGCCCTTTTAAAGCACCACCTGAAATCCTCCTCCATGGCAGTGGATACAGCAAAGAAGATACACTTTTCTGCCTACAACAAGCAAGTTATGCTTTCTCATATGGTGCAATGTCTCCTCCATGAGGATAATGGGAGAAGGGATCCAGAGAAGTTGGGATGCTTGCTATAAGCAATTTTCACTGTTCTTTGCAAAGTAAGTTGATTGGACTCACTTTGATTTGGATTCCAATGTTGGACAAGTCATGAGGAGGTAAACTTGACAACTGTTTTCTTATTCCTATGGATTATTTTCAATTTACAGAACTTGAAGAAATGGACTGGAGGATGTGGAAAGATGAGGGATCACCACCTGCTTGCTTGGATTGTCCCTCTTGACTGATTAAAACAGCCAGGTAGGAACTGACAGTGATTAAGAGAGATTTGGATTTCCCTTTTTCTTGCTTTAGCAGGGATATATGTAGCCAAATAAGATCTCTGGTCCATCTAGACCAGTACTCTCAACACTGATCAGCAACAGCTGTTCAGTATTTCAGACCACAATTTCTCAACCCCTAACTCTAGGTGCTGCCGAAAGAATCTTGGCCTGAACACGAGCTTGTTTTCTGTACAGTCACAGACTCCTCATCCTCCGCTGGTACTCTAGGAATTGTTTCAGCCACTTCATCTCTCTGAACTTCTCAGTAAACCAAGGAGCTCCTGAGAGTGGCATGCAAAGAGAGGCCACTTGGGAGCAATCACATCCAGCAAATGCCAGTGATTAAATTAAGCAACTGTATGGATAAAGGAGGAAGAGACTGAAACAGTTAAGAAACTTCAAGGAAGTTGTGTTAATAAATGTATGCTAGATTGTTAAACTAGGCATGTAATTAAGGCGTGCACAGTCATAGTAGAGATAACTATATATTGGAAATAAAAGGAGAAATTTATTTTGTTTGCACTATAGCAGTAACCATTACCTTAGTTGGAAGAATACTGTGTCTTGATTAGTTTCTGTTCCTTTCCTACCCTCCAACAGTTTGCAATAGTTGTTTTGAATACTGTTTCAACCGTTCTGGAAGTGTTTCATGCTTGGAACGAAGTGTTTTGAACTTGAAGGAGAGGTGTTTTCAAGCTCAAAATGCTTCCAGAATGACTGAAACATTTCAAGTTTGAAATTCAAAAAACCTTTGTCCACTATTGGCTTATATTCGCTATATGTTCCATTTGGGGGAGGGGTTCCTTTATTTCATTATTTGTCTGTTCGAAATTTCTGATATCAATTATTTTTACTGCTTATTGTATGCTGATAGGAGATTTAACAAGATAATACGCTATAATACGTATTGGTAAATGATTCCACCTAAAAGAACGTAATATTTAAAACAGCATTATGGGAATGGGGAAATTAGATGACAGGACTTTAATCTGATTGGTATAGGAAGCCTGTTCAACATTTTAATCCTATCATGGAGGTGGGCTGGTTAAGAAAGGGTCTTACTGTAGCTCCGATTGATTATATTCCATCAAGTTGGTGTTGACTCACAGCAGATTTGCTCCACGGCAATCTGTCTTTAGGTCTTCCAATGGTGCATCCATTGCTGCTGTAACAGTCTATCCACCTTGCTCCTGATCTTCCTATTCTTTTTTCTTCCACCTTTCCCAGCATCAGAGCCTTCTCCAAAGAGCTAGGTCTCCACGTAATGTGTCCGAAGTACGATAATTTGAGCCTGGTCATTTGTGCCTTGAGTGAGAACTCTTGACTGTTTGATGATCCATTTGGTTTATTTTTGTTGCTATCCATGGCATTCTCAGGAGTCTTCTCCAACATCAAAGTCCAAAAGTGTCAATGTGCTTTCTATCCAGCTTTTTCAAAGTCCAACTTTCACATCCATAAAGTGTCACAGGGAATACCATGGCATGAACAATTCTGATCTTTGTAGGTATAGACACATCATGGTATCTGAATCTCTTTTCCAAGGCCTTCATGACTACTCTGTCAAGTGCTAGTCTGAGGCTTATTTCTTGACTGCTTGTTCCTTTACTCTTGATGGTTGATCCTAAAGCATAGAAGTTATGTATATTTTGTCAGTTCTAACAGTGGTTGCATTGGTTTGTAATGTAAAGACTAATTAGGTTGTAATTAGTCTTTATATTTTAGTCCCATCTTTTCCACTGTGTTCCTTGACTATTATCACTAGAGTTTGCAGATCTTTTGCATTTTCATGACAGAATAGTGTCATCAGCATAGTGCAGGTTATTGATGTTTCTTCCTCCAATTCTAAACCACATCTTCTTCCAATCCAGCTTGCCTTTATATTTGGCATATAGTTGAACAAATAAGGGGAGCATATACAGCTTTGTCTCATTCCTTTGCCAACCTGGAGCCAGTCTATTTCACCATGTTCTGTCGGTACTGTGGCTTGACCTGCATATAGGTTTCACATGAGGGCAATGAGATATTCTGGGGTTCCCATTTTCTACAGCTTGACATGACCAACACAATCTGTAATCAATGAGGCACATACTGACTTATTTTTGGTATTCTTTGGCTTTCTCAATTATCCAGCACGCATCAGCAATAATGTCTTTATCAGCCTTTTCTAAAGCCAGCTTGAACATCTGGCATCTCCTTTTCCACACAGGGCTCTAATCTGTGTTGGATGATTCTAAGCATTATTTTGCTAGTATGTGAAATTAAGGATATTGTATGACAATCTGCATACTCTGTTAAGTCTGCTTTATTTGGTATTAGAATGTAGACTGGTATTTTCTAATCTGTTGGCCACTGTGTTGTTCTCCAGATTTGCTGGCATAGCTTGGCTAGAAAATTTACTGATTCTTCTTCTGTTTCTTGCCATCAGTTTGTCACTTGATAATGATCAGACTGCTGATCTAACTTCATCTTCTAATACTAGAGGTTCTTGTAAATAGGGATTATCTTCTAAGGTATCTTGGAGGTTGATATCGCAAGGCAAATACTGGCTTATCATTAACCAGTGTTTATGGTATTTTACAATGTAGCTACCAGAGTTATAAAGTCATGACAACATACTGCAAAGGAAATTTGCTTTGAAGCTTTAATTATTTTTATTTATTAGTTTCAAAAGTGGTGAGTCAAGTTGCTTATCTCACTGTTTACAGGTATAAACACTGACCATAATGGCCTGCCTTCCTATGTGTTCCCTAAAATTTAATCAGCTATGTATTTATTATGTTTACTTGGTTTATATGCCACTCCAATCCAGCATTACTCTGAGCCACTTGTATTCCATTCTTAAAGAATAAAACAGTAAAAGCAATACAAACTAACAATAAAAAAAAAGCAGCAAAAAATTACAAAGAATAATGCCAGCCCAGCCCAATTTATACCAGATCTACTCCAAGGACTTTCTTAAAAAGTCAAGCTCAACAGTGTAGGGACTAACCTGATCTTGGGAAGTAAACTACAGTATTCCAAATAAGATGGGCTACAATTGAGAAGACTCAACTCCTTGGTCCCTGTAAATGACATTTCCTAAGGGTAGGGAGCTGGACTGAGCTTCCCTTACTCGATCTTATCAGATGGGCATAAACTGCTAGGAGTTGGTGGTCTCATAGATATCCAGACCCAAAGCCACATAAGGCTTTCAAGGTGACAACGATAATCTTGAATTGTACCAGAAGCCAACAGGCAGTTAGTGCAGGGATGTTACTTGAACAGCTGTATTCCAGACTGGCTGAACATTCTGGATAGTTTTCAAGGACAGCCTTGTAGAGCAAGTTGTAATAATGCAAACTGGAGATGACTAAGGCATAAGTAGTGGTAAACTGGGCCTTCTGGTTCAGGAAAGGTTGTAACTGGTGCACTAGATGTAACTGTGCAAAAGCTCTCTTGGTCATAGCTACCACCTGGTTGTGGAGGTTTAATAACATTTTTGATACTGGAGATGGCTTAGGCATTGATAAAATCATGTCACAAGTAAAGGCTGACCCTGGAAAGAAGACAGATAACAAAAACCAGACTGTTGTCTTTCCTAATGGTGTGAAAGAAGGTAGTCTGTGGGCACAATAAATGTCATTGTTTATGGTACATAATGATAGTATCTAAAACAGGAATAGTATCCTGTTTGTATAGAAGAATGTAGGGGCACCATGTAAGGTCAACCCCAAAGTATTATCAATATTATACATTCCAGTTATAGAGGACATGGTCTTCAATCAAGAGTTGTGGGTCCTGGGCTATCACCCTTATTTCTACAGCATTACTTAGCTTTAGAGCAGCAATTGATATATTTACTAAAAGTAGATAAATATGTATATACAGCCATGGAGATGACCTTGGAGAAATTATTCAGAGATCATTACATGTGCAAAAACATGTGCTGAGACCCAGAAACCAAGAAAATTTTAGGAAGAAACTCAGGCTGGCCTCTTCCTGACATATAACAGGGAGTAAAGGGAAGATGCAGTCAGGATTGTTACAACAGCCTACTGCCATAAAGTATAGTTCTGGTCATCTTCTGAAGTCTGTTTCCTGAACTAGTTAGCCTCAGAAAGCTGTCATCAGTCTTACAAGCCTGATGTCTTCCCTTTCCTCCCCTTCATGGCCCGGGGAATGAGGGAGGGCCAATCTGAGTCTTTTCCTAAGACTTCCCCGTTTCCTGGGCTCAGTGCATGTTTTTGTACAAGTTGTTGTAATCATCTGTGAATAGTTTCTCCAAGGTCATCTCTGTAGCTCCCTATAAAGTGTCATTTTCTCAGTGACATATCAACTTTTGATACCATTATAAATATGATCTTTGACAAGATTTGAAAACTTATTGGTTAGACATAGGCAATGTGGTCCCTGCAGATCCCAGTGCCTTTGGACACCTCCTTGTTTCTTACCTGGCTTACCTCTTAGATTTTTAAAATTAAATCAATAAATAAGCCGGCACATTGCAAAAGGAAGCTTCTGCCTCCATCTCCATCTTTATTTCAAACAAAAGCTGTAAGCCCACTTAAACTCCATATTTATGCCTAAAAAATAAAATAGTGGATGACTGCAACTCCCTCTGCCTATTTGACCAGGGGGGAAAAGGCAAGCTGAACTAGACGCTTGATGAGGGCAGTAACAGAGAAAGTCAATGATGAATGAATATTCTGCGACTGTTCAACATAACCATTTTTGAAAGAGACAAGCCCAAAGCATGGCAGATATTTTGAATGTGCCCACAAAAATGTTTTCAAAATTCCATTGCGCTCCATCTCAAAAAGGCTGTGCATCCCTAGGAATGTGCTGTTCTAGAGCCCCTTAGAGATACAAAGATGCTCAGACCACCATCTTTTGAGTCCCCAACTATTATTTAAAAAATGTAAAGGAAAAATTAAGAACAGAAAATAAGGCATTAAGAACGAGAAATAATTCAAATACTTTATCTTCAAATCCCCAGGTGGCTAAAACTGAAGCCCCTCTTCAGTTTGAGTCTGAGACTAAAGGGGCCTCAACTCCCACTGCAGATTTGTCCTGGCTGGTAGCAAGAAATTTTAAATATGCATTCAGGTGTTTGGAGTCCTGGATCCCAAAAAGCTGAAGCTGACTGTTGGATCATGATCCTTTGCTTCCTGATCTGCTCTCTGGCATTTCATAAATTATAACTTTAATTATTTATTAGTTTTAATGATTTATTTTCTGTTCCTCCCCTCTATTCCATGCCCAATCATATTTTAAAATATGTTTATAATTTTATTGCTGTAAAATATCAGGTGTTGCTCCAGTATTTTAGAAGATTTTAAAAACTTGACAGAAAATGCATTAAGTTTCTCATGGTTGGATGAAATTTAATAACAGGAGTTTATGTTACTGCAGTTCTGTAACATTTCAAATTGCAAGGCAAGATTTCTTAAGATAAATAAATTATACACACCCCCTGGCTTTTCAGAGTTATCCATAAAAGAAAGACATTTAACTGAGATTGTGTATGGTAACTCTTAGGTGCACCCTGCATCAGGTTCTCAAAAATATAAGGGATCATGGAGAAATATAATAATGCATTCCGTAAATCATATTTAAAGAAAAATGTACTGTCAACATTATTTTAAAATGAAGCATTTCTCAACAATATTTTTCTGGCCTTGCTATAGGATATAATCTGTATAAAAAAGGAACTGGTAACAGAAAAAGTAATTCAGGAGAATAAGAAATTACATACTGTATACTCTTTTCAAAAAATGCCCAGCAATATTTATTAAATGATTCTCTGGAGAAAAAAGTTATAAAACTAGGGATTACCAACACATTCACATGACTTAACTATGCTTATTTCCACAATGACTGGATTTGTTCTGTTGACCACATTAACAAAAAAAGTAATAAATATATAGTAAGTTGATCACAACAATAATGTAGTGCTTTGAAGCTGATATTTAAAACCAGAAGTAGCCGGAGGGATGTTCTGTTAGCAATCATACGCCACCAAAAGGAAGAAAAGCAGCAAGGCCGAGAAAGGCATTTGCTATGAACTCAATCATGACTACAGAAGATGCCTGGAAACTGGCTGCAATTTAAGCATCTTTCAGATACATCCTAGTTATAGGATGGTATCTAAGTAAATTGTGAATCGCATATTTCTTTTTGTCTTAAAATATTATTTAGATTAGGTTTGCAGAAGAATATAGGTTAACAATTCAAAAAACCAAAATGGCTCAAGGCAGTCTATTGAAGTGGGTCTGCAGACTGTAATTTCTAATTATTGTTTGGAAGAATCCCAAATGGACAAACCATAGATAAAATCTGCTCCTTGTCTGGGGTCTACTGTCCCACCAAAATGGAGCGAAACTAAAAAAACAGATATAAACAAATTGTGGTTTTCTGAATATGATTTGAAATTCAAATCATAGCTTTGGTTTCAAATCTTAATTCAGATTTAGCATGTCTGAAATGGACCAATGGACTATAAGTTAAAATGACTATAAGATAACATTACTATGAAATATAAGTCTGTATTTTCTGTAACCAATCATATCCCCAATATTTTGATTAATTTGCACATCCCAATATCAGTAAAATAAATGTATTTGTTGGACAAGTATGTCTAGTACAGAATACCTGGTTTCACACAGCACATTAGAACACAATGTGGATTTTAAAAAATGCAATTTTGAAAACATATGTAGTTAATGGAATAAGGATTTGGCATCTCTTCTCCCTTTCCCCCACAAGAAAATAT
Organism: Liasis olivaceus; assembly: GCA_030867105.1. Classification (NCBI taxonomy): domain Eukaryota; kingdom Metazoa; phylum Chordata; class Lepidosauria; order Squamata; family Pythonidae; genus Liasis; species Liasis olivaceus. Next base: position 94,531,783 of record CM061352.1, read on the forward strand.
CTGTATAGCAGATGCTGCTGTGGATATTTGTCCATCCTTAACACTCTGCTTGTATCAGACTTTTACTTAGCGCTATGTTACTGAAGAATTCAAGGACTTTTTAATCACATGTTTCTATAGTATTGCTCTTGGAATGCTGAATTCTCAAAAGAAGCCTTCAAACTGTGATACCTTTACCCAGGTAAATATTGGCTTACTCCATTCAATGGTAGAACTCTATTCTGAATGAGTCATAATACAGTTGTGTGCATGAAACAACACAATAATCAAAAATTCAACATATAAAAACATTATACTGCAACATACCTCATTGCCACATTGCTGCCATCAATAACTATTGGTCTCAGGTTATCACCATCCACAAGCACATCCTCCTGAAGGGGAGAGTCAGATCTTTGAGAATCAATGGAAGATGCTTCTCGCATTACACTAGTGTTAACAGAACTTACGCTCTGATCTGCCTCGGTTTTATTTCCAAGTTTGACAAGTTCCCCTAATATATCATTGATTAAAGCATCAGTACCAAGTTTATTCAGCACAAGTTGAACTTGTTCTTCAGAGTAACCTAACTTAAGTGCAAAGTCAAGTTTGGTTTGATATTCTTTCACCATATCAGGAGGTGTTTTAATTTCTTTAGATACTATTTGAACTTCCTCTAACTTAAAGTCTTGTAAAATTTCATTGCGCTTTAATATATGTGGTTCTAAAGATGGATACGTTTGTCTGTGGTCCTTAGATAAGGAGCATGGTTCTGTTCTAATCTTAGCTGCTTTTCCCAATTCATTATCAGAATTTGTACTTTCCTCAGAATCGCAACTGAAGCTTCCAGTTTCTTCAGACAGTTCCTTCTTAGGATCCTCCTTCCTAGAATTAATTTTATCCATAGTTGGTTTTCCTATTATTGACCAAGGTGCTATTGCACTTATTTGAGTCTCTGACGTATCCTCATAGAGGTGCCCAAGGTCATGCTTCAAGTGATCCTTCAAGCCCATGAAGCTGCTGCATGTGGTTGACTCCACTTTGTTGGTTTTTCTGTGTACAAAGTATCCTGTAGTCCTAAAGAAGAAATAATAATGTTAAAACTAGATTTTTAAAATGTGCTTTGCAATTTTCCTAAGATTTGATTTATTTTTCTTTTTAATACTTGATTCAAATTATCTTTTCATCACCTCGTTATGAAATGCCTGACATGCCCTATAAGCAAATATAAGATCGGAAAGCTTCTAAAATGAATATTCTGAAACCAACCCTATCCGATCCCTTTATGGGATTTCAATCAGATGTTAAATCTTCAAGCCAATTAAGCTTTCTGGTATCTCAACAAGGAAGCTCACCAAATAGATGAAATGGTCATAGAAGAGATTATTTATTTATTTATATAGCTGCCCATCTCACCACAGGCAACTCTAGGTGGTGCACAACAAAGCTAAAAACAGTAAAATACATTAAAAATATAGAAAACAAAATAAAACAGAGAATAAAAAGAAGTTAAAAATAAGGGAGCCACTTCAATAATTTCCCCATCCCCGGGGGTCCCCAGGCCTGCTGGCATAACCAAGTCTTAAGGGACCTCCGGAAGTTCAACAATGACAAGGCCAGTCTCACCTCAGGGGGAGCAGACTCCACAGTGCAGGCGCCACAGCAGAAAAGGCCCACCACCTGGGGCCTATCATATGTAGCTCCCTAGGTGACGGAACCGGTAACATGCCCTCTCTGCTGGATCTGGTAGGACAGGCAGATGAAATCAGGGAGACGTTGTCCCTCAGACAGCCCAGCCCTATGCCATGAAGGGCTTTAAAGGTCAACACCAGCACCTTGAATTGGACCTGGAAAAAACTGGTAACCAATGCAGCTCATGAAGCAGAGGTGTAATGCGTGTTCTACTAGAAACACATGTAACTGCTTGCACTGCTGCATTTTGCACCAGTTGAAGTTTCTGGATACTCTTCAAGGGCAGCCCCATATAGAGCTCACTGCAGTAATCTAACCAGGAGGTGACCAGGGCATGAGTGACTGTGAGTAGGTCCCTCTGATCTAGGAATGGGTGCAACTGGCACACAATACGAAGTTGTGCAAAGGCCCTCCTAGCCATGACTGCCACCTGCTCTTTGAGCAGCAGTCATGAGTACTGGAGGACCCCCAGATTGCACACAGGGTCTGTTTAGGGCAGTGTGACCCCATCCAGTACCAAAGATGGTAAAAGCCTAGAACCAGAGGGGCTCAAAACCCAAAGCCACTCAGTCTTGTCAGGGTTCAGTTGAACCCTGTTGTTCCTCATCCAGATCCTCGCAGCCTCCAGACACCAAGATGCCCACAGCATTGCTTAAGTCACCAGGGGCGGAGATGTACAACTGAGTATCATCAGCATACTGATAATACCTCACCCCATGGCGACAGATGAACTCACCCAGTGGTCTCATGTAGATGTTAAATAGGAGAGGTGAGAGCACCGACCCCTGCAGCACCCCACACAGCGGCGAGCGGGGCAGTAACTTTCCTCCCTAATCACTACTGATTGGAACTGACCCTGGAGAAAGGAGGCAAACCAGCACAATACTGTGTTGCCCACCCCCAATTCTCTGAGTCAGTCCAGAAGGATACCATAGTCGATGGTATTGAAAGTCGCTGAGAGGTCAAATAAGGCAAGGATGGATACACAACTACTATCTTGCCCATGCCAGAGATCATCCAAAAACATGACCAATGCTGCTTCTGTACCATACCCAGGTCTGAACCCTGACTGAAAAGGATCCAGACAACCCACTTCATCCAAGGTCCTCTGAAGCTGCTACACAACCACCTTCTCAATCACCTTCTCCGAAAAAGGGGAAGTTGGATACTGGAAGAAAGTTGTCCAGTATCGTAGTGTCCAGAGATGGCTTCTTGGGGGGGGGGGGGGGGGTGAGCCAAAGCCTCCTTTAGAGGTGCAGGAACCACTCACTCAAAGAAGAGTTCACCATCGCCAGAATCCACCCACAGGACACCCCCAGGCTGCTTTCACAAGCCAGGAGGGGCATGGATCTAGAGAGCAGGTGGCTGAGCTCACAGTCTTAAAGACCCTGTCCACTTCATCAGGTCCAACAGTTCAAACCATTCCCAGATAACCAGGCAAGACTCCACCCTAGGCATCTCCCACAGACCTGCAGCAAAGCCAGTGCCCAACTGCAAACGAATCCAAGTGATTTTATCTGACAGATGCTGAGCAAATTCCTCTGCACGAACCTGCAAAAAGTTGTCCGGGCCCCCTATACCCAAGAGGACCCGTATCAGCCAAAACAGAGTTGCGGGGCGGCAATCTGCGGATGCAATAAGGGCAGAGGAGTGTTGTCGCTTCACCGCCCTTACCGCCACTTGGTAGGCCTTAATAGCAGCTCTAATCCCTGTTAGGTCAAGTTCATCCTTAGACAAGCACCAGTGATGCTCTAGATATCTCTTCTCTCGTTTCACCTCTCTCAGCTCCTCTGTAAACCACGGGGAGTGATGGGATCCACAGGAGGGGAGAGGTCGCATAGGCGCAGTCTGATCCAAAGCCTCAGCCACCCTTTTATTCCAGGCAGCAATCAAGGCTTCAGATGGGCCGTGCAGCAGACCAGAGGGAACAGCCCCCAGCTCCCTCTGGAACCCCTTCAGGTCCATCAGTCGCCAGGGATGGACCAATCTAATGGGTCCAGCCTCCCTGCAGTGGATAGCAGTACCAGAGAATCCCATGGTAATCAGGGCATGACCTGACCATGACAAGGGGGACACCAACAACTCCCTCAATTGCAGATCACATAGCCACTGCTCTAACAGGAACATCAGACCTGGTGTGTGACCACTGTCCGGTGTCAGGCTCTGGATGACCTGGGATAGGCCCATGGCTGTCAAGGTGGCCATGAACTCCTGAGCCACCTCAGATCCCACTCCCACAGAAGGCAGATTAAAACCCCAAGACCATAAGTCTGGGGAACTCCACCGCCAACTCGGAGATGGAATCAAGGAGCTTAGGCAGGGAGATTGCTATGCAGCAGGAGGCTGGTATTTATCTATTTTAATTAATGTTTATTCTGTTTTTGCTGTAAACCACCCAGAGTCACTCTGCAGTGAGACGGGCGATGACAAATTTGAAATATAAATAAAATATAAATAAATAGCAACAGTCCCAACTGATCCCTAGAGCCCAACTTAATGAACAGGGTCTTATATCCAGTGACCCGCGGGGCAGCACCCCTGAAAGCAATTCTCAGATGACAATTGCCACACCACCACCCCTGCCCCAGGTCTTCGGCTGGTGCCACTCTCAAAACCCAGCTAGGCACACCTCCAAGAGGGATGCCCCCCTTTCCGGGCCCAGCCAGGTTTCAGTATTACATGCCAGGTTGGTCCTCTCATCTGTAATCAAATCGTAGATGAGGGAGGCCTTATTACAGACTGACCTGGCATTTAAGAACAACAGCCAGAAGCCAGGGCCTCTGACGGTCTGCTGACCGGGTATAGTGGTTGAGACCAAGGAGCTGAAACGTGGAACAGGTATAAAACATCAGTCCCATGTTCCCTGGGGGCGGCCCACTCCTCGTCTCCCACCATATCTCCCCATGCCCGTCACCACCATTATATTATGGTCTGTGCAGATCTCCCCGGTGGCCACATCGTCTTTTCCTCCAGGCCCCTCAATTCCAGAGGCCCGGGGCTCCCATAGCAATCAATTACACCCATCCCCTGGGAGGGGGAAACCAAGCACCCTGAGGTAGTTCAGCTCTACTGGCTCTCAGCACCTTCAAGCACCTGGCACCCACCTCCGCCCACTCTAGAACAAGCACACACACACATATCCACAGAAACACCCAACCTGATACTCAAAAGCCCCCACCACCACCACTCTCACCCACTGGTAATAGTTTCCTTCTCATCCACCTCACTAAATCAACTCCCTCCTCAGGCTCTCACCCTGAGAAGGGAAACATTCAATGCAGGTTTCAACATGCATGGATTTAGCATGCAGTTATTACAGTGCTATATACATATCTGAATACCTGCAGTATTTATAATCAGATTCCTCTTTGCTTGGATTTTCATTATTTGTATTTTTGGTTGCTTTTAATGTCAACAGCCTAGAGTCACTAGAGTAGGTGACCATATAAACTGAATACATTAAAGAATGATTAGAAAACGAGAAGGTATGATGAATGAAGAGAGATGAAGCTAGTTTAGGGTTTATTTATTTATTTTTTAGGTTTAAAAATTTATTATTTTGCATCTGCAACTTAGTACGAAATCACACAGTGGTGTTCGTTACCTCAAAAAGTTGCTGGGCCTGATATGCTGCAAGGAGAAAATAGAATTGAGCTGATTTTTATTAGATTTTTATCCCTTTTTAAAATATATTTTAAAAATATATTAAAAATAAATTTTAATATAAATTTAATATATATTTGATCAAGTCAAGGCGGCAAACATACCTAATATTCCTGCCTATTTTCACCAGAACTGAGAATGATTGGCCCAAAGTCACCCAGCTGCCTTTCATGCCTAAGGGGGGTCTAGAACTCACAGTCTCCTGGTTTCTAGGCCAGAACCTTAACCACTACACCAAACTGGCTCTCTAGGTACTGATGCTCATTTCATTTCCAGGCCTGATATCCAAATATGATGTTCGCTATGTGAGTAAAATATCAACAAATTGAACTGATTTGGACAAATTTGAGAGATATCTCAAAGCAGAATTCCCTACAACAGACCAAATCTGAACTTGAATTCACCTGAAGCTTTCGTTAATGACTTAGAGATCTGCATCGATCCCAAGACACATGATGTCTTCGATAATTGCAACTGACAGCTCTAGTGCAATGAATACTGCTAACAAGGCTCTCATTGATAGTATCTCAGTAACTTTAGCAATGACCCCAGCCATGGTTCCTGGGGAATTCTGGGAGTTGGAACTTATGAATCTAGAAAGTTCTCAGCTTAGGGAAGGCCCAAGTAATACATGGTATAGCATGGAGTCTGTATTATACGATCTGTATCTACCATTCATCTTTATCTTAAGAAATTAACAGTTAGGAAGAAAATAAACATCTTAAACCAGAGATTCCCAGCCTTTGTTGATTCACACAACCTTAAGTGTCTTAGGTGGTTTTTTTTGTGGCACCCCTAGGCTTGTGCACATGGTGTCCAACAGATGTTGAGTATTGCTGTGTTATCCTGTGGCACTCCTGAGAGTTTCCTGCAGCGTCCTGGGACGTCACAGCACAGTCTGGGAACCATGGTCTTATTTTCCTTTCATTGGATCTCCTAAATTTCTGCACCTTTCCATCTGAAATAGTACAGGTTCTCCCCCCCCCCGGATACATTTTGTGAAGTATCTAATTGCCCTTCCCCAAACAATATATAATCTTTTCTCTCATCATCCCACATACCATGGAAAAATTGGAAGATTCTCTGTCTATAAGAATCAGTGTAGGTAAACTTTTAAATCTTTGCAAATTTAAGAAGAAGGCTGGCACAACTTCTAAGTGGTATGTAATTTTTAAAATTCTCACCTACAGAACACATATAGATATGCCATTTATGTTTGGAGGGGCATATTAGAAATCCACAAAATATAAATGGTGCTTTTGCACAAAAATATCTGAATTGATTAATAAGAAAATTGGTAACTTTGATTCCATGGAAAGAATAACATTTTCTTGCCAGTTCTACAAAAGAAATAAAAGGATCTTTACCATTTCCTTTTTTAAAAGCATATTCTGAAATAATCCTACTTCATCTCTACTAGGTATGCTAAGGGAGCTATACTAAGGGACTACCATTCATGAAAATTGCATGAAATTATAAAACATGAGAAAGTGATGCCCATTTCCTGATTTTAAATTTAAATTAATTGGATATTCAGTTTGATTCCTGAGGACATCTTCCTAAAAAAGGTACAAATAAATTCTTACAGAGAATGATCTCAAAGTACAAAGCAATTTATGAGACTGAATGTCTACATAAGAAAAAAATAGAAACATTTCCTTTAATCCATAAATAGCAGCAAGCACAAAGGAATCCCCTCTGACACTGTTATTGTTTTTCTGAATTAGGTTCCATATACATAAATCGGTACTGTGTAAAGGAAAAATGGTTATATCTAGCATAAAAGGATGGAGGGAGCTGAGAACAATATGGATTACTGGGTTGGGAGTGGAAAGAGAAAGACCTATTTCAGGCACTCCTTTTCTCCTCAACAGGTGTCCAATTTTATCACATCTGATGACAACAGCCATCTGTTTGGCACCGGACATCCTCACAAACTTAAATCTGTGGACTGGGGCCAACAGAACAAAATAAATGATTTTTGCCCCCTCTCCCAAAAAACATTTAAAAATTAGTCCTAGATTACTTATATCAAACTTACATACATACTTGAAACTATCCTGAAGCCCCAGAGTAAGAGCAAAAGTTTTAACTCTTATAATTAAATTATAATATTGGTATTTTGAATTTGATTATTAGAAATTTAAACTGTCTGAATTGTTTATCATCTAGAGAAACTGATTTTGTAGTTACCAGTAAATATAGTCAAAAGTTCGTAATTTATTTTCACTGAACTATTCTTTTCTCCAATATTTTTCCTTTTCTTTGCCCAGTTTTTAAAAATTAATTTCCAATATTATATTCTGTGAGCTTGTAGCTAGACTTTTTCCCTGATGTACATTAATATAAAATTTAATTGGACTGCATAGCTTATTTTAGTCTCTTACAGAAAGTCTGCCCATTTTCTTTAACTACCCAATTTTATTTAAAGGATGCAGAACTACAATAATATCAGTGTTGCCAACAGACAGAAGACAGAACAGGCTTGAGTTTATTAAAATAACCTTTTGGTTCATTCAAACAGTGCTGTGGTCCAAATATATGGTTAATTCAGGAAGTAAAGCTGAACAACATGATGATTTTCTAACTGCTGCCATTCATTCAGTCCATTACCACTGATGAATTACAACAGTATCCTAATAAAAGAATACAGTTTAACCCAACATTTTGGCGGCCTTCATAAACTACAACCAAAATGTACCTTAGAAAAAGAGGAAAAAAAAAAAAGATGGCAAACTATGTTGCTTAGCAACTAGCCTTTCGTTGCTAGGATGCACTCCTTTAACAAGCCATCATGAATGCTAGCAGAGTGCAGGAATAATTTGGTACGAACAAAGCCTATAAAAAAAAAGGGGGACTTAAGTGCGTCTGGTATACCCTTGGAGAACAATGCAGCTGCCAAATGAATCTGGAAGCTCTGACATCATTGTTCCATAAACCCTGCAATCTGCTCTGATTGAAGGAAATTATTTAACAGGCAACACTTTTAAACTGAACTAAAAAGTTCAAATTGGCTCATGTATTGCAATAGTTAATACGTTGAGGTAATGGACCACTCTCCAAATGTATGCATCATGCCAGTGCTGCCTTGCACTGAAAGAATCATTTCCTTGAAGCAACAACCACTGATTTCAGTTGGATTTATTTCGATAAGACTGGGCTCAATTCACACACTGTCATGTAACACAGACATCATCAGAATGCTGTTTTTCGTCTAATTTAGAGCTGAAATAAGAAAAAAAAATGTAGGCCAGAAAAGTCCATTCACTTTAGAAATTATTTTAGCTAAGGTATATATAAGAATATTGAATTAAAAAAACAAACAAAACAAAACCAATAACAAATAGCATTTACAAAATTGGTCACTTCCAAGAAAACTTAATAAGAAATTTCATTGTGTGAGTTAGACACATTCATATTGAATATAAACTAAGTCATATTAGAAGGTATCTGCCAAGAGAACCTTCTTGCAAAAATGCTTACATCCTAATCATGAGCATTATTTGTAAAAAGTCACACCAATTACAATGGATACTGATATTTTCTTAACATTATCTAAAAATGAAGAAAGAAGAAAGCATAAAACTATCAATGCAGTTATTTTAAGTAGTTAAAGGCACCACAGCTCCATACGGTTACTTGAAAATTCCATTGATTCAGTGAGATTTACTAAGTAGTAAATGCACACAAGACTGTAGCCTTAAGGCAATGTTTTTTCCTTAGAATCCTTTATAATTTCCCATGAACAATCCCATATTTCAAATCTGTAGATTTTATTGCTTCATGGAAAGTGGCAACAATGACTTCATTTCTGATTAAAGTTATGTCCCACCACTCCAGGAGTTCAACACAGCACTGCCTTCTCTACTCACCCACCCTGAAACAATCCCATACGGTATAGATTGGGGTGAAAAAGACTGACTGTCCCAAAGTCACTCAGTGAACTTCCATGGTCAGAATGCACTTGAACTTGAATTTTCTTGGTTCTTCTTAAGCACTTCAATAATTGCACCTGGTTCTTATAAAATATTTATAGTTGCAGTAAAATGTACAAGACTTTGGAGATAACATCTGCTGCACTGTATAGTACAAATAAACTACAGGTACTTCAATTCCTTTTAAGTAAGAAATAAATGCAGTGAAAACAGCTACATATTCTGCAAGGGAAAATTACAGTTAATCTTTTAAATAATGTATTGAAAGGGGTCTCAATGAAGTATGCTGAAATCCAAACAAGAATGTACTTGAGATCTGCTTATTATTTTGGTCCAACTGACAAAGATCATATCATCTATGAAAATGTCTGCCTTTAGGCAAAAAAAATAAAATAAAATTCACTAATATGATTGTCAGCATTTTGATTGTCAGCCAAATTTTGCAGCTATTTTCAACAGTAAGATCATTAATATATCTTAAATGAGATGCTACATGACCAAGAGATATCTAAATTTTCAATAAGATTACAACTGAAATATAATATAATAATCAATATTATAAATGTTAAAATATTGTAACTTACAAATCCAAATAATGAATACATAACATATATCTCCTGCAGGACTTTAAGTATTCAATTACCCATGTATTTCAGAGAATGATGCAGACAACAGTCCTCATGCTAACAAAGGAAAGATGTCCAGTTGAACAGATTGGTTAATGCTCTGGGGCAACAGATGTCTACTGGAACTGCAGGAGATCAGCAACTGGTGGCCTGCCCATCATCTGAAAACTTTCAATAGACTTATGCATATGTTCACACAATAGGGCATGTGGTAGAAATGCAAACCTCTTTTTAACCCTTCCAGTGCCTCCATTTCCTCCCAACTTATCTTTTTTCTCCTTCTCTCAACCTAATACTTGAGCACAAATTATAGAAAGTAAATCAAAACTTCCAGAAGAATTAAAAACTAGCACATACTTTTATAGCACAAGCTACAAGCTTCAGCACACCCAGAACATTAATGTCAAAATATCCTTTGATTTTAATGGAGCTGGACTGTATCCTTTGTAACACAGATTAGGAAATCATATAAACTTTAATTCATCTCTTAAACACTGATCTGACATCCTTACCAGCTTTTCAGCTACTTGTTCATTCTACCAAATGAACATCCTAAGTTTATTAGTTACTGAATCTCAGGTTGCTAAATGCTATCCAAAATTAATCCAGTTCTAGTGAAGGATTTGCATTGTTATCCACTTCTATAACATTTATTAAATGTACACAATTTAAATAACACTTTTCAACATGTTATTTTTTGAAGTTAGGGACTGTAGTTTAACAGTTTCTTTTGGTGGATACTGCACTTAAATTAAATTTGGGCTGCAAAAGAGTAAATTGGTAAACCTGAAAAATACAACATGCTTCATCTTTTGCAAAGACAATCCAAATGCTTACCTTAACTAGCCAGGACACAAATATTAGCCTTTGGCAGCACTTCCAAAAGCACTCGTTAATACAATTTCAGCTACAAACTTCCAGCAGGCAAACAGAACAATGAATGGTTGACCAGATGGATTAGGTTTTTGCTTAACCTATTACTGAGCAGAAGAACCACCAATCACAGGCCAGGAAAGGCTCACAATTAGTTGGCCAGGCAGATGCAAGGCAAACTCTCCACCCTACGTCAGGTTTGTAGATTTCTAAGAGAAGCAAGCTGATGTCATTCTTAGGGTCTGCCCCTGGCAGCATGTGTAATAATAAGGGGTGTGCTACAACAATAGGCCATACAAAAGAGACTAGCAGGCAGCTGCTGTATGAGAGCCAGAGTCATTAGAGAGCAGCCTGCCAACAAGAAACACCTGGCCTGAGCAGACTTCAGCTTTTCCTCATTGTTTCTAATTCACGAAACAAAGAAAAAGAATTATTTCTGAGTGGTAAAAGTTGCAAGGGGTGCCCAAAACCAAAACCAAAAAACAAACAAACAAAAAAACCCACAGCCTTGTCACACATAACATTCACTTCTACTGGGAGAGAATGATACAGGAGAGGTGGCATATTTCTACCTGTATTTTCTTCCAGGTTTAAACTGGAAAGTCAAGCAGAGGCAATTAAAAAAAGTATGGAAAAGCATCGAGACAATTTGCCAAAGTGCCCTTTGTTAACGTGTTTGAATAGCTTCTTAAAAATTGTCATTTCTGGTCATGTACCACAATCCCTACTGAACAAATACCTTTCAATAGAATAAAACCAGAAAGTGTCAGTTGACTTCTTTTAGAAATATGTTTATTGGGAAGTTCCTAATAGCATTTGAAAAGAAGCAAAAGTGAGTGATGGTTTAAGGAATGGAAACAGTTGTGATAATATATCCTTATAACTGAACATTTTTGTGAGAGGTATATATTGGTTATTGTGAGAGCTACTGGTTATCATTTCACTGTGTACTGCTTTGATAAGAAAAGATTGAAAAGCAGGTTAGAAAATTAACGAAATTTGCCACATGGAATTTAATCTTGACTGCAGCCAAATCTGGCAACCCAAATTCAGAAGAACCCTACAGATTTAACAAGAAAACTTATCTTACTGGACACAAGAAACTCAAATACATTAAATAAAATGTCTCCACTATGAATTCTGAAAACTAACCTTGTGGAGAAGTAGCCATTTGTCTCTTTCTGCAAGTAAATAAAATCAAGTATTTAGTAACCTTAAAAAATGAACCAGAGAATATGCATAGCTACTGGATTTGAACACCAATTTTTCTAGATAACCATATCTGGAACCCAGAATCCAAACATACACGTACTTTGCTGAACTCTGACTCTAACAACAAATGATGATGCACGGCTGCACCTAATTTTTCTGAGAATGGCATTAGGCCATTAGGCAAACTGGCAAAGAGAGAAATCAACCATTAAAAACCTCCCTCGCCCTTATAGGGAGACATAAAAACCCAAGCGTCTAAGGCCCAGTGCTTTTTGGTGCTTTTGAATCTGTGTAAATCAAAACTGGGTACTGTTTGAAAAGAAAAAAGAAAAAGAAAAAAAGAACCCATGGCAATATTTAAAATGCTTTGTTAAAGAATACCTACATATTGAGGCTTTCACTGATATTTTAAGGGTTCAGTCAGAAATAGGAAGCATCACCCCCAATTTCTGCTACTGTAAACACAAAGAATGAATGAAAATGACCTCAAACCACAGCAGGAAGCCTGATCTCCAGCACTGGATTAAGCTTCTTTGCAAACAGTGAATAAAGGCAGTGATCTGAAAAAGCTAATCAGTCCCTGCTGTGATATTTAGACTACCACAGTTACCAGTATTGGATAATATTAAGCATATTAAGAACATCTGTAGGTGACATGAAGGATTGGAATCTGTTTTGACCAGCTGCAAATTGTACCTGGCAGCATCTACAGTTATATGGAAGTACTTTTCAAATAACTGAAGAACTGCTCATTTTGGTAAGGATGGGATGGACAGTATGCTTATAATCTTCATCTAATACAAAAAATGTCTGAACTGTAATGTAAGCAGTATATTCAAACATATATCCACAAATACTAAAACAGCACAGAAACCCAAAATCCAAATGCTTACTACAATCCTAATAATACTAATACCATACCATTTAAAACGTAAAAGCTAAAACACTAAATTCAGACTGCCCTGCAAAATAATCAATTGCTACCATCCTGCCCTCTGAGAACAAGCTGTTCCACAATGCAGGTGTGAGTTGGTACCATCCTGGGCTCTTAGAGTAATTTGCTTCATAATGCGGGAGCAGCAACTGAGAAGGCATTTCTTTGGTTCTCCACCCTTATCTTGGGAGGACAGAATCTGAAGCATCCCTTCTGGCTTAAATACCCAAGATGGCTGAATCTTTTGTGGGACAGATCTGGTAGGTAACTCAGGGGCAGCCCATATGGAACTTTATTGGTTAACAACGCTTTGAATTGTATTCGGAAATCTTCTGTTAACCAATACAGTGCCCGAAAGAGGCGTACTATGCTGTTGAAGCAGCTATCACCCACCAACAAGCAGCATCCCCAAGGAGAGTACATTACAGTAGCTTGAACTCAAGATGATAAGACCATGTGTCACTGTCACTAAGGCCTGCTCCTACAAAAAAAGTGCTAAAATTGGTGTACCAACCAAAGGTGGGCAAAGGTTACCCTAGCACAACCTTTAACTCCTGATAAAGCAGTAGCTTTAAGCCACAGTTTGCCAATGAGGCACCGAATAAACTTTGTGCAGTGTCTGTATCCACCTCAGTGTAAGTCTTGCATCTGACAATATGTCATGTTAATGTCATGTTAAATAGAGTAAGATATCATAAGTATCTTACTATTAAAACAACACTTTGAAATGCCTATTTGCCTTCTTTAAACAAGAGGAGTTAGCTTATAAATAAGTCTCTAGAAAGCATTAGCTCAAAATCAAGTGTGCCTATATTTGTGGTATTTCTTGCAAAGTTGACATAATTCTAGTATATTATGTAGATTTGCTTTTACACTATTCACTGAAACATTCTAAATTACTGCTTGAAAAAAATTAGACATTGTCCAAGTTTTGGAATTGCTCAAGGTCATTTTTTTAAATGTCACTGATATGTCTGTAAAGTATTTGTTTTGGATGTTAAACTGATATCCTAGATTTCCAGTAAATATCAAAAGACAATAAAATACATTAGCACAAAGTAATGTACATTTATTGTCACACTGATGACAATGTGCACTGACATTACAAGAAAACACATTGATCAGAAATAAAAAGAACACTTTAGTTCTGCATCAAAGTTTTCAGATCCATGAACTTAAGCAGTCTAGCTATTACCCACTGCTATATTTAAAACACAGTGATGACATTTAAACAGTCACTTCAGGTCAAGGAAAAGTGGCCTGAAGAGTTGATTTCTACAGTTTTAGGGGTTTTGCCTTGCAGGACCAGATTTTTCCTGGGAGAAACAGGAAAAAGAGTTCATTACTGAATACTGCTGGATATATCTCATTTAGGATTTTTTTTTTTTAAATTCAGAGGTTATAACTAAGTCCCAAATAATCTAATACTCTTGGGACTGCTACTCAATCTATTACACAGAATCTCTTGCTGACTGCCATTTCTGTTACTTTTACCCAACATGTGTTTTAATGAGGAGATGGTGATGTTCCCTGATTATCTATCATGCTAGGTTCCCATATAATTCTGAATCCCAGACTGAGATTGTTTATTCAGTGTCAGGTTATCTGTTAGAATTACTCACAATTGTCAGACACTTTTAACAAAAGCATTTCTATTATAGGAGCTAGAAGTAAACAGGGTGAATAAAAATCAGTGATTTTTAAAAAACTTTTTTGATGCTCAGATTTAAACTCTTCTTAAATGTTTCATAAAAATGAACATAAGTCAAAAATAATTGGCTGGTGTGGGTCTTCTGGGCTGTGTGGCCATGTTCTGGAAGTTTTGTTTCCTAACGTTTTGCCAGCATCTGTGACCGGCATCTTCAGAGGGCAGAAGAAAACACCTGCCTAACCCCCAGGAAGATACACACATATTCTGACACCAAAACAAGCAGCCACTCATTAACCCAACTCCCCCACCCCCCACCCCCCCTTTCAGGCACCCTCGCTGATCTCTATAAATACCCACAAAAGGGTCACATCATCCTGGGCACAGAGAGAACTGCTCCTGTCTGTGCCCCTGCCCTCTGAATATGCCGGTCACAGATGCTGGCGAAACGTTAGGAAACAAAACTTCCAGAACACGGCCACACAGCCTGGAAGACCCACACCAACCATCGTATTCCGGCCGTGAAAGCCTTCGACAATACATCAAAAATAATTTCTAATTCCATTCCATTCTACTTGCTAATATGAAAGTGAGAGACTGCAGTCTATTTAGAAGTTCAAATATAAAAGTCGATGAGAGAAGAGCACATTCCAGCAGCCTTGAAGATTTGAGAAACAAGTTTCTAGTCAGGAAGGATATTTTCTTTTGACTAAAAGCTAATCATGGGAAGAATGCCATAAATGGAACCCATTTGGGAATATTTTCCTATACTTACGAGTAAAACAAGCATGTGTGCAAAAGCAAAATTCAAATAGTGCAGCAAATAAACACAAGACCTGATTGCCAAACAAAGTATCATTATGGGAGCAAAAGAGGAACATCCTCTTTTGAAGATGTTAAAAGGAGTATGTCTGATCATGGAGGACTGTCCTCCTCATTAACATTCTTTTTCTCCTGTACCTTTTCTAGTGTCTTTCTGAGAGACTTCTTAAGAAGCCTACTAGAATTCTTGAGTTTGAACAAAAACGTAATTATTCATTATAATAATTTAATGCAGTTAAATAAAACAGGTAGATATTCCTCTTAATGCCCACTTTCCTCAGTACAGTATCTGCATTCAATGTAGCATGCCCAAGCTGCATTAATTTCTCTTACATAAGTGGATGGTTGCCCAATCACATCATCTTAAATGTCACCACTGGTGGATACCTTTTCAGATATCTGATACCAACACTCCGGCTACATATTCACACAGTGTACCATTCCTAGCCACAGAAAGAAACTCCATCATATCAATATAGGCATAGATAACATGTTACTAATAACCAAGAAATTATGTCAAAAATAATTAATGAAAAAACACTTTTTAATATCACAAACTATTTTTTGTATGATGGAGAATCCATGCCTAATTGGCATGGTTCCATCACTTGTGCCACAATATTCTTCATGCAACAGAGCAAATATTGCAGGGGAAATTGTTGAACAAAATGTTTAAGGAAGAACTGAGAAGTATGCAAATAATTTAGAGGGAAAATTTTTTATTCTGAGATATGGAACAATATCCATAGTAATTCCATTATATGTGTTTATCGATCAACCAAAGAAGGAAGCATCTTCCTTACTGAAAAAAATGACATATCAGGAAATTCATGCACTGTTAACAATTTATAAGTAGCAGTAAAAGCTAAACAGTCAAATTTTCAAATTTTGCCATGGATAATGCTGCAAATGCAAATGAGCTGCATTGGGTACCGGTTTGCTTCCGGGTCCAATTCAAGGTGTTGGTTATCACCTTTAAAGCCCTACATGGCATGGGGCCAGGTTACCTGAGGGACCGCTTCTCCCCTACGACTTCAACCCGTCCCACCCAATCACACAGAGAGGGCATGCTCCGGACCCCCTTGGCAAAGAACTCCAACGGGGTCCAGAAGGCGGGCCTTCTCTGCTATAGCCCCCGCCCTTTGGAATATCTTGCCCCCAGAGGTGAGACAGGCCCCCTCACTCCTGGCCTTTTGGAGGGACTTGAAAACTTGGCTCTGCCATCTGGCCTGGGGTGGAGAGGGAAGTCATCAGATGTGGGGTTGGCTAGCCCCCTAGAGGCCTGGTGTTGCTGCCTTGAACCATCGGCCTCCTGGATTTTTTTTCCCCTTTTATTTCTGTAAATGTATACTGTTATAAATTTTAATTGTATATCTATTTATTGTTTTAATATGTTGTGAATCGCCCAGAGTCCCCCATTGGGGGGAGATGGGCGGGGACAAGTTTAATAAATAAAAAAATAAAAAAAATGTCCAAGAAAAGAAGAAATGTAGAAGAAAATGCAGAAGCCCCCAAACCAATACAGTAGAATATGACTGCAGTGCTCAATTAACTGCAGTGCTCAAAAACAAAAGTGAATGTAAGCAGACAACACAAAATACTTCCATAGTAGCTGCTTTGCAGCAGCTGTTATAAAAAAAAAAAAAAAGGAGGGAATCAATTAATTCTCCAATAAGATTTCCAGTGGAACCAATTGGTGCATTGTTTGGGCTCTTATATCAAGAACTGGCCTATTTAGATGACAATTTATTAACAAAATGTGAACAAATAGGTGCACTGACAAGGTCAATGTTCTTAATACGGAGCTAGATAAATATTAAACATCTGATAGCTATCCTAAAGCCTATTTCTGTGGCACTGAGCAATGTGCAGAGAAAGAACTGTTTTAATTTTCATGAAGTTTGGAAACAAATGAGTATAACCTTGAAAAGAGAAATGAGTAATGACAAAGTTAAGGTATATGCACTATTTTTTTTTAAAAAATGGAACAAGCATTGCCTTCAGCTTGTTTTCTTGCCATTATTCTCAATACTCAGTGCCAAGATCAAACTACTGAAGAAAAGGAGTTCAGTATGCTGTGGGCATCTATCAAGTATCCTTCTATAATACCAGTTATAAAAAAAATCAAGAAAAGGGTGATTCATTCAAGATAGATGCTTACTAATTGCATTAGTTACACTAGAAAGATAGTGGAACACTTCCCATCTGAATTCAAAGATCAGTGAAACAGTAATATAATTTAACAGCACTTGCTTCTTCGGTTGGTATAGAAAGAGTATTTTCTTCCTATAGAATAATTCATTCACAGTTATGAAGCAATCTGGGAACTGAAAAAACAAGAAACTTTTTTCCCTCCAGATTCTGAATAAAGAAGACGACAGGGATGATGTAGGCATTGTCTTCTCAATATTTTAAATTTCTTACTTACGGTTGAAATTGCCTCTTTTTTTAAAAAGGTATATAAATTAATTAAAAATACAAGTCTTTATTTTCTTTCAAAAAACTTTTTTTAAAAACTTTTTGAATAAAACTACCAGGAAGAAACAAGATTACTAGTATAATGTAAAAGCTGATGATGATTTCTCTTTTGGTACACCATGACAAAAATATCCTCCAAACTTCCAAAACAATTAATTGAACTAGAGTTGGCTCAACTCCTAATGATATCATAAATATTTAAATTCAAATTTGTTTAACTGCAGTCAGTGACCAGCAAAGTAAAAAAAAAAGAAGCATTCAGAAGCAGTGACCAAATACAACACAGACAGTATAACACCATTCAATCTAAAATATTAAGGCTTAAAAACCATAAAAAGGGAGACACTGAATAAAGTACAGTAAAACAACATAAAACTTAAAGATAAAATAGAAATAGGATAAAATAAAAATAAAATAAGAGAGAGAGAAGAAATATGTCACTGCCTACTTGGTATTAAGATCATGATTCCGTTTTTTAAAAATCAAAATTAATTAAAAAAAAAAACCCTCTGAGTTTGGTAAATAAAATGAAAACTATGTCTCTCTCTGAATACTGAAGAATATGTATTCAGGCTATATCATACTGAACTTTTACCAGAAATAATTATGCAAGGTGTAAGTTACTTTGATTTAAACATCCCCCTTTCATATATGAGAGTCAATTTGATGTACTGGGGCAGGTACTGGCCTAGAAACCAGGAGACTGTGAGTTCTAGGTTTCCCTTAGGCATGAAAGCCAGTTGGGTGACTTTGGACCAGTCACTCTCTCTCAGCCCAACACACCTCACAGGGTTGCTGTGGTGGGGAAAATAGGATGCAAGAATATTAAATATGTTTGCCACCTTGAGTTGACCAAATATATAATATATATTATGTACCAGTACAGATGGCTGTTCAGGCATGCATAACTGAAACATGGATATCTGAGATATGGTTATCCTTTACAGAAAACACAGTACTGTAAACTCAACAAATTCTCCATGAACTTCAGAGAGAATGGGGAAAAATAGATGCTTTTGCTTTGTGGAAGAAATAGAATGGGCTTTGGTCCTTTGCTACCTCTATTACAGACTAACACTAAGACAGAAAAAAACACCCTTTTTTGTCCTGAAATGCAGAGAAGCCAGAAATAAGATATGGCACTCATCTCTTCTCAAGGAAAGAAACAAGTCAGTGGTAAAAGTAATAAGGAATTTTAAGACAAAATGAATAAAGTATATCCCTGTGCTATGGCAGCAGATCTGCAATATTAATATAACGTATCTACTTTTTCAGTTTGTGATCTGTTTTACAGCTTGAGATCATCTATTTCAAAGTTCACGTTAAACAGCTAGTGTATAATACTGAATCCAGGCACAATCTTGCCAAATTCAAAATCTACTTTTATTGAAGATACTGATCAGAGTATCGTTCAGGCACTCAACAAATGAACATTTTCGTGGACAAGAATAACTGAAAGCCTCACTTGATATTTTTCAAGTAATTTTTGCCTTAGATTAAGTTATGCAGCTGCATAATTATTTTAAGATTTGGATATTAAAACTGTAGGAAAAAAGCAAGCAAAATTAAACAATCTAAAAAATGAAGAAAAATACATTCCTAGAAAAATACATTCCTAGAAAAGCAATCTACCAATGGTAGATCGTAATTATTTCATAGTAAATGAAATGAGTAACTGGCACTGCAAAACTGACATCCAACTCTAATTCAATATTATGCTTACAATAGTTAAAACAGATTGCCTCAGGAGACAGTTTAACAATCTCCCCGCCCTGCCCACTGCTTTTTTAGTATTATGCAGGAAACCGGATTTTCTATTACTTTAGTTTTGATCAACAAGCCCTGAGGCCAAATTGCAATTTAACCCTACAATAATCCTTTGCTGAGAAAACTGAAAAACACTCTTCTTCTTTCTATTCATCTATCTTAAACTTATAAAGGTTTTTGCTGGGAAACCAAGTTAATAATGAAAATCTTGAAAAATCTGATTTTGTTTTTCTAGGATCTCTGAGAAAAGACTTCATAGTAAGAGATACCTCTTCTTTGTAGGAAGCCACTTACTCTTGGTTACAATTTTCTTTGGCATACGAGGCCTACAGAAGGGCCTAGAATTCACTATCCTGAAACTCATGTACACGAAAATGAGTAACAAAAATAAGACTACCACTGCCGCTCTAGAATTGCTATGCATTCACTCTTTATTCTACTAGATCAGTGTTTCTCAACCTTGGCAACTTTTAGCTGTGTGGACTTCAATTCCCAGAATTCCCCAGTCAGCATGCTAGATACATAAAATTTTATTCAAACAAATTAAAATGTAAATGTCTAAATTATATTTTACATATTTTAATAAATTACTGGAACAAAGTAAATATGCATTTAACTATGCAAATTTACACATTAAATTCTATACTCAAAATGACTTAAAGCTTACTAAAGACTGTTCTTTGTCAACTTCAGCAACTGGCTTCTGATGCCACGTATGGAATGGAATGGAATGGAATGGAATGGAATGGAATGCTGTGAATGACTTGATGTGACATACTATGAAAATGCTAGGATCTATAAGATGATGTTCTGAAAGTTCCTAGGACTATTTATGAATTAATACTTTTTTTATGCCCTCTACTACTAGCTGAAGTCTGTAATATATACATGTTCTCAATATATACTCAACCATACAGCAAAATTATTTTCTTGAGTAGTTACTAGCTGTTATTTATGAAATGTGCTGGATGTTTACAGCCCAATCCTATCCTGTTTGCTAATGTCTGGACTACATTTTAAGCAAGCATGAACCAAACTGCAGCCTTAGACTTTGAGTAAGTAATCTTATTTATTACTCTTACATGTCTACAAAGACAGCCAAACAAAAATCTACCTTTGTAGATAGATAAATATATTTCTAAACCAATACATTTTGCAGTGCATGTGAACTGCAAGTACAATAGACTTGGATTATGTTGTTAGGCTATGGAATCAAAGTTTAGTTCAAAGCAGTATGCATTAATCATTGTAATTACTAACAACATGCATGACTGTTCAGAAGCTAAACAAAAGTCAAAATGGGAAATAATTTAAAATAATGAATTTCTAAGACTACACAGAAAGCTGCATTTCAAAGGAAGGTTTACCAAAACTAACCTTCTGTCTGCTGACTTGTACTTGTACTGAGCATATATACAGCATTTATTGTTTTTATAAAATAAACATATTAAAGCTATAGGCTTGTTTGGGATCAGTTAAGTCCTTTCCACTGGCTGAGCTCTTGCTCACTTTTCGATCATGCATTTGTTCAGAGTTCCTAGTGTATCTTTCTAATACAGACCTATAGGTCAGTGTTAAAACTTCAAATAACTGAAAATATGCCCTCTTCAAAAACAACTTTCTAAAATATATTTATTTACATGACCAGTTTTCTTTCTAGCAGAAAAACTCCTCTGAAAATGATTCAGATTTAAATAAAACCTTATTCATAATTAGAAATACTCCTCCCAAATTGCAGGTTTGTTTTTTTCCCCAAATATTCAGCATGTCACTCCTGCTGTTCTAATAGTTGTAATAGCTAAAATAGCTATGAATGAGAAATTACAGAAAAGGACTAATTGATTAGTCTATGCATAATCACCAGTTTCTATTAAAGAAAATATACTGTACGCAAGCTCAGCCAATCTATGCAGGTTCACAAAACTTATTCTGGTATTACCATCATACAAAAAATTAGCAATCAGGTAGACAGTTAAGCCACTAAAGCCATCTCATCACTTATATACACATGGACATTGCACTGTTAAAGTGTGTTCAAAACTACTTTTCTCGCAAGTTTTCTCCGGCAGCTGTTCTTTTTGCTCATGAATAAAAAGATAAAATCACATATTTTACAACAGAGTGAAACTATACGCAAAAAAGCATGGAATATTATCTCTAAAGTAGTTGCATCTATTTGAATACACTATTTTGAAATAACTCCTGTTTCCTCCAGACTACATTAATTATATGTATAATAAGCCTTCTATTATGCCTTGCCCATGAAAAAATGTAACCCAAGACAATGATATGAGGTGAGAAATGTTCAATTATTATTATTTTTCATGTGAAAATACTTCTACTCTTAGATATAAATCGAATGAATTAATAAACATCTATCTTTTCTTTCATGGTAGTGAATATAACTTTTTCTTCCCTCACTTTTTCCATAACAAACATGTAAGGTAGTTTGGGCTCAGAGACAGTGACTGGCCCAAAGTCATCCAGTGAATTTCCATGACTGAGAATGGATATGAACTCATATGTTACCAGGTCCAATTCAACATCTTAACCAGTATATTATACTGACACTCAGTGTGGTACTTCAGGATCTTAATTAGTATCTTAATAAATGAGCCTAAGTTACATTGGGCAACCGGAATTGCTACAGTTCCAGTAATATCTAAAATTAAACATGTAATTCAACTTTTTCCAGGGGACTATCCCTAACAAGCACATATAATTAGTTTGAATTATTATGTAAAACACATTATTATGGGGCTAGCTTACTTGCTTTTGTTTCTTAAATATATGCCAAAGGAGTTGAAAATATGGCTTATTTATGCCTGATTTTACATACATTTTTCTTCCCAGCACTAAACAACGTCTACTCAACTGCATATCGGTAAGAATGGTTTGAACAGAAAGTTGCTTAAAAATGCCCATTGAGAAGGTCTAAGATAGGACTAAGCACAAAGCAAAGGAATCCAAAGCAAAGTAAGTTCAAAGGATGTTATTCTCAGATAAGGAAGTACTGAATAATGCTGTTTGCTAAATGAAACTCAAACTAAAATTAGGATGATTGAAAAAAATCATACTCTTCCTTTGATTTCAACAGGATCCAAATTCCACTGATAATGAAATCCTATCCAGTAGGAAATAATTCCTGATGAATTTTTTGAGTCTCTCTCAGGTGAATGACAAAACCACCTTCAAATTTGTACTGCAAATTTCCATTAATGTACATCTTATTTTTTCAATTCAACTGAACTTTCTAAAAAGTTTAGATTTTCTAACTTTCTGACAATGACAAATAATGTATCTGAAAATCTTGCCCAGACAACGTAAAGTGATTAAACAACATACCCCACTGCTGAGAGATGGCATAAAATGTTACTTTCCATGATTAATTCCTAACATCAACATATGGTTGGTAGGCTATTCTCAATAAAACCTTTTTCTTATTACATAAAATCCTTTATTTACTTACATATTTTCATTGTAAGTAAATTTCATTTGAAATTTCATTTCATTCAAAAGCTACACATTGCTAATGGCTATTCAGCACAGTAAAATACATATTCTATTTATTTAGCACTAATAGCACTAACTCAAATTATTATCTAGAATTTAGAAGTATTTATCACCATAATTTGACAAATACATAGGAAAATAAAATTATATATATTGAAAAGCTTTCTGGCTTTCATCCATAATGAGAAAAAATAAAATCTTATTTATTTTATTTAGAAACTTATAGGCATCCAAGATAATCCTAGGCAGCTCATAATACTATTAAATAAAGAATAAATAAAACAAACCAACCCCACAACAGCACGTATCCCAAGCACAGCACCACAACATTACATAGACTCCCCACTGCATTTGTTGGGCTCACTTCTATCCCAGCCCAAAATTATTGCAAGAAACTATTCAGTAAGGTTCCATGTTTCAGAAGAATAAAATGCCATTCCCTTCAATTTGGGCTCAGTCTAGTTGAAAGAACCTCTACCAATGGACTAGAGACTACAGGTGGGAACTTTAGAGACCACAGATCATATGCATCCTGCAGAGCATCTAATTAATATGCATCTGATTAATATTAAGTAGGTAAAGATTATCAGCATTACAACTGAGTAATCCTATTGCATTCTACAATTAATAAAGCCACCAAGGTGTTTCTCTATGACCATGCACTACTGACTGATGATCATCAGTTCTGTGTTCTATCTTATGAATAGAAGAAATACTCTTTACTGTGAATTTATGTGTATAAATATTTCCTGTGCAATATGCCTCTCTCACCTGTTGCCTGCTTGTTTTCGTAGTTGAAGTACTCATAATAGAAATCTCTCCTAATAACATCTGAGGGTTCAATTTTCCAGTAACTATTAAGTTAAATATAACTTGTCAAAAGCAAATAAAATACACAATTGGTTGTGTATTTAAAGAAACCTGGTAAACAACAGAAGAACTGTCAACAATCTCTGTTGACTCAGCCGTGTGAATCACTCACCTACTGCAAAGAAGATACTGAGTTTTCCCCTTCACCAGCATTGCTATGTTATATTTGCATATTAATGATGCACCTACAGAACTTCTTAGTGTCAGCAATGGGACCCTTCGTTCCTTCCAAATCAAGCAGAACAAGTTTCAGCCAGAGTACTACATAGGTTCCATACAGGTAACTAATTCTTTGAAATTTTGTTATGCTGAACTTGATAGAATGTAACAATACATGGGCTATTAATTACCTTAAGGAAAACCCAGCCGAGGTTGTGCATATTAATTTTCCCATAAAGGCAGGCCATAATGCAGGAGGAAATTAGGCATTTGATATAACTACTGAATGTGAAGATCATATATGAATTCAATCATTCAGTTTTGCAACAACAAGGCAATTTTACAGGAAATAAAAATGCTAAAGGTTATTTTTAAAAAACACTACCTGTGCAAAGCATTCAAATGGTGTGCTTTCCAAAGCACACTGTGGCAAACAAAGCACTTTTTCTGCAAGTCTTAAAGAAGCGTCTCTGGAAGGCTGGGGACAGCAGCTTTGAAGGCTTTATCTCATACAGTAGTCTCTGTGAATGTGTGCATGCACAGCTGCTTCACTTTTCTGGTAGTCCCAGTGGGAGTAGAACCTGTCTGTGCACATGCATGTAGAGACAACCGGGAAAAGTCTTTGAATCAGTGACACACTAAGCTTTCTGGAGGATGCAACTGCTTTAAGACTATGAGGAAGTGAGCTCCAATTGTACTAATGTACCCTAGAAAACGTCCTTTGGAATGCTTTCTGCAGCTGTACTAATTATGAATCTGCTTCATTATCACAAGGAACAGTAAAAAAAAAAAACTGAAAATAACCAAAAAGTTTCTTGGATACTAAGTTAATTTTTTAATATTCAGATCACCACCTGAGTTCTACCTGACTCATTCTTGTCCCTTCTTTGCTTGATATATAACCATAGTTCTGCCGTGATATATAATGCTAGGATGGCAGGGATATAAAAAGATATAAACTTAAAATATAAAATATAAAGCACAAAACTTAATATAAACAAATAACTCATACCATGGCTTAACTGTTCACATAATCCATTATAATTGGATTTCTACAGCAGATCTCTCAACCTTATTTCAGCCTATTGTACAGTAGTGTTTTGTGAATCCAGCCAATATGGCCTCCTTTTGACTTTCATGCTTTCTTCTACCGAGCATGGCTCTTTCAGGTAGATATATCCTTTCTAATGTCTGAAGATACTTTCACGGAGCCATTCAGGCAATTACTGAGATTTCTATTTGGTACAGGAGAGATAAACGTGTGAAAGATGTGGAGAAACCTCATCCTCCCTTCTGTTGCTTCAGACAAAAGATTTATGCCCATTTTATCCACAGGAACTTAAAAAGCAGATTGTAAACAATTCTAAAAATCAGAAGATACAGGGCAAGGAAGGTAAACATGGGAAAAGATGGAACAGGATACTATTTTGGAGATTAATATTGTGGTACAAAAATGGGGCTGAACTTCAGCCACCCCAATTTGCTATTCTGACTGAACATCCATACAACTAGCTCTGACGTTCAGTCAATGGAAACTGAGCTCCTTATATGTGGAAGAATGATGTTATCTAGTCCAACATCACACTTCTCAAAACTATTTGCTGCTACCTAAACATGCAACAGCTGGTCTGTAAATACTTAATAAGGAAAAAAATAAAGATGTGCCACTGGGCAAATTTAGGAGTCTGTACATGTCAAGCGTGGTCAGATAGCACAAAAGGTTCAGATCAATCTCCTATATCGATTCTCTGCCATCTGTTATGATTGCAACAAATCACCTAACCAGTATGCCAGCTGTCTAAAGTAACTGATGTTTCAAAGCATTTTGTCTCTGGATTCCATATGAACATATCAGAAATGTTTTCAAAATTAAAACTGTTCACTTACAGCAACAATGAACTACAAGATCTGAAAACAGATAACAAACAAGGAAAAACCCCAAAACTAACTTTTTTAGAATTGATCTTTTAAAGTTCACTGTTTTTCCAAGAGTAACAGAAAGGTATTTTAATGCACAGAAAGACATAATCCAATAAAGTTGCATAATACTTGCTAATTAAACAACTAAATACTGTACTATGAATTCCACTTACAGAGACAAAATAGATGATACATAGAAATACCATATTTTACTTAATGGATAATTTTTTTATGATTACTGATAACTGACAACAATAATTTAACGAGAAAAGCTACAGCTCAAATCATGAAGCCAACAAATCTGAAATGTATAAAAAATTAATGACATAATGAAAAGCAGGTATTGTCAGCTTATTAAAAATCATCCTAAACATTTCAGACACACAAAAATACATAAATCAAGATAAAAACTTTTTAAATAAATATTTTTAAATATCTATGTGCAGAGAATTTTGGAAGATATTACCAACTGAAAATGTAAATATTAGTATTTTATTAGAATTAGTTTATTATTAGAATATTAGAACCTCTGGCAATTTGCTAGTAGATACTTTTTACTACTGATTTTAACTATCATTCAGACATTAAAACAATATATGTATTAGTCTCATAACTGAGTTTAAATCACATTATGAACATTTTAAATTTGTGTTCTGCAATCAAAGTGCTAAACAATCCCCACTAACCATTCCATTTTGCTGTTGGAAGTTAATGGGGTTTGTAAACCTACTCTGCTTCCCCTCTGTGAGGGGAAGTCAATTATACTGAGCCAAACTATAGTTTTAAACAAACTACAGTTTGTTTAAAAAGCACATACAAACTGCACTAAGCCATAAACAGTAGTTTATAAAGCATTCACGTTGCCTGAGTTCACCCAACATGCTAAACCAAAACCAATTAAACATGCTAAACCAAAACCAATCAAACCAGATTATGGCTTACAACACTCTTTGTCAATATATCTTAACTTTCACAGTGTCAAAGGCATGGTGCAACAGTGGGCAGAATGCTGCACCAATCAATGAACCTAAAAAAAGAAAAAAACTACTAAGATCCAAATTCTTCCTCAATTACAGGGCCACAGGATGACCTTGAGCAAATAACTTATTCAAATGATTTCCTATTTGCATTTTGGCATAAGAATGTCTATAATTATGGTTACATATTATCAGAATGTTTATGTATACAACTGTATATACATACTATAATATGAGGTACATTATGGCCCCCCCATCTAAAGGGAAAAATTCCATTACTGTACATAATATATGTGGCTGCCTCCCTCTTAAATGCACAACAGTCCTATGGGGTAGGTAGGCAACTGCTACAGCTAAGAGACTGAACCAGTGAATCTCTCTTTTTAATTTAATATTTTTATTTAACTTCCTTAACACACACAATTGACAAAACAATCTTTAAACTCTAAGAAAAAAAAGAAAGAAACCAAAACAGAGGAAAAAAATTAGAAAAGAGACAACCTCAAACAAAGAATACAAACTAAGAAAAGAGGGGAAAAAGAAAAAAAAAAGAATCTACCTTATATTTTATACTTATCAATAGTCACTGGTCTATTAATAAATAGAGCGAATCTCAGAAGTGAGAAGAGATTTAAGCCTGGATTCCCCCAAACTAATACTATTTATTTATATACAGCCATATTCCACACAGACTCATAACACTACCCAATAAAAAACAAAATACCTGTAACAAAAATACAGAAATAATTCCAGAAATAATAATCCTTAAAATTGTCCAACCCGTTCACAAATATTAAAATCAAAAACATAGTCATAGATATATGGGTGACAAATCTTAACTAAATGCCCTTGAGGTTTTTCTAAGTGTCAGGAGTGAAGATTTCTGCGGAAGGTTGTTCCACAGGTTAAGCACCACCGCTGAGAAGCACAATGATCTTGCTCTGTCCCGGATTTCACATGGGGAAATCCCCTGGACTGTTCAGCATCCCAACCTGAGAAACATATCCTTGTATGTCATGTTGACTACACCTGATTCTCAATGAAGGTGTAATTCTTTGTCATGCACAGTGCAGCCATAAAAGGAGCTAGTATGTAATTTGTACCTAGATGCCACATTCCAAGAAAAAACCTAAAATGTCATTTATTTCACAGGTCGTTTGTGAGACAAGTATAAGTTCTTAAAGCAATCCCTGGGAGCTTATTCTAAAGCAAGTACATATCCATGAAAGATTTCTACCTCTCTAACAGGCTGCCTACAGAGTAAGTTTCTTTAAAATAGATATATTTATGGGGGGAAATCCAGACAATGCCGAACTGCAACTTCCATCAGCATGACCCATGAAGGTGGGGATGGAAGTCCCCTCCTAGGGAAACCTTTAGTACAAAACTCCGAGGAAGCCAGAGGACCGGAGCGGGCAACCAAACGTGCAACCTGAAATTAAATGAGAAACAGGGCAGGGCGGTCAGGAAGAGAATTCATTCCGCGCTCAATTCATTCCCACAGTTGGAAGCTGTGCGGGAAAATCGTAGCGGAGAAGTAAAGCAGCTTTGCGGGGTTAGGGGAAAACGGGGGGCGCGTTCCAGCCGAAGCGGGGTCGCTTTTCTCGGTGGGGGGACGACTTTTTCAAGCGGGGCTGGCGCCCTTGGCTCGGAGACTGAGCCCCGAAGCTCCGGCGGGTCGCGGAGACGGTCTCTCACCTTCCATACGCTCAAAGCGAGGCGGCTGTTGCCCTTCCTACCTTCTCCCTCCTCCTCCTCCTCCCCTCGCGCGGGGCACCTCGCGGCCTTTCCGCGGCTGGGGAGCTCAGCAACGCGACCTCGAGGACTCCTCGACAGGCTGGGCCTGCAAAACACCCGGCCGGTTGCCCCGCAGAAGGGCGGGAGTACAGGCATAACGTTACGGGCGGCCGGGGCGGCCCGGTCCCGCCTCCTCCCCGCCGCCGATGACAATCCGAGGTCTCGCCTGGGCCCCCACTCCGGCTCCCGCCCCCCGGACTCGGTGCGGGAAGCGCGCGGCCTCCCTCGCGCCTGTCCCGCCTCCTCCGTCCGTCCCCGCGGCCCCGGGAGCGGCCCCGTAGAGGCCGCGGCGGCCTTCGGCGTCCACGCGCCTCCCCCGCGGCCGTCTGCCGGGAGGGGCGGGGCAGGGCAGGGCAGGGCAGGGCAGGGCAGGGACGGTCCGCGGAGGCGAGGGGGTCCCGTCAGCCGCGGAAGGCGGAGGTGCGGACGTCAGGTGCTGGGCGCGGCGGCGTCTGGAGTCCGCTGCTGCCGCGGGTGCCTTACCTGCCCCGGTTTCGCCATTCCTGCTCATGCGAAAGGGGGACGGGCCTGGGCGTAGAAAAAGTACGGGCTGCGGCGCCTCTGGAGCACTCTGCACTTGCTCAAAGGCACTTTAGAGCTGCAGCGGCAAGGCTGAGAGCCCTGGCTCAGCCCTCCGGCTGAGCCCTGCTTGCCGTACCTTCTCACAACACGGAAGGCGCGCATAAATGGCAGCCCGTTCTTGTAACTGGCGTGAACGATGCAGGAACAAGGACTCTGGGCTAGGAAATCAGCAGCGGGGATGGACATCTGAAGGAGTAAAACTAATGCTAACACCTGTACCCAAACCTGTAAAAACTCAAGTTAGCCTCTCCATTAACTTGCTCCATTAGCTTGCCTGGACAGGCACAGAAAGTTGCAGACACCAGCTCCCGTGTTATTGCAACAATACTAGTGTTTTTAAATGCGAAAATGGGAAGTAAGCACAAAAGCTGACTTTTGCAGATATTCGCTTTGCTAATTGTGTATTTTACATTGTAAGCATAAAACTAATCCTTGCTATCAAAATGCTATGATGATCGACATAGCAATGTCATTAGTAATCAGCATTTATTGTACAACTATACGTGTATAAAGGTGGTTTGTATGCCCTCTTTCAGTGGACAGAACACTGTCTCCTGCGCAGTTTAATAAACCTGGGTCAAGCAGATCATGTAGTTTCCACTTGTCAGCTGGGTCTTGGGGAATTTTCCCCTACACATCCCTGTATCTACTCTCTCCATCCTTTCCCCAACTTGCCCATTATTAAGGCAGCAACTTTTAAAATCTCCAAAGTGCAATTCCTTTGTGTGAAGCAAAAACAGTCCTTCACTTTGCTTTGCTCCTATCACAAACTCTGCCATGAATTGCCTGCTTTGCCCCATGCCACGCATACATCCCTTCTCTCTATTCCAACTCTTGATTTCATCCGCCCCCCCCCCCCTTTGTGTATTGCAAGGTTGAGGCCTGAACTATCAGCCAGTTTGCTCATGAGCTAGCCTCCCCCTCCCCCAGCCCATCTCTCATGGTTTGCATCTTCCCACCTGGAGTCCTCAATGCTCTAGGGCAATCTAGGATGATCTGAGCTGCAAACCTCCAGAAAACCACTAGAGGGCAGTAACGATGAACACAGAAGGGTTACTTTTTGCTGCCATCTAGGATTATATTTTTGTAGCCAGTCTTGTTACTCTATAGCAGGGTTTTTCAAACTTGGCAATTTTCAGCTGTGTGGCCTTCAGCTCCCCAAATTCCCCAGCCAACATGCTGGGAGTAGAAGGCCACACATCTGAAAGTTGCCAAGTTTGAAAAGCCCTGCTCGACTGTGAACTCTGTATCCCATAATCCATCTCTAGCACAGTCCACATACCATCTCATGTATTACATACAATTCCCATCTACCTTTCCTCCACTAACCTCATGAAGAAGCCAGTCTCTTAGGTCTGAGTGCCTGATCCCAGACCGTCAAAACAACGTATTCTCAGTGTCTGCACTCCTCTGTTTCCTTGCTCTTTCTTTTCCCTTTCCTAGCAGTTCTGTACATTTTGGTTGTGGTACCTATGGTATATTTCCTCCCCACCACCAACTCTTGGCACTCTTCTTACCTGCTGATCTTTGCCTCCATTATCTTGCATCATTTGCTTCTTACTGGAGTTGTCCAGTATCTGATCCAGGAAGGAGCCTGCTTTTTAGGCTATTGGAGAGCGCGGCTTTGAGAAAAATTAGGGGAACCCAGGAACTAGCAACGGTAGATTTCTTTCTGCCTCTTATTCCTCTTCCTCATCACTTGTTTCTTGCACTTTGTGGTCTGAAAAAGCCAGCATGGGTTTCTTAACAAGCTGACGCCCAAGAGCACTGGCGCCGATTCCCTTCATGTATTAAATCCTACAGGCATCCGAAACGCTCTTCTGTAAATCTCGCTGCTTTGAGGCATTCTGCTTCTTTTTGTTTTTGTTTTGCTTCCCCTCTTACCACTGATGGTTTCCTTTCCCCAGGAAAAAAGGTGTGCTCAAGAAACTATTGTACTCTTTCAGTGGCAAACCTCCTACTGGTGAAGGGAGGTTGATAAAGAATCTCAGTTAAATCATGTGATCCTTTGCACTCTGTTTGCAGAACAGTGTTGACAAAGGCAGACGCAGGTTGACTTGCTGGAACACAGAACTCTAAGACGTTTGCCGGAAAGGGAATAGATGGCTCGCTGTACTTTACTACATAATTAGTTGTTTCAATACCATTGTGAATAGCTACTATTAATAACTGAATTATCACTCTTTATGCTTCAGTATTTCATTTCTCTCTGGTATAATTGTCCACAACTGCCACAGACAAACCAACTGTGTGTGTAGATACTTGTATCTCTGGTTTATATCTCATGTATCTGATGCAACAGACTGCAGTAAGGAATGCTTATAGCATAATAAATGTGTTAGCTCTGGGGGCAGAGATGCAATGTGGAAACCCAGTGATATTTGCAGTCTTGGGTATGGCCCCCAGAAACCTTCACATTTTTAATAAAATCAGGCTTGGTTTTTCTCCTGGAGTGTATGCTAACAGGGCAGAGCTAAGCATGACTCACAATCCAGAAAGGATTCTGTCCTGTACTATTTAAGATATCACAGAAATGTACTGAACCTGTTAGAACAGGTTAAAAGAAATTGCCTATGAACATGCACAAATTTACTTTCCTTTTGTTGTGAAATCGCCTTAACACTGGAATTAAGAAGAACAGAAATCCAGTTCACAGCACATGCATTTCAAATAGGTCTGAATATTGATGTTTTTAAGTAGAGATTTGGCCAGCTACTTCAGTTAATTAGAAACATTAATTTCAAAGTTACAGGTCTGTTACACCCATCATTTTTCTTTCTCTTTACTCTTTATTCATTGCTCTTTAACATACCCATTTTGGGGTATTTATTGGCGAACTTTCTGCAAGTACAAAGTATTCAGAAAAGAAAAACAAATGGTTTAATTAGATTTATGTTCATCTGTATCTCTATAGAACAGGTGCATAGAGCTGTCAGCTTTACAATTATAACCCGTACTTGAATTAAGGATGGGAAAAAAGGTGGATGCAGAATGTAGATTAAATCATCATCATAATAGCAATTTATAAGTTGCCTTTATGAAAGACATTCAAGAGAGTATGTAACAGGAAATTTGAAAACACACAAGGTGAGTATTAAAAGCAACACAAAACAATATAAATCATTGAAATACACATAAAACACAAACAAAACATGTTGCCAGATTTTCATTTTTCCCACAGCTTTTAATAGCAATAGTTAAGCAGGCTATCACACAAAAAGATGCTCCTAGTTGCATAGTTTGCTAGGACTATGGGTATTGCAGACTACATTTGGAAATCTTTCACTATTTCTATGTAGCACATGGCAGAAAAACTTCTTTTAACCAAAAATCAGCAGAGCTACTGCTGAATCACCGTCTGGACAAAAAGAAGACTTTGGGATGTATGTATGGGAGGGAGAGAGAGTAAATTGTATTACAGATTAATGCATGATTTAAAAAAAAAATTAAAAATAAGTCCCACTTGCATGACTTGTGCCAGATACATTATTGTAGTTAGTAAATCATGGTTTATATTATTGATGGAAGTCTAGCTAATTCTAGTTTCTTAATCAAGGAACTACTAAGGAGAAAACCACACCCTTACCAACCCTGGCAGGGGAAGCTACTGTATATAAACAGGGAGCAAACCTCACGCTCATTAGCACTGATGATGTTACCTAGTTGGGTAATAAAGCATCTGCAAGCAAACAGAGAGCACCGAGGACTCCACAGTTCAACCCTGATCTACATATGTTCTCTGCTATTGGAATCTAATTTCTTAAGCAAACCACTGCTTAGGGTAAATGGGGGGACGCACCTTGTGTCTCTGTGAGCACGATCACAGCCGATGACTTGGTCAATAAGATGCTCTCTTTGAACAATTACCAAACAATAGCACAGACCAAGTTAACAAGAAACAATCCTTCATTAATTTTAATGAGTTGCTGCCTGAATTTAATGAATCAAAACAAAATATATAGATGCTAAAATTAAGCTAGGCAATTATAAGTCTGTCACAAAGCTTGCTCTGGACATTAGCTAACACACTTTGATCAGCGGTGTGGTGGACCATTCATTCCTGAGAATGAGATGAAAAAGGGGTATACATTTTCTTGGATTTCACACTGATCCAATTAAATAATTAAGAAAAACTTCTAAATGTTAGCAACCAACACACTTACTGATCTTTACGATGAGAAATATACACAGTAGGACCTGATTCCTCTGTTTAGCATGAGTATCAAGATGAAAATACATGCAGCTGGATAATTTACATTTTTCCCCTATAGCTGTCTTTAAAAGATCTTATAGTGGACATATTGTACTTAAATGTAATTTAAATATTTTCCTACACCAAGCATTTTCACTCATTAAAACCATTACATTCCAGTGCTCTATCTCTTAAATATTCTGACATGTTTGAATACTGACCACTGACATGGTAGTTTGGAATCTGCAGTGGATTAGAATGAATCCCCAAATAAAACTTGCACTACTGTACTAAGTTTAATTTCTGCTTAACAGTGATAAACCTTGCCTCTATAAAGACAGCATGTCAGACTGAATATACCATTAAGTCTTGCTGAACAAGTTTAATCTGATTCTTCATACATGCTTTTTTTTTCAAAATGTGGAAATAATTATACTATTGGAGCAGCTTTGATCTGTCTAGGTATATAGCACACCTATTAAAACACCCTATAATTATTCCCTCTTATATATCAACGATACCACCATTAAGTAATAACACACCATTTCGAAATATCGGTGGACACAATTGGAAAAACATAACTCCAATCACAATGTGAATAGGAAATGCATTTTAGAATAAGGAAGGTATTTGGTTGTCATGGATAAGTAACAGTGATTTGAATTTAGGCAGAGAAATATGCAAAGTAACTCATTTTACTTCACTGAAGTATATAATTAAAAAGAGTAAAGTCTCCTTCAAGCTGAGATTGACTTCCATGGATACATATGTGCAGTTTTCTTGATCTGATAAAGAATTATAGTGTGTATGGGCAGGAGTTCATCTGGTTCATTTCCCTGGCCAGTACAGGGATATACAATTATGGTACCTAGATGAATGGCCCTCAGCTTCTGCTCAAATATTTGTGTAAACCACCTCCTGAGCCATTCTGTTCCATCGCTAAACAACTATAGAAGGTTTTCTGAGATTAATTTGGAATTCCGCATAAAGTCTGGCCTGTAACTCTGGCCTTTCTTGATCAGTGTTTCTTCAACTTTTTTCTCTCAGGACCCCTTCCCACTTTTAAAAATCATGGAGGAACCCAAATGAGCTTTTGTTTATATGGGTTATATTTATCAATATTTACCATATTAAAAATTAAAATGGATGCATTCGCTGCTGCTACCGCTTCTCACAATTGTTTGATGGGATTTTAATATTGTATTATTTTTCAACATAGGCTGGCAAATAATTTTGATTTTCCGGTCGGCCAGGTTCTTTTTTTGCTTATATGTGTGTGTATATATATTGTGTTTCTTTTATATATAAGCCGCCCAGAGTCATTGAGGAGTTGGGCAGCCTTGAAATGAGGCCACTACAGATATACATGGCTATATATACTTAGCATGTGTATTGAAAGAACATTCTAAATTACCTTCAAAGTTAATCCTACGTACATCCTATTACATTTGTGTAAACAGGGCAAAGTTGTCCCTATCTAAAAGAGCCTAAGCCAGAAATCACAAAGCCTGGCATCTTTCTGGACTATCCATTCGTAGTACTTCTACCTTGATGTTATTGAGTTTCAGTTTATTTGCTTTTATTCAGTCTAAGGTTGATCATGGATTCAGCTCTTCTATCACTGTGACTGTTATAAATGGCGCAGGAAACAGAGCTGCTGATTATCTATATATTGATAGCATTTCTTTCATCTTTCTCAGTGAAGTTCCTCAGTTAATTGTAAGTAGTATGGGAGGCAAGATGAAACTCAGCAGCCCCGAGGTACCAAGCACTTTAACCAAAATGGGACATCAGTTTCTTCTAAGAGATCCTGAGGTCAATAGACACCCCTTGTTTATCTTATTCCAGAAAGGCACACTTATATTTGGTCAATAGTTTGTATAATGCTCAGCGTCCAGCTGGGACCATGTCTTTTCATAAAGGAAACAGTAATCTCCTCTTGAAACCAGGCAGTAAGACCTTTCTAGTTCTTATTCGTTCATAAGGGTAAGGATTGGCTTTAACCTTCTAAGAACCTCAACTGACATCATCCCATAAAACTAAATTAACAATTTAATTATACATTCCCAGAGCACTGAGCATTGGCTGGCTGCAAACTCATAATCTAGAGGTCTAGTAAGAGCAAGAGATTCTTTCTTTTCCATCTCAAAAGTATCAACAGCACCATTGACAGCATTCCCACTCTGATCCTTCTTCCTCTCCTGGCTCAACTCTCAGAATCCCCTTCCTTTCCAGAAAAGTATGAAGTTCAAACTACCTTGCCTCTTTTTTGGGTGTATGACTGTATCATCAACTTCAACCCAGGACCCCACATCTGAACAAAGAGACAATACCAAATGTCTGTTTAAGAGCCAGCCATGTTGAAGGAGTTTCTGGACAATAATCTGAAGAAAGGTTTTATTTGTCCTGCTAAGTTTTTAGCATCTGCATCTACATTTTTCATTCCTAAGAGGCATAATTTTTGGAGAACTGTGAATGACTACAGATTCCTGAACAGTGTAGCCATTAGTGATTACTGGCCATTGCCTCTTATTTCAGACCTACTGGACCACTTTCAAGGGTACACATTTTCATTAAATTGCACTTGAAATGTGTACAATTTGACCAGAAGAGGGGCCATGAATATTTAACAGCCTTTGATAGGGCAAATTTGAATACACAGTGATGCCTTTTGGATTAGTTAATTGTGTCCCAGCCTTCTCCAGATTCATGAGTGAAATATTTTCTGGTATTTTGGACAAATATGTAGTGGCGTACTTGGGTTATGTAATGATTTTTTTCAGAAAACCCATCTTGCCCAGCTGGAGTCCAACTCAGAGCAAATTGGGGTGATTTTATTTACCAGGTGTCAAGAAAAATCCTCACAGTGACCCTGCAGATGTTCCCCCAGCTCATCCTGACTTAAGACAGTTCAAGTTTGAAATGTTTTGCACAACCCTAGAAACAACTAAATTTTGTCATCAAGAATGTTGCTCTGGTTATGAAGAGACCATTTAAAACCTTAATTATAAATGTATTATTTCTTTTCATTTCCCCTCCACCCACCCACATTTCCAATATCTCTTGAATCCCACATAGACGCTTTTGTTTGAAAAGTAGACAAGTAGAAAAGTAGACAAGAAACTGGGGGAGTTGAAAATGCTTTAATACCAAAATGACTAATGCTCAAGAGATTTCTCAAGGCTAGTGAATAAGCATCCAGAATTCAGTAATGATGGCACAAGTGCATTTTAAGATTTTAGTGTGCATATTTTAAAATGTTAGAATGTGCACTTTTAAGATTTAACATTCTAAATACTTGACATCTTGGGCGTTTGCACTTAGCACTATACAGAGATGCCAGTTGTTGCAGTAAGTAAATGGATGTGAAGGGGTAATATGCTGGCAAAATCATCATCATCATCATCATCATCATCATCATCATCACCTAGTTCCTGGACATCTGGTGACAAGTGGGCTACAGGACTCAGGACTGTTGGTGAACACCATCAAACAACAACATCTGCCTATCCTACATCCTTAGGAAGGACTCAATAGTTGGATAAAAATGCCAAATCCTGTCTAAACGTCTGGCTAACTGTGTGACCAATAATAATAATATAGACACCTTAGATGCAATCCCAAATAATCTGGAGTACCACTTGAAGACCATTGGCATTGACAAAATCACCATCAGTCAATTGCAAAAGGCAGCTTTACTTGGAACAGCTTATATCCTGCGATGATACCTTTAACACCATCAGACAACAACTTCTGCCTAACCAGGTCCTAGGGAAGGACTTGATGTTGTTGTTCAGTTGTTAAGTCGTGTCCGACTCTTCGTGACCCATGAACCATATCGCGCCAAGCCTTCCTGTCCTTCACTGCCTCCCTGAGTTTGCTCAGTTTCATGCTCATTGCTCAGTGATTCTATCTAACCATCTCATTTTCTGCCATCCTCTTCTCCTTTTGTTTTCAATCTTTCCCAGCATCAGGGACTTTTCCAAAGACTCCTGGACAATGTCAAAAGGACTCGATAGGTGGATAAAAATGCCAAATCCAGTGTAAACATTTGGCTGATAGTGCAACCAACAGTCGTCGTCATCATCATCATACATGTGTAGGGGGAGAAATTGCTCATAAGCACAATACTGCTTACTCCTGAATTAAAATGTACATTAAAAAATACATAATAAACTAAACACCCTAACATAAAAGTCATAAAACAGCAGGATAAAATGGAATCTAATGTGTTTGCATAATACATTTGGCACCAGATAAACTTCTGTAGAGAGTATACTCAACAACCGAGACACCACCACTAAGGAGATTCTCTCTCTAGTAGTCATTAACTTCCTGAGGCACCTGTAATCTCTCTGCTTAATCCCAGTTTACATATAGTATTGATACTGAAATCTGAGTTAGTGCCATCAATTTTTGTCCTGTTAAAATGCAAGTATAGCATCTAACACTGAAACAAAAGGACAGTTCATACCAGGTGGGATGATGTGAATTTTAGTCCTGGGCTGAAGAAGTCTGATATTTTCTTTAAGTATTGGCTAAACTAAGTGTACGTTATGGAATTAGTTCAAATGAGAAAGAAACATAATGCTTTTTGATTATCTCCTAGTCTTTTTCCCAATATGGTGTTGAGGCCAGAAGTTTGGGCCAGAGTTCCAGGGGTTGGCACTTGTTAGTGGACTCAGTATATGAGGAAGAATTGAGGAAGATGGTTGCTGAAGGTATTGGGGTTCAAGACCTGATCTCTGTGAGATTGTGGACAGCCTTTGTAGCTTTTTGCCACAGGATGGCATGAGAAATGGCAGTGGTGGTGACTTTGGGGGCTGGCAGAGAAGAATCCCCCCAGGGAGAGATCAGCCAGCCAAGGAGCATTGGGCAGCCTGCAAAGGCTGATGATTGGTCCTGGAGCTGGAGAGGCTACTACAGAGCTCCTGCAATGAGTCAGTGGCAGTATGTCAGAAATATGGCCACCCAGGTTTCGGATGTGGCATCAGCCAAGACAGGTGGGGTGGAGGTGTAGCTGGTTATCATCTGGGAGACTCTGGTGACTTCCAGGGGTGCTGTTCTGCTGATAACCAGATATTGGACTATAGGGATCTGATGGGATTGCTGCTTGTCTACCAGCCTACCTGCTCCATGGTGGCTTCCCTGCCTGAGCTGCTTGACTCTGGGGCTAACTTGGCAGTGGAATTCCCCAGACTTATGGTCCTGGGGGACTTCAACCTGCCTTTACTGGGTCTGGAGTGGGAGGTGGCTCAGAAGTTCATGGCCATCATGAATACCATGGACCTGGCCAGACTCACAGTGGGGGTCACACGTTAGATTTGGTTTTTCTTTCAGGGCCATGGCAATGTGATCTGGAGCTGGGAGATATTGTCATCAGTCCCTTGTCATGCATGGATCACTCCCTGTTGGCTTTGGAGTTCTCTGTGGCTGCCCCTTGCTGCAGGAAGCAAGACCTATTTGATTGGCCCATCCCAGGCACCTGATGGACCCAATGGGGTTCCAGAAGGAACTTGGGGTAGTTCCTGAAGTTCTGGTGCATGTTTTGACTCAGGCTTTAGTGAGTTAGAATCAATAAGTGACATAGGCCTTGGATTGGATTACAGCTATGTGGACTCTCTATGTGCATGGATCCCGGATGGCCTCCTGGTTTTCAGAGGGACCTCAGGAGATGAAGCAGCATAAAGAGATACCTAGAGCACTGGAGAAGACAAAGAGTGAGTCTGACCAAGAACAGGTGAGAGCCTGCATTAAGGACTACCCTATGGCTATAAGGATAGTGAAATATACATATTTCTCCACCCTTAGTGCATCCACAGATAGCCATCCAGCAACCCTGTTTCAGGTGACTTGGTCCCTTCTGTATAAGGAGGGTTCGTGGGAACCCTTGCAGGGCCACTGTGAGATAACCTGTATTTCCTAGATAAAGTTGCTCAGATCTGCTCAGAATTAAGACTTGGGCTGTACTGGTCCTATGGAGATGACTGTGGCTGGATCTTGTCCAGTTATCTGGGCTGAGTTTGATCCAGTTATTCCTGAGGAAGTGGACAGAATCCTCAGGTTGTTGAGTTCTACCACTTGTGTTCAAAGCCTCCCAGATGTAGCTGGAGTTAAACAGTGGTAAACACTTCTTTGCAGGAGGTGCAAAGATATGTGCAATTCGACATACTTAAAGGAGGTGGTGGTCTGCCACCTTTTCAATTTTTGTCTAGGTTCCAAACTTCCCTGGTCAGGTTTCAGATGGCATTGATTGCACTTTTTGGATATGATCCATTCGAAGAATTAAACACAATTTAAGTATCACTGATTTCAGAAGGAGATATCTATTATCTATTTATCATCTATCTATTTCCCTTTAAATATCTCTATATCAGTGAGAGTTAAATACTGTACAGTGAATTGGAAAATAGATGGATTGGGTTCTTCTTGCTTGCATTGGATATTAACTGAAGGCAGTTAGGTGAAAGCATCCAACAAACTGCTTGCTCTTATACAGAGAATATATATTATATATGGTGTTCAACCCTGATGCATAGATTCATTTTCCAGAACAGATCTTCCCCTGAACAGAGTATCTTATAGTCTGTTCACTGGGCCTTTGCATTAATAATTCTCACTTTTTTCTTCATGAGTTCCTCTAAAGCCCCCTGGAGTCACTAATAAATGGGTTCTTGGATACAATGGTTTGTCTTTT
Organism: Liasis olivaceus; assembly: GCA_030867105.1. Lineage (NCBI taxonomy): Eukaryota > Metazoa > Chordata > Lepidosauria > Squamata > Pythonidae > Liasis > Liasis olivaceus. The sequence goes on from CM061352.1 coordinate 94,572,119, forward strand.
ACACAGAACTAGAGCTGATGTATGTTTCTAGGCCTATCAGACTCATTTTTCTTTTGCTAAAGATTTGCTAGCCTATTTGCAAAATATTATTAAGAGGGTTAGAATTAGTAACATTGGTACCAATAATCATAACAGTATTTCTTAATAATACTATTATAAGCTCTGAATGTAACACATGCATTTTGAAAGAGAAAACTTCTGGGAAAAAGGCAAGGCAATGATATGAACAAAAAGGTTGGTAAACATGTATGTGCATGCACACATATACACACAGAGTCTTCTCTGTTTAACATCAAAGTTATTTTTCTAAAAACCAAACTAACCCCACCTTATTGTGAACCTTCATTGCCTACTGTAATGGTATGTGAGAAAGACCTTGAGAAATGGGGCAAAGAGATGCTGCCTAGGGAACGGTCAGATAAGAGAGAGCATAGCCCGCAGCTGCATGGGTGGAGAAGGAGGCTCAGACAGGAACCTCCCTAACTTCTCAGGCTGTAAAGGAGATGGGGGGAGATTTATATTTTCAGACTTGCAAGATTCTGTTAATGTAGCCTTACAGTAAAGTAGAATTAGCTCATCTGGTCGTGTTTGTCTCTTGTCTACCTGGGAAGACTGACATCGATCTTGAAAGTCTGAAAGTACAAATCTCCTGCCATCTCCTTTACAGCCTGAGAAGTTAGGGAGGGTCCCTTCTGAGCCACTTTCTCCATCCATTATGCAGCTGCAGGCTATGCCCTCTCTTATCTGACCATTCCCTAGGTGGCATCTCTTTGCCCTGTTTCTCAAGGTCTTTCTCACATACCATTACACATACATATAATGTCCACTTAGTCTGGGTATATAAAACCACTTTATTCCAGAGGTCTGCCAAGGAAATAAACTTTTAAGCTCTTTGGAACTAGGTTAAAACCAGCCCTTTCAATTAGTTTTGGAAACTAGTATGAATCTTTAAACGCTAGCAAGTTATAATCAGTGTGTTAGATCCTTTCTGGAGGATTCTCATCTTCACATGATATGAGGACACAGTAGCTCCAATGACCCTGAAAGCAATGATGATGAAAGTGAGCTGAAAAAGTAACCCTTGCCAGTATAAGTAGATGAAACCCTTGCTGAAAAAAGATGGGGAAGATCATCCATAACAGAGATGAGGGCAGGTGGAGTTCTGCAAGCGTGAGGGAAGCTAACTAACCTAGGAGAAGAAACTCCAGAATGAAACCCAGAATAAAGCAAAGCATTTATCTGTTGTTGCAAAAAGTCTGCATGGATATAACTCTAATATGAGATTGGGTGGGAAATGATGAAACAGCCTCAGGTTGGAAGTTATTGGGAACTTTTCTATAAAAGTGTAGAATTTCCATAAGCAGATCTAGAGTTATTATGTGGCAAGACCAAAGTCTCAAGGAAGTTTAATCACTGATGATGCCAGTATTGAAGGAGGAGTTCCTTGTTTTATAAGGATACATACAACTGGACTGTGAGAAGCTTGAACTAAAGAGAAGTTGAAACTGTTACAAAGGAAAGGAAATGTAGTAATCAGATGTCTTAGGAATACATGAGCAAGTAAACCAAATGGATTGCTTTGACTCAGATGATAATATGATGGGCATAAGTATAAAGGAATGGAGAGACTATGATCCAAGCATAAATTAACTGGACTGCATCTCTTAAAATTAATGAATATCTAGTAATCATTAGTATTTTATACAAATATATGCACCTGCTACAAACACAATGGAGGAAGACATTGAGGAATATTATGGGAAAATGCAAGAAGTAGTAGATGCAATATCAAGAAAGGACATAGTATTACTAGTGGGTGATTGAATACAACAGTTGACCAAAAATGGAAGAACCTAGAATCACAGGAAGATTTGGATTGGGTAAACCCAATAATGCAGAAGATAGGTTAATAGCATTTTTAAAGAGAATCGTTTGACAATTGCCAACATCAGATTAAAACAACACAAGCACAGGCTGTAAACCATGATAAAAAAGCAACATTGGAATCAAATACAGTTGGTTCTCAGGTTATGACCACTCGTTCAGTGATTGTTCAAACTTACAGTGGTGCTGAATGAGGGGGACTTATGACTGGTCCTTGGAGTTCCAGCCATCACAGCAAGCTGCAGTCATGTGATTGCAATTTCCAATGTTTCTTGTTGGCTTCTAACAAGCAAAGTCAATGGGGAAGCCGGCAGGAAGTTGGAAGTTGCGGTCACGTGAGGTCCTCAATTAATGACCCACATGGTCCTCACTTAACAATGGCGACCAGGACTGCTGGAACTGCCGTTGCTTAAGCGACACAATCACGTGATGTCATGTTTTACAACTGCTTCACTTAGCGACAGCAATTCCAGTCCCAATTCCAGTGGAATATTTTGTTGAGGAATGTATCAGGATTTTCTCATGGGAAGGTCATCCCGTTCGCTATACAACACCGGGTGTTGAGACTACAAAGTATCTTGTGATTCTGTTATGATTTTCACTGCCACCTACTGTATGTGTGTGTGTTAGTTATTCAGTGGGGGTGTCATATTAGCAATATAAGGGGAGGGCTCAAATGCCCACCATGTTCAGTGTGTGTTTTTGCTTTGTACAGTTAACCATGTAGGTTTTTATAGGTTATGTAGTCCTAACTAGTAACCAAGTAGTGAACCTCTTCTCTGGAAGTGTTTTTTTTAGCTAGAGGCTTTGTGGTTAAGTCTTGGAAGCTAATATGAGAAGAAGTCTTTGTTATATTCTATATTTTGTATGCAACTTGTATTTTGTGAAGTTTTGCATTTTTATCAATAAAGACCAGTTAGTTTATATTTTCTGACTGGATTGTCTTTGGAGAACAAAATATGGACATTGCTATTTGCACGCTCTCATGCTGATGTGTATTTTCCTGAGAGCAGGATTTATGGGGTTTTTTTTGCTGCACTCTGCGCAACAGAATGTTTACAATTACAATTAATAAGAGACTGGTAATAAACAGAAAATCTAAAAGTATAGTCTACTCAACCAGTATAATTCCAGGTACAGATTACAGAACATGAATTATTGGTGTCAATTAAGGAATGTAGGTATGCCAGCAGGAGAACATAGAGCCAGCATAAAGAACAGATGAGGAATGGATTTACTACTCTTAGCTAATGTGAAGGAAAATCTGAAGATCTATAGGAAGAGCTGAGAGCCAAGTGATTTTCAGAACAAGCTATTAAAATAGATAAACAGAGGATGAAAGTGGTAGGCAACTAATCACAGACTCATAGCAACAAGAAAGACTTTATGAAGGAAGTTCTCAGTCAAGAATATGAGGGAACAGAGAAATGTAAGATGAAAAGGAAAATCAGAGAAATCACAAGAAAATTTCCTCTAAGTTAGAAACCATCAAGAGTAACTTTGGATGAAATAGTCAAATTGTGTTAAATGAAAATGGAGAGGCCGTTCTAAAATGTTTTTCATTATAAAATGACAGAAACATTTGTAGAGAGAGAATATATTCAGGAATAACTCCAGTGAAAAGGAAGTGTAACAGACAATAGACCAGCTGTCAAACATGAAAGATTCAGCTGCAAATAAAACACCCATTGAATTGTTTAAAGCTGTAAGGAGAAGAAGCAGAGTATTATCAGCTCTAGGTCAACAAATATGGTCCAAGACTATATGGCTTCTCTATCAGAAAAGTTGCTGTACATATATTTGCTGAGAAGGTATTAAAGTGGAATATTTTTTTGAGGAATGTTTACAATTACAATTAATAAGAGACTGTTGTAAAAACTGAATTTGGAGAAAACAGTGGTTCAGAATGGAGGGTGACAAGGATGTATGTTGTCCCCATTTTGATTTAACTTATTTAGTGAATATAAGAATAGCAGGATTAGAAAATATGACTGCTGGAATTAAAACTAGAGGCCAAAACACTAATATCTGAGTTATACAGATGACACTGCTCTTTAGAAGGACCCATTGATTGATTATATGCCATCAAGTTGGTGTTGACTGTTAGGACTGTTAGCAAATACATAGATAGATTTTCTCCATGGTGATCTATCTGTAACCTGGTCTTTCAGGTCTTCCGATGATGCACCCATTGCTACTGTAACTGTGTCCATCCACCTTGCTGCTGGTCTGGAAGTAAAAATGAAAGGTGAGAAACTCAGGCTAAAGAAGACAAAGACAATGCCAATCCGCATATTCTATAAATTTAGAGTTGATGATAATGAATTGGAAGTGGTAGATAGTTTTGGGTTGTTGTTGTTGTTTTTTGGGTGGGAGAGCAATGATAAATTTAGGCATGATCACAATAGTTAATAGGCAAGAGAGATATGCTGCGGGTTCTGTCCCCAAAGTGGGCCCATTTGGTGGGACCCAGATTGCGTGCTTTTTCTGCTGTGGCCCCGCCCTCTAGAACATCATTCTCCCTGAGGTGAAGTTAGGCCCATCTCTTTTAGCCTTCTGGAAGACCCTCAAAACATGTTTTTTTTAACTAGAATATCTTTGGAAGAGGTACAAGACAGCCTGAGATGTTAAGCTTTGTCTATCCAGTCACCAGAAATCTCTCTGTCTACATTTTCCAGACCATGCATGGTTTTAGAAACTCCTTTTATTAATCTGCCTTCACTAAAAATCTCAATGCTGTTGTGGTTCTTTTGTGGGGAGGACTAGGTAAGCTGTTCAACTCCTCTAAGCATTTTATTGTCGTTTTCCCTCCCCCCATCTGTTTATATTATGCTTTTTAGACTTTCCAACTCAACAGAATGTTAGAAAGGAATTAAATAAGGGAGAATTCTTTCTGCCCATCTGTTGTCCAGCAAGATAGCTCTTTGAAAACTGAACAGAACGGAACCACATTTGGTATGGTGGGAGAAGCTGGCAAAAAACAGATTAAGTCCAAAACTGGGCCAGATCTGCCTGGGGACTGCTGAGAACTAGAGTCCCCAGATAGTTCCCCAGTACATCCCCAGCTGAGCCTCTTCTTGGAATGTTGGTGACGGCTTCATTCTAAGGTTCTTCTTCTCCCTCCCAGTCATATGACCCAGATTGGAGCGTAAGCCTGCCGAGGGCATGTATACATGCAACCATATGGCTCCAGTTGATAAAGAAGTTGGAAAGAATTCCAGAAGCCAAGATCTACATGCTTTCTCTACCATGTTGAAATACAGTGACTAGAATTTTACACATTATTCCAGGCACAACTGCATCATCATATTTTTTATATAAGAGCACTGCTATAGTTTTATTTTATTTATGAAGCCTGAAAAGGAAGTGGACCCATATTGTAGATCATAGAAGAATAGTGTCTTTTGCTTGGTGGGCCAGTCTGGTACCAGATGGTAGAAGACTTACACAGACGTATGTTTGCTTATTCATTTTAAATATATAGAGCTTATTATTACATGTTACAACTTTTTTTTAATGTAAAGTCTCCTTATTTTATATTACAATGGTAAGATTAATCGCAATGTATTCTTGTTTCAGTTGTTATTTTATTTTGTGTCTGTACTTTGCTTAGTTATAAGAGCATAATAAATAAAACTACTACTGCTGCTGCTATTTTTGCATGCATTTATTGCAGAGTTCCATTTGCAGACAAGATCAACAACCTTTAGGAGAGTTGCTACAAAGCAGGGAGATGGTCAGCTGACTTTTCAAATAGAATTTTACCTCTTGATTTATAAGACCTATTCTAATGGCTTCTGAAGCACTTCGGTGTCACTGGTGCAGGAAGTAGTGCTGTCAGCCTTCGAGGTAGGCTCGACCAGGAAACTGACTCCACAAGTTTGACTAGAACTCTATTTTACTGAGATAGGCTATCAAAGTGTTTTTCAACCTCGGCAACTTTAAGCCAAGCATGATGGCTGGAGAATTCCAGGACTTGAAGTCCACACATCTTCAAGTTGCCGCGGTTGAAAAACACTGGGTTACAGAATCTTGGAAGCCTGACCACATTTTCCCTTTTGTGTCTCTTATACCAGAGAGTTAAGGCAGAGGAGCCAGTCTGAGTTTCTTCCTAATTTTTTTCTTCATTTCCCAGGCTTAAAGCATGGTTCTGTACTTGTTTTTGTAACTGTTTCTGCATAGTTCCTCCCAGATGATCTCTGTGGCTTTCTGGAGGTGCAAATGGGTGAAGTTACTGGGATGAGAAAGGATCCCATAGGGTCCCCAGCCCATGAAGCTCTCATTCCAGAAGTGAAAAACAGAGCTGAAACATTTCAGGCCCTGCCTCTTCTGCTGAAATCAGCATATCACCCACTGGTTTTGTGTGAATCTCTGGAAGGTCAGGAGGCAGACTTACTCACTTCTAAAGTCTTCATTGAGGAATAGAATAATGGTACAGAACAGTTAAATTTAAGCTATAAAACATAGGATTAGAAATAGAGTAAGGGACAGTGCTACTTAAATATTATATCCAGCAAGATTTAACAGGCAAAAGCTCCTTCCTGCCCGCCTTCCTTCCTCCCTCTCTCCCTCCGGTTTCTGGAAACTACAGGGATCATGTCAGAAGACCCAATGATGATATTGTGGGGTGGATGAAATCTTCTTTTTGTGTGTATTGTTAAAATGCAATATTTTGTCACCAGATAGAAGAACAAAGTAAAAAGCACACCCCTGAAAATTGGTGACTTTGCTGCCCGATGTTGAAGGAAAAGGCTCTTGGAGAGTTACAAAACCTTGAGGTTAGGGTTTTCCCAAATGAGTAATGTTACTCTGCTTTTACATCTTGGATAAATTCAGTTGCCACTTTTACTTCCAGTCCTTCTGCTGTCCAATCCATTGCATGGTTCTGAACCTTCATAATATTATGACTTGCTTTATTTTATATCAGAATGAGGAAGAGTGAGTAAATGTGAATTCTGTTCCTATTTCTTTAGAGCCTCTGTGAAAAACAAGTCTTAAAACCAGCAAATTAAGAACCTCTTTCCAAGGGTGATAATGGCTTTCTTTCATGAGCACACGGGAGGATTGCACAAAGACAATTCATTTTAAAAACAGACTCTTTCCATCTTTTAAAGTGGAAATTTTACTTGGCAAGCCATTCAGGTAGTATGGTATTTTGTATTCCATTCAGATTTAAAGAAAATGCATTAGCCCTTCAATAACTAGGTATGTTTTTGTGCTGGTATTTGATACATGAGTCAGATTTGTCAGAAAACACGCTGACAAGGTTCAGTTGCAATAAGCAAGCAGAAGGTTTATTGTCACGTTTGCAAAGGCGGGTTCCACCCGGCAAGGTAGAACCCCAATCCACATTCATCAATTCCTTTTATACCCTCTCTGTCCTCCCCCTTAATGGGCTTGGCTCACATTCTTCCTTCCAAATCTTTTTGAATACACAACACCCTCACTCACATGACATGTCAAGCCTACGTGCTGCCTGTGCCTAGTGACTGAGTTATCCACTCATTGTTCTGGCGCCCCCCCCCCCCCAGCACAATGACTTTGGTACACACTCATCTCCCTAGTCTATCTCCTTATCTATAAATTCCAGATAATCCCCCTTCGCTTAGGACGGGCAGTTAGTCACCTCCTTAGCCCCTTCCCACTCTCTCACAATCCCCCCTTTTTCTCTTCTTCCTTGATGTGGCTCAAAGTCACGCAAGAGTCGCATTTCCAGAGGGTCTCTTCGAACCCAACCTTTGCAACACTCTCCAAACACAGGGCTTAAATGTATTACACAGCAAATCAAAATTAAAATTCCTACAAATGCTATGGCCAGTATACATAGTCCTCGTATCCAGACCCACCCAGGAAGCCAACTAGTCAACCATGACCAATCGTCTAGTCCAACTTCGGTCCCCATCTCATGATATTCTTGGATTCCTCTTTCCATTGCTTTAATCGTGTGTGTAATATTTACCTGCTGGTCTGAAATGTACACACAACAATACTCATGCAGCAGGGCACAAACTCCCCCTGTAGCGGCTAACGTCTGGTCCAAATTACTTTGTATTTACATTGTCCCACACAAGGAGACAACTTCCTCTCCATCTGCCACTATTTGATAACCATAACACCTACACTACTTCCTTATCTCTCACACAGCTGCACTCTTAGCATGCTCAAGTTACTATTTCTTTGTCAATAATAACATATTTTATCCATCTCTCACAGATTTAATCACTTTGCCTGAATTCAAAAGGAAGAATCAGCAGCAGGAGGAAAAAATAATACAAAGAAAACCATATACTTTCCAGCACACTCTGCTGGAAATAAATGTTTTCACAAGTAAATTATCAATAGGCTGAAAATATGCAATCTTTAAGGAATAGGAAGGCTTTGAAGATTTTGGGGTTGATTGCAAAGATTCAGAATAAACACCCAAAACATCTGTCTGAAAAATCACGATGGCAGCTGCAATAGAATCAAAGCCCTGCCTCTTTTTAATGAGGTCACAGCTGCCATCTTGACTTTTCTGCCCTCCTTCATTAACCCTACTAGTAACCACCTAATTATCTTTATTCTCAAAACATCTCTGGTAGATTAAAAGTGAAGGAAACTAAGACCCAGTGTAATTGCATAAGTATCAGTGGCTGATCTGCCATATGGTACTAAAAAATAATCTGGTTTGTTTGGTTTTGGCTCAGTGTGTTGTGGAACTCAACCATCATGGCTTAGTGTATTATGAAAAATCTGCCAATGGTAGCTTATTCAATAAACTGGTTAAACAAATGATTTAGTGCAGTGTTTCTCAACCTTGAGAACTTTAAGATGTGTGGACTTCAACTTCCAGAATTCCCCAGCCAGCCATGCTGGCTGGGGAATTCTGGGAGTTGAAGTTCACACATCTTAAAGTTCCCAAAGTTGAGAAACATTGGCTTAGTGTGATAGGTGAACACACATTTGACTCCTAGTGGTGGGAAGGAGAAGAAATGGCTACTTCTGTGAGAAGCAGACTGAAGGAAAAAGACTTTCTGCCAGGGGAAAGCAGAGCAGAAAGGAACAAAGAGGACATCCTTGTTTATCTTCTTGATTATCAAAGTCTTTTGTGGTCAATAGGATAGCAAAGAATTTATCTTCTAGATCAATCTGCCCTCAGATGCCTCCAAGATGACTGGACCAGCCATGCAGCAAATACTTCATAAAGTGGTAGAGGCAACCTGATGCCTTCCAGATATTTTGGCCTGCGATTTCCAGATTTCTTGCAGTTGGCCATGCTGGCTGCAGCTGTTGAGAGCTGAAGTGCAAAATGTCTGGGGCAATATCACAGACGTTGGAGTGAATACTGAGTTGGCACAAGGATCCCTTGCAGATGTACCCTCACTTCCAAGTAGGCAATCAGGGACTTGGGGAAGGGGGTATTTTATCTATTTTAACTTTGCTCCTCTCAAAATTGGAATATGGTCTTTCCCAGCATTGGGCGGTAAATGGCCTTCTATCCCTGGGGAAAATGTAATAAGGAAACATAAAGATCTCTTTATCTGATGTTTTCTTTGCCTAATTCTATATGAAGACTGTTCTGTTTAGGAACTGAGAGACCTAGTGGTTGCCCAGGAAATAGAGGGATGAGCAATATCTGATCATTGTGCTATGTGAGGGACATTGAAATAACCATGCAGTTATTTTTGATGCCCTCTGAGCTTGGTTTTTGCTTCCATATGTTTCATTACCCAGCTAGGTAATATTATCAGTGTACAGACAGCCAGGCTCAGAGAGCACCAAGAACTCCACAGTTCAGTCCTGAGCTACAGATATTCTCTTCTATTGGAACTTATTTTTGATTCTGAAATGCAGAAATATGTGATATATCCATTCAGCGCTGGCCCAAAATACTTTAGTTATAAAGTAGAGCCCAGGGTTGGAGCAATTTCTTCCAAGCATCATTCAAAGACAAATCATTCATTTTTCTTTGTCTGTTCTCTTCCCCTGCTAATTATTAATCATTCTACATGTGTAGAATGTCTCTATGTATTTTTTTTCCTCTGCAGACAACTAGCACAATTGTGCGATTGGAATTTGCCACCCATTACAGTGGCTGCACATCTATGTTTTCCTAGCTACAAAGTCAGAGAAACTGGGAACAGCATATCAAGACACGCCAGAAGGAAATGATCATATCTAAGAGAATGTCTTTTCCTTGTTAGAATGAAATGTAAGTAACTGATGAACTCATAGCACAAAATCTGACAAACCAGAATGCATAGACTATGGGGGATTAAATAAACCTCTTTTCTGCCCCATACCAAGTAGGAGACTGTGTCTGCCATTCTGTATTCTTTTATGGCACCATTAAAAGCACATCTTTCCTTATTTTTAGATTTGTCATTTAAAGATTCAGTTATTCCACCTCAGAATAATGGATGGTACTTCTCAGACACATATGTATTTGCTCTAATGTATGGAAAATGAATCTTGCTATCTTAGTTCCAAGTAGAAAATGCTTAAGCGCCATAAAAGAAAACGTTCCTTGCACTTGTATTTCCATGCATGTTCTTTTTAGTGTTAAAAAGCATTGTATTCAGATTTTGCTACCACCAAAGAAAGGTTACTTCTTCAGCTAGGCCTCAATTTTGGTTGGTGTGTCCCACTTCTGAAGTGTATGCTGTGGTCTTCTGAATCTTAAACATGACTCAGGATCAGTGCATTTCCCTTCTGAAGGTTATACCATACAAATGTCCAGAATAGCAAACATGCTTCCAGGGAAAGTTTTGCAATTTGATTTTATGGCCCACATAATCTTGCTCTGACCTTGTGAACCAGGGTCGCTAAAACGTTTGTTCTTTTTTTCTTCTAGTATCTATCATTGTACATGGATTTGGAATTGGACACCCATAGAAAGCCACCTAATAAATAGGCTTAATTTTTATTAAGAAAAAAACCAAGCAATTTCTGTAGGCAATCTTTTCTATGCCTGACCTGTTCCCCCCCCCGCCCCCCCACTTGCAGAGCGGACAGGTTGGAGAGGAAGGGATTAAAAGAGAGTAAGCAGGCACACAACGGGGAATACACTGGGCTGTTTGTGTAGCTCGCTCGTGGCTGCCAGCGCCATCGCATTCCTTTCGATTCCATTGTGTGCCTGCTTACTGTCTTGTAATCCCTTCCTCTCCAGTGAATGTAAATACAAAAACATTAATTCCCTTCTTGCTCATCATCCCGGTATGGGGATGAGCATTTCAAAGGGTGGGGGAGTGGTTAGGAGGCAAACAAGAGCGGAAGGTGTGAAACTGATTAGTCTTGTCAGTTTTGAGTGGCTATCCCAGAGCTGGGGGGGAGCATGCCAAAGGGCAGGGGAATGGCGAAAAGGAAAGCACAGTTGCACTCACATGATTTCCCACTTAGTGACCGCTTCGCTTAGCATTCAGGTAACCGGTCCCAATTGCATCTTGACGAGGACTACCTGTATACATTAACTTAAAAACAGGATGATAGCAGTGTAGCTCAGTTACCTCTGAAACCTTTTGAGAATGGGTTGGATCCTTAATGCTGTTTATCTGAAACAGTAGGTAGACTCGTACCTGTCTTTCTCTCTCCAAGTAATTCCTGATTGTTTCACCATCCATCCACATCAGATGCTTAAACATTTCAGAATCATGGGTGCTTAGCTTTGACAACAGCTTGCTATGTATTCATGGATCTAGTTAATTTGTTTTATTTTTAAAATATTTCCATGTTTTTGGCATGTATGAAATATCTACTACCACAATTAAAAAACCCATAACTATACCTTGTAAAGAAAACTGACAAAAATTAAAGTAAGTGAACCATCATGCTTAGTGAATGCCATGGCCAGATGAAAGCCATATTCTATGCAGGCCTAAGATGCAACAAATTTGGTTCAGGATTTATTTCATGAGGAGTAGAGGATGAGAGGTCATTCCAGAGGGTGGGAACCACAGTAGAAAATCTTTTTTCGTTAAACTTCTATGGAATGGGGCAGAACGAAGACAACCAATAGCTGAATACTGAAGGCATTCTTTCAAGTTGTTTAAAGATTTAGAGGTCAACATCTCAAACTGGCTTTGATAGCAAGTTGGTGACCAGTGCAATTGTCTCAACAGCGGCATTGTAGAACAAGGACTAGGCACACCTTGGAATAATCTTGATGTAATGGGCTGTGAGAATAATCCTGAAGAAGAAGAGGAAGAGCTGCAGCCAAGGCAATGGTCAGATAAGAGAAATCTCAGCCCACAGAAGGAATGGAGGTGGAGACAGCACCTCAGACTGGACCCTCCCTAGTTCTCTTTAGGATAAAGGCAAAGAGTCGGGGAGGCACATTCAGACTTGCAAGTTTCTGTTACTGTAACCCTATAATAAAAGTAGCTTTAGTATTCATGATTTTGGTGTTTGGGAGCCTATCTTGTAGGGCTGACATTTGCTGGTCCTTTCCTTTATACAACACATTGCAGGGCCAGATTCCCCCACCCGTGTCCTCTGGTCAGCTGGGAGATTATGAGAGATGAATTCCAACACATCTGGAAGGCTCTAGATTGGAGAAACCACTACTAGACATAATCAGCACGCTCCGTTTAGAGACACACGAGCATTGGACGTGAACAAGAACAGCACTGTTTTAATAAAAATCCTTGATTTTTTTTTCATTCATTTATTATTCTCCATTTCATTGGTTTTTAATTTTTTCTCTTTTTTTACATTTGCACTTTCCCCCTTTGCTGTTGCCCACAGCACCAGCAGGAGAGGTGGTAAATTTTCAATGAGCCCAAGTCTCTTATTAAAGTCCACTGGATGTACAAGAGCTGAATCCCACTGGTTGTGCCATTCCCCTTCCTCTCTGCCCTGCTCTGCCCCCAAAGTAGGCTTGCCCTGTTTTAAAGGCATCCTTAATCCTCCAGCAATCCATTTTGCTGGAGCTCCCTTATTATTTCTATGAGCTTACAGGATGGTGCCCTCTATTGGACAATGATGACTGTTCTGCATTACATATAAAATAAATCAATGATGCGAGCCAGCCAGGCTCCAATCCAGTTTAGCAAAATCTAGCACAATCTGGTCTGTGCGTGCTGACATGGACGTCACTAAGCTCAACAGGAGAGAACACAAATATTTGCAGCCTTACATATCTCCAAATCAAATCAGTCTGATTGTGCTCCAAATTACTGTTGAGTAAGATGCAAAGCCACGCTAGGAGCAAGCAATATTTTTGAGGTGAGGACTTGTTTTTTTAAAATCATTATTCTTCCGCCCTTTGAGTGCAGTTTTGGGGTGCCCAGCAAAGAGCACAGCCATGTTTTCAATTCCTGCCCTGTTTATGGGTGGTTTTGTTGTTGTTGTTGTTGTTGTTGTTGTTGTGCCTTCGAGTCAGTGTTGATTCCTGGCAATTGCCTGGACGGGTTCCTGCAGTTTTCTTCTTCTGTCTTACAAAGTGCATTCCTCAAAAGAGTCCCATCTCCAGAGTCTGCAAGAGAAGCCTGGCTATTTGGCTATCTGCTATAGGCCACTTCAGTGACATCTTTATCCACCATCTCAACAATTAAAGAACCTCAAAAATACCACCAAGAGACATTTGAGAGCATCTTGAGATTGGGGGGGGGGGGGGGACACAAAAGAGAAGCTTATTTCAAAGGGGAAGAATGTTTCTAAGAATTTGTAAGGCATATTCTGGGTACAGCAAATAGCAACCCCTGAGGCAACCGGGACATCTCTGAGCATGCTCATTTTATGCCCAGTGTATCAAAGGACTGACATCCTTTTTGTTGTTGGAATAACATAGCAGATGGCAGCATCTACCTGTCCTTGGCTGATCTAAAAAATAATTGGCTTGGAGTAAGGTAGTGCCTAAATAAATAAATAAGCAAGCAAGCAAGCAAGCAAGCAAGGTCAGATATTTGTAGAACTTGGGTGGGAGACCACCAAGAAATGAGGCTAGAGGTTAGGGCTAAGGCAGGGTTTCCTCAATCTTAGCAACTTTAAGAGCTCGCTGTCCAGGGAATTCTGGGAGTTGAAGTCCACACCTCTTAAAGTTGCCAAGGTTAAGAAACACTGGGCTAGAGGTTAGATTGGAAAGTTAAAGAAAAAAGAAAAAAAGAACAATCCCTAAAGAAGACATGGGGATATATCTGTATAGTTACAAGAAAATTATATGGATGTGCCCATGTAGCCACCAGAAGCTGAATTGCCTGAAGGGAATTTTTATATTTTAAGGCCAACTTTGGCTCGGCATTAATAGCAACCATTAAAAAGTTCCTCCCTTGCCCCTAATCAGAATACCTGGAGCAGAGGGTGGGAGGAGAAATACCAGTCACAAGTTTCTTGGTGGCTCCAAACTTTCCTGTTTCTGCTCTTTGTATTCAGTGTGAATGGGCAGACTTCAGAGTTTTAGTAAAGAATAAAGTAGATCCCATAGTCAAACTGGATTCTGCAGTGGCATCAGATTATTTTATGGCTCTATTTATTTTTCCATTTTGTGGGGGTGTCCCAGTCATGCTCTAAAAATTCCAAATATGGTCCAAATGATTGCTTCTCCCTTTTCTTCAGCTAGTAAAGGAAGTGGAAAGAAATACTAGTGTCATCGTTAAGACACTAGAGCGCAGTATAGTAACTGCGTACAATATTTGTGGGCATATCTTTGCTTTTGCTGCCACATGAAAAATGTCCAATGCAGTTTCCTGAAGTGGGGAATTCTTTTCCCTGCAGATATTTGAACAAGATCCGGGTTTTCCCCATCTGCAAACAGCGAAAGGAGTTCGGCTCAAACAAAATGACTCAGATCATTGCTGTTGCCACAGGCGCTAAAAGCAAGTGGCTGATGGAGCTGATTCTAAACACCCTTTTCTCTTGCACACTGCATGGGGTGCTTGGTCACGGAAGTGAACCAAATGCCCATCTTAAACAGTGAGATCTTAAACATGTGTTCAAAAAAAAGAAGCTGAAAGTTTACTACATACTGCCTCATAAAACAGAGGCTATTTTTTTTTTTAAATTTACATAGCACCCTGTAAAACATCATTTTAATGCATATTGCAGCAATAGGTGCTGCTGGGGGTGTCTAGCACCCTGAAGATGCTCCCATGTGTTAACATCTTACTGACCATCAACATCTTGGAAGGTATTATTTGTGTATGTGTTTGGTTTTTATTCTGTTTTTATTCTATTTTATATTGCTTTTATTGTATTTTAATATTTATTGCTGTTTTATTGTGAACCGCCCAGAGTCACTTTTTGTGTGATGGGTGGTATCTAAATTTGAAATATAAATAAATAAAATAAAAAATAAATAAAATAGTACGATTGCCTGATGGAATTAGATTGAATTCCTTTTTGCAAATTGCCCTTTTTTTCCTGTTTTATAACTAGTGTTTCAGTGTTCTTTTTTTAATTATATAACATTATGTAAAAAGTGAAATGTTAATGAAATTTGCCTAGGTTCGGGCTCAAACTCTTTGATTCACCACTGCCTAATTATTAGGGCTACTAAATCTGGGTACAAGAATTCAGAGGACCACTAGGTGACAGCAAAGAATTAGTTTTCTGTATCACTTTCTTGCCATTTGCTGCGCATCCATAACTTTGCAGCTCCAATCTGGTTGTTCTACACTGGCTTTTAAGGCTTTAATCAGGGGCGTTCAGTATAAACAATAAAAAAAATAAAGCAATAAAATTCACAATACCACGAGTGAATGTCAGATTAATACTAACAACATTGAGGTTGTTCAAAAATATATAAAACCCGATCAATACTTTCAGCTGAAAGTGGTAGACACTTTTGAAGCCAGTAATGATTGACTGATCATGTGCCATCAACTTGGAATATATATTCCCAGCAGAATCACCCAAGGCGTGAAGGTCACCCCAGCTGCCCAGCAAAAGCAAGCGGGCACCTTTATTGGGCAGCTGCAAAATAGGAAGATGCCGGAGGCAGATGATCACTTTAGTGAATGCCAAAAGGGTCCAGTCATAGTGTGTAGAAGGAGGCAGTGGTAAACCACTCCTGCATTTCACCCCAAAAACCCAGGAATGATATGGCTTAACAAATACCAATTGTCACGAGACCTACAGATATAAAACCACAGTGGCCAGCTTCATTCTTTTCATAACTGGGCATAGGAGATTCTTACCTCCTATGAACTTGGAGTTCTTCTAGTTAACATAAAGCAGTATTTCTCAACTTCAGCAACTTTAAGATGTGTGGACTTCAACTCCCAGAATTCCCCAGCCACCATGTCTGGGGAATTCTGGGAGTTGAAGTCTACGCATCTTAAAGTTGCTGAGGTTGAGAAACACTGACATAGTGAACAGACTGATGTGAATGAAGACCAAAATCCCTTTTTCTTGGCAGGGTCACTTCAGCTTGTTTGTAAAGGCTAAAATGGTTGCCCCTCAGTACATGTAAACCAACGAACCTTTCTCATGAAAACTTGAATATTGGGGTCAATACTAGACAACATTTTCCTCCTCAGACCTATTTTCATCCATGCAGAAAATATTTTTACCAATAGGAGAGAATATCTGTAGCTCAGGGTTGAACTGTGGAGTCCTTGGTAGCCTCTGAGCTTGGTTGTTTGCTTGCAGACGTTTCATTACCTGACTAAGTAATATCATCAGTGCTAGTGAGTGTGGGGTTTGCTCCCTTTATACAGTAGCTTGCCCTGCCAGTGGTGGTTGGGATGTGATTTTCTCCTTGGTAGTTCCTTAATTAGAGTATTGTTTTCTGCTTGATCGTTTGTCTGGTGTTAATCCCTGCTTATCTGGGTGGTTGGCTGCTGGAGAGGATGTGTTCTGGTCTTTTTGTTTCCTTCTTAGCTTTCTTATTGTCTCTTTTGAATGGTGTGTAAATGTGGTTTATCTTTATATGTTTATTGATGGCTGAAGTGTCTGAATGTCAAGCTTCCAAGAATTCCCTAGAATTTTGGGATTTAGCTTGGTCTAGGATGCTCACAGTTTCTCAGTTGAAACTGTGGTTGAGTCTATCCATGTGTTGTGAGATTAAGGAGTTTTCATCATGTCTTTTGACTGTTAGTTGGTATTCATGGATGTGCTCTGCTAGTCTTCTACCTGCCTATCCTACATATTGGTGGTTACAGTCCTTACACTGTATGTTGTAGATGAGTCCTGTTTTTTCTTCTTGGGCTACTAGGTCTTTTGGTTTATTTAAGATGTTTTGGAGGGCTTTAGTTGGTTTGTGTGCTACGGTGATGCCGTGTAGTTGTAACAGCTCAGGGAGCACCAAGGACTCCACAGAAAATATTTTTTCATAGAGTTTCACCTCTAGTCCCAAATGCTGCTAATATTCAGGAGACAACCTTTATTTTATCTAGAACACATCTGGAAACTTGAGAGCTTGCCTTTCTGACTTTTTTGACTCCCCTATACAGATTCCCCAGAGCATTTTCAGAAAATGGTTACCAAAACAATCAGAGTCAGTCACAAAATACCCGTTGCCAGAAGTTGTTGTTGTTGTTGTTCAGTCATTAAGTCATGTCCGACTCTTCATGGCCCCATGAACCATATTGCGCCAGGCCTTCCTATCTTTCACTGCCTCCCTGAGTTTGCTCAATTTCATGCTCATTGCTTCAGTGATGCTATCTAGCCATCTCATCCTCTGCCGTCCTCTTCTCCTTTTGCCTTCCATCTTTCCCAGCATCAGGGTCTTTTCCAAAGAGTCCTCTCTTCGCATTAGGTGACCAAAGTATCTGAGCTTGAGCTTCATTATCAATCCTTCCAATGAGCAATCAGAGTTGATTTCCTTTAAGATTGACTGGTTTGACCTCCTAGCAGTCCAGGGGACTCTTAAGAGTCTTCTCCAGCACCACAGTTCAAAGGCATCAATTCTTCGGCGTTCAGCCTTCTTTATGGTCCAGCTCTCACAGCCATACATTACTACTGGAAAAACCATAGCTTTGACTATGCGGATCTTTGTCGGCAAGGTGACGTCTCTGCTTTTTAATATGCTATCTATATAAAACCATTTCCTATCGCAGAGGGCCATATCTCTAGCAAAGGCATCTGCAAAAAATTGGGTACAATCACACAATCAAAACTCCAACATTTCATATGTGCATCAGCTTTGATCATGTCTACTGACCTCTAGGAGATACTTTAGCAGTGTTTCCCAACCTTGGCAACTTTACGATGTGTGGACTTCAATTCCCAGAATTCCCCAGCCAGCATGCTGGCTGGGGAATTCTGGGAGTTGAAGTCCACACATCGTAAAGTTGCCAAGGTTGAGAACTGCTGCTTTAGGACTAGTTTGATCCTAACAGAGTCCCAATACAAAGACAAAAAGCCATGATATAGTGCCTCCTAGTGGTCAGTAGCAATACCAATAGTGAGAGAATTATCTTTTTTTCTTGGCAAAGAAAACCCTGGGCTGCAGCTTCCCATCATTTTTATTTTCGAAAAACAATGCCTGCTGGGCCTATCTGCAGAGGAATTCTTGCAAACAGATGGGGTATTAGAGATCATCGCTCTGCTTTAGAACATGCCAGGGCTTCTTTTTTTAAAATTAGAAGTGTCTGAAAAATCAAAATCAGATGGGACAGGAAAATATCCGTGTGAGGAGCATGGAATGGAAAAGTATTGTGCCTGTGGTTCTTGCAGGAACACACAGCTGACCCTTCTAGGTTAGCCTACATCTAACCTTGGTGCCCTGTTAACTGTATTCAGCTGTAGTTGACATCTCTTGAGAAAACAAAAGATATGGGGATGGGTCCACTGCACAGAAGAGATCAAAGGGAAATCCCAGTTAAAGCGATGACAAAAGGAAATCCCAGTTAAGGTGATGAAGAACTTCTTGAACAATCAGTAATCTCTAAATGTTATATCTCCTTGAAGCAAAATGTATAAAAACCCTGATCTCTTTGTGTTCGGGGAGCCTCTTTAGATAGAGATATCCCCTTTACTGCTATGCACCAATAAAGGAATTTTGCTCTAAAGAGTTTCTCATGTCTGGCGAAGTTATTGGCCATTGTCTCCGGGCTAAGAACCCTGTTTTGGGTCCAACAATGGGCCACTGGCAGTTATGGGTACCAGTTGCTTCCACCTGTGCTAATGCTTCGGATATACTCACAGCACACCAGTCTATCTAAAGTTGCTCTTTGATGACCTCTGTCTCTTAGCCATCTGGATTGCTGGTTGGTGGCATTTTCTGATTTGGATCCTGCCTCTGGATTGACTTGCCTTCTGTAATATGCTAGGCCCCCAGTGCTGGTGTATTCTACCGTAGTTTAACAACTTATGTTGGGCTTCCCATTAAACCCCTCTTCCCAATGTTTGAGCTTTAATGGTTTGCTTTTATTCTGTTTTTATCCTATGCATGTAAGTTACGTTATTATCCACTGCTTTGGGATTCTTAAAATAAGAAGCTGGTATGTAATTACTTTTAATAAGTGACTAAATAAAAGTGGTTGGTGAAGAAGCTGCCTCTGAAGAATGTAGTCTGGACAGTCCCAGTGTTAGTTCTGTGGCTGAGGGGAGAAATGCATTTTATGGATATGTCGGGCACAAGTGTGTTAACAAGGAAATTCCAAGCAGCTGTACTTTTTGAACTTCTGGGTGGATTCATTGTCCCGGCCTAAAGTTGAATGAAAAGTGTAGATATGTGGGGCCTAATTTTCACGCAGACATAAAAAGCAAGACTAAGCCAATTTTTTATCGCTAGTGCTTATGTGATGTAGTTTCCAATGCTTTTTGGAGGACAAGAAAAAAATGACTTAATCCTCTGATCTTAAATGGAAGGATTTTAAAATAATGGATTAAATATATAGCTAACCAGTAAGAAACTCTAAATCTACAAGGAATTAAATCTGCAGTAAATTTGAAATGTCAGTTTATATTTCAGCTTTTCTCTGAGTTGTTGATGATTTAGCTTTTACTAAAATTTATTTAAAAAAACAAGTTAAAAATTCCCTTCTCTCTTAGGAATCCAAATCTTACACTATTTTCTTAAGCACTTTCTGTTCTTTGGGCTCTCTCCAGTCAAGGAAACTGTTATGCCAAATTACAGTGCAAAAGCCTCATAATTGGGATGCAAACCTGAATTCTGAGTTAACTTTTTACATGGCATAGATAATATGACCCCATTTCAATTTTTGTGAGCAATCACTGCAGATCCAACCTAACTTAGGGGCCCAGTTTTCACTAGTTGTTCTTTGTGGTGCATAAAGGCAATGAATTTGGAGAGGAGATGGGAAGGCTATTAGAGCAGCATAATGAAGTATGTTATGCTAATGAAGACATCAGAAGAATCACCACGACACACTTACTATTGCTATATGCAAACTAAGGTAAGTTCCTGCATTATTCTTCTTCTGCTCTTCCATCTTCCGAGCAGGGTGTCATTTCAAGCCAGATGGTGCCATTTGTACCCGGGAGGGCACTTTCTTTAGATAAGAAAGAGCTTCACGTTCAACTGCCCATCTGCTAGTTATCCAGTGACTCTGAAATGAGACAATCTTTGCATATTTATATCTTTGCTGTGCCTGCTGCTCCACAAGAAACAAATAAATGATTGCTCAGAAATTTTTGTTGTCGTAGACCATGGTAATAAAATCAGGAAGAATGAGAAAGTAGCATCACTGCCAAAACCACATGTAGCTCCTGGTGAATTCTGAAGAAGAGTAAGTGTGAAAACAGATATAATAAATATAAGAAGTATCCAAAATGGGGTCCTTACTCATAGCGTCTCCTGACTTTTCCATTTGTACAACATAGCAATGAGTGAAGGCTGTCAGCTTTGCCCTTCAACCTGTGGATCCAGTAGACTAATCATACTTTTAAAATAATTAAATTTTAACTCAATGGAATTAACAAGCTATGTCTCCCTTCTCCAATTTTTCCCCACAGCAATAATCCTGTAAGGTAGGTTGGGCTGAGAGTGAAGAACTGACTCAGAATAAGCCCATGAGCTTCCATGGCTGAGGGTGCCTTGGATCTGGGTATCTTCCATCATGATGCCACATTGTATCCTCTAACTAGATATTAGGTCTTTGCAGAGCTAAAGATTTTTGTTCATGCGCACACATGCTCAGAAGATGTGGGGAGGCCTTCAAACCTGTTGCATCAAGCTTTTGAGCAGACACAGCACATTGATGCTTTAAGCAGGAATGCTTCTTTTTTTACTACTATGATCAGATATGTGCTCACAGGTGATTCATATTTTATTATATTCTCCCTTTAAAGAACTATTGATTCAGGACTAAAGCAAAAATTACAAAAGGATGAGTCTGTGTGTGTGTGAGAGAGTGTGTGTTAGTCTATGATACTGGAGAATGCCATCTTCTGGATGCTGTTGCACGAGTGGACCAGTCCTGTTCAGACTTCCCTGCACTCAAATTCTGTGGACCCAGTTTCATGGAATCATTATTCCTTATGCAGCAAAGTTGCATTTGCCATACATAGAAGTACATCAGCACAAACCTTCCAAGTTTTGCTATCACAAAACCCGTCAGTTAATCCTGCCACTCATTTCCCTTTTAAGATGTGTTCCATCAGCCTCAGTGCAAACTTTGTTTGCTTGCTGGACTGTTGAAATACAGCCCTTCTTCAACAAGGCTGTGATCAAGATATCTATGACTTGGTCTGCCACATGCTCTTCTGAAATGCTGAAATCTTTGATCCTGGCTTCTATTTTTTAATTGTTTTTAAAAATCCCTGTAACCATTATGTCTGTTGGGACTTGGGACTTAACAACAAATATTGACAGGTTGGAAAGAATATAAGAGAGAGTTTTTTGAGGGTTATGAAGGGGTTAAAAGACAAAGCATACTGATATGTTTAGTCTAGAGAACAGATGAGCATGGGGGAAATATGTTGACAGTTCTGAAATATTTACAAAGATGTCAAAAAGAAGCAAGGAACCAAATGTTCACACTATCAGCTGAAGATGGGAGATGCCATCAGTTTAAACCAGTTGAAACTATAAGGAAGACTATAACTTTAAAGGAATGCATTGCCCTGAAATGCCAATAAACATCTATAACAGCAAAATTAGAATATGGCACAGGTAGGTTGTTTTCAACAACCAAAAATATGATGAAAGTAAAACAAAATGAATGTTTCCAGCAAGCTTAAAGATGAATGCTGCAGGTCTTAGATAGCGTATCCCTCTAAATAAAAAAGATTTATTAGATCAACTATTAAGTGTCAAATTAAGCACTGTGCTGTACAGTTTTGAAAGAAAAAAAAAGTAAGTATATAGGAGATAGCCGAAGGGAAGAGAGATTGGCTGACAGTATAAACCTATTTATTTCCATTTAATTCAAGCAGGGATAAGAATCAGTCTATTCCAGATTCAGTCATAAATCCATACCTTTCCATTTCTGCACCATCATTCTGTAATATTTTTAAAAATGACAAAACTTACCTTTTTTATACCTCTTCCATTAATATATTAATATATTTATTTTACTTGTGATTTCACAGACTATCGGATTCCTTCTCAACAGTTTACAATCAATCAATCAATCAATCAATCAACAAAATTGAGACATAAATAGCAATTAAAATGAGTAAGCAAGAGGGTACTGTCAGCCCTTTGAGTCCAGACAAGAAGCACAAACCATAAGTACTAGCACCACCTTTATTGTAGAGCTACACTAACAGAATCTGACAAGTCTGAAAGTATTTCTCACCTCCTTTACTTTTACTTTCCAGAAAACTAGGGAGGGGCCCTTCTGAGATGCTTTCTATGCCCATTTTCTTCTGTGGGCTGAAATACCTTTTGCGTGATGGTTGTCTAGGCTGCGACTCTTCCTCCTGTCTCCTAAGGTCCTTCCCACGTGCACTGCAAAGAGCTGGGGCAGCAGCAGAGAAGGCTTGAAAACAAATCCCCTTCTATTAAGCTAGTAGCAATTGTAGGCAAATTATAGGCAAGCAGGGAGGCTCTTACAGAAGGTGGCATTCTCTCAAATGGCCTGGGCAAGTGGTGGTTCTCTGTATGTGTGTGTGTTAAAATCAGCAAGATGACAAACGATGCAAGCCCCCTCCTTTTCTATGCATGTCACCATCGCATGTGC
This sequence comes from Liasis olivaceus, assembly GCA_030867105.1. Classification (NCBI taxonomy): domain Eukaryota; kingdom Metazoa; phylum Chordata; class Lepidosauria; order Squamata; family Pythonidae; genus Liasis; species Liasis olivaceus. Next base: position 94,595,011 of record CM061352.1, read on the forward strand.
ATTCAGAAGGCAGGAGGGCTGCATCATAATGTTCCATTGGTCAGCTTGTTGATTTTGCCCTTTCCTGGGAGGTGCTGTTGATCTGAACCTAAACCATGTAGGAATTTTAAAATAATGATTGGCATTTTGTAGTTTGCCCAGGAATGAATTGACCCCCCAGTGCAGGCCACCTTTAATCACAGGTGAAATATTGTCTCTTTGCAGGGGTTGCCAAATTTTATACCAACTGGAATTTCTATTGGACTCAAAGGCAGCCCCACATCACATCACTGTAGTCAAGTGTAGAAGTTACCAGAGCGTGCACCTCAGTATGTGCATTGGAGCTGTCCTCCAGAAAGGAAAGCAGTTGCCGTGTCAATCAAAGCTGATCAATGCTTTGACCATTTCTTCAAATGGGGAGAAAAAAAAACTTTGGGTTCCATAAGCACCATCAAACTGCATACCTGCTTCTTCTGGGAGATTAATCTCATTCAGGACAGGCAGATCTACCACTTCTCTAGATTTATGGGTCCTTCCAAAGAACAATTCTGTCTTCTCTGGATTCAATTTCAATTTGCTATTCCTCATTCAGACTGTTACTGCCTTCAGTCAGGAATTCAGGAAGCCACACCATGAAAATGTCATAGAACCCAGCTCCAAATCTTCTGATCCTGATGATCTTCCCCAGTAGTTTTATGTAGTTATTGAAAATATTCAAGAGAGAATGAAACCTCGATACAGAATTCCTATTGTATATGGTATACATAACCATATAATAAATATAATAGGAGCACCTATCTTCAAGTGACACCATCTGAAATCTATCCGAGAGATAGAAACAGAACCATTAGCTTCTTAATCTCTCAGGCAATCCAAGAGGATGTCATGATTGATGGTACTGAAAGTTGCTGAGAGGTCAAGAAGATTCCAGAGATCCAAGCTTCCTCTGTCTGTCCCCTGAGAATGATAATCCATCAGGCCCACCAAGACAATCTCAACTTGGTAACTCAACCTGAGGCCAGTGTGAAAATAGATTAAGATAATATGTTTCCTGAAGGATTACGTGCAGTTGAGAAACCACCACTCTTTCAATCATGTACCCAATCATGGTAGGTTAATTGCTCACATCTGAGGGCTCCAGGGTAGGCATCTTAAAAAAGAGTTCTAATAATTGCCACTTTTAAACAAAGAGGCATTTGCCCTCTCTCAGAGAGGCATTTATGATATTAACCAAAGTATTATAATTAACCTTCTGACTAAAATTTATAAGCTAAATTGGGCAAGGATCCAGAATGTGGTGGAATGTATTACTCCAAGCATCCTGTCCATGTCCTTAGGTATCTCAAAGTGGAACTGGTATAGTCTAACTATATAAAAGGACTCCTATAACATAAAGGTTGGGAGAGATCTTGGAGTCCAACCTTCTGCCCAGTGCAGGAATCCATGATTATAGCTTCTCTAACAGGTAAGAATCCAATCTCTGTTTAAGCACCTCCAACAAAGCAGGGTCCACTTCCCCTTAAGATAGTATGTTGAAGAGCTCTTATCATTTGGATTTTTCCTGATATCCAACTGAAATCTACTTCCAGGTAATCAAAATCCATTGTATCTATTTGTGTCTTCTGTAACAACTCTGAAAGATTTTCCCATATCTTCTACATGACAGCCCATCAGATACTTGAAGACAGCTCTCAGGTTTCCCTGCAGTCTTCTTTTCTGCAGGCTAAACATACTCAAAGCTTCTAACTTGTTCCTCATAGATATTTCCTTACAGGCCCCTATTATTCCACAGATTACTGCACATCAAAGGGGACATCTAGGTCAGCCTGAATATGAGAGATTTTATCTGCCCAAAAAAAACCCACTGAAAGCATTTCAAGAAGCTTCTGAGAATTCTGTAATAGAATTCTGGGTAAAGCAAATGGGCATACAGACTCAGTCCCTTCACACCTAAGAAACTCTACAGGCTGAGACCTTGCGGATGCTTTATATAGAGAAGGAAATAGCTTCTTTACTACCTCTCCTGCCACGACAGAGGCCTTGAAGTGGGCTTTATGCTGTGTCTCATCAGATTTGAATGGGGCCTTCCTCTACCTGTCGATTACGCCTAAATACATTTTGTATACATTTTTTTTTTAACTTTCGGATGCAATTTTTGAACAAAGAACTGTATTGCAAAATGTAGCCAGGTATGTAATCCAATATATAAGGACATTTTCACATCACTGGCCTTGCTTAACCTAACCCCTCTTATTCACTACACAAATGGAAGTTGAATTTGCTGAATATGGGGCGTCCACTGTTAGAAGATTGGAACATGTACACATTTTAATCATTTAGACATTTTGTAAACATTTTATACATTTATACATTTACCTGCTTGTATAACCTGAAGTAAATGCAAGCCCAGCAATATGCCAATTGTATGGTTGACCTTACAGTGACTGGCCTCATTTTAGATTATCAACAGGTTGCATTCTTGAGGATGTGACCCTCAACACTTCTTAATACAATCAGGGATGTAAATCAGGACAGCACTTGGTGGACAATCAGAGTGATAAAGGATAGTTTACATATGGTTATTAACACTCAAGGTGACAGAAATTAGTTTACATACAGAAAGGAAGAACCTTAATCACATCAGAGAAAGGGGTCCTGGGTAAGGGGAGGAGTATGGATCAAGGTAACTGGCTTTGATCGGACCAGAAAGATCATGGCATTTCAATGTGGATGTGAATGTAACAAAAGGTATATAAGGTACTGTATGAAGGGGGCCCAGCGCGGCCGCCCACCTAACAGCACGCTGTCCTTGTCTCCGCTCTTGGGTGAAAAATAAACCTCCTAACTTCATGCAATTAGTCAGTGTCTTTACTCCCGGCTCAGAAACGAACTTGGTAAGATAAACTTTTCTTCCAACACCACCTCTGTTCTTGTCATGGTTTCATACTTCAAGACCTGGGTTCCATGTCCTGACGCTTGCATATGCACTTTCCTTGTGTCCTTCCAACTAGACAACCAAGTAGCAAAGAAAGGGACAGCAAGGTGCATTTTATCATCTGTTTGCACACTGTAATTTATAGATCAATATTCAGATCTTCATTAGAAAAGAACAAAAATGTAGACACAGCTCTTACCGCCCAAGGAGCTTGCAACCCAAATGGTAATGGAGGAAGACAGAGGAGGAAGGGGAGCAGATGGCTGCTGGGAGCAGATGGCTATTACATATCCTTAGCCTTAGTTTCACTTTGCTTTAAAGGCTTACTCAGTATAATAGTAATCTGGTAATATGAATAGCAACCCTGAAAATAACAGGGTATTAGGCATCATTTTAATCTATGTTTTCACCGTGTGGGCAAGCACATAGACTTGCTGTTACTGCATACCACACAAATTAAATACAATCCCAGAAGAGTTATGGTTTCCTGCTCATCCTGCTGGATCAAAATAGATCAATCATGTTCCTGGCACAAGTTTATGCAGTGCTGAAAATGTTTGAGAAAGTGAAAAAGAAATATTGTCCTGTGCCAAATCCCAGGAGCATATCTCAGTTAAGCAAAATTGGATGTTCCTTTTCTATAATTGCAGAGGTGGTGAAAACATAGATTTTATGTTGTAAAATTTTGTGTCATAACTTTCAGGCTAATGTTCTGATTTTCAAGCACTTTTTGGTACTCCTATAATGTCTACTTAGAAATAGGTTCCACTGTATTTAATGAGATTAATTTCCAAGTTAAATCCACCTTCCCCAAAGTGTCATTGTATTGTTTTCATTGTGGATTTGTGTTCATTTTGGTGTTTGGATTTTTAGGGGAGGTGTGTACATCAAGATTACTCCAAAGGGAGGTGTGATGGGAAAAAGTTTAGGAACCCCTGGTGTATACAAAATAATATGGAGAATCCACTTGAATAGTTTATTTGTAAATACAATAGATCAATCCAGTGTTCTTACCTGAGACACAAATGCCCAGGTTCAAATTATCCTACTTCAAACACATTAGACAAAGACCTAGCTCTCTGGAAATGGGTCTAATGATGGGAAAGGTAGAAGGAAAGAGAAGAAGAGGATGATCAACCGCAAGGTGGATAGACTTAGTTACAATGGTGATCAATGCACCATTGGAAGACCTGAAAAGCTAGGTTAAGGACAGATAATCATGAAAAAATATACCTATGTGGTCCCTAAGAGTCAACATCAACTTGATGGCTCAATCAATCAATCAATCAATCAAATGCAATGGAAGCTAAATCAAGACCAGAAACCTGTTATTATACTCCTCTGGAAATTGCTTCAATATATGGAACAAAACGTCCTGTTGCAGGAATGGGCAACATGTGGCCCTCCATAGTTGCTGAATACAGTTTCCATCATTTCTCAGAACTAATTATAGAGCAAGTTGGATTGGATCAAGGATGAGCAATCTATGGACTGCATGAGGTTCCAAAAAACTGGCAGCCTTGATCTGGAGGTTTGGAGGAAACGAAACACGTGAAAACATCACAAAGCATGGGGGGGGGGGGGGGGGGGAGAGAAATTTGTTTTTGTTGTAACTACTTCCCCCCAAAGTGGGCTAATCATTAGATGATCTTTAATATCTTGTCCAGCTCCTAAGTAGATTGTTCTTCTGTGATTCTCCATCCACAGGCATTTCTGCACACCTCTCTTATTTGGAGGGAAAGTTGCAGGGAGAATCAACTACAAAGGAGAGAGATGGGAAAATAAAATAAGGGAAAGAGAAATATGGACCAAGGTTTCCTCTATATTTACAATTGTGATCAACACGAAGATTTTAGAAGCCCCCTCCTAATGTCAGGTCCATATTTGAGGGGTCACTCACTAAAGTGGTTGGCCCCATCTTATATCAGTGGTCCCTAGCAGGCCATATTGTGCTCCACTTAGTATTCCTTGACATTGTGGGAAATGCAAGTAGTGGCTCCAAGTCATCTGGCTGACAGCTCCAGGAAAGGTGCCAGTGCAGTGCTGAATGCATCCATGGTTTTGTTGACCTCTGCAACTCCATAAGATTCTCCATGCTGATGCTGAGCTTGCAAGTCAGCTTTCCTGAATCTGGTGCCTTCCAGGTATATTAAACTATAAGTCTCAGAATTCCAGCCAGCATAGCCAATAATGGGAGTCCATCTGCAGAGAGGTAAGTTGGATAAGGGAGCTGTAGAGCAGGAACGGTCACGGCAAATGTGAATTATAATACTTTAAAAGATCTAAGTTGCATCTTTGTTTTTTAATTGTAATGTAATATATTAAGTTTACAAAAGAGTTTATTTACAACCTTACCATTGCTAATTATTTATAATGCATTTTTAAATTCCATCACTTTTTAAAGTCAGGAGGCAGGTGATGGTACTAATTACTGAAGGACTAATGACTGAATTACTAATTACTGAAGGACTAATTACTGAAGACAGCCGGTAGTTAATATGAGCAGACATCCATTATGACATTGTCATGATTGGTAATATAGCAGGCAGCAAAAAAGTGGCAAATGCTCTTTCACCCATTGGTTTGTCATCATCTACATGTTTTCCCCTTTACTTTGATACCTTCTAAAGATCTTAATCTTGTTGAATGTCATAGATAGCAAGCAAATCAGCACAGAGATGCACCATCAGTTTGGCAACATCGCTTTGTGAACTGCACAAACTGCACTGGAGATGTCTTATACTTGCACTTGGGGGACCTTTTTAATTATGAGCCTACTTTCACATCCATTTTATTCAACCATTAGAACAGAGATTAAAAAAATAATTACAAATAATTAATGGAATTCATGGCACGCTTTCTTTTTTTAAAAAAAGCATATTTGTTTTCAGTAAGAGAAAATTGCGGCAATTCCATTGCTGTGATTAAAATGCTCTACAAAGCTTTAACAAAAGCTTGTCAGAGCTGCAGACGCCTCTTAGTTTAGCACGAACTTGTTTATCGTTTCATGGAAATTATCCTTAATGATACTGAACCAATTACTTGCTTATGCCTATGGTGGTTATATGTTGTATCTGCATCACAGAATGGAAAATGAAGTGTGCTGGTTCTGGCTTCTGAGAGCGTGCTAAGTGGCTGCCATAGCTCAAATCATAAATCACCACAAGCGTTGCCCATATGGCAAAGAAATTTACTTTAGATAGTTATTCGGTAGTACTGCTTTCCAGCTAGTGGGAATTACTGACATTTCCATATTAATCAAGGAGCAGAAGTTTAAAGTTTCACTGCTGGATGGTGAAATCAAATCCTCATTAAGTCAGGTTAACAAATCTGCTTCAGTAAAGATCTGCCCTCTAAAATAATTTGATTATTACGAATTCGGCATGGTCAGGGTGATCTGAGGATGGTAGAGGGAGAATTTGAAGTGCAGGAATCCTAATAGTTGAAGTCCAGATCTGCAGGATGAAAATCAGAGGGACAGTGATACATTTTATTATTCTGTTCTTCGTGGTCAGTTTTATGCTAGTTTGTTTTTTCTATTGATCCTACTAGGAGGAAAGGTAAGTATGGTAGCTTCATGCTTGGTGTACTACAGTTCCTTAATAAACTGGACAGGGGTGGGTCAAAATCAGTAAGATAGTGGATGCGCATTGTGATACAAGCCCACCCTTTTTTGATGTATGCACGTTGGCAAACATACTAAAAGGATGGAACCTGTACTGTGATGTTCCATCTATCATCTTACCAATGTTGACACACAGAAACTCCACAGATGCCACTAACTTTGGATTTGGTGGATTCAGATTTTTACCTATCAATCTCTGGCATGTCCAGTTTTTGAAGCTAGAGCATTTTTGGTGGAGAAGCAAGGACAGTGGAGAAAATTTCCCTGCCTATAACAAAAAGATGTACAAGGGCAGATTTCTCTCTTCAAATGAAGATTCCTTCCAAGGATCCCAGGGTTGCACTTTTGATAATTTCATTAATTGATTTAAATCCTTTGTATTATTTGATTAATTGTTTTAAATCCTTTGTATGAATTAATTTAAGATGAATTGATTTAAATCCTTTGAATTAATTAATATGTCATTCCCAATTTCTCATACGAAGCAGTAGTAAAAAAACCCAAAACACTACACTGCGTGTGCAATCCCATACCCCAGTTATAATAATTCTAGGACTGTATGACATGGTACAATCGCTCAGAATTTCTTTATCCATGCTTATTATCCCAGTCATCACACACATGGTAGAATTCTATAGCACATGTGAATGTATTATTAATAAAACCCCAATGGATACTTTTTTTGAGATAGTTGGCAGCATTGCAGAATCAAACCAGATTTGTCTACAAAGGTTTTGGGTTAGCAAGGCAGGAAATTAATTAGTTCAAGCTGGAGGATAATTGATATTGGAGTTTGGGTGAAGTTTGGAATGGAAATGGGAGTGGAAACGTTGTCCTCTCATTCCCACCCTTAATGCTGCTCCCAAATATACACAAAATATACATTTTGCTGCCAAATTTCCATAGCACCATCTTAAACTGCTCCAGGGGATGCAGTGAATACAGTGCTGAGGAATGTCATGAAGACTGCCTTCCCCAACATTAGATACATGTGTTATGATCCTCAGTTTTAATTATGTGCCATTAAGTCGGTATCAAGTCTTAGTGACCATGTTTTCCATAATGATCTGTCCCTAGCCTGGTTCTTCAGGACTTCAGATCCTCAGTTACCCTACCAGCTAATTCTGTGACTGATCTTAAGTTGGCCATTGTGGAACAAAGAAATTTGAGTGGGAACTTCAATGAAAATAGTTGTATTGTAACTTAACAAAAAGTTTAATGTTCTTATTCTAGGTCAGAATAGGGGCACTGTGATTTGGTCTTTTGTTTTGTTTTTCTCTCACTAAGGTATTAATTGACTCTGCAATGCTAAAATAACTGTGCCATCACAAATTAATCACTCTTGCCATGCGGTGTTAATTACTGATGCTTTGTTGAATTGTTGCATTGTGCTTTTTACATTCCACTGCCATTTAACTTCAGCTATGATCTCTCTCTGCTACATGCACACATGCACACACGCATACTGTATATCTCTGTGTATATACCAAAAAGATTGAGAATTGCATTTGGGACATTTTATGACATGGCCTCAAGTCTGCGAAAGCTGATGGTATAATTATAATGAAAAAAATAATCTTTAAGACGCTACAATACTTTTTGTGGTTCAAAAAACCCATCTAAGCTGGTAGTCATCTTGTATCACTGGATTTCATGTTTAATTAGGCTTTGGAAATTACTTTCTTATGTCTTCCTTTATGTAAATCAGTTTTATTAGAGTTTAATAGTTCTGACTCATAGACCTATGGCAAGGAATGCAAATGTCTACCTACTTGCTTCACACCACGGATACAGGTGAAACTCGAAAAATTAGAATATTGTGCAAATGTTCATTTATGTCAGTATGGCAACTCAAAAGGTGAAACCAATATATGAGATAGATGCATTACATGCAAAGCGAGATATGTCAAGCCTTACTTTGGTATAATTGTGATGATTATGGCATACAGCTTATGAAAACCCCAAATTCACAATCTCAAAAATTAGAATATTACATGACATCAATAACACAGGGATTGGAAATAGAACAATATTGGACCTCTGCAAAGTATAAGCATGAAGTACTCAGTACTTGGTTTGGGCCCCTTTTGCAGCAATGACTGCTGCAATGTGGCGTGGCATGGATGCTATCAGCCTGTGGTGCTGCTGAGGTGTTATGGAAGACCAGGATGCTTCAATAGCGGCCTTCAGCTCCACTGCATTGTTTGGTCTCATGTCCCTCATCTTTCTCTTGGCAATGCCCCATAGATTCTCTATGGGGTTCAGGTCAGGCCAGTTTGCTGGCCAATCAAGCACAGTAATCCCATGGTCATTGAACCAGGTTTTGGTACTTTTGGCAGTGTGGGCAGGTGCCAAGTGCTGCTGGAAAATGAAGTCAGCATCCCCATAAAGCTCGTCTGCGGAAGGAAGCATGAAGTGCTCCAAAATCTCCTGGTAGACGGCTGCGTTGACCCTGGACTTAATGAAGCATGGTGGGCCAACACCAGCAGATGACATGGCTCCCCAAATCAACACAGACTGTGGAAACTTCACACTGGACTTCAAGCATCGTGCATTGTGTGCCTTTCCATTCTTCCTCCAGACTCTGGGTCCTTGGTTCCCAAATGAGATGCAAAAGTTGCTCTCATCAGAAAAGAGGACTTTGGACCACTGGGCAACAGACCAGTTCTTTTTTTCTGTAGCCCAGGTAAGACGCTTCTGACGTTGTTTGTTGTTCAGGAGCGGCTTGACAAGAGGAATAGGACATTTGAAGCCCATGTCCAGGATCCGTCTGTGTGTGGTGGCTCTTGATGCACTAACTCCAGCCTCAGTCCACTCCTTGTGAAAGTCCCCAACACTTTGGAATGGCCTTTTCCTGACAATCCTCTCCAGGCTGCGGTCATCCCTGCTGCTTGTGCACCTTTTTCTACCACACTTTTCCCTTCCACATAACCTTCTATTGATGTGCTTTGATACAGCACTTTGGGAACATCCAACTTCTTTTGCAATTACCTTTTGGGGCTTTCCCTCCTTATGGAGGGTGTCAATGATGGTTTTCTGCACAACTGTCAGGTCAGCAGTCTTTCCCATGCTTGTGATTCCTACTGAACCAGCCTGAGAGACCATTGAAAGGCTCAGGAACCCTTTGCAGGTGTTATGGATTCATTAGCTGATTAGAGTGGGACACTTTGAGCCTAGAATATTGAACCTTTTCACACTATTCTAATTTTCTGAGATTGTGAATTTGGGGTTTTCATAAGCTGTACGCCATAATCATCACAATTATACCAAAGTAAGGCTTGACATATCTCGCTTTGCATGTAATGCGTCTATCTCATATATTGGTTTCACCTTTTGAGTTGCCATACTGACATAAATGAACATTTGCACAATATTCTAATTTTTCGAGTTTCACCTGTATATTTATAAAGCTCCAATGACTATTGCACCCTTCTTAGTTAGTTATATATTTTTATCTATATATGGAAATGCTGCATGGAGTCAGTGGTCCATATGGCACACGATCATGGATCTGACAGTTCTGAATTATGAACAGGGTTTTACTAGAGTTCAATCTGCGCAACCTCCCAGAATTTAAATGACTTCGATTTTAATTTATTCAGAATGATATATTCCGTGCCAGAATCAGGATCCCACTCAGGAGGCTTTATTTAGACTTAAAATAATGTGCTATTATTTTATTTTATTTATTTATATTTCAGATTTGTCACCACCCATCTCATTGTGGGGTGACTCTGGGCGGTTATTAATTATTAATTATTAAATTATTACAAAGCATACAAATCACTCATACAGTCTTTCTGATTCATTTTTAATGAAACTTTGTTTCCCATAATAGCATATTTTCCATAATAGGATGTAAACGAAGAGCAGACTTCTTTTTAATTTCTGGTCTTCTTTACCTTTCCTTACTTTATCTACCTTTCCTTGCTTTTTCATCAAAAGTTCAAATTTTATATTGAGCTACAATCAGACAAACATGGCATTGGGGTAATGGATTCTTTCCACCCTTGTAAACATGTCATTAGAAACAAGGTGGGAAAGCTTTCCAGCCCCTTTACGACCAGAAGTCATACACATAGTAACATATTGAATCAGTGTATGTTTCTGCTCTTCTCTCTTGTTGCGCCCATGTATGTTTGTGTGTATGCACTGGGGAGCTTGAGATGAGCTGCATACACTCTATGTCATGTGACCAGGAAGAAGAAGGGAGGAGGACTTAGAATGGAGAAGTCAACAATACTTCAATTGATTTGATTGGCTGATTATGTGTCATCAAGTCATTTTCAACTCCTAGCGACCACATACTAGATAGATTTTCTCCATGAGCAATACTTCAAGCCACTGCCCAGTTATCTCCTCCACTGGATGTATTAGGGATTTTTTTTCCTGGAATGCTCTTTTCCACAGACCCCAGCCTGATCTGGGCCATTTTTGAACATAATCATTCTTTTGCTTACACCTAATTTGATCCCATTTTGTTTAGTTTTTGGAGAGTTATCTTGCTGATGAGTAGACAGGCACAGATAGATACATTCCCTAGTTCCTTTACATAATTTATATGCAGCACCCCATTGGGTTGGAAAGAATAAAATGGCAAAAATTGTCCATTGGCAAAATTCTAACTCCATCTTGAATTTTATTTCACTTCAGTTTTTGCTGATCCATGCTTGAGGCAACGAGGCTGTTCACCATAACTAATGGACATTTTGAAATTCATTTCAAACCCATGTTAAATGATACATTTGGATATGGCACAAATCTGCCATTAGAAAGGACAATATTCAGAAATCAGTGGGAAACCTTTTCAACCAGCCAGAATGCTTTATTATTATCTTTAAAAGGCCATTTTTGAACAAAGGAACTTCTGTGGGAAAGTCTGGTACAAAACTGATGAATTGCAGTTTATAAAGAAGTTCAATATCAAATTGAGATAATGGATTTTTATCCCACTATAGTTGTTGCTAGTTTATCAATGTTAGGATGTTTGTGTTATCTTCAACTTGGCTTTGTGAATAGTCACTCTGCTTAAGTATATATTATCTATAATGTAATTCACAAGGTCTGTGCTTTTTCATTTCATTTTCCTTAACCTCATTATTTATATCACCCACCACCCTACAATTATGCATATATTTACTTACCAACTCAGAATACTTCTGAATATCTTATGAAACTGGTAAATGTGTATGTGATCAGATAAATAAAAAATTTAATAAATTAGGGTCCAGCAATTTCCCCTCCCCTCTCTATTATGGGAACATTTGGGGGGCAGGCATATACAATATGTGAGAGTAACTAGTGCCCAAAGTAGGTGGGGTCCCAAATATTTTGTTCCATTTTTTGGACACACTTTCCTTTCTCTCTCCTGAACAATGGGCTGCCAAAGATGGAGCAGAGATGTCACATGTAGAATATGGTTAATATTAAGTTAAGGGCTATAGGTAATTAGACTGAGGGCTTCACAAGGTCCTAAGGCTTGAAGGTGGTCATCCTCATCATCTACTATAATACATTCCTTAACAGAGAGGCCCTTTCACCACAGCTGAATTGAACTGCTCTTTATACTGTTCCAGTGTGCAATTTCCTATACCCATTGCTAATCCCCTTCTGCCTCTGTTGTCTCTGTTTCCCGTCTCTGCAGTCACCTGATGTCCCTCCAAGACCAAGAGTTTACTCGGTGTGACCTTCCGTGCCAAGGCATGCTTGGGCTATGCTAGGTGCAAGTAGAGACAAGGCCAAGGTGCAACAAGAATCTCTTTGCTGCAACATCTAAGGCTACCTTTGTGTTGATTCCCATGTGGATGTGACATTCCACAAAACATCATGGTCTATCCAGTGCAGTATTGTGCTTCTGGGCCTATTTTACAAGTTCTTTTTATATCAATTGAAATTTTATTATCTGGAATAAGTTCAGAGAGAGAAGACCACACACAAGCTAGTAAGTGTAGAAATTCTTTTAGTCATGTCTCTGTGGGATGGAAGCAGGAGCACAAGACCACAGTAAAACCATCAAGACTTTTTTGGAGGTGCCTTTGAGTCAGTTTTTGACTCCTGGAAACTGCCTAGACAGGTCCCTGCCGTTTTCTTGGCAAGATTTCAGAAGTAGTTTGCCATTGCCTTCTTCTTAGGGCTGAGAGAGAGAGACTGGCCCAGGGTCACCCAGCTGGTTTTGAGCCTAAGGCGGGATGAGAACTCACAGTCTCCCACTTTCTAGCCCAGTGCCTTAACCACTACGCCAAACTTTACAAGACTTACAAGACTTACCAACGCATAAATGTATCATATAGGCAGGTAGCTGAAGCTGACAAAGCATAGACTCTTGTATATATGCTGTACATAAGGAAGACATGCCACACATAATTGAAGGAAGCTCAGAATATGAAGGTTGCGATGTCACAATGCTGCAGAGGTGTTCACTCATCCCAATTTCCTCCTTCAATAATCCCAAAGCCATGAACGGTACTATATGTGCTTGCATGCAAACATCTTGATGGATGAAGGTATATGGAATGTTGAAATACCAAAATGGACTGTGCCAGAGTACAGACCAAGTGGCACTATCCCAGGAACATAATCTAGCAACCACTGGGATGCTGAGCATTCGCCGTTAAGGGGTTCTTAAGTTCACTGTTATTTTCCATGCTTGTCCATTGAAACTGCATGAATATGAAGGGTGTTGCATCAGTCTGAACTGGTTTTGTTAATTGGTGAGTAAGCTGGAAAATTGCAGTCAGTGTTATGACAAATGGGTAGATCATTTTCCTCTAGATTGAAAAATGTGCTATACTTTGAGTATTGTCTTTTCACTACCACTTATAACCAGGGTATAAATCCTAGGCACACAAGCCTCTGACAAGCTCCCATCCCTGAGATTATTTTGGACACTTTTCCTGATCAGCTGTCAGTCATGACTGATGCTCCAGAAGGCTGGTATCCAATGAGATGCCAAGTCGTCTGCATTTCATTAAGATATCCTCTGGGGAGCAACACCGGATGCTGCTCAGCATGCTAAAAGTGCACACTGCTTCAACCTATTTATTGGGCAATGTTCTTAAAAGCCACGTGAAGCACTTGCTCTGAAGCGATCAATTTCCCCCTCACGTATAGGTATCACAGTGCAGCCATTATAATTGTTTTCTTTATTTGCTCCTTTGGTTTCAGAAGTGATAATGGGATGGAGGAGAGGAATGGATGAGCCAGCTTACTGCAGAACCCAAATGAGAGCTGCAGAAGAAGACAACCAAGAATTTTAAGGGATTCACGTTGAAGGAGGAGGGCCACGTTAGTCTATAGTAGGGTTCCTCAACCTTGGCAACTTTAAGACGGGTAGACTTCAACTCCCAGAGGCTGACTGGGGCATTCTGGGAGTTGAAGTCCACCCGTCTTAAAGTTGCCAAGGTTGAGGAACCCTGGTCTATAGTAGCCAAAAATGGGAAGGAATCTGTTTTTTCCAACTAACAAATTCTGTTGTAATGCTAGCAGACCCCTCCTGCTTTTAGGTGTTTATATGGCTCACTATAGCATTTTAAAAATGAAAGATGCTGACAGTTATTTCAAGGCACACACTAAGCAGCATGCATATCTGGTAGAGGTCAGGACTACTACGCGATCAGCCAAACAAAACCCATTCACTGCAACTGTTTACGACCCAACAACTCTATTAAACAGGAAAGTTGCACAGACTTGCCCTGACATAAAATTCTACATTGGCAGCAGCAAAATCAGTTCCTGTCATCTCCTCCCTCCCACAGGCATGGTTTGCCATCTGCTTGATAAAGTTTTTGATACAGATGTACATTGCTATGTTGGTCCCAGAAAATAAATGGTTGCACTCCTATATTCACTTGTCCACTATGGTGCAATGTGTTTCCTTTTTAATCCCAGTAATTATAGCTAATGTTTGAGCTAGCTGTATCAGAATATGGAACATTTATGGGAATTTGTGGGTTCATTTTCATGTCCCCCTAACTGTAGAACAAACATGACCTGGCAACCAACTTTTTATGACATATTCCCATGGCATTGTCTTCATCTCATGAGGCAGCTTAAAGTTGTCTTTAGCTACTCCAGTTTTAAGTAATGTTTTTCCCCTTCTTCCAACACAACTTTTGTCAAACATGCTTCATGATGCAAATCAAACATGCTTCATCAACGTGTGGTTGCTGGCACAGTCAGGGGTGGCATCTGCTCAAACCTTACTGGCCAATTTAAGCTGGTGCAGGTACATTCCTCACTCTGATAATTGAGAGCTGTCCTCCATGGCCATCTGATCTGGGTAATGTTGGACTGGCCTGTCATGAAGTGCTTGTCAGGTCTGATGCAGGTTACTTTTAAACACAGGTTTTGCACTCTTCTGAAAGAGCACTAGACCTGTTTTCTAAACATGGGTTTAACACTCTTTCGACATAGTGCTACACCGGTGCTGAACAGAAGGTTGATTTAAACTAGGAATATTATTATTATTATTATTATGCAGCAGCAGCACTAAAGTGCTCTGGGATTTTAGAATTCAGACAGACAAGCACCTGCCACACAACATCCCAGACTTAACACTTGTTGATAAGAAAGACAAAAAAGTCTGGATAGTGGACATTGCAATACCTGGAGGCACCAAAATAGAAGAGAAAGAACTGGAGAAAATCACAAAATATAAAGACCTGCAAATAGAAGTAGAATGACTATGGCAAAAGAAAGCAAAGATAGTACCCATAGGTATAGGTGCCTTGGGTGCAATCCCAAAACATCTGGAGCACCACTTGAACACCATCAGTATTGACAAAATCACCATCAGTCAATCGCAAAAGGCAGCTTTATTTGGAACAGCCTATATCCTGCAAAGATACCTTTAACACCATCAGACCACAACATCTGCCTATCCCAGGTCTTTGGGAAGAACTCGATAGGTGGATAAAAATGCCAGATGCAGTCTAAACATGTGGCTGACTGTGCAATCAACAATAATGTATTAAATTTATATGCCACCTGACTCCCAGTGACTTTGGGTAGCTGAATAAGGATCAGATTTTGTCCATTGGGTGTATTCCAGGTTTTCTACTTTTTCTGCCAACAAGGTGGCTAGCATAGCCATATTTTTAGTGCTTTTATTTCCGGGGGCGGGGGTGGGGGAGCATTTCCCCTACTCCATTCTGTCTCCATGGCTATCCTGAGCTACTTCAAGGTGCTCCTGTCTACAAGGACATGATCTGACTCACTGCCAGGACTACTATTCCCCCACAACTTCACCCCATCTCTCTCCTTCAGACCTGTGACTTACAGTGGGGCTAATTTTGGACACAGGTTTACTCCATTTCAAAGAAGTGTTAGACCTGTGCTCAGAACTAGCCCAATTGAAAGATCACAGGAATGGAGCACCTCTAATTCCTGAGAATGGGGAGATGGGGAGGTCCATAACAGAGGTTCCAGAGATGTATGTAACCATGAAAAACTCTGGGTCCAGCCCCAGAGTTTCTCTAAAATAGGCACAGCACTATTAAATACAGGAGGTGTAATCCTATGAACTGATTATATATTACATTTAATTCTAATTTCATTCACACTTCAATCAAATTAAAGCAAATGACTCTACCTATTTCTTTGCCCTGCCCCTGACTATTTTCAGAATGTGGCTTCTGACATACTATTGAAAGGCCAGTAATGTGGCCTGAACATTATTGTAACCTGTAGGCAAGCCCAATTCATTTGCTCTCCAAGGTATCTGGCAGATATTTCACCAGCTGTAATATCTGATGTCATTTATGAATTGACATGTCCAAATCACACAGTCTGTCCCTAAACTATGATATTCTACATACATTAATTTTTACAGGATCATTTCTTTCCTAAATCAAAAAGTATGTTTTCAGTAGTTACAGCAGTGTAACAGATAACTGAACTGGATAAAATGAGAAATCTAATGTTTTTTTAGATTAAGTTTAGAGAAAAATCTTTCTGAGTAGCACAGGAACATCTCTGGGCCGTGTAACACCCTAGGCCCTGAAGGTTTCAGAGCCCTCTAATGGGGACAGCCATGGGAGGGTCAAATCAGACAGCACCAAGGACTCCACAGGGTCAAAAAAGTCAAGATGATGGCTGGGACCATGCCAAACTCCCCCCTCAACACATATGCAACATACAATATGTGAAAAAGGTGGGGCTTTGATTGCATGGTTGCAGCTTTCATCTTGACTTTTTTGACCCATCCTGTGGATGCCTCTGCCCTCTAAGATTGCAGTGCCAAAATGCATGTGTAATACACTGATTTTGTGAAAATAATGAAACAAGTGTTTAATGTTTGCCAATTATAAGGCACCCACTTGCAGTAAAAAGTCTCACTCCTCAAAAGACCCAAATATCAGCTTTACCCCCTTCCTGATCACCATCTATATTCCTTATGACTTTAAGACAATACTTTTTAGAAATGAAAGTACTGTCCTTGGCCACAGAAAAATTGCCTTCTCCTAGAACTAACACAGGATGCATCTTCAGAATCAGCACAAGACAAAGTTCATAGAAATATGATTTATTTGAAGGAGTCTGGTGCATCATGCTAGTAGAAAGATGATGGTCAGATGCAGAACCAATGAGATGGGTATCTCTTTGAGATACAATGTAGCATTGTAATGAAGAAAAGGATAAGAGCTTGTGATCCTAGCCCCAACACTGATGACAGATTGCATGCACGGAAGAGAGGGACCAAGTGAAGGGAGTAATGAACTAGAGCTAGGAATGCGATGGCTGAAGGTACAAGATATTCATAATCAGGCCATTTCCCTCTTTTAAAGAGGTTTCAGCCCTAGATTCCACTATAGCTCCCATCCAACTCATAGCTGGGTGCTAAAACTGTGATTGAGGAAAGTGTGGGAAATGCTGAAGTCACTGCCTGTTAACTTATTTCTTTCTTCCTAATGACTAAAAAGGCTTGCCTCTTCATCCTCTAGAATGGAAAGTATTCAGAATTAAAGTATTTCCATTGTATTGCAGGTCTTCAAAAATAGTTTTGTCCAAAGTGAGAATATTCAGCACTTGTTTTTCTAACAAGCAGTCCAAGCATGAGTAATACATTTAAAAGTAAAGATTGCTTTGAGCTGGGGTTGACCTTTGGTTGACTACCTGGATATTGCTATGTAATTCTCTTGATAAACAATATGGAAATGACTTGCCATTGTCTTCTTCTTGGATGGGTTTGCAACTTCTCTGTCTAGCCTACAGCTGCAAGATTTCCTGATAGATTCCCATGCAAGTACTAACTGAGTTTGGCTTTGTTTAACTTTTCAAGTTCAGCCACGGTTGGCTATATGGTAAGACAATACATTAGGCTAAAATGTGGTATGAACCAAGGCAATTAAGACTGTAGCCTTCTCCCTTTTGTGTCCTCACTTGGCCAAAGTCTGCTTCAGCCTACTGGTCACCTTATGTACCTCCTAACATTTCTGAAGCCCAGTGCAGCTGCATACACTGCAGCCTCCCCCACCCCTTAAACTGGCCCTGTTGGAAAGGATGATAGGAAATGAAGAATAGATAAAGCAGGCTGTTCCTTTCTACTCTTGCTTGATGAGAAAATTCTGGAATAAAGAAAGCGTACATATCAGGAACTCATCAAGCAAGAGCAGGACGGAATATTAAAATGTGTGCCGATGGATAAAATAATGAATACCTTGAATGTTTTCATTGCGATGGACAGACTAGACACATTTTAGTGACAGTGTCATGGAAGACAGGAAAGCATACCATGAAGGCTGAAAAAAGGAGGCTCATTCACAAAAAGACATCTCAGGTCTCTCTGTGTGGTAATTAAAAGGAGCAATTCAACATCCCCTTTTAAATATCTATTTCTATTACTCCTACAACAATTGGAAGGAGGAGGAAGAGGAGGAAGAGGAGACTTTTTCTAATTATGGAATTTACTATATATTATCAAGGGCTGAGCAACTGAATGTGTGACAGGGCTAAGGAAATTCTTGCCTTTGGGCCAAAGTAGGACCCTTGGATTTTCCACATTCATTGGCCCAGTTGGGATTATTGGTCTTATTTATTTCATCTTCTGTTTTTTAATGGATAGGAGTTTACATAAGTTGAAGAAATGTCTGGATGGAGATATCTGTATTTTTGACTGTGAACTTAGCAAAGGACAGACTTACATCCATAAATTGTCCCGTTTTGTCTGTGGCTTGCTTTCTACTGGAATGCATCTTGGACAATTTTTCTTTATTTTAACATTCAGGTGGACTGTTGCCACCCCACAAGAGTTCTGGCAGTTTATATTTCCATTAGAAACACAATAAAATATAATAACAACAAAACAATAAGCTTGTAAAATAACAGTGAAAAATAAAAACTCCCTGGCATATATTAACAGCACAGCCTACAAACAACTTCTTAAATGACAAAATGGAGGACATCATATGCATTTCCAGTTGTAAGAAATTCTAAAGAATAGCATTTTTAATCAAGAAACCTGATTTCCTACTCTCCAGAACCTCATTTAAGGAGTGAACTCATAATATCTCAGCTAATGTTGAATGGGTTGGTTCTCTCTGAAGGAGATGATCTTGAAGGTGTCTTGAAGGCTGAACCATAAAGAGCTTAATAGATAATAACATCTTGAATTGTATTTGGAAACTTGCTAGTAATCAGTATAAGACCTGTAACACTAGTATTATATGATTTTGGTGGCCCTCATTCACTAACAAGGAGATTACTGCATTTTGCACCAACTGTTGTTTCTGAGTATTCTTCAAGGGCAGCCTCATGTAAAACACACTGCAATAGTCTTGTCCTGAGTAATAAGGGGATGGGTTATTGTTGCAAGGACCACTTGCTCCAGGAAGGCCCACAAATTGCACAGCAATTGAAGGTCAGCAAAGCCCACCCACAGCTTCAACCTTCCTAGGTAGCAGTAGCTATGAATCTAAGAAAACTCCCAAGTCATGGACCTGTTTCTGAATAAACAGGGGAGAAAGAGATGAATTGTGAAGTACCACATAAGGAAGCAACTGTCAAGCTGACTTCCCTTCTCATATTACCATGAATCAGAACTGCTCACTCAGGAAGAACTGTACAACAGACCCTCCCATTCCTAACCCTTGCAGATGTCCAGAAAAATATCATGAAAGATGGTATTAAAGGCTGCCAAGACATCCAAGAGGATCAATAGGGGCACTCCCTTAATCTAGTTCCTTATAGAGATCATCAGCTTGAGTGACTCATGTGGTCTCTGTTGCATGAGCCCTGACTGAAAAACATCCAGATAATCCATTTCCTCTAGGGTGCTATACAGGTGTATCCTCAACACTTTCTCAACAACCTTTCCCTGAAAGAGGCAATGAGATATGGGATGGTAGTTTTCTAAGATGGCTATATCCAGGAAGGGACTCTTCAAAGGTTTAGATTAGGGAGTGGTGCTTCTTTCAAGGCAGCCAGCACTACTCCCTAACCTAACTCTTTTTAATAAATATTGTTAAAGAAGACTCACTGCCAAGAGCTTGACAATACCTGCAGTGGGTTTAAACTGAAACTTGGTTCCTGATAATTTGGAACTAATATTTATTTTTCCAGAGTAGGACTAAATCTTTCCTGCTTTGATTCTGCACTCTACAAAGTGTTAGTTCAAATCTGTTTCTTTGGTGTTTCTTTGGTATTTCTAGAGTGGCACCACATCAACAATGGCAAAACAAGCAGATATACACAGAGGGAAATGCTACAGTAGTGATGGAAGGGAGGAGTATTATATTTCAGTGACTGGCCCCAGATCACAGTATTTGGGATAAACAGAAATCTTCTATATGGCTTTGCTCATTGTCCAGTTTCTCATTCTAAAGAGTTGTGTGATATTCTTTTTTGGTCTTTTTTGGCTAGCTGATTTGTCCTAGTGACTGATTTATCTTATGAAAAGATGAATGCTTGTTTGCTCAACAGCATTCAGGAAAAACACCTTCATTCCTCACAAACATCTGTTTTCTTTGTATAACCCCCTCCCCCTGAAAATTTCTCTATCTGAAATTTGGCACTAGTAACACTGGAATGATAATTCTCTTCTGCTGAAAATAATGATTAAGAAGCTGCAACCTTATTTCCATCTTATGTCTGGAAAATATAATTTGGATGAGTGTGTGGTAGTGGGAGACACAGACAGACTCATTCAACAATCCTGCTATAACAGATAGCTATTATTTTCAGGTTAACATGATCAACAGCAGAATTTCAGTGAAAAGCCAACATTACAACTTTGACATGTCCTCCTCCAAATGCCTTTGGCAGCTCAGTTATTGTCCAGGCTGCTGACAGACAATCTCTTCACACAATCCAGGCACAGAAAGCATCAATCACTCACATCGCAATTTCAGATGCTTCCAGCATCCTATCTCAGCCACTCATTGTTTTGAAATAATTTAAAATGAGTTTTACAATAGAACACAACTTCAGGTTTTTGCAAGGAGGACAAACTAAGGCAGAATTACATCCCATCCCTAGGACAGGCCACTGCATAAATCAATTAAGAGGAACATACTTCCAGTGTGGATTAATGGCGGTCTAGGCATCTTCGGAGGAGAGGAGATGGCACTGCAGCAGAGATTGGCACCCAGGGCCAATGTTGGACATCAAAATCTCTCTGGATAAAGGTGAGATTGTGAAATAACCCTCATGTTCTCTAGACAGCTGTCCCCCCTAAGTAAATTGCAGAAACAGAGGTTTTTGCAGTTTGCTTATGAATTGAGCGGCTGGGAGGTGTGGGATTCCATCGACCTTCACAGCTGCAATGTATCCTATAAGGACAATAAGACCAGCTGACCCTCATTTCTTAGTTACATTTGGAAATAATTACTTTACAACCTGAGAGAGATTTTCTTTTACAACAGATAAGTACTCCTCCTGGTGAGTTCATTGTTTTCTAGATTACAAAATTTGAATATTCAACAAAAAGCTTAACAAGAGATGATATAAAAAAGATTAAAACAGATAAAGGGGAATGTTATTTTTAAAAGACTATTTTTTTCTATGAAACTGCATTGGGAAAACTGTAACTGAATTAGATGCTCCACTTAGACCTTCCATGGGAATGTTTTTTGCTTTTTACCAAAGACTGTAAATAATAGGTAGGATTTATAAAACAAAAGATAAAAGTAACTTGAGTAGACTGAGTACTTGACTGTAACCATGGAGATGCAGATGTGATGTGTGCCTGCAATTATAGCATTAAAGACACAAGAGGGGAAAGTTTGTTTTTCTCTTTTTCCTTGTTTAACACTTTCACTTTTGGACTGTAACATAATGACAATATGTAAGGCTGCATGTTTAGAGGGTAGAAGAGGCTTGTTAGAACAGCCAGTAAAGAAAGCAATTCCATTAGACTTACTTCAGAATATATTTGATCAAGCAGGTAATAAATTAGCTGAGTCACCTGAAAATAAATTTACAGCTTTTGAAAAAAAATAGATGATAAGATGGAAAATTCTGTAAAAAATATGTCTGGAGATATAAAAAAGGCAATGATAAGATGGTCATCTTGGAGAGTAAAACCAAAGTTAAAGATAGAGAATTGGAGAGAGAGCTGGATAATATGGCTCTATTGGAATTGAGAGAGAAGGAATTTTGTTTGAGATTTAGAGCTGTCCCAGAGAGCTCTGATGAAAATGTCTGGAGGTTGAGTCATGGCAGCTGGACTTCTTTTCTTTTGGTTAGAGATGTTTCGCTACTTGTCCAAGCAGCTTCTTCAGTCTGATAAAAATATTAGAGAAAGAATTATACAGGTTTTGTCATATTTTTTGGATTGGGAAGAGGAAGACACAGAGGCAGATATTGATAAAGTCTATAGAATAAATTCAAGATTTGTGAGAACGAGAAATGTTCCAAGGGATATTTCGGTGCATTTTATGAGGAAAAAAGACAAGGGATCAAGTTCTGTAACAGCATTTTAGTACAAATTGAAGATTGATAATGCAGATATAATTATCCTAAAATAAATCCCTGTCAGACTTCTATGTAAGAGAAAAGAATATTCTTTTTTGACTGAAAAAGAAAAGACTAAAGTAGAAAAAAAAATCTTTTGGCTAAATTTCATATTAGAATTTTGTCATGCGGAATATAAAATAAAATCAAGAGAAGATCTGGTGCCAGTAGGATATACTTGTCAATGGTTCTGTTATATACAATTACTAGAAAGACTTAAAGTAGATAAAATAACTTTTGGTTTGAACACTAAGACTGAGTTTGAAATAGAATTGTTTACAAATGATAATCATGTCATTGCTAAAATGTATAAACTTTTATTAAAATTGGAAACAGAGAAGAAGAAGTGAAAGAATGTATGATAAAATGGGCTAAAACCTTTAGTTACAACATACAAATGGAACAGCAGAAGAATATGTGGATGAAATGACTGAAATTTACATTGTTATAATCTTAAAGGTGATTTTTATAAAATGATGTACAATTGGTATATGTCTCTGGAAAAATTGTCTAGAATGTATAAAGGTACTTCAAATTTATGTTGGAAATGTGAACAACAAGAGAGGACATTTTACCATGCTTGGTGGACAGGTAAAAAAGCTAAACATTTTGGATTCAATTACATACACTAATTCAGAGATTTTAAAGTTAATATACAGTTGAAACCAGAGATATTTATTTTGCGATAGAAAAATGTCATGGAACTTGTTTTTACACATGGTAACTGCAGCGAGATTATTATACGCACAAAGGTGGAAAGACTTGACATTACCCACAATGGAGGAATGGATGGTGATGATGATGGAACTTGCTGAAATGGCCAAACTGACATATTAGATCAGAGAAAAGGCATTAACCAAGTTTAAGGCTGACTGGAAACCTCTTATAGACTTTTTGCATGAAACAGAAAAAAATGAACATTTGATATGTGGTTTTGATGATTAGAAAAAACAATATAGAAAAAATGAAAGTTATGCTGTAACCATAGAGTAAGAGGTTAATTTACATTTATACTTAACTTATAAGTATATAAGTGGTTAATTTCTTGACTGCTGTAAATGAAATTGGAAGTTACTTCTTTATATTTTCTTTTTTTCCTGCACTTTTGGCTTTGACTTAGTCTCTTCTTTCTTTCTTTCTTTCTTTCTTTCTTTCTTTCTTTCTTTCTTTCTTTCTTTCTTTCTTTCTTTTCTTTCATTCATTTCTTTCTGTTAGTTTTTATCTTTCTTGCTTAAAATTCTAATAAATTTATTTATTTTTTTAAAAAGAGGAGCAGAAGGGCCAGCCTTTTGCTTTTAGAAGGCTATGGGGTACAATTTGGCTAAAATTAGAAGATATTTTAATAGGCTTATAAATTTCAATGAGCTATTTACTTTCCTTCATAAATCATGCCCTGACACAAACTCCACATTTTTCTCTTTAGTAAATTAAACATGCTAAGGCTGCAATGCTTGAGCAAGAAAGAAAGCTCTCCAGGAAACCCCTTGACCTTCTTTTCAGGAACAACGAAGGTGTCAGAAGGCAACGGATCTTCATGGTACAAAAACCTTTGTCTACAGTGCAAGCCTCTGTGGGACACTGCAGCATAATAATGCACTATTTTGGTCTGTCATTGGCTTTTAACCTTCAAAAACACATCTCCTTATTTCCTTAACATCAAGCTGAAAACCTGATGCTTCTTGAAGAATTATTGGTACTTCACGCTCTGAGGTGCT
The DNA here is from genome assembly GCA_030867105.1 of Liasis olivaceus. Lineage (NCBI taxonomy): Eukaryota > Metazoa > Chordata > Lepidosauria > Squamata > Pythonidae > Liasis > Liasis olivaceus. The sequence continues at coordinate 94,619,213 of CM061352.1, forward strand.
CCATGAGGTTTTGAACAGAAAGCTACACTTCCCTTCACCCCAAGGAGGCACGGTATAAGTAATAGCTCTTAAAATCAGTGTAAGTGGTGGTGTAGCTGCTGTGAGTGGTTGAATTCTCTTCCTCGGCTATCCCTTGGACAGCAAACTATCATAAAGATATTTGAAAGTGCACAAACACCATAAGAAATAAATATAAAATATAAAAGCATGATAATATGAACTTAAAGATATAAAAATAAAGTTAAAACAGTATCAAAATAAAAGCCCAGAGAAAACATAGAAAACTGCCTTAGGTCGAATGAGACTCTTTGTCTGTCCAACCTACAGAGGCTCTACATGTAAAAAAGGGACAGAGCTTTGATAGCATGGTTGCAACTGCCATCTTGACTTTTTTGACACCCCTCCCCAATGGATGGCTAACATTGTTGATACCAACAACAGGAGCAAAAATATTCTAGAAACACCTGAAAGGCCAGAGACAAGTATGTTGTACATTTGAGCTTCAGTCCTGTCTAAAATCTGAGCCATAAAAAGGTTGGACTGCTTTCTTTGGATCTGAGGTAAGCATTACAACTTGACAAAAACCATATTTCCAACCTGAATTCACTGGTTGAGAAATCTGGGACTTCTAGGCTGTCTAACCCTAGAGAGTTCCAGGTCAGGAATAGCTGTGAGAGAAATCCAGTAGTTTTTTATAGCAGGCTTATAACTAAATCTGAGGAGAATCTGAGATCAGCTACCAGCTTGAAACAGAAGATGGCAGTATTCCATTCTACCGAGGACCATTCCTTTCATCTTCCACCATCAGTGATAAATACAGTTGCTCTCGCCTCTGTAGAACAGAAGGTCATACTTACTTAACGTGAATTACATTATTTCTGTTTCGCAACGGCCACTGAATTATACAAACCCCCAAGACAATGGAATGCTTAAGGTGCTGCTCCTTCACTTTTTCAGCATTGCTAAATTCCTAGTCAAAGGGCATGTGCTGTATCATGAAGCTTAGCAAGAAACTGCATTGTTAGCCATTGCTGGGTACCTTCTTGGTAGACAGCCAGGCATTATCATGCCAACAAGAAGAACAATAAAAGTTATTTGAATAGTCCTTTCCCTTACAGGACATTCCTTCCCATCTCTACACAGAAGGAAGACTCACTGGGATCAGGAAGTATATATAAGCAGTCTTCACCAAAATCTGCGGATAGTTCTCTTCGTTGATCTCATTGTTCATATGGAAACAATGGGATCATAATAATACCATTTTGTAGAATAGGGATGGGCAGCCTTTGGGCTAATTTTCTGCAGCCCTCAGCTTTTACAAGAAAACCTTGTTCTTCTTTTCTTCTAGGGAGAAGAGAAAGAAAATGAAAATCAGGAAGTCAGAGAAGGCTTGTCCTCATTCACTTTATTTTGCTGTGTTCCCATCCACCAAAAGATGACTCCTAAAGTGACTCAAAAAAATATTGCCTTCCATGGTAAAGAAAAAGGTTGGAGATGATACAGAACATGATTAAAAGGAAAACAAGATTTGCAGCCTACTTATGTATTTCTCTTTGAATTTTTTTTCCTCTGTTTTTTTACAGTCCAATCTTTAAGGGCCCTTACAGTAGATTATATTAATACAAATTACAGTGACTTACAAATAATGCACATAATATGGAAGTTCTTGTTCTCTTGACTAACACATGAAGTCATAATATTCTTTTGACTCCCCCAGTTCCAGGGCAACCAGCAATTGGAGCAGAGTAAAAGCACTGGCAGCACAAAGAGAAGATATTATCACAGCAGCAAACTAAACCCAATTTCTGTCTTTGGTAGACAGACACAGTCTCTTGAGAAACTCTCTGGACTATTCTCTGGTGTCTTTGCAGACTCATATTTTGCAAGGCTGGGGAGATGAAAGCTCTTCTGTGTCAGAAGAGAATGGCACGGCCATGGCTTCTGGCTAGGATGAGTGTTAATATGGGACTCTAATTCTCCCAAGGAAGCAGACTGAGACTTAGCCCTAGAAGAAACTTCTGCTACATTCTGAGAAATCTGACTGACCAGACATACTAACACTCAGAATATGAACTTGTAATGAAGTCGGGAAGGTCTGGCAATCTTTTTCTACCAGTTCTCATTCAGTTTAGTGAAAAAATATGTGCTTTAGAAATTATTTCAACAAAGAAACCTTTGGAGAAATTTTCACTGGCTACCAGATGTCCTTCTTTCCTCCATCTAGCAGGCATAATCTTAAAATCACATACTGTCCAGCTTTTTGAGTGTCTTTTTTCAAAGAAAATTTTGGACAGTTTTCACAACAGTAGGCATTCAAACATTTGCATATTATGACCTTGTAAATTGTCTTCTTCTTTCTGTTCCTTGTCGACAGACTCGCCAACCTAGATTTATGTTTAACTTATTTCCTGATTTCAGCAATAGTCTTCAGTCCAGCCCTTTCAAATCTATGATTACCGGAGTCTGTAGATCACATGACTCATCACACATCTATATGGTGAAATTTGAAAAGCGCGTTGTCGTCGATTCTATGTTATCATTAGCATATGTTCTTGAAAATAAAGATTTGTTGGAAAAATATTGCAACTGAAAATGATGGAGGAAGTAAATTCATATACATGTAGGCAAAAGTACATTTTTTTCTAGCTTTTCGCTGTGATTTTTCTTGCAGATGCCAAGAAAGTCAAACAGCGTGTCTTCCTTTTTCCCCCGTTTGTCCTCCTTCCAATTTCCTGCATCCTCCTTTGCCTGTTCAGATATCTGGTAACCCTACTGGTGGAATGCGTTGCATTTATTTAGTTACTAAGTGGCCCAGTAGCCTGTATAATTTTTCTGTCTTTTATCATACAATAATGTATCTAGGGGCTTGCAGCTTCCCTTTTTTCCATGCATCCATGAAGCCTCACGAAAAACCTCATGAAATAACTCTCCTTATGCATGCCTACATAAGTCTCAATGAATTCAATCAGACTTCATCCTGAGAGATTTTAGTTTCCCTGAGACACCAAAAATTGTGTTATTGGGAATGTCAATCTATGTCGCTGTTTTTAATGAACTTTGGGTATTTTTGCTCATCTTGTTGGCAAGGGCGTTTACCTTGCCAACAAATCTCTGTTGTTCTGGAGCAAGATAATGATTTCATGTCTATTTATCATGGTCAAAAGAAATGGAAAGCCTGAATGTAACAGCACAAGAGAAAACATATTGCTCCAAAATATAATCACGATAAATGATTGCTAGTATTAGAAGAAAGAAAAAAGGCACACTCTGTTTCTTCTGACCTTGAAACTGTTTGCAAGTTCTTGATATAGGGTGAATGGAACTTGTGACACAGCAGAAGAACAACTCCTACTCATACTGCTGTCTTGGTTTGCACGGTAATGGAACCGTTCTTGCATACCCAATGCATGCTGAGAAAACAAAATGTTTAGATAGTCTTCAAGGCCATCTTTCTGAGTTGAACCTGCCCATTTGTTAAGATCTGGGAGAGAAACCTTGCAGAGGGTCCCGCCACCAAGGGAAGGCCACCTACAGTCAAACCTTCTTTGTAATGACCCTTTCTTTTAGAACAGCCTAGCCCCAGATCGCCAGACTACCCTCTCCCTATTAGTCTTAGAACAGCCTTTCATGATGCGCATTTCAGGATGATTGAAATTTAGCTATCCCTAAATGGTGCCCCACTGAGTCTCTGGAAATGGAGCGGCATATAAGTTGAATGAATGAGTGAACGAACGAATGAATCCAGCCAATCTAAGCTTGAAGATCTTCTCCCATTTCCTTTGTTTTAGGGATTTACTTTGTTTCCCTCTTAGCTCTGGCAAATGATTGACTGCGGGAGCTGACAAGTTCATACAGGAAGAATGAATCACATACATTCTGCTAACAGGGTAACACATCTCAGCAGCCATTGTGTTCATTGAGTGATTTTTTGCCAAGTAGTGAATAGCTTCATAGATCTAAACCTCAGAGCTAAAGTCTATGGCTTAGCAGGACTAGAAGGTCCAGTAACTACCAGAGTATGGCAGGAGAAATAGGGTCAGCTCTACATCCACTCTTGGGTTGAAGTGGTCATGATGGGGCCTAACAGACAAATATAATCCGCTGCAACACCCTTCGTTCTCTACGTGTCTTAAAAATGTTTGATAGACACAGGTAAGCAGATGGATTAGTTCAGCATAGTTATAGTTGTTTGTTTTATTCTCTGTCCCTCTCTTTAAATAGTGGTGATTCTCAGGGGGAAATACATGGCTCTCAAAAATCTACTTTTTTCTTCTTCCCTTGTTAAGACCGTTTACCCCAGAATCTAAAATTACTCTGTTTCCCTTCTGCTTTGGTCTCCAAGAGAGTTGGAGAATGGGAAGTGTTTGATTTAATCCCTGACTGTGCCTCACAATCACATTTCCCTTACTCAAACACTTTCTGAGAGGTAAAATAAGAGATCCTCATTCCCCCCTGCCCCCAAGTTGTTTATATTGAATTTTGGATGATTTAATCTTTGCATTTTTCATTTGAATAGGTCACTTTTAATGATGGCAGCTAAAAGTGACCCTCTGGGGGAGATGGGCAGCATATAAATTTAATAAATAAATAAATAATAAATAAAATGACACACCACCTAAGCCAACATCCCTTGTAATCCACAAACTAAAGTAAAAGGCACGCAAAACTATGTTTTTTTTCTTCTCTCTATTGGGGAGGGAAAAAATATATATATATACTTTATTTTTCCTCTGGAACAAAAGGGTTTTTGCTTGTATGAACCCCATCAATCTATTTATTATACTAGCATGAGTCCAAGGTGATTTAATATAAATCTCTTGTTTGCTCTATTCATTGCTTTTTGGACAACATTCATTGCAAATCCAACCTTAACAGTTATTTGTCACTTGTTTCATATTTTTTCATGCACTGCATTACTTCTCAGCTGGATTCACTGAGAAAGTCAGAGGATTTCTAATTTTTGAAAGTCTCTGCTCATTTGTTTTAAAAGCCAGCACATTTAGACAAGTCGCCAGAAGCCCGCAGATGGTGTGTATGTTTGGGTGCGCGTAGTTTTTAAATGTGCAGAACTCATATGCTTGGAAACAAAGTTAAAGTTTGAGAGTTCACTTCCAAAACGTTATATCTGATCCAATCCATTTCACTTGCTTTATTATATACTGACAGCTCTAACGCTAGACTTTGAAATAAACCTAGCTAGATCAGACCAAGAGTCCATCTCATCAAACATCAGTTTTCAGTGTTGGAAAACCAAATGTTTCTAGAAACCCAAAAGATATTACTGAAGTGTCCATTCTTCCCTAGTTGATAACTGCCCCTGAACATGGAGACTTAGTTATTATGGCTCGTAGCTGTTAGGACAAAAGAAATGTCTTATACTAAATCACATCACTGAGCTATCTAGGTAAGTATCTTCTATATCAAGGATCATCTCTATATGTGGGTGGTCTGCAAACCTTGCATCTGTCCACTATCTGCTGACAACTGATGAGAACTGGATTCTGCAGGGTTAAATCTAGCATTTTTTTGCATGCAGAAGAAACTGCAAGACAGATCTTATCTGAGAATATATCCATGCCAGAGTTTCTCTGCAGCTTTTCTTCACTACAGGTTTTCAGTGACTTTGTACTGCTTGTATATTTGTTGTAAGCATGAAGAAAACTATTCAGAAGAGATAATGGGAAAAAAACCCTCCCATTTTCTCATGAATGAATGTTTATGCCTTGTGGCTGAAGGAAGCTCCTGAAAGCTTATATGACATGCTCATATGCCACAGTGGAGATATTTTGGAGAAAAAATAATTGTAATACTAATTTTGGGACAGCCAGTTTGGTGTAGTGGTTATAGCATCGAGTTCTAGCCCCACATTAGGCACAAAGCTCTCTTTCAGCCCTAGGAAGCAGGCAATGGCAAACCATTTCTGAAATCTTGCCAAGAAAACTGCAGGGACTATCTAGGCAGTTGCCAGGAGTTGACACTGACTTGAAGGCATAAATAATAATAATAATAACAACAACTACAACAATAGCAACAACAACAGTAATGAAAATCACAAAATACAAAGACTTGCAAATAGAAATAGAATGACTGTGGCAAAAGAAAGCAAAGATAGTACCAATAGTAATAGGCACCTTGGGTACAATCCCAAAACATCTGGAGTACCACTTGAAGACCATCAGCATTGAAAAAAATCAACATCAGTCAATTGCAAAAGGCAGATTTACTTAGAACAGCTTACATCCAGCAACGATACCTTTAACACCATCAAACAACATCTGCCTATCCCATGTCCTTGAGAAGGACTCGATAGGTGGATAAAAATGCCAAATCCAGTCTAAACATCTGGCTGACTGTGCGACCAACATTAAATAATAATAATAATAATAATAATAATAATAATAATAATAATAATAATATTTCTACAAAAGATCGAGGGGAAAGTGGATAAAGATAAAGCAGGCAAGGGCTTATAACTGGAAAATTAAAAGAAGAAACTGAAGGCTTGATTTTGGCTGCTCAAGAGCAAGCTATTTGGACTAATGCAATCAAGGCTAGAATTGAAAAATCATCAAATGATTCAAAGTACAGATTGTGCAAAGAAGCAGAAGAAACAGTAGATCATATACTCAACTTGTGCAAGAAAATTGCACAAATTGATCATAAACAACAACATAACACAGTTGTCAGAATGATTCACTGGAACATCTGTAAAAATTATCATGTGCCAGTAATGAAAAAATGGTGGGAACATATAGCTGAAAAAGTAGTTGAAAATGAGCAGGTTAAAATATTGTGGGATTTCTGAATACAAACTGATAAAATCTTGGCACATAACACGCCAGTTCTGACTGTGGTTGAAAAGAAGAAAGTGTGGATAATTGATGTGGCAATACCAGGGGATAGTAGAATAGAAGACAAAGAATTGGAGAAGATCACAAAGTATCAAGATCTGAAAATCGAAGTTGAAAGATTATGGCATAAACTGGCCGTGGTGGTCCCAGTGTTTATCAGCACACTGGGAGGCATACCAAAAAACCTTGGACAGCACTTAGAAAATCTGCGCATTGACAAAATTTCCATCTTTCAATTACAAAAAGCCACAGATCTTGGATCCACACATATAGTATGCTGATACATTACAACATCCTAGGTTCTTGGGAAGAACTTGATGCGAATGAAGGCCAACACCAGCTGGCAGCTGTGATTTCACATTGTGTATATATAATATATAAAATAAAAATATTCTAATATTGAATTTGTTCTGGAAGTTGTTTCTGCATGGAGACTTAGGTTCTTCTGAATTCTCTACCAGCTGAGGAAGTTAAGGAGGACAACAGAAATGGATATTGCATATTTTCAGGATTGGAAAAAAGCCTACAAGACTTGAAGATCACCCATTTTTATCAGTTATACCATGGTCTGAAGAATTCATATTTCTATATTTGAAAAAGTATTTTATCATTGGGAGTGCTATTTAGAGAACACATGTGCAATCTGAAATTTTTATATTCTAGTTTATACGTTAACTTTCCTGTTTTCCATTCTGTTAAGTAAATTGATTAAGAGATTAATAACCTATTGCATAGCATGAATCTCTCTCTCTCTCTCTCTTTCTCTCTCTCTCTCCACACATACACATACATATATGTAGCTATATTTGTTTAGTACATAAGAATACATGTTTTTGCAATCTTTCTTCCTCTCTTTTTTGCATATTAAAACAAACAAACCCCTTCATGTTATTCATATCTAGAACTGAGCAGAAATTTGATGCTAACTTTATTATTATTATCCTATTTGTCTGGAGCTAATTTTGGATAGAGATGATAGATAGATAGATAGATAGATAGATAGATAGATAGATAGATAGATAGATTCCTATCCACCACAGTTGCATTTTCTATTTAAAAAAATTATGTCATATGAAAGATAATAAAGAGGTTCTTTATGGCATGTTCAGTGCTCCATAATGCTCTTATTTATCCAGAAACGTAGGACATATAAAAACAAGTGAAGGTTTGCAAATAAAAGCTGAACTAAAAGTTTTAAATCCTTCACTCATTTCACACATACTTACACAGATTCACACAGATTCAACTCAGAGTCTAGCTGGCCAGATGAATTTGAATTCCAGAAGAATCAAGGCAGGAAATGCACTGGGCAGGAGTGTTCGTGATGCACATCAAAACCAGGTGGAGCTCTGATCACACCATTGTGGTTGCCATCTTGATTTTTTGACCACACTCTGTTGGTTACACCTGCCACCAGACATGGTAGCTCATTCTTTGTGACTTCCACTTTTATAACTTCCAACAAGGCCTGGCTAATCCCAACGTTGTCCTTTTCTCATGCCTTTTGGCAGTTTTTCACATTGCCCCCTTCAGTTCACACAGGAATTGTTCTGAGAAGTAACATCTTGTGTCTTTTTGGCGGTCTTCATTCTGATATTTGTCTGCATGCAGCAGGGAGGAAAATTGTTCTGTTTTGAGTGGTTCTTACATAGTCCATACATGTCCATTAATGCTCTCACACATACTTGGCAAATAAAAATGTCTGTCTGTCTGTCTGTCTGTCTGTCTGTCTGTCTGTCTGTCTATCTATCTATCTATCTATCTATCTACACAGAAACAATATAGTTGCAATTGTGGTTCTCGCCTTTTTTAACATTTGTTTTCCAATAACTTTTCGTTCATCAGAATATTAGATAGCTTACAATTTATGATGTTCAAAATCTAAAATTACTAACCACTGCCAAGAAAAAAAAACTTGAGATAAAATAGTCTCCAAATTAATTTTCCAAGGAGTTAGAAAATTTAGTAGGGCAGTAAACGAAATACCTGCTGAGAGAGAATGAGCCCCACAACAACCATCAAAGATTGGGTGAGGCAGGAATTCTAGCACCATCTACCTTGCATTTAAATCAGGTAATGTGATTTTTTCTGGGCAGAGGTTCATAGTTGGCCTTTGAGTAGGACTTGGAGCCAGGACAAAAAACTGAATTTTATTTCATTTCACTTACATGCAGTTATAATGAAATATTGTTAATATGATTATTCTGCAATTGTGTAGTTAATAGTTTTGTCACTTTAAAATTTATAGTTGGATAACAATTTTTTGAGGGTTGCATGTTTGGGACCTGCATGATGCTGTTATGTCCTCAACTTGTGCACCATTGGAAGGATAGTTTGGATATATAGAAACCACAGTGTAGCTGAACCAAAGAGGATCCATATTTGAATGATTGCAACCTCTTTGCAGGGATTTCCCAGTAAATGACCTTTTCTAGTGATCATGGTGGATAATGAGCTTAATGAAAAGTATGAGGAATACTCAGTTTGATAAAGAACAGACAGTCCATATGAATGCACAGGTGCATAGAAATGCAAGAGCATGCTAGGGTGGACTAAAACAATTATGGGCCAAAGACCAGGAGAAGATCAAAATAAGTCTGATAGATAAAAGTATCTAGAGCCAGGACAGGAATTTCCATGTTCAAGAACTGCCCTAAGAACAGCTAGACCCTCTCTAAATTGTCTTCTAGAATTGTAAAAGTCTTGCGTAACAAGATGGATGAAAACCAGCTAATCAGAGTCCAACACCTTTAGCTTATAAAATAGGAGTCCAAAAGGAGCTCCATGCATAAGCTGTATATGTGCATAGTGTGTAAGGGTGTAGAGAGTAAGAACAACTTTCTACTTCAGCTTGCTATTTCGTTTGCTGCTTTTTGCCTGCTACTTCTCTCACTATCTGTTCTGCATCTTTCTGGGATCAAAGAGGCACAAGACCATTTTTGGTAACTATTTGATTACTAATTTAGAAAAACTTTCTGCTTACATTAGTTGGGAAAATTGTGTTGATCAGCAATATGTGCCACTAATTAGTAGCGCTAGGATTGAGAAATGTACTAAAAGGACAACTGTGTTCAGGCTTTGATTCAATAAGCCTATGCAAGTGTTGCTTCGTACACTGTAGTTACTCTGATGACTGGGTCCACTGGGGACAAAAATCCTGAGAGGGGAGGAAAATCATTCTCTATGTTTCCCTCTTCCAAGATGCACCTAAACCAAATTCAGTGCAGTTGTTATTGGGACATACCCGAGTCTCTAACACCCAGTTTAGAGACTCTCCTCTCAGCTGTGCATCTGTCTTGTAGCTTTTTGAGAGAGTCATTATGCTTTAAAATGTGAAAGAATTTTTGGGATAAACATAAGCAGCTTCAGGACAACTCTGCCACCTTTTAGAAATCGTATTTAGACCATTTCTTTTCAGCCATGATTGACTCTCAATGTTTTTTAAAACTAAATACACACAAAAATGTTGGCTTGGTTAGGAATATATGTGCATATTTATGGCAGTCTTTTTTAAATACAGACAGCTGATGCCTTAGTCCAAGACTAAGTTTCTTCCCTCCTGGAGCAAAAGGGCAGAAGGAACGCAGATGGCGTCAGGGGCTGGGTGATGGGAAAAAAGTCAATTTGCAGAAGCAGCCCTTCTGCTGATCTGCAATCTTCTGGTTCCTGGCAGCAGATGCTTTCATACAAGTTCCAGGAAGAGTAATAAAAGCAACAATGAAATCTACAGCTCACTATTAACATGGCTACCTTTTTGCCATGGCAATGAGAAGAAAACTGAGTGGTTCTTGACAAGGAGGAGGAGGAGGAGGGGGCAGCAACAATGATGGCAAAAAAGTGGCTTACACAGCTAGCCTATTCTATTACTGCAGCATTTGGACACAGCAGATGAGCAATGGAGCTATTTATACATTAAACACTGGATGAGGAATATCATTTTATTTCTATAATCTTCAGTGCTCCATGTAGAGTTGCAGAAATCATATGAGCTGCAACCAAGCATTTTATGCTTTCAGGAACAAGTAATACTGTATGTCAGTTGTAGCTCCACTTGAGAATTATGGTGATGCATGACATCACATTCCTTGGATAAAACACCAGTTTAAAACAAAAATGGAAGAAACAATCAGGCAATTAGATCTATACACAATATTTTCCCTAACATAAGTAGGAGTCAATGGGTAAATTTGGTGGCTGCACTTGACAGGTGGCTTGGGTTTATAAATGGTCCAATCCCATGTTTCTGCTTGAAGCAACAGTATCTTGATGCTATACTTTTAAGCTCTACATAGCACTGGCATAGATATAAAAGGCCCAGTGATGCTCCCTCCTCCTTGCTTGGACAACTGGACTCTCAATATGGGCATGATTGGGAGCACCACTGCAGAACAAAGTGGTTTTTCAGAGTTGAAGGAAAGAAGAATGACAAAGGGATAAGAATGAATACAGAGAAAGAAGAACTGGCTAGGGATGAGCATGAAGAAGTCCAGTGCAGGAGAAGGGACTTAGGATGGTGGAAATTTCTGGGTGGGGAGGCACCTAGAAGAATGTGTATGCGAACTTCCAGGGACATCTTGCCCAGGATTCTTTCAGTCTTCTCAGTGCCATTAAATATGTAGTGATGGTGCTGCCTTAACATATAAGAAAGAGGCTGTAGGTACCTATGAGTCTTCCACCCCACCTTTTCACCTCTAGGGATTGATATCATCCACATACATGAAATGTAAATACAGTAAGCATGAAATCCATACAGCTTGGGCTGCATTCACACATTATGTTTAACTTGGTTACAAAATTACCCATTTCCTGGATTTTCACAATACACTGAACCATAACATAACCAAACAGGCTAGGTTTGCACAACATGCTGAATTGGGAATGAGTCCCTTGAAGGCCCCCAACTCCCTTTCGGTTCTTTCAGAGTCACTTGTGGTGGAGTTGCTATTTTGATCAAGGAAAGGCTAATAAACTATAGTGTAATTTAGGGTTAACATAGTTTAAAAAAACAATAAACAAATCCCTAATCTCCACCCAAAACCCAAGATTAAAAAAAAAAACTTAAAAATTTGCCCTATCTGAGCTATATTTTCACCATGCACTGAAGTCCTTGGACACCACTCCCAAATGTTAATCCCTAGAAGATTGCCCACCCTTAACCAACCAACCTTAATTAAGTTAAGTATGCTGTTCATTTACAGCCACATTAACCTGATTTGTTTAGTGTGTTGGGTGAACATAGCCAAAGTGTTCTACTCAACTGCAGCCTGAATAATGGTGATGTGGGAGACTGCAATTGGATTCACCAAACATTATGCTTAGGGCAGCATTGGGAAGTTTCAGTTGGATTGGGGAAGCAACAAGGGATTATAGGGTGATTGAAAAGGACAATTTATGGAACCTACACCCTTATTTGCTTTAACTGGATTTTGGAGCTGGGAAGCAGAAGAACTAAGTTCCCCAACCAGAGACACAATCAATCAAAGTAAGATATGAGACTTATTAATGAAAGGAAGCCCAAACAATGACCTGTAGTATCTTTATTACATCCTTGAAAGATGGGCCATTATTCCCTTTTACTACGTGGAAGTCAGAGACAGAAATAATGGCTTTCCCAAGGTCACTTATGAAACCTATGTTAAGCCAAAGTGGCTTTTCTCCCCTGAACACATAGCCTTAGATAACAAATACATGAGAATCATAGCATGATTGTCAAAATGTCCTGGTTAATGAACCCATTGCAAAAGCTTACTGTCAGGTTTAACTAAATAGACTTTTAAAGGATCCTGTGTAATCTCATTAGAGTGATTGGAGCTGTGACAGGCAGAGGTTAATCAGGACTACATTGACCAGCATTTCTAAAGTTTATGAAACTATTCAAGATATATTCTCTAGAGATGCACTGATGAAAACATATTTGCACAAGTAGCAAAAAGTAATAGGAAGCATGTTATATCAAATCAACTGATTGTCAATGGAAGACTACTTTGAATATTAATGGATTCTCTTTTTGTGCATCTACAATTTCCACTAATTGCTATGCAAGCCCCATGCACAGTTTTGATTAGCCATCTAGTTAGAATACCATTTCATTTTCACTTTTATATGTACAGAAGGCATTTGCAGAGATGCCAAGAACTGCCTTTAATTCACATTAAGCTGACAATCAGCTGAGAAGATTGAAATGCTTCTGAAGAGGAAAGGGTTGATTTCTTTTCACAAAAGGTCACTGGAGAAATATGATGTTTTGTAATATTTGAGTTCAATTGCAAATATGTAGGTTGGACACAGTAGAGGCACTGTTTAAACATTAAAATAGGAGATCATATCCAGTATTCCATATCAGAAAGGGGTTCCCAAAGCTGGACCAGTGAACATACATGGAAATTGTGGACCTCACACAGATTGACTTCCATGGTGGGCATGAGTACTCTCAGGACACCCATTTACCAAAACTGTACTCTTTGGCAGAGCAAAATGGAGATGCCAGCCCATGCCCTACGTATCATCAATAATCTCATCTTCTCTGATCAATAATGAGATGTTTGTTAACACCTGCAAGACTCAGCACCAGGTAGGATGACTATAGTGGTGCCACCTAACTGTTGGCCACTATTTCTGTCCTGGAGAATAACACAGCTGATGTGTTGAATTGATCAGCCCTGATTAGCCATCTTGCCATCCTTTTTTGCAATCAATTGCAGATTCAGGACTGTTTTCAAAGACAATCCCATGTAAAGGATATTGCTGTAGTCACAAGGGGAGGTTATAAGAATATTGGCAACTATAACCAGGCATATCATATGCGGCACAGTTAATTACAGCAAGGTTGTATGTGTTATTTTGGCCATAGCGTTGGAATGAACTTTGGGAATAATGCCTTCATAATTTATATTAATAAATGGAAAATAGAGGATTTTCTTGCTTTATGCCCCATTTCTTGTACCTTTCTTATATCTTCAGAGATGATCTGGATTTTAAAACCCATTTCAGTGGTGAAAGAATTTCATCTCCAAGGAGATATATTTCAGAGTAACAAGGCACAAGTCATATCAGGTGCATGCACACTCCTAGACAAGTATTTCTAGATTAAGCAAAGCTGTTCTACTTGGGCAGACAAAATTAGATGCACATATCAGGTTCATAGAAGATGCTGCCTATAAACAGTGCTTGTTTTTATCCATGTGGATGCAGTTCTCACGTCTGTTCAGCTGATAGTTATGGAACAGAGCATATAGTAGTGCTTCACGACCTCCAGTATTTTATAGCTGAAAATAGACATTTGTAGCTTACCTGTTGTCACATTAAAGTCCTTGATTTAAGGCCTTCCTGTACTCTCCTCCATTTCATATTGCAAGACTTGATGCCAATCCTTTCCAACCTTTTTATTATTATTATTATTATTATTATTATTATTATTATTATTATTTGTTGGATTATGCAGCATCAGTTGGGAAAGATTATACTGTCAGTCACCAATTCCAGATGTAATACCCGCAATTCATGTTTATTGTTCACAGGTGATTGCATCCACAATAGCAGTAGTTAGATTAATAAGAAAGATTGTCATTACAGGGGAACTGAAATCTCTGGCCTGTTGCTCCCTTAATCAAATAGGAATGGAAAACCATCTTGAAACCATGGCTTCTGGTTTGATTTGCTGGAACAGCAACAACCTTGGAGCTCAAGTTTAGATATAATGGAATGCTTTCATTCATTTTTGTTATTTTAGCTGCTCCTGATGATCGGAATAGGAATAGAAGCATTTGTATGCACACCGAAGACATATTTGGGTTCTGAGGAGCTGGTGGCAATAAATTTGTCTGCAGGAACAGTAGAGATAAGCATGCTAGCACCAATTTTTCATGTCATCTTCCATGTATGGAGGTGATTTTCTGTCATGGAGACAATGGAAGCTGTCTGCAGTGTGAGATCTGGGCTTTCTAGGATTCTTACTTGTGTGGAGAATTAACATGGACTAAAGAAGCATTCCACTGTAGCCAAGCCACTGTACATGTGAAGGGTGATACAAAGGCTGTGTGCTCATTCATGCCTTCTCTAAACAGGACTATGTTGTTGCTGGTTTTTTGAAAGCCTGAAGAAGGATACAGTTGACCACAAGCAGATACAGAACTGATAATTCTCTCACTAACACCTAATACAGCCTATTGCCTTCAGTGAACTATCCAGCATTTATCATCCTAATGGTTCCTGGTTCTCCAAAGACCTGATGTACTGCTTCTCCTCTCTATGAGTATCTAGTTTATAGCCACCTTCCTCAGGCTCCTCATCTAGACCTGGCCAGGAGGGCACTCTTCTGCAACAACATTAACACAACTTTCTCCTCTTCCAAAGTCAGTAGCTCATTTACACAAACAGGGATGCAAGAAATAGAATGTGGGAGGACAGGAAGTGTCTCCAAGGATCTGCTACTGAGAACATCCAAACTGGAACTGGCCATGAACTGGATTTTTTTTTTCTTTTTTCCGAAGTGCTTATTATATTTTTAATATTTGGGGGAGCTAGACTTTACACTAAGTCATATATTCAAGAGACTACAGATCTAAGATCTATCAGAAAATGTTGACAAGCATTGTTCTAATACCATGGCAAGGTTGGACTGCCTCTGTTTGAAAGCTTCCAGTGGAAGGTAAGCTCACAATCTCTCTAATGCACTCTAATAGTACCAAATATAGTGTATGTAGCTCAGGGTTGAACTGTTTGGGTTCTTGGTATTCTTGGTTGTTTTACCGTTTTGTGACCAGGCTAGGTAAGATCATCAGTGCCTGGGAGAGTGAAGTTTGCTGGTTGCTTATATATAGTAGTTTGCCTGGCCAGTCTTGGCTGGGGTGTGGTTTCTATATACTGTATTTATTAGTACCCTAGATACCTTATGCCATTTGATGTAGAGGCCAAGGATTTGCAGCAGCAGGACCACAGAGCAGAAGAAACTAAGCTTGCCAACTGTTCTGCATATGCTTTGGTAGTACATGAGCAAGGCTCTGGGTATCTCTGACTAATCTCTAGCAAATATCAGGGAGTCTTCTGATAATAGCCCAGATATAGTAAATACTTGGACCAGGTTGAGACCAGGTTGCAGATTCTCCAGACTGTCCTGGAGAAAATCTATGTGGTTGCTAGGAGTTGACACCAACCTGATGGCACATAATAAATCAATTGTAGTAAATACTATCAAATAACAATCAAAAGAATGCAAAGGAAAGCTCTTGTCTTTACTATTTCACTTGAGAAAAAGGGTGTATTTGGAAAAAGGAAAAAGATTTATTATAGATCTTTACAAGCTAGGAAATATGTACAAAGTAGGTAATCAGAAGCACAAGTATTTTAATCTACCAATTACAAGTTTTTGTTTTCCATAATGCACAAACCACAATCCACTCTCACTGAAGTATTAAAGTATCACTCTGGTAGCTCTTCCTAAAACTAGAGATTCTTCTGAAATCAACATCTGCAATCATTCAGAGGCATCTACAGGAAGGCTAGGGGGTGTGTATCTAATAATGAAAGCAGTATTCACTTCTGGGGAAGCAATGGCAGACTGAAGATGGCTCTGTGGAGAGCAGAGCCAACAGCTGCGGAGGAAAGAGGAGCCAGTGAATGGATCGGCTCCTCAGAACTCCTCTCCGGATCAAGGAGAGGACTAGGATCACCTACAAGCTTGCTCCATGCAGAGGTTCCTCACAAAGAGATTGTAAAATAGCGGTTTCTGGTGGCTTTTAGAGTTCTGGGAGCTGGGGGGAAATCACCTTGCCTAAGCCACGGTTCGGTGCCTTCAAACAGACACTGGGTTTGCCCACTTCCTCTCTTAATCACTTTAGGAAATTGCTTGTTATTGACTTTTTGGATGTTAAGAATCTTCAGACGGGCAAGTTTCATTACACTGGAAGAGTTTCCTTCCATCCTTGAAAGAAGTTTCATGAAAGTTTAAGGATTAAAAAGGAAAATTTTTACTTTTGAAAAACAGCAAAAGGGGGACTGGAATGTTGATTTTGGAAAGTTAAGGGACCAGATGGACTTGAAAGAACATTTCCCGTGGATTGTTTAAAATTTTTAAAAATATATAAGAAGATTTTAAAATTAATATGTAAGAAATCAGAGACTGAGGCTGATCTGAATGTGGATCGAAAATGGACTTAAAAATGTCAGACTACAAGAATGCTATGGAAAAAGATGCCACATTGGATTTACAAATGAAATTGGCTGATGTCTTAACAATTAAAGAGGACATACAAATAATAATTCAGAAGAGTGACTTGGATTGCTTTTTTATCTTGGATTTACAAAAGAGATGTGTTAAACTAGTGAAGAAGTTTCTGAGAGGAGACAAAGAGAAAATGATAAATCAACTTGTGGAAAATTATTTGAAGGGATTAAAGATCAAGCTTTTTAAAAGTAAACAGAAGGAATATAAAGTGGATTTATTCGATCAGGGTTAAAATATATATGCTGTGGTTTCTGGTAGTTCTTAATGGAACCTTTTTTTTGACCAAGGCTGAATGACGAGGTTTTAAAGATTTGGTTATAGATAACAGATAAGATATGGGGAGAGATTTCTTTTACTTTATTTTTTTGGGGGAAAGTAATAAATTGGAATATAAAATGGATTTATTTGGTTAAGGTTAATATATATATGTTATTATTTCTGGTAGCTCTTAATGGACTTTTGCTGGTTAGGACTGAATGACGAGTTTTTACAAATTGATTATTGATAAGGGATGAGATATGGGAAGAAGAGATTTTTTTAATTGAAATATAGAGAAGGTGTTAAAGTTACTGAAGTTGTTTATACTTGTCTGGGAGGGAGTCACTTCTTTATATGTCTTTTTTTCTTAGTTTTTTTCTTTCTCTTTGCACCTTTTATTTTTTATTTTTTACTTTTTAATATCCTTCTTAGCTTGTATTAATTTTTTACCTTTGCATTTGTAAACTTTAACAACATTATTATAAAAAAAATGATGAAAGTAGCATTGTGCTGTTGTCCTGCAAGCTGTGTCCCTTTTGTACACGCATCATGACATTGTATACGCCTGTGAAAGGGGTAGAACTTGCATCCTGACAGGAAACGTTTGCGTAATATTTTTGGAGAACCTTAGTAGTTATGGGGAAAAAGAGGCAATAAGTGTGTCAGACTTCATCTAACAGAACTATAATCATTTAGAGAAGTTTTATAGGGGCTTCTGTGGGGTGGGTGGGTGTCAACAGTATCAAAACAGTGGGCCTGACCAGGCAATCAAAGTCCTGGACCTTTTTACATGAATGTGATACAACAAATACTAAAAATGATTAGGGTTTCAGTCACCCAGCAGTTTGCCTCTTGACCTGTCTCTGCAGATGCCCCTGATCCAAAATGTCCTGATATGTCATTCTTTTAATCCTAAAGGATATGTAATCCTTCAGTTTAGGAAGCTATAACTAAAAAACTCTACTGACTGCCATGTTTCACAAGCAAGCCTTATATATAAACGATATTCAGCCCCTTTCTTTGCATCTTTCTCTTTTCTGCCTTCCTAGCCACTTTCTTAGCACAGCAGAGCTGGTTTTCATCTGTCCTTTGTTTTGCAATAGTCAGATTTGCTATCTCTTTTTTTTTTTACTGATTGCACATGAATTAACTCTCACGAAGGAATGGGTATTTGTGAGGAACAGGTCCTGCTTAGCATACATCTAGTCAAAAATAGCAGGTTATGGCGATGTGCTCATAGTAGGCAAATATATATTTCACATATTAATTTTGCTCCTCAGTTCTCATTGGTCTCAGACCCTCATGTTCACTTGAGTTACTTACTGATGGTCTAGAAATTATTGAGTCACCAACAGAAACGCATACTGCATGATTTTGTCCTCATGAAGAGATACTACAAGCCTGGAGGACGCTCATTTTGGTTGATTAGATAATGGTCTGGAAGATCTCACCTCTCTCTATTTCAACAAGCATTCTTCTTTCAGGATGTATTTTGGGGTGACTGTTTAGAACGTTGGACTGCAGATATTAATTTATAAGTTTAATTTCCTATTAGTCATTTTTTAAGTCAGCTGACTTAGGTAATAATCAAGAAATTGTATAATATTACATGCATATGTGTAGAGTTTACTCATAGTTGAATATACAAAATATGTACTTTTTTGTGCTCTTCTTTTTCCCTCCTTTTTCTCTGAAATTTCTAAATGATTTTCTTACCCTTCATGAAATGCATTTCAAAATATTCATATGGATATATATTCATGTTCTCTTCCCCCTATAGATGTTCTTTTTGTAATTGATTTTTCTACACTATAACACATTTTGTGCATACTTTTCCTTAATATGCCAACAGTGAACTATTGAACGCAAGTGTGTACTTTGGTGTGAAGGCATAAATCTGTTCTAGTTGCATATTTTTTTAGGAGCGTGAATTAGGAAAGTTTGCATAGAAACATAAGCAGAAACTTTTTCTCTGCCTCATTCTGTTCTGGCCCTGAGGAGCCCAGGGAAGGAAGAAGCTGGCCATGATTGCAGCTGCACTGATGGCCTGAGAGAGAAATTCCCTCTGACAAGGTTCAGACAACAAAGGGTCACTTACTGGCAAGACAGAATGAGAGCCAATACAGGTAGTCTTAGGTTAACAACAGTAATTGGGACTGGAATTTCCATTGCTAAGTAATGCAGTACTAAAGTGTGACATCATGTGACCACATCACTTAGTGACGGCAATTCCATCAGTCCTTGTTGCCATGATTAAGCAAGGATCGCAGGTCGTTAAGCGAGGACCTCCTTGCAACTTCCTGCCAGCTTCCAACAACCAAAGTCAGTGGAGAAGCCGATAGGAAGTTGCAAGTCCCAGGCAGCTCGCAAGCAGGCTGGCAGGCAGGTAAGTGGCTGCTGCTGGGTGGGGGAGGTTGGGCAATTGGCCAGCATGGTGCGAACACAGCTGGGGTGGCTGCTGCCAGGTGAGGGAGGGCACGTGAGGGTACATGGGTGGCTGGTGAGGTGCAAGCACGGCAGTACTGGGGGTGGCTGCTGTTGAGTGGGGAGACTTACCAGAGTGACTTGCAACCTTCCCTGCCAGCTTCCCCATTGACTTTGCTTGTGGGAAGCTGGCAGGGAAGGTCGCAAATGGTGATCATGTGACCACGGGATGCTGCAACCATCATAAGTGTGAACCAGTTGCCAAGTGCCCAGATCACGATCACGTGACCACAGGGGTGCTGGCTTTGGCAGAACTTTGAGGACCGGTCGTAAGTACCACTCGTTCAGGGTCATCATAACTTCGAATGGTTGCTGAACAAGTAGTCATTAACCAACGATTACCTGTAAGGCCCAGAAAGGTCAAAGCAAGCACAGCCAGGTTTAGTTTAAAAAAAGCAGAGATAATTAGGACCTCGGACAGATTGTTGTGACAAACCTTACTCGAATACTCTCACCCATGAAAGAAGAAAGCTCATATGTCTTCTTGCATATTTTGAAGGCTGGCCAACCAAGTCTTCTGTAGGGAGAATGGCTACGTTATATATGAGAGGTGTGTTTTCTGATGGTAAGCTTTCGTGTAAACTTTCCTAACATTGGGAACTATCTGAAGACCCTGCCTCCAGCATCTTTGCAATATTTTGTGATTCCCCCCTACAAGCTTCTGTCCCTTATAAAATATTTGATAAGTTACATTCTAATAACAAATCACATTTATTTATTTATTTATTTTATTTATATATCAAATTTATATCACCACCCAACTCTCCCACAAGGAGGGACTCTGGGCGGTTCACAACAAAACAATTTAAAATCAGTAAAAACATAAATAATACAAATATAAAATACAATTATTAAATACAATAAAATCCAAGAGATGGTGATATTATTTCAGCTTGTGACCAGATAATATCAGTCAAAGGTAAGACTAGAGAACCAGCCAACCCCAAAACTGACTATTCCCATTCCCACCCTATGTGTGATGACAAAACCAGGTCTTCAGTTTTTTTCTGAAGTCTAAAAGGGAGGGGGCCAACCTCACTCCTGGGGGAGGAGTGTTCCAAAGGGCAGGGGCTGCTGCAGAGAAGGCTCGCCTCCTGGACCCCGTCAGATGAAATTCTCTTGCAGACGGGGTCCGTAGCATGCCCTCTCTGCATGACCGGGTGGGACAGGTTGATGTGACGGGGATGAGACGGTCCTTCAGGTACCCCGGACCCATGTCATATAGGGCTTTAAAGGTAATAACCAACACCTTGAATTGGACCCGGAAACAAACTGGCACTCAATGCAGCTCACAGAGCAAAGGTGTTATATGTGCTGATCTTGATGCACCTAAAATCGCCCATGCAGCTGCATTCTGGACCAGTTGAAGCTTCCAGATACTCTTCAAGGGTAGCTGCATGTACAGCGCATTACAATAGTCTATATGGGAGATGACCAGGGCATGAGTGACTGTTCAAAGGGCCTCTCAGTCCAGGAAAGGGCGTAACTGGTGAAGAACACAAAGTTGTGCAAAGGCCCTCCTGGCCACAACTGCCACCTGCTCTTTGAGCAGAAGTCGTGAGTCCAAGAGGACCCCCAAGTTACGCACCAGGTCTATCTGGGGCAGTGCAACCCCATCTAGAACTAAAGATGGCAAATTCCTAGGGACCAAGGGGCCATTAACCCACAGCCACTCCGTCTTGCCAGGGTTCAGCTGAGGCCTGTTGTTCCCCATCCATCACCAGGACCGAACCACACATCCCCTCCCTGGTTGCCCTCACCAGCCAGGAGGGACATGGATCTAAAGGGCATGTGGTGGCATTTACAGTCCGGAGGATCCTGTCCACTTCCTCAGGACCAACAGGATCAAACTGGTGCCTGATAACTTGGCAAAGACGTTTCCCGGGCATCTCACCAGATCATGCCTCACGCTTGGCGTCCAATTTAGAACGGATCCGAGCGACTTTATCCTGCAGATGCTCAGAAAATTCCTCAGCCCGGCCCTGTAGATGGTTTTCTAAACTCCCTCTCCCCAACAGGGATCGGGTGATTCTAAACAGCGCTGCTGGGCAGCATTCTGTGGATGCAATGAGAGCAGAGAAATACTGATGTTTTGCCGCTCTTACCACCACAAGGTAGGCCTTAACCGCGGCTCTAGCTTGTGTTTGTTCATTCATTCATCATTTCTCTAATACTCTCTGAAATAACACGTCACTGCTACCTACTTTGTTGCAGAGATGGGTTTAATGTTTAACTTTGTGCAGCAGGTTGTTTCAATATTTCATCTTCAGAATCATCCAGACAACATGTATTTAAACTTAATTATATGTATATTTAATGAGGAAACTTAACAAATTCTATAACAAATATATTCTAATAATTAAAATATGGTTTTCAATAACCTAATTAAATATCCCTGATCTTACTAACTTTCCTTTTTCTGTCTTTTCTAACCAATTAAAACTACTCTCTCTGTCTTCTAACTTTTCTGATCTCTCTTATTAATGGGTTTTCCCAGCTGACATTAACTTTGATTCAGCATTTCATTCTGGCCTCTGCTGTTGATTGTTATCTGTTAGAATTTCTCTTGTAGGACATTTAGAATTATTTTTGAGCTCTAGCAAATTCAGTATAATTACATTTTGAAAGACTTGGTATAGATAATTCAGTGCAATTTGACCCATACATAATGCAAATACAGCCCAGTAACTTTCGTCCAATCAGCCTTTTATCTATTTTAGGCAAGCTTTACACTAAACATCTTGAACGCCGACTATTAGATTGGATGTATATAAATGATGTAATCGGGCCAGAACAGATAGGCTTCTGCAAAGGAAATTCTGTGATAGACCACTGCCTCACATTGAACTTCCTAATTGAAAAATACCTGAATTTAGGAAGGAAAAAGCTTTTTGTAGCATTTATAGATCTTAAAAGTGCTTTTGACTCAATTCTGAGGGATGTACTATGGACTAAACTGAAGAAACAAGGAATAGACCCGAGGTTGCTGTCCCTACTAAAGAAACTGCATACAGACACCTCTTGTCAAGTTAAATATTTGACTAAGGGTCACTTAACAGAGAGAATACCTACGCAGAAGGGAGTTAAGCAGGGTTGTGTCCTTGCTCCTCACCTCTTTAATCTTTTCTTGAATGACTTGGCCCACTCCCTTAGTTCAGTTAATGGGCACCCCCCCACCCAGTCTTGGCAGTCTTCCTACTCCATTGTTACTTTACGTTGATGACATCACAGTTCTCTCCTGCTCAAGGGTGGGCTTACAAAGATACTTGGAGGCATTCTATAATTATTGTCAAAGTAACTCACTTACCATTAATTTTTCCAAATCAAAGGTAATAATATTTGCTAAAAGATGGTGTTTGGTGAGATGGTCTGTGGGCAGTACAGAAATTGAACAAGTCAAAACTTTTAAATACCTTGGCATTACTTTTAGCTACAATCTTTCTTGGGTAACCCATCGTAATAAGTCAATCCACTTAGCCAATTGTTCTGCCGCCCAGATCAAACAGTTCTACTTTACAAGAAGTAATCAATTTGTACCGGCAGCAATTAGGATATTTAAAGCCAAATTTCTCTCTCAAATACTTTACGGTATCCCTCTTTGTTTGAGAACCTTTTAACACTAAAGTGGAAGGTATACAGGCTTCCTTTCTGAGGCAGCTCTTAGGGGCACCTAATTGCGTCTCTTATCCCATAATCAGCCTAGAAACGGGTCAAAGTTTAATCGAAACTAAAGCCTGGATATTAACCATTAAATATTGGCTTAGAATCTTATTTAGAGCAGCCCCTCGAAGTCTGCTGTCATATCTCAATAAAGACAATTACATCTCGCTGTGGTCACGACATATTATATCCAAGCTTAAGCAGATTGGGATTGCAATTGAGGACCTATACCTTTCAGATGAAAGCTTTATATTTAGCACTATTAAACAGAGACTTTTGGATTTAGAATACCATAAACTCAGACCAGCCCAACCTTGCGTATGCTCTCCTGCTATGCTTGGTATAGAAAATCAATTGGGCAAAATGGCACACTATTTAAACGATCTCATGTTATCTTCCCAGTGAAGGGCCTTTTTCTTGGCTAGAGTGAATGCTTTTCCTTCTAAGGTGCTGCTTGGAAGGCATAAATGCTTTCCCATCCACGACAGGCTCTGTCTTTGTGGCAGCCCAGATACGATCTATCATATCATTTTTGATTGTCATTTATTTGTGTCTCTTTGGCATGATTTGCTCTTAAGACCCTTGCAGGGTAAATACCCTCTGAATGATGTGGATCCTGCATCATCCTGCAGGTATTTGCTTTGTGATGCTATACCCAAAATTACCCAAATCGTTGCTAAGTTCTTGGAGGAAGTGTTCAAAAGGAAATGTAACCAAACTTTTCTTTGAGTATTGTTTTCTTGCTGTTATCCTTACGATATGCTAATTCCTTGTATTTTAATGTGTAATGCCAATAAAGGTTTGAATTGGCATAATGCAAATGATAGGGAAACCAATTTAATTCATAATACTTTGCTCTCTGATTCTATGAATTAAATTATTCATTAATCTATTTAATATGGATAAGCATAGCATTTAAAAGAGTAAATATGTTTTATATTTGGTCAAGAAGTGAACTTCCAGGAAGGGAGAGATTAAAAAGCAAATAAAAGAATTATTTTTTAATTAAATCAAGGTATTTAAATCCACAAGCGAAGGAGCCATGCCATCACAATAACTTATGAGTGAAGAACATCAGTATTAAAGTTATAATGCTTATACTTTAAGGCCAATTAGAAATACCTAGCCCAAAACAAAACCAAGTTATCATAATCATTAACTCCAGAATATTATGCAGATAAAAACTTCAGTACATGTGATGCTTATCACAGCTCTAATCTAGCCCTACTTCTAGCTGCCAGCATTATAGAACTTATTTTAAGACATATTAATATAAATATAATAAATATTAATATAAAACTTAATTTTCCAAATAATTCTCTCTATAAAAACAGCATCCTTGCATAAAAACATCTACAAGGATTGCAGAAGTAGACACTTATTAAAAACAAAGCAAAAATAACTCATTAAAGACTGTGATCCTTGGATGTTTCATTCATTCATTTATTTATTTTATATGTCACCTTTATACAACTACCCATCTCATACAAAGCAACTCTGGGCGATGTACAACAATTAATAAAATAACAAATGGATAAAAACAATCGTTATAAAAAGATAAAAACTGATTATTAAAATGAAAAATTATCAAGAAATTTAAAAATGTTAAATTTTAAAATATACAAACCCCATGGAGAGAGCAGAATATCAATTACAGTGGATCCATCTAAGAATGTCTCCAGTTCCCAAAGATCCCCAGGCCTGATGACATAACCAGGTTGAGGGACTTCCTCAGTGACAGCAGGGAAGGGGCAAGTCTAACTTCAGGAGGGAGAATGTTCCACAAGGAGGGAGCCACGGCAGAGAAGGCCTGCATCTGGGGCCCACCAAGTGCAAGTACCTGGCCGATGGAACGTGTAGCATACCTTCCATGCCGGATCTAATTGGATGGGCTGATGTGATCAGAGAGAGGTGGTCCCTCAGATAACCCGGCCCCATGCCATGAAGGGTTTTAAAGGTCAAAACTAGCAACTTGAATTGAACCCAGAAGCAAACTGGCAGCCAATGCAGCTTGCAAAGCAGAGGTGTAATATCTGCTCTTCTAGGAGCACACATAATTGCCTGCAACGCCACATTCTGCACTTGCATTACTAGATGAAAGGGAATGGAAAAAACAGTATGGAGAGAAATTGAACAGAGTATCCTTGAAAAGAGCATTGCTGGCTGCTAGAACCTTGAGCATGTATCTTGTGAATCTCTCTCATTCTCTCTCTCATTCTCTCTCTCTCTCTCTCTCTCTCTCTCTCTCTCTCTCTCTCTCTCTCTCTCTATATATATATATATATATATATATATATATATAGCAATTAAAACCCATTACACTATGCTATAAAATTAATTCCAACTACTAGCCCAAAGGCTCTGGCAAAAACTACATAATGTCTTCTTCCAGCAAAACTGAAAATGTGTGCTCAAAATGCTAGAATTGACATTCTTTATAGAAGAATCTGAAATATTGATTTATTTGTCCCAGTAAAAATCTACATCTCAGGAAAACATTACTCGGACAGTGCCTTAATGCTTTGACTACATCAGGGCTTCCCACTAAGATATGGCTGAGCACAGACAGAACAGTCTAGATAGGATTTTGGCTTCATCTAGCATGGATATTCTTTCACTAAGTTCAAACAGGAAAGGTATAGGAGATCCATATTAGGAACAAAGGAAGCTCTTGTATGCTGAATCTCTTTACTATGCGTTAGTCTGTTGCAGTGTTTCTCAACCTTGGCAACTTGAAGATATGTGGGCTTCAGCATTCTGGGGAGTTGAAGTCCATACATCTTCAAGTTGCCAAGGTTGAGAAACTGTGACTGTTATCTGCTCTTCAGCTTTGTAGTCTACTCCACCCATTCTCTTCCTATTAACTAGGGTTGAAATCAGGAAGGGGAGAATATTGGAAGCTTTTTCATGAAATTCAAAAAGCCCTCCTACTGCCTGTCCCATAATTTTGGCCCCATTCACTAATCCTCAGAAGATACAGCCTTTATTAAAATGTACTGAAATGGGGGAATACACCTATGCTCTTATGAGGATTATTTTTGAGATTCTTCTTAGGCAAACACAACACCCACACGTCAACACAATAAAACACATCTTCCCCTTTTCTCCACCATGCAAACAAGAAGCAAGGGTCAAAATGGGAATTTTCCATCTGCCATTACAGGGATCACCCAAACATTGTATGCCCACCTGAAAGTTATTGAGTGAAATATAGGGTGGATGTCAGTCTAGCAGCAATATACAATTGATTATTCTTTCCACTGATCCGAGTCTTGATGGCCCCTAAAACCTCTACATCCTAACTGGGTATTATATAATAAGAAAATTATTGTTCTAGATTTGTTTATGCTTCCAAGATTTGTTGCTTCCAACAGATTATTACAGAATGTTTCAGTATGAAATACTACACAAAACCCCAATAACAGCCAGCACTGAAACAGAAATTAGCTAAGATTCCATTATAGTGTTTATCTGAATGCACAAGGGTATGTCACTGACTAGCACAATCTAATTTAGTCAGGCAGAGTTCAATAATTCAATGCATTTTATCCCTCAAAATAATCAGAAATCTAATCAGACCCTATTAAGACTCTTTTCTAGATTATGAGAAAATTTGTAAACTCAGCATTTCATGATTCCTGGCAAGTCATCAACAGAAGGCCATAATCAAAGTATGTAGTTAAAACTACTTTAGGAAATAAGATAACAAGTAACAAGAATTGAAAGTATGGTGGTCAGAGAAAAATGCGATGTAAAAAGCAACAGAAATAACTGCTTTAATCACATATATGCATATTTATTTCTTTGTTCAGTTTAAACCCTGCTTTTCTAAACAATAAAAAAATCCACAAGATTAAAACAAACTGACATTGACACTAAAACTGATTTGCAATTAAAAATCCCAGGACATAGATACGTCTTTATAGATTCTCTAAACAGGAAAAGAACCCTATATACAATCACTATATCTCCCCCCATTTCCCAAATTGTACCCACCCATGCATTGCACATATACAGTATCCTACACGTATCAGGGCATCTTCTTGGCAGAAAAGAACATGGAAACTGGATGCCTAGGAAGATGGGGAGAGAGGCAGAAGAAGAGAGGGAGAAAAAGAAAGAAGAAAATCTAAACCCTCTTTATGCTAAAATCCTCTTTATGTTCACATAACATGCTTATTCATAGCTTATGTACGAAACCACAATTGGCTGAATTCACACAATATGCTATGCTGTAAGTTATCATTTAGAAGCCACAGTGGCTGGATTCACACAGCACAAACAAACCACATAATGGCTTAGCATGGTGTATGAACCCAATGTCTTTTTATTTCCTACCCCCCTCCCGTATTGTTTCAGAAATCCCATTTTACTTCTAAATTAAAGCCAAGATTATACAAAATGTATGCATTTAAGAAGCATTTGAAAGGCAGAAGAGAGCAAGAGCAACCTTCTTCAAAGGTGAAAAACTATCAGGGAGCTTAATCCAGTTTTGTGGATAAGAGTTTTATGGATGTGGATGTTGTATATGTGTTTGTAAAGTAGGTTTCCAGCAAGTATTGTTCAGAGCTTCTCTGCTGGAATTTCATCTGGAAGCTTTTTCTCCATGTTTGCATTTTGGCCCTGTCTTGCAGATGCAGGAGACCTGGTGGGAATTTGAAAGTCTGCCAGGAGAAACTCACTACCAGGAACAAAGCAAGCTCCAGTGGGCCTATTTTGTCAGAGAATACTTCACATTAATCAGCCCAGGGGATCAGAGCAAAGCAAAGCAAAGGCACTATAAATATTCACATTGGGTCAATATCATGAACTGCAAAACCTACAGTGTAGCTGGTACATAGCCTTGACCAAAGCCTTAGCAATGATTTATGTCTGACAACAGATCAGTGATTCTGAAAAGTACAATGAAGTTTAAAAAAAAAAAAAGTCCTACTGTAACGTTCCACAAATGGAAAATATGTATACTTGTGTGTTCTTGCATAATATTCCCTAGTTCTCACACCAGGGATTACCTGTTCCTCATTTTTCTTTTCCCCAATTGCCAATCCAATCCAATCAGGTCAATGGCAGGGGACATGGGTCAGTGGGGCGGAGAGGGGCAGTTTTAACCCCAAACTCTGCGGGGCAATGTGAGTCACACTACCCTCCCATTTTGGTCACAATGTGGGCACCTGAAATCTAGTTGACGGCAGGGCAGTATCAATATTGGAACCAGTCAGGAAGTAAGGCAGAGGGACAGAACAGTTAAGAGCACTCCCCCCAAAAGCCCACCACCAAGGCCTGGCTGAAGTGCCCCAATAATGCTCAATACTGCCAGTGTGCCAATGGATACTCTGAATCCTGTTAATATTGTTCAGGTACTGGGTCAGAAGTGATGATTTCCCCAAATGGTGGCCCTTTATTACTGGCACACAGCAATAGTGTGCTTTCAGATTTAAAAGTAAGCAGTTATGATTGGTTAGTGCAGTGTTTCTCAACCTTGGGAATTTTAAGATGTGTGGACTTCAACTCCCAGAATTCTCCAGCCAGCCATGCTGGCTGGGGAATTCTGGGAGTTGAAGTCCACACATCTTAAAGTTCCCAAGGTTGAGAAACACTGGCTTAGTGGCTGACTTGGTTAACCATGTTGTATTAATCTAGTGTGAAAGATTAAAACCACTTGGTCTATGCTGCAGTAAATTCTGAAGCAAATGTAAGTTAGGAACTTATCATTTGCTGTTTTAAGGATCCAAAGCTAAACAGAAGAAAGATCTTTAAATGTTTGCAGAAAACAATATTATTTGGTTCTAATGACTGTGTTAAAGAAACACTGTTCAGCAATTTACATTAACAATGACATACATTAGGAGAAAATGATGATGAATCCTCCCTATGTTGCACAATGCTTTGAACATAAACAATTACAATATTTTCTGCATATGTTTTTAAATCCAGAGGGGGAAAAAGCTATACCTAATACTGAGCTATTAATGCAGATAGTAAAGGGGATAGGAGTTTTACTGAACTGTATGTCCTAAATTCACATTCTTTTCAGGATTATTGTTTCTTCAATTTCTGTCCCTCTACAGTTTTTGTCTCTGCGGTTTTCTTGGCAAGATTTCAGAAGTGGTTTGCTATAGCCTTCTTCCTAGGAGAGAGAGAGAGGGACTGGCCCAAAGTCACCCAGTTGGCTTCCATGCCTAAGTCACCTGGAGTCAACCTCCCACAAAAAAGGTGGGCTGGTGTATACTTTGAGGAAGGAGCGATATCTTCAGAATTTTTTGTCTCAGGTAGCCAAAATTAAGATCAAGTTACTTGAGCCAAAAATGCACTTTACTTGATGGAAGATGGCCCACATTTTCTGATGTGCCCAAATATACTTAGATAGTCCTATTTACAAAGAATGAATACTGTGGAAAAATGGGGAAGTACTTGTTTGCTAGTTAGAGTTAAGCACGATATGGGCACAGCGCAATAGCATGTAGTACAGCCTGGTGCAGTAGAGATACAAAATTGATTAGGGCCTATTTTTCTAATACACAAGCTTTTCTTACCATGACTTCATCTGTATCCAAATATGGAGTGCTTGATACCTACCCTGTAACCAATAATCTGTTTGAAATTTGAGTTTCTTTGTTCCTGTAATGTAGATATAGCCTGTATTTGTTGGTGGGAGGGGGTCTTTCACCTTGGGTGCATGGCTAATGTGTCCTTTGTGTGACTGACCAGGCTCTGCAGATCCTTACAAATAAACTATTTGGAGAGTTTGGGAGTACTGGGTTTTGGTCTTGACTGAGGAGATGAACCGATCAAGATCAACCTCACAGTAAAAATAGCTGAGAAGAGAGAGGGAGCTGTGGTCTCATGAGTTTTCTCCAAAAGTACCCAGTATAATTTTTCCAAACAGATCTATGCTATAGTAATATATTTCCCTTGCCTCAATTCTCCTCCCCTCCCTGTACTTTTTTTTTTTTAAATTCCATGCTTATGTGTAATTACTTATCTGCTAAATATTGCTTTAGATTTACTTAAAAAATTAAACCACTGAGTTGAGTCTGTGTAGATATACTCATAAATTGCATATAATTAATGCTGCAATGTTATTGTGACCTATCTTCCCGGCATATTTTAATAATGCCCATAATAGGGTTTTTTTTAAGCAAATACAAACAACACCCTGTTAGCATAGCCATGAAAATATGCTACTCTGTGCAATTTCATTTATAAGCTGTCAAGACCAAGCCTGTAATGGGGAATAATTTTCCAAGAACTTGTGCCACATATTGCTAACATAGATGAAATGACACAGGGTGACCACAAATGGTTCATTAACTTAATTCTAATCAGTCTCTACAAACAAACTGTTGGAATTAAGGTTTGCCGTGAATAATAGGATTTTTCTTCACATTAGTTTTTGGTATCATTCCATGATATGCTTCAGTAATGCAGAACAGTCCATGCTGCCTTTTCTTTTCCTATGCAGTAGAATAAAGTGATAAAGTGAATCAGATCAGTCTAGGTACAAAACTTGTAAATGAAATAGAAGAGAAATGGCAAAGTCGTTCTTGTTGATAAGCTAGTTTTCTACTTTCAGTGACTTGTAGTGGTGCATCTTTTTCCTTGCAGGATGAAAATGGTATACTCCACATCTCTTTTCTGCCACTCTATGGCATTTGGAGATTCATATTAATGTATGAATCCATTAGTTCCATAGCTAGGTTGCATTCAGCATACAGATGTCTGCTGGATGACTTCAGAGATGATTTCTGTCCTAGTCACCATTGCATTTCTGTTCGGGTTAATTTACAGTGGTTTCTATTCTGCACAATAAAGCTCAAATTAAGTAGTGTAAATCTTCCAATGATCAGAACAGTTGATTATTTATTACCTTGACAACGAGTTCATCTAAAACTCTAATTAGTTTGCACCTCAAGAATCTTTTCTGCAGGTGAGAACAACTACAGATAATTACAGAGTTTCCTCTACTGAAATGGAAAGTCATGTAAGTTTATGGAAATTTGTGGAATGGCGACAGAAGGGCTTTAGCTACTCTCTTACGTTTGCAAAAGAAGCTAAAGAGGTTATTACTTTGATGGGTGACCTCTAGGAAATCAAAAGGCCATAACCTAGCCTGGGAAATTTAGAAAACATCCTGGGAAAACAAAACACTTCCATATTGCTGCCAAAAACCTTGCATAAGAAATGCCGATGAAGGTACCAGAAGCTGAGGTCACTTTGAAGGAAACCTGAACTTTCACCTTTTTCTTGTAATGTTAGGAAAGATTTCAGAGTTAAAGAATCTCTCCAGACTCCAGCCTTTCTAAAAAAAAACCCCTGTGAATGTTGTTTTGTTAACAGTATGCACACACTATCCATGTTCTGAATACATTACATATTATCCACTCTAGGAAGAGGCCAGATCCAAGGTGCTCCTACCAGGGCAATTTTCTACCAGTTCCCTCAGGTCTGTCAGAGAATTTTATCTGGCTTCAGTGGTAGTGCTCTGAGCAGCCAGGCAATCTTTTAAATACCCCATGATACTCAAGACCATAGGTAAACAAGCCCAGCGACGTTTCCCATGACCAGCTAGACTGCAAGAAATGGATCGCTGATTTCCTGCTGACCCTGTGGATAGGAAACTGAAACCTCTGTCAGACTCCATCCCCTTATCTAGCCCTTCCCTATTGTCATTCTCTTTGTTTGAGAGACCATGATGCTACTGTTACCCTCGTCTGACCTCAGGTTGGGAGCTTATTCAATCATAACTCCTTCAACTGGGTTTTAGAAGCACAGGATCTCACTAATCAAGTCAACGGCCATCATTCTTGCTGGGGAATTCTGAATCCTCACTCACCCTAATTCTGTCAGCATGCCAGGAAACTTTGCTAATAACATACTGGCAAGGTGTCATTATATCAATGATTGCTTCCCCATTGGACAGGTAAACATCAGTGAGTGTGACTTGGGTCCTGCAGCCAATCAGTGATTGAGAGGCGAGTTCTGATCTGCCAAGCCTTGGCTGTAAGTTTTGTAATGAAGGAAACTTAATGTCAGTCAAGAATCCTAGCAAATTAAAATAATAACCCTACCTGTTTTCTCACCTCACATTCCTGTCCCAGCTAGCTTTTATGGGTTCCAAATCCTTGATGCCATAAAATCAAAGTTTGTCTATTCTTATTGGCTTTATAAATGGGACAACTATTACATTCCCTAAATCTTATGAACAGACTAATTCAACTTGATTAGTGAACTAACTCACATAAACCTACCGATGGACTCAGTTCATGAAACACACCAAGCCACAAAAACATTAAGATAACACTGGCAAAACTTGAAATATTGTGCAAATGCAACCAGTAGATCTATATGTGATCTGATTTAAGTATGTCATGGGAACACAGCCTGTGTTTTATTACACAGTGTGGTGTTCTAAAACAATGGGTATTACTAAGGGCATCTGCAGAAGGGGTAAGAAAAAGTCAAATAGCAGCCATGATCATATGATTGTGACTTCCATACTGACTTATTTGACACACACAAACACACTGCAGATCCCATTAGCTATTACAAAGTGTTAAGTATTTTTTTGTTTTTGGTTTACCTCTGTTCTTTCAAAACTGTTCCATAAAACTACCCCTTCCTCAAACAAATATAAACATCCTGATAAAGTTCACACAACACTGATGGCCCTCTTTTCCACCTTCACAAGATATGGCTGATTGAAGGAGGTTAAAACAATTCCCCCAGAGTTGTTTTGGGCCTAATGGAAACCCCTCTCTAACCCTCCAGATGATTTGGTGTAGCTGGTCATACAACACATTGACCCTGCACACATTCCATCTATATGTATAGCATGAATACAAGCCCCCATCGCTTGAATCTATGCTTTTTGTTGTTGTTGTTGACATTTTGATGGGAAGAACTAAAGTTGATCGCTTGCACTTTGCTATTTTATTTTGCCCAGAAGACTAGGTTTCACCAAGCTGCTGGGCTTCTAAGATTTATGCTAGGGAGTGTTAAAGATGTCTCTCAAAAGAATTTAAGATTTGATTTTCTCCGTTCCTTCCAATCATGAACAGTGATGGATGAGAAAATCAAGCTGCTTTATCAAGTGATCCAGATCCAATATTAAAATCATTCAAGGCATCAAGGACTTCAATGAAAATTTAAGGCTATAAATTAGTTGTTGCCCCTTTCTACACAATTATACAGCCATGGCAAAAGTGGTTCAGTGTTCTCTTTCATGGTATTACAACAATCTTCGGTAATTGACATGATAGGAAGACACTGATGAAATAATATTTTAATATACATAAGTAGATTTTTAGAAAACTATTTTAATGTTAAAGATGTTAATGTTATGTTAAATGATATCTCAGAACTTTGGAATCTGACTACTTCTGAGGAATTATGGTTACACTGGGCCCAAGGTATTACTAAGAGAATTATTTTGAAAAACTATAAAAGTAATATTACTATTTCCAGTATTAAGGATTGGATTCAAGAGATGTGTAATTATCTGTTTTTGAAAAGGCAATTTTATCTACCAATAAAAAATGACACAATATGTTTCCTTTTAGCACAGATTTTAGGAGATTTTACAATAATAAAACATTATCCTTTATTCTCTTTACTTTTGAAAATGTATTGTTTAATATTTTATGGATATATGCTTTGTACAGTTTA
This sequence comes from Liasis olivaceus, assembly GCA_030867105.1. Taxonomy (NCBI): domain Eukaryota; kingdom Metazoa; phylum Chordata; class Lepidosauria; order Squamata; family Pythonidae; genus Liasis; species Liasis olivaceus. The sequence goes on from CM061352.1 coordinate 94,653,353, forward strand.
TAGTCCCTTTTTGTCATTTCCTTTTTATTTTATTATTGCTTTCTTTTTTAAAATTTTTTATATGGTTTTCTTTTGTTTTTTGTGTGTGTGTGTTTTTTTAAAAACTTGTAAAATATATATATATTTTTTAAAAAGGAAGCAATGACTTATTGGAAAAAACCACATCACAGCAGAAACGAAAAAAATAATTTCAATAAATTTATGACCTAAATGTTTCATATGGAATTTTCATGTGTCATCAGGAAGGTATAGATTAGTCTGCAGAAACATGAGGCAGGTTTATGAATGGTGAAAGGCAAAGTATTGGCTTTGGCAAAACTCATGCCTTTGAAAAAGTCTTCCACCTACTTTATAGGCATTGCCATTCTCATATTTTGCGTAAATTGCTACTAGATATTTGCATCTGTATTTAGTGATGTAATTAGGAGGCCTAGACTGTTCTGTATAGATGAATCACTACCAATTGATCCTATTCACCAGAACAGAAATGGTATATTTGCAGCAAAGACCTGCAAGTTGGATTTACCATGTCATCTGATGGAGATCAATTCATGAGCTGTCAGTGCCCGCTTTTGAAACTCCAAAGAAGGGGCACTCTTTCCAGCAGCAGAAGGCTGCCATTCACGCTTGAGCTGTCCTCTAGACTTCATTCTGTGAGAGAGACTTGACAGAGTTCCAAAATCTTATAACAAACATTTTTGAACATTTACTGGGTTTATAATATTTTATACATTTATAAAATATTAGTGAAATATAACTCAGAATCTGAACAGGTCAAAGATTCATTAAATGGACAGAGAATTTGAATATAGTAATAGAGATGCAACTGTGAGAATATTAATGGAAGAAGAATACATTTACTTGGAATATTATACTCAGAGAAAATTGGTATAAGATCATCTATCATTGGTATATTACTCCAATTCCAATTGCTAAAATGAAAAAGTCATTTTCTATCTAATGTTGGAAATGCAATGAGCAGGTTATATCATTTTTTCATATTTGGTGGCAATGCTGTAAAACTCAACAATTTTGGAAAATGATTCTCATTTGAATAAAACAAATTTTAAAAATTGAATTCCAATTGCATCCAGCAATATTTTTATTAAATTTTACTGCACTAAACCATTCATTCCTTCAAAGTATATTGAATTAATCTTATATATGTTACTATTGCAAGGATATTTATATGCTTTCTATTGGAAAGGAGGTTTGATTAATTCCTCGGAGGAAAGACTAACCAAGTTATGGGAGTATCCTTCAATGTCCAGAATAACTTCATATCTCAGAAGTAAATCTGTAGAAATTAATTCTAACTGGAAAGTATTCTTGGACTACAATTTAATACATGGATTTGTACTGCCCCAAAACTGTGGGTTCTTCTACATTTAGAATCTACATTTTAATTCTATGAGAAATTAGACTTCTTTCTCTTTTCTTTCTTTTTTCCTTTCCACACACTTCCATTCTTTTTTTTTTTTTTTTGCTTTTTTGTATTTTTCTGTACATATTTTGTATTATTCTTTCCATTTATAATTCTTAATAAAATTATTTTTTAAAAAAGGAAATGAGATCTCTAGTGTTAATGTAATTTTAGTTAATGATTTATACTGTGTTAATTCCCCTTCATGGATCACTGCCTTGTTGTGGCGAAGGGGCTTGCATAACTCAGTGAACCCATGAGCTATGCCGTGCAGGGCCACCCAAGATGGATAGGTCATGACAGAGAGTTCTGACAAAATGTGGTCCACTGGAGAAGAAAATGGCAACGCACTCCAGTATCCTTGCCAAGAAAACCCCATGGACAATATTAAAAGGCTAAAAGATATGACGCCGGAAGATGAGCCCCTCAGGTCGGAAGGTGTTCAATATGCTACTGGGGAAGAGCGGAGGGCAATTCCAAGTAGCTCCAGAAAGAGTGAAGTGGCTGGGCCAAAGCTGAAAGGACGTTCAGCTGTGGATGTATCTGGAAGCGAAAAGAAGGTCCGATGCTGTAAAGAACAATATTGTATAGGTACCTGGAATGTAAGATCTATGAACCAAGGCAAGCTGGATCTGGTTAAACATGAGATGACAAGATTGAACATCGACATCTTGGGAATCAGTGAATTGAAATGGACAGGAATGGATGAATTTAATTCAGGTGACCATTATATCTACTACTGTGGACAAGAAACCCTTAGAAGAAATGGAGTTGCACTCATAGTCAATAAGAGAGTGGGAAAGGCAGTAATGGGGTACAACCTCAAAAATGACAGAATGATCTCAGTGCGTATCCAAGGAAAACCATTCAACATCACAGTAATCCAAGTCTATGCCCCAACCACTGATGCCGAAGAAGCTGAAGTTGACTGGTTCTATGAAGACCTACAACACCTTCTAGAACTAGCACCAAAAAAAGATGTCCTTTTCATCATAGGGGATTGGAATGCTAAAGTAGGAAGTCAAGGAGTAATCGGAATAACAGGCAAGTTTGGCCTTGGAGTACAAAATGAAGCAGGGCAAAGGCTAATAGAGTTCTGTCAAGAGAACAAGCTAGTCATAGCAAACACTCGTTTCGAACAACACAAGAGACAACTCTACACATTGACATCACCAGATGGTCAATACTGAAACCAGATTGATTATATACTTTGCAGCCAAAGATGGAGAAGCTCTATACGGACAGCAAAAACAAGACCAGGAGCTGACTGTGGCTCAGATCATGAGCTTCTTACTGCAAATTTAGGCTTAAATTGAAGAATGTAGGGAAAACCACTAGACCACTCAGGTATGACTTAGATCATATTCCTTGTGAGCACACAGTGAAGGTGATGAATAGATTTAGAGGATTAGATTTGGTAGACAGAGTGCCTGAAGAACTATGGACGGAGGTCTGTAACATTGTACAGGAGGCAGCAACTAAAACCGTCCCAAAGAAAAAGAAATGCAAGAAAGCAAAATGGCTGTCTGATGAGGCTTTACAAATAGCTGTGGAAAGAAGGAATGCGAAAAGCAAGGGTGAAAGGGAAAGATATAAGCAACTGAATGCAGATTTCCAGAGAATAGCAAGGAGAGATAAGAAGGCCTTCTTAAATGAACAATGCAAAAAAATCGAGGAAAACAATAGAATGGGGAAGACTAGAGGTCTCTTCAAGAAAATTGGAGATATCAAAGGAACGTTTAGTGCAAAGACGGGCATGATAAAGATAAAAAAGTCAGGGACCTAACAGAAGCAGAAGAGATTAAGAAGAGGTGGCAAGAATACACAGAAGAACTATACAAGAAAGATCTTAATGTCCCTGATGTCCATGCTGGTGTGGTCACTGACCCTGAGCCAGACATCCTAGAGAGTGAAGTCAAGTGGGCCTTAGGAAGCATTACTAACAACAAAGCTAGTGGAGATGACAGTATTCCAGCTGAGTTATTTAAAATACTAAAAGATGATGCTGTTAAAGTGCTGCACTCAATATGCCAGCAAGTTTGGAAAACACAACAGTGGCCATGGGATTGGAAAAGGTGAGTTTACGTTCCAATTCCAAAGAAGGGCAATGCCAAAGAATGCTCAAACTATCGCACAATTGCACTCATTTCACATGCTAGCAAGGTTATGCTCAAAATCCTACAAGCTAGGCTTCAGCAGTATGTGAACCGAGAACTACCGGATGCACAAGCTGGGTTTCGAAGAGGCAGAGGAACTAGAGATCAAATTGCCAACATTCGCTGGATCATGGAGAAGGCATGAGAGTTCCAGAAAAGCATCTACTTCTGCTTCATTGACTATGCAAAAGCCTTTGATTATGTGGATCACAACAAACTGTGGCAAATTCTTAAAGAGATGGGGGTACCAGACCATCTTACCTGTCTCCTTAGAAATCTGTATGCGGGCCAAGAAGCAACAGTTAGAACCGGTCATGGAACAACCGATTGGTTCAAAATAGGGAAAGGAGTACGACGAGGCTGTATACTGTCACCCTGCTTATTTAACCTATATGCAGAGTACATCATGAGAAATGCCAGGCTGGAAGAATCACAAGCCGGAATTAAGATTGCAGAGAGAAACATCAATAACCTCAGATATGCAGATGATACCACCCTAATGGCAGAAAGTGAAGAAGAACTAAAGAGCCTCTTGATGAGGGTGAAAGAGGAGAGTGCGAAAGCTGGCTTGAAACTCAACATTAAAAAAACTAAGATCATGGCATCTGGACTCATCAATTCCTGGCAAATAGAAGGGGTAGAAATGGAAGCAGTAACAGACTTCATTTATTTGGGCTCCAAGATCACCACAGATGGAGACTGCAGCCATGAAATTAAAAGACGCTTGCTCCTTGGGAGGAAAGCTATGGCAAACCTAGATAGCATATTAAAAAGCAGAGACGTCACCTTGCCAACAAAGATCCGCATAGTCAAAGCTATGGTTTTTCCAGTAATAATGTATGGCTGTGAGAGCTGGACCATAAAGAAGGCTGAGCGCCGAAGAATTGATGCCTTTGAACTGAGGTGCTGGATAAGACTCTTAAGAGTCCCCAGAACTGCTAGGAGGTCAAACCAGTCAATCTTAAAGGAAATCAACCCTGACTGCTCATTGGAAGGATTGATACTGAAGCTCAAGCTCAGATACTTTGGTCACCTAATGCGAAGAGAGGACTCTTTGGAAAAGACCCTGATGCTGGGAAAGATTGAAGGCAAAAGGAGAAGAGGACGGCAGAGGATGAGACGGTTAGATAGCATCACTGAAGCAATGAGCGTGAAACTGAGCAAGCTCAGGGAGGCAGTGAAGGACAGGAAGGCCTGGCGGGATATGGTTCATGGGGTCACAAAGAGTTGGACATGACTTAATGACTGAACAACAACAACAACTGTGTTAAGTTTAATAGTGATGTTGAGTTTGTCCTTTAAAACATGATAGAATACTTTTCATAATTTTATTATCTATCTATCTATCTATCTATCTATCTATCTATCTATCTATCTATCTATCTATCTTTGTGCCTTTGAGTCAGTTTTTTATTTCTGGCAACTGCCTGGACAAATCCATGCAGCTTTCTTGGCAAGTTTTTTTGGAAGTGGCTTGTCATTGCCTTCTTCCTAGGGCCGAGAGAGAGTGAGTGGCCCAAGGTCACCCAGCTGGCTTCATACCTAAGGTGGGACTAGAACTCACAGGCTCCTGGTTTCTAGCTTGGTGCCTTCACCACTATACCAAACTGACTCTCTAATGATATACTGGAAAACTGTAATTTCTGTGATATTGTATATCCCATGTTTACTTATTTGTACCTTAATTGTACTTTACTCTTTTATCCATTTTATGCATCTTCTATCTTTCATAGTTTATATTCTTTCTTTAAAATGTTTAATTAAAAAAGGCAAAAATAAACTTCATACTGAGGTGTTCCTTAGAACATCACATTGTAACGTTAAGAGAGTTGCTACCTGTGCAGATCACTGCTATGGCAACTCTACAGAGGAATTGCATATAGGATAGCTGATCGGGTTAGGTGCAATGAAGTAGCTGATCCATGCAGTGGGTTGGAAGGGAGATGGAGGGGTTCCAGTTTGCCACCCATCCTAGTTCTCTGCAAGAATGCCTGCTCAATATGCCTAATGCTTAAGGCTCATTTGAGATCAGATTATCAGAAAAATGTGCTCCATGTGGTTATGAATATACAAATACTCAGATATGAGCATGAATAATCAGCTTAAAATTTGGAATAATGTTAATTGATGTCCACCTTGAATTATATAATGCATAACAGAAGTTCAACGGCCCAAAATTTGCTGAAGTAAGAAATCTTAAGTAAGATGCAATTTCTAACCATTTGGAGGTGGGAATAGAAACTGGTTGTCATGCAGGCCCAGGAATACCTGAAAAATGCTGAATTCTGTGATGCGGGAACTACTATAAAATATGCACTACTGACTTTTAGAACCACTATTTACCCAATTCCAGTTGTGACCCTTGATATTATGCAGTTTTGTGCTACATGTATTTTAGAGTACACTGAAACCTCTATTTAATAGGTCAATTGCAGGGACCAGATATTTGTTACACAAAGTCTACCGATATTAGTATTTTTTTCCTCATTTTCTCCTCCAATCAATTTGGTCCTTGGTTGTGATGTACGAGCAATGACCTCAGTTCTACCATGACACCAGGCATGACGCAGATTAGCTAAAGTGACTCTTTTCCAGCCCTCTCTGCTTTTTGCATTCTAAATTATAGAAGGGGTTTGATCTCCCTGAAAAATCAGCTAGATGGTTGATGAGGCAGATAATAAAAGGAAGAAATTAATCTATAAAATAGTTTCATTGTCTAGGGTTTGGCTCAGGACTGCACACGTGAATGTGGCTGGGTGTTAGTTGAAGTGGATGATTATGGAACAATATGCACTGATACACAATTTACACATAGGGTAGCATGCCAGTAAGCTAAATAGTTTTGTAATCAGCAGCTTGCACATCTTTTCTACTTTCATTGACACTTTGGGGACCAATAATTCCTAGTGATTTTTTAAAACATTCTTTTTAGGTTTTATTATTAGGAATTGATTTCACCAATCATTTTGTATTACAAATCAGAATAGCTAAGTAAGGCACACACAAGTGGATTCCCTTTTACAAAACTTAACCCTAATATTTGAGTCTGAGTACATATGACATATAAGTTGCTTTACTCTTTGCACAGGAGAAATCTATTAAATACATTATAAATTACATGTAATACAGAAATGCTGTTAAATCCTGAATTCTTTGATGAAATGAATATAAATCGGACTGTATTCATAAACGAACCATTATTTCAATAGAAGAGAAAATATGTAGCTCAGGGTTGAACTGTGGAGTCCTTGGTGCTCTCTGAGCTTGGTTGTTTGCTTGCAGATGTTTCATTACCCAACTAGGTAACATAATCAGATCTGGTAATGAAACATCCGCAAGCAAATAACCAAGCTCAGAGAGCGCCAAGGACTCCACAAACTATTATTTCTCTGAAATTGGAGCAACTTATTTTAGCTTTGGACTTGGTTTCATATAAGGAGGTTACATTCCATGCCCTCACATTCTGTGTATAGGAATAGTCTTCCTTCCTTCTATTAGCCCTTTGAGGTAGTCTGGACAAGAAGCATAACTATGAGTGCTAACTCTATCTTTATTGTAAGGTTACATTAACAGAATCTCACAAGACTGAAAATATTTCTCCCCTCCTTTCCTTTTACTCTCTGGAAAAGGGTCCCTTCTGAAATGTTTCCCAAGCTTCCTCTCCTTCTGTGGGTTGGGATATCTTTTACATGCTAGTTGTCCAGTCTGTGGCTCTCCCTTCTGTCTCCCAAGGTCATTCCCACATACCATTATTCCTTCCTTCCTTCCTTCCTTCCTTCCTTCCTTCCTTCCTTCCTTCCTTCCTTCCTAATTTAAAAGGAAGAGACAAAACAGAAAACAAAAACATCACTGAAGTATTCATTCAACAGATATTAACTAATTATTAAATATTATCTAAACAGATATTAAATTATTAAATATTATCTAAAAGCATGCTTGAATTAGAATTTTGTTTGCTTAACTAAAGGGCCAGCTCTGTCATTAGCCAGGTGAGGCAAGTGTCTGAGATGGCTAGTACTGGATATCATTAAATGGCAGCAAAAATGTTAATCGGCCTATTTATTATTATTGAACTTTTAGTGTCAGGTAGGGAGACAAGTACTATAAAAAATCCAGAAAGTTTTGGATTCAAATACACACACTAATTCAGAAGATTTTAAAGATTAATATACAATTGAAACCAGAAGCTTTTCTTTCGGGACTGATTGATAAACAATTGGAAAAAAGTCATGGGACTTTGTTTTTATACACAGTAACTGCAGCGAGATTATTATACGCACAGAGGTGGAAAGATCCAGCATTACCCACAATGGAGCGATGGATGGTGAAGAAGATGGAATTTGCAGAGATGGCCAAACTGACAACTTTGATTACAGAAATCATTATCTAAGTTTACGGCTGACCAGAAATCCTTTATAGACTTTTCGCGTGAAACAGAAAAAGATGAACTTATGACTTATGGTTTTGATGATTAAAAAAAAGAGTATAGAAAAAAATGAAAATCATGATGTAACCATAGAGTAAGAGGAAAATTTATACTACTGTAAAAAAATAAAATAAAATTGGAAGCTACTTCTTTATTTTCTTTTCTGCACTTTTGGCTTTGCTTTCTCTTTTTTTCCTTTCCTTTCCTTTCCTTTCCTTTCCTTTCCTTTCCTTTCCTTTCCTTTCCTTTCCTTTCCTTTCCTTTCCTTTCCTTTCCTTTCCTTTCCTTTCCCTTCTTCTTTTCTTCTTTATATTAGTTTCTTTTAGTTTTTACCTTTCTTTATTACACACACACACACACATATAATTTTATATATATAAAAGGACTTTGGACTGTGGACTTCGCTGGCCAAGAGGGAAGATAACTTCAGGTACTATGCACTTAATTTGTTGGGAGACTACTTTACTTAAATTACTTTCCTCACAGCAAGGGAAACCAGAAAAGGCACTGTAAAGCAGAGGGGAATGGAAATAGGGTGTTTTCTTTCTTTGCTTGACTAACAGAATAGGGTAGACAACCAGATTTCAACCAGTTGGGCTTTGAACATTCCTATGAAATACTTGTAGGCTGTGGATGTGAGAGTTGATGAATGTTGACAGGAAATTTCAGGACACCATATTTACCCAAGAAGAAGGTAGCCCTGAACTTAAATGACCCTATCAAGAAAGACTAGAGGAGAAAAATGATTGACACAGATAAAATCTGTGTAGTTCCCAAGCTTGTTAATCATGGTAACGCCTACTAAAACCAATCTTGGAGATGCCCCATAAATATGTGCATGGGACACTCTTGTATACAGTAGGTATGTACATTTCTCTCTATATATCTGCCAGAAACCACACTCCAAGACAAAAATTAACATTGACCAAATTAACAACTATTGATTAAAATTAACTACGGATTATAAAATAAAGTGAGAGAACATGTAGCAAAGGCAAAACTGCACAACTAAACAAAAGCAGCACTGAAATGAAATAAAACACCTCTGACACTTCTGTCTATATTTTCTCTGCCAAGTTTACTCTATTAGTTGCAGATCTCTGAGGGTTTCTGGGCAGAGGGCCTGCTCCTTCAGCTGATATTACTCATTCCCAGATTGGGGAAAAAACATCCACTTGCCTATCCCAGGCTAAATCCCACTAGCTGATTCTGTAGCTATATAGCTATGGAGTATTCAGAGCCCCTAGCTGGCCTTTGGGACACCAAATCGCTACATAGAAAACCTGACACATTCCAGCTTCTTAAAACATTTTCTTTTCCTGCATTAGCCCAGATATTAACCACAGAACTTCAAATGACCTTGTCTTCAGATGTTCAAAAATGTGTTTACTTTGTCATTTCATAATCCCTTATTTTCTTCTGGGCTTTCTTCCAGCCACCTCTGGTAGAATCTGGCTTCTAATTTTTAATTAAAAGAACATTTGTTTGGCCATTAATTTAAAGGCTTTTACCACTTTATTTATGAATATCTATATACTACTAAAAGTCTTGTGTCTGTTTGTCTGTAACCTTCAATTGAGTGAAACAGTGCATCATAGGGCAACAATTTTTGAACCATTTAAAATTCTTGTTTTAAACTTACAGAATGAGTCCAAAATCTGGGACCCATTACTCCTGTGGAATTGAAATTTGACAAAGCTGTGGCTGTTTCAGCACTGCAACAGTGCTGCCACTTTAGCGCTGCTGCAGTCAGCCACAGTCATGTGGTTATCATTTCCAACACTCTGACAGCTTCCCACAAGTCAGTGGGGAAGCCAGCAGGAAGTCTAAACTCGATCGTGATTGCCGATGCTCCTTCTCACAAGCAAAGTAAGTGAGGAAGCCAGCAAGAAGTTGTAAGTCCGAGGCCAGCAGGCAGAGGGACTGGGGGAGGGTGGATGGGTGTGGGAGACTTACGGAAGGAAGGAAGGAAGGAAGGAAGGAAGGAAGGAAGGAAGGAAGGAAGGAAGGAAGGAAGGAAGGAAGGTTGGTTTCCAAAACGCCCTGCCAGCTTCCCACAAGGAAAGTCAATGGAGAAGCCGGCAGTCAGTCCCACTCCCACTGCTTTTTTGCCTGCCCGTGGTGGTTCAGTTTCTCTGTTTAGATAAGAAAATATCTCTGAAATGATGACCCAATGGATCATGGGTTGTCCAGTATTATTTTAAAATCCTCTCTCTCTAATGTTTTCATATCGTTCAGGATGGTTTACCCAACACACCCAGTCCCCACAACATCCTTACACCAAAAGTCCTTCTATAGACTGGCCTGGAAATGACCTAATTGTCAAGGAACAAGTATTGATATTTTTATTTTTTCTCCTGGGGAAATGGGCCAACCATTGCAGATACCAAAAACTCTGTTTTTGCTGATAAGTAAGCTTGGAAACAGCAATAATAGCAGCAATGGAACTGAGCTAGTGAAATAGGTTTCAGGTTATGCCTTATGAAACGATAAATATGTGACGGTTTACCAGCATCGATGCTAGCTTTTTCAGGGCAGAACTGAAAGTGAACTCTGCAACAAACATTGTGTCCTTATCTACTGCTATATTCAGTGGAGTGGAATGCCCATAACCAATCGCTAACAGCACATAGACAACAACTGACAGCCTTCCTTCTGTTTAACTTATTTGGATGTTTATACATTTCTATTGCCTGTCTAATAATTCTGGGGAAACATCTGTTCCATCAGGCCAGGATGTCGATTTTCTCCAGGTCCATTATGTGGTTTGGCCATTATAACTGGCGTTCAGCCTGTGCTGACTGTCTTGTGTTTTAAGCCTAATGTTCCTTCCATGTTCTCTACTTCTGGAACAGAGGGATTCAAAATGAGAAATATTAAAATAGTTAATCATGGCGCACCAATACGTCTTTTAAAAAGCTGTAATGTTTCAGTGCTGTAAACATAAAAACAATGAGTTGCAACAATACCAATAAGACAGGTGTTTTCAAACTTTGCAGTGCTGGGACTCCCTAAAATTTTCATTAGGTCTGACTTTTCTCAGAGTCTTGAGATTGCAGATTCAACAATCTGGAGAAACTCTTCCTGGTTACTGGCCACCAAACTTCTAGCCCAGTTGCAATGGTGTCCACCTGAAGTTTTTGAGCAGAGATGGTCTTTGCGACTGCTGTGTGTCCTCAAGTGACAGTCTGAGATTTACTTACTGTCTGTCTGGTTCTCCAGCCCATTTTATTAGTATACATGGCTTGGTATCTTTGCTGTTAGTTTTTTGGGTGAATTCCTTTGGTTTAGCAATGTTGTGCAGTATGATGAAGCAGACTTCTTTGAGCTAGTAGTATTTAGGGAAGGAAGATAAAAGAATTGGCACAGCATGTAACTTTGCAAGCTGGGTGGTGCTCTGTGACATCCTCTCACAATTATGCTGAAGCATCTTGATAGTAAGGCCATTGCAGGAGGTCCTTCAAGAGTCCTCTTGAGTCCAGGAGTCTACATTAATTAATGTCATGACTGACAAGTAAAGTTATGATTAAAACTTTCATCAATGAAAGGCAGCAGTGAATCACGGAAGCCTCAGCTTTTATTATTTGTACTGAGGAATTTTGCCAGATTCCAGATGCAATGAAATTTCATTTTAGTTTGCTTTCTCAGCTATTTAGAACTGTAAATTCATGAACTTGTCTACTGTAATAGATAAGGCATTGTAATAGGCAAAGTTGGTTGCTAGCGTATCAGTTTCATTGAAAGCGCTAATGTGAAGTTATGACCCAGCATGTCATAAACTCTCACTTTAGCTCAAGTAATGCATGTACCAGGCTAAACTGAAGGCTGCTTAATTGACTTTTATCCAGCTTTATCCTGTTCATATCAGCACTGTAATATTGAATAAGCTTGGCAACCCAACAGCAACTGATGTTTACAACCCTATATAGATCCTTCACACTATATTTAGCATCCTAATCACCCAAATTTGCAAGCTATATACAATGGGTAACAGTTCCATTTCATAAAATGCTCCATTCAGCACATAAACTCCACTAGGCAGCCTTTGTACTAACCTATGTTTCTTCTGGATTCAGCCCTGAAGAGTAACTATTCCCAAATTAATATATTGATGCTGTTGTATAGGAGCTTGTTCTTCAGCTCTAAACTAGAAGTTCTCAGCCTGTGTCCCTCAGGACCTCATGAAACTCTAAAATGCCTTGAGAGGAGCTAGAGAGCCCCTACCATATTAGCAGTGTTGGGAAAACAAGAAACATCTTCATTCTCACCAGTGATATCCATCCTGTGGAACCCTGTGGAATATCTCATCAAAAATCTGGACAACTCCATCACTCCGAATCTTCAGAAAAAAACATTAAAAAAGGAACTATTTAGAAGAATATTTATTTAAGATCTGTCACTGGTATGCCTATTGTTCCTATTATTTAGAGTTATTGTAATTGATTAAAGTTTTTCACGCTCATTGGAAGGATTGATAATGAAGCTCAAGCTCAGATACTTTGGTCACCTAATGTGAAGAGAGGACTCTTTGGAAAAGACCCTGATGCTGGGAAAGATGGAAGGCAAAAGGAGAAGAGGACAGCAGAGGATGAGATGGTTAGATAGCATCACTGAAGCAATGAGCATGAAATTGAGCAAACTCAGGGAGGCAGTGAAAGATAGGAAGGCCTGGCGCGATATGGTTCATGGGGTCACGAAGAGTCGGACATGACTTAACGACTGAACAACAACAAAGTTTTTCACAGTTTTAAGGATTATAATTCCTGTTTTCTATTTTGCAATCATTTACTGTATACTGCCATGAATCTATATGAAGTGTGGCAGTATCTAACTAATGAAAATAAATAAGTAAAATTAATTCGGGTAATTTTATTTTATTCTTATTTAATTTAAATTAAATCATACTTAGTTTTTGCCCTGGCCTGATTTCTTGGCCATTCCAAGGCCAAGTTTAGTCCTCAGCCTGAAAAAAAAGGTCACATGGAGGAAATATGTGGGGAAAAGAAGAATGTCTTTCTTTCACAAAGTCATGATGATGGTGTTAACAGAGTGGGGTTCTGGCTCTTACTCATTATATTGATAACATCAAACCTACTCTGGTGCAAATTCTTCTTATACCACTAATGTAGTATGGAAAGCCTCATTGAACCAAGGAAGAGTGGGCTTTTGTTTTTGTTTTTTAAATTGGGGTCACACTTTTAATTGGCTTTTGTTGTTGGGCTTCTATGGGTTGTAAAGCCAATCACCCAAGGATGAGTCCAAAACTCTCTCTCTCTCTCTCTCTCTCTCTCTCTCTCTCTCTCTCTCTCTCCCTCCCTCCCTCCCTCCCTCCTTTGTTTTGCCTAAATGGAAGATAGGCACATTAAGGCTTGCAAAGGGATAATACCTATTTTATATCTTTGTGGGGGGAAGTGAGTGAAAATTGGCAGACAATGATGTCACCAAAATTTAGCAGCCTGATATGTGGGAGTGCTTTGGGGGGCTTCAAAATGGGGTCTAGAAAACTACCTGGAAATCACGGGGCACCCACTCCTGCGCTAGGCCCCACATATGTCTTTAACATTAAGATTCCCTTCTGTGCCAGAAGTGCCCAGACAAAAGTGTAAAGGAGAAGCTGCAGAATAAATATAACAGCAGCCCTCTTTGATCAGTCAAAAGGTGTATTTAATCCCACATCCTATTTCTTACAGTGATTTACCAAATCCTTATGGTTTGTGCACAACAAAGATATGAGCAACCAAGCAACTTCTGTCTTCTGTTCCACAATAACAGATACTGGATGGCATACGTTCTGGAAGCTAATTATTGTCATCATCATTACTAGCATATCTTATGGCTCATTCCATTCAACCTGGGTTTCAGTGTTGGCAAAGCACTCACAAATGAGTTAGGCTAGGATTGTTCTTTGGACACTCTGCCCCAGCTGAAAAGCCTTCTGATTTCTCTTCCTCCTCACTTACAGCTATGTCAATCAAGAAACTGCTAAGAAACCAGTTATACGCCATTTCTTCCTTTGAATCTCAGCAAGACTCTACTTTCAACATTGGGTTAGAATTCAATGAATTCATTGTCTTCTATCTCTTCAAGATCCCTTTCATCTCTTCATTATAATCTTATGGATCTGCTGTCTCTGAAGATGCTGATGATAACATAGTTTAGCAAGGGAGGATGACAATTATAGTTGGTTGATTTTTTAAAAACATAACAAATGAAAGGGGGACCAGAATTCACCCTTGGTTGACACCATTTTGGGTAGGGACTGGCCCTCCTAGGGGATCACTGTCATTGCATGAAGGTGTTTTCATGAAGCATTAAATTAACTGCAGAAGCCAGCAATCAGTAAAGACAGCAGCTAATTTCTTCCACAGCTTTCAAGATGAAACAAAGCAAAATCCATCTTCCAATCAATGGTGGCAACATAACAGTTCTCATGAGGGCAGCTAAAGTGTTTTTCAGCCAGGTATTGTAAGGTCAAAAATTGAGAAGCCTGGCTTAAAGCCAGCTTACTCTACAGCTGAAATCTTTTCTTGAATCATTCAATCAATTATGTAGAGATGGCCAGCATATAGTTTGCTCAATATGTTTTATTTAATAGACTAAGTGGGCAAGAATTGTCCAGACTGGACTTATCACCCTTTCTGAAAATTGTATTTGTTATTGAATGACTCTACTCATTGGGCATTTGGGTGATTATTCAATGTGTGAGCAAACAAAGAAACCAAAATAGGAGACTACCATTCTGCACTGGATTTTAAAAGTTCATCTGGAATTAGATCACTAGCAATTCTACCTTAAGCTTCCAGTCCAAAAAGAATCATCACAGGATGAAAAGGCACTGGGATGGAAAAGAAACAAGACTGCTTCCTGTTTGGGAATTGTTTTTAGAACATGCTTAACCTGGTTATTGAATTAACTATGCTTTCCACAGATCCCTTATTATGAGTTGCACAACATAAAAAGCTAGCCCAGATTAAAATCAATCAAGCTCAACATGTGTGTGAACACAGCCATTAGGACTTTAACTGAATTGGTTAAATGTGTGGCAATATGACAGCTGGAAGTATTGGCCATATTTGCCTAGCATGCTTAACTGGGTCATGGGTGGGTTAGATGTCATGCAAAAACCTAAAACCCAGCCAGCTATGAGGCTAGAGAACAGTAACACCAGGTTTGTTTTGGATTAAAATGTCCTTCCCATCAGCTCTGTTCTGCAAACACTGCAGCCCAGTCAAAAGTGGCCAGTTGCCCAGTCCATCAACTTATTTCTTCAAGAAAAAGGAGTTGGGTCTGTAGAATAGCTGGAAAACATAGGCTTGCAGGCACTGAAGATACCTATCTGATACTGCTTAGTTGCAGTTAGTAACAAAGCCCTTGCACCACCAGGCTGCTAGTGGACACTTCTTCAGAAGCACTTGTAATCAGGGCTGTCTGCAAAGGAGAAAAAACTCTCAGTGCAGCCTCTGGCAACGTTCACACACACATACTTCTACATGCTTCCCAATTTCAGGGTGCTAGTTGAATGTCCAACATAAACAATGAGAAAAGGGTCTGATATCTGCCTCCAGCTTCTGGTCCTGCTAGTCCTAGAATATCCTGAGTTCTCGGGATGTGGCCTGAGTAACTTGTGCATGTTCTTTTCACCTCTTTTTAAGGTTTGTTGTGATTGGGGGAGGTTGCCTCTTTGCCGTTGCTTATTAAATCCTCTGTTTTCCTTCTAATAAATATAAGCATGATTTCCTTTCCATGGGCCATTTCTTGTGGAGACAGCCTGCATTCAGGGAAATGGGGGAAAGGTGCAAAGTTTATCAGAACCCTCTCTGGCCAAATTGGTTAGGGATTTGTGAAGGAGATATTGTAAAGCAGCTGCTGTTTTCTGGCCTGAGTCTTCTTAAGCCCTTCAAGATGGATGTTCTACAGACCTTCATTCTGTTCTAGTAGCAGCCCCAGATTGGCTGCAGTGCCTGGCACATCCCCTCCCCTCCAGCAGTTGGTTGCTGCCCTGGGCAGCCATCTTTTTCTGGGCTTCTGGGACACCGTGTTCTCTGCTTTTTAAAAATAACCCTGCAGTTGATCCAACGTTGGCCCATTAAGTCAAGGAACTATCCTCAACCCTAGAGACTAATGTTTCATTCAACCCTTACAGTTGGCACCTTTTCCATTTCTGCTCAGGCTGGCTGAAGCATATTCCCTATTTTCCCATTGCTGCCAAAAGTATTGGAAAGCTTCCTTTCCCTTTCTTTTAATTTTTGAGATCTTTAAGTTACATTGCAGGAACATTGTTACTTTGTTTCTTTGAAGCTGAGCTATCAGTTCTTGTTTACCACAACTTTTTCATGGATCTACAGAGAAATATAGGAACAAAAAACCAGTCTGTTTCCTATTGCTTTGGGTATTGTAGCTCACATCTATAGTAGTGTCACAACTATACCATAAGGGGAAAAAATAGAAAGGGTGTGTGTTAATGTCAAAGGAGATATATGGGAAGGTGGGATGAAAGCATCCATGTGTGCAAAGATCTGGAAAACCAAAGAAAGGCAAAGGGACTAGTGAGAAGGAAAGGGAAAAGGCAGGCACTGCTAGACTGGTTCACACAGGAATCAGCCACCAAGGCTTACCTTCCCTGCATGGATGGGAAGGGCAAGAACAGGGAATGACCAATCAGGTCCTGTGGTGGTCATGATCTGGCCTGAAGGTCAGCCCAGTCCCATTGCCAATGCACTGTCCAGACTGGAATTTCTGAAGTTAGCTTAAGAAATAGATGGGAGCAACACGTGTAAAGAACCATAGAGATTTATTTAGGTATTTATTTATTAGGCATATATGACAACCCATTTTATGAAACGCAAGGCTGAGTGGCTCACAAAATTAAAAAGAGATTACTTTGGAGAAGGTATGGGTCAATTACCAAAATGTGCATGAAGCCTGGGAAAGGAAGAAGATGTTAGAAAGTGACTCTGCTTTGATCCTTTTTGATATAGGAGGGAAAGTGGGGACATGTTGTTCAGGCTTTCAGGATTCAGTTACCATAGCCCAGTGTTTCTCAACTTCAGCAAGTTTAAGGTGAGTGGACTTGAACTCACAGAATTCCCCAGCCAGAATGCTTACCCATCTTAAAGCTGCTGACGCTGAGAAACACTGCTATAGCCTGTCTCAATAAAGTAGAGTTCCAGTATTTCTTGTGAAGTTGTTTCCTGACCTGGAGCTGACAGCATGGAAGTCAACCAGCTTAAGCTGCAGTGCAGTGTTGCCTTTAGTTAGTCTCGATGGTCTCTGAGAAAAGAGAAGAGGAGACCAGCCCAGGTGGAAAGACCAACTAAAGGAGAACACAGCTGTTTGCTGTTACAGCTTGCTTCATTCATGACCTGCTTTGGGGCATCTGGTTGACCACAGTGGGAAACTGGCTGCTTGTGGAGACGAACATTTTATCTGACCCACAGGGGCCGTTAAGTTTTGAATTAGACATGATTTCAGCTGTGGCTGTCAAACATTTCTTTGCAGTAATCACAAGCACTTATTTTCTAGTTTGGATCTGAAATACTGCTCTTAGGTACATAAAGCAATTTGAGTTGAATTACATTTTATGATGAAGAACATGAGTTGGTTATTGAGCCTTGATTACTGAATTGATGTTGTTAGGTTGAGAGCTTATTAGCCATGTTACATGTCCATACCTCCAGTTCAGAGAAGTGAGAGTTTCAGTTTTCTTAGGACATCAGAATGATTGCTGTGATATACAGTTTATTTATGCATTTTTAACACTTCAGTGAATCCCTGTTGCCCATCAGGTTTCTAGGGAAATCATCAAATTTCACAGCACCAACAGGGTTTTCTGGAAAGTAAAAAAAGAAGCATTCTGTTTTTGTCTCTTCTGATCATGAGGATCCCGACATATATACTGATGAAAGGAAAGGAAAGTCGGGACCTCCAGGCCTTTGGGAGTGGAAAAGAAAGAACAATACTGTTATGTGGCCCTCTCCCCTCAGTCTTCCCAGCATGGGGTGAGTGGGCTCATTTGATGTGCAGCACTTGGATTCAAGAGATTAGTGGCTAATGGGAGATGATAATTTGCTTTTGTACTGAAGCATGGAATATCAACTGGCCATCCTGTCTACCTTCCCCTCGACCTTTCTAGGGGCGGGTGGATGGGCCAGTTAGATAGGCCACTCTGAAATTCAAGGACAGCAGAGGCTAAGATGAATTGGGGACTTCCTCTCAGACAGAATGTTTGAGTTTACACTCAGTTTGTGCAGCCAGCCCCTTATTCCCCTACTCAATCTTCTCAGTTTGGAATGAGCAGCTGACTGGAGATGCAGGGCTTGAATCCAAGGGCAGCTGTATAAGACAGCTAAGGGCAGGTAGGCAATGGAAGGTGCTGGGCCTAGTGCAGTGTTTCTCAGCCTTGGCAACTTGAAAATGTGGGGTTGAAGTCCATACATCTTCAAGCTGCTAAGGTTGAGAAACACTGGCCTAGTGCCTAAAGGTATGCAGAGAAGAAGAGAAAGAAACAAGACATACCAACCTTACATTATTTGCCCTATAAGACTCCATGGATTTTGTTTTGACAAAACCTGGAACAACCCATACAATCCCAGGTTTGGCCAAACTGCATTCCACTGGAAATAATTCAGCCAATCAACTGACCCACAATGTGTTTTGTGGGGTTAAAAACAAAACACATTTACCACGGAGGGCATATCTCAGCCAAAACCTAAAAGCAAAACTATTCTCTCACTGACCTATCCTTGAAAAAAGAAATGATGATCAATTTAACTGTGAAACAGCTGATGGGGAGTCCATCCGTGGATTTAGCATGATTATAGCAGGGGTTTTTATCGATATCTCAGAGATCAATTAGGATTTATTTAGTTGCTTTTTTTAGATATTGTGTGTTCCCAGCAATAATGAAGAACAAGGTTTCTGATCACATTACAGATGTCAACCAACTCATCAGTGCATAGATGGCAGCAGTTTTCCTGTGTCTCTCTGCTCCCCTCTAGTGGTCACATGGATTCTTCAGCTCAAATTGGGTATGCTTATAAAAAAAAGTTCTCTTTTTTCTCTGTTTCCAACAACAGCAATGTATCTTCATAATAAACCTTTTTTAGGTTATATAGCATCCATCTGATACATTGAACTGTGAATAAACAAATGTGTTTTAAGGGTTTTGGTTTTGCTAACATGAAAAATAGAATATTTGATTATTCTTCAATCTTTGTTTGGTTTAGTCAGTTTGGTCTAGTGGTGAAGGCTCCAGGCTAGAAACCAGCAGACTGTGAGTTCTAGTCCCACCTTGGGCAGGAAAGCCGGCTGGGTGACCGTGGGCCAGTCACTCTCTCTCAGCCCATGATGTCAGGCTTAGGCAACAAGCCGGTCAGTCAATTCCTGTTGCAGCCAAATGGATCAACATTCGGTTGATCTGGGGCGGGGGGGGGGGGGGGGGGACAGATCCTGCACCTGCGGGAAAAACGCTAGGAAGAAAAAAAAATCTTCAATCTAACATATGAATAAATTGATTCTCCCTTTTCCATGAAATCAATATTCAAACTTTGTTCCCCTCTAAGGTTCTCTTTTAATCTGTATGATTTTTTTCCCCCACATAATTCAATTCTAGTGTTGAAATGTAGCTGAGAATTCAAAAGCTGCTCTGTATATTCTCTTAACATGGGGATTTCTTATTTAGGCAAGCTATGATTATATGTGGGTAGTTTCATTTTTTCAGAGGTTTTTCCCTAATGGAAAATATCAGTTTTGGCTCAAGCTGATCAAGGAGGGATTTAGAAAACTAGATCACACAAGGAGCCAAGTGGGAAAAATGATAGAATGCAAATGAGATATGTCAGGATGAAAGAAATAAGTTTTGCTGACAGTTTCATTGAATTCTATGAGATGTGGCCAACAAAAAGGAAATCTAGAGAGTTACCACAGAAAATATGGAGGGGATGAAATTATTTTGGGGAACATAGAATAAAGACATTGGCTGTGTTCATGCAACACACTAAACCTGGATTAAAAAGCTATTGTATTTGTATAACATACTGCCCCCCTCCTAAACCATATTTATGGCTTAACATGGTGGCCTGATTTATATAGTATGCTAAAACAATGCCTGGATTTCTGCAACATATTGAACTATAACTTATTCAAACCTTTTTAGCCTATTTTCATGCAGTGTTTTTAAAACTATGTCATTGTGAGGGTTCTTTACTCTCCAAGGACTGGACACACCACAGCATAGCAAATCTTTACACAATGCTTTACTGCAGCACACACCTTCCCCAATAGACTATTATTCCCCACCCTTCTAGGACTTGCAAGGTGATGTTGCCATGTAAATATGTCTTTAATACTCAGACCTTTAATATTTAGTTCAAGCAAAAGTCTATTAGTCTGTAAAGTAGCAGACAACCTTCGCCTCCTTCCAAAAGTTTGGAACCTTCTGTAGAACACCAGCTTCCTCAAACAGTGTTTCTCAAATAAACAGGAACCCCACTGTTCCTTAACAGTGTTCCCTGATGGTTTGCATGCTGATCCCAAGTTTCAAGTGAATTTCTTTTTTTAGGGTTTTGGATCCATTTAATATCTCTATCCAAACAAGTATTCTGCCAATAAATGAAGAAGAGATTATTGGCAAATCTCTCCTGAATTAATCCTTAGAAACACCTAAGAAGAACCCTCTTCTCCTGTAGAAGACTTTTGGATGGAAGTTCATAGACAGTTTGAACTTTTTAGTAAAAGAGAATGGAAGATTATCAGTACTACAAACAACAAACTGTGGCAAATTCTTAAAGAGATGGGGGTACCAGACCATCTTACCTGTCTCCTGAGAAATCTGTATGCGGGCCAAGAAGCAACAGTTAGAACCGGTCACAGAACAACCAATTGGTTCAAAATAGGGAAAGGAATACGACAAGGCTGTATACTGTCACCCTGCTTATTTAACCTATATGCAGAGTATATCATGAGAAATGCCAGGCTGGAAGAATCACAAGCCGGAATTAAGATTGCAGGGAGAAACATCAACAACCTGAGATATGCAGATGATACCACCCTAATGGCAGAAAGTGAAAAAGAACTAAAGAGCCTCTTGATGAGGGTGAAAGAGGAGAGTGCGAAAGCTGGCTTGAAACTCAACATTAAAAAAACTAAGATCATGGCATCTGGACTCATCAATTCCTGGCAAATAGAAGGGGTAGAAATGGAAGCAGTAACAGACTTCATTTATTTGGGCTCCAAGATCACCACAGACGGAGACTGCAGCCATGAAATTAAAAAACGCTTGCTCCTTGGGAGGAAAGCTATGGCAAACCTAGATAGCATATTAAAAAGCAGAGACGTCACCTTGCCGACAAAGATCCGTATAGTCAAAGCTATGGTTTTTCCAGTAATAATGTATGGCTGTGAGAGCTGGACCATAAAGAAGGCTGAGCACCGAAGAATAGATGCCTTTGAACTGTGGTGCTGGAGAAGACACTTGAGAGTCCCCTGGACTGCTAGGAGGTCAAACCAGTCAGTCTTAAAGGAAATCAACCCTGACTGTGTTGAGCAGAGTGCAGCAAAAGACCCATAAACCTTGCTCTCAGGAAAAATACACATCAGCATGAGAGCTTGCAAGTAGCAATGTCCATATCCTGAACTCCAAAGAAACTCCAGTCAGAAAATATAAGCTAACTGGTCTTTATTGATAAAAATGCAAAAACTTCATAAAATACAAGTTGCATACAAAAGATAGGATATAACAAAAACTTCTTCTCATATTAGCTTCCAAAACTTATCACTGCAAAGCCTCTAGCTAAAAACACTCTCAGAGAAGAGGTTCACTACTTAGTTACTTGTTAAGACTACATAACCTATAAACCTACATGGTTAACTGTAAGACTAAAAACACACACACATACACACACTGGACAGGTTGGGCATTGTATCCCTCCCTTATAGTGCCAGTTGAAAACACTCCTACTGAATAATTAACACACATACACAATTTCAGTAGGTGGCAGTGAAAATCATAACAACATCACAAGATACTTTGTAATCTCAACACTTGTTTTGTATAGCTAAACGGGATGACCTTCTTCCCATGAGAAAATCCTGATATCCCTCTCAGCCCGTTTGCGACACAACACACGTGTTACGGGATAGTATAAACAACTGATTACAGCAATACAATAACAATTTACATTTGTTCTAACCCAAGGTTTGCCAACATTGCTTCATGTTGTACAATAGGCAATGATTTTGTAAATACATCAGCAAGATTTGTTTTAGATTCACAATACACAAGATCAATGAAATTTTCTAACATAGCTTGTCTCACATTTTTATACTTTACATCAACATACTTTGTACGAGCTCTAATGTTTTCTGTTTTAGCTAACCCTATACAGGCTTGGGAATCTTCATACACTGTATAAGGCAATGACACTTGGATGTTTAAATCAATGAACAACTGATTAAACCATCTTAATTCACAAATTGCTTCTGATAAAGCTGCGAATTCAGCTTCAGCAGTAGACAAAGCAATGGAGGTTTGCTTCCTTACTTTCCATGCAATTGTAGATTCACCAAGTTTACAAACAAATCCAGTTATGGACTTTCTATCACTTTCTTCTGCAAATGAACTATCAACAAAAATTACAGGCTTTTCTAACCCATTAGTTGACATTTTAAGACAAAGGTCTATTGTACCTTTTAAATATCTCAGTAATCTTTTCAATCCTAGCCAGTCATGTTCTGTAGGATTAGCCACCTTACGGCTCAAAATCCCAACAACATAAGATACATCTGGACGTGTCCATTGTGCTAGGTGCAGTACAGAACCAATCACAGAATGATACAGTGCAGGTTTTTCACACAACTTTTCACATGTTTCATTTTTCAAAAAATCACAAGTCATTGGAGTTTTTACAGGTTTTGCATCTAACATTCCCATGTTTGCTAACAACTGTTCTATCTTTTTCTTTTGACTTAGATAGATTTCTCCATTTTCAGCTCTCTGCACTTCAATTCCAAGGTAGTATTTTAACATACCTAGATCTTTCAATTTAAAATATTGCTCTATTTGCTTGGCAAATTCTTGTACCATGTTTAAAGAACTTGTAGCAAGACAGAAATCATCAACATAAGTGAGAAGTACTGTATACTCTTTTCCAGTTCCTTTGGTATATACACATTGATCAGCTATTGATTTCTTGAAACCAATTTCCAACAAAGCTTTATCTAAACATTGATGCCAACATCTTCCAGCTTGTTTCAATCCATACAGTGCTTTACGCAATCTGTATACTTTCTGGGAATCCTCACATGTGTAACCTGGAGGTTGCTTCATATACACAGTTTCATGAAGCTCAGCATTTAAATAAGCTGTATCTACATCAAAATGATGAACAACCATGTTTCTTTGTGCAGCTAAGGCCAACATTACACGCAACGATTCAGGCCTAACTGTAGGTGCAAATGTAAGATTATAATTCACAAACTGTTCTTGTGAATAACCTTGTGCAACCAGTCTAGCTTTATACTGAACAGCATTATCAGGTAAAAGCTTTTTTCTAAACACCCATCTGGAACCTATGGCTTTTTCTGATTCAGGTAAATCAACAATTTCAAAAACATTCTTGTTTACTAATGCATTGAACTCAGTATCCATAGCTTCATTCCATTTCTCTTGTTCATCACTTGGCAAAGATAACATTTCCTGAAAATTTTGTGGCTCACAAGTGATTTGACACACTCTGACTTGTTGAATAACAAATCTTTCTGGTGGAACACCTTTTGTTATTCTTGTTGACCTATGAGGAATCTCAAAACTCTCCTGTATTTCCTCTTTCTCCTCCTTTTTTTCTACTTCAGCTGAAACTTCTGCTTCTTCAGCTAAAGCTTCTGCTTCTTGCTTTATCTGTGGAGAGGAGGATACCACAAGCGGTGTTTGCTCTCTAGCTAAGTCTGTCTGTGACTCCAGAAAAACCTCTGAATTTGCATGCAGCCTTTGCCAATTAGAAGGCTCTTCAAAATTCGCATTTCTAGAGATAACAACCTGGTTTTTTCCAAGATAAAAGCGATAAGCTTTTGATTCTTGAGAATAACCAATAAACCTGAGACGCTGTGTTTTTGGTTGGTTTCTCCTTCTTTGAGACTTAGGAATTTGTACATAAGCAAAAGTTCCAAATGCACGCAGATGCTTTAAGCATGGATGTTTACCATACAACAAAAAATAAGGAACTTCATTTACAGCTGAATTCCAATGTCTGTTAGTAAGAAACACAGCGGTCAGCAAAGCTTCACCCCATAAAAGGGCAGGTAAATCATTATCAATCAACAAACTATCTTTGATTACTTTCAAAACACCAATCTTGCGCTCAGCAATGCCATTCTCAGCAGACATGCCCACATTTGTTAATCTGTGGAAAATGCCTTTCTTACGTAGCCAATTTTTAAACTCAAGACTCATAAATTCACCCCCTCTGTCAGTCTGCAAACTCCCTACTTGATATCCATGTCTTTTTTCAATCATAGCCACAAATTCTTTGAAACGAGAGAATGCTTCAGACTTCTGTTTCAACAAATAACAAAATGTGAAACGTGTTTTATCATCCACTAAAACAAACATGAATCTTGCTCCCCCCTCACTCGGAGGAAACGGACCAGCTAAGTCAGCATGCACAAGAGCAAATGGTCTTGTAGAAATCCTGCTGCTTTTTCTGGCGACAGGGGCACATTTTATCTTAGATTGCTTACACACAGTACAATCAAGAAACTTAGAACACTTCTTGAATCTCAGTTCTGGATACACTTTGGCCATTTTTGACAAACACTTCCATCCAGGATGACCTAGTACTCTATGATAATAATGAATGCATTTATCATGTACAGGAACATTACCAGCACAACTTCCAATTAACACATCCTGTTTAGGAAGCATTTCATACAATTGATTAACCATTCTCCCTCTTGCACATTCAGCCCCCTTTTTTGTAACATAGCATTCAGAACCTTGGAATGTAACAGAATAACCAATGCTAGTTAATACAGGGACACTGAGAAGAGAAAAATCAAGTGTAGGAACACAGAGTACATCAGAAACCACTTCTCCCAAACAAGGTATGAACACTTCACCTTGCATGGTTACTTTAGCTACAGAACCATCAGCCAAATTAACCTGTTGAATTTTAGGTTTACATTTAGTTAACAATAACTGCTCATTGTTTACAATGATTTCACTACAACCAGAGTCCAGTAACCACTTATCAGCATTACGTTTGTCTCTGTTAGAAATCAAGGCAGACACCAGCCTAGTACTCCCTTGTTTCTTAACTGTTGCTTTTCCACGACGGACAAACCTTCTGGAACTCTCAGCAGGCTGATTTTTCATAGGACAGTCTTTTATAAGATGCTTGGTAGAATTACAGCGAAAACACTTTCTCACCAAATACGCACATTCCGTGCCAGCTGGAGGAAGTTGCTGCTTTACGTTATCAAGTCTTTTCTTAGGATTAGTCTGCAAGTCACATGTACATTGAATTTCTTGTAACCTGTTTGTTAAATATTCCACGGTCAGGTCAGTGAGTTTAAGTGTCTGTACGGCTTCTACTAATATGTTGAATGACTCATCCAGACTTGAAAGAATTATACATGCTCTTTGTTGCTCGGGAATGACCAGATTACGATCTGCCAACTCAGCAAACAAAGTTTTCATCTTATTCAGGTGCTCAATTACATTAGCTCCTGGCTCCAACTTAAGGTTATACAACTGCTTTGTCAAACTCACGATAGCAGATGCAGTTTCCCTTGCATAGATCCCACGCAAAGCTAGCCAACATGCATTAGCAGTGTTCAAACCACGAACATGCACCAATTCAGACGACTCAAGCCCCAAAATCAAATTACCATATGCACGGTCCATCAAAGCTTGCTCTGCATCCGTGGGTGCCGCCGGGGGTGCGTTGTCCACATAACGCCAAAGCCCCTCTCTCATGAAAAAAGATTTCATCTTTATATTCCACATTTGGTAATTCTTTGAATTCAACCTTTCAAACGGAAGGCTCACTGCTGCAGGTGGAACTGCTGCCATATTTCACTTAAAACAAGCACACAACCACAGAGAAAAAATCCAAACCTCAAACGAAACAGTCACAGGCAGGGTAATAAACCCATAAATCACCCGTCACTCAGGAATTTAAGTCCTCACTTTCAGCATGCCTGGAGTCATGCCTTGGACATCATTCCTGGAACCTCACGCCTGGAATCCTGTTCCTCGGAACCACCGACCTCAGTCCTCAGTCTTCAGTCCTGGGCACTTGGTCCTGGTTCTGCATACTGGGTCCCCTCCGGACTTTAAAACTTAGTCCTGAACCCTGGGCTCTGGGCTCTGTGATCTGTGGGCTCTGGGCCCATAACCTGTTGAGCAGAGTGCAGCAAAAGACCCATAAACCTTGCTCTCAGGAAAAATACACATCAGCATGAGAGCTTGCAAGTAGCAATGTCCATATCCTGAACTCCAAAGAAACTCCAGTCAGAAAATATAAGCTAACTGGTCTTTATTGATAAAAATGCAAAAACTTCATAAAATACAAGTTGCATACAAAAGATAGGATATAACAAAAACTTCTTCTCATATTAGCTTCCAAAACTTATCACTGCAAAGCCTCTAGCTAAAAACACTCTCAGAGAAGAGGTTCACTACTTAGTTACTTGTTAAGACTACATAACCTATAAACCTACATGGTTAACTGTAAGACTAAAAACACACACACATACACACACTGGACAGGTTGGGCATTGTATCCCTCCCTTATAGTGCCAGTTGAAAACACTCCTACTGAATAATTAACACACATACACAATTTCAGTAGGTGGCAGTGAAAATCATAACAACATCACAAAATACTTTGTAATCTCAACACTTGTTTTGTATAGCTAAACGGGATGACCTTCTTCCCATGAGAAAATCCTGATAGACTGCTCATTGGAAGGATTGATACTGAAGCTCAAGCTCAGATACTCTGGTCACCTAATGCGAAGAGAGGACTCTTTGGAAAAGACCCTGATGCTGGGAAAGATGGAAGGCAAAAGGAAAAGGGGACGGCAGAGGATGAGATGGTTAGATAGCATCACTGAAGCAATGAGCATGAAACTGAGCAAGCTCAGGGAGGCAGTGAAGACAGGAAGGCCTGGCGCGATATGGTTCATGGGGTCACGAAGAGTTGGACATGACTTAACGACTGAACAACAACAAATGGTAAAAGAAAATACTAACTTCGCTGCACACCACATCTAACTAGCAATAAGATTCTGGGATCTTAGAAATCTGAAGCTGCTAACAGATTAGTGCATACGTACCATAAAAGCTCCTTATGGAAAATCTTCCCTCCCACCCCCAGACAAAGCACCACAGAGCAGCACAACAGAACAAGTGTAACAGAAAAACTGGCACTATATAGTAAAATATTTGTAATCAGCAAAGAAAATATCTGTATGTTTATATTTTTGAAAAGAGCACTGGGAAAATAAGAGACAAATGGACGACATTTGGAAAATGAAATACTTGGAAGCATGGTGCAATTCCTATTTCCTCTACTTGAAGGTGAATTGCTTTAAAAAGAATTATTCAAATCATTGGAGATATAGAAGATCAGACCTGTTTAATTAAAAAAGCCTGCTTCAAATTTAATTTTGAGCTTTTAAAAACTTAGGGCTATTCCTAAAATGCCTAGGGTGGCTTTTGAGCTGTGGTTTTTTGGCCATCTCAGATGACTTCTGTGATGACAAGAAGGCTTGCTTTTCCTTTATGCATTTCTTTTGCAGTTCTAACGAAAGCAAATTTGATGTTTTAATTTTATTTTGGTTCAATTTAATTAAGTCTTAACGCTTCGTTTGTCTTCGAAGAAAATGTTAAGAAAAGTTTTTGTACATCATTCAGAAGGAAGTTGTAATTTTTCAGATTATGAATATATCTGTAAATGGTGATCCTTCTGGAATGCTAAATATATAGAAGACAAAATTTCCGTTGTATAAAGAGGAAAGATATTTTCAGTTTTCCTGGAGAAAAAATAGGAAAATCACTGACAAATACTGGAGATTTGTTTCTGCAGCTTGTAACCACAAGGCGGTCTTTACCTGGTTGCTTAACCGGGATAATTATATACTAGTAATTGCATTTGCACAACATCCTAAGCTTAATTAATCTTGTTCAGTTCTTTCATGGGCTGTGTTGTGCCTGTCTAGCCCATTTTGTTGCTTACAGTATATCCTGCAAACTCAGAAAATGGACTGATTCAATATCCATGTTAAATTTATTGTATGAATGAGGTCATTATGTCCTCACCTAGCTCAGGAACCCTAGGAGCCCAAATATGACTGGAACTGTCTCAAAGACCCAGTTCACATGGCACAACCTTGGGGGAGTGTAGTATGAACATGCAGAGTAATTGGTAAGGTTCAATGTTTTCCTCAAAATGACAAAAACAGCTTTGTGCTGTCATGATGGAAGTGTCATGTGAAACAGCATGACGTGCGTACAAAATGGGGCTGAGGCTTCTTTCCTCACTTACCCCCTCTCTCTTGGACCCTCTTGCTGGAGAAATATGGAAACTGGGTCCATGGAGCCAACTACCTAACCCTAGAGCTCTTTTGGATGTTAAACTAACTCACCTGCTCAACTGTCCTGAAAAATGCTGACTGGAAGGTTAACTAACCCACTCCCCATCTGTGATAGCTGCAATTGTTCAGAGTCCTCTCAATGTTACCAGTGCTACTGTACTGTAACACTCTTTGATGACTTACTCTAACACAGTGTACTGGCAGTGTTGATTGATTGATTATGAGCCATCAAGTCAGTGTCAACTCTTAGTGACTACATAGATAGATTTCTCCATGATGATCTATCCCCGACCTGGTCCTTCAGGTGTTCCAATGGTGCACTCATCACTACTGTAATTGAGTCTATCCACCTTACTGCCAGTTGTCCTCTACTTCTCTTTCTTTCCACCTTTCCCAGCATTAGAGCCTTCTCTAAAGAGCTGGGTCTTTGCATAATGTATCCAAAGTAGGATAATTTGAGCCTGGTCATTTGTGCTTCAAGTGAGAATTCTGGGTTGATTTGTTTGATGATCCATTTGTTTATTTTCTTGGCTGTCCACAGTATTCTAAGGAGTCTTCTCCAACACCAAAGTTCAAAAGCATCAATACTTATACATAAGAATACCTTAAGCACCCACTTTTAACAGTCCTTCCAGATTTCATAGAGGAAGCAACCTGTAAAAAGATTCGAGTTGCACATAATTACAGATCCCATGCAGAGGAAATAAATGTTAGGCTTGAACACACAAAATGAACATAAAGAAGATAACATTACACAATATTTTTAGCTAAATGTTATTACCCATCCTTTCAGAAAATTCTGTTTCCTGCAACTTTCCTCTGTTTCAACTATTCCTGAATTTTCCCTCCAGACGTCTGGGATTCCAGTCAGTCAATTCTGGGGCTGCTGGGGAGATGGAACAAACCCCATTTTTCTTCTCAGCCTCTGCTTCCATCTTCTACCTCATTTAAAAAGACAAAGCCTTTCTCTATCTATCCGAAATGGAAAGGTTTTAAGGTAATCTCCCTGCCTATGTGATTCTAAGCTTTTGGTCACCGTGAAGATGGATTGAAACTGAGATGCCACTGATGTCAGGGAATATGCGGTGGAGTATTCACTAGGGAGGACAGGGAATACATCTAACAATTACATGCATTTATAATATTCCACTGCGGAGGACTTCAAGTGCATGAATGCCAGTGGCCATATCTGCTATTAAGATATCATATAAGAGATTTGATGAACCTATTTGGTGCTTGATTAACTGCTTTCATATAGAAGGCCCATGGTTCAATGTATGACATTTCAGACAGATAGGAAAGATTTGGGTCTAACATTCTGGATGGCCATCGCCCTGCACCACAGACAATACCAAGCTAGATGTACAATTAGTTCAATGGTTTATGTTTCTGTGTTGCTCCTGCAGAAAACAGTGGTACCAATTTGTTTTCAGCTCTGCACTAGTGAATGAGAAATAACTGTGGACTATATTTTGTCCCCTCCTTCTCGGTGCATATTTGTAAGCAAAGACCCTCACGGACTGTGTCTCTGAATAATGTTTAATGATGTAGCCTCCCTGACCAGTCACATTCGTCATGTCAGCATTAATCTATTACAGTATTGTAAGGTCTCCAAGTTAAGCACAGTTTGAGAAGCAAATGCAAGACTGCAACTAATTTTAAAATGCTCATAGCCATCAACTGATTAAATGTGTTTAGTTCATTAATTATGTAGAGATTTTTCCTCCTTCACTGTTTTTAACTGATTAGGGGAACCAATTAAAATAAACATCATAGTCTCTCAGTTGGAGTGCTTTTCTGGGCATTTTGAACTGCTGGCAACAATTTCTCACAGCTGAATAGGGCAGATTAGATATGAAATTGTACAGTACCTGTTAGCTTAACTACGGCATTGGCTTAACGTGCAGCTGAATGATCTGTTTTCCACTGCTGTAATTGAATCTGAGGGTCCATTTCAAGTGTCAGTGGAGATACGTGGTTGCAAAAATCTTCATCTTATCTTCAGAATAAGACAAAGCATAAAAAGAAATGTATTTTAAGAATATTTGTGGCAAATACTTTCCATGCCTCAGACCAGTGATGACGAACCTATGACACGTGTGTCAAAGGTGACATGCCATAATATTTTGGACTGGATTTTGACTGTTCTCTCTGAACTTTGGACTGGATTTTTGACTACTCTTCTGCATGCTCCTGTTGAAAGCAAGACCACTTGGGCAAGCTTTCTTTCCAAGGGACTTTGTTGTGTTATATTTCTTCCCTTGTCTGCTGTTATTTGCTCAGCCTTGAGTAAATTGCTTTCCTCACCTAACAACTGTGTGTGTGTGAGATTGTCCTGTTTTTGGTCTAAGTCATGACAGGCCCAGCAGAGACTTTTTCATACCTTAGGAACACTCCATCCAGATTCTGATGAATAATGCACCAATGCATTTTATCTACTTGGTAGCCAACAAAGATTATAAACACAAGTCTAAGCTTTAGGCTTGCTTTCTTCTACTA
Source organism: Liasis olivaceus (assembly GCA_030867105.1). Lineage (NCBI taxonomy): Eukaryota > Metazoa > Chordata > Lepidosauria > Squamata > Pythonidae > Liasis > Liasis olivaceus. The sequence goes on from CM061352.1 coordinate 94,684,452, forward strand.
GGTGACATATCATGAGTAGAACTTCTTGATGGTGGCATCTTATCCCTATTGATTTCAGTGGAACATCTTTCTCCCAAAGCAGGGGTCTGGCAATCTTTTGATGCCTGACCAAGAACCAAATTTCTAATATATCCTTTAGAGTTTACACTATTGTTTGATGTCTTCTATCTCAAAATGAGGGAAAATGCTGTTGAGGTTTAACAATCAGAAGCAGCTCTGAGGGCCACAAAAAGTGGACTCAGGAAGCACATGTGGCTGTGGGCTGCTGATTGGCCTAAAGCTGCAGGAATTATTGGGAAAACTGGCTATTTCACCACAGTGTTTTGGGTGATACACCAGTGTTCACCAATACCCAACAACAATTATTTCCCCTGTTTAAGTTATCAAAGAAACTGAGTTTGTTTTACTTGTATTTCATTTTTGTAATTATTTGACGTTTCTTTATATAATACACAACACCACATATGATTTGACTGTTTTTTTTTTTAAATAAATGAATATGTTTCTCTTTTGTTGGGGCGGGGCGGGGGGAGGTGATATGTCAGCAGAGTCAAGTTAGGCATTTTCCAAATTTTTGACATGCCGAGCCCAAAAGCTTTGCCATCGCTGCCTTAGACTGACTGCAGTTGAACTACAGGTTTAACCTGATTGCTAAATGAATTCGTTTTGGAGATTCATCCAATGCACTGAATAATAAACAAATCAGACAGGATTTGTACATGCATTAAGCCACAGAAAAAGAATGAATGTTAAAACTTAACAAGCTTTGCATGTAGTGTGAATGGAGCTGCTAGGTGTGTTTCACTGATGCAGTTGAGCATATCATGCAAATGCAGCCAGTATATCTATCATAAGTTGCAAGAAAAAGTATGTGAACCTTTTGGAATTTCATGGTGTTCTGCATTAATTTGTCATAAAATGTGATCTGACCACCATCTAAGTCAAGAGTATTGACAAATATAATGTGCCTAAAATAATAACACAAAAACAATTCTGATCCTTCATGTCTTTATTGAACGCACTCATTCAACATTCAAAATGCTAGTGGAAAAAGTAAGTGAACCCTTGGAATCAGTAACTGGTTGACCCCCACTTGGCAGCAGTAACCTCAACCAGGTGCTTCCTGTAGCTGTGGATCAGACCTGTACATCATTCAGGAGGGATTTTAGCCCATTCTTCCAGGCAGAACTGCTTTAACTCTGTCATATTCTTTGGACATGTCATGTGTATGGCTCTCTTCAAGTCATTCCATAGTATCTCTATTGGGTTGAGGTCTGGGCTCTGACTTGGCCACTCCAAAAGGCGGATTTTGTTTTTCTGAAGCCATTCTGTTGTGGACTTGCTCCGGTGTTTTGGGTCATTGTCCTGTTGCATCACCCAACTTCTACAGAGTTTCAGCTGACGTACAGACATTCTCACATTATCCTGAAGAATTCTTTGATACACTTGGGAATTCGTCTTCCCCTCAATGACTGCAAGCTGGCCAGGCCTTGATGCAGCAAAGCAGGCCCAAATCATAATGTTTCCTCCACCATACTTTACGGTTGGGATGATGTTTTCATGATGATATGCAGTGCCCTTTTTACGCCAGATGTAGTGCTGCGTGTTTTTTCCAAATAGTTCAATCTTTGTTTCATCAGTCCACAAAACATTTTGCCAATACTGCTGTGGAGTGTCAATGTGCTCTTTCGCAAACTTCAGGCGTGCAGCAATGTTCTTTGTAGTAGGCAGCGGCTTCCTTCGTGGTGTCCTGCCATAGACACCCTGCTTGTTCAATGTTTTACATACTGTAGACTCATGAACACAGATGTTAGCCAGTTCCAAAGATGCCTTCAAATCTTTGGCTGTCACTCAGGGTTGTTTCTTTACCTCATTGATGAATCTTCGTTGTGCTCTTGGGGTCATTTTGACTGGGTGCCCACTTCTTGGTAGAGTAGCCATAGTCCCAAAGTGCCTCCATTTGCAGATCGTTTGCCTAACGGTAGACTGGTGAATTTCTAAGGTCTTTGAAATCACTTTGTAACCTTTCCAGCTTTATGTAAATCAACAATTCTTGATCATAGATGCTCTGAAAGCTCTTTTTGGCGAGGCATGGCTCACATAAGCGTATTCTTCTTGTGCAGAGCAAACTCAAAAAGTTTGAGTGGTTTTTATCAGTCAACGTAGCTCTAGTCCACACCTCCAAGGCTTAACAAGACTCCAGGTATGCTAACACCTGACTCCAATTAGTTTTTTTGAGATCAACTCAAGGGTTCACATACTTTTTCCACTAGCACTATGAGGTTTTTATGGTTGTTCTCAATAAAGACATGAAGGATCAGAATTGTTTTTGTGTTATTATTTTAGGCACATTATATTTGTCAATACTCTTGACTTAGATGGTGGTCAGATCACATTTTATGACAAATTAATGCAGAACACCATGAAATTCCAAAAGGTTCACATACTTTTTCTTGCAACTGTATATATTGCCTGCATAATACACAGATAACATTTGAGTAAAAACACTCAGAGCAGAGAACCATCCATGACGGATTTCTCTAGACTGCATCTCTAACTGCAGAACAAGGGTGGAACGCAGCAAACAGGACGCTTGAATGAAGATTGGCTGTGCTTCATTTTATAGCAAATCTATTTTCTTCTTGCGTTTCATACAAGCAGTCAAAATCCAGTGAAAGAGAAAGGGGAAATATTGTGGAAGGAGGAGACAAGGAAATCCTTTGCAAGGGGTCAATTCACATGTTCAGCAAAAGTAATCTAGCCTTTCTTGCTGGGCAGGTAAGAAGGAAATTGAAAGGATGGCATAAAGACAACTAGAGAGAAAAGTAGTTACTGTTGGTTCTGATTGCCTATTTTATTCCAGTTTCACTCACTGCTGGCATCTTGTTCCAAAAGATATTCTACTCCCCTCCCCCCCGCCCCATGTGGTTCACAACAGAAAAAGGATTCTGTTGTGAACTTCTGGTTCACATAATCTCCTGTGACTAAGAGTCCCCAAAGTGTGCTCTATTTCTTCATATAATTGTTATAGTCATTTGGACTGGTTCTATAAAAGCTTGGATAGCATTGTAAATAAGAACTGGACACAGACGGTAATTATTTAATTAATTTATCAAAATGAATGTGCCACTATTCTTCTGATTCTATGCAGATCACAACATACAAAGTAATATATTTTGTCATATCCATTCATGAAACCAATAAATAATAAACAAAATTTTTAAAACCCATAGTATCAACCCATATTCAACCCATAACTGCCATCAAACAAGATCAAATGTTCTCTTAAAGAGGGCTGTTTTTGTCATTTTTTGAAAAATCATCAGGGTAGGAGCATACCTAACCTCATTTTGACTGGTTTAAGAAAAGACATTTACACAGTTCTATAATATTCTGACTAGAGGAACAACATGGGGTTCCTTCGATGGATGATTTGCTACAGAACATATCTGCAGATGTTCATCTGGACCATCCTCAGAACAGACTTTTTTTATAGAAACTTTCAGGCTGAATACATTAATCTGCTCCTTCCTTTGTTGCCATTGCTTTTCTCAACAACCCTCCTCTTTTACACAAACTTTAAAGTTAGAAATATTTGATTTCTTTCATCACCAGAGAGAACAGCTGCACTGTCCCATTGCAAGGGGGAAAGAAATGGTATTGATTGTAGGCTGCATTCAATTGGGTTTCCATGGTTCCATGATACTACAGTATTTATTTTATTTTTTTTACAAGTCAAGCATTGCTATTTATAGTGGTGTATTAATTACTAACCAATGAAGAAACTTAACAAAAGACAGCTTTTACCAGGCAAAATGCATCTCCCACATACTGTTAAAATAATCTTCCCTTCTTGGCTGTATGCAGTTCAGAAATAATGATTGCAATTCTACTGCTATGTTGGCAAGTGTTTTAAGATGGAGGCTGTCAGCTCTCACTGCAGTAAGCTGCTCAGTGTCAAGAAAATAAAATGTTTAGACCCCCCCCCCCCCGCCCAAAGCAAAAGATTTATATGATCTGAAGACAAAACCAGAGCAGGCCTTTTCAAAGACAATCAAAATTTCTTATTGGGAAAGAACAAATCAATCTGTGGAGTCCTTGGTATTGGGAGAAAACTACAACCCCACCAACACAGGCAGGGCAAGCTACTATTTATAAACAGGGAGCAAACTCCACACTTACTATCACTGATGATGTGCTAGTGGACCTAGTTGGATAATGAAATGTCTGCAGCAAAAAACCAATTTCAGAGAGCACTAAGGACTCCACAGTTCAACCCTGAGCTATATATATATTCTCATCTATTGAAATCAATCTAAGTTTTCCATATGTTTTATTGATAACATACCACCCCTTTCTATTTCTGCATTACTTTTCCTTCCCTTCCCTTCCCTCCTCTAGAAAGCCCCCTCCCATTCATGCTTATTATAAATCTTTTTAAATATAGAAGTTGTCAACATATGAAGAATTTTCAAAAAATATTTGTAAAATCTCCATTAAGTATTTTCAAAATAGATTTTGGCACTTTAAAAAAACAACAACTATACCACATAATTGAGAGAAATGCAAAATTCAACTAGTAAGCAGGCATGAATCAGTTCAGTTTAAGTTGGATTTTCTAAGTATTGCAAAGACATGCTTAGAAAGGATTTTTTACCTGGGACAGTTGCCAAACCTTCAAGTTTCCATTTCAGAACTATGGACAGCTCATTGGTAACCAGACAAGAAGGGTTCCTCAGCTTTCTTTTCTGCAAGACTTCAGTTCCTTAGGAGAAAAATACCATATTTCTTTCTTCTCATCCAGCAGTGAGCACAGTTCCTATTCCAACCTTTGTTCCAGCTAGAAAGAATGAAAATTCAGTTGGACTAGACCCCATATTGATAAGTAAGTAAGTATTTTAGGTACAGATGATATCTGCAAAATCATAATCAGGAGTTCAATTAATTGGTGGTCAAGATACCAATTTTATTGGTGAAGCCATGCTTTAATTGGAAAGATCATAACAATTTGCTTGTTGAGGCTTTTAGAATCTACGTATAGCACCAAACTAGAGAATGAGGTGGGGGCCATGAAAAATTGCCATTTAGTCAATTTTAGAGAAAAGCTTTTTTCTACTTTTCTGTAAGTGGTTTCATACTGCCTTCACTATCTTAATAAGTACTATATAACTACTATTTTGAACATATACAAATACAAAATTTTAGTGATTGATCAGTTTATTCAAAATCAGACAGTGAATCAACTAAAATGCTTTAATTGGATGACAGCCAATTGTTTTAATTTACAGAACAAGAAAGACATGACCCACCATGTCTTCTGGTACATGGAAATGGCACTTGCAGATCTGATGTATGGAGATATCTGCAATGACTAATTGTTCTCTAGATGTTGTACCTAGCTCTGGCAACTTTACTAAAGAATCTTCATAATTGTCATGGCACAGGACTCTGACAAAGCTGCTCCAGCTGAACCTATGGAATGTCAGCCTCAGGGGACACAAAGTCAAGAATCAACTGAGGCTGATCAAACACAGGCACCACAGCTGGAGCAGTCAGATGATGATGACATAAGGCCTCCAAGCCCTCACACCTGATGAGTAGAGTGGAGAGCAGAGCAACGTTGTTCTATGAGGTTCCGTGCCAAACAAGGGAGTAAATCTCTTAATTAAGGACAGCTGGCTTCAACCTGATTTAATAGACAGCTGTCTGATCTCCTGCTCTGGTGTGTTATTCCTGTGAACCCTGCTTGTGAAACTCTGACCTTGGACTGGCTAATGAACCTGACTTGGCTCTCTGAACTTTGGACTGGATTTTTGACTACTCTTCTGCATGCTCCTGTTGAAAGCAAGACCACTTGGGCAAGCTTTCTTTCCAAGGGACTTTGTTGCGTTATATTTCTTCCCTTGTCTGTTGTTATCTGCTTAGCCTTGAGTAAATTGTTTTCCTCATCTAGCAACTGTGTGTGTGTGAGATTGTCCTGTTTCTGGTCTCAGTCATGACAGGCCCAGCAGAGACCATTTCATCCTTAGGGAAATTCCATTCAAATTCTGATGAATAATGCACCAATGCATTTTATCTGCTTGGTAGCCAACAATGATTACAAACACAAGTCTAAACTTTAGGCTTGCAACTAGGTGACATATCATGAGTAGAACTTTTTGATGGTGGCATCTTATCCCTATTGATTTCAGTGAAACTTCTTTTTCCCAGGGCAGGGGTCTGGCAATCTTTTGATGCCTGACCAAGGACCAAACTTCTAATATATCTGTTAGAGTTTACACTATTGTTTGATGTCTTCTATTTCAAAATGAGGGAAAACGCTGTTGAGGTTTAACAATCAGAAGCAGCTCTGAGGGCCACAAAAAGTAGACTCAGGAGGCACATGTGACTGTGGGCTGCTGAATGGCTGTCCTGCCCTAAGGCTGCAGGAATTATTTGGAAAACTGGCTGTTTTGTCTTTGGTGAGATCGTAGCTGGGAACCCAATTTTCATGGCTAGGTACATTCAGTGTCAGAGTCACTCCCCACTGTAATTCATTAAAAAAATTAAGCATAAAGTTGGATTGGCTGTCAAATCTTACTTCAGCCCAGGAAATGGGAGAACATCTTCTACTACAGACTGAAAAAGTGCAGCTAAAAATTTGCGTATGGCTCACCAGCCCTTGTTCTATGTTCCCAGAGTACGTAAGTGCCAAAAATTTGCCCCCCACCTCCACTTGAGTTGGGGGTGTTAAGGGGAAAAATGGATACCTTATATCTTATACCATTTCACCTTTTAAAACTTCTGGATCCCCAAAATGGCCCTGCCTCACCACTCAGGCAATAAAAGTCATGTCTTCAATATCTTAATGCTGCTTTCTGCCCCGCACCCCGCTCGAGGCTGCTGTATGAGGCATCTGCCTCATTTTGCCCAATGATAGGGCCAAATCTGGAAGACAGACTGAAAGTCAACGTGAGACCAGTTGTTTCTTCCATTCAGCAGAATAATGAGATTTTCCTTCACATCTGTGTTTTATGTGCAGGCTAATCTGTAGCCACTTAATTAGGAATGGTTTATATTTTATGGCTTCTTGTATATTCAGTTCCTGGGTATACACAGAGCCCCAAGAGGCTGAAGGACCAGCAGAATGGTGTGTTTAAGAGCTCTCTGTTCTATTTGCATATCTACAACTAGTTTTGTTTTCCAGAAATTGTGATTGAATTAATGGCAAGACCATGTGGGCAAGCCATGATTGATGGCACCAATTCATATAATGAGTGCCTTCCAGCAGGACCTGCTGGGTTTCAAGACTGTTGATAGCCACCCATGCCGCTGCAAGGTATCACACAGGGACTGACGTAGGTCTACCCAGGCTGTCCTATCCTTAGGATTTTCGTTCTCACTAAATGTTCATCAGTTTTGATTCTACATTCCTCCAGATGATGTATCACAGCATGTTGTGCAAACTGTTCCAATAGTCTTGCTGAAATTTCAGATCTATTGTGTGATTTCTATTTCTCCTGGCTGACAAACAGGCCTCTCTGTCCCCAGAGGAGAATTTCTCAGCTGGCATTCCTCAAACAGAATTGTCTCTGAGAAAATGCATCTTGTTACAGGGATACAGAGAAGAAACATTGATTGTTCTTTATTTCTGGACCATGCTGGGCCATTAAGAAATTGTGTTCTGTACAGTATTTGCAGAATCCCTCATTCATAGGAGAAGAACTTTTAGTGGTTATTTTAGTTTTTTCTGCTTTGTATTCAGTAAGTTTGGATCTCCCGTCTCCTCTGTCCATGTCCAGAACTGAGACAGGCTGTTTTTGAATGTGTTAGAAGCAGAAACAGTAGAACAATGTTCTATCGGAGAGGAAGATTGACCTCTTTATGGCTGAATTCATGCCATATTTCCCCTCTCCCCCCCCAAAAAAAGGGGGGATGGCAAAAGGTGTGGTTTGTGAGAAATATCAATCTGATTGAATTATATCCTTTACTCACTGACTGGAGCCCCAGTGTGTGCTAATAATCCTCAGCGTGGTTTTAGAATGTGATCCATACACAGTGCTGGGGATTGTTGAATCACACTGCACTGATTTTTCAGCATCTGTGGCTGCCCCTCTTTGTCTATTACACTAGCTTTTATTTGTTTTTATGAGATGGGTCATTTAAGTCTTTTCTTCCCAGGCACACACGCCCTGCACATGCTTTCTGACTCTCATGGCAGGATATATGTGATGGAATGGAATTATGAAGGCCAAACTCAGGGAGGAAAACATGCTCTTTTGTCTCCTGAGGAGCAAGGAAGAGATAAGAGGATGAGGCTGGTAGCTCCTTGAGGAATTCACACTGTTATGACTGGCTGACTTTGGGAACTGAGGTTTCAGTCTGGGAAGATTCTTGCTAGAGGTTGTAGCTAATAAACATTGCTGAACTGAATCTACATGGTCTCCTGGAGTTCCTTGGGCTAGGCCTGACATCATCTCTTCCTCGCCCCTCAGGAGCAAAAGAGCATGTTTTCCTCCCTGAGTTTGGCCTTCATAATTCCATTCCATCACAATATAGTTGCCTAGGTGCTAGGCTTTCCTATCCTATACTTCTTCCATCTATTTTTTTCTCTTATATTTATAAAACCCATTTTAACTAGTCGTTGCTCAGATACGATTCTCACTCTCTCTCGCACACAGCAGGGTCATAGGTTCAACACCAAGATGGATAGCTGTGACTCCTACAGTGCCCATTCCTACAAACTATTAGCCACAAAGGACAGAGCACTTGGCTTTTATATTAGAAGATGGATAAGAAAGTATATGCATCTTTCTTCACATCTGAAGTATCAGTGGGCATTTCTCATCTGAACAAACATTGTAAGGCGAATGATTTCAGGTACTCATCCTCATCCAGTTGCTGTGTGGTCCACACCCAAAAGGAGAACCAATATGCAGAAACTTCAGGGATTTTTTCCCTCTGGATTGCTAGCACCTCTGCTCTATTGTGAAAACAGCAAAATCCATATGATTTTGGAGTGCTCAACTATTTGTATAAGTCTGGAATGTTAACGATAGTGAACCCTGTGCTCTGAATATATCATTGATTTTATTTAACTTCATTCCATCTTATCTCTAGACTTGAATCACTGTAAAATAGTTCATTTTTTTAAAAGAAAGTTCCATTAACATTAAAGTACACCTCCAAATCTTCTAGTACCTGAACCAAATGCCCCTAAAGACTGGATAGAATTCAGCACTGATATATGGCAGTCATCTTTTAGAACAATGAAATCAGGCTACAGCATCCAACATAGCTTTCTTCTGCAGTAGGGTTACAAGTTCAAGCTTTCCTTTGTGATGAGAGGAAAAACAACACTACTCAAATTTCAGTACTCTTTTTTTAGCCCTAGATTTTTGTCAGGCTAGAAGAGAACCCTATTCTTTCGCCCAGTGCTTTCAGTGATACCATTCATCCAGAGGGGATAAGAAAAAGACAAGATGGCAGCTGCAATCACAAGATAGAAGCCCTGCCCCCTTTTTTACATGCATCACATGTACAGTGCACAGGAAAAGGGCGGGGTTTCAATCGTGCAGGTGCAGCCATCAACTTGAGCGCCCTACAGACATTCCTGCTACCATTTATGAAAACAAGCACACGGGCAGGAACTTTTCTTCCATTCTCATGTTTGAATATACAGTACTGTAATTTTCATTTCGCAGCGATGCATCCAGCTTAATAGAGGAATACAAAACTGTGAAGAAACAATTCCAACCAAAATACATGAAGCTGATGCAGTAGTTTGTAGGAAAAGTGTGTTGTGAAATTGAGCTGCTCTCCCAACTTGGTTTTATGGATTTATTTGCAAGTTAGTTCCATTCAACTGAGTGGAGTTTACAGTTCAATAGACAGACGACTCTTCTATTATTCCCCAATTGCCCCTTCCCCACTACCCAATATAACATGGGATGCCTTTTAAATATTTGGGCCTACTTTTCAAGAAACATCTTTTGATTCCTTGTTTGTTTGTTTGTTTGTTTGCAAGATATTCTTACTTCAACTGCTGTTCCATAATTTTGCAGGGAAAAAATGGATGAATCAAAGCAACCCCTTTTGATATGAATCAAATAACACTGAAAGGGTCGCTGTCATTTCAAAGTAGCCTCAGACCACATCACAGCCTTTTTGCAGCTGGCTTTTGAAATGAATACTTCATTGTATAAGGCAGCATTTCCTATCCCTGGGCCTTCTGATTGTACTGCTGTAAACTATGACTCCTGTTCCTGTTCTCACCAATAGCCTCCATTTAGTTCTTTTTGGGTAGCCCTGTACTTCACACAGGGATGAGTTCTCCCATACAGTCCCTCTCAGTGTTTTGTTTAACTCTGTCTAACACACTTTAACCAAGATTGCTACTAACTCTTCAACCAGCTCTTAAGAATGATTTCCTTGCCCTCCACAGATCAAGGATACATTCTAATTAAGAGCAGATGAGCAACTTTACTTTGCTACTTGTATTCACAATTAAATGTTGGGGATAGCTCTACTTACATGGAACAATCACTCTCCATATCTAAAACCAAATGTACACAGTATACAAATGCACAAGAATAATTTTAAAGAACAGCTACTGAACTTAATAGGCTTAAATCCTGGGGCCTGGAGGCTTCCTATATGTCTCCTTCAGTTTTCCAACAGTTTTCTTAAAAGGAAATACATTTTCAACCATTGAGCACATACACAAATACACTGTACATAGACAGTAGAGTCCAACTCTTCCAACTTGTTCCTTGGCAAGGGTGCTCAGCCATGCAAAAAAGATCTCACTTCTGGTGACTTTTTGGCTCAAGTTGGCTGCACCTGTCCCAATCCACTTTCTCAGCCATCACAGACAGGTGCTTCTCACTCTCTTGGCTTCCAGCTGTCTGGATTACTTTCGTCCGGGTGGAATTTGCCAGGTGATCCACTCCCTTGCACCTGAACTACAGGCAGGCATGCTAGCAGTGCACCTAGCAGGGCAGGGAGAAAACTCTTGTACCTTCTTCTTCTACCCTTTGTTCACAAGTATGCTTGCTGATTGTCTTTCCCTCCTAATTTGAACACCTTGTCTTCAATCTCTTTTTGTCTTCTTACATTTCTTCTGATTCACAAGTGATCCTTCCCTCCATTTAAAGCTTTGCTTCCATTCTTCTTTACTGTAGAATAATCTTTGTGTATTATCTTAAATCTCTGACTTCTTTTTATCTCCTTAGATTGCCTTGTTAAGCTAACCACTTCCTTTCCTTAGCCACTACTTCCAAGCTTGGTTGGTCTCTGTGTTGGACTCCTAAGTCTGCTTCTTACCCCTTTGTACCCCAAACTTCACATCTTCCCCCCCAAATCTTGTTTTGTTTCTTCTTCTCAGCTCCAAGGGAGGGCCTTCACCAGCCCTTTGAAAAGTCCCCAGTTCTGCTTTCCTTACAAGTTCTACTTTGTTTGCAAAGAAGTCCTTTATTTTATCCTGTGTTCTACTAATAATTTACTTCCCCCGCTTACCATTGCATCCTCTTTCCTCTGTATTGACTCCTGCTATTATCAATCCAGGGCAGCCACCTCTCTAGCAGCCACATTATTTACCTTGTTTCTCATGGCAAATTTCTACCCCTTTGCAACTATCTGGATTACAGCCAAGCTTTTAATATGATCCCTCTGTTCCTCCCAAAGTTACTGTCAAAGTGTAATTATTCAAATGCAGTAATGGTATATAATTAATTTAATTTTAAGTTACATTAAAACACATTTAGCATTTGTCCTGAAACCACTTACTGGTTTGTCTCATCCCTGCTTACTGTTTGAAGTATGTGCCCCACTGTGCCATTTAAAAGCAGCTAAAAGCTGCACAGCCCTGGTTTTAAAGGATGATTCAAAACTGTGGATGTTTGCAGACTGCACACATACAGTATTGATATTATTTTGTCCTGTTCATCATTTGAGCAACATTCATGCTTTGGGGAAAAAAAACCTCATCAGTAAGCCTCACGGTGAAGGGTCCCCAGTGTAGTAACTGCAATGGTCTACATTTAATAGGTAGAATGCATTTTCTAGTATATTGTCATTATTTTTGTTAAAACAAGAAAGAATTTTATGGATCTCAAACACTAACACATTTATCATTGTGAAAGTGTTTGGGGATCACAATGACCGATAAAAAGGGTATATGATGACAAATTTCCTAGCTTTTCAAATGCTATGAGCCCAGTTGTTTTTGCTATCTATATGCCTTTCTAGATATTGGTTTTGTTAGTTAATCTTTGGATAAACACACCTAGATCAGATATCACATTTCATATATATATTCCCCATTTAATTTTGCTGCAGCTAACAAAGCAAAAGGCTTGTCCTTGCCTTCTAGGCCAGGTTCAGAAAATCCTGATGGATGACTGTAATACCACAAGATCTTTTGTCTTCCTATATCAAGAGGAAGGGGGAAAAAGTGGGAAATTCTGATGGATGTCTGAAAAGGAACCCAATCAGACATCTGTCCAAAATGATTTGCTAAGCCTTAGGAGTAGGAAAAAAAAAGATAAGAGAGTGAAATTTGATAGGACTTCCATAGGACTGTCACAAACTGCCACTTGTAATTCAGCAGAGGAAAATATTCCATCCAAATTTGGAGCACCTGCCAAAGAACCCTAATGGGTTACAACCAAGGGAACATTGGAAGAGAGAAAAGATATCATGAAGTCCACTACAGCTGATGAAGGCAGAACTTTTTAAGATGCTCAGAGGCTCTTGAATGTATTAATTAAAATCAAACAGGTTTCATTAGAGGTAGATATGTAATGGAGCCAATGTGTGGAAAGTCAATTCCATTTCCTGGAATTTAAAAAAATAATGACCCCCCCCCCCCCCCCAGCTTCCAATCATTTTGTTAAACATTGAAAAAGCCTTCAGTAAAAATTGTTGGTCTTATATTTTTCATTGTTAAAGCATATGAATGTGTGTGTGTGTGTGGGGGGACTTTATACAAACAATTTATATGATACAAATCATGGAGAAAACCTATAGGGTCTCTAAGAGTCAACACTGACATGATGGCATGTAATCAATCAGTTATGATACAAAAGCTAATTGAAGATAAAATAATATAGACTTGCCCTTATTTAACACTGAATGAGGGACAAGAGTGTCATCTTTTTCCATGTTCTTTTTTTAGTTTTGTTGTAGAACCTTGGCTACAGAGATTAGAGAATTTCCTGAAATTAAAGGTATGCAGTTTAAAACAACTCATATGAAAATTGTTTGCTGACTGTATATTTCTTGTTATCTCCAACCCTAAAGTGTTCATTTAAAGGTTAAGGGATCTTGTCAAGAACTTTGACAATTTGACAGGCTACATGTGAATCTCAGTACATCAGAAATGATGTGTCTTAATATAGAAAAACAATTACCAAAAGATTTACAGAGATTATCAGGCATAAAAACTAAATACCTCAGCTATTTAGGAGTAGGCAAACCTAAAAATCTGGGGAAACTATATTCTTTAAACTATAAATCATTTTTTAGGAATACTATTCAAAAGCTTAATTGACTGACTGACTGACTGACTGACTGACTGACTGACTGATTATGTGCCATCAAGCTGGTATCGACTCTTAGTGACCACACAGATTTTCTCCAGGATGATCCATTCCCAGCCTGGACCTTCAGGTTTTCCATTTGTGCACTGATTGCTACTGTAATTGAATCCATTCACCTTGCTGGTGGTCTTCCTCCTCTCCTCTTTCCTTCCACCTTTCCCAGTATTATGTGCTTTTCAAGGGAACTGTATTTTCACATAGTATGTCCAAAATATAATAATTTGAGCCTGGTCATTTGTGCCTTGAGTGAGGGCTCTGGATTGCTTTGTTCTGTGATCCATATCTTTATTTTCTTGACTATCATATGATATTCTCAGGAGTCTTCTCCAACATCAAAGTTCAAAAGTGTCACTACTCTTTCTATCCTGCTTCAAAATGCAACTCCTCCTTCAAATATGCCAGAAGAAAGAATCAGTAATATTTCAACATTTTGCTTGATATACCCAAAGGTACTCTAGAGTATTTGTAAAAAGTTTGGAGAACTGATTTAAACATCAATTTACATAGTAATTTTTTGACCCCTGCATGGGTAAAAAACTACACAATTAACTCTATATCAGCTAAAATTATGGAAAGTTCACTGAAGCCACTACATAAATGGTATTTAAAACCTAAAAGGTTGAATGTAAGAACACTAGGAATAGACCAAAGTACTAATGAAGATGTAATGGAATTGGAACATATTCATATATGTGGGTGGTCATGTACAAAAATTCAAAGATTTTGGCAAAACATTTTTATTGAATTAGGGAAAAAGTAATCAAGATGCTGCATTGGATCCTAGGTTAGACTTACTATCAGCATTTGAAGAAGCAGATGAAAATTTGTGACAGAAGCAACTGATAATGTTTTTGTTAGTGGCTGATAAACAACTTATATGTTTGGAATACAGGGAGCGATAGATCTGGACTCAACAACATTGGTAAACACCCCTAATGAAGAAACTGACACGCACATTCTCTCCCCAAGGGGGGGGGGAGGGTGTGTGTGTGTGTGTGTGTGAGAGAGAGAGAGAGAAGCTTGATATAGCTGAATATTATTTTCTAATACTTTGATCAAGTTTAATGAGTATGCACAAGGTGATACCAATTTATATCCTCCAAATATACTATGGTCAAGTATTTTTTAGTTTAGAAAGAACAGCTGAGCATTGCATTATTATGCATTATTCCTTATTAGTATATTTAATGTATGTGGATGATCTATTGTACAATGACAGAATTAGCTCATTGTATTCTGTTAAATGTAATAATCACAATAAAAATAACAACTACCACCACATTTTTGTTGATGCATCCTAAAGTTATATTTGCCTTTTTGGCAGCTAGTCACAAGGCTAATTCACATCATCTTGTGATCAGCTACATTTCTCAGATCTTTTCCAAACTATTATTTCCAAGCCAAATGCCACTCATCTTATACCTGATTTCTTTTTCCTGAGTGAAAAAAATTGGTATATGTTTCTACTAAATTTCATTATGCTATTTTCAGCCTGTTTCTCCAACCTATCAAGATAATGTTAAATATTCTTTCTGTCTTCTAGGGTATTATCTCTTCTGTATAAATTCATTTTATCTACAGATTTAATAAACACTTCCTCTCTTTCTCATCTTCCCAATCCACTAATAAAATGCTAAGGACCAGGAATGAACTCTGGATAATAGCTTTTAGGAAGATTTAGATTTGGCTTCTGTTATGTTGTCTTCATTCAGCATTTGAAATGGAAAACAAATTGTAAACAGGCTGTGTCTTGCTTGAAGCTTCATCACTTCTCCTCATCACTTACTGGCTCTTAGATGAAGGTGGTAAATCATTTCCATTGAAAAGCATTATATCTGATATAAAGAAACCTGATGTGATATGAAAGCTCTGTCTCAAGTGTTTAATCTGTCATGGCTGCTTCACAGATGCAACTCACCACTCGATATTTCAGTCACTGAGTTCCTGATTAGAAATATTATGACACTTTGCAGGTACATCTGACTCATATCTACTCAGATATATCAAAGCACCAGCATATCAAGAATGCAATCTCCCTGAAGGGGCTGGGACATTAAAAAAGAAAGAAAGAAAAAGAATGGAAAAACAGATGGCCTAGGGGCTGCCAGCATTTGACAGCAATCATTTTGTGGTGGCCAGAGATGCATAAGCACATGAATCAAAAATGTACCCCACTTTTGCATTTTGGAGGGGTACTTATAGAGGCTTAAGGCATTCATTCCACTCCTTAAATTCCTTAGCTGCCCTCCCCCTCTTTTGGAGTGTAGCCCTAAATATGCCACAGAAGCCTGTGCACTCCTGTCCTATAACCATAGAATCTCCAGAGACCAAATCAGCTTCAATGTCTATCAACCTTTCCACTTTTTATTTGTATGCCATTAGAATTGCCAGTGAAGATCCTGAAGTGGTGGATAGCTTTTGCCTTTTAGGATTGACTATCAACAATAAAAAATCAGCAGTCAAGAAATACACCACAGACTAGCACATAGTAGAGTAGCCATGAAGGCACTGGAAAACATATTCAGATGTTGGGATATGTCTATACCTACAAAGATCAGAATTGTTCAGGCAATGGTTTTTGCTGTGATACACTATGGAACCCAAAGTTGGACTTGGAGGATAGAACCAGTGCTGATGCTTTTGAAGTTTGGTGTTGGAGAAGATCCTGAAAACATATGGTAGCCCAGAAAACAAACAAATGGACCATCAAACAAATCCAGAGTTCTCATTTGTGGCACAAATGACCAGGCTCAAATTATCAGTCTTTGGACACATTCTGTGAAGATGTAGTCTCTATAGACCTATAATGCCGGGAAGGATAGAAGGAAAGAGAAGAAGAGGATGAGCAAGCAAGATGGAAGAATTCAATTACAGTGGCTATGGGTGCACTGTTCGAAGACTCAAAGGACCAAGCTGGGGACAGATCTCCTTAGAGGAAATCTACATAGCCACTAACAGCTGACATCAATTTTCTAATTAACTAATTAATTAATTAAATTTGTATGCCGCCTGACTCCCAATGACTCTGGGCAGCTCATAAGTAAAAATGTTTTTAAAAAATACAGTAAGAAACAAAAATAAATAATGAAAATTGGCAACGATGACAAAAACTGAAAAAGAAAAGAAACGAAAGATACCCACACAATCCAAGGGGACTTCATTCACTCTTGCCAAATTTGATTAATTTATATGCCAACAACCAGGAATGTCTGGGCGGGATGGTTGTCAAAAAAGTAAGATGGGGCCACAAATGGGCAATCTAAGCCTTTTCCTTTTTCTACCTGCATAAAATGAGGTGAGGCTTCTATCACATGGTTACGGCCACCATCTTGATTTTTTTGACACCCCACCCATGCTATTTAACAACAACTGCCATTCCAGGACAGAGATAGCTTTGCTAGTTTGCCCTGTGCATTGATAACATCACATCTCAATTATGATAACGCACTGTATGTGGGACTAGCCTTATACACATTACAGAAGGAAGATCTTGCCAAGATGTTGTATGGTGTACTTAGCTGATGGATATTCAAGTCAGACTTAAAGTTTGGTATTAGCTTAGCAAGCCTTCAGCAACTTGAGATCAAAATACTTGAGAAGACACTTTCTCCCAAATTGCTTTCTAAGTCTTTCTCTTTATTTCACACCATGCAGGCACCCTACAGATTGACTTTTCTGTTTACTTTTAATTCCCTGTCCCGGGAAACAAAGCATACTGACAGCTGAAGGGTATGAGTAAATTTTTTTTATTTATTTCAGCATTTGAAAGCTCATGATGGTGTGGCCAATTTAATTATGACCTATTATATTACTTGTCTTTATGTATCATTTTTAGTTTGGAGTGTTCTGTATTATATTGTGATTGAATGTATTTCAGTGTTGCTTGCTGAGGTTCTTACATACTGCCAGAGTTGTCAGCTTGGAGTAGAATAGACATTATATTAATAGATAATAGTAAATACAAGTATTTTAAATAAGTTATGTTGGATTGGAACAGCATATGAACTCCAGTAAATTTATTTACCCCATATAGTCTCGTGGTGGTATTTCAATTAATATTTAACATTTCATTTAATAACCTGCAAGGTTCTTTGGTTTGACAGATGGCATATCAAATTTCTCTAAAATCAAATGAGGAGCATAGGGACCATGGTTGTCTGAAATCAAGATGGGGAGGGTGGGGCATCATCTCCATGCCAGCTACAGTAACCAACTGGAGAGCAGTTGAATATAATCACAACACTAATGCTGGGACAGGAGTTCCACTGCACTGGAATTTCCTTGGGATCTAGTTTATGTGGGCTGGGCAAGGATATCTTCAGAGAGGGTCAGAAAAGTCAAGGTGCTCCAACCCTTTTTTACATGAGTTGCACGCACAGCATATGTAAAAAAGTGACAGAGCTTCTATCATACAGTCATAGTTGCCATTCTGACTTTTTTTTTACTCTCCATGCAGGCGCCTCTGAGACTAACATATCTTCCAAAGGAAGAGATTCAGGGTGCCTTGTGCTGAATCCCCATGCCTCTCCTGCTTAAGATCATCCCCTCCCTCTGTTCTCATCCATTTAACACCATCTTGAAAAAAAAAGAATGGAAAAGCTATTTTTAAAAAGCAGGAGATTGAATGAAAAGTGAAGCTATCAGATTACAACCTATATTTACTGACTAGCGGAAGCTCTGTGTACCTTCAATCAAAAGGCTTGGCAGTAGCTTTCTCCTCTTCCTTTTCTGTCCTGCCTTGACCCATTTGGGATTACAGTTTGTTTTCATGTGAAGTGTCAGGCTGTTGCTCTCTGTGTAAAACCCAAAGTATATCTTCCCCCAAGCACAATTCCCACACAACTTCTTTTGCAAGAATGTATTAAGAAGAAATGAATCCCAGCAATTAAAATCCTTTGTATGTTACAGCCAATATGTCCTCACTATACACTAGGGTGTAGTCTTTCTCATTTTCTTTTTAATTGTCTTTCTGGCAAGCTGTTCCCCCCCCCCCCCCCCCCCCCAATGATACTGAAAAAGCTTTTAAGTGGCTGTTTAAACTACCATCTTCTCAATCCTTACCAGTCGTGGAGCTGACCATTCCTTAAGGCTTTAGTAGGAGTAACTTTTGCTGCATCATAACATCACTAATTCAACTTCATCTCAGGATAATCATCAACCTTCTTCCCAAATAAAATAAACCTCTTTTAGTAGTCATGTATACTGGCCTCAGTAGGTGTGTCTCTACAAGTTTTCAAATGCAAACTATATGGGCAGAAAATATCTTAGAAAGAACATTCAGACGCGTGTCGGGATGGACCACTTTATGCTGGTTTTTCCACTTTGATCTTTTTTGAAACCATACATTTTGTCTTCAAAGTATGCAAATTTACTGAATGAAATTCTCACAACTTTTCTAGTCAAAGTCAACAGATAAGAATTACTCAACACTAGAACTTGTCTCCTATTTCAGCTGTTAAAAGTGAAAGGCCAGTCAGAAAAAAGAGCTGGCTATTCTAGCTCAGCTTAGCAAATATGGCTGACAAAAACAGGGCTTCAAAGCCAGTAGGTTAACCAGTACACCTGAGCCTCAGTGTAGTCCAAGAACACCTCCCCTGGGTGCTCCTCAGGATCTCTTCTTGACTTGACTTTATACTTTCTAAAGATCCTTTTAATTGGCCATTCCAGTCCCATCCCTCTCTCTCTCTCTCTCACACACACACACACACTAATGTACATATAAAACTGAATTGTTCTGGGTCCTAACAGACCCTGTTAGTGTTCTTAGAAAATAAAAATGGTGGGTAGCTACAGCTTACTACTTTGTCTGGAAGTATGCCCCCTCCCCAGTAAAAACAATAAAAGTAGCTGGATTGGAATAAGTATACTGGGGGAACTAGAGGAAGTAATGGGTGCCCACTATGGTTACTGGTTTGTGAATTTGCAGGCCTTATGAAAATGCTGTTGTTGAACTCTCAAAATTTCAAATATTTCCACCAATCAAAGAGACTGTTCCTCTGTGAGCTAGATACTTTGCATTCTATTTGGATGAACAGTGAGTGCACTGTAGAAAACTAGAATCTAATGCTCTTATGTTCACTATTTAAAAGTCAAGATTATCCAGCTCAGAAGATGCAGCTCTACATGACAGGAGCTGTTTTCTGTAATTCTAAAATTAATTATTGTAAAACTTTCATGAAATATAATCCAAAGTACATTTTAATTGGCATCTAATGTTTTCTTTTTACAGGTGGCAGCTGGAGTCCCATCTGGTTTCATATCTCCTAATACAAACTCTTTTATATTATAATACTTCCAAGCTGCTTAGAGCTATTGTTGTTGTTGGCAGGGGGAAAAAAAGTTAAAAGTTACTAACTTTTCCAATTGCATTTTGTATCCACACAAGGAAGAGCTGATTCCCATAGCAGCATTTGCAGAAGATGGGCTGGAGCAACATGCAACAGAGAGCTTTGAAAGGCTTTTCTTGAAGTCAACCAAAAACTGAGAGGACAGTCACAAAATAGCATGAGACACACAAGAAAATAACTATAAATGCAAGAGCATAGGGAAGAGCATTGTTTTAGACTGAACACAAAGAATTACAAACGTTGATGCGTGGAATTTGCATGGTGGACACACACACACACATACATAATCTAACCTAAAATTGAGGCTAAGAGGTTAAACTATGAATAAGGTTGGATCTGTGAGTAATGTGTTCCATCAATTTAAGGGAATTTGATTGGGCCCTGATGCTTCTTGAGACAACAGCTGAATCAAAAGGCCAAAAACTCCTTATTTTAGGTCCCAACCCTGTTTCCCTCTATATCTGTTATTTGTCTTGTGTGCATTAATTGATTATGTGCCATTTTCAGCTCCTAGCGACCACATAGATAGATTTTCTCCGTGATAATATACATACATACAGCCAAGCAATATAAATACCTAGTTTGGCCCTAATACTATAGTTTAAAAAACACCTTGGATCTTTTTAAATTGCAAGAAAAAAATATTATTTCATTCTCCTTAATGGTTGTATCTGTCACTCTAACTCCTAGCTTTGGAACCATGAGCTGCTTTCAGAAGAATCTCTTTTTAACAAGGAAAAGTTTATCCCCTCAGTTGATTTATACTGAATCAAAATTCAAGGATATTTTGGCTTCCTCTAAACAGAATTCAGACTGATCCCGTGAGAGGCAATCTTTTCCTATAACAATTTGCCGCTGGAAATCTTTCAGGAGAATGTGGTTCATGTGATTAGAAAAGCAACTTTCAGAAAAACAATGCGGCTAAAATACTGGGTTAAAATAACTTTCAGTGCAACACTATCTCCAAGTTAAGGAACAATGTACAGAATCTAGACGTATATTTTGAATGGTTTGTTTTTGGTTAGTTTAGGGAAGTGGTGGACAACCAGGAGTTCCTGAACCATATGCAATCCTGTGTCTTATTTTTCAACAGCCATTTGGGGGTAAGGAAACACGCACAAAAAATGTATTGCAATATTAAAATAGATTCAATACTTCACTCCTATCCCAATGGGAGGAAAAATAATATTCTTCCCCTCATCACTTTGGTAACGGAACATGCATATCTCCATCAAGGTCATCTTCCTTATACTCTACGTATAGCCCACATGCCTGCTGGCCACAGCCCATTGTTCATCTAAGAATTAGGGTTTTTTATTGGTGCTTTTTACTCTTTCTTTGAAGACTGGCATATTACAAAAAAAATAAAATCATATAAAACTCAGGTGGTGCTGCTTTATTCAGCCACCACCAAAGGAGGAAGGAGCCAAATGGCAACTGATCCACAGAGTAAAGACAACTATATCCTAGTTTAATAAGTCAAGATATAAACCAGGTTTTCTTGCCCTTCACTCCTCCCTTTACACACATTTATAATGAATCATAATTTCAAGTTTTTTATAATTTTATTAAAGATTACAATTGAGAAAGTAAAAACTAATACAAACTAAAATATATAAGTATAAAAAGAAAAATTAGAAAGTGCAAAAAAGAAAAGGAAAAAGGAAAAGGAAAAAAAAGAGATACATAAAGAAGTAACTTCTCCCTTCATCACAACAAATATAAACAATTTTCATAACTTATCCCCTTCTCTTAAAATACAACAAATGCCCTCTTATTCCCATATCTCATCTCTTAACTATAAACAAAATCTTAAAACCTCATCGTTCATTCCTGGTCAGCAAAAGTCCATTAAAGGTTACCAGAGATAATTACATATCTATTTTAACCTTGTTCAGATAAACCAACTTTATATTTCTTCTCTGTACTTTTAACAATCTTAGTTTTTAATCCCTTCAAATAATGTCCTAGAACTAGATTTATTTTCATTTCTTCTTTATCCCCTCTCAGAAAATCTTTTGAAACTTTAACAGGTCTTTTTTGTGAATCCATTTTTGAAAAGATATCCAAATCGCTCTTCTGGTTTGTTATTTGTATGTCCCTTTTAGTTCTTAACACATCAACTGGCTTCATTTGTATATCCAGTATATCATCTTTTCCCATATCATTCTTGTAGCTTGTCATTTTAAAATTCAAATTGATTCAAATCAATTTCAGTCTTGTCCAGTAGAATTTGTTCCTTTTCCATAACTTCATTTACACATAGTCTACCTATAATGGCAGACATTCTTAAAGTTAGCTTTTTTGAGTCCATTGTTCACAAATATCCTTCAATACATCCAATGTTAAAGTATTTTGCTCCAGTCTGTGTTAGCAAGTCAAACTTAAACATTCTTCTCCTTTAATTGTAATCTTTAGTTTCTTCTAGCTCCCTCTGGTATTCAACCTTCAAAGTCCCATCCTATCATGTTTTCCCTCCCTAAGGAATCCAAACAATAGCCATTTCCCATGGGAAGATTCTTATAATTAATTTCAAAGTCTTATTTCAAATCCATCTGGACTCTTAGTCCATTTTTAACTTTCTACTCTAAACCACTCTTTTAACTCTAAACACTCTTTTGCTGTTTATTCCAAAAAGCAACATTTTTTAAAATCCATAAACTTGTACTTAAAACTTCTTTTGCTAAGGAGAAAGAGTAAACGCAGTAGAAATCCAGTAAATGCAATAAAAACTTGCTGTTCGGAAGGTTCTTAATATTTGATAAGCAGTAAAAATATAAGCTCAAAAAGTGATTAAGAAATGAGGCTCGGTCAAGCTTTATATCCATACAGGCTGCGTTATGACTGTGAGTTTAGATGGAATTCCTCAACTCCCAGGTGCTTGCATAAGCCGACCACTGAAATCACAGTTCCTGCAGTCTACTCATGAGAAGCAGCCATCCAAGTACATGTGGGTAATCTCATGATCTCTCCTTTCTCCAGAAAAATTTCACTGGCCACGTTCCAGCATTGGGCCACCGAATTCTGCCGTAAACACCATCCCCTCTCCTTCAGGGATGTTTAGCTTTCCATATCTTCACTGGAAGTCCATAATTTCAAGTTTTATGTAACCATAACTGGAAGTTTCTTTAAGATTCTGGTTTGTTCTGAAGCTAGTAAAAACTGGGTCCCCTTGGACAAAATCGGGAACTATAATTAATTTGACTTCCTGGTTTACCAAGGTGCACCAGGAATGAAGAGGCTGTGAAGTTCTGGCACAAGACTTGCTCATCTGGGGATGCCTGTCTCCTGAAACAGTGGTTCATATGGCTGACTCTTGGAATCTGGCATTGCCCACAGTGGGACTTCATATGAGGAATTTAGTCTCCAGTGGAATATGAGAACTGCCATCCATGCTGGTCTTTCAGAAGGCTTGAAAAATATATTTTTAAATGGTGTGTAATTATGTCTAATTGTTTATTTTTGAAAAAAAGAACGCATTTTGATGTCTTAAATAGCAATTGTATTTAAAGTTATTATGGTATTTCTTGTTTTTAATATGCTTGATTTTTGTGCAACACCCTGACACTTTGAGTTCAGTAAAAGAAGATATGAACATTTGAATGTGGCCATAATGTGCACTGTTTATATGTTTTATGGTACTTCTGCCTGATTTTCATTATCAATATGTTCACTGCCAATCTGCTTTAGAGGGGAGGGAGGGTATAAAATGAATATGATTTCCCCCCCCCAAAAAAATCCACCCTGTAAAATAATCCCATGTTTTGTTCCCTGTTGCTTCTTATTGCTGAAATTGTCTTTCAGAATATATTTTCAATACTTTCCCTCTTGCTTTCTTCCAACCATAATTTTCGTTAAGCCCTCAGCTAAAACCCTCATCCCCCTTCTGTCTTGTCACCGACCCTAAACAATTAAATAATTAAAACCTCATGTTCTTTCCTTCCCTGCCTGCCTCAAACCTCATTCATTCATTCATTCTTTCATTCATTCATTCATTCGTTTGTTTGTTTGTTTGTTCGTTCTTTCCTAAAATATATACGGCTGTCCATGTACTAATGAAACTCTGCATGGGAAATAGGTAAACACAGAACAAAAATCTATGAAAACAACCATGCCAAGGCCCCGTAACAAACATTTTATCAGCATATCCCACACAGCCACACATTGCAGCCCCAGTTCCTGGGGGGAAAGCCATGTCTTCATGGCCTTCTGGGCTGGGGCTGTCTGAATTTCTGGGGGAGGGTGTTCCATAAGGCAACTGTTGTGACAGAGAAAGCATAGCACTTGAAGTCCCTCCGACACTATTTCCCAAAATTGCCATATGGTTTCCCATCATTTGGAGGCAGGAAGCACAAAAAAGTCACAGTCTAAGTCTTAAGGTAATATACTTTTAACAACAATCTCCCATCCAACCTCCCTGGCCCCCAAATCCCACCCTTATCCACATACCCAGCAGTCCTGTCCTGAGGTGGCTGCATCTGCATGATCAAAGCCTTGCCTTTATATGTGTTGTGTGTAAAAAAGAGGCCGGCTTTGATCATACAATCACGGCCACCATCTTTTTTTGAACCCTCCCTGCAGACACCCCTCATCCTACTCATAGCTCTGGACACCGCAGTGGTCTGTGCCAAATGTAAGCCCATCTTGCACTTTTGCCTCCCCTGTGTCAAATTTACAGCTGCACTCTCCTGGGGGCACAGATGAATTGCCTTGTACTCTGTGAAGCACAATTTGCACTGTTGATATTATATTGCTATTGCTGTTGTTTTTACTGTTCCTATTCTGCTGCCAACATGACGGCCTTCTCATAGCACGAAACCACCTCTGCTTTGCTCCTACGGCCCTTAATGCCTTCATGCAGCAATAGCCTGAGGGTGAATTTGTAGCCACTGGGCTAATAACAAGAAAAGAGCAGTTTCCAAGAAAGGCCTTTGTCTTGATCATCTGTAGTGTAAAATATAGGGCATACGCCACAATTCATTTACATCATGAAATAGTGGGACAGGTTTTGCCTTACATCTGCTGGCCATAAAAATCCTTATAGGTCATTCATCAATGAAAGCTGCAGATAAGCGTCAACCAACTGCATTCCCTCACTTGGCTATGGAGTTTCTTATTTTGTACACAGGGAAATAAAGAGCTATCTGTGCCTGAATTCAGAGGATTACAAAGAGTTCTTGGGCTCTTTTCCATTAAACCAGTGTTGTCCAAACTTGGCCACTTTAAGATGAGTGGACTTCAACTCCCAGAATTGCTGGCTGGGGAATTCTGGGAGTTGAAGTCCACTCATCTTAAAGTGGCCAAGTTTGGACAACACTGCTTTAAGCAATCTTTCAAGTGCAAAATAGCTTGAAATGGTGGAGAAAACCCTGATTCAGATCTTGGAAACAATACTAAATAATATATTTCAAATACAGCTGTGGCCACTCCCTGTTTAGGCTTCTCAGCTGATCTGTTTTCAAAAGCAAACAGAAACTTGACTCTCGCCAGAGGGAGAGAGAAGGCATTTGCTTTGGATAAAAAGAACCAACTAATGTACTTTTAAATTACCAAATAAAAGGAAATACTCTCTGCAGATATTCCACTTGTTGGATAATTGGAAGGAACAATGCAGCACTTAATGCTTATTATAGCATCTATCATAAGACTTAATGGAAACTACCTGGCTGGAGCAAATGGTTTGGGAGGCCTTGGAAAGACAGAAAGAATAGATTAAACATATTGATTATCATCAATAGGTACGATTATGCTCATTTGAGCCCTGAGACTAGCTAAATATATCCTCTCCTTTTGCAGGGAAGGAAGGAAA
Organism: Liasis olivaceus; assembly: GCA_030867105.1. Lineage (NCBI taxonomy): Eukaryota > Metazoa > Chordata > Lepidosauria > Squamata > Pythonidae > Liasis > Liasis olivaceus. Next base: position 94,710,188 of record CM061352.1, read on the forward strand.
TGTTACTCTATCTTCCATCCTTCCAGTCCACAGCTGGCAAACATGTACTTAACTAACCAGATTGATTCTTATATTATTTCTCCTTCAAGTATTGTAGATGAGGGAATCACTGCATTACCTGAACTCTCTTCTACATAGTCAAGAAGGAAAAGCATTTAGGCTGTTTTCTTGCTCCTCAAGACTGACATGATTAATTCCAAAGCAGAGACACAATCTGCTGCTTTCCAGTTATTTTGGACTACATTTTTTTGTGCATCATGGCATCAAGGCGGGTGGATTGTTTTGAGAACAGGCCTTGGGAGTTGTCAATGGCTGTTTCTTGCAGTGGGTCTGTGGAATTGATGCTGGTTTGTGAATGGAGAGGAAGGTTAGAGGACCACTGCATTTCTGGACAGTGTGGTGACCATCCTTGATTGGCTCGAGCAGAGCCCCCAGGATGACATTCTGGACAGTGAAGGAAGTGGCATGAATCCTGTTTGGGTTCCTATTGGGCACTGCCTAATAAGGCTGCAGGAGGCAGTGGACAAGCTGGGTAAGTTGGCAGCATTGGCAGATTGGCAGCTGCAGGCTTGTGGAGAGCAGCTAGGAGATGGAAGAGTCTCTGCTTTACAAATGAATTAGGACAATCCAGCTGTAATGGCAGCACTGATGAAGATCTATCACCAGAAACTGGAAAAGGCAGCAGGCTCATCATGTCTGGGTTTTCTGGCTGCACAGAAGGTAAGGATGGTGGCCTTGCTGTTGTGGAGGGCTTGGTTATATGGATGCTGGTATTGGCCATCAGCAGGAGCAGGAGTTGGCTAGTGAGGACCAGACAGCATTCTGCAGGTAGTGCATGGTCTGCCTTGTGGGACAAAGGCCATCTTGCCTTTTTGCTCTTCAGCAGGACTTGGAGGACTCAAAGAAACTGGAAACTGGATTGCTTATTCTATCTGGCAGTGCCTCCAGATTTTTTCAGCTGTGGCTTCCAAAGAAGCAGATGGAGGACAAGCATGGACTTACGAACTTAATTCACATGAGGCAATAAGATAAGTTGTTGTGAATTTGGGAACATTGGGATTATTGCTGCTTGCTCTCCTCTTGAGTGGGAAAGAAGGGGGTAAGGGCATATCCTAGCTAATCCATTGACTATGATTCTCTTTACTCTGACTGGCCTGGTAAAAGCATGAGTTATTAAAGAGTGGTGTGGCTGTGTGCAAGGTGGCTGATGGCCTGGGGTTTCAGGATTCTGAATGGAAGACAGAAGTTCCCTAGTACCTGGAGCATCAGTGATAGGTCCTATTGACATGGGGGAGGGATGGTGAGGGTTAGGGAATGTGTGAGTGAAGCGGGCGGGAGGGGGTTAAGAGCAGGCAATAACATCCCAAGGCAGGGGAAGGTATAATGGAAGCTAGGGGGCAGGCTGTCAGGGAACACAGTCTCGGTGTTTAGTGCAGATTACACACTCATGCCCCCTGGACTCTCCCCCTTTGCCTTATCATCAGATCTTAGGGAGATGAAAAAACAGAAGAAATGCCGAAGAGTGGCATTGACAGAAGAGCAAACTTAACTGGGCATTTAAAGAGCCTTTATAAGGATTACCTTGTGGTGATAAGAGTGATAAAATGTGAGTATTTCTTTGCTCTTATTGTGTCTGCAGACTGCCAGCCGGTAGCCTTATTTAAGGTGACTTGGAACCTCTTGAAAAAGAAGGATCAGGACAACACCTGCAGAGCTGCTGTGAAGATGATGTTAGGCATCTTTCAGATAAAGTCACTTGGATCTTGCCTGAATTGGATGCCAGTCATGCAGGTCCTATGAAGTTGACTGAGACACATACTAGCTTGGTTATCTGGGATGAGCTTGAACATGTTAGTTTTGAGGAAGTAGAGAGTGTCCTTAGTGCTATAAGTGCAGCTACCTGTGTTTTAGATCCATGCCTCACCTAGCTGGTCAAGACCTCCTGGGAGATAGCATGTGGTTGGAACCATGCGGTCATAACTGCATCCTTGACAGAGGGGCTAATTCTGCCAGCTCAGAGGGAAAGAATGGTCTGGTTACTTCTCCAAAAGGCAGTCAGTTTGCAGTTTCAAAGAGCCCTGGAGGAAATGTATCATCCAGAGCCCTTTCAATCTGGTTTCAGACCAAGATATACCAAGACTGCATTGGTTGCACTTTTTAATTACCGGTTTAAAATCAATAGATGCCACCCAGAGTCATAATTTATGAGTGAGGTGACCTTCTAAATTGTATAAATAAGTAAAAAAATAAGCAAACAAGCTCCCACAATCCAATATAGCTTGCAGCTGGTTGAAGTGGACCAAACATCAAGACTCCAAACATCAGGAGGACACCGGGTTGCCTCTTCTTATTCTATAGGTAACAGGAAGGAAGAGAGAAGAAAGTCTACCCAGCCCTATCTAAGGACCTCTATCTGAAGAAATGTAATGTAATGTACATGTTTTGTTATGCATAATGCCACATTCCTTAGGCTTTTTGTGGAATGATGTCTTGTGAGCCCATGATGGAAAACTTCCAGCTCTTTGGAATGTGAGTTACAGAAGTATTTTGAACAGGCCTTAGACTCCTGGAAAATGAAGAAAAGAAAAAAAATGTCAAATTTATTTCCCACGAATGAGCTAATGGTTCGCAGTGTTACAAGAATAGGGGTTGGGTTAGGGTAGAAAAGACTATGAAAGCCATCTTATTCTGACAGGAAGACAAAAGCTAATATGTGGTTAACGGAAATAGCACTGGACAGAAAAGATAAATGTGGCTACACTGCAATCCTTTGGAACTATATCCAATAGAATTCAATAAAACTAACTTCCAAGTGGATGGAGTCAGGGAACAGCACCCAGCTGCATTTTGTGCTGGCAACCTTCTATACAGTAGGCAAAGATTGGAGTCACAGTGCTATTTAAGCACAAGAAGGTATAGATGCGTGGTAAGCATTGACTCAGTTGTAGGGGCATTCCTTCCTCTACAAAGTGTGTTATCTGAAACAGACAGGAGCCCTCAAGGCAACATAAGATGTAAATGTGTACTTAGAAAAATGCACCCTGAGGTCACTTTAATGGTGAGTGGGAGACATTGTCCAATTCTGCCCTCCAGAAACTGTTGCCTATCCATTCTGATAACAGAGCAACCAAATAGGCCAGATAAGCCCAGAGACTTGCAGGTCTGAAAGAGAAACTACCCTAATCTAAAGGAAAAAAAATTAAACTGATCCACAAAAATGTTATTGTCTGCTGCGTTTGTCTGATTGGTCCTAAGGAATCTACAGGGATTCTCAAAGCAAGACATTGTGGATGAGGAGCCCTTACAGAGACATCTGTGGGAGGGGGGAGTGTAAAAAAATCAAGACAGATAGCTGCAAGTGTGCAATCAAAACCTGTCTCTTTTTTACATGTGTTGGGGTGGGGCTTTAATCATATGATTGTAGCAGCCATTTTGACCTTTTTTTCGCTTCCCCCCAGGCCCCCTTGGCTCAGAGCAAGACTTATTGGCCAAGCCTGGCAGAGAGATGGATAAGTTGTAATTGGTTTTGGGAGGGAATTTTTTTAGGTCTCTTCTGCCTTCTTTTATAAACCTCCAGTCAGCCCTCCCTTTACCTGGATCTTACATTCACCTTTGTTTGGTGGGGGGAGAGGGGGGACCTGCTGCTAAGGATAGAAAATCTATGAAATAAACTATCCAGCAAAATGTTAAAAATGAGAGAGAGAGTGTGTGCCGTACTAGTTTGGAATATTTTGGTTCTAGTTACTACATCAGAGATAAAGGACAAAATAAATAAGATCAAGAAGAACATTAGACAACATACATTTAGGAGCACTGGTTTTTTAATCTGGTTTCTACTAAGAAATATAAAATGTTCTTCATTTATTTCTCTTCTGTCCTATTTGAATGGGGCTCAGAAGGGGGTGAGAGAAATGCCTCAAAATTATTATTATATCTAGCCATAGGCTAATATACTAGTAGCAGTAATACCCAATTTGGGGAAGGGATGTAGCTCATTGTACATGTTCTAGATTTCAGTTTACATTGAAAAGACCCCTTGTCTGTAGCCTTGGACAGTCATGCTCTGTATTTTCAGCCCAGCCTTCTCTAATCTGGTATTCTCTAGATGTACTAGAATTCAACTTGGATAATTTCCAGCTAGTGTGGAGGTAGTCATGCAGGTTAAAGATTCCCAGAGTTGAATTGGAGTACACCCAGTCAAGAAAGGCTGCTGTGGACAATACAGAACTAAAATGAACCAGTTCTGTAAAAGGAAATGTCCAAGATAGATATATCTTAGCTACTGCAGTTATCTTCATCATGTTCATAGAACAATAGGGTTGGAATGGACCTTCTACTGCAAACCCCTGGTAGGAATCCTCAGACAATTCCAGGCAAATGGCTGTTCAACCCTTGTTTGAAAACCTTCAGTGATGGAGCACCCACAAATCCAGGAGGCAGCCTGTTCTACTGCTTGATAGCTCTCATGGCCAGGAACGTCCTCCTTATTTCAAAGATGATGTTAAGCATTCCAAAGATTCTGCAAATTTTGGGGTAGTAAATTTTGATTGATTATTGGGATAAAAGATAAGAGTTAAAATATTAGGGCTCTGCAGTGTTCAGATTTGCTCTCCAAAAGATGTTTCAGAGAACACATGAATGCAAACAGAGCATCTGCCTAAAATACTTTAAGTGGCTGTGCCTTTTCTTGGGGGTGATGTGACTCTCTGAAGCACTGGACAGCCCTAAAAAACATTATGACTGTGGAACCAATTATTTCACTGACGGTTTCCAGGCATCAACTGGACAAATATCTCCTCATAACCTGTGAGTCCCATCATTAATCTTTAGAGCATCTAGTATATGAGACAAAGCAGATAAATCAGGAGTGGACAACCTTGCAATTGATTTTTTTTTTAAACATATGGAATGCTTTTAGACCATGGTAGTGAAAAATCAGCAGTGGGTTCTCTGCCATTCTGTAGCAAAAAATATATGAAAGCTGAACTGAAAAGTGAGATAGATGATGCATGGACCATGTAAATGCACCATGATTTTCTACTTCATGGCAGAAAAGATTTTAAATTTTGAGGCTTACCACTCTTATTTGGCACTTTATATCTCACCAAACCATACCAAAAGGTATTGAACACTGGCATCACCCTTAGAAACATCACCAAGTCATTGGATGCTCTCCCGAAAATATTAACTTAAGCCAGTTCTTAAACTTTAAAAATAGGGCTGTACAAAGCATATCAGGCAAAGCATCTCTTTTTGATTCATTAAAACATCTGCATCCTTGGCAAGGTTCAGATAGCTGCTTCAAAAAATTGTGCAGGGGGTTGTCTGCACATTTGTGTACAGACAACACTTCCCAGGACTGCCAGTAAAGCAAAGTGGTTGTTCATGACCATGCATGCAAAAACAGTCAGAGACCGCTTTTAAAGCATCCATGCAAATCTGCAAAGGACACAGTTGCTTCCATACATCAAGGGAGGTATAAAATGATTATACTAATACATTTATTGAAGCACTTCTTTCAAATGTTTTGCACAGCCCTAATAAATCATTCCTTTTAAAATCTCCCATCTTCATAACTGATTCAAATAATACACAGATAATTATTTTAAAATAATATGTATGTCACTTGTCCCCTTAAGTGCAATAAGAATTCGGCTTAATTGCTCAAAGAACTATTGGGTCTGAATAGTATCCACCTTGATGCAATGAGTATCTACATCAATCAAAGATTACTAGATCAGTTTCTGCAAAAAAGCTCACAATATTCCTCGCAGGAAAGGAAAAAAAAAAATGAAACCCAAGGCATGACTTTTACAATTACTCAGCTGTTTCAGGAGATAAATTGGTCTGTTAAAATTCAGCAAGTTCTGGTCATGTGGGAACTAGGTGTAAGGAAAGGATAAAACCTCAAAACAGAATTGGCATGTTTGTGTGGGAGATGAGTTGGGGCAAAGTAATGAGAATTGTACAATGAATTTCATAGGTAAGACAAAAATAAATAAAATGCAGTTAAACCAAGAGGTTATTCCAAAGTCAAATACTTGGTTTTGTGAGGATATTCTAGCTAGCATTTTAAAAAGTCTCTTGAGGAGTTCAAATACAATTCTTGGATGCTTGAATACCAATGCAGCTATTTGCATTTAGCCACCTAAGAAATATTCTGTTGTTTGTCCCTAGCATAGCCAAGTCTTCCAAAAGGTCACTAAGTTCAGAACTAATGGCCTCTCATGTCTCATTGTTCTCTTGAATAAATAATTTCTCTATGGTCTTCCAAAATTGGCTGGAGCCTACCGAACTAATCAACGTTGAAAGCATCTTCCCTCTGCAAGTTTTACCAGTCCCATGCCATAATGATTAACAGAAATAGCTTTTTAAGCTATTTCTCATCATACAGTTCCTTAGAAGAAGAGAGATGCTAGCCTTTGTAAGTCCACAGAAGGCCTTTGTGTGTTGCTGAATTGCAGTAACTTCCTACTGAGTTTAAAGTTGGAATGTTGTGTTCTCAGGCAGCCAAACATGATTCTTCCAGTAAATGCCAATGATTTGTACTGGCCTTAGTTAAAATCCTTGTCACAGAACAGGATGGAATGTCCTATATGGGGCTGAAGGCTCCTGGAACCAGCAAACTCTTGCTTGGGCTTTCCCTAGGCTCAGTGTTTGGCTTAAGCTAAGCAAATAGGACTACTGTTCTCCCACATATGGTTTGTGTTCACCCTACCTACAAAGCTGTACTTTGTCAACTATGCTTTATTGATTGGGTTCACCCAACATGCTAAACGATAAATCACATTGCAATGACTGGGTATATAAAACAAGCAAAGCCATAAAGCCATATTATGGCTCAGTTGTGCAAACCTAGTCAGTCAGTCAGTCAGTCAGTCAGTCAGTCAGTCAGTCAGTCAGTCATAATTTAATAATAGTTTATTCAATCAGTCAGACGGAGAGATAACTTAAAACGTCCATAGCAGAACCTCTTTTTCCAAGAATTTCCCTGTAAAATATTTACAGTAGACTGTCACAAGACAGGCTGAACCTTCTGACACCCTAGTCTGTCCAGTGGGGGAGATCTTGGGCCTTCAATCCAGAACTTTTCCCTTCAGCACACTCTAGATAATTAGAAAGGACAGTGTTTTGGATCTTCCTCCTCAAATCCAAAAAATACAGAACTTAACAAACCGTTTGCCATTTCTGTTTTTTTATATATAATTTATTAAGATTTTTGATTACAATAATAAAATCTAATACAAATTAAACTTAAAGAAAGAAAAGAGAATAGAAAGGAGTAAAAAGTGCAAGGAAAAAGAAAGAGATAAGAAAGAAACAAGTAAGAATATAATAAAGAAAGGGAAAATAAATATATAATGAAATTACTTCCAACCTCCACCATAACAAGTAAAAACAAATTTAGTGACTCTTCACCCCCTCTAAGGTTACAAACATTTATCTCTTTATCCCATATCCCATCCCTTATCTATAAGCAAATCCATAAAACATCATCTTTTCAGTCCTGGTGTAGACAGAAAGTCCACACCAGAAAGGGTTGCCAGAAATAGCAACATATCTTGTTTTAACCTAGAACAAAAACACCAACTTTACATTCCTTCCTTTTACTTCTAACAGTCTTAATCTTTAGTTCATTCAAATATTGTTGTAGGATTTGATTTCTCTTCATTTCTTCTTTGTCCCATTGCACAGAGTTCTCCAAGCCTCTTTTCTAAATCCAATAGAAAAAAATTATCCAGGTCACTGTCTTGGTTTGTCATTTGTATTTCCCTTTGGAATTTTAAAACCTCAGCCAGTTTCTTTTGTAGATCCAGTGAAACATACTTTCCTAAGCCATTCTCTTGGCCCATCAGTTATAAATCCACTTTTGATTCATTTCTTCAATAAAGTCTTTTGGACAGATTCTATCCATAGAAGCAGACATCATTATTGACATTGTTGATATTGTGGCTACTATTTTCTGATTCCATTCTTCAAAAGTCTCTTTCAGTATTTTTACTGTTATAATGTTTTGCATCATTTTGTAGGTTTGTATATCTTTCTTCTACCTAAAATCTTTAGTCCCTCCTAGTGTCCAGTTTTTGAAATCATGAAATTGCATATCTTTGTTATGTCCTGTAAAAACCAAAGCAGGATCTATTTCTCATGAGGTGCTGTTTGTTCTTTATAATTAATTCCAAAATCTTTTGTAAAAATTTCAATATTCCAATTTTACCTGGACTCTTAGTCTGTTTATAACTTTCTAAGATCAAAATCTTATTTAGCTTTTTGCTGTTTATTTCAGGTTCTTTAAATTCTTAAGCTTATGATTAAAATTTTCTTTTGTTCAGGATTGAAGGCAAAGTCACACAGCATTTTCAGACTTGACTTTCTGAAGGTCTCTAATAGCTTAGAAGTAGTTAATGAGCAATTTCCAAAAGTGATTAGAAAGTGAGGTGTGCAAGCTTAGTGTCCATTAAAAGCTTCCACCGAGGTTACAAGCAAGATGGCTAATCCTGTCATCTCCCATTGCTCAAACCCATGGAAAACCACTGTCCTGCAGTCTCCTCGCAAGGAGCAGCCATTTGGAGCAAATGTGGGTAATCTCCCATCCTCTTCTTATTTGGAGAGGTTCCAAGGAACTGGTCTACTCATCGGTTCCTTGGTCTTTGCTCTTGCTTTCGCAGAGCCATCTTCAGTTTGCCATACCTCCCCTGGAAGTCCAAATCTTATGTCATTTCTAAAACACAAGAGGTTATTGGACAACAATTAAGGGAAGCTTTTGATGAGAATTTTCCTTCTAAAAGCAGTGAAGTCAGATATGAAGAGAGTTAGACACAGAAGATAATAAATGGAGCTATTTTCTTGATTGTGCAAAGCAACTTCAATCTCCCCAAATGGAGACAGTCTGGGGTTCTTTCTACTTCCTCTAATTCAGTGTTGTCCAAACTTGGCCACTTTAAGATGAGTGGACTTCAACTCCCAGAATTCCCCAGCCATGCATCTTAAAGTGGCCAAGTTTGGACAACACTGCTCTAATTGAAAAGACTTACAATCAGTGCAGAAGGACATTATTCTTCAGGCCTTTAAGTAGACATAGAATGTTATGACTCTCTCTCTTCATACCTTGATCCTTGAACATTACTTGATCCTTAACATTAAGAGAAACTCAGTTTAGAATGCCACAGCAGTATGAGGATGTCCAAAATATCTGGAGACATAACTCTTTGTGCATCTAGTTAGCTTGTTTCATTCTTTCCCCCTCCCCGGTTTTCATATTTGTTAAAGGGCTAAGATTCTAGGTTTACCTTACATGACCAGAAGGCATTTAGAACCAGCAGAACAGCTTGTTGGTGAAAGAGGGGAAATAATTTTTGCAGATTCCCAATGCACTACAGCAAATGTATGGAAGGGAGAAACGTTTTTGCGGAAACGTTTTTGGATGGAAGGGAGAAATGGAAGGAGAATTAGGAAGAAGAGAAATGCTCCTCTTTCTCCCACCAGTGAGTTACAGCAAACCATGTCTCCTTTCAGGATATTGAAGGAAGATTGCATCCACTTTCTTACTAACTGCTACAGACTAGGAATTCTAATCTTCCAGTTGTTGGCATTGTCTTACTGTACATGCTCTGCTTCTACAGGGCAAAACATGAAATAATAAGACTAAAATGTTTTATTTAGAGGAAAAAAAGTATTGTATTTACACCCTTAATTATAGATTATAAAGATAGGGAAAAGGAAACTGATTCAGCAATTTCTATGAACACAAAGAAAATAGTTTGTTGGTCAGCCTCACTGGACCAACTGAGCAGAATCCCACCCAAATTACAAAGAGTTGCTTATAAATTGAAATTCTTCACCACTTCTCAAATTGCCTATTGCTTCAAATACCTTGTTTGATGTATGTAATTTTGGACCCTTATTGGACTCTCCTAGATTGGGGATTCTAGTGTTTTTGAATTTTTTAAAAAGTTGTAATCTCTCTTGTACTTTATTGTTGCAGTTTGAATCTGTGCCTGGAACATTCTGTGGATATAAGAGGAACAGTTGTTCATCTCTTGTTCACCTGAATGTCTATCGTTCCATTACTGCAAGCAAAAACTATCAATGATCCTATAGCTATAGAAGGCCAGCTTATGTTAAACAAGCTTTATTTTTTTATTATTATTATTATTATTATTATTATTATTATTATTATTATTATTAGATTTATATGATGCCCATTTCCCCCAGAGGCTTACAGGTTAGAGGCAAGTTTTCATCGGATGCTTTCTCCTTCAAAACTCCATTCCACTCACCCTCTCTTCCAGTTTTCTCTTCCAACTAAAACAAATGAGTACAGTTCATTCCTACCACAACTCCTGAGAGGACTGCCACTTTCTTTTTTTATACTCTTTATGCAAATATTGGGGTTCCATGAGCATTCGAATGCTCAATCTCCCATGGTTTCTCAGAGGACCCATTTTCATTCCAGTCCTGTTGGTACGTAGCCCTTGAGTTTTCTTTCAGAAAAATAATACATTTAGGGATAATTCTTTGCATAAACTCTACAACGTGGAGTTGAATCAGAAAAAATATAATGAAAAATACCAAAAGTAAGATGCAACCAGCCTTGCCTTCTCCCAAATATATCATTTATAACCTCTTCCTGGAGCCTGCTATTTATCCAGTCTTCCCTAATTCATCCACCTTTCCTGAATAATTAAATCTAGAATAACTGATTTTATAGCTACTTCCTCTTCATTTTGGTGACATGCAGCAGTTACAAAATCCATTTTGAAAGATAATCGGAAGATAGATTTGCTAGTATTTTGTTTGGGGGAGACAAGTTGGGAATCCAGTTCTGAAAACAAGAATTAATAATGTCTTCTCTAGCTTCTACTGATGAGATCAGTTAGGACCACCTTCTTCCAAGTAGATTCTTTGCCCATCTCAGTACACAGTGAATCTTAGGTAATATTGAATAGATTTCAAACATATGAGATGTACCTGAATTGGGATAAATGTGACTGCTTTGGCATTATGGCATTATGGTTTTTATGATGACATCATGATTAATATTGAATTTATGTTGATAGCCTTTATTGTTTTTTGATAGCTTGATAGTTTTGATAATTTTTAAATTATTCTAGTATTAAGTTTTATATATTTTGTTGTAAAGCACTTAGAATGAGATGATTGAAGAGGTATAAAAGCATTTGTAGTAAATAAAGTCATTCTTTTTTGAGATCTATTGCTGAGTTCAAAATTCTTTTGAAGCTATGAAATTCAAATTGTTACAAAGGAATCTGTAAAATTTCCAAGTCAAAAGATGCTATTGGGAAAATAAAAGTAGCTGCTCATTCTTTTTCTTCTTTTCATCTCTGTCTGTATTGCTGTGACATTTAGCACAATGTTAAGTACTCCTTAATTCTTCTAATCACTGAATTAGAGAAGTGACTATTTAATTCTCATGAGTTTTCTTGATGCTAAAAGCAAAATGATGCTTTGTCCACAGTAGCACGTGAAGAGAAAAAAATGGTAAGAAAAAGGTATGAGTATTAATATGTTGCCATTCATCATACAATCAGTTTTTCGTTGGACTTACAATGCTTACATTCAATCCCAAGGGAAGATACCCTAACAACATTTCTCTTTTTGCTTTCTTTTTTTCAAATCAGGAAGCAGGAGCAGCCATGGAGCCTACAAAATGATAGGTGGCAGGTAAAGTAGATGACCTCAAGGTCTTCTACCACCATACAACAATAAAGAGAGCTTGAAAAGAACTTTGAAAGCAGTGAAGTAGAAAAACAGGCACTGATTTGCAGAACAAGAAAACTTTCAGAAAACAAATGTTGACCTAATGATCATTTTAATATTCATTTTAATTTAGGTTAATTTTTACATGAATATGCTTCCCTTCAAAAGAGAGTTAATCTCATCATGTGGGGACTACATCTCCCAGAATTCAGTGTTGGTCATGCTGAATTCTGGGAGCCATAATTAGAGGGCACCAGGTTATGGAAGGCTGGGCTAACCCCATTGCCTGGTACTGCTCACAGTGATGTTAGAAGAAACGCAACAAATAAGGAATGGCCATGCAAGCACAGTAATGTTTCTAACAAAGTCTTTACATCACAGAAGTGATCAAGGATGCCAGCCTTGCTAAAAACCTTGGGTCTCTCCAGCTGAATATTTTATAAATGTTTGTCAAGCATTTTAGTGGAAGAAAATGAAAGATGTCCATAGAAACAACATTTTCTTGAGCCAGAATTAAGCTAGAGTTTGTGTAGAGTAGGACTGAAGATGGACCTCTGTCTCTGCCACTGTTCAGTAATGAGGCAGCCAACACAAGAGGACCTACTTGAATATCTAAGAGGGATTAAATATTGCCCTATTAAAGCTGTCACAAACCTGCTAGAAGTCAAGCTTCTCTTTCTCTCCTGTGTATTTCATTTGAGAAACAAAATTCCTTTTGGGTAAAAGAATCTTTGAAGCAAAGCAATTCTGTAGCGCTTATAAAATAACAACAATAAAACAACAGAAACAGCAAGCAATGACTTCTTTCAATCAGCTGACATACAGAAAAATGGCAGCCTTACAAAAATATTCATTTTAAAATCAATGGACACTTATACAATTTTACCAGGAATGCTGTTGTTCAGTCATTAAGTCGTGTCCGACTCTTCGTGACCCCATGAACCATATCACGCCAGGCCTTCCTGTCCTTCACTGCCTTCCTGAGTTTGTTCAGTTTCACGCTCATTGCTTCAGTGATGCTATCTAACCATCTCATCCTCTGCTGTCCCTTTCTCCTTTTGCCTTCAAAATTTCTTTATTTCTTACCAGGAATAAGAATACATTTTACAGGCAGAGAGATTATGCTTAACATGATGCTTGTCAGATTTGTGGCTAATCAATTGACAATTGTGTCCCATTTTTTCCCCCTTAACTTTTCTATCAATTTGAGAAGACAAATATCGCCCCCCCAAAATGGAGTGCAGGTCTTATAGAGGTCTGCAAAACAGTCAGCTCCATTGAATTCAGTGGGACTGGGATAAAACTACAGGATAAACTGCCCCTTTGGGGTGATAGGAATTTGGTAGCCATTTACTTCTGAGCCATGCATAAAAGTGGCCATTTTCTCAATGTGCTTTGGTTCTATACATGGCAGTTGGTTTAAAAAACTTTGCAGGAGTTTTCAAAAGGAGAAGAGCTTGGATTGTGATAAAACTACAGGATAAACTGCCCCTTTGGGGCGATTCACCCCCAATGCTCCATTCACCATCTTGCTGATTTTGAGAGCTCACCCTGAGATGTTGCTGCTTCTGCTTCTCTAGAAGTTGATGAACTGCAACCCTGAGCAGCTCCAACAATCATAGACAATGATGAGAGATTTGGAAGCTATAGTTCAACAACGACTCTGCTTTGTATGAGGGAAATAGGAGGGAAAACCAGAGATGGCCCTCCTTATATAGGATTCAGATGCAATCAACTGCAGGCAATAAGGAGCTGGCCAGAGAGGTGATGTTTTATGTGATGTTTTATTTCTTTTTTGACTTAGTTCAGACTACAGTGAGTAGTTAACTATAGCAGTTAAAATTTGCTTAGTACACTGAAGCAATGATAATGTGGTAAAAAGAAAATCTTAGATACGGCTGTGAAGCAACATCACATGTGATCTTGGGTGGTAGTCATAACAACATCATGTGGCAGGACTTCTCATGTGTTATATGTTTTCTTGGAGCCTGGACTTATTTTGGGCCATGGATACTCCAAAATGTGGGAAGGACAGAAAAAAGAAATATTAAACCAAACATTTGGCATTAAGAAACATTAGGTCAAATTTAATGTTCATTTTAATGAAATTAATATGAAATTAAATTTAGTAAAGATAGTAGTAAAGATAGTTAATTCCTGTGTTTCTTCTACTGTTAAAATAAAATTTACAATTTGGTTCTTTTCTTGTTATCTATAATATTTTCCCTCTCAGAGAAGGTGACAGGAACTGTACACAATATTCACAATAAGTCAGCACTGTAGATTTAAATAAACCTTTGAATCATACAATATATGAGACACTCAAACCGTATCCTTTTAATTTCCCATGTTGTACCCTTTTAAAAATGCATACACTTGTTAGATGTCATTCCAGATTCCATTCAGCATTTCTTTATGGTTTCAATTAAATATTCAGTGTTTATATTGCACCATAATCCAAGTGGCAACCATTAATTTACTGGTTTACTACACTGGAGAGGAGTCTCCACGTTATTGTTGGACTGAAATTCAATCAATGAACAAAGTGACTGCCTTGTAACACCCATTTAATCTGCTAGAAAGACAGCGAGAGAAAGGACTTGTGGAGGAAAAAACTAACTTTGGATTTCCTAATTAGCAACACACAACTGTAAAATAAAGATACAAAAACATCTCAAATGTAATCCATCCATTTAATTGAAAAACAAAACATAATTCTTCCTTTTTAATAGTCTTGCACCCTCAGTGCTCTAATAAGCAGTTAGCACAGTAAAGATGTCACAGTCCCTCCATAAGTGTCTGACATTTCAAAATGTTTTACATAATTGATTTGGGGAATTAAGTGTCATTCAGTGACTCACAGACACACCAGGGCTGACCAAGGTGTTTTGCTCCTGAGCTGGAGCATCTTCTCACTCCCTCAGCAAAAGCCACACCAGTTCATTGGACCCCTGTGACAAGAAGACAAGCATTTCTCCTGACAGTAAAAATACAAAAATAACCAATTAATAACCAATAACCAACTGTCCTTTGATAACACCCCAGATCTACTCTCTAAGGCGGCACTTCATCCCTCCCCCTGGCAGGTCTGCTCCTGACCCAAACATACAACATTCTATCAAAATAGTGGGAAAAAATAGCAGATATACCTGTGCTGCTGTAACGGGCTGTGAGAATAACTTTGGGAGACAGAAGGAAGAGCCACAGCCTAAACAAGGGTCAGAGAAGAGATACCTCAGTCCACAAAAGGAATGAGGATGGAGAAGGCATCTCAGAAGGGACCCTCCCTAGTTCTCTGGAAGGTAAAGGCAAGGGAGGGAACAACGGCTTTCAGACTTGCAAGATTCTATTACTGTAACCTTACATTAAAGGTAGGGTTAGTACTCAAGGTTTTGGTTTCCTGACTGGGCTACTTCAAGGGGCCGACAACTGTTTACCCACAATCCCTTTTTATTGGGGTCATTCGTCCACCAGTGCCATTGGCCTGATTTTAGCTAATAAAGGCAGGATTATTTCTAGTTATTATGGAGGGAAATGTGATTAAAAATGAAGATGCTTGGTGCTACTCCTTGAGCAGAAAGGTCATGACTGCAGCCGTGACCTTTTTTGTTGAGTCTTTTCTTTATCCCCAGATTATGATGGGAGACAAACTAAGACTGGCAACAGTAAAAGGTCAGTAGACTCAAGGATGCCTACTTCTTAGGAAATGTCTTCTCCTCTCCATCAGAGCTAAGGGGCTTTTTCTCAGCAAGGTTGGTTGAGAAGGTATTTGGTGCAGAGCATTTTTATTGGAAGCACCGTAGTGGTAGGGTGGCTATTAAAATATCTTAAGAAAGGAAGGACTGAGGAAAGATAGGAGGGCAGGGATGAACACCTATTTTATTTTTGGAACTAAATGTTAGATGTGCATTCACCAAACCTATGTAGACTTTCCCCCCACCAACACTCACATACATGTATATTGTTCTTTCACGTGCATACACACAGAGGTGTCTGTGGGGGTGGTAAAATAGTCAATATGGCAACCCCAACCATGTGATTGAAGCTTCACCTGTCTTTTACATGTCTTGTGACACATCTAAAAAAGAGTGGGGTTTCAATCACACAGCTTGACCATCACCTTGATTTTTTTCTCTGCCCTCCCCTGCATACAGAGCTTTCTCTGTTTGTTATCTTCTGTCTCAGTTCTCACTCATACACACATATGTAATGGTTAACAGGTTGAACTGGCACCAAGGAGGCGCAGGATCTAGTTCACCTTCAGCCACAGAAGGTCACTGGATGACTTTGGGCCAGTCACTCACTACAGCTCAGCTTACCTCATAGGGTTATTGTTGGGGTGGAGGGGGGTGGGGGGAAGAAAGAGCCATGTTGAGTTCCTGTACAAAAGGTACAATTTAAATCTATCAAATAAATAAATATGTGGGACTTGGGGCCTTTTTTCCTAGGAGGTCAAGATGTCATCCCCTGTCTTAGTAATTGATAAATTTGCAGTAACAACTGACCAGAGAAAGAAGACACAGTATCATAAAGTTTTCACCAGCACTCTGAATTATACCGAGAAAGAAAAGGGTTAGGGTTAGGGTTAGGTTTGTGTGTGTGTGTGTACGTATGCATGTATATATATTCAAGAAAGGAGTACTGTGATATTCTCTCCATACAACAACTGAATTCTAGACAAAGTGCATTGCAGGTAACACAGCCATGTTCGGCTCATCCAGGTCCACTATCCTCTGCTATCCAAAGTGGTCAGCTGCTCCTTGAAACAACACAGCCCTTTTAAAACTCATGTGTGTGAAATATGAGGGGAAGATTAATTGGAATTTGAATATGAACTTATATAATTGTGGGCTTTTGAACAACTATACAAATAGCAACCCTCCTACAAAAAAAATTCTGCAATGCCATTTGCAAATCTAAAAATTGCACAGATTAAAGTCTGCCTGAAAAAATGACTTAAAGTGGAGAAATAAGTTTGCAAAAATGGTATATTGCAAAATTGCAAACAAAACTGTGTTATGTTTAATGAAATATGCCCAAAGATACATATAATTTCCAAAGAACTCCTTAAAAATTTGAACTAGTATGGGAATAGAACAAACTGAATTTATGAATTGAAACATGAGAAACTGTGAGAAACCAGCATTAATAGATTTGTCCACATATGGGGTTATGGAATTTCTTTCCTTATGAAGTCTTCCCCATTCTCAATTCCACCTCACAAATAAAAAGGCAACATTAATAAAACATTAATAAATATAGTAAATGCATTAAATTGGTAGGCTTACAGAAATAGTTTAAAGCATGACTGGCACAGTGCCAAGGCTTGGTCAGCACTTGGGCCTCATCCAAGCCTCATGAAAGTCAATGGCTGAGCTTTCGATTATCTTCAAAGTGTTCTGGGGTGTTTGTCAGCTTCGTAGTTTTGAACATCAAAATTAGGGAAGGGGAAGAAACTGATGTCTAGTAGGATTAACAACTCTGAAATGTTATTTATCTTGTATATGATGCACATCCAAGAAGAAATCACAATCTCTTTAAATCAGCGCTGTAACATTGGCCAGGCTAGAGACAAGCACATAGGTTGTCTGGTTCATGGCAGTGTATAGAGTGAGAAAGGAAACAGCAAGGAAAGTGGTTTAGAGTTAGGCAAACTGGGAATAAATTCTATTAAACTCAACAGGATTTGCTTATGAATTGACATATATAAAATGTATTACGCAGTGACTATATCACAGTATCTGTAACTCACAGAAAGCTTATTTGCACTGTCTAATGGTAGAGTTGGTCCTGCTCTTCTTTTGACATTTATTTACTGTCTGTTTCAGAATCAGCATCATTACTATTAAAATTACTAAATCATCATTTAAACCTTATACTTTTCCCACATTTTCTCTGATAGCAGAGATACATCTGATGTGTTGTCAATTTTGCTGTTTTTTACTTAACCAAGTTTTAAATCTCAGCCTGCATTCCTATTCCTTTGCTCTTCACCTCAGATTCTGGAAATGCCTCTAAAGATGCTAATACTGATGGCAATACTGTTTTACATGACTGAAATTCATCTCTGGGTGACAGAGTAATCTCTAAGGTGTCTGAGATAGCTATGGAAACAGAGAGTTATTTCTGGATAAACCTACAATATATCATTCTTATCACTGTTACAGGGCCAAAGTCACAGATATTCCCAATTTCTAGCAAGTAATGGAAATATGGGAATTATGAGAAATATTTAATTAATATTTATAATATTTCTCATAAGTATAAAATAGTAAATAAGATATGAGGTTGCTTGGGTAGGATTTTTTTTTTTCTGTCAGAAATATTATTTAAACTATTTCTGCATTTGTTATCCCTGGCAAAGATATGATGGAACTGTGTATATACAATGAAGAACATAACAATTCTTGACGCAGCATCCTTTCAAGAAATGGGGGACATGATGGAAGTTTGTAAATCAATGAGCAGGTTGAGGTTGGAGGTTCAGGTCTTCCCAATACAGATAGACATAGAGCTCGTGTTAACTTTTTCAGAATATGCACAAATAAATATATTTTGTCACAGAACCTGGTATGAGGCCAAACATGCCCTTTGAAAGTAGGTACAGTACATGCTATGCTGCCTAAAAAATGTTGGGGATTGTCATGAATTACAATGATAGGAAACATCAATTTAGGGAAGACTGTCCTATAAATTCTTGTACTAAAAATTCAGGAGAATTTATATTAAGTTGTTTGATCTTCCATTCATATCTTCTGAGTCAATTGTTTGGATTTTGTTAATTATAGTAGATGTCCTTGAAATACTCATTTCAAAAATCCATTCAATGTAAGAGTTGCCATATTTCTCTGCTGAATGAGAAGTACCTGAAATTTGTGAAACAGTCAAACATAGACAAGAATTACTCTGTAGATGAAATAAAACAGGCCAGATATACAGGAGGAGGAAGAAAAAAAACATTTTACTTGTATACACATTTAATAAACATCTTACATATAGAAATGAATAAATTCTGGTCATATGTGCTAATTATTTTTTTAAAAAAGATTTATTTATTTTTCCTGATGCACTGAAGTACTATTTTTTTTTATAATTCTATTTAATCTGTATATATTATATTCAGAATTATTTTAGTATTGCAGGCTCAGTGGCAAGAAAGATATCAATACAATAGGCATGTGTTGAAAACACAGATAAGTAACCATTATCTGAAGAATCTTCCAGACACTCACCACACATCAAGCATATGTGTGATAAAACACAAAGGCAGATCTGATGCTATAGAATTAAATGCAGCAGGTCTCTGGTCATTATTCAAGATAGAGGCTAATCTAACAGAAAAGAAAAGATTGACTAAATTGATTAAGTTATGAGGTCACTTCCGGAAAACTACAAGTGTACATAAAATATACAACGTAATGAAATTCAAAGCAGGCTTCAGCTGAGGTTGCATGAAATGCTGGGACAGAAAATTGGTTCTTCTCCAGGGTGCTGAGGGTTTCTTGAGTTTTTGGTTCTTTAGCCTGCTGCAACTTTTTTGTCTGCTTAGATTGGTAAAAATTTGCTAACGAAAGACTTTGTGATAATATACATTAGATGCACATAACTGTAGCCATAGAAGGTCAACAAATCTTTTATTTTTATCTTGTTATTTTTATCTTTATCTTGCTGTTTTTCTTTTGAATTCTAACAAATAAATGTTACCTTATTTGAATAATTTCTGATGCAGATTTCTTTTAAATCTGCTGCAGTTAAATTAACGATGCTGCATATTAAGTGCTAAACTAAATAGCTAACATAAAGATCAGATTGCCCAGAACTGTAATGATATATCCTTGCCAAGTCCCATCTTCCTTCTCTTTTGAATAATTAAGAACTAGGATATGGTGACAGGAATCATATTCCTTGCTTTAATGTAGAAAACTTAATATTAGAAAATATAGTAGCTCCTTCGATTATTGGAAATAAATTTGGTGGAATTTTAATTGAAGGAAGATTTTTTTTAATTGAGGATGTGCCATCAAGTCAGTGCCAGCTCTTAGTAGACCTTATCCAGGATGATTGGTCCCGTACCTGGCCCTCCAGGCCTTCCAATGCATCAATGCACGCATCACCACTGTAATTGAGTTCATCCACCATGCTAATAGTCGTCCTTTTCTTCTCTTTCCTTCCACCTTTCCCAGCATTAAAGGCTTCTAAAGAAAACTCAGACTTCATATAATGTATCCAAAATATAATAATTTAAGCCTGGTCATTTGTGCCTCAAGTGAGAAGAAGGTAGAAGGATAATATTACTCTCTCACCATTGAATGCTTTGCTGGTCTATTCATCATTAAAGTTATTAGACCACACATTCAGAAAGTTAAACCAGCATCTTGCATAAAACTCTTTCTATTCAAAGGACATAATTAATCATCAGCTACTTAAAGCCAAACAAACATGTAACTGTAACATATATTCCAGATACAGATGATTGAGTATGTAGATACAGATAAAAGCATTCTTGGATGGTATGCATCTGACATGTTGGTGTTGTTATATATTCAAGGCCAACTGAAATGTTGTAATTAGTCTGATAAAAGTACTGCCTCTATGGAATTCAATTTTTCTCATGTCCAAGATGATTTCTGACTTCCTCTCTTCACAGACATACGCAGACTAGACATATACACACTAGAAATATATATCAGTTTTATCCAGTCATTTTCAGTTTTGCATATGCTCAGTCATAAACCCATGCAATTAAATGGTGACATTATTCTATAATCTCAAAAGATGCACAAGAAAAGTTGCATTTTGTATGAACTCTCCCCTTCTGTGAGCAAGACATTTATTGCAAAAGTGGAAAGGTTTGGGATTCAAAGGGTAACTGTGTCCAAATCTTTACATTAGTCTGGGGAACATGAATTCAGTTAGTTGGCTTAAAAATGAAGACTGAACTAAATTCTGCAACATCTATAATATATAATCTAATATAACATCTATTTTTCTAGATGCTTCTATAGTTTTCCATTCATCTTGTGAAATTTAAATGCTAAGGCACTAAAATAATGAGCTATGCTGAATCCTTCTAGGAACCATCTCTAGTGTAAATGTCACTGGAAAAGCACAGCTTCACTGAATTGTTGTAATGACATCTGACAAATCCTCTCCTGTATTTTATGACCAGCTTATGAAGGAGAAAAGCCTTTTGCTGTGAGACAACTTGTTACCACACCACCTCTGAGAATCAAATGCCTTAATCTCTCTTTTCCAGCTGCTGTGCATTATGTGCCATCTGATTAAACTGTTGAACTGTTACAACTGTTGATGACATCCACTCACCAAAATCAAGGGAGGCAATGCAGGTCTTGGACCAGTGTCTGGAAACTGCAATAGGATGATGAGGACCAATAAACTGAAGCTGAATCGTGCTTAAGACTAAGGCAGTGTGGATTGGCAGCTCATGGAACTGGCACTTTCCTCCAAAGGAGGAGACATGCAGTCTTGGTATATTTCTGGATTCATCCCTGTCATTTGAGATCCAGGTAGCAATGGTGGCTTAGAGTGCATTCAGTCAGCTGTGTCTGATCTAGCAGCTGTAGCAATGTCTGGATAGACATGGTCTAGCCTCAGTAATCCATGCTCTGGTAATCTCTTTTGATTACCGTAAAGCACTCTAAGCTGGGATGCCCTTGAAGAACACTTCAATATTGCAACTACTGCAGAACACAGCAATGAGCTGTTGTGCATAACATCTTTCAGAGACGGCATAACACCAATCTAAATGAATTGCACTGCTTGTCTATATGTTACCAACAGTTGGAGTAACAAAGGTCCTTAACAGTTTAGGACTCTGTCAGCCCCACTAGGTAGACCAGACTAGAAAATCAACTCCACAGGAGATTAGAACTATACTTTATTGAGATAGGCTATAACAACAGAATCTTGCCAAGTCTGGAGTGCTTTGCCTTTACCTCCCCTCCTTCTTATACTGCAGTGAATCAGGGAGGGGTCTGCCTGATCCACTTCCAAACATTATCTTGCTTCCTATGACTTAAATACTGTTTCAGCCCTTTTTGCCTAGGTAACAGGTCTTTGCACATTTCTGTCACGGTCTCCTCCCTTATATTCTACACTTTCTGATCACTCAAGGAAATATTTCTTCTAGCATGCACTTGCCCGAACATTAAGATCTTGTGGCCTGGGGGCTCCTCAATATATTATTGATGAAACAGGTGTATCAGGATGCAAAAGAGGGCCTGTGTTACCCAGGCCCTTCCCTGGAAGCCAAACTAGCACCAACATTACCTGTCTTTTGACAAAGACAAAGCCTTCGTTTTTTACTCATCCTTGCATTCAAGATTTAGCATCCTCACCTTGACCATGTCTTTTGTCCCTTAAGTGCCCCTTTGTCGAGGCTGATTATTATAGTATGCCTTGAATGGGCTATTTTAAATTAGTTTATTATTTTACTTGGTTTTATTATTTTCTCTTGCTTTAAGAATTGTAGCCTGCCACAAGATACAATCCCTTGCTTTAGAAATTGTAGCCTGCCATCTATAGCCTATCCAATGTCCTCTGGATAGTGGACAGGCTATAGATATTCTAAATAAGTAATAGATAAAAATAAATCCCGGCCAATACTTAAAAGTCTAGAAATGCTTATTTCCTCCATTTATTTCAATTGGCTGTATCAGCAAGAATCACATAAATCAAACTGTTTATGTGACACTGTAGTTATAAACCATCATGACACATAACTAAAAAAAGTTATCTAGGCAACATAGAATAGTTGATGTATTCAGTCCAATGTTGCCAAGTCAAGGTCTGTAGTCATGAGCACAATAACCCATAAAAATATGGATGATAGCATGCAAATAACATTCAACTTCAAATCAATAACAGTTCCTTCAGTTTGGCAGTGGAGGTACCAGGTACCTGCTCTTGTTTGGTTGCTCCACTTCTTGCTCTGGGCCAAATAATACCAACTGAACAGTGAAAAGGTAAGATAGAAAATAAACAGAAAGAAAGCAGGCAGAAAAAGGCACTGGTTTTGCCTCAAATATACAATTTTTGCATCTTTGCATCTTACTAACATGGTGAGTCACTTTGGCAGAATATAGTGAGTTGCCTTATTGTAGTTGGTAGATCCAGACTCACCAGACATGCTGTTTGCCCTCAGTAAATATTAGGGTCTGCAAATAAGTTGATATGTAAATGTAGCCTTTGTCCAATACAAAAGTCTTCTCAGTCATCAAGCCATTAAAGAACTCTGTTGTCTTCACTATTTTCCCCTTATAGCTAATCAATTTTACTGACTTTTCTTTTTCTAAGCTCTCTCTCTCCCTCTCTGTCACACACACATACTCCCTTTCCCTCCCACATACACAAAGTTACAAAAGAAAGATGAGTAATGGCTCTAAGAAAGTAAGCTCTAGAGAAAAAAAAGTTGTCAAGATTATAGTGCAGCTGTTCAATAGGTTAACTAAAAGAAAGACATGTTGTTATTAAGAATAGTACATATGTATCAATGCAATATATATCTGTAGACCCAATGTTTAATATATCAAGAGCTGCAACAGTTGCATAAACACCAGGCAAACACCGATTTACAACTAAATTTAGCAGCCTGGTGTTAGATTGGTTCACATGCATGAAAACGCTGTGCATTTTTTCATCCATTGTTCTTAATTCTGAACTTTATATATCAGTATTAATGCGGTTCTTCTAATATTAGTAGTAGAATTAGCTGCTGTTTATTACCAACTGCTGTGATCCCCTGCTTGTCAACTTCCAGTATTCTACAAACGAGGTCAGACACAATGACAGAATTCCATACCAGCTATAAAACAATTGACTTGATTATTGCAAAGTGCTAATTGCAAGGGGAATTAAAGTTAAATTTGAATAAGCAAACATGTATAAAAAGGAAGTTATCCCATTCTAATATATGCGAGTAAAATAAAATAAAACTTGTGAGAAATGCAAAGAAGAGCAAAAATCGCATTAATACTTTCATTTTGAACTTCAGATTAAAGTTGCAGTTCTTTGGACATTCCACTTGGAAGTAAGAGACATTAAATATGGAAGGATAATTTCCCCCAATCTGATATCCTCAGGATTTGTCAAATAAAACACATTTTGAGAGCACCAGGTTGGGGAAGACTGTAATAAAGTGTACACTTGAGTAATAGGCATAGGATCTGACTGTGTAAAAATCTGTAAATTCCCAAAACATCTCAATTTACAGTTCTAAGATGGGCTGTAAGACTTCTATCAACCTGGCTGTGCATGTATCACGAATAATTTCTAAGTCTACAGAATACTGTACTCTTATGTTTCAAAAATAAGAGAATGGAAACCTTTCCACCTGGTATTACATTATTAACAACCTAGGAATATATACAGGAAATAAATTTTCCTGCTACACACATGCATTTCTAAGACTGGAATCCAAGTGTAGAAATCCCAGTAAGGCATGATAGAGGTACTTGGACACTCTGTCCTTCTATGAACACAATGGATTTCCGCAAGAGTAGCATCCTAAACTTTAGCTTCCATCCACATCATTACCTCATCCTTGGAGGCATACATATGTGAAAGTGAGACAGTAATGTTCACCAGCCATTCAGCTGTTTTGCAAAAAGCCAGAGTATAATCTGCAAATACAACTTGTTTGCAATGCATCTGGTAAAAATAGAGTCACCTGATAATTTCATTACTACTTCACTCTTAGTGGCTTTAGTTGTTTTAAAAAAATGATGTCTTCTTCACTGTCCTTATGTGTCATCTTAAATAGATTTGTGGTTTTATTTTAAGCCAATATTACTGTACGGCAGTGTTTCTCAACCTTGGCAGCTTGAAGATGTGTGGACTTCAACTCCCATTGAAGGCTGGGGAATTCATGTGTGGACTTCAACTCCCATACTGGCTGGGGAATTCTGGGAGTTGAAGTCCACACATCTTCAAGCTGCCAAGGTTGAGAAACACTGGTATAGGATATATATGGGAAGGACGATGGATCAGGGGCCCCTAATTGCCAGCCTTACTCTCTACACTGGTAGATTTGTAGATCATTTGTAGAGTTTCTTATTTTTAATTATTCTGCCAAAATTAAGGCAGGCTAGATGTAGCCAGAAGTGGATGTTCATTGGTGAAGGATTCTGAGTTCAATTCATCTCTGATAATATATATATACAAATACTGTTTTAATTAACATCGTCAGCTCTACCCACTGGAGTCCAGTGCAATCTATGCCTTCAAGTCCCTCTTGATCCCTTGATTTGAAATGGTTGCCTTCTTCTTCCTAGGGCAGTGTTGTCCAAACTTGGCCACTTTAAGATGAGTGGACTTCAACTCCCAGAATTCCCCAGCCAGCACTGTCCTAGGGTGAAAAAGAAGGAATCACCCAGTTGGCTTTGTGCCCAAGGCATGACTAGATCTCCCGGTTTCTAGCTTGGTCCCTTTAATCACTACCCCAATCTGAAGCTGAAGACTTCAATACAAACTAAATAGATTCTTTAATCCTAAACTGCTACATTTAGATTTGTTATAACTCACTCTGAGAGCTTCAATAGTGGTTAGTCTAAAAACAAAATCAATCAATCAAATAAAATAACAGTAGCATTTGTATATTATGGAAAGAGAGAGGAAGCAAAAAAATTATTTCCTACCTGTTACACTGATCACCAATAATCACACCTCTGTTTTCCTATTTACTGTATGGGTTACTTTTTGGTTTGCTTCATTCCTATAACTGGGGTTAATCTTAATTTCTTTTCACTAAAATATTTCTGAATTTTTCTCTGCAGGACTGGTCTTGAAGTACTTCAGATCCTCATATGGAAAAATATATCAGTATTTTGAAAGCAAAACCTTTTGTAGTTCAGGGAGCCAAAATGACAAGATTTCCCATTTCAGTCCACAGAGATCTCTCTTACAGTAACAGAACATAATTTCACCCATAGTCTTGTCTGAACCTAGATATTAACAGTATCTCCCATCCTGGTACTAACTATATCAGTATTTTGATGGATTACAATATGATGAAAACTGCCTTACTGAAATCTCATCATTCCCTTTAAGCTAAATAAGTGAGTATCAAGAGAATGAAAGCTGAGGAAACAATCTAAAAAAAACCAAAAATTAAACTTTCTTTCGAAAACAACATAATGAAATATCAAGACTCTGTTATGGAAGAAAAATGGGAAATGAGGCACAGGAGATATAATACTTATTCATTTATGCAGTTTATAATATCCTGCAGGAAGCATAGTAAGTTTAATGCATATCAATTTGGTGTCTTGTGTTGAACCTTATGGGAAATTCCTACTGAAAAAGCAGAGAAAAGACAGCATACTGTTTAACAGACATGTTGTTCAGTCTTCCTGTCCTATCATATTGAAAGCCAGTGTGATGTAGTAATTCGGCATCTAGGCTTAGCTCAGGGAACATAAATTCTCTTTGTGTTCACACAAAATGCTTATTTCTAAATCCAGGTTAACCAAACATGATTGCTGTGCTCTCATATGATCCTGTGGCCAAATAAATAAGCCATGTTATAACTTCCTGTAAATGTCTCGTTCCCATAACGTACAATGACAATGCCTAGATTTGCAATAATGCACTGGAACACAAACCGCTCCACCTCATTTTAACTTGTCTAGTCAAGAGTCTTGCCCTTGTCTAACATACCTAGGTCGTGGTGGAGATAAAATCAAGGGAATTGTGTAAGCTATCAGTTCTCC
Organism: Liasis olivaceus; assembly: GCA_030867105.1. Lineage (NCBI taxonomy): Eukaryota > Metazoa > Chordata > Lepidosauria > Squamata > Pythonidae > Liasis > Liasis olivaceus. Next base: position 94,736,638 of record CM061352.1, read on the forward strand.
TTGGGGGAAAGGAAAAATGAAAAGAAAAGAAAAGAAACTGCTCTTGTTTAAAAGGCATCTTAGCTACACTACAGTAGTAAAGTCACTACTATAGATTCTGATTAGTGCCTTCCCGTTGATAAACAGTATTATCTTCTCTATCAACAAACTGAAATGAATATCCGTTTCTCCTCAACTTGAGTTGTCATGAAAACAAAAACCTAAGCCTCGAAGGGTAAATCTAACTCTTGAGGCCTAAACTTTCCTTCTGCTGAGTTCATGTAGTAATAGCCAAAGTTAACTGGCTATAATTTTTTAAAAAGAGGGTGGGGGAAGCCACATGCCCTGTACTCCTCAGATCTTGGCACATTCCAATCCTGTTTCTTTTAACTGAAAAGGGTCTAGCTAATTGCCACAGTAAACATGTTAAGCTTTAGCTCTCAAAAGGTAATTCTGAAAAATGATCTTAAAACTTTGGAAGTGGAAACAGGCAGTTAATAGCACATACAAAGCACAAGCCTTTTATCCTTTTCTCACACCTTACAAACAATGAAACATACGGGGGTTGACACATATTAAGCCATGACAATGCTAGAAACTGAATCCTTATCGGTTGCGAGTCAATTACTGGTGGCAAAGCCCTAAAATGGGAAAAAAATGGATTGTACTACTCCAGACTGCAATGGAAGAACACCTTCATGGGCTTTAAAGCTAACCACATGGTACCTGCAATCATGGCGGGGTGGGGGGGGAATACCCTGGGGTAGTCTCTATTCACTGAACGCCAACAATTTCAAAGTACAGAGAGATCATCACTCACGCCTCACCATGTCATTGGATGCTTAAAAACTATTGCTTCCCTTGTGAGAGATGCTCCAGTGTCAGGATTTATTCAGCATTCAAAAACTAAAATAAAGGAGGGTATACTTGCAATCAGATAATAGTATAGGCAGTGAACAGATAACCTTCTCTTGAAGGAAGAAGAATTCCTTTTACTGCTTCTGATCCACCACCAGTTTTTTGGTAACTCTACAGTACACAAGCTGTGTGTAGCTTTCTGCAGCTCACAAAGCCATCTATTAAGATCTGCCAAGTTTCTGATAAACCTCCTAGGTTTTTCTCCCACTCTGGAATTGCAAAAGAAAAAAAAATTGTTGCCAAGCAGCTGGTGCACCAAAATACATAGCCACTAATTGGAATCTTTGCTGGTTCCAGTTGTGCTAGTTTGCTCTGCAAGCATTACGTAGGGAAGGAAAACTGAGTAAGAAGTCTGACGGTGAGATGGGAGTGTATTTGGTTCATTTTTCTAGTTGCAACCTCACCCTTCATGCTAGTCAATCAACTTCATGGTGAAATTAGCTTAAGCAGCAAGGGAATTCTTGAAGGGAGGACTAATTTTTAAGCAGTATATACAGTTTTGAAATCACAGAGAAAAAGGCAGGGACAATCAATCCCAGAAGCTCTATCCCTTTTAAATCAGTCAAAACACACCCCTTCTCTGTAGTCTTCTAAAAACAGCAGTAAAGGCAGCTGAGCCAAAAAGTAAAATACATCACTGTTTCTTTTCTTCCTTCATTAATTAGGCTCTGGGTGTGCGGATATGCAACAATTTTTTTTCACACTCATTAACACAATATTAATTTTCTATATTTCTAAGACATGGTAATTATTAATTTGGATTTAGATATCATGCTTAGACGTGTTTAACTATGATTTCTTGATTAGCAATCGGTTAGCAATCAGCTAAGCATTAGGAAAAAATTCTAATAGTAAAAGTAGTTTCATAAAGGAGGGAAGGGGTGGATGATAAAACATGTGTCATAATGGACACCATGTGACTTTGAGCTTTGATGTCACAATGCACATTTCATTTTCATGCCAGCACAGTTTGTACAGTGAGTTGACAGTGGAACCAGTTACCCAGAGAGATAGTAGGGTCTTCTCACTGGATATTAAATAGTCATCTTACAGGATGTTCTAATTTGAGCAAAAAGTTGGACTTGAGGGCCTAAACAGAGTGAACTCCAATTCTATGATAAACCAAACAAATGATTTTATGGTTTAATATAATATGTGAACCTAGTCACTGACATGGTGGATCTTACTCATCAAAGGCACTGTCTAAAAGCTGGTCACACTTTGAAGGGTTTGGTTTGGCTTTTCTGAGGTAAAGCAACAATCCCTCTACAACACAGTTTAATTGGACTGAGACATGCAAACTGTCAATGTGCTACACAACCTATTCTAGAAGGGCAATTCTCAGAGCTAAACATCAACAACTTTAAACCAGTTCATTGCAATCTTAGCTTCTTCAAACTGACTGTTTCATAGCAGTACAGCCCAATTCTCTCTAGGAATACTGAAAAGATAGCCAAAATTCACTGGGAACTTGCTCCTGTGTAAATGTTTCTACAATGGCAAATTTATATTATAATCCTCCACAGATGTATGTAGTGTAAACCTAATTAAAAACAAGAGAGCATCCTTATGAATAAACACATCCAACACTGAACAATTAAACCCCCTGAGCAGTGAATAATGAGTTTTTTTCCTAATTCTTCTGATTCAGATAAAAAGAATCATCTGTCTTACTAATACAAATGCTAAATCAAGAAGTGCAATTGTATCTGTAAAAACTTGAAGCAATGGTTTGACAGAATAGTTGTCTCAAGTCCCTTTGGGAGGGAAACCTTTTTTTTTTTCTAATTTCAGATTGTTCTGCAAGAATCTAAAAGAAAACCTACACATTCTATTTCTTTCCTCTTGCTTTTGCCTGGATTGCTTAAATTAATTAGTCAGCCAGTATTTGAAAGTTTGTTAAACTATTTTTAAGTGGAAAACCTTCATTAACCTTCACAGCAATCCATCAGTAATAAGTTTGTGTGCTGCTTATATTGAAGTAACAAAATAAAAAAAAATACCTCAGCTGTTGCAAAATAAATTAATTACAAGCTACCTCATTTTTATAAAGTGTTTCTTTAGAAAACTAAAGCTAAGTAAGAATACATTTGCAAAGACAGCTTTGCAAATGTATTAATGCTATTATTATTTGCATTCAAAATTCAAAGGTCTTTCAAATTTACTGATGTATCCAATTTATACTTCTCCATAACTGGCGGTGAACCTCTGAGAATTCTTGAATACACCACAAAAGGAAATTACCAATTTAAGACATTAGAGAAGAATCCTTATTCTGCATTGCACTGGCTTGAGCTGCAACCTCATACTGTTTGGCTAATATGAGTAATAATTTGCTCATAATGAGTTCAACCCAGTTAAGTCGATATCAGCCTCACTGCTTCCAATGAAAGGAAATTAAATATATGCTAGATGGTACAGTCTACTCCCCAATTAGTCCCTTTGAGTTTAATAAGTTTTACTCTCAGGTGCAACACGTACAGTTAGAGCTTAAATCTCTTGAACTGATATCAGTAGGGTTGGAGCATAAATAGGCTTAATTTTGGTTAGATTGTGCCAAATCATTCATCTCACAACCTGTAATTCATCAATACACCAAATACATACAGATCCCAATGAAGTTGCAGTTAGCTGTGATAAAAGCCTAACTCTGGTTGAAATGGTAGAACTTATGATTAGGCTTGCCACCATCGTGGCTTTTTTGGCACCACCCTGCAGATACCCCTGCCATTTTCAATTGCCAGTGAGGGCTCTCATCACCAAATGTTCCATTGTTCAAAAAGCTACCACTAAAAATTAAAACTAGATGTTGGAGAAAGGTGATCCTAAAATTTACTCCTTGCTCTCTAGTTTTCTGTGTACACATTTATTCTAATTTACATGGAAACACATCATATAGGCCCCACCAGCAGCTTGGAATGGAAGAGCTTATGTCCAAATTTCTCCAACTAAGCCAAAATCCTTCTGAGAGCGTCATGGGCCGAGCCAGTCATAAATAGTTAATTGGTTTCAGTGGGATTGTGATCTACCTTTGCTTGAGCTGGTAAACCTATTTCTACCGCATTTTACTTCTGGCCTTCAGAGAATTAAAAGGAACAAGAAAGAAAGAAGAAATAAAAAGGAATGAATAAATAAAAATGCCAGAATAAAGATGTATCATCCTAAGCCTCTGAGCTATTTTCACTGGCTTGATGATAGATAAGTTGCACAAAAGGAACCATATCCTTAATTTATGGACAGTTTTGGCTACCACAAAAGACTCCTGACATATTGGAATAGGTGCAAAGAATGGTAACCACAAGAATAATAAAGAAATGGGAACAAGGAGAGATTAAAGGAACTGGAGATGTTTAGCTTTGCGAAAAGATAATCGGCAATTCTAGCAGTCTTGTAATACCTAAAAAGGTGTCACACCAAGGAAGTCCATGATCTGTTCCTACAATGGACTTAAATTACAGAAAGGCAGATTTCCATTAAATGTCAGCAAAACTTTTTAACAGTACATTTTGACACTAGAACCAATTTCAGGAAGAGGTAATGGGTTTTCCTTCACTGAATGGGTTCAAGCAGAGACTGGATAAACATTTGTCAAGCAAACTTTAATTGGGATTTCTGCACGAGTAAAGGCTTGGACTCAATTATCCGAATGGCTCCTTCTAGTTTTATGATTCTAAGGACTAGAGGCAGATTTCCACTCAGCAGCAATTTCTCAGTCTAATTAGCCAAGAGTGAAAGGAAAACCTAAGAAACAAAGAAAAATAGAGGATAGATATGACGAATTTAATGCTTTGCATTTTGATGCCATAATGGCATTGCAAATATAGTATGTTTAGATTTGTGCTATAATTCTCAGAGAATTTTACCCACCAACGATCTTCTAAAGCAAGGTTTCTCAACCTTATCGACTTTAAGGTGTATGGACTTCATGCATTCCAGCATGCTGGCTGGAAAATTCTGGGAGTTGAAGTCCACACACCTTAAAGTGGACAAAGTTGAGAAACACTGTTCTGAAGTCTCCAACTGAATTATCTAAATGTACAAAATCTTGCTTTAAAAAAAATCAGTTTCCATCACCACAGGGGAAAAACCGAACATGCAGAATAACATAATTTAAAGATAGAACATTGTATCTTGTTAGTTTTTATTTTTGAACACTTGTCTGTAAAACAGCTCTTCTATTGTTCTGCAGTATATCTGGTATTAAGATGCAGCTAGTATTTAGCCTGATATTGTACAGAAGAGATTTTAGAAATGTTAGCTCACCAACTAATGGCACTACTGACCAACAATAGCTACTTTTAATAGCTATTTATATATTTAATAGCAATTTAATAATTGGATAATTATTTAATCAAGTAAAATTTATTTTCGAGCAACCTCTTAATTAAAAGAAAAGGTTTAAAAAAATTAAGCCACCCAGATTAAGTACAATTAACGGTAAACGCATTTAAATATTGTTATTTATTGCATTTCCATTCTGTCTTTTTTTGAGGAGCTCAAGGCACATCATGGCAGATCTCTCCTAATGTTATCCCTACAACACCCCTGCAAAGCAGTCTGGTCTGAGAGAATGAGTGATCCAACGTCATCTGTGTGAGCTCTGTGGTTGGGTGAGAACCAAAGTAGAGTTATGAATACTTAGGATAAGACAGTTATAGCATGGTCCTATAAATGTTTACTTTACATCTTTTAATGGGTCTTACTTCCAAGTACATGAATGTAAGATTGTGGCCTAAGAAACAAAGTTAAGTCTCTCCAGTTGGAATTAATGGCACTTTAAGGGTTTAAAGCAGGGTTTCTCAACCTTAGCAACTTTAAGATGTGTGGACTTCAACTCCCAGAATCCCCCAGCCGGCTGGGGGATTCTGGGAGTTGAAGTCCACACATCTTAAAGTTGCTAAGGTTGAGAAACCCTACTTTAAAGTAAGCAGAATTCTTCCTCTTCTTATTGATATTAACAAACATACAGCACAAGCAGACACTCATTCAGTTTCCTCAAGCAATGAATGATTCTTTCTCCTGGGGGAAAAACACAGCAGCCTGTTTTCAAATGCTTTCCTGTTTTTAATAGATGGTATGTTAACACCAAACCTCTGTAGTCCGGATTCACAAGAGAGATCCATGGAGAGGGGAAGAGAAGTATGCTGCTATTGCACTGTGTTCATTTAAAGGATAGGGAAAAAACCAAAAATATAGTCTAACCAGGACAGTAGAAGAGAGCTCAGTATTACATCAATGTTGAAGTTGCTTTTCAATAGGGCAAAATGTAAGTCTGGATGGACCAGAATATATTGCAGAGGACAGTTCACAAGATGTATCAGGTGGATGTCCTATAGTGCCAACATCTGATGATAAAATAAACTACTGTACATCACCTTGGTGTTAGTCACTGCAAAGGTATCTTGTTCCAGATTTAATGTAAGAAAAAGGCCAATACACTAAAAAATGCCTTAAAGAGAGACCGATACATCCCAAAACATTCCTGTGAAGTAATAACTCCATTCTCTCGCATCGATATCGATACACAAGCATAGCTAAACTGTTCTGCATTTGCAGTTTTGCAAGGCATAGGGCATGTAATACTGCAGAGAAAGAGAAAAAAGTCTGATTTTTTTTTTTTCCAAAACAGGGTCATGGAGATCATTGGAGAGTGGAGATCATTTTTAAAATTAGGCTGAAACAGGGATGGATCCTACAAAACGAAACAAAAGCTAATCTCTAAAATGGAGAGTGAAAGTGTTGGAAAAGAGGAGGAGGGAGAGAGAACAATTACAGATTTCACAAAAAGGTTAGTGCGTTCTTGGTTGTTTCAAATTGGACTAACCACTAGTCCCCCATTCCTGTGTTCCACGACAGGACTCCAAACGCACACTTCGAAGTAGCCTCTCCCTTTGTATAAAACTCCCTGTGTGAAACTCTCCCTCAGTTTTTCATTATTGTCAGTAGACCTAAACACAGTCCTTTAAATACCGTTATATGTTAGTATAACCCACCCACCCACCCACCGCAAAAGAATGAAATGTAGATTCGCTGTAATATATAATCTGAATCGTTCATGTATGTACATTCCAATAGTACTGCCTGAACCATTTATTTCAGGGAAGATTGCTTTATATTTGGTAGCACTGAGCAGTTTTTCCTTGTCTTCTCTGCTTGGGGGAAAGGAAAAAAGAAAGACGCATCCTTCTGTTTGCAACAACAAAAAAAAAGTAAATGAAGAACGCAATTTAATTTGACATGCGTTTGAATACTGATGGGTCGGTTAGTTCTTTCATATATATTAGCAATAATAATCATTATCTTCAAGATTATAATAACAGCCACTGAAATATATACAAACACCAAAAACAATGTCCTTTGGTGAGGTCCCCACAAAAAGAAGTCAACAAAATCAAGACAATACCACTGTTTGCAAGAGCCCAGGAATATCTGTGTCCAAGCACGATCTTTCTGGACGGGGATTCTGTGGTTCTGGGGCAGAAGTAGCGGGGATACCAGAATCCTGGGTGATTTTCCCTGGACTGGACGATTCTTTTCCTTGGGGTATTTCATACGGATCGCCTGCCTGGGTGCTGGTGCTGGCGCTGCTGCAGTGGTCCCGCTCGTACTCTTCTTGTGCCTTCTGCATTTTCCGCTTCTTCATCTTCCTCTTGTGAACGTGGAAAGTGATCAGGGAAAGGAGGATCAGGCAGAAGATGAGGGCGACCAAGACGATTAAGACAAAAGTGGACGAGAAGGACTGGAAGAACTGCCCCATCTGTGTGATGCAGGTGGTGCTGGCGTTGGCAGGGCCAGATGTCCTGTTCAAAAGGCAGGGGGGCAGGGAGAGGCTGGGCCCTTTGGACAGCTCGGCACTCATTGAGGAGGGTTGTTTGGGTTTTCCCCCCTTCCTTAAAAGATCCCTGCAGATGTCTCCACTGAGATGCTGTCACTTTACACTAGGGTGGGAAATGCCTTGCCCAGCCCTTCACACCTCCCTCATTTTTCTTGGCTAGAGAAAAGGAAGATGAAAAAATAAATAAATGTTCCATGCCTTAAACAAACCCAGCAGACATCCTTCGACCCAAGCAAGCAGCCTTTCTTTGTTATTTTTCATCCTTTCAGCCACAGTATGATTTCCACCCTAAAAAGAGCTACGAGCCAGTGGTGGTATCTGGAATAAGGAGGCACCTCTGTTAGAGGCGAGATTTCCAAAGGTAAGAAACCAGGGACTGCATTGTAGTAATCCAGCTGTCCTCCCCACCCCAGAAAGAGAGAGCCTTTGCAAATTCGCGGGTCGCAGTTGCTGACTGCCACAAAGATTTAAATCTATATATACCACCAACCATACCCCCCCCCCCTTCAAATTACTCAGCAGCTTGATAGCTCGGACTACCTGACCGTTCCCCCCAAGTTCTCGAGGCTGAGAAAGTTTGGACGTTGTGCAGCTTCTGGGGTTTTCTCCCCCGCCTCCCCCCCTCCCCCGCCGGCAGCACCCTCAGCCGCCGACACCCTGCCTGCATGACAGCTCACCCCGCAGGCGCCTCCGGAGGAAGACCCCGCTGCACGGAGCAGAGGCGAGCCTTTGCGGAAGGAAAGACAGAAGGAAATTGATGGGCGTCTTTAGCTCACCTGCTCCGTGGTGTCTGCGGAACGGGAGGGAGGGAAGGCGAGAGCAGGAAGGTGGCAAGGATGCCCCCGACAACGGGCTGCGGAAAGCGCTGAATGAAACGGGCAAAGCGCCGCCGCCGCCGCCGCCGCCTCTCGCAAAAAGTGGGCTCGCAGCCTATAGCCAGCCCAGGTGGTGACGTCACGCAGCCCGGGTCTCCGACTGGCTGCGCTTCCCGCCGCCGTTCCTCGTTCTCGGCTCGCCGAGGCGGCTGTGCCAGCCAGCGGGGGCCCCGCTGCCCCCCGACGCGGTCTCTCGAGCCAAGCGCGCCCCTCTCCACCGCGACGGCGCGGCCTAGGACTGAGGGGGGAAACCAAGCCCGCTGAAGTTCGAGGTCCGGTCTTAAGCGCTCAGGCAAGTTAGTGCGGAGCCTGAAGCGAGGAGGAGCAGCCAAGTTGCTCTGAGCCGCCCAAGCGTCTGCTTTCAGCCCAGCCAGGGTTAGCCTGGAAACGAGAGTCCGCCGCCACTTCCTCCGGATAACAGGGATTTGAGTGAGGGGAGGGTTGTTTCGGGAACTGAGGTTTGCTCAATTAGCCTCTGCTGGCTGGGTTCACAAAAGGTGGGCTTAGAGCATCTCACTTCCGAATATATATAATGGCTTAGTGCTATGTGTGAACCTAGTCGTCATGTTTCTGTAATATGTTTAACCTGCTTACTGAATTAAACCATTCTGGGGTTTGCGCAGTTCAGTGAGCCACCCACTGACCAATGGACTGGCTTGCACTACATGCTAAGCCCCGCTCTTTCCCCTCCACATACAGGTGAGCAGCTGTGCAAATGCATCTGTGGTCTTTAACTAACCTAGTTCAGTAGGTGAAGTGAAGGCAGCCACTCTTATCCGGTCTGATCAATAAGCACTTTTCCCCATCTGATCTATAATTTGGTGTTATCCAGACTTGCAATACAATACACCGAAAAGGGAGACAGGGTTTCAATCATGCGGTCATATGGCTTTTTTTTACCCCACCCCAGGAGACTACAGCCCTAATCATCCACCATAATAGGAATGATGGAAGTGGCAGTCTGTAGGGCTCTGAATGGGGCAGGATCTGTAAGTAAAGGCAGGGAGTGGGGGTGCATACAGAGTGCCCCCTCTGAACATACAGAGTGCCTCTGTACGTATTCCTGAGAAATAAATCTGACAATAAGAAAAGCAATAGCAAACTATTTTAATATAGTTGCCAAACAAACTACATAGCCATGTTGTCACCTTGTGATGCCCATAAAAAGCAGGTGGAGCTTTGATTGCACGATGGGTAGTCCTTGTTTAGTGACCACAATTGGGACTGGCAACTCAGTCGTTAAGCAAGGTGGTTGCTAAATGAAATCACGACTGTGCTTATGATCTTACTTCAGCTTTCCTTTGCTTTACAGACCCGCGAAGGTCATAAATGCAAGGACTGGTCGCAAAGTTACTTTTTAATCACTGTTGTAACTGTAAACAGTCACTGTACGAGGCAGTTGCTAAACAAGGACTACCTATAATGTGCCTACCATCTTGACTTTTTTGACCATAGCCTGCCAATGCCCCTGCTGTTCTGACTGGCTTCCTTTGCTGAGGTTATACAAGTAGCTGCTCAGAAACTGACTTTCTCAGTTATAAACTCCCACCCGATCCTTGCTTTATTATCTTTTTGGTGCCTGGCAAAGATGTTTTGACGTTCCCAGGATTTGAATCTACATATTGATTTTTAACATGCCGCTGTTTAGAGACATTTTATTTGGACTGCCACTTCTGTTTTTTAATGTTATATTTCTTAATGTTTTAATATACATTTTTATTGTTTCATAATTTTGTACGATCCTAGCCTGTTCTGACCCATCCAGGGAAAACCTGCTTCTGAAAGGGAACATGCAAAATGATAAAATAAAGAAAATGAATTTCAAGTATGGTCACATATACATGGATAGTACCCAAAAGCAAGTTATTTTGGCACCCACAGCAGAAAAACTCAAAAGTGTTTCTCCATGAACATTAAAGCACGAGAATGATAAATAATTAATACCTCTTTTTTTCATGGCAACTATTCACTTGCCTTTTTATAATATCCCAAATCAGCTGCTAGAAGCCAGTGTCTTACTTTGCTTGATGTAGGACCCTCCCAGCCAAAACTTAAGATAAACTCAGAACTTAAGAAATCAGAGTAAAGTAAAAAAATAAGTACTGGAAACATGGCTGCCTTTTGTGTCTTGTTTCCTAGAATATTTCAACTCAGCCTAGCAAATAAGATACACATGGACCATAGCCTGCCAATGCCCCTGCTGCTCTGTCTCAAGAGTCCTCATCAAGACAAAGAGGAGGACAACTGGGAAAAAATATTCCAAGAACCAGACAATAATGGAGCATAGACACATCAGATGAGATGGATTGGACATCACCACAGAGCCTGTCCCATGAGGAGGCTCTACATCCACAACCCTATTGTGCTACCCCACAGCTCCCGGGAAGAGTTGCCTCAATAATGCTGCCACCCACCTTTTCTCCCCAGGGAAATCCTTTTCTATCCTAGTTTATGCAGGAGAAGGCAAGTGGCAATCCTCCTTCCATCTCTAGCTTGACCAGAATTAAAAACCCTGTCCTAAAGACTTTCCTCAAAAGAATGATCACTAATTCATTATGTTGACAGTGAAGATGTCGAAGTGGTGAATGGCTTCTGCCTTTTAGGATCAACCATCAACAGTAAAGGAACAAGCAGTCAAGAAATGCGCCGCAGACTAGCACTTGGTAGAGCAGCCATGAAGGCCTTGGAAAATATATTCAGATGTTGTGATGTGTCTATACCTACAAAGATCAGAGTCATCCAACCCATGGTATTCCCTATGACATTCTATGGAAGTGAAAGTTGGACTTTGAAGAAGCAAGACAAAACTTTGAATTTGGTGCTGGAGAAAACTCCTGAGAATACCATGGACAGCCAAGAAAACAAACCGATGGATCATCAAAACAAATCAACCCCAAGTTCTCACTCGAAGCACAAATTATCAGGCTCAAATTACCCTACTCCAGACACATTAGGCAAAGACCCAGCTTTCTGAGAAAGCTCTAATGCTGGGAAAGTGGAAGGAAAGAGAAGAGGATAACCAGCAGCAAGATGGATGGACTCGGTTACAATGGCAATGAATGCATCATTGGAAGACCTGAAAGACCAGGTATAAATTCCTGAGCTTAAGACTAGATCTCTGTGGGTCAAAACTTCTTTTTTTATCTGCCTCTCAACTAACTCCAGGGAAAGAGCTCAAAGAGGAACAAAAAGGAATCAAAATAAGATCAATCCTCCTCTTTTTAAAAGCCCACCTGACAAGGGAAAACTTCTGAATAGCTCCTTAACATTTGATTTTCCTCAGCTTTCATTGTATCTATGCACTATCTAGATTGAGTTCATTTTTTACTGCTTCCAGCTTTATATCACTTCTCTCCAGAATAGTGCAATTTGTGTTATGTACAGATAATACACATTGAAGCTCACATCTCTCAGCCCTCTGCAAATGGAGGGATGGTGGCAAAAATGAGATGGCACAATTTCTGGGACAATATGATATGATACCTATTAATATTCAGGGCCAAAGGGTCATTTCCCTGCTGATCACTTCCGGAGCAGCAGATGTATTTTCCTGTCAAACAAAGCTTGTGGCACCTCAAGATGAGAATCCACTTGATTCTCAGCTGCATGACATCATGTGCTCTGTTGGCAGGGATATACTTGTGTGGGGATATTGACAAAGGAAAGGAAAATAAAGCTAGATGTTAACAGATACACATATATTCATGTCCATTATGCTATTCTATTTTAGGATAAGAAAAACTAAGAAGTAGTAAGCCAAAGAAATTAAAGGCAGGTGATATAATAAAGGAAATAGTTTATACCAACAACATTGATTATGCTTCTTCATTCTTTCTATCCTCATAAGCCATCCTTGTTTCCACCATGGGCACATAACATTCTTTAAACTTCTCACGTCTCTCTTTTTAGGGTCTCATTAACTTCATCTAATCAGTATTTTCTTGGTCTTCCCCTTCCTTTCAACCCGTTCCCTCTTTATATATTTATTTTGTCATTTAATTGTCATTCATTATTTCTAAAAGAAAGCAACGTCAACATGTTCCTTCTATTCTGGTCACTGACTATGTATTCAGTCCACATTCCTTCAGCACCTATTTATTCTTGAACCAACCACTTCTTGTTTTATCGCCCACACTTCTTAAGTAATCCATTCCCACTGCATTCAACTCCCTTTTATGTTTCTCCTGACATACTAAACTGTCACTTACACATAACAAAGTGGCCAGAAACATGCTCATACACAGAAAATTTCACTTCTTTTGACATTCATTCCTCAGAAGAAACCATATTCTAACCACTACCTTTCTATTACTAGTACTGTCATGACTTAATATTTTTCCATCCATTTGACCCAAATTCATGTACTTACTCTGATGTTTCACCGTTTATGTATAACTTGCAATCATTCACTCAGTCTTCCTTCTCAAACACAAGTACCTTATCTTTGATACATTAATTTTCAGATCCCTACTTTCACAGCATCATGCAGTCTGTATAATAATCATTGCAAATCATTCGGGTTCTCAGCCAACCACACAGCATCATCTGCATAAAAATGCCACTATCTGCATTCATGTCGACAAACAACACACTTCTATCATCACCACAAGCATTATGCATTTATCCATAAATACATTAAACAACCAAGGAGACATCACACATCCTTGTCTTACTCCTAGCTCAGTTTTGAAGCATATGCTAAGTGTGCCATTTATTCTTATGTATGCATTACTTACATTGTGTATCCCTTTATCACATTCACAAACCAAACTTCAATTTCATATTTGTGCAAAGCAGTTCATAATTCAAGCTCATTCACTTTATTATGTCCTTTCTCTAAATCAACACTTGTACAACAAAACCTATTTCTCATATTCATACATCTGTCAAAGATCTGCTGGAAAGCAAAAACCTGATCTGCGTACCACATACCACACTGGAAGCTGCATTGTACTATCCAAATTGTGCTCATTGTTACTTCTTGGACTCTTTCAATCAGAATTCTGTCAGACACTTTCACAAGTACCTTTAATAAACTAATCCCACTGCAATTTTCCCCTTTGTATAAGGCAATATAAACATTAAAAACATTATTTTAATTGCCAGGTAAATATCCTTTCTTCACACATGCATTCATCAGGTTGCACAGCGAAGCCATAAGGAAATCAGATTCATATTTTAACATTTTTCTAGTGATGCTGCAAATATTCACACAGTATTTATGACTTACTTTTCATCCTTTTTTCCTCTCTAGATGCTAGCATTTATAGGATTCATGTCAATTCAACTTTTCTTAACTGTTTTTGACACTCAGTGTCTTGGAATGGAGCAGCATATAAACCAAAGTAATTTTTTAAAAATCTATATTCCTTGTGCTCTTTGACCATAATCATTGCAAGTGCTGCTTTCTGTTTCTCTATTACACAATATCTTTGCCTTATCTTCATCTTCTGCAGCAAACAATTTTTTTTCTCATCCTCTTTTTACTTTTACTTTATCATTCCATTAAGCATCTTTCCATCTTCTCATCAGCATAACTCCTAACACTTCTGTGGCACTTTGGAACATAATTCATTTCATTCTGTTCTAAGCTTCCAAGTTTCCATATCAAACTTCTTATGCCAATTTTCTACTTATTAGGCTTGGAGATTAATCTGTTTTCTAATGTTTTTTTCATGCAGGACTTTTTCACTTCTTTTCTTTATTGCATATCCTTTTTTTCCCAAGTTCTACTCCTGACACTACCAAATAATGCTATGTCCCACATTCAGAATCTCTGATCAACCTTATATCCTTCACTAATTCTTGCAGTCTTTCATCTAGACAATCAAATAAATCAGACTGTTTGATTTATTCCTTTTACATGTACAGGTGAAACTCAAAAAATTAGAATATCGTGCAAATGTTCATTTATGTCAGTATGGCAACTCAAAAGGTGAAACCAATATATGAGATAGACGCATCACATGCAAAGCGAGATATGTCAAGCCTTACTTTGGTATAATTGTGATGATTATGGCGTACAGCTTATGAAAACCCCAAATTCACAATCTCAGAAAATTAGAATATTACATGACATCAATAACACAAGGATTGGAAATAGAACAATATCGGACCTCTGCAAAGTAGAAGCATGCATATGTACTCAGTACTTGGTTTGGGCCCCTTTTGCAGCAATGACTGCCGCAATGCGGCGTGGCATGGATGCTATCAGCCTGTGGTGCTGCTGAGGTGTTATGGAAGACCAGGATGCTTCAATAGCGGCCTTCAGCTCCGCTGCATTGTTCGGTCTCATGTCCCTCATCTTTCTCTTGGCAATGCCCCTTAGATTCTGTATGGGGTTCAGGTTAGGCGAGTTTGCTGGCCAATCAAGCACAGTAATCCCATGGTCATTGAACCAGGTTTTGGTACTTTTGGCAGTGTGGGCAGGTGCCAAGTCCTGCTGGAAAATGAAGTCAGCATCCCCATAAAGCTTGTCTGCGGAAGGAAGCATGAAGTGCTCCAAAATCTCCTGGTAGACGGCTGCGTTGACCCTGGACTTAACGAAGCACAGTGGACCAACACCAGCAGATGACATGGCTCCCCAAATCAACACAGACTGTGGAAACTTCACACTGGACTTCAAGCATCGTGCATTGTGTGCCTCTCCATTCTTCCTCCAGACTCTGGCTCCTTGGTTCCCAAATGAGATGCAAAAGTTGCTCTCATCAGAAAAGAGGACTTTGGACCTCTGGGCAACAGACCAGTTCTTTTTTTCTGTAGCCCAGGTAAGACGCTTCTGACGTTGTTTGTTGTTCAGGAGCGGCTTGATAAGAGGAATAGGACATTTGAAGCCCATGTCCAGGATCCATCTGTGTGTGATGGCTCTTGATGCACTAACTCCAGCCTCAGTCCACTCCTTGTGAAAGTCCCCAACACTTTGGAATGGCCTTTTCCTGACAATCCTCTCCAGGCTGCGGTCATCCCTGCTGCTTGTGCACCTTTTTCTACCACACTTTTCCCTTCCACATAACCTTCTATTGATGTGCTTTGATACAGCACTTTGGGAACATCCAACTTCTTTTGCAATTACCTTTTGGGGCTTTCCCTCCTTATGGAGGGTGTCAATGATGGTTTTCTGCACAACTGTCAGGTCAGCAGTCTTTCCCATGCTTGTGATTCCTACTGAACCAGCCTGAGAGACCATTGAAAGGCTCAGGAACCCTTTGCAGGTGTTATGGATTCATTAGCTGATTAGAGTGGGACACTTTGAGCCTAGAATATTGAACCTTTTCACACTATTCTAATTTTCTGAGATTGTGAATTTGGGGTTTTCATAAGCTGTACGCCATAATCATCACAATTATACCAAAGTAAGGCTTGACATATCTCGCTTTGCATGTAATGCATCTATCTCATATATTGGTTTCACCTTTTGAGTTGCCATACTGACATAAATGAACATTTGCACAATATTCTAATTTTTCGAGTTTCACCTGTATGTGTTTTGATGCATATGAATAAATTCATTAAACATAATATAGAGCAGAGTTTCTCAACCTTGGCAACGTTAAGATGTGTGAACTTCAACTCCTAGAATTCCCCAGCCAGCCATGCTAGCTAGGGTATTCTGGGAGTTGAAGTCCACACATCTTAAAGTTGCCAAGGTTGAGAAACACTGATATAGAGAATATGGAAATGGCCTTGAAGAAGGTTTTCAACTGCTGTTACGTAAACACCAGCTTAGCCTTGAAAGAAAGGAGGGAATGAGAAAGAAACTCAAGGTTGACGAGCCTTCATTCTCTTTGATATAAGAGAGTGGAAGATAGAGTCTCCGTCATGCTTTCAAGATTCTGTTGTTATACCCTATAATAATAAAATGGAGTTCCAGTAGTCCTTGTGGAATCTGTTTCCTGACTTGGCTTACCTTGAAGAGTTAACATATGACTAGACTTATGCTTAATTCACATTTTCAAAAGAGATCTTTCTCTAAACAGATATTCATCAAACAGACATTCTCATCGGTTAGGTCTCAAAATTATTTTTCTGTACTTTTTTGTCTCATTGCCACCCATCCATCATGCCACTTATCTGCACAACTTTTTCATGCAAAATGAATTCATTTAGAATGTTGCTCAATTTTTCTCAAAGCAAATCCCTAGCTCTTTCATTACTACCATTCACTGGAGCATCACCCCCATATTTTCTGCACATCCTACCCAGAGAACCTGGGAGTGCCTGCTAAGGAACCCCACCTACCAGAAGGTACAGTGTGAGAAGCCTCCGTGGCAAGCACTCTCTGTAACATCTCCCCACCCCTGGAATAGCTTGCTCCCTGAAGCACAGATGGCGCCCATCCTCATGGACCATCAGAATGAGGTTCTGGAGGGCCTTTGGGGATTAGCTACATACAGTGGCATCATTTTCGATAACTCCATAATTATAGTCTTTCACCTCTAGTTGCTATTTTAATGAATTTTATTCAGAATTTGTATTCTGTTTTTAGTATGTAAATTCTGTAAGCTGCCTAAAGTCTGGTTGGTTTGAGGTGGTCAGATAAATTTCATAAACAAACAAACATGCGGTTATCACCAGTCTTTTATTTCCTACTTTCTTACCCATAACAATCTAGGAGACATAAATTCTTATTTGCTGAAATATATTTTAGCTCATTCATAATTAAACCCATATCTTCACTTCCATTCATATATTCATTAACTTTAGTCTATAAGATCAGGCCACCTTCACTCAGAACTTATATTCTTCACAAACATACAATATACCTATTTCCCTTCCCTTCTCTTCCCTTCCCTTCCCTTCCCTCCCCTCCCCAAATTCATGCTGTTTACCATATACATCTCTTACATTTCAGGTTACAATTTTCCTGATGCCACGTGTCAACAGATGGCCCCATCGTGGCCTTGGGCAATTGAGGCCTTCTTTAGTAATGCAAAGAAAAATTCAGCTTGGTTACTAACCTTAGCTGCATCTGTGCCACATGCAGTATTCCTCTTAACAGCAAGGGCCAGTTCTGGAATATTTTGGCCACAAGTGAAGCAAAGCCCTCTGTTACTTCAAGTATCCTCATACTATTCTATGCAAACTAGTATCCCTAATCTAAAGACTGCTTTGCCAGACAACATATGACTGGCTGCATCCTACCAGCTAGGAGATATATTCACTGTCTTGTCAGACTCATACCCAGAGAGTAATGAAATGCACAGTATATGAATGGCAGGTGATGCAAAGTGTTAGTAAGTACAAGTGTCCATCCATGATATTCATGATAACATAATCACCCAATTTTGCTAGGAAGCTCTTATAAAATCTGTTTGGCTGAAGGCAAGGCTTTTCAAACTGGGGGGAATTGCAAGCCAATTTGAGAGAGGTTGCAAATTTCTGGGTGGCAAGAAGAGTTGAAAAGCTGGTGGGCAAAAAGCACAATATCTACTAAGCTCTGACCCATGGAGGGTGGAAGGATATGACCCTGTGCTGCACATGGAATATGGCCAATGGAGTGAGGGAGAGAAGCACAGCCTGGTTGCCATTTGCAACCCCCAGGTTTTATTCACAGTGGGAAATGAACACTGGGGCTAGGATCACCCCACATGTTAAGCCCAAAGCAAACTATCTGCAGGAGCACTTGACATGTTATGTGGACACAGCCAAGGTACAAAACTCATCTCCAAATCGAGGTTGCTAGAAGGATTGAAAGACAGGGTTTGAAAGGCAGGGAGAACGGCATCTGCATAGTTTTGATTCCAGAGAAGGAGGCGGGAAAGAGCCCTTGCCACACATGGTGACTTGGCCAAAGGGGAGGAGTGGGCCAGACCCAGGCTGGAGCATCTCGTCAAAGACCAGAGAGTTCATCAGTAACTCACTGCTTTGGGTAGCTGCTGGTACAAACAGCATACCCTCAACTGCACATATGTGTGTGTGCTTTTAAGTCAGTCTTGATTCTGGCAACCACATGGACTACATTTTCAGAAGTGGTTGGCATTACCTTCTTCCTAGGGCTGAAAAAGCGTAAGTCACCCAAAGTCATCCAGCTGGCTTTGAAACTAAGGCAGGACTCCTGGTCTCCTGGTTTCTAGCCTGGTGCCTTAACCACTTCACCAGACTCATTCATCTCCTTATGCTCATATCGTTATTCACGTGGGAGGTCACAGAAATTCATGTATTATTTTATGAGCCATAATCACAAGGAGTCAATAGCACCACAGGTTTTGAGATATCCTGGCTTAGGGTACCGTATATGAGCCCAGCCATTATGGTTTGTAAACTATGGAACCAAGCCAATTGTGCTTATTCAATAAAACATCATACACCAACCAGAGCCACCAGATATGGGTGGCTATTAGACAAATAAATAATTAGAAAAAAATTAGACAAAATTAAGCAAACCATGGGTTAACCCAGTGTATGAACTCAATCATAAACCTAAGAAAACAATAGAACTGGCTATTTCATGGTGAAACCTCCCCATGAAATTCTTTATTTGGACAATGAGTACAATACGAATAAATGTAGAGCAATCTGCAAAACTGTAATGTTTTCCCTGCAGTTTTCAGAATGTCATGATTGTTGATGATGGGGGGAGGGGGGGCGGAGTTGCTTATATTTTCTGTGTAGATATTTATTTATTTATCCCATGTAGAAAACAGATATTACTAGCTGATGGACTTCTGCACCTTGGAAGACGAATAAATGAATCAAATTTTGAGTGTCTGTGATATTGCTTGTCTTATAATAATGTTCTTATTAGATCTAGGAACAAAGTAGGAATCTGAATTTGTTGCAAGGTTTAATCCTCACTTAAAATACATTACTTTTACAAGTACTTTTATGCTGCTTCAATCAAGCAAATCTAAACAGCTTTGAAGTAAATGAAACATATAAATATAAATAATATTGGAATATCAATTAAACTATAATTCAATCATCCTCAAATTAAAACTTTATAAAACCTCTGTATATAGCACCAGACACATCCTAGGTATTTACTTATCACATTCTTAATCCCCCAAATGCCTACTTAAATATTCACGTTTTCAACAGCTTTCTGAGTATTAATAATGGGGAGGCAGTTCTTATTTCTAAGAGTCAATGAATCCATTGGAGGGAAGTGCCAACCAGGAACATTTATCCCCAAATATCCATTCACCACAAATCAGGGGGGTAGGGATTCTTGGCAGGTAGGCAGATGATATTTAAAGCAAACAATCTTGGATACCCGGGTCTTAAGCCATGTAGGACTTTATAGGTACTTAGAATTGTACCTGGAAACACATAGGGGACATGTGAACAGCCTTCAATTTTTGATTTTTTTTAATTTTATTTTTTGAAAACTTATAATTAGTTGCCAAGACTTGTCATGGCTAAGAGAGGAATAACAGTGAGGAGCTGTGAGTCTGTTTTCCCTTCTACCTTTTTACTGTTTAGGATATCTCCCTGCATTGTTTTTCTAGCCCACGCTAGTCACAATGAGGCCAAAACATCAAAACATGCATTATGACATCACAATGCAAGTATATAAGGGGCAAGGTTTCTGTTGCAGCATCACAGTGAACATGTTCTCCTTTTTCCTTTATCTATGTGAAACATTCAAAATTTGTCTTCCTTTCCTCTTCCATGACCAGTTGCACCCTCCAGGTTCTCTTATTAAAATAAAAAGTGCAGGAGTGTCCATGTATATTTGGCATGTTCTCACCGGACCACCAAAATGGCACCTTTGAAATGAATCCAGATGTACAGATCCATGCTCCTCTGTATTATGGCTTGTTGTTCAAGCCATCATGCAGTGTGCCTTACTTGCAATCTAACAGAATTATTTTTGCATACCAAATATTATAACATAATCTCTGAAAAGGTGACATCATTTGCCAGACTGTCAAGCCATATACTGAACATCTGTGTGCTGGGATGTTGATTCCCAGCCTCCCAGGTGGCTTCACACCATTCATTGAAAAGCAGCTATTGATGCCTGCAGGAGTACTCACTCTACATGGAACCAAATAATTTGGTAATGGCTTGTAAATCAAAAACTGTCATGTACATTAGAGTTTCTAGCAAACAAAGTCACAATTATTGCTATAGTATAACTAGCAAACTTAGACAAGGCTATTTGGTTAGGCCACAACAGTACAGAGAACAACCCCAGGTCGTTCTCTGAATTTTCAGCTTGCATTTTTTAAGAGAATATGTCTCTTTTCTTCATCATTTATATCCCTATGTATTAATCATGATAGAGGCTTTTGTATTTTTATTGTTATATCCTTCCTGTAATACCTATATTTTACTGTTTTTAGAGTTTTAGCATTTTTAATGTTTAATGTTATAAATAACCACAACTCCCAGGGAATTATGATTATTGGAAGGATTCAAAACATAATTAAGAATGTAAAAAGTAAAATCTCCAAGTCAAACTCCACTGTTGGTGGCTTCCTGGACATGTGCATGCAGTTTTCTTGGCCATTGTTCAGACGTGGTTTGTCACTGCTTTTATCTGTGATGTTTTGTTTTGTCAACCTCCTAGTCTGGGCTCAGGATAGATATTTCCTGATGGTTGACCGTCTAAATCTCACCCAACTTTACTTTTTAAGTCAGCTAGAGGATGCCACTTAAATATATGTATTATTTGATATATTATACAGGAGCAAATAAACAGGATAACACGTATTTGAGACTTTGCTATTTTGCCTTGATTATGAGGTCTGAGTTCCCCACATACACCTAGCAAAAATATCTGTCCATAATTTGCAGGCAGGTTACCAGAGGAATTGCTGGGGATGCGGGATAGATCAACAAGGTGAAGATGGAGGTCATGACCACACAATTGAACCCTCTCTTTTTGCATGTAACCTGTGGGTGCCGTTGCAGATTACCTGAACATCTAGCCATGCTTGTCTTCATAATATTCACTCACCTAAAGATGAGTTCAGTAGTTTATGACTGTTTATTCATGATAGCCTATCTAAGCCATGTGTAGGTTTAGCCTGTTCCGCAAATACCAGAAACTACTGATGTTAGAAGAGGTGAGTTTTCAATGATGGGGGTTAATTCTCATTCCAAATGGCTCTGGCTAGACAGGTCATCCTAACAGAGGTAAGAGGATTAACAGAGGGTTTAATCCTGCCTTTCTGCTGCAGATAGACCTCCTTGCTGGTCATGGTACTTCATTTTCAAGGAGGAAAACATGGGGAGAAAACAGTCTGGAGGAATTAAGAGTCCCACAGTTTTGTCTTTAAAATTAAAAAAAACAAAAACAAACAGAAAGAAGTGATGTCTTGCATAGCACCTTTATGGCCATTCCCTATTCAGTGAGAGTGAGTGTAGCAATAGGCTGGATCAACTGCGTTGTATAATCACAATCAGTGAGTGAGTCACCAAGGTCCCAGCTGACCTCTTGTATTTTTCATGAGTGATGAGATTTGGCTCCCTTCCAAATCCCAAGCCTCTTTTTAATTGCCTAATTTCTCTCGTTGGACTAGCTGCGTGGTCTGCGATGGCCCGATGCTCTTTGCTAGCAGCAGCATCACAGGCAATCCGGGACATGAAGAATGCCAGCGTAGACTAAATTAGTGGACTGAGAGCAAGATGCAAGAGAATGTGTACATGGAATAATAATGTTATTCTCTACAAATCTGGATTTAGGAGCAGAAAATCAAAGTAATTGTTTAGGGCCTTTTATCACTGAATGAATGCACACCTTAATGCAATGTTGTCCAAACTTGGCCACTTTAAGATGAGTGGATTTCAACTCCCAGAATTCCCCAGCCAGCCATGCCTTAATGCATTCAGATCTAGTGATCCTGGTGCGAGACTATAGAACCGTTTATGTCAGGAATAAAGCACTGGGGTCAATTGTGCATCGGTGTTGTAACCTGTGCCACAAATGCAATCAAAATAAAGTCTCTAAAACATAAAACGGAGGGGGCAGTTCTGACTCTCCATAATACCTATAATGCTTCTCATGTCACTTTTGTCTCTTGCTGCTGTTTTAAATGGATCATGTTATTTCTTAAATGTTCGCTGCTGATACCACCATGTATGATTTAATGGCCAAGCATAGACTTGTACTGTTTACAATGAGAAGGAGTTAAAACAATATGTATTTGGAATGATGATGCTAGTGGCATCAGTATCAATGTGTATCAAGAGGAAGGTTCACTCTGCACATAATAATCATAACAACCACAACAGTATTCTGAGAGATCCCACCAATGTTGTTTTCCAGTTCAGTCAAAGACTAGCTGAACTTCAGCTAGTCCAGAACGTAGCTGCTTGAGTAACACTGAAGTTCTCCTATGAAATACCCCTATTTCAAGAGCTGCACTGGTTTCATTTAAGCCTTACATGGCTCAGGACCTGTGTATCTATGGGACCACTTCTTCCCATGGCTTCTACCTACATGATAAGATAAAGAAGGGTAGGCTTGCTCTAGCTGTCTCTAAGGGATTGCCTTCTTCAGGGGCCACAGAGTCTTCTCAGTTGCAGCCCCCTTCTTCAGAACAGCTTATCTCCTGAAATCAAACTAGTTCCACCTCTTTGAGCTTCAGGAAAGTACTTAAAACCTTGCTGTTTAAGAGAGTATGGGAGTGGAACTCTCTGGATGGTGACACTTCTTTATGGGATGTGTTTTGATGACTGAGTGTTCCTTGGTTGCCAAAAGTATTTTTTGCAATTTCTTTTTTTTCATTTTAACCTTACAGAAAAAAAAGAGTGTAAGCCCCTCAGGGGTTTTTGGACAGGAGCAGCACGCAAGTAAGTAAGTAATAAGTAAGTAAGTAAGTAATATATAGCTATAGACACACACACACACACACACAAATATATTCTTCCAAATATTCGAAGTATATTTAAAAGACTGCAGGATTGTTTCCCAATTAATTGGCCCGCTATGATTGTTACAAGGAATCCAGGCCAGGAGGCAAAAATAATTTTGTCATACCAGTATTCAGTAGTTTTCAGTGCTGCATCTGGATAGTTCTGTAGCTTTACTTGAAAACTGGCAGCTGAGGCTCCTACTGGGATTCCAGTGCCAAATATAACTCATTTTGTTAATGAACAATGTACCGTATTTTTCCGACAATAAGACGCCCCCATATACAAGACGACCCCCATTTTTCCAACCCCAAATTAAGAAATCAATATTTTAAAGATAGTGCAGAACACATTTTTATTTAGTAATTAGTTAACATTGACCTGCTACACTCGGTGGGAGGAGGTCCAAACCGTCTCTCTGCAGCTCTATTTCCAGGCTCTTTTGCATAACTGATTACATTCAAACACGAGTGAAACTAGCTTCTCTCTGCAAAAGCCTTCCTCTAATTGGAGGCAAGCTATTTCACTCGTGATTGGAGGCTCGTGACTGGAGGAAGCCCCAGAGACAAAGTATAGACAGTTTTGCCACCGTGCGGTTCTCTCCTCGCTGACTTCCTTAAATAAGATGCCCTTCAATTTTTAGGGTAAGGATTTTAGAAAAAAGTATCGTCTTATAGTCGGAAAAATACGGTATGTCTCTCCCACAAGATATAGCCCTATGTTACAAGATGACTTCTAAGCAAAGCCTCCTAACAGCCAGATGTTGAAGTCAATATTCTAACAGCCAAAGAATGCAATTGAGAATGTTCTGTTGGCATTGCTTTAAAGATGTTAGAGAAAATAAATTAGATACTAGGGGTCTTCAAGGAAAAAAATGAGTTAGGGTTAGGAGACAAATGTAAATTATTGGGCCACAAATTTATTGGGGCCACGTGAATATAAATGAGTGTAGTACTCTGTGTGGGTAAATCAGTATGTGAAAGAATCTTCTGTGTTAAGTACTTTTCATAGGAATATTGCTTCTGTGCCACGAGAAGATAGCATTTCATATGAACATAGCCTATGGATATGCATAAGAGCAAAGCAAAGGAAATTGAGTAAAAAAATGTAAACTGTAAATTGAAGATTATTTCTATTGAACTATTGCCTGGATCTAGAGGAATTAGAAAATTTGTAGTATCTTTTACACAAAGGGTTATATCATCAAGGATTATAGGCTCTTTCAGAGGCCTATAATCCTCATAAGAGGATTTCTGTCAGACTTCACAACTAGCACAGCAATACATTTCTATTTTTCAGAAACTCAATCCCACATTCAGTAACTGGTTAAGAGCAATGGTTTCACAGTTTCAATACAAGTAGATAAATAACTTTATTGTGGACAAGAAAGAAGTTATATATACAAATAAAATCTGCCTACTGCAGATCACAGAGATCAAGTCCTATATATGTGAGGGTTTCAATTCTAGGCTTTTCTTGCTAGTTTTTTCAAGTCAATGGACTTTTGGTCATTCATGTCCTAGCCTTGAGAGTAGAAGACATCTGTCCCTTGTTTACATAATGAGTCTGTCTGGCCTGAGAATCCTAGGTTTCTACCTTACCAGCTGCAGTCCTTCAGTTTCAGTACCAGCTTATTTCTTTTTGAGGTAACTAAAATCCACAAACAGGTGCAGCAAGCACATGTGCAGCGATGGTTAATAACATCAAAGTGGAGGGCATAATCAGGCAGTTGAAACTCTGCCACTTTTTGAAATTGTCATTTTGACATTGTTGACTCTTGCTCTGACACCCCTGCAATGCAATCAGAAATTCATGATTCAGAATTAGAGTAGATGCTAGTTCTGTTGCTTTAAAATCTGCAACAGAAGACAATGTGCTGATACTTTGTAAGACACAAAGAGAAATCTGATGCTTTGTTTAAAACAGTGTTTCTCAACCTTGGCAACTTTAAGATATATGGACTTCAACTCCCAGAACTCCCCAGCAAGCGTGTGGAAATTGAAGTCCACACATCTTAAAGTTTCCAAGGTTGAGAAACACTGCTTTAAAGAAGGGTTGATTGTCCCTTATTCAGAACTGGAAGTACACTTAGATTGCCTGAGAAATTTTAGAATGTACTACAAGAGTTTACAATCTATCTTGGAATAAGTTTGAAACCTTACCTGGAAATGATCAGAAACATTGGTGCAAAGAATCCATTCTAAATTACGGGTTTCAAAACCAAGATTTACAGATACAGTGGGAAAGAGTGATAGAAATATCATTAAACAGAGCCTTGATCCACTGACAAGAAGACAAACTTGTCTACTTTTATCTGAATTCCTGCTCTCTAAAACAGCTCCATACAAGGATTCTGTATCTGTATGGCAATAGAATATAGGCATCCAGTGACAAAAAATCTAGCTTCAGTTCCAAAGGGTGATTTGATTTGGATTTAGGAGGTAATGAATCATAAAAGCTGCTGCAATTTTCCTGCGCTGGTCATAAGAGTGAGACAAGGAATGGGTTCCTACAGGGGATCCAGGAGGGGAAGGTGTCAAAAAAGTCAGGATGCCAGCTCAACCATGCAATTGAAGCCCCACCCTTTTTAACATGTGTTGTACCATCTCCTTTGCTTACGATGTGGAAGACCATAAAGCTAAATTTCAGAATGGCACTTAAATAGTGCCTTATGGTAAAGACACAAGTCATTGATAGAATGATGCTGGTTTGAAATTTCTTAGTGAAAAAACTAGAGTTCATATGCTCAAAGGCGTTGATTATGATTACCATATTCATAAGCACAAGGGTGGCAATAAAGTTTGTACAAAGCTATTATATAAGTAGGCTGGACTCCAAGCACTGGAAATAAAAGATATCCAGATGTCCTTAGTGAATCTTAAGCATTCATATTAGGAATTTAGAAATAAAAGTTTTATTAGCAAAAACAAGCTGGAAATTTATATCTTCAGAATAAAACTGCCGTGGACTCAATTTTCTTCCATCATCATGATTTTCTGAAATATTTTGTTCCTTCTATCTACAATCACCAGGTCAGAGACTGCAGACCCCAATACATATGAGAGTTTCTTTTTAGGTTGTTAAGATTAAACTTTCAGACTGAATTAAAGCCTGCTGATGTCTCTCATGACAGAATGAAATTCTTACTGCAATTAATTATCTTAAGAATGGTAAATCTTAATTCTAATATAGTAGTTTTGCTAATAAATTATTATTTATTTTGTCTATTTAAAGATATTTTGATGGGCAGTATAGACATCTGTCTTGCCTCTCATTTAACTACACTCCCTAGCAGTGATGCTGAACTGGGTGCTTTTTGACAAAAACCAAAGTCAAGTCTTCTTTGTGTTGAGCTCAACTGCTTGACTTCATGGACACATTCAAGTAGTTTTCTTGAAAACAATATGCAAATGGTTTGCCATTGCCTTTTGTGTTTGTGTGTGTGTGTGCTTTTGAGTCAGTCTTTGACAAGTCCCTGCAGTTTTCTTAGCAACTTTTTTGGAAGTGGTTTGCCATTGCCTTCTTCCTAAGGCTGAGAAAGAGTGAATGGTCCAAAGTCACCCAGTTGGCTTCCTAAAACTCACATTCTCCCACTTTCTAGCCTAATGCCTTTAACCCCTGCACCAAACTGGTTCTCACCATTGCCTTCTAGTAAGATTTTTTTTTCAACTTCCCAGTGTAGCTTAAAGCCGTAATATTTTCTTTTAGTCTCCCAAACAAATATTAATTATGTCTACTCATACTTGCAGTGCTTTTAAATTATGACATGAACATGTTTACAATCATCTTTGCTCACAGAATCAATTCTTTTAGTCCTGCTTATATTTCCAAAAAAACAAGTTGCTTTTATTCCTGGTAGATACAAAATAGACTCATTTAGAAAAAAAAATACTATTGTTATTTATTTTGCTAACTCTTAACATCTATAAAGCATGTGATTGTTTAGACTAGGGTTATTCTTTAGAATCTTACAGGAAATGGTGTTTGACCCCAAAAAATTGTTTTGATTTCGGAACACTTTTATGCAGATTCCTAAACCTAAATTAGAACCATTAACTCAAGGCTGATTTAAGGCAAGGCACAAACCATGATTGACTTCTGCGTTTTACAATTTATTATTATTTATTATTTTAAACATTTTTATTACAGTTTTATTTCATGCACTTCCACCTATTTGCTGAAAGTGCAAAGCAAGTGACATGGGAATCTCCAATTTTATCCCCACAAAGACAACTCTGTGAGACAAAGAAAACAAAATGATTGACTCAAACTCTGTTACCTGTAGGAACCTCGACAGCTCCATCTTTCCCATCATATAATCAAAAGTGCAGGAACAAATTATAATGAAAATAGAATTAGCTTATTTGCAGATATTATCTCCAAGGCTAATTTACATTCTGAAAGAACTTTTTTAGTTTCTTAATTTGTTTTTTTTTTTTTTTGCCTTCAGGCTTGAGGAGAAACAAATGTGTTATTTTTTACTATTATACCACTTGTTTCACAATGTAAACCCCAAGAATGATCATGTTTACACCACAGCATTTCCTCTTTTAAATATCTAGAAATTCTATAAGAACAATTTGAATCAGGTCAAGGCTTTCCTGTTCTTCCAGCCAAAACTTGGAAGGATCTAAATCACAATAGCCCTTTTACAACTCTGTTCCTGTAGAATTTGGCATTGCTGGGTAAAGTCTAGGTATCATCTATTCTTCCCTCATCTTCCTTTTTCAAAAAGATTGTCTCAGTTTTTCTGCTACAATTAAATTAAGCAATGTGATTGTTGGAAAGAGAACAATATTTGTAAGATTTCACATCTGATTAATAATTATAGTTGTTTTTCTTTGGAAGAGCTCAGTCATTTGGTCTTTTTTTTTTTTCTTTTTTAGCAGGTTTCAACTCTTTCAGTTGATTTATTCTTTTCTTTCCATTCTTGGTATTAAAAGTGAAGCCATGCTAACTAAATTATAAGAACTTTGTATTGCTTCAAACCTCCAACTAGGGGAATAATTATGACCATCTACAACTGACTGAGTTCTATTTTAAAAAATGTGTAATTCTAAAAGCATTGTGAGAAAACTGATCTTTTTTTCAATAGCAAACTCACAGTGGAAGGGTTTTTGGTGTAAACGACCTTTCAAAACCACCTCAGTTCAGTTACTAAATCTTTGCTTAAATCAGTGGTAGTATTTTACTCCTATGCAGCTGTATCAAATGTTGTCTTGAAAAAGGTGTACGTGAGTCGGCACATACCTTCATATGTGCCTTACATGCCCAGTGATTAAATACTTTGGGGAAGAGTTCTTACGATCATGTTTATGAAGTCCTTTACTTCTTTCTTTATATCCTGGGAATAATGAGTTTTTGTTGAATCAAAGTTTGGGTTGTTATCTTCAGCAATGAAGGTATCATGGCAGAATTGGCTGGAGAGAGTTTAGAGTTAGAAAATTAGAAAATTTGTCCTAAGCTATTAAGAAATCAAGAGATGGCAAAATATCAAGATGGATTTACAAATGTTTGGTCTATATTTATATTCTTCTATGCAGATTATGAGTCAAAGGGCCCACAATTCAGTTGTCATACAGATACTAGTATTTTAGGTGGTTGGGCTCTATTCCTTTACTTTTATAACTGATGGACTTTTTTTTTCTTAACATTTCTGCTTGTTAACTTGCACTCGATTCATTTCAGCCCACTATTCAAGTCTAAACCATTCTTATCTTCTTTCATTTACATTATTAGCCACACCTCCCAGCCTTGTGTCTTCTTCATCCTTGATAAGTATTCCCCTCACCCGCCACATTGATAAAAATGCTGAATAGTGCAGAACCCAGGGCAGAGCCATGTGGCACTCACTTCATACTTCCTCCAAGCTGAATTGGAGCCACTTATGAGCACTTTTTGAGTGGCTCAGGCAGCCAACTGTGAGTTCATCTAACAGTGCTATCATCCAGCCCATATTTTACCATTTTATTAAATAGAATACCATGAGGCATTCTGGCAGGGCTTTGATGGGGTCCAGGTAAACTATGTCTATGGCATTCCGCTGAACTACCAAGCTAGTAACTCTATTAAAGAAAGTGATAACGCAGTATGACAAGATCTGTTTAGGACATTTATCTATCCTAATCAAATGTTCACAAACATGCTGCTTAATAATCTGTTTGAGGACCTTGCTCTGTAGTTTTCCAGGTCCTTCTTCTTTCCCTTTTAATAGGGATGTCATTTGCTCTCCCACAGCCTTCTGGAACCTCAGTAGTCCTCCCTCCATCCCTTTATTTCCTCCTTTCTCTTTCCCAACACCAAAACAACATCAGAGATCACCAAGGCTGAATTCTTTGGGAGAAGCATTCCATAACAGAGGGAACAGAGCCTTCATAAACAAAGGGATGACTCACAGAAGAAGGCTGTAAATGCAGAATATGGAATAATGTACTTAATTACAGAGCGTAAAATTAATTACCTATAGAGGTAATGGGTTTCCCTTTACTGGGTATCTTCAAGCCAGACACCCATGTTAAGGAATGCCTTAATTTGAATTTCTGCAGAGAGCAAATGATTAGACTCAGTGACCTAAATGGACCTTTCCAACTCTAAGATTCTTCGTCTAGATCCACATATTCCTCTACCAACAGCAGCAGCGCAATCCAGGCACCCTGCCCCAAGTAGGTTAGAGAGCCCAGGTGGACATGATCCTTCAGTTTCCAAGCTAAGTAAGTCCCCTTTAGGTAAGCAAAATATCTAAATTGGGAAATATCATCATCATCTTCTTCTTCTTCTTCTTCTTCTTCTTCTTCTTCTTCTTCTTCTTCTTCTTCTTCTTCTTCTTCTTCATCATCATCATCATCATCATCATCATCATTTTTCACTGTGCCTAGATACAGACTAGGAACCACAGCGGATCTCCAAGTCTTAATGAGCTGTATTGCCAGCAAAGAGGCTGTATTTTGAACCAGTTGTAGTTTCCAAACAGTCCTCAATAGAAGACTTGTATACGAACAGTAGTAGTAATATTATCTTGAAATACTCTTCCATGATCCATGCCTTTAACAAACTTGCATGAGTAGGGTAGGACTACTATACTGGGCTGCAAGTATCCAAACAACCATTAGATAGCTACAGGGAGAATTTTCTGTATCTCTTTGCTGCCATATCTAGGAAATGTATCTAGATATGGGAACCAAACTCGAGGCTCTAATAGGAATCCTAGTGAAAGAATGGTACAAAAGGAAGGAGGGAGGGAGAGAAGAGCTGCCACCATTGCTGCTGCTGTTACTACCTTTGCTGCAATTCCCAACATATGCCACTTGGAAATGGAGCCCTCACAGAGGTCCTGGAAACTTCCCAGATGATCACTGCTGGCCATTTTCTTCCTCTTCTTGTTCTGCTCTTTCTTCCTGCTTGTAAAGGAATGAGGTGAATGAGAATACAGGTAGTCCTTGACTTATGCTAGCATTGGGACCAGAATTTCTGTTGCTAAGCAATGTGGTCATAAAGCACAACTGCATCACTTAGTGACAGCAATCCCTACTGTCCCAGTTGCTATCATTAACTGAATCCCATGGTCATTAGGCGAGGGGAACCAAACTTAATGGGGAAGCCAGCAGGAAGTTGCAAGTCTCAGGCCAGCAGAGTGGGAGAGACGTATCCCAGCAACTTGCAACCTTCCCTGCCAGCTTCCCCATTGACTTTCTGGGGAAGCTGGCAGGGAAGGTTGCAAATGGCAATCACGTGATTATGGGGCGCTGCAACCAGTTGCTAGTGCGAACCAGTTGCCAAGCACCCAGATCACAATCACATGACCGCAGGGGTGCTGGGATGGCCAGAACTCCAAGGAGCAGTCATAACCACCATTGGTCACTGAACAAAAGGTCACAGGTCAAGAACTACCTGTAGGCTGCAAAAACTCTTTGTTGCAGCCTGGAGTAGATCAGTGTCTGAGCCCTACACCACTGCAGAGGTTTCATCCAGAGATATATTTCTGTCCTGTCCCAACTGACATACAGGTAGTCCTTGCTTACCAACTGCTCATTCAGTGACTGAAGTTATGACAACATTGAAAAAGGATATTTATGACCGGTCCTCGAACTTGCGGCCATTGCAGCATCCCTACAACCACATAATTGCGATTTGGGCACTTGGCAACTGGCATGCATTTATGATGGTCACAGCATCCCCACGGTGATTACCATTTGTGACCTTCACAGCCGGCTTCCCACAAGCAAAGTCAGTGGGGAAACCGGCAGGAAGTCGCAAGTCGCGGCCACATGACATTGTGCTTAACAACCACAGGTGATTTGCTTCATGACCACAGCTGGAACTGATGGCATAAACTGGGCATGGTCATGTGATGTTTCACTTTATGACCACATTGCTTAGCAATGGAGTTGCCGGTCCCAATTGTGGTCAGTAAATGAGGACTACCTGTATATTGGATTGCACTGCTACTGAGCCTTTCTGTGCTGAGTAGAATTTTGAATGTAAGATTGCAGTCTAGGATAACTATGGCTGGGTGTCTGTTTCTGCTTATTAGCAAGAGCAGCAATAGTCTAGCTGTTTTACTACGTAAAATCAATATCACCTCCCTTTGGACTGCTGCTTGCCCC
Source organism: Liasis olivaceus (assembly GCA_030867105.1). Lineage (NCBI taxonomy): Eukaryota > Metazoa > Chordata > Lepidosauria > Squamata > Pythonidae > Liasis > Liasis olivaceus. The sequence goes on from CM061352.1 coordinate 94,768,650, forward strand.
ACAGTGAGAGCAATGTAGGGAAGAATGGATTGTACCTTTTGAAAACTAAACTCAAGAATGCAAGTATGCATGAATATGAGAAGCTAATTAATACACAGCAACTCCCTGCTTCAGTTGCCGTACAGCTAAAAACATGTCAGTGCAAGAGCTGAGAATTTGAGTGCTAATTTTAGTTATGCAGGGCTTGTTTTTATTTTATAAGACCATTTGTCTTGTGTAGTGCTGAAGGCTAAATCTTTTGAGCCAGATGGTGGGCAAAGATTAATTAATCTGATAGACCAGGTGAAAAAGAGTTATGGCGGAGATGCTACAGATCATTTTTAAGTCTCTCCTGCATTTGGCAACACTAGCACTGTCTCCTTGCATCACTGAATGGAACATACTTTTACTAGAAGGAGAAATTAAATCTTCTGGCATGTGATAGGGAAATACTGTACACATTCATAGGAAACTACAAATCTGCAATTTTTCATGTTTAATGTATTGGAGTCAGGTCTATTAAAGCTGATACTAAGAAGCAAATAAAAAGGTTTAACTCTGAAAAATGGTACTTGAGAAGGATAGAATTCTTCTCAGTTTTTCAGGAGAAATACGTGCCTTTCCTATCTATGGAACACTGGGGGAGGCTTTTTCAATATTTAAATATTAGGGGAACAATATAGTGTTTAATTTTTCTTCAACAGCGAGCTTTAAATCTTACTCAGAGTTTCCTACAATATTTTTCACCCTCATGCTTTTACTGAAATCATGTTTCCTGAAAAAGAAGTGATCTCTCATATGAGACTATATTTATCATGTTGGCCAGGGGAGAGGGGGCCAACTCACAACATTCAGGGTGGCCCAAATTCATTAGTCTTCAGGCCACATTTCAAAAGCCTTTTGCAATCCATCAGTTTGGTTAGCTGTAAGAACACTTCGCATGCATCTCAGCAGAGCTCTTGGAAATAAAAATGGAGAGACAGAGAAAGAGACAAAGAAAGAAGATGGGCTCCTATAGGAATAGCCTTTCCATGAAACATGGTAAGACTCTTGATAGGTCAATTATGCAAAAGAGGGAGTCCCTGCTTCTCCTCCCTTCTCCTGCTGTTTTCTGCAACCCTAAGCTCCTGGTCAACCACAAGCAAGGGTGTCCAAAAAGAAGGGGTCAAAAAAGTCAAGACAGCAGCCACAAACATTTGATCAAATCCCTATCCATTTTTACATGTGTAATGCACATAAAACCAGGCACGGTTTGATTGCACCATCATAACCACCATCTTGACTTTTTTTACCTTACTCTGTGGATACCCCTGTATAGATGGATGCTGTATAGGTCAACCTGCATAGCTCAACCTCAGTACATGATCTGATGAATAAAATGCTAGTTGAGTGCAATCCTCACTTTCCAAATAATGAACGGTAAATCCCTCCAGCTCTTTTTTAAAAAACCTATGTAAACTGGGATATTCGGTCTTTGTAGGTTTCCAAAAATGTAGATGAGCCAACTACTTAAATTCCTTCCAATGAACAGCTTACAGTCAAGGCATTAGAGATGAATCAAGTTATCCAACATACTTGCCAACAGAAGCATGCACAGGATGTGTAAAAAAAGACAAGATATAGGTTGTGACTGTACAATCAAATCCCATCTCTTTTTTATGTTTGTCATGGCCATAATCTTGACTTTTTTGGCAAGTATGGAGAGCACATTATTTTTTTGGGCAACTGCTAAGACTCCATTGAATGACTATCTCCTTAGACCATTTGGGGTTTCCTGAGAGTGTCACCATTTTAATTTTTCACAATGCCACACAAAATAAATACCTTGGGCACAATATTAGAAAATGTGAATTATTTATTTTATTTCATTTTTCAGTTAATGTTCCACCTAGAAAAGTCCAGAGTAGTGTACAAAAAAGAAAGGAAAATATATCATCTTCACTAGATTTATTTATTTAACAATCATCTCACTAAACATGATTCCGTGCGGCATACGTCTAATAGTTAAAACAAAATCACAGCTATTACTTTAAAAAATAAAAAATAAAAGCAACATAAATAAGATAATAAAAACAAGATTGCGGGAGAACACCCATCTAAACACAATACTGTTACGGGTGGGAGCAACGCAACATTTATTGATGACGAGACTCTCACTGGGTCATTCAGGGAGAAGCTTTATTTGCGCAAAGGTTCAGTTTGGACTCGCAGGTCCCTGCAAAGAACTGAACCCCGAAAAGGAGTTCAGCAAGCCTTTTTATCATTACAAGAGCCGTTTCTCCCCAATCCCCCCCTCAGTGCCCTCCCCATGCCTTCCGTACTCCAAATTTGGTCAATTGCTGGTAGCTAAACCACAAGTCCTTGTCTTCACCGGTTGTACCTTGTTTTGGGTACATTTCGGCCTTGTTGTCTAGAGCATTGCTATCTGAGGAGGGAGGGAGATAAGAGCACTCAGCATCAGCAGAAAGGAAAGTTATAGAGAGTTACATTTAAAATGTAAAACTTCACAAAATACCAGTTTCATACAAAATATAGGATATAACAAAGACTTCTTCTCATATTTGCTTCCGAGACTTATCACTGCAAAGCCTCTAGCTAAAAAAACACTTCCAGAGAAGAGGTTCACTACTTGGTTACTAGTGAGGACTACATAACCCAAAAATGTGGGATAGGACTACATAACCCAAAAATATAAAAATGTAGTGTAAAGATTAGAATGAAGTTACAAATAATTTTCCATTTGTATCCTGCCACCTCATTCCCCCCTTTGAAAGTCCTTTGGCTTTGCCGAAGGGCTTTCACACATCAGAGTGGGAATGGGGTCATAATGCCACAGAGCCATTATTTGAGTTGTTGCTTCCCTTTTGGCTATGAGGGAGAGGGTACTTGTGATAGTGCGAATAAAAATAGGTAAAATGCAAGGAATAAGCACACAGCCAGCAGCAATTATTCCTATAAGCGCAACTATAGCTTGGAGACCTGGGAGTTTGGGAAACCAGGACTCAAAGAGATTTTTCATATTGAAACCCTCCCATGTCTGAACAAAGACATGGGCAATTTTGACCACCCGGTCAGCAATTTTCTTAATAACCTTTTCAATATCTTTTATCACATACACCTTCTTCCTTTCCTTTTATCTCTCTTCTACTTTCTCCACTCCCTCCTTCTTACACACATACACATACTCAGCCATTGCTCATCACATATCCTGTTGCCCGCATCTGCTTGCTCTCTTTCCCTTTGCATACGAACCATCAAAACCACTATAGAACAAGCATTTACATCCATTCTTATCATATGGGTGATGCCAAATCTTCTGGTTGTTCCTGAATTAGGTCACTACCGGTGGACCTAATTAGTCCTTAAAAAGATTTGCTGGTGAAGCTAGAGAAGGCTGCAATTTTAATTTAAGTCCATCGACCAAGGAAACTTGCCAAATGTCTGGGGGTTCCTTCACCTGCCCGATCCTGGATCCGTGCACCCAAGCTTTGATGTAGGACTTTCACAGCAGTTGGCATGCTCAGTAGGACTTGCTTCGGTTGGGACCACTTCAGATCAGTGCAGGATGGGAACAGCTCTAACCCACTGGTCTGGCTGGGCAATGGGTTGTATGTCAGGAGCGACTGGCAAGGCATCTCGGACCTGCAGGGAAATAGAGGATAAAACGTGCGCCAGCTTCTGCAAGTATTGAGAAATGTTCTTTTCACCAGTCCAGGCAGTTTGTACTTCATGAGATCCAAATGATCTCCCATAAAGCATTTCAAAGGGGGACAGTAAATAGCCCTGATACGTGTTAAAGCAAGGGACAGTATTTTGGGCCATGGCAACTGAGTCTCCTAACAAAGCTTTGCAAGCTGAGCCTTTAAAGTACGATCCATGTCTTCAGCCCCTTCTTCAGGCCAGTTGACTCCAAACGTTGGCCATTCTTGTTTACAGAAAATCTTCAGGGTATCCGGGTCGCACCTGGGATCCCCATAGTCGCCACTGAAGGCAGCTTTAAAGTTTTTCAGCATGCACGACAGAGGGGTAATTTTGCTTCCTGTGTTCCCCATGGTGTGGGTCTCCTAACGTGTACCTGATGTTAGACTTTGGCAAGGGGTTCTCCTGTCAGGCCTCGGTCCGGCTCAGGGAAATGGCGAGACAGTCCTCCCAGCACTCGCTGGCCTCCTTTTAAAGGACCTGTCCCCTCCTGCCTTGGTCTCCCAGCAAACGCTGGCTCTTCCTTTTAAAGACCAATCCCTGCTACGGAGCGTGCCAGATTTCCAATCCCTTACTCCTTTAGGAGAAGGGATGTTCCCAACCCACTTGCCTATACACTACAGCCGACCTACGGTGCCGGACACTCAACGGTCACCAATAGGAACTGCGACTGTTTAACCACCCACACAATCCTAGAAGGCACCCACTCTTGGGCCCTTCACCCCCAGGAGGACGCGCTTTTCCTCCTCTTCCGCCTCACCAGTTATGACGGGTATTCCCCACTGAGTATACTCGCCTGGTCTGGTCGCTAGTCGGCCCACTCACTCCTCTGTTCCTCCGGCCGGCCGTCCACTCACTCCTCTGCTCGTCACCGTGAATGGGTCCTTGGATCCAGGGGAAGGCTCCCTGCTCTCTGCGGCGTCCGCTGGTCCCGAGGCACAGGAGTCAAGGGGTCCTGCCAGCTGGTTGCGTCGAGCCGCCGGGCGTCGCTGAGTCTCAGGAGTTCCACTGGTCCTGCTCAAAGGGCCGGGAGAGTCCCATCTGGGGTGCCAGAAATGTTACGGGTGGGAGCAACGCAACATTTATTGATGACGAGACTCTCACTGGGTCATTCAGGGAGAAGCTTTATTTGCGCAAAGGTTCAGTTTGGACTCGCAGGTCCCTGCAAAGAACTGAACCCCGAAAAGGAGTTCAGCAAGCCTTTTTATCATTACAAGAGCCGTTTCTCCCCAATCCCCCCCTCAGTGCCCTCCCCATGCCTTCCGTACTCCAAATTTGGTCAATTGCTGGTAGCTAAACCACAAGTCCTTGTCTTCACCGGTTGTACCTTGTTTTGGGTACATTTCGGCCTTGTTGTCTAGAGCATTGCTATCTGAGGAGGGAGGGAGATAAGAGCACTCAGCATCAGCAGAAAGGAAAGTTATAGAGAGTTACATTTAAAATGTAAAACTTCACAAAATACCAGTTTCATACAAAATATAGGATATAACAAAGACTTCTTCTCATATTTGCTTCCGAGACTTATCACTGCAAAGCCTCTAGCTAAAAAAACACTTCCAGAGAAGAGGTTCACTACTTGGTTACTAGTGAGGACTACATAACCCAAAAATGTGGGATAGGACTACATAACCCAAAAATATAAAAATGTAGTGTAAAGATTAGAATGAAGTTACAAATAATTTTCCATTTGTATCCTGCCACCTCATTACAACCATCACATAGGTTCCCCATGGGATCCCCAAGGTTGCTGGAAAAATCACATTTTCAGAGCCTTCCAAAAGACCAACAGGGATGGGATTAACTTCACCTTGGGGGGAATGATGTTCCAGAGGGTGGGAGCCACAGCAGAAAAGGCACATTGTCTGGGTCCTGTCAGATGAAGCTCTTTAGCAGACAGGACCTGCAACGTACCCCTCCTGCTGGACCTGATGGGACAGGTAGATGTGATCAGGAAGAGGCAATACCTCCATGATTGGCCATAAAACAATCTGGTGTAAAATAAGGCTATTAAAACACTACATGTTCTACACTTAAAATAAACTTCATTTTAAAAGGCAGTCTGGTCCTAGAGGAATTGATGCCCAGCAAATGTTTGGATGAATAGCCCATCTTCAGTTGTCATTTAAACAGAGCAAGCCAGGGACATCCACTGGAGGGAGGGGAAGGGCAGGTTTCCAAAGGGTCAAGATGGCAGCCGTGCAATGGAAGCCCCACCCCTTTTTTTAATGAGGATTGCTCAGAAAGGGTGGGACTTTGATTGCACCATTGTGGCCACCATCTTAATTTTTTGGATCCCTCACTCACACAACTGCCTCTGGAGCCAGGTTTACATCCATCTGAATCCTGCTGCTGCTTCCTGTTAACTGCAATCTCCTGTCACTAAGAGAGCTTCTGTCCTCAAACATGGAATGGCACTTGTGTTTCCCTTTTTGGAACTACTCCAAGGCTCCCACTTGGGTGTCCCAAGTGACACCCAATTTTTGTATAGGATCTCACAGAAAATCCAGACTCCCAATAAAAGAATATCATTTTCTATGGAAAAGTGGCACAAAACATAGAAACTTCAGTTAAGACACATTGTGATTTATCCTGAAAGACTTCACTAAGTTTTGCTGCAAAGTCATTTCAAGTTCCTCCAAAGTCTTTTTCCTTTACATTTTTCCCTTCTTTTTATTGGGAGAAAAAAGATTGTATATCAAACAATAATCACATCCTAATGGTCCTTAGCTCTTATTATTTTCAACATTTATTTTTCTTATACTAATGATGGTCCATCCACTGTTGTCTCTTTGCTTGGTTCCCTCCTTCTGTGCACGGAAAGAAAACTGTTTTATTTCTATAGTCCATTGCTAACTAACTTAACATTCCTAATTCTTAATCCAGCAATAACTTTTAAATCATTACATTTTGCCTTTTTTGAGCACCAAGCAAAGGACTTGACTACAGCATAATTATCACTTCATGAATTAGAGTCATCTGACCACTTTGATGGTACTCTTTGGTGCAGGACTTCTTAAATCAGTATCTTCTTTTATGAACATGGCCCATAATTCTTCAGCAATATTCCCCATACCTAATGATAATGCTATTGGTGAACAACTTCAGATATTGTATGTCATATATAGTATGGATTGCAACTGCTTTTTATTTTTTTTTATGCAAAACTTAATTATTATCCTTAACCTCAAAAGAATGTGGCGCAAACTCCATTGTTACTGTTACTTCATTATACCAGCTGTTGCCATCATCCACTTTCACTGACAATCTGATTGTCTTACTATCATCATATATTTTCTTTTCACATACTGCCTTATATTTTTCTTTATCTTTTGAATATGAAGTGTAATATCACTAAGCATACATAATATATCAGAAAATATTCTATTGAAAAAAGCAATTCTGCAGGATTATAGGTACTGACCTATAATTTAGTAATGCTAAATAAATTTTTATCTTTGTTGCTTTAGTTTCCTATAATATATGTTTAATAACTTTGCATACCTGAGAAATAAACTGAGATTCATTATTTGTCATAAAAATTAACAAAATGCCATATGTTGCACAAACACCTTTTATTCTACCAATAACATGATTAGCAATTAACTTATTAAATTCACAGATTTCATGATATTGAGAATTTATTTACCATATTTATATACAATACTAATCTAACATTAATAAATGTTATCTCCTCATATTCAAATAAATCTGTTCCAGCTTTAGAATAATGGTTTTAAAAAAATCATTACTAGCGTGGATATTTGACTTGAACTCCTTAACGTCAAGCCAATAAAACTTGAAGCCAATAAAACACAGGTATATTGGTTGTAGATATACATAGGAAAACATTGCCACCATGCTATTCACTTTTGGGGTAAGCAATGTTTTGCAAAGCATAAACAAGGAATAACGAATAGGAAGCCAAATGGATTAAAGCATGACATAAGAAACAGAAAAGGAACTATAATTACATCTAGTTTACATCAACATCATTCTCTGTGGTCTCACATTTTTCTATCTTTGAAAGCCATCCTTGTTTCAACCATATCCAGAAACTATTTCATCCATTGTCTTTTGTTCCTTAAACTTCTCACCTCTCTCTTTTTGAAGATCTGACCAGCTCCACCCAGCCATGACTTTGTCAGCATTTCTTTTCATCTTGACTCATTTACTCTTCCTTTCTGTGTGTGTGTGTGTATTTCATTTCCTCCTCATTCTTTTTCTTTATATGACCAGACCACATCAATGTACTTTTTTCATACTGGTTACTCACTTTGCATTCAATCCACATTCAATAGCCCATTCATAATTGACACTATGTCTTCTTATCTTAAAGCACAGTTGTTAACTCAGGGTTCCTCAACCTTGGTGACCTAAAGATGTGTGGACTTCAACTCCCAGAATTCCCCAGTGAGCCATGCTGGCTGGGGAATTCTGGGAGTTGAAGTCCACACATCTTCAAGTAGCCAAGGTTGAGGAACCCTGTGTTAACTACCTCCTTCCTGTTGCATTCAATTTATTTTTATGTTTCTCCTGATTTACCAAATTCTCAGTTTGGTCACTCCCATACTATATGCACATTCCTTGCTAACTGTAAGGACAGTACTGGTCACTTTAGGCACATTTTGGTCAGTACACAAGTGCAACCAACACCCAGTTTTATCTCATGCATGCTTATGCTACTCTGTGCAAGCTACGAGGCTCTCTAATTTAAGACTACCTTGCAAGCCAACCCACAATGGCCTGCCAGCTGGGAAGAGCATGCAGGTACTGACACACACTTAGGACATGTTGTTTCCTTTTTTCAATATCTTAGTGCCCTTCATAAATGCAGCCCAATATTATGTCCCTTGTCTCCAAATAGTGAGGACTCATGGTTTCATAATTTTTCATCTATTAAAAATAAGTCAAACTTGAATCTATTGTGTACGTATTGTACTGTTCTCTAATCAACATTGCCTTGCAGCAATTCCATTACATTTCTTCAAAGTATTGTCAACCTTTGTTGCCATGGTCTTGGCTCTCACAGTTGATCAAAACCTGAAATGAATTTCTTCAGCCCATTAGCAGAAATCTGGCCCCTATTTTCATCACAATCACCCCTACTGCTAAGAAATTACCTGGGAAAAACATCAAGTATAATAACTTATTTCCAGGCTGATGGTGCAATTAGAAATCATACGTTTGCAATTAAGAAATAATAAACTTTGAAAGCTTAAGTATATGTCTATCAATTTTTTTTTTTTATATACTAAGAGATTATGACTAGTTTCGGCCACAATATTCTGATTATAACCAGATACATATTACATATACAGGTAGTCCCCAGTTGAAGAATGAGTTCTGTTCCCAAAGCTTGTCCTTAAAACTGTAGAAGTAGTATTGTGTAATTAACCTGAACTCAAATCATTGTGTATTTAACCCAAATTTTGCTACAATAGACTGTGTTCTTAACTATAGGTTGTCCTTAAACTGGGTGTTCTTAACCAGGGGACTACCTGTATACAGTGGTACCTCGGTTCACGAACTTAATTCGTTCCGCAACTCTGGTCGCGAACCGAATTGGTCGTGAATCGAATCAAATTTTCCCATAAGGTTCAATGTAAATACGGTTAATCCGTTCTGACCCCTACGAATTTGGTCGTCAACCAATTTTTGATCGCGTCCCGAATCAAATTTCCCTATAAGGTTCAATATAATTACGGTTAATCCATTCTGAACCATATGTTGTTGTTTTTTTAAACAGCAAAAATATGACACAAAGTACAGTACGAAGAGAGAGAAAGCTAACCTTGCTCGACGCGACTTCTGGCGTGGAGGACAGGAAGGCGGGTGGGGAGGCGGTTACTGCTTGGAGGGAGAGTCCCCCTCCCTACAGGAAGCCGCGACCACGTGTCACGGGAGGGAAAATGGCCGCGGATCCTGTTGGTAACCCGATCCGGCGTTCGCGAACGGAGGCAAAATTTTGCAACCGGAGCTGTTCGTGAACCGAATTGTTCGTGAACAGAAGCGTTCGTGAACCGAGATACCACTGTATATTAATACCACGGCTGCTGCTGCTTCTCCTTCCCTTCCCCTCTCCTCCTCTCCTCCTCTTGATGTTCTGTTTTAGACATTGCCCTTGAAGCATAAACTACAGGCTTTCAAAACCCTGCTCATATTTTGGAAGTAATAATGCTCCTTATCCATGATGAGATGCATCAGGCATTATTTTAATTGAATTTGAAACGTCATAGTACGCCTGGTACAGGAGCAGTTTTAATCATTTTTTAAAGATCATGGAATTGCTTGAGCTGATGAAAACCTAGTTCCATAAAATTTGTTTACCCAACAACATGTTCAAATTACAGGTAGTCCTTGGGTTATGATGGCAATTAGGACCGGGATTGCCATCACTAAACAATGCAGTCATAAAGCATGACATCACATCACTGCACTGCTTAGTGACGGCAGTTCTGGCAGTCCTGGTTGCTGTCATAATCCCAAGATGCATGGGTCATTAAGAGGGAAGTGGCAGAAGTCTCAGGTAAGAAGCATGGGGGTGATGGGGGGAGTGCTGTAAGGGTGGGGGAGGCACTGAGAGGCCCAATGCAGACCATGCAGGAGTGCAGGAAGGCCGGGGGAAGGAGGCCACAGGTCAACATGAGTGCCGGGAGGCTGGGGGGACTTACTGGAGCAACTTGCAACCTTCCCTGCTGGCTTCCCCATTGACTTCGCTTGTGGGAAACCAGCAGGGAAGGTTGCAAATGGCAATCATGTGACAGTAGGGCACTGCAACCATTGTAAACACAAGCTGGTTGCCAAGTGCTCAAATTGCAATCACGTGACTGTGGGGGTGGTGCAACAGGCAGAACTTTGAGGACCGGTTGTAAGTACCACTTGTTCAGCACTTGCAACTTTGAACAGTTGCTGAATGAGTGGTCAGTAAGCGAGACTACCTGTATGCTTTGTTTTATTTTGTTTTTCTGGTAAATTGAGAGGGGAGTTTTCCACAAACTGCAATATAACCCCAGATTTCTGCAATTCTTCTTTGTCAGTTCAGACCCTTCATCAGTAGGTTGTTCTCAGTGTGAGTTATAGTGTGTTCTGTAAACTTTTCACTTAAACATGTTAATCCATTTACCTTAAGTTACATTTTCCTTAATTTCAGCTGAGCACTTTGTTATATATAATTCATGCTCCCCTAAAGTAGAATCCCACTTTCAACACCCTAAGGCAGAAGACATTCAAGTATTACATCTTCTCGCTTTGATAAACACCCTCGGTGACTTTTGCCAATTTTGCTTTTATAACATTTTTACAATTATTCTTTTTTTCTCTTTGAAACTAACTGTAAATAGGTATACCACTTTCATTCTCCTCATGCTTTCCACTAGGGCCCCTTTTTCACCCATACTTTAAAAAATTGCTGGGATGGAACTACTGAAAATGTTCTGACAGTTGAAGGAGAAAACATTTTCAACCATTTCCAATAACAAAAAATGCTTTTGATTCTGTTTTGCACTCATAATCCTCATGAGTGAAAGTTCTTTATTCAAGACTTCCAATCTAAATTTTAATGTATTATTTTCAAAAGCAAGCTTCTGCTACAACTATTACTAATTTCAAAAGTGCTTTCCTTTAAAATTCTATATTATGTTGCTATAAAAACTGAGACAATTATGATAGCATCAATCTAGCAGATTTAAAAAGCCAAGAATAAAATATAAACTTTTACAGAATGCCAAAGAAGGAGGTGGATTAGGTCTTCCAGATTTAAAGTTATATTTTGATGCTTGCTGTCTGGCATGGATGAAAGAATGGGTGACTGTACAAAACAAGAGGTTATTGGAATTAGAAGGACATGAGTTAAGATTCAGATGGCATGGATATTTATGGTATGACAAAGTGAAAGTTAATATTGATTTTAAGAATCACTTTATCAGACATACTAGATTGAGAATTTGGAACAGATACAAGGTAAGACTGTCTCCAAAAATTCCTCTGTGGTTGTCACCCCAAGAAGCTTTTTATAGAAGACAAATGACACTTAAGCAACCATGGTTGACATATGCAATTCTCTTATTGTTTTCTACAGGAGAACCTAATCTGAAGAGAAGGGATGAATTAGAATTACAGGGTTGTGCTTGCTAATGGTTCACATATCCACAGTTGTTGGAAAGATTTAAATTAGGTAAAATAAGTTATGAATTTACTGCCAAGAAAACTGAGTTTGAATATGCTTTGTGTACAAACATCTTATTGCTAAAATATATAAACTTTTGTTAAAGATGAATCTGGAAGATGAATATGTTAAAGACTGTATGCCTAAATGGGCAAAAAACTTTGGATATAACATAATGTTAGACCAGTGGAAAAATATGTGGAATAAAGGGTTAAATTTCATTCTTAATTATATGTTAAAAGAATAATTTCATAAAATGATGTACTGTTGGTATTTGACACCAGATAAATTGTCAAAGAGGTATAAAGGAATGTCAAATGTTTGTTGGAAATGTAATCAATGTCAAGGTACATTCTATCACTTACGGTGAACTTATGAAAAGACTAAAAAATATTGGAATATGATACGTATTTTGATTCAAAAGATTTTGAAATTAGACCTGCAATTGAAACCAGAGACTTTTCTTTTAGGTATGATTGATAAACAAATGGAAAGACAACACAGAAATTTGTTTCTTTATATGATAACTGCAACGAGACTTTTATATGTGCAAAAATGGAAGGACTTACAAATACCTACAGCTGAAGAATGGATATTGAAATTATGGAATTGGCGGAGATGGCAAAACTGATTACTTTGCTCAAAGAAAGGACACTGTCTAGCTTTGCTTCTAATTGCTTCTAATTAAAAGTCTGATCTCTTAGACTTTTTGCTTGACACTCAGAAAAATGCAATTTTGATCTTGGGACTGGATGGGTGATGTTATAGAAATATCTTGTACAAATCATATGTATTATTGAAATAGATTGATTTTAGGACTTTCTTGAGTATTAGATTGAAACCTCTTTTTCATTATATAAATTTTAAAAGATTAGAGTAAGAGGAGAATATATTTTACATTTATACCTGTACCAAGGAAAGTCAGAAGCTACTCTTTCTTTTCTGTGCCTTTTTTTCTTTTTCTTTTTCTTAATTTTTCTGTATTTTAACTTTTTTTGAAAATATAATAAAATTTATTTTTTTAAAAAATCCAGCACATGTAGAATACATGTTAGAATGATTAATACTTACTTTATTATTTCTGTGTATCCCAACTTTTGATCCATCAAGGACTCAAGGGAGCCAACAGCTTAAAATAGTATATACAACCATTAAAATCAATCAAACAGCCAAAGTTATAATTAGTACATAAAATTTTTAATACTTTATACTGCTTCCTGTAGAAAAGTATTCTGAAGCAGTTTACGAAGTATAGAATATGCAATAAAAACAATACATTAAAATTTTTTATTAATAATATAATATAATACCCAGTTTGGTGTAGTGGTTAAGGCACCAAGCTAGACCCATGACTTCTAGTCTCACCTTAGGTACGAAGCAGCTGGGTGACCTTGGGCCACTCACTCTCTCTCTCTCAGGAAGAAGACGGCGGGGGGTGGGGGGGGGAGGAATGGCAAACCAGTTCCAAAAATCTTGCCAAGAAAGTTGCAGGGACTAGTTTAAGCAGTCACCAGGAGTCAACGTTAACTTGAAGTCACTAAATATATTAAAAAGAGGTGAAAAAGGAAAAGAAACAAAAAATAATTCATGTTAACTGCCATCAATTAGAGAGCCAGTAGAGTATAATGGATAAGGTGTTTGGACTAGGACTGGAAATACCCAGGTTCAAGTCTACCTTCAGCCATGGAAACTCACTGGGTGACTTTGGGCCAGTCACTCTCTCTCAGCCCAACCTATTTCATGAGATTGCCATTGTGGGATAAAACGACAGAATAACCCCTATCCTCAAGCTGCATTGAGCTTTTGATGGAAAAGTAGGATATAAATGTAACATTTATGACTACTTTTTTCAACACTCATTCAGATACGACCCAGGTGAAGGGAGAGGCCTTTCAGACACCCCATGAATTATAGGTGACAGAGCTTTCGAGAGTGAAGGCACTGCCACAGGGAAAGCCTGTCCAGCAACAAATGCAAGAGAACATTCTGTGGTCCTTGGCTCATACACTAGGATGAGCTGCCTCCAAAGATCTCAGTGTCAGAATCCTCGCAAGATTGACCAGGCTATAATGGTGAGGTTGGTGGCTGGTCCCAACTTTGTGTGCATTATAAGAATAAAGTAGAACAACCCTATGAAAGAGTTTTGGAGTTTCTTAAAATAAACTGAGGCATAAATATGTTTAAAAATAATTACAACATGTTTGACTTTAAGCAAAAACACCCACTTCTTAATTCTGCATACTCCCATTAATGAATAAATATTATACTTGGATTTCACCCTTTTTAAAATGAATTTGATAGTGTTGAAATCGTGCTATACAAGTACTGTAAGGAAAAGAATGCATTTTATTTATTTGATAAGACTGAGCCAGAAGTATACTGCTTTTAGGGAAGAAGACAATTCTATGAGATGTTTCTCAGGCCAGTTCCAGAATATTGAATGGATTTAAGAATATTGCATAGATTCATAGCTTTAAAGATCTGTTTATTACAAATTGTTTTGTCAATCTGGACTAATGTATGAGCCTGAATGATGAAAAACCATATTATGTAGTAACAATGTCTGAAGTGCCAACATTAAGTGTACAATTTACAATGGAGTAAGCAACCTAAGACTTGAATCCACTGAATCTATTTTCAGTGGCTCCTGAAATGTTGTTAAAAATTGGTGGCATGGGTTCCCCCCATTCCAAAGAGAGAGAAACCATAAACAATGTAGAATAAGAACTAACTAAGAACTAACATACTTAACATAGTTAAAACAAACAAGCAAGCAAATCCCACACCAATCCAGGGATAAACATTGAAAACCTGGCCAGTCCTTCAACTGGGGCCCTTAACCACTAGAAGACTGCCATTGTAGCTTAAATGATCCTGTGGCGATCATAGAGATCACATATCTATGTGATGTTGATTTCTAACATTACTATCCACAAGAGCATCTTTCAAATGACTAAATGAATAATTTGGTAGACCAAAAGAATGTTGTGCATATAGCATTCCTTGATCTCAGTTAAAGCAATTGACAAAATTACTCATGAGATCCTTGTGAACATGATGGATAAATAGAAGGTAGAAGAAACTGTAGTCCTACTGGACCACCTGCTAAACATAAATTAGCTGTGCTGTCCAGCAGTTAAAAAGACCAAAACAATCTGGGGCTGCATTAAAGAAACATTGTGTCTAGATCATGGGAAGTAATTATTCCATATTTTACTCTGCACTGATTAGACTACATTTGGAGAATTTTCCAGTTCTGGCATCACAATTTAAAAGGAAGAAGCTACCTAGAGGGTAGGGTTTGGTTTCCAGAATTCTTATGAAGAACAATTAAGGAATCTGAGCAGGCTGAGTTAATAAAAAGTGAACTGGAAGAACTGTTATCTGCTAAAAACTGGATCTAAAAACTGAAATGAAAAGGATGGGATTCAGACTGGATATGAGGAGGAATATCCCGATGGTAAGAGCTATTAAGTATGGCACAGTCTGCCTAGTGGTGGCCTTGCTCTCATTGAATGTTTCAACAGGGGCTGGTTGACTAGCTGGAAATGGTTTAGTGCGTGCTAGGGAATTGAGGAGTTGAAGTCCTTACATCTTAAAGTTGCCAAGTTTGAAAAACACTGGCCTAGGTGATGCATGTAGACAGTCTCTTCTAAATAATACATTCTATGATTCTACAGAAAAGTGAGAGATCTGTTTTCTAAATTCAGTATTCCAGGAGGAGGAATTGTAGTCTAGAGAGGAGTCATATTGCCTGTTCCCATAATCTATAATTATGGGGAAAAAAACCCATTGGATTCAGTGTGATATGCTTTCAGATAAACATGTATAGCAGTGGACTATATGTTTCCAAGGAAGCTATTTTGCTTATCTAGCCATATATATTGAGAGAACTATAGAGAAACCCACCAGTTTCATAATTAAGACCCAGACACTGCACAAACATATGTATATGCCCATGAATCTCTAAATACTGTGGATTACTAAGTCATACAAAAAAGTATTAACAAAGGTTCTAGATCAGGGTTTTTCATACTGTGTTCTGTAGAACCCTGGAGTTCCATGAGAGACTAAGAGCAAAAAAAAAAGAGAAAGTAATACAGTCAGTTTTCTATCACTAGAGCTTTACCTCTTGATCAGGGGTTCTGGGAATTTGTTTTTTCAACTGGCAGGTCCTGCAGCCTGCAAAAGTTTGAAAACCCCTCTTCTAGATAAGTCTAGATAAGGTGTAATCTTTAATTGTAGTCCAATATGCTTTAATTGTTATAGCAATCAATGAACGTGCATCTTTGCTCAAGAAATAGATGAGTTAAAGTGAAAA
Source organism: Liasis olivaceus (assembly GCA_030867105.1). Taxonomy (NCBI): domain Eukaryota; kingdom Metazoa; phylum Chordata; class Lepidosauria; order Squamata; family Pythonidae; genus Liasis; species Liasis olivaceus. The sequence continues at coordinate 94,784,813 of CM061352.1, forward strand.
ATAGCACACAGTTGAAAATGAGTGACAACAGACTTTTGATCTGGCATTCTCCAATAAGGTTATAAATTAATCCACTTAGCTTCATGTGAAAAGGGCCCATATAGATGCATTAATAATTCTTCAAAATTACACATACTGAGAAGGAGGTGAACCATTAACATTCGTGCCACGGTACCTGGAGCTGAAACCCCTGCTAATGAGAAACAGGAAGGGAGCTGAGTGTGCTGCACTAGACTTCCTTTTATAACAAAAGGCAAAAAGTTGTTAACGCCTCATTTTGGAAGCTCCAAGATCTGGCTGATGAGAATCTAGGAAGATAATTAAAGAAGGATGAATTAAAGATCAACTTGGAAAGTGCAAGGATGGCAGAAGCAATATTTAGAATTGTAGCCTCATTAGTACAGAAAGAAAACTAATGAGATGGGCTGTATGACTGACATTATTTGTTCAAGCTTGTCAAATCTAAAATTCTTTTCAGAATAACCCCATATTCAGCAATAGGCAGCAGAGATAAAGTATCTAGATTGATGCTTCTCAGAGAATTCGTCTCTGCTATAATCCACTTTTTTTAAAAAAAAGAAATGGAATAAAATCTTGAAAGGCTAAGAGATGATTAAAGTATCCCAAAATTCTTCTATGATTCTCCTGAATGGCATTCTATGGAAATTTCCTTCTATTTGTGTATTTATTTATCAGAATAAGAGAAATATTCTTTATGATTCTACATTAATGCCTAGTGGAATGGACCCAAATATAGTCATGCTTAGACCCACTGAAATAAACGAAAAGATTTTTCCCATTATTAAAAAGTTTTTAAAAAATAATCCAGGAAGGAAACTGACCTCAGCATAAAAAAAACACCCTACATTATACTGTATATTACGAATTTATAACATTACATTGTTTAGCTACTGCCTCAGACAGTGACCGTTTGCAGTTACAATGGTGAGGAAAAAGGAACCGCAACCAATGCCCATATTTTTGACTTTCACAAATCTGTAAAGCAAAGGAAAGCTGAAGTAAGATTGTAAGCACAGTCACAGTTTCACTTGGCAACCGCTTTGCTTAACGACCAAATTGCTGGTCACAATTGTGGTCGCTAAACAAGAACTATGTGTATATTACTCTAGAAGCTGGTTGGACAGTGTAGTGCTGATGGTTTTACCAGAAGATTGGTGGGGAGGAATTGGATAGTGGTGCGTACCTCTTTCCCTCAGCTGCATGGTCAACAGAACTCTATGTGATTTTATATTTTCATGTAATTGTTCAGTATTGTAGTACAGAATTAAGCAAGCATTTATTTTAGTCACTAAAGGGTCATATTTGGATGATACTTTGTTCTACTTTATCCTTAGTGAGATGTCTGTTTAAGCAGGATGAACTTTCTCATATTCAATGTATTGTCGAAGGCTTTCATGGCTGGCATACGAAGGCTGGTGTGGATCTTCCGGGCTGTGTGGCCGTGTTCTGGAAGTTCTGTTTCCTAACGTTTCGCCAGCATCTGTGACCGGCATCTTCAGAGTGCAGGAGCACAGACAGGAGCAGTTCTCTCTGTGCCCAGGATGGTGTGACCCTTTTGTGGGTATTTATAGAGATCTGAAGGGGGGGGGGATTGGGGGGAGATTTGGGGGGGGCTGGGGGGGTTGGGGGGGTGGGTTAATGAGTGGCTGCTTGTTTTGGTATCAGAATATCTGTGTATCTTCCTGTGGGTTAGGCAGGGTTTTTTCTTCTATTGAGTTGTTAACGAGTGGCTGCTGAGGGTGATTAGCATGTTCATTGTGTGAGCTGTTCGCATGTCCTGGTGGTTGAGCTGAGTTCATTGACCTTTTGCAGGCTGTATTTTTCAGGATTGGTAGCCAGGTTTTGTTGATTTTTAGACTCTCCTCTTTTTTTATTGAAACTGTGCTGGTGTTTGTGAATCTGAACGGCTTCCCGGTATAGCCTGGTATAGTGGCTGTTGGTGTTGGTGTTGTCCAGTATCTCTGTGTTTTCAAATAGGATTTTGTGTCCAGTGTGCCTGAGAGCATGTTCAGCTACTGCAGATTTTTCTGGTTGCTGTAGTCTGAAGTGTCTTTCATGTTCTTTTATCCTGGTATGGATGCTGCGTTTTGTGGTCCCGATGTATACTTGCCCGCAGCTGCATGGTACGTGGTATACTCCTGCGGTGGTGAGGGGATCCCTTTTGTCTTTTGCTGATTTTAGCACTTGTATTTTTCTGGTGGGTCTGAAGATTGTTTGGAAATTGTGTTTTTTTTCCATCAGTTTTCCCATGCGGTCTGTGACCCCTTTGATGTAGGGCAGAAATACTTTGTTGGTGGGTGGTTGTTTTTCTTCTTCAGTCGCATGTTGTTTTCTTGGTTTGATGGCTCTTTTTATTTCATTCTTGGAGTAGCCATTCGCTTGTAGGACCCAATTAAGGTGGTTAAGTTCAGAGTTTAGGCATTGGATTTCGCAGATCCGATTGGCACGATCCATGAGGGTTTTGATAATGCCTCTTTTCTGACGTGGGTGGTGGTTGGAGTTTTTGTGTAGATACCGGTCTGTGTGGGTGGGTTTTCTGTAAACTTTGTGTCCTAATTTGAGGTCTGGTTTGCGTATCACCAAAGTGTCTAGAAATGGAAGTTTGCCATCCATTTCTTTTTCCATGGTCAATTGTATATTGGGGTGGATGCTGTTCCTGAACCACCTAAACAGCATCCGCCCCAAAGTATTTCTGCCCTACATCAAAGGGGTCACAGACCGCATGGGAAAACTGATGGAAAAACACAAAAACTCCAACCACCACCCACGTCAGAAAAGAGGCATTATCAAAACCCTCATGGATCGTGCCAATCGGATCTGCGAAATCCAATTCCTAAACTCTGAACTTAACCACCTTAATTGGGTCCTACAAGCGAATGGCTACTCCAAGAATGAAATAAAAAGAGCCATCAAACCAAGAAAACAACATGCGACTGAAGAAGAAAAACAACCACCCACCAACAAAGTATTTCTGCCCTACATCAAAGGGGTCACAGACCGCATGGGAAAACTGATGGAAAAAAAACACAATTTCCAAACAATCTTCAGACCCACCAGAAAAATACAACAAGTGCTAAAATCAGCAAAAGACAAAAGGGATCCCCTCACCACCGCAGGAGTATACCGCGTACCATGCAGCTGCGGGCAAGTATACATCGGGACCACAAAACGCAGCATCCATACCAGGATAAAAGAACATGAAAGACACTTCAGACTACAGCAACCAGAAAAATCTGCAGTAGCTGAACATGCTCTCAGGCACACTGGACACAAAATCCTATTTGAAAACACAGAGATACTGGACAACACCAACACCAACACCAACTATACCAGGCTATACCGGGAAGCCGTTCAGATTCACAAACACCAGCACAGTTTCAATAAAAAAAGAGGAGAGTCTAAAAATCAACAAAACCTGGCTACCAATCCTGAAAAATACAGCCTGCAAAAGGTCAATGAACTCAGCTCAACCACCAGGACATGCGAACAGCTCACACAATGAACATGCTAATCACCCTCAGCAGCTACTCGTTAACAACTCAATAGAAGAAAAAACCCTGCCTAACCCACAGGAAGATACACAGATATTCTGATACCAAAACAAGCAGCCACTCATTAACCCCCCCACCCCCCAGCCCCCCCAACCCCCCCCATCCCCCACCCCCTTCAGATCTCTATAAATACCCACAAAAGGGTCACACCATCCTGGGCACAGAGAGAACTGCTCCTGTCTTTGCTCCTGCACTCTGAAGATGCCGGTCACAGATGCTGGCGAAACATTAGGAAACAGAATTTCCAGAACACGGCCACACAGCCCGGAAGATCCACACCAGCCTTTCTCATATTCAATCCAATTAACTTTGAGAAACTGATACTCCTTAACTTTGAGATGATCTCATTGCCACCCAGTATAAACAAAGACTCCTTAATCTTTGATGGTCTCATTCTTGGCAGGAGGGCAACACATTCCATTCCATGAGCACAAAATTATCCCTTTGTAATCTTCAGTAACTGGTACTGAGCTTCTAATTCTGAAGATAGCCACCAAAGATCAGCAATACAGTGAACTAGATTCAGAGCAGGGAGGTATTTTGCCAGAACTGGCATTGGTGACCCCGCAAATCATATTTTTTTCCTGATAGCTGAAATCTCATGATATCCCCAAACTGTATGTAATATCATGTAACAATAGTAAAATCTCATGGGAATCTAACTGACAATGCCAAAAATCTCAGGCAGTATCACAAGTGCTTTTACTATTCTAATACATCTTTCATGATTTTGTGACATTTATATATTTATTTTATTTGGTTTTGAAGTCCCCAACTCCAACCAACATCAACTAAATCTCTTTTAGGTGTGCTGGCAGAGTTGAGAACTTTGTCAATTCCTGATAGCCATCATGACTTATGAGCATTTCTACTCTTCTCAATTAATTTGTCCAACCCTCTTTTAAAGTTATCCACCATTTTACCATCATTATTAAAGTTATTAAATTTTCCTTTGGTAAGTGCTGTAAATTAATTATATGTTGTTGTTGTTTTTTTCTGTTTGACCTGATTCCTCCCCAGTTTAGCCTCATTGGATTACCTTCAGAGAGAGGAAAACTTCTCTCTGTCACCTTTCTATGCAGTAATGCAATTTTTTTTACACTTTTGGCATGCCAATCATTCATTTTTTTTTTTTTGGAACCAACCCCCCCCAAATATTGCAAAGGAGTTGTTCCAACTCCTTGATCGCATATTGGCCAAACCATCCTGTAAGAAGTTTTCTTACAAAAGTCATGTTTAAATTATGTACTCTTGGCAGTTTTCATCCAAGAGAACTTTCCCAAAGAGATCATCTACGAATGATGATTAAGCCCTTTCGAAGCTGTTTCTTAGAACAGCTTGACAAGATGTTCCCTATGAGTTTGCATTACTATTATAATGCCAAGACAAAGGCATAAGCTAAATACCTAATATATGTCAAACAAGGCTTCATTTACACTCTTCCATTTATTAACAAGGATGATTTATATCTTGTGTAACTGGTGAACAGTAGCAACAGCTATTGTTTGCTTCACTAATATATTGCTTATCACAAGGTGAAATATCTGTTGATTCAGAAGGCAGGAAAACAGGCAGAATCTTTTCTCCCCCAAATGCAGATGACCCCCAATACAGATGATGTCCAAACTCTAGCATTCATTCATTCATTCATTCATTCATTCATTTTCAACTGCCTTTATATGCCACCCAATAGCCAACGCTCTCTGTAAACCATTACAAAATGAAATATTTTCTACTAGAATACCCTAATCATTCTCACTCAATATCTCCTAACAGAAAGATACTTAGAACAGTGTATACTGTATTGCTCTAGTTCTTAAACAATTGCTGAACATCATAGCATGCTGAACAAGTATAAAAGGAACAATCCAACATTTTCTGAACAGATACTTCAGCAGTAGTTAAATCACTCAGTCATAATAAATGTGTCAGTCTTACAAAATGATAACACAGGAAAATTCTGCTGTTCAGCTGAACAAGACTTCTTGCTGGAGATCAATAGTGACTACCATTGGAACATTATTACTTGGAATAATGGTATGCCATGTTGCACTTGACCAGTGTTGCATGCCAGGATGTCATATTTGTGCAACAGCTGTTGGTGTTAGATGCCTCATTGCCACAAGATTTATGATAGTATAAAATCAAGCTGCTGCAGAGTTTAAAAAGGGAAATGGAGCAGGGTGGATCAAGGACTGACTCATGTGCATTCTGTCCTCAGAGAATGTTAGAAATCATGGATCACCCGTATTGGAGCAGATTTGCAGGTAGATACATGGATCTGGAATGTAACATGGATAGATAGACTCACTGTGCTTCTTTGCAAAGGATTTTGCTTTGACAAAGCACTCAACTGCAAGAGGGTAATTATAAATTATCTGAATTATAGAAAAATAGAGTTGCAAGAATCCAAATTAAAGTTTCCAGGACAGATGGCTGTTTAGTCTCCACTTGAACATATCCAGCAATCCATACCTTTTTGGATAACTAGTTCAATCATCTAACTGCTCTTACTGTTAGAAAGCTTTTTCTAATATTCAGTCAGAAACTACTTTCCTGTAATTTCAATCTCTTATTCCATATCCTGCACTCTGGAATAAAAGAGATCAGGTCTTGATCTTCAGTGTGACATCCTTTTGAGTATCTGAAGAATGCTATCATATTCCCACTCAGTCTTATCGCCTCAAGACTAAATATTCCCAATTACCTCAATCTCTCTTCATAGGGCTTAGTTTCTATTCCCCTGGTCATTGTCACTGTGTTCTTAGAATGTGTTCTAGTTTTTCTGAATCCTTCTTAATATGCCATCCAGAAATGGAATAATACTGAAGTTCTGACCAGTGCAGAATAAAATGAAACAATTACTTCCCATAATTTAGGCGCTATTATACCGTCAATATAACATACAGTTGTGTTTATCTTTTATCACATCCAAGTCTCACTGCTGACTCACATACAGTTTCTATTCACCTGCTATTCCAAGAATTGTTTACACATGTACTGTTACCAAACCAGGTATTCCACATGCTGTAACTAATAATTTTGATTTTTGTTTCCTAAGTGAAGACCTAGCTCTCTGGAGAAGACTCTAATGCTGGGAAAGGTAGATGGAAAAATAAGAAGAGGATGACCAGCAGCAAGATGGATGGGCTCAGTTACAGTGGCAATGGGTGTACCATTGGAGGCTCTGACGGACCAGGTTAGGGACAGATCATTATGGAGAAAATCTATCTATGTGGTCACTAAGAGTCAGCAATGACTTGATGGCACATAATCAAAAGTAAAAACATTGCATTTGTCTCTATTAAATGTTGTTCTATTGTTTCAGCTCATTTCTTTAATCTGTCAACATCATTTTGAATGTTATTTGTTTTCTAGGGTATTCATTGTCCTACCTGCAAACCTTTACCTTTCATTCCAATTATTACTGAAAATGTTGAAGAATATGAGGTCCAGCATTGCACAGGTCCAGCATTGCACAGGTCACTTTGGTCTGTCATTATTGGTGAGCTCTGAGTTGGATTTTCAAGCCAAGTCGTCAATTCAGTGTACAGCAGTTGTGGAAAGGGCAAATTCTTTGCCTGGAATCATTCAGAAGTAACTAAAAATAAAATTGCTATCATTGTAATGTCCTTAAACAAATATGTAATACATTCACATTTGGAATACTCTGTACATTGGAAAAAAGATATAATACAACTGGAAAAATATGCAGAAGATGGCAAACAAAATTATCAGATCACTGACTTTCCATATGAGAAAAGACTAGAACATTTGGGGCTCTTTAGCTTGGAAGAAGAGCCAAGTGAGTGGAGACAAGATTGAGAGGTACAAAGTTATTCATGGTATGAAAAAGTAGATAGTGGGAAGTTTTTTCCTTCTCAGAACTCTATAAGTAGGAATCATCTAATTAAGCTGATTGAGGAGATTTAGAACAGACAAAACAAATCACTTTTTCACAGAATGAATAATTAACCTGTGGAATTCATTATCATATGACATAGTGATGGTTACTAACTTGGAAGGCTTTAAAATGGGAGATATATTCAAGTTCAAGTTTATTATAGTCATTGGCCAATGTTTTATACAAATCTAAAATTATAAAGTACTAAGGAAATTAGAAAGGACAGTGGGTAAATTCATGGAGGACAATTCTATTAAGGACTATTCATCTTGAGATTCAATGTTATTTCTAGGAGGGGGGCAGCAGGATGGGGCTCATCTCCTCTTTCTGCTTGGGAGGGAAATGGGCTGGCCACTGTGAGAAACAGAATGCTGACCTAAGGTCGTTGTCTGATCCAGGACGGTTATTCGTATATTCTTGATCTTACTTTTTCATCCTATTTTCCACAACTGTCTTGTGGAAAAGACTAAGCCAAAATAAAAGTTGAGGAGCTCTGTCAGCGTTTTGCCATCTTCTCTGAGCAGCTGGTAGTGTATTCTGAATTTATTTTGTTTTCCTTTCATTCTGAACATATCTGAAGAAGATATCTTTTTAGCATCATTCACCAGCTACAGCTCATTCTGAGTTTTAGTTTTCTGGGCACATCTTTCAATTCCAGCTTTCTCTCTGGACTTCCTCAGTGACATGTTTCTCTTTCCTCCTCCCTTAAATGTCCTTTCTTGTTTCCAAATCTTCACTAAACTTTTTGCATAGCCAGATTAGTTTCCTCTACTGTCTTCCATTTCTTTCCTCACTGGAATTGTTTGCAGTTGTGTTCTTAGTATCTCCATTTCTAGGTTATATACATTTTTATAAATCTTTGTGAGATGCAATTGAATATTCTTATTTATTTGTATCAGCAAATAACAACATCTGACTTGTTATATCTGAACTCATAAGATAGGTAGGGATGGGCCTGATTGCTACTTAGATGGGAAACTATCATGGAATAGCAGAGTGAAATTTTAAAAAAACAATACATCAAGAAGGCAATGGCAAAGTACTTCTATACTGTTGCCAATAAAACTGCAGAGATATATTGGTGTAGTCACGAAAAGTCAAGCTTGACTTAAGGGCATGTTTACCTAGATAGCATACATATTTAAGCCGATCGGCTGCTAGAAAATGCCTCTTCACATTCAGCTGATATACTGCATAGTTCCTACACTATTATTATCCATGTTGATTTGCTATTCTCCTCCTGTTTGATTCTGATTTGCATTCCTCTGTAATTTTCCTTCATTCAACCTCTTTAGTCTTATCTCTTGATATAGTTCTGGCATTCTGAAGTGAAAAGTCTAAGATAAATATGTTAGGCAAAGAAAAAGTTTCAAAAGCTTGCAGAGCAAAAGAATCAACTATCTTGTCTTATTTTATTTACAATAGTGCCATGAGACACAATGCAGCATTGATCACAGTATCAGATTCCAACAATCCAGACCAATGTGGGTAAGGAAGGTAAGACTAGCAAACACAGACATCAGGAATTAGGGAAATGTTAAAGCACAACATGAGTGACATCTGGGGGTAGGGAGGTATCAAGATGACCAATGATGGTGCATGTACAAAAAGGGCAGCGCTTGGCTGTGATGCTATGACCACCATCTTGCCTCCCACAAATGTCACTTCTCATGATCTTCTAATGGAATCACCTCAGCTAATTCCTAAACTCTTTGTGCTATGCCAGCTTTTTCTCCTGCATTCATTGTCATTCAGTTTGATGAAACTGAAAACTTTTCTTTCCAAATTGCTGTCAAAGGAAAAGAGGATTTCAGAAAATCAGGAGTCGAGTGTAATTGGCTTGCACTTATTTTTCTGTATTTACCTGCTTTGATGAGTTTTCTTCCATCCATGAATGTGGGCTATGTGGTTGAAAACAAGGGAATTAACTCAGGTGCAAATGGTTACAGTAAATCTGCTGCAGCAAAACACCGTATGACCTTGAAAAGTGACCTGAAGATAAGCTCCTGCTAATGTGTATGTGTCTGAGGATCGTATCTTTCAAAATAACATTTCTGGTAGCCTGTGGTTTCCCTGGTTTTCCAGATTTCAGTTAAAGCCCAAGGGAAGGTATCCTGGAGGAAGTCTGCCCTTTCAGCTTCTTCATTTGAAGAAGGATTTGGAGTGATAGAAAGATAGAACAGAAAATAGCAATCCTTGTCTTTAATAATCTTAAAGTTAAACTTTAAAAATTTAAAAAATATGAGCACAAGCAACTTGAAATAAATTTTCAAGAACCCCGAGAACAAGATATTTAAAAAGGGGAAGAATATTTTTGACAAATTGCAAGGTGGTTTTCAGAAACCATAATATATTTCATTGTTAGTTATATATTCTGTTATGAATATTCAAGGGAACTATTAATAATATATCACAGGTAGGTTTCTGGGGCATTAATGCAATCCTTTGCATCGCCATCTTGGAATTAGTTCCATTGGATTCATCTGACTTCTGCTTCTGATTGAATTGGTTCAAGTTCCAGAATACCACCTTCGACTTGTTTCTTATTCAGTTGAAAGTGTTTTGACAAAGATGCAAATTTTAATTTTCAATTAGAAATGAATTCAGTCTTCCAAAGAAGTTATTTCAAACTTGTCAAGCTCCTGGCAAGACTAAGGAAGCAAGAACAACACAGATTTCAGGGAGACTAGAGTAAATACAGAATCTTGAAAACCACAAGAGGAATTTTCCAGCCTTGGTTGTAGTGAATTCATTAAAGCAAAGTCTCTTTGAAGGACACCTGGCTATAAAGACAGGAGCCCCAGTCCCTGCTCAGTTGCCCATGGTCTGCATACCAGACCAATTTGCATCTGAAGATGCCAGCCACAGTTGCCAGTGAAACATCAGGAAATCTGTTCTGTAGACCAAGACCACAGTCACTAAATCCTGAAGCCCAACACTGTCCAGTAGATACTGGCCTGAAAGCCTACACCAGTATATTCTCTTTGAAGAATTTCTCTCACCTCTCTTACCAGCTGAACTGAGTTACCTTTTCTGAAACAAATATTCAAACCCTTCTCTTCCAGCTTTTCCAGAATTTTTTACATGGAGGAACTTATACAAGGAAAGTATACAATCTCTACTGATATTTTTCTTATTTTCCTCATCTTTGTTTCTGTTATGCTAATACACATAGATACATTGATCTCGTGATACATATATACACATAGAGGCCTACAGATTGTGTTCACTTTGCTTTTTGGAAGCTTCTTTCTCTTTTTCTTTTCTCTTTGTGCAGTTTTTGGAACTGAGTCAGTGTAGCACATGGATGCTTCTAAAATCCTTCAGATATTTTACTTCTTAAAGAATGCTTAGATCTGAAGTTGTTAAGAAAACAAAAAGTATATCAACCATGCCTGGGAGCCTCTGCAAGTTGGCCACAGACCCCCAGAATTGTGACATTTGAAAGCCTTGATTTCAGCTCATGCATTTTCCAGAGCAACATAGTCCATTACAGTGTTTCTCAACCTTGGCAACTTTAAGATGTGTGGACTTCAGCTCCCAGAATTCCCAAGCCAGAATTCTGAGAGCTGAAGTCCACACATCTTAAAGTTGCCAAGGTTGAGAAACACTGGTTCGTCAGGTTCCAATAGTAGATGACATCATTATTCCTGTTCAGAAAACAGAGCTGTATTCCTCTGTCAGAGTACCCTTATTTTACTCTACACAGAGATCTGAGATTTCTATTGTGCTGAATGCCTCTCAAAACCCTTGATTTTATCTTTCATTTCTTTCATTCATACTTTTTGGGGTCTTTTTTTTTTTTACCTTTTTAAAATTTTTGCAGCTGCTTGCTGCCTCTATTGTGCTAAGAATTCAGAAATTGGAACAGGAGAATGCACCAGACCTGAGCCCTTTATTCAGGAAATGAAAGATCTGCCTAGCACAAAAGAGCTTTGTTGGGATGTTTATGATGGAGTCTCCTCAGCCAGGCAGGACTATTTTGTTTCCTTTCAAACTGGGGAAACAGCTCATGTCCTTTGTCTTCTTCCTCTGGCAATTAAAAGGAGCTTCATGAGGGAAAGTACATCCAGCAGAGCTCTGCGACTGCAAACCCAATATTGCACATCTTTTACAGAAGCCATAATGATCACAAGACCCTCTGTTCTCCTTTAGCCCTTCCTAGGCCTCCAGACAGGATAACCCCTTCTAATTATTTTGCTCTTATCTATTTTAATTATGGCCCCCATCTGGGAATACTTCCTACTGCTCATGACCTTTCTATGAGGACTGTAAAAAGGCAAAGTAGGAGGGTGACGTGTCCTCCAACAATCACTTAATAGAGGCAATACTAGTTGGTGGGTTGTACTCAGTTTGTATCTAATAGTTGTTGTTATTTCCCAGCTCTATTCATCTGGTTAATAGAATCCAATGTATCTTTGATGTTTCACAACTTGGAAAGTATGCATAAGAGTCTGAAAGGTCAACTCTGAAATGAATCAACCAGCATCATGCATGAAATAGATCTGTTAAAATAAACAGGACTTAAATAGCCAGGAATAAGTTTCCTATGGATTTTAAGACATCTATGCCAGCTTTCTCCAAACATGTGATATATTGGGACGTTAATTCCCCGAACTGCAACCAGCATAGCCAATGTCATGTCGGATGGGACTTCTGGGAATTTTAGTCTCAAAACTTTTGGAGAGCACCAGGTTTGGAAAGGCTTTTCTACAGTATGTTGACTAGCTTTGGATCCAACCCAATCTTTTGAGGAAGGGATGTTATTTAATAAATAAATAAATAAATAAATAAATAAATAAATAAATAAATAAAATCACAAGCATTTATGAGACCTAATTTTGCTAGACAGTATGGATAATGTAGATCTCGCTATATTGATGTATGAAAGTGCAATTAAGCCAAGTTCAGCCTTGCACTTTTCTGATACAAAGTAGAAATATGAACCTCTATCAAGATTTGTGATAGTAGAATATTTGACAGAATAATGGACGTCTCAGTGAGCAGTTTCTGCAAAGGTTATTTGGAAGCTATAACAGTCAACAGGGGCAGGACTAAAATTGCTGTCTGGCTGGTTGGCCTGCCCATCTAGGTGAATTTGGTTAGATGTGCACAGCAGCTGTTTAATTAGGCTGGATAACTGTGATGAACCCATTCCCATGTGTGTTATATGCCTGATTGTTTCTTTAGCCCTTTCATAAAAAAGAATATTCTCTGCAACTGCTAGATCAATTCCTGCTAGATCAGTTCCCACTGTGTTTCATTCAAAAGCTTGCCACATGCAAGCAAAGCAATCTTAGAATTCAGATCTCTGTATGCCATTGATTACTCTGCTCTAAGGACTTTTGATGCAGATGCAGCTGCTCCATTCAGAGAGAGAGACTATGACAATTCATGCCTATCTACTATCTACTGTAGCATCACGCCCACCATGACATGAGAGGCAAAAGACAAGGGAAGAACAATATTCATCCATCAAGGAGGCAATGCTATGCAAGAAGAAAAGAACATTAGTCACATGGAGGCTAGGTTATAAATAAAAACAGAGATCTTTCAGATAAAGATCTAATCTTCAGTACCCATATGAGATGAGCCCCATGCTAATCACATGATATTGTCAGTGAGCAACTGTAGTATATTCCTGGGCTGGTGGGAGTACGTCCATGAAGAGGTGAATGTCATTTCAAGCTGTGAATAACATTTCGGAAACGGCACATCTCACTACCTGGTACTTGAAGAAGATTTCTATGATCCTGGATCACACCGCAACAATATACTGGCATGATAATGTAAAGGAGCCAGATACAGAATGGTTGACATACCAGCCTTAGGAGTTTAGAAAGCAATAAAGCTTTGCTCCTATGGCGAGAACATAGAGAAACACTAGCAATTCATTTTCTTTTCTTTTTGTGACAAGTAGAAAAGACATGTACTTAGGCATGGGCCTGAGGGGGCTGGAATGAGGGATTTAGTTATTGGCTGGCAAGCAAGCAATGTTTGGCTGACAATTTTCTATTCTGTTTTTTGCCAGAAAGAACAAGCATGGATTAGCTGGCTGGTTTCTGTAAGTTCTATACATTTGCAAAACATGTGCTCATCGCATCTGATGTCCAAATAAATCTGAAAAGAGTCAGAAGGGAGGGGCTCGATCCTGGGTGCATTTCTCAACTGGTTGTAGAAGAGCTGGAAGATGAAATGGCTGGTTGACTCAGAATGCCTGTGAAGGACTAAAACAAATACCTGAACTAAGAGCTTCAAATTATCAAGGCCCCTGAACTCAAGTAAGCCTCCTCAACAGCTTGCTTAGGCATTTGCAGATGCTGGCTCAGGCGTTATCTTAAATCAGCACGTGTCTTTTAAATGAGAACCAGGAAGTAACTGACCATAAAAACCAACTCACGCTGACCTCTGCTTTATTAACTATATAATCTCACTATAATCAGACAACCTATCACACGTTATCAAAAATAAGATGATTGATATTTGACAGCATTACTTGTCAGCATTTATTATGCAACTATATAAAGGTTGTTTGTACCCTCCTTAAGTGGATGCCGAACCTTGTATTCTGTCCTCAGCGCTGTTCAGATAACCTTGGCTCAAGCAGAACGTGTGGTCTCCACTCATCAATTGGGTCATGGGGAATTTTCCCCTTCACCTGACATCTCTAGTCTGTACTTTTCCTTCAAGCCCAGATTCAGTTCTCATTGATGAGGTGTCTTGCATTGTGGGTATAACACCCATCATCTTGACAAGGCAGCTTGTGTAACGCAAAGCCCCTTTGTTAGGGCTTCTCTTAGCTGGAGATGGGCTTCCACATTCCACAAGGGCCCTGTTATATTACAGAACTGCTTTACATGAACTTTTACTGAAAGTCATCATCCTTTGAAGGTGATCACATCATTAATATTCATATAAAATCAGTTTATGAATTACCTGTTTATTTGATTTGGAATGCTATGCACAATGGAACTTACTTCCAGACAAACTTTAATAATGATATTGATAATACTTTTGCACATTGGAAGATGCTACTGTATATTCAGTTGCACAGTCCTCATTAATATAGTAGCTTTTATTCCTAAAATAAGAATATAGTATGGCTTTAGCAGCTATTAGAATATGAAAGTCAGATGGTAGGAGTATAAGAAGTAGCTGAAAAGATTAAACTCAGAAGAAAACTTCTAGTGCTCCAGTTCAGATTCATATCATGATAAACTAAATACTTTCTTATCAAGCTATTGTTTGGATCAATACCTACTACATTTATGATGGCTGTCCTAAAAGCATGCATGGGTATAATAAAATGCCTCCGAACAGTCCAGTGGATTTAAGCCATTCACACTTTAAAAAAAAAAATGATTGAAACATATTTTTTTACTTCATATTTTTACCCCAGGGCTGTAATTCACACAAACATTTAAACTGTTGGTATCCCCTTCTTAAATTATGTGACTTGAAATACCAAATCAGATATACACAGACAAAATGGTAATCTGTTGAATTCACACATTACTTTGCAATGACTTTTCATGAAAAATGGGCTAAAATTCTTATACCTCAGTAAGCCATCCTATCAAATCATATGGTTTGTTTGCCTTTGGTTTAATATTATGTATGAACACCACCACTTTTAGTTTATGGAACAAGCCATGGTTAAACAAATTATGATTTAGTCTGGCATGTAAACCAGTCCAATCTTGGTTCCTTAGGAAGCAGATTCAGTTCGGGATCCTTACTCCATGAATGTATATTATTGTTTAGGTAAAACCAGAGATGCATGCAACATTCTTTGTCGAAGGAAGGAAGGAAGGAAGGAAGGAAGGAAGGAAGGAAGGAAGGAAGGAAGGAAGGAAGGAAGGAAGGAAGGAAGGAAGGAAGGAGCTTACATTATCTGCAACATGATAATTAATGGGAGTGGTATTAATATATGCATTTTATAACCCACATTTTTAATCTTAACCCTAAAACAATTGCTCAGTGCAAGTTTAGCTTTAAAACAGAGAAGCAACAGACACCCTGAGTATCTTTCTTCTCATACTGAGATGCACCAGATTTGGTTTAAATGATAGTAGTGAGTGTTTACATATATTAATAATTTAGCACCTACAAACTGTATGAACATCCTAATAACCTTTTGCACCATTTTTTGCTGATGCACAAATAACTGTCTTCAATTTGTCTTTCCCTTTTCTCAACCCAGTATCTTATTTAGCAATTCAGTGGCCGAGTATCTGGTGTCTTTCTCCTTGCAATTCTCTTTTATTAAAAATGTTTCCCCCTGCCAGATCTTTTTTTTTCCTCTAAGAATACTCTCAGGTATTAAGAACAATACTTGAATTATGGCTGCAGTTTTACCCTTTCCCACTTTGGGTCTTTTCCTTCAGAGAAATTCATTAAGGTTGCTAAGCTTGACTTTTCCTTAATGCATGTGAATCGATCGACTTAAGATAATCTGTTCTTGTATTGTCCCTGATCCAATCTTTGTCATTTTACTCTTACAAAACCACAATGAGAGATTAGCTGGATTTTTAAAAATGCAGCAACAGCACTGGGACACAACCATAGGTGACAAATGTTGGTCCCAAAAACTTTAGTTACAAACATCTGACCTTATGTTAGCATTACACCAATGATATATAGAAATCTCTTAAGAAAACATGCCAGCATTTCAAGAAATGATTATGTAGAATATAGCAATCCATGCAGGCTGATCTTCTGCTGTTCTTCATTCTGGTGCAAAACAACCTGTCCTATACTGAATACTGTACATCAGTCTTTTCAACCTAGATGACTTCTGGATGCACAAATTTTGAGCCACAGCATTTTCAGCAATAGCTGTACTAGCTGGTGAATTCTGGGACTTGAGTTTACAGATCCTGATGATGCTCAAGGTGAGAGGACTTCTGCTGCATATATTAGGGTACCAGATCTGGATGGCAAAACTCACTATGACCACTAGATGTCAGCAAAGAGGTGTTCTCACTGCCATCTTGTGGTCATCCAGATTTCTGCAATCCAGATCTGACAATTTTACTATATACTGTGCCAGTATTGTAAAGTCAGTTGTCAGAGATGTAACCCTAAGCCACAGTCAATCACAAGAAGCTCTAGGATTACATGCTCCTTTATTCTCTTCAGTGATATAAAGATTAACAAAATTGGCCTTCTATTTCTCACTGGTTGTGATTTATTATTACACTGAAAGGACAACCTAAGGTTAGTTTTAAACTATGGTTTATTATTCTAACTTATGAAATCTACAATTTATTAATAAATTAAGACAGCAAAACAAGAAAAACATAGAACAGCATTGTCATCCCATTTCTATCATAATTCTTCAATACATAGTCTGTCCATGTATTGAGACTGAGAGACAGTATGCTGTAGTATTAAGGCATTAGACAAGGACTAGGAAGACCCAGGTTCAAATCCATTGTCAGCCATGGAAATTTTACTGAGTAACTTTGGGTCAGTCAGTCCCTCTCTGTCAGTCCAACCTATCTTGTAGGGCTCCTGTAGAACAGAATAAAATGAGGGGAAAAGCTACCTTAAACTCCTAGAAAAAAAGTTGGAATAAATAGCCGAGGTGTGTAGAGTTAAGTGTCACCAATACCTTTTTTAAAAAATGGAGAAATTTCTCCTCTTCCTTCTGCTGCTAAAAAGCCAAAAAAACAGTAGTACTGTGTAATGTATTGGGGAAATACACTAGGATTGGGGAAATCCTGGTTTGAATCTACACTCAGCCATGTAAACTCTGAATGACTCAACTACTTCAACCTGTTTGGTTGAAAAGGATTAGGCTGCATCAGTTGTGTTATGAATAATTTAAAACATGCATTAAATTATATATTATGGAATGTCAGAGATGGAATAAAATTGGAAGCATGCAGGAATGACAGCAAGAACAGGGAAACAGAAGAAATACCATTTAGAGGATTGTTGGGTTTGGGTTTTTTTAAATGGGGAAATAGGAAAATAATATGTCAATTTTAATTAAAAAGAGCAGAAGAAAAGGTCAGCACAATTTGTGTCTCCATGTGTCTGGGGAATAACCCTTCCATATGCATTTTAAAATGCCTCTGCCTGGAATTAGGTTCAGGATGGATTCAGGAAGAATGAGGATAAGTTCCCTGAGAACAGAAGCAGCTCCTTAATATGGAGTTGGAAGAGGCAGTTGGGTCACTGAGTATAGGCCTGCTCAGGGCTGGAATCCAAAGTATCTGGTCCAGATGATTACTCAGGCTGTCTTTGAACACATTCAGCAAAGGCTCACCATGTCCCTTTCTCAGTGGTACCATCTGGTATACAATGCAAAGACTACTGTAAAATGGAGTGCACTTTAGACAAGGATATGAGAGCACTCCTAAAATACCAGGGTGCCACGGTCTCTTCTGTATTATCCCAGGTGCAGGATGTGCAAAACATGGTGTTAAGTTTCAGAAAGGCAGATTCCAGTGGCACATAAGGATAAACTTCCCAATAATAAGAACAGTTTAACAGTGGACCTAATTCCGAAAGGAGGTGATGGGTTCTCCATATGCTGGACACCTTGAAGTAGAGGTTGGATGGACATTTGTTAGGGATGCTTGAATGTGGATTCGCCAGACAAGCTCTGACTTATGAATTGCCAAAACCGATTATACACACCACCAAATAGCAAGGGGAGAAGAGGATGCTTTGGAACACATTTAAAATGCAGATTTTAAAACCATGGCTATAATGGAAAGGGAAATAGCAAGGGAAACTCTGCTCAGGTGTCTTATATGTGGCTGCTCAGTCTCCTAAGGAATTTAAATTGGATTTAAAAACAAAGAACCCTATCTAGGGTTCAAGGAAGAATATTCCTTGTTCAAGGAATATTCCTTGTTCAAGGAAGAATATTCCTTGAACACTCTTCAAATAAATGACTATACCCTATAAAATAGAATATATGATTGTCTACAGCGGTGTTAGCAACTTTAAGATATGTGGACTGCAACTTCCAGAATTCCCCAACCAGCCATGCTGGCTGGGGAATTCTGGGAGTTGAAGTCCACATGTCTTAAAGTTGCCAAAGTTGAGAAATACTGGTCTACGGTGAAAATTTCAATGTGGCTGTCACTGCAGGACAGTAATAACAAAGATAGGTGCATTTCTCTGGTTTGGGAGGCAGCGTGTGCTGTTTTCTTCCTACTAGAAGAGCATAACTTATATGTGTCCCTCCCCCCACAAAGCCTTGGGTGCATTCCCCATAGCCTTTCCAAGTTGTAGCCAAATTGTAATTTATAATATGATAGAAGATAGACACAATTAATGACATGTGGCCATATTTGTTGGGAATGATGGGGGAAGGAAATCTGACTGAAGAAGGCTAATCTACAAGGTCAGCTGCAGTGAAAGGTTTTCCTTAGGAAATTCAATAGACCACACAGACGCTTTGATCGAAAGCGTTGCTTTCTTCTTTTTTAACGCCTCTTCCTTGTTGTGTAAATCTTGCCAGAGATTTTGGATTTGCAGCAATTCTGCTTTTGCTTTAGCTATGTCACCATTTATCCTCTTCTTCGGCAGCACCTCATTAGCTCTACTGAAAGTAGGAGATAGTGTACATATATTTAGAGTACACGGGGGTGTATATAGTTTCAGATATTAATAGGCATCTAATAGCTACACAGAGAATTATGTTACTATGATGTTACCAAGCAGTATCTTCATATTTGTGGCTACCCTGGCCACATTCTTGTTAACTTCAAAATAAATTGATTTTCACACAGTTCACTGACATTTCTGGATTCAACCCTACTGTTTCAGACTTCAGCTTCATGGTTCTACTTTGTAAAATGATAAAAGTCTCAAGAATAGGAGAGAAGAATTACCATGGCTGGATTGAAAGTGAAAAGAAAACTTTTTATCTCATACAGTTTAAAAATAGAATAATTGTCCTGTCTTATACCCATAAAATGAGCCATGTTGCAGTTGTCTGATTTTGGCTTAACATACTGTAGGAATGTAGCCACTGCAGTTTGAAAATAAATAATGGCTCCATCTGTGTATAGCTGTTGTAAGATGGGTGGCTCTATAAATCGTATACATGAATACATATTGAGCAAACCATAGTTTAACAAACAAAGGTTTACTGTA
This sequence comes from Liasis olivaceus, assembly GCA_030867105.1. Lineage (NCBI taxonomy): Eukaryota > Metazoa > Chordata > Lepidosauria > Squamata > Pythonidae > Liasis > Liasis olivaceus. The sequence continues at coordinate 94,804,409 of CM061352.1, forward strand.
CTGCGCACATCCAGTCAGTGTCATCATACTGGTTTATTATTTTTCTTGTTTTTGGAGTGGAGAGAGAAGGAGGAGAAACAAGTTTGCGCCTTTCAGTGACAGCTTCTAATTCTAAACATTTGGAATCCCAGGACCAACAATATGGCAACCTGAAGTCCTCAAAAATATAAAAAGAAAAAAATGCAACTTTCTTCAGCAGAAAACAATTCTTAAACATTTGAATATAATCTTTTCTTTGTACATGACTGGAGAGAGATCTGTCTCCTTTTCTTAATTCATCGATATGATTGTTGACAGGCCCTTAATTTATCGCTGCAATTGTTTTGACGTCAGCTCCCAGTCTCTATAACCATGTGCTTCTTGTCATTTGCATCTTGCCCCCAAGGAGACTTTCTTCCTATTCATGTGTCTAAACTGCAATCACTTTTTGTGCTGACTAGCCTTGCCTCCTCTCCCATCAACATTTTTATTATTTAGCTATGAGCAATACAAGCCCTTTCCCATTTTACTGATTTCAGTGCAGTCAACTTCACTGCCTTCACTGTGATTGCTATGTTACATATGTTAGCATGTCTAAGCACTTCTGCCAGTGTGACTCGGCCTATCACAGTGTCTGAGCTTGTCTGGATTAAAAATAAAGTGCAGGTTTATGTTAATCCAAAGCCAATACTACGAGTTCCCATTTCTATCCTGTTCTTTTCATAATAACCTATGTTGTGAATGTTTTCATGGTCAGGACAGCATCTGAATCCAAGTCCTCAGATTCTGGTATTCAACTACTAATAGCCCTGTAGCTTTGATCTGAAATATAACTTAACTTGTTTGTCATTTTTTTAAAAAATAGAGTGAGTGGTTCTGCTATTAATTTGTCCACCCAGGGCAGGATCCAGATTTTCTGTACGCAAGCACTTCCAAGACTTACAATTTTTCTTTCTAGATAAAGGTCCCAACATCTGGGAGATAATACACAATAAGAGGAGCTAATAATTGGATTGACCCTTGGGGAGACCGATCTGTACAATCTGTAATGATTTAAGAGTCATCGTAGACCCTTCTAGCTGACTGCGCAAAGAGCAGTTGCAGTGGGGACCTGCAGTGGTCGGTGGGAATGACCTTGGGAGGCAGGAGGAAGAGTCGTAGCCTAGACAACCATCATGCAAAAGGTATCTCAGCCCACAGAAGGAAAAGGGGCATGGGAAGCCTCTCAGAACGGACCCTCCCTGGTTTTCCAGAGAGTAAAAGGAAAGGAGGGGAGGAATACTTTCAGATTTGCAAGATTCTGTTAATGTAACTTTACAATAAAGGTTATGGTTATGGTTTGTGCTTCTTGTCTGGACTACCTCAAAGGGCTGACTGGACCACTTTGCCTAACTACTGCTGTCCTGGGCAGAGCAATCCTAAAAGATCAGAAAGAATACAGTGGTAAATTGCTATTTGCAAATAGCACAGTATTTCACAGACGTATTCACATTTTGAAATGAAGGAATGAAAAATGAGCATAACTGAAGACCTTAGGAGGGGACCTCTAAAGGGAATGGAGGACTTTTGGATTTTGATCCCCCAGTGTCCCTGCTTATGACAGATCTACCATATACCCATAAAGGTTATCACAGACATATTTGCAGTTTCTGGGCTACTTGGTTCATATTCACCTGATCTAGCCAACTGCAGCCAATGGGTTTAGGGGCTATAGCTATTAACCTCTACTGAATCTGACATCTTGGCTTTCATTTACCATTTTGATCACATACTAAGTATGGCATCTTGCACAGATAGGCAACATGGTGCCCCCGGGCACTGATCTCTCTCTTTTTCTCTCCCTGCCCCCCCCCCCCCCATTTTTCTACTGGTACCCACTAGGTGTTCTGCTTTGCCTGACTTAAGAAAAAAAATATTATTCGAGAGAAAAATATGAAATAGGAAGATGGAATCTGGCAAAGCAGAACACCAACCCCTAGTATATATCCTTGGGTTTCACAAAGAAGAGAGCTTTCTAAGTGACTGGTTTTCCTTCTGATTAACAGGTGTTTTATAATTATGACCAACATGGCAACTATTTGTGAGTAGGCAGCCCTCCCATGGCAGCCGTTTTGTGAATGCAACTATCATACACACTCAAAATATTACTCACCCCCTCTTGAGAGGGGAAAAACAGAACACAGGAGTACAATCACTATAGAAGGCAACAATATAGAATGAAATAATGGCATGGATTTATTGTATCAATGCTTGAATATAGTTGTCCCTTTAGTACATTTCTCAAACCCTAATTAGAGGTACATTGCTGATTTACACAATATTCCAAACTAATGTAAACAGAGAGTCATCTAAATTAGTAATCTGATCATTATAAAAAGTTGTCTTGTAATTAAGTATTTCCAGAAAGATTTCCCACTGTGGAAAAAAGAATGAGAGAAGTAGCAGGCAAAAATCAGCAAACAAAATAGCAAGCTATAGTACAATTATTCTTATACTCTTACACACTTAACACACTATGCACACATACAGCTTAGCTGGTTTTCATCAATCTTGTCATGCAATTGTTACAATTTTAGAAGATAATTTAGACAGAGTCTAGCTCATCTTGGGCTAAGAAAGTGAGAGTTGTAAATAAACAAATTACCCCAAATTAACAAAGTAAGAATTGGGGATAATGGGGATTCAGCTCCCAGCAACTATACTATAAGGCCAGAAAACTGTATGTTGCCAGGACAAAAAAAAAAGTTTAATGGAGCATTCAGCAGTTGCACAATATGCTGCAACAAGGATAGAAGATGCACACTGTTTTAAACTCTGGCTAAACTCGGGCAGTTGGGGCAGGGAGGAACAAATCTGAGAATCGCAAGAGCCAGTTTGGTGTAGTGATTAAGGCAGCAGGCCAGAAACTGGGAGACCAGGAGTTCTAGTCCTGCCTAAAGGATGGGGTGACCTTGGGCCAGTCACTCTCTCTCAGCCCTAGGAAGCAGGCAATGGCAATTGCCAGGAATCAACACAGACTTGAAGGCAAAAAACAAAAAAAGCACCTGTTGTTGTGTAGTTCTTGATCATAGAAATTCACATCCTGACTCTGGTTACTTTTATCTTTGATCTTCTCCTGGTGTTTGGTCCATCATTGTTTTAGTCCACCTTAGCATGCTGTTGCATTTCTATGTGCCTGTGCATTCAGACAGACTATCCGTTCTTCATTCAACTGAGTATTCATCATATTGTTTATTAAGCTCATTATCCAACATGATCATTAGAAAAGGTCATTGCTGGGCAACGTTGCAAAGAGGTTGCAATCATTCAAATATGGATCCCCTTTGGTTCTGCTAGCCCATGGTTTTTCTGGCTCCAAAGTAACCTTCCAACACCAGTATCCCTGATATATTGAAAAGAAAACTGTGTCTAAGTTTGGTTTATTAAGCATTAAGCATTTATCTATTTTAAACAAACAGCAAAGCATTGAGATAGTTAAAATCAGAGATGATATAATGATTCTCCTAACTGTAATAAGAGAATAAACTTGACTGTTGATTGAATTTTCAAAATTACCCAGATTATACTATTGCTAGGTAGTTGAAATACATCCTTTAGTCCAGTTATATTCTTGAAAGAAGTATTTTTGAAACAGGGAGCCTACAGCTCCCATTATAAAAATTAGCGGGCCAGTTTTCTGTCTATTCAGAGCAGCTTTCTTTTTCATCTGATTTTTTTTCCCCTTATGGCTTCATATGCATAGCTTTTCATTTTGGTCTTCTTTATGTCTTTCTTTATTCTTAATGTCAAGGAATTGGAAAAGTTCAGCTTTTATCCTTCAGCTGCAGAGCTTCCAGCATTGGTTAATTGCATGCTTTGATCTGAACTGTCATTTTCATTTTTGGCACATGTGATTTATGGGAAATTATGAGCCACATTATTTCTATGAATGAATGGCCATGCAGCTCAGAATGCAATAAAAGTAATGATTTTGAACTGTAAAAAAGACCAATCTACCTATAAACTGTGGGCCCCAATCTTAAAATAATATAAAGCAGAATCGCATAAAGCTTTAAAGGGGTGATTCTATTTGAAGGAGATTTAATCCAATGACATCTTTGAATTCAATCTTCTAATCAAACTGAGGCATCAAATTCAATCAGGTGCCTTTGAAACACTTTGGAAGGAAATGAAGGTGATCCAGAGATTCAATGAATGTTCTGGCTTGCAGAATCTCAAACACTGTTGCAGCATTTATTTCATATATGAACAAAGCTGATGGGGTCAAATGCTGTGATTGGTTTTCTGATACTGTGATGATAACTTGCCAATGAGTTTTATCACCCTGCACACCCAATCTATGACAATGCCTGGGAGAGTGCTGCTTGCCTCCTTCTACTCACTCTTCTGCTAGAATTTGTTTAGGTAGATTCGCTGGGAGAGAGAGGGAGAGAGAGATTTAAGTTTATTCTTCTGGTCTTTTTAAATCTTGTATACTTTTTCTTGTTCAAGCTAGTATTTTTGTACAAATCCATATCCTGTTATGCTTATCCTTCCTTAAGCCCCAATCTATTCCTCTGGTATATTCATCTTCAGTAAATCTCTATATGGAGCCTGTCTCTGGAGATCTTTACCTCTTTCAGTCTCTCCTTTTATTCCTTCCATTCCCAATGCAATCATCATCATCATCATCATCATCATCATCATCATCATCATCATCCTTTGATTTCTTTCTGCTACTTGACTGCCTCAGTCTTGCATTTTACTGAGTGAAGGTAAGTCAGTATGCTCTGTTTAATATAGTCTATAGTATGTTTCCTTGTATCTGGGTACTATATACAAAATAATAACATACACATGCATACATACACACTTTCTCTCTTCCTAGGCATCCTTTTAAAACAAAATTGTTAAAACAAGACATAATTCCTGAAAGAGGCTAACCTTCCTAATGAATTATGCTATTAAACCTTGATAGCTCAGAAGCAAATGGACAGAGGATGATAGATTTTTTTTAGTTTAATAAGAACTTACTTTTAAAAAATGTTTATAAAAGTCTTCATTTTTAATGTAAAGCAGCAATCTTCTCCTTCTCCTTCTCCTTCTCCTTCTCCTTCCCTTCAAGTCAGTCTTGACTCCTGGTGATCACTTGGACAAATTTCTGCAGTTTTGACATCATTTTGGAATTGGTTTGCCCTTGCTTTCTTCTTCCTAGGGCTGACAGTGACTGGCCCAAGGTCACCCAGCTGGCTTCATTTATTTATTTATTTTCAAACTTGTATGCCACCCATCTCCCCCAACGGGTGACTCTGGGCGGCTCACAATAATAAAAAAGAAGAAAAAACACAGGTCCCTCCAAACATGGATAAAATCTATAAATAATTAAAAACATATATTAAAAATGCCTTAAAAACCTCCTATGATTTTAGCCCTAAAAACCTGTAAGATGCTGGGGGGGGGGGACAACCCATCACCCCACCAGCCATCTCCACAGGTGCGGGCCCCCCTCTGGCCCCCAGGCCTTCTGGCAGAGCCAGGATTTGATCCCTTTCCTGAAGGCCATGAGGGAGGGGGCACACCGCACCTCAGGAGGCAGGATGTTCCATAGGGTTCATGTTCATGTCTTAGGCATGATTAGAACTCACCATCCCCCAGTTTCTAGCCCAGCATCTTTAACTACTACACCAAACTGGCTCTTGCTTTGTTCAGTAGAACTTCTCTGTAGACTTTTTGCTAGACAATTTAGATGATTCTGAGCCTGTCCTTTCCTCAACTCCATCTGTTTTGAAAGAAGTCCAAGAGGATATTTCAAACTTTATTGCAACGAAACCCTTAAAGCTATCTGGCTGCAACTTCACAGGGTTAGTGTTTTGGAATCTACTATCCCTGATATTTTCATCCCATTCTGTCCCAAATGGGAATACTTGCAGGCATTTTGGTGCTTTCAATTATGGCCCATGGATGCATCTTCTGTCGAAACTTATTGTCTTTGAATCTTGAATGTCAAGTTCAATTGAATCTTGCTACCTTCTAACCTTGATTCAGAACTTAGATGATTCATCACACCCTTATTAATATGCTGCCCATGTGAAATAAGTGGCCCTGTGTTTCATTTATTGAAATATGAGGACAGTCAGGATATGTGTGGCAGAAACAAGGCACAAACACTCTTGGAGAAGGTATTCTAACTATGCACATAGAACTTCTTTCATTCTTTTCTCCTTCCCTTCTTTCCTTTTCTTCCATGCCAATTTTTTCCCCAAGACTCACTTTTGACACCACCAAGAATTGGTCCGTCCCACATTCAGAACTTTTCAAGACCCATTAATTCTTTCAGTAATTTATCATAAGCAGCCCAATGAATCTTTTTTTTTTAGATTTATAGTCATTCATTTGCCATATATATGCATGCACAGACTAATTCTTAGCAACATATTTAAAACAAATAGATCTATTCCAAGCAAATATACACCAAACACTCAACATTTTCATTCCTACTTGGGTCTCTGAATAGCCCAGTCATATTTCCTATACATTCTCCTCTCATTCCACCCAACTAACAAAATATCTACCCCCACCCCCAGACTGCATTCATTCAAAATGTGTCACAATTGTTTACCCAAACTCATCTTTTGTTCTTCCATTATCACCATTCACTGGAGCATAACATGCAAGTATCAGCAACCTAGGGATTCCTACTTTTTCACATGTCAATAACAATCTATCCCAGTCTACAACTGTAATAAACATTGACTAACTAAGATGACACTAACTCATACTTTCTGACAAATATTTTAACTCTTTCGGTTATAATTAAACCTACATTTTAATTTCCCTGCTTGTACAATATTCAACAACTTCGATCCAAAGATCAGGCTACCTTCATTCAGATCCACTTTTTCCTTCAACTTTCTCTTAGTTTAACAGATTCTCAAACATAACTATTTTTCTTTCATTTCTTTAATTAATTCAAGCACTCTACCATTTATGCTTACATGCCAACTTTCAATATACCATGGTCAGCAATAGTTGAGTCCATAGATGTTGACCTCTACCATCCATCATGGCTCTGGTCAATCAAAGCTGTCACATAACTCTTCTTATTAAGATAGAGAAGGTGTAGACTAAGTTACCAGTTTTAGTTACACCCATATCTCATGCAATATTCTCAGCTAATGATAAGGATCCCCTTCATGGATCACTGCCTTGTCGTGGCGAAGGGGCTTGTGTAACTCAGTGAAGCCATGAGCTATACCGTGCAGGGCCACCCAAGACGGACAGGTCATGACAGAGAGTTCTGACAAAATGTGGTCCACTGGAGAAGGAAATGGCAACCCACTCCAGTATCCTTGCCAAGAAAACCCCATGGACAATGTTAAAAGGCTAAAAGATATGACGCCGGAAGATGAGCCCCTCAGGTCGGAAGGTGTCCAATATGCTACTGGGGAAGAGCGGAGGGCAATTCCAAGTAGCTCCAGAAAGAGTGAAGCGGCTGGGCCAAAGCCGAAAGGACGTTCAGCTGCGGATGTATCTGGAAGCAAAAAGAAGGTCCGATGCTGTAAAGAACAATATTGTATAGGTACGTGGAATGTAAGATCCATGAACCAAGGCAAGCTGGATATGGTCAAACATGAGATGACAAGATTGAACGTCGACATCTTGGGAATCAGCGAATTGAAATGGACGGGAATGGGTGAATTTAATTCAAGTGACCATTATATCTACTACTGTGGGCAAGAAACCCTTAGAAGAAATGGAGTTGCACTCATAGTCAATAAGAGAGTGGGAAAGGCAGTAATGGGGTACAACCTCAAAAATGACAGAATGATCTCAGTGCGTATCCAAGGAAAACCATTCAACATCACGGTAATCCAAGTCTATGCCCCAACCACTGATGCCGAAGAAGCTGAAGTTGACCGGTTCTATGAAGACCTACAAGACCTTCTAGAACTAGCACCAAAAAAAGATGTCCTTTTCATCATAGGGGATTGGAATGCTAAAGTAGGAAGTCAAGGAGTAATCGGAATAACAGGCAAGTTTGGCCTTGGAGTACAAAATGAAGCAGGGCAAAGGCTAATAGAGTTCTGTCAAGAGAACAAGCTAGTCATAGCAAACACCCTTTTCCAACAACACAAGAGACGACTCTACACATGGACATCACCAAATGGTCAATACCGAAACCAGATTGATTACATACTTTGCAGCCAAAGATGGAGAAGCTCTATACAGACGGCAAAAACAAGACCAGGAGCTGACTGTGGCTCAGATCATGAGCTTCTTACTGCAAAATTTAGGCTTAAATTGAAGAATGTAGGGAAAACCACTAGACCACTCAGGTATGACTTAGATCATATTCCATGTGACTACACAGTGAAGGTGATGAATAGATTTAGAGGATTAGATTTGGTAGACAGAGTGCCTGAAGAACTATGGACGGAGGTCTGTAACATTGTACAAGAGGCAGCAACTAAAACCATCCCAAAGAAAAAGAAATGCAAGAAAGCAAAATGGCTGTCTGATGAGGCTTTACAAATAGCTGTGGAAAGAAGGAATGCGAAAAGCAAGGGTGAAAGGGAAAGATATAAGCAACTGAATGCAGATTTCCAGAGAATAGCAAGGAGAGATAAGAAGGCCTTCTTAAATGAACAATGCAAAGAAATTGAAGAAAACAATAGAATGGGGAAGACTAGAGATCTCTTCAAGAAAATTGGAGATATCAAAGGAACGTTTAGGGCAAAGATGGGCATGATAAAGGACAAAAAAGGCAGGGACCTAACAGAAGCAGAAGAGATTAAGAAGAGGTGGCAAGAATACACAGAAGAACTATACAAGAAAGATCTTAATGTCCCTGATGTCCATGCTGGTGTGGTCACTGACCCTGAGCCAGACATCCTAGAGAGTGAAGTCAAGTGGGCCTTAGGAAGCATTGCTAACAACAAAGCTAGTGGAGATGACAGTATTCCAGCTGAGTTATTTAAAATACTAAAAGACAATGCTGTTAAAGTGCTGCACTCAATATGCCAGCAAGTTTGGAAAACGCAACAGTGGCCACGGGATTGGAAAAGGTCAGTTTACGTTCCAATTCCAAAGAAGGGCAATGCCAAAGAATGCTCAAACTATCGCACAATTGCACTCATTTCACATGCTAGCAAGGTTATGCTCAAAATCCTACAAGCTAGGCTTCAGCAGTACGTGAACCGAGAACTACCGGATGTACAAGCTGGGTTTCAAAGAGGCAGAGGAACTAGAGATCAAATTGCCAACATTCGCTGGATCATGGAGAAAGCACGAGAGTTCCAGAAAAGCATCTACTTCTGCTTCATTGACTATGCAAAAGCCTTTGATTGTGTGGATCACAACAAACTGTGGCAAATTCTTAAAGAGATGGGGATACCAGACCACCTTACCTGTCTCCTGAGAAATCTGTATGCGGGCCAAGAAGCAACAGTTAGAACCGGTCATGGAACAACCGATTGGTTCAAAATAGGGAAAGGAGTACGACAAGGCTGTATACTGTCACCCTGCTTATTTAACCTATATGCAGAGTACATCATGAGAAATGCCAGGCTGGAAGAATCACAAGCCGGAATTAAGATTGCAGGGAGAAACATCAATAACCTCAGATATGCAGACGATACCACCCTAATGGCAGAAAGTGAAGAAGAACTAAAGAGCCTCTTGATGAGGGTGAAAGAGGAGAGTGCGAAAGCTGGCTTGAAACTCAACATTAAAAAAACTAAGATCATGGCATCTGGACCCATCAATCCCTGGCAAATAGAAGGGGTAGAAATGGAAGCAGTAACAGACTTCATTTATTTGGGCTCCAGGATCACCGCAGACGGAGACTGCAGCCATGAAATTAAAAGACGCTTGCTCCTTGGGAGGAAAGCTATGGCAAACCTAGATAGCATATTAAAAAGCAGAGACGTCACCTTGCCGACAAAGATCCGCATAGTCAAAGCTATGGTTTTTCCAGTAGTAATGTATGGCTGTGAGAGCTGGACCATAAAGAAGGCTGAACGCCGAAGAATTGATGCCTTTGAACTGTGGTGCTGGAGAAGACTCTTAAGAGTCCCCTGGACTGCTAGGAGGTCAAACCAGTCAATCTTAAAGGAAATCAACTCTGATTGCTCATTGGAAGGATTGATAATGAAGCTCAAGCTCAGATACTTTGGTCACTTAATGCGAAGAGAGGACTCTTTGGAAAAGACCCTGATGCTGGGAAAGATGGAAGGCAAAAGGAGAAGAGGACGGCAGAGGATTAGATGGCTGGATAGCATCACTGAAGCAATGAGCATGAAATTGAGCAAACTCAGGGAGGCAGTGAAAGATAGGAAGGCCTGGCGCAATGTGGTTCATGGGGTCACGAAGAGTCGGACACGACTTAACGACTAAACAACAACAAAATGATAAGGATGGTACCAATAAATTCTGGCACTTTTTGGCTAGCTGCTGGTGCTACCCTTGACACTCTTCTACCAATTGCAACCATTTGTCAATGCTCCAATGAGCTTGGACCTACCATCTTCCATCACGTTCCAGGTATGGCAAAGATAAATATGTCCTTGAGTCGAGCTTAAGTCCTAGTGATTCTAAAGACCCAGCTCCAAAGCAGTTGTGTTCCACTATCTTCTTCTGGGATGTTTTTTCAACTTCACAGTCTAGCTTACAATACTGGAATTCCTGTTGGCCATCCATCCCAGTACTAACCAGGCCCAATCCCAGCTTAGCGTATAAGTGCAAACAAGACTAAGTGCTACCAGCAAATGGTTCAGAATTTCATTTGTTTCCTTACTCACTACAACCTTCATCATGGATGGGACAGAAAGAATCTACCATTTAATTTCAGTATGCTTAAGATTTATCCATCCCAGATGAGGACTTTTCAGTCCTTACTTTGAAAAATCTGAATTTGAATCCCTGAATATTCATGATGCTGAATTAGGGGTAGTCTCCCTCTCTCCCTGATACGTTTCACATTCTTAATGCTGTATCACAGACAAGAACAATACTGTCCTCTTCACACTGAGACTAGCTCTGTTCTTAATTTTTTTTTTTTTTTTGTCTGCGCTCAGTCATTACTGACCCTGCAGTGACTGCCTGGACGAATCCTTGCAGTTTTCAAGGCAATTGTTTTTCGGAAGTGGTTTGCCAGAGCCTCCTTCCTAGAGCAGAGCCCAGCTGGCAAGAGCAGGAGGCGGGATTTCCGTTGCTTCGCACCCTTTTCGGGCGAGCGCGGTTTCGCGCTTACCGGCAACTGGTCCCGTCTCTCTGTGCAAGGCGCTGCCAGCATTTTTCCTCCCACCGGAGTGAGAGTACCCATTTATCTACTCACGTGAGTTTTCGACCTGTTGGGTTGACAGGAGCTGGGGAGGAAACAGGAGCTTAAATAACATTTAACCAGGTCAATTCAATTAATTTATTTCAATCATTTTGACAAACACAGAAAGCATAATGGATAAAAAAGAAATTCTCAATATGAGTATTTCCTGGAATATGGGTTGTAAATTTGAACATCTTGTCATCTTGGCTATACTTTAAAATTCTGCTAATACTGACTTATGCTAACATCTACTTAAGCAACCTGCATTTGCTACTTTGCTCAACTACTACCTTATAAATGTAGGCATGGCACAAAACATGGGGGACTTGTGCGAGAAATGCCCAATAAGAGGTAATGTATATAAAATACAGCCTGGTGTGTTCAGTAAAATGGATATATTCAAAGTATCCTTGAGAAAGGGCAACTTTGAAGAGCATGACCAATTGTCCTTGTCTCTCCAGTCTCACAAATAAGTTAGTAAAAGAAATGTGACATCTGCCTACTAGGAGTGCTAAAGGCAAAGACAGACTAGTGTGAAAGCCCTATCTTCCGACAAATGGTTGGAATAAAGCTTCTCCCATTTCTGTCTGAGCAGGCTAACTTACATCCATTTGAAAGTCAGAATCCCAAAATTGTTGTCTAGTGTTGTCAAAATCCATAGATATCACAAATTACATCTTATATTATTAGAGGGTTTTTTTCTAGCTAGATGTATAATTATCCACCAAAAATGAATGGGGTCAAAATGAATGCCATGTTATTTTCAACCAAAACTTTAAAATTTTATGTAAGTTCAAACCTCATTAAAATTAATGTCATCTAAAATACATGAAGCTGTATTTCTCATGCAGCTGAGAACTGGAAGAATAGCTCTTAAAATGTTGGATTGGATTACTTCCAGTAACCTGTAAAAATTGCAAAAACTGGCCCAAATTCACACCTTTTTTTTCATACTAGGCATGGAAAGAACTTGATACCTTTTTGACTCTGGTTGGGGTTGGAAGAGCAGAAGAAGCAGCTAGATATGTCCATCCCCTTGTTCCAGACCAGTTACATGAAAGGGTCATTCTGTGTACAATGGCAATCTGATCAGCTTATCAAAGACATCAGCTAAAATGATGGTTGCTCTGTAGAATTTTAATCATTTTAATTAGTAGGCCTGCTGATTTCAATCATCAATAATTTCATTCATGAGTTATGTCCTGGAGTTGGAACAGATGTAATACAGTTCAGATATTAATTTCATAATAAGTAATTCCAGGAATGGATTGAAACAGAGTACTTTTCATTATTCTTGTTAAGAATTTTAAAAAAAGAAAGAAAGAAAACTTTGCATTCTTTTCAATATTTCTAAAGATGTTGCCATTACTTAATAATTCTGATTACAGCACAAGAAATTGATGGGCTGTGCTCAGAATAATTATCCACTACCATTAAAGGAAATTGCACATAAACCTAAGGCTTTGGCAAAACAAGTAACTCAACAGGAAGAATTAATCTGATTAAAATGGTTATGTCGCAAGAGTGCTTGGGCCTCTCCAGGTAAGGAATAGTATAATTATTATATTTTGATGCCTGTAGACTTTTTTTAATGAGAAGTCTGCTTATAGATTATCACAAATTTAGATGTATGTAGGACAACTATATTTTTGTTTATATGCCTAAGTCCTTCCGGAAAGAGCATAGCAATCAGGGGTTTGTATAGAGCATGGTCAAAAAAGTCAAGATGTTGGCCATAACTACATGACCTGAGCGACACCTGTTTTTACGTGTTGTTTCCCACCATTGCGGGCACCATCTTGACTTTGCAAAATCCTCTGATAGCAATGAAAGGTTACATCATGTTCTGTATCTTGGGAATAGACACCAGAGAATAAAAAAGAGATACATGGTTGGTTTGCCAGCAGCAACATTTTAGCAAATTTTATGAAAAGTGAGCAAAGATGAAATAAAAAGGTGTGACCCCAAAAAAGTCCTCTAAATTTTCACTGATTCAGAAGAATGCTGAATCCTCATGCTATGGTCCTTTTATCTGTCCTTTTTGGGATATCAGACTGCTTATTTACAGCATTGAACTGCTTGACGTGATTTGCACTTTTTCCATCTTAGTAACAGTACTGCTGAATCCTTAGTACCTGCAGGTCTCTTCTAGAAAAATTATATGCCAATCAAGATTTTATTTTATTTTACTATATTTTATTTTAATTTATAAAATTAAAATCAATTATTAATCATTATTAATGATAATTAATCAATGCATTTATTTTATTTTATTCTTCCATCTAAGATTTTATTTTCTAGAGATATTTGCACATTGAGTAATTCTGAATTGGGACTTCTTCTTTCAATGCCACATCAACCACCTAGATGGTCCATCAGCATCTGAACTTTTAGGTATAAATTAGCACATAGATTTTTGGAAAGGTGCTTATCCCAACAGTTTGTTGAAGTGAACTTTCACATTCTCAGTTTTTAAATTTCTTAAGACAATTTGTGTGACATAGCCCCATTGGAGGGGGATGATTTCATTTAATTATTTCGGCAACAAATTAATATGCCACTTATTTTTAGTAATTAAAATTTTAATGTGGAGCCCTTGGTGCTCTCTCACCTTAGTTGTTTGCTTGCAGACATTTCATTACCTGACTAGATAACATCATCAATGCTAGTGAGTGTGCTGTTTGCTCCCTGTTTATATACAGTAGCTTGTCCTGCCAGTGTTGTTGGAGGTGTGGTTTCCTCCTTGGTAGTTCCTTGATGAGGGTATTGTTTTCTGCTTGATTGTTTGTTATCTTGGTGTAAGCAGGGATTAACACCAGACAAACAATCAAGCAGGAAACAATACCCTAAAGTCAAAAATTACTCTTGCTTTGCCTGGCAAAGCCTGAAACCAGCTTGCCCAGGCAATGTGGGGAGCAAGTCCCATTTGACATAGTTCACACTTTGCCTGTGCAAAACTGATCCAGATTAAAAAAAAAAAATGGACCCACCCCTAAATTACTCAAGATCTCCCCAAGGAGGTTGAGGATTTCTTAATTATAGAATAAAACAGCTGTTCTTTAAGTTCCTCCTTATTAAACCTTCAGAGTTTGGTCTTCCCCTTGCTGGTGTTTAATCTCAAACTAATCATTCTCCACACAGAGACTCATCCCCTCATTCTGAATTTACCACTTAGAGCTCCTACATGCTTCCTAGGACAAGATCAAGGTCTCTAGAAACTAAACACAACTCTGAAGCTGTTAGGAAAAAAATACCCTGCCAGAAGGCATCCTACCCTCACTCTCTCTGCTTGCAGATCTTGCTAATGGCACATGTCAAACTCAGAAAAAGACAAAAAGAATTACTGCTTAGGTATACGCATACACTCTAGGAGAGACACAAAAACAGAGAGAGGCCCATACTGAAAAGTAACGATTGATTCTCCTAAAACTCCGTGGCTGTGCTCATCTGAGTAAGAATTTTATGCCTATAGTCATGGAATTAGATTTAGGATTTATATATTGGTAGGTGGTATCTTGTAGCAATTCTTTGTGTTATCTCAATATTTTACTTGTTTGGAGTATTTTCATCCTTTTTGCTAAATTCTCCCTGTAGAAGAAAAAACTCTCTTTTTCTTTCAGACAAACTCTATTTCCTGAACATTCTTTAGTGTAGGTAGTGAGTAACCCCCATATTGAAACCAATTCCAACTCCATTCATCAGATCCCATAGTAAGCTTCTTCTGTGAGGTAAGTAGTCTTGCTATGAGGCTAATCCACAGAATACCTAAAGCAGTGTTGTCCAAACTTGGCCACTTTAAGATGAGTGGACTGGCTAGGGAATTCTGGGTGTTGAAGTCCACTCATCTTAAAGTGACCAAGTTTGGACAACACTGACCTAAAGGAACACTATCAAGTGGGCCTTTGGGGGATGTATTTTTAACCCTTGAACCTGACAATGAAGTAAGCTGTAGGCTAACATATCAGGATGAAACTTGGAAAATGTTGCTATAAAAATTACAAATGAGTTCTGTTTTTCAACTCCAACTAAATGGACAGTCCTCTGAAGATCAATTGCAGAAAAATGTCATATCTCCTTCAAGAATTCCCCCTGACAGTATAAGACTAATGCATTAAATAAAAAACGTTCCCTAAATTATATTCTCTGGATCGGCTGAATTTCAGCTACACTGGCTAGAAATCCAAAACATGTGGAGGCTTTCATTTTGGGAAACATCAAGAGATCTGTTATCTGGATATCAGTTCAAAATGAGGACAATGCTTCCAACCCTCATTCTTTCTAAGGGGAAATTCTGAGTGACCATGGTACTCATCAAACTAGACATAACAGTGAAGGTGTTTCCAGCATGACCATTAAGCACTAAGTAAACAGGAGTTGGAAATATTTTAGCTACTCCAATCCCCCTCCCTAAATGTTGACTGAAAAGATCCCACTGGGATTACAGCTCAATACCAGTTTAAATAAAGTAGTGAAAGGAAATATATTCTTGTTGCTATTATTCTGGAGTTCTGATTGTCAGCAAGTGGCAGGTAAAGTTATGCATTATTCTGGCTTCCAGGATAATGTAATGAAACAGCTTTAAAAAACCATCTGGTTCCCACTGAATAACATTTATCCATTACAGTCATTCTACAACATTTTAATTGACTAATTTAATCGATTAAACTTGCTTTCCTAGTGAATAAACAAATAACCTCTGTCTAGCATGGATTGGTGGTTCTCAAACATTTATAGCTGTCTCTGCTATAGAACCAGGATAAGAACAAGGTTAAAGTTATAATCTTCTCATTGCCTGCTTGAAAATATGGAGTTGAGACACTTTTTCCAGTATACATGTTCTGTCTTGGGGATCTATAACGTTCTTGAATCCATTGATTTGCCTATGTGGGGAAGAGAGACTAAAGTAGATAAACTTGATTATGATTCTTTCCCATTGGATTTTTCTCTTCATGAAAGGAGAGACAAAATAGTTCTGCACACCTCTGATGGAAATCAAAGTTTTCCTCATAAATGTGCATGTCTGTACACATACACTCCTTGCTAAGGATAAGAATGATGGCTGTGCTTGAATGCATCCCAAAAATAAAACATAGGACATCTCCTGAAAAACCTGGATTCCTGTCTAAATCTAGCCTTGGTGTAACTTCCTCAGTCAAAATGTAACTCAGACTCCAATATTCCAAGCCTCTGAAAAAGAGGCATCATGCAAATTTAGCCTGTTTAGCTACAATTCCTCCTTGACATATATCCCACACAACATAGTAAGGAATCTTACTCTTAGATAGTTCATATGAATGTTGGAAGCAAAACAGTCTCATCCAAGTGGACATGACCTGTCACATCCAAAGCCCTGCTAATTCATTTTTTTCCCCAATGTCCAGTGTTTCTTTATTTTTTTTAAACTCAGCCATTAGCTTCTTCGGCAAAATTATTTAGACCAGCTCCATGCCAGCATACTTTATGGGCTTCAGCCCTTGGCCTCCCAGGAAGTGAAAAGAGTTTGGATTCAGAGAATTTTTGTTTTGGGATTGACTCAGTATTGCCAGCATTAGCTCTACATCCAAATGACTTCCTGTGACTACTGGGGCAGATGGACTTCCCTCCACCTTCAATCCTTCCTTTCTTTTCTACTCAAAGCCTCTAGGGCAGTGTTTGTCAACCTTGTCAGCTTTAAGCTGTGTAGACGTCAACTCCCAGAATTCCCCAGCCAGCTTGGGAATTCTGGGAGTTGAAGTCCACACAGCTTAAAGCTGACAAGGTTGACAAACACTGATCTAGGGATTAGGATAGTGAGTGGACAGCATAATAGCTTATCAACTGCCAACATCTTATGAAAAGAGTTGGGCATCCATTAAAAAAGGACAGTCTTCAACCTGTACAATGCTGTCATCTTCTCTAAGACCTACCAGAGTTATTGCTTTGGGAAGGGGCTGGAATAATGCCATTTAAAATTGTCAGTGTTATAAATTAGAATATTTGACTCCCTTAAGATGTCATCTGCTGAGCTTGGAAGTCCAACAGAGTAGATAGATACAAAATGTATGATGAAGCATATCTGCTCAATGAGGACCCAACTGATGCTTCTGCCAATATGTGGCACCTAATTAATTTTGCTGAAGTGTTAACTGCCTCTTCATTTGCATTAATTTTAAATTAGGCTCTGTGAGAAGTGCTGAGCTTTGCAAAGCAACTGTGAGGACAAGAGCAGAAGAATAAAATGAAGGCAGGGAGATGAACAGTGTACTCTTTTTTGTCTCATTGTTAGGTTGTTGCATCTCAACCAGCATTCCTGGTTCTATTTAATTCACAGTTATGTTAGTTAGTTAGCTAGTTAGTTAGTTACAGCTAGTTACAGTTAGTTTACAGCTGCCCAATTCAGAGACTCTGGGAAGTTCACAGTAATAAAAGTATCATAAAAATATTAACGTAT
Organism: Liasis olivaceus; assembly: GCA_030867105.1. Lineage (NCBI taxonomy): Eukaryota > Metazoa > Chordata > Lepidosauria > Squamata > Pythonidae > Liasis > Liasis olivaceus. The sequence continues at coordinate 94,822,120 of CM061352.1, forward strand.
ATAAAAATCATTTCTAAACAATTATAATAAACCTACAAAGCACAATCAGAAAGACCAGTATTGAACATAATAATCAGAAACCAACATAGTAACCAAAAACCAATACTGAACATAGCAGACAGAGATGATACATAGCAGACATGAGCTATACTATCCATTTTTCCAAAGGTCCATTGGAAATGAATGATTTTCACTATTTCCTAAAAGGCAGCAAGCAGGGTACTATCCTAGCCTCAGGGAGAAGAGAATTCTAAAAAATTAATGGAAAATGCTAGTCCCAATTCTCCTGTCCCTAAAGCCACCAGAGAGATGGAACCATCAGCATATTCTCCTAGTTAGAATGTACAAGTTAGGAAGATTCTACTCAGATCAAACAATCCTTCAGAAACTATGGCCCTAAGCTGTAAAGGGGTTTATAGTTAGCATCCAGGTCTTTGAATTGGACCCAGAAACCAGTCTGAGAAAAAGTGTCATTCTGCTAAACCAAGTCTGACTCATTAGCAAATGTGAGGTTATATCAAGGAAGCATGATTAATTATCCTGTATAATACCAATGAGGGCGCTGGACGAAGCAGATTATCTGGACCCTTTTCAGTCTAGATTCAGGACAGGGTACAGTACTGAGATGACATTGGTTGCACTTGCAGGTGACCTTTGGAGGGTTTGGGACATGGGTGGTGCAACCTTCCTGGCCCTCCTGGATCTCTCAGCACCTTTTGATACTACTAACTGCTATCCTTCTGAGCTGGCTAGGAGTGGGAGGCACTGCTTTGAGGTGGTCCTCCTCCTTTCTCCATGGCTGATTTCAGTTGGCGTTCATGGGAAAGAGAGGTTAAACCCTGCAATGTGGGGTCTCAGGGCTTGGATCTCTCTCCTCTCCTCTTTAACATCTACATAAAACAGCTGGATGAGGACATTCATCAGCATGGGGTGTGATTATACATCTCCAAACCTGGCTTGGCAGGTGATATTATTGTGGTGCTGATGGAGGCTGCGAAGGTCTGGATGGGGAGGAACTGACTTCGATTCAGCCCGGGTACACAGAGTGGCTCTGGGGTTTTGCCCCACACCCCCCAGGGTCTGGTGATATGTCCTCTTTGACTCTGGGTGGGTTGCACTTCCCTAGTTGGAATTGGTGCGCAATTTGTGGGTCCTCCTGGACTTGCAGCTACTGCTCATGAGCAGGGGACAGCTGTGGCTAGGGGGCCTTTGCATAGAGCTGCCCTTGAAGACCACCTGGAAGTTAAAATTGATTCAGAATGGAGTGGAACATGCAGTGTTATGTGCTTCTAGGTTCACCCACATTAAATCTCTGTTGCATGAGATGTGCTGGCTCCCAGTTTTCTTCCAAGTTCAATTCAAGGTGCTGGTTATCACCTTTAAAGCCCTACATGGTACAGGACCAGGTTATCTGCAGGACTGCCTCTCCCTGAGGCTATCTGCCCATCCCACCAGAACAGATAGGCTAGGCCTGCTCCAGGTCCCTTCACTTAAAGATTGTCATCTTGTGGGCCCTTGGAAGTGGGCCTTTTCCATTGTAGCCTGTACTGTATGGAATACTCTCCCCCCAAGCCTTCCCCCTTATCCTTCCGGAGAACAGTTAAAACCTGGCTCTTCCCCCAAGTGCTGGGATAGGATGAGGTCAGAGTGAGATGAGAAGTGGGTTGCATCATGGAAGTGCAGTTGTGGTGCCAGGTTTTTCTGTTGTTGGGGTGGGGGCAGTATTGTTTTTCCCTTTATGATTGCCTATATTGTTTTATTGGTTGTAAGCCACCCAGAGTTGATCTTAAGATGGGTGACTATACAAATGTTTTAAATAAATGAAATTAATAAATGTTAGCTCTGGACAGACAAGCACTACTATATGTTGTCAACCTCCTATCCTAGTGTCTGATGGGAGAGAACAGCCTGAAGTGGAACCCAAGGAAGAAAGATTTTCTGTTTGTACATTGGGGTTCTCTGCTAACACCAATGTTATCTCTGGATGGGGAAGCACTATCTGAGAAGGACCTGATCTGTAATTTGGTGGTCCTTCTGGACTCCTGGGTCCTGCTCAAGCAGCCTATTGGTGATACCTGGCCCCACGTTAATGGATGACCTTACCCAATGGCTTCATGGATGGGAAGACTCCCAGTACCAAACCCAACTGTTTCTTAGAGCTCAGTTTCAATCAACGGGTCTTACATCTTACTATCTGCAATACAGCATCTCTGAAAGCCATTCCCAGATGACAATTGCCACTCTACCCCATCTACTCTAGGATTGTGGTTGGTGCAAAACCTGAAACCCAGGTTGGCATATCTCAAAGAAGGGAATATCCCCTTCCGAGCCCACTCAAGTCTCAATTTTACAGATAGATCAGCTGCCTCATCCACAGTAAGGCCATGGATGAGAGAAACCTCATTATATATTGATCTGGCATTTCACAGCACCCTCTGGATAGAAGCCACCAAAATTCATTGGATTAAGCAGAATATAAATGTAATAAATAAAGAAGCAGGGAAAAAAACAAGAGAGAGCACAATATTGGCAAATCAAATAAAAAGAGCATGATATGTATATTCTACTTGTGCATTTCAATGTATAGCGACTCTTCCTTCCCTCCTGAAGCTAAAGATGTTGGAAGGAGAGGAGTTCACTAATGGATTTTAACTGGGGAGAGGAAGAAGCTTAGAGACTCCCCTGTCTCATTTATTAGAGTGAGATTGACTGGGAAGAACATTCTCTCATTCACCAGCCTAAATATTAAACTTTAAACATTAAAACTCTCTACTACTCTTACCAAAACTGATACACTTGGGCTAATAAACAGCCCACATAACACCCAACAAGGGCTTTAGAAAGTGGCAGGCAAGCATGGCGCAGGCAAATGCCTCTGCAGGAGCCAAATGTCTGGTCTCTCCTGCAGACCAAGCTGGAATGGTCATGGAGGGGATTGCTGAGGGACGGGTGGGGAGGGGTTGTGCCCACCTCAACCTAGAGGAGCCAATAGGGCTGGGCAGACCCTGGCCCCTGATCATGACATCACCCTCAGGAGAAGAGGGAAAATACTACTGTTAAACTGGAACAGCTAAAGATTACAGTCAACCTGCCCCTGCAGCAGGCTGAGGGTGGGATGGGTCCTTTAAGAATGGTTAGTGGGGCCTTCCCTAGAGGGACCTGAGGAAGAGTTCTGTATTAAGTAGGCCATTATTCCATTGTGCATATAAGATAGCTCTTATGAAAAACAAAATAATGGGTGGAATATAGAATGAATCCAGGATAAGTTAAGGCTGGGGTGGACTATCTTATGGGGCTATTATTTAAAAAAAGAACCGGGACCTTGTAATCCACAGGCTCCCCACTCTTGAGTTAACACCGGATCATGACAGCTTCTGCTAAAGCTTTATTTAACTACATAACTAATGCTGATACACATCTACTAAGTAAAAATCAATGCTTGAGCAATGAAAGTGCATCCACAGTCTGTGCCTTGCCAAGCTGCAACCTTGTTTTGACATTTCAAACTTGGGATGGCAGGAAAATCTTCCAGACAAAAGGATGTGCTCCACCCAAGCAGAATCCATCACTGCCCCTCATGCCTGGAATCTGGAAGACCTTCCAATTGGAGATCTCAGCAGGTGGCAGCACCTAACTGACATTGGGTGGCTGGAAAAACTAAGGATAATTAGCCCTGGAAGTCCTTGGATGGGAGGCCATAAGGAAACCCTAGGGCTTTCAACTAAACTTCTGGGGAATCAAACATCCTGGGAGAAGGAAATGGAAAGCCACCACTGTTGCCAAGAAAATTGAAAGGATGTGTTTATATAAGACTCTAGAATACAAAAGAAACTTAATTTTTGTCAACTAGAGATGCCAAGGATTAAGCTCAAGACTTTTGGCAAACGCGTGCACGCACACACACATACACACACTTACTCTACTACTTTGCTACAGCAAATTTATTTCTTTTCAGGTCAGGTGGCAGAATGTTTGTGCGTAGGGAGGCTTAGCTTCTATCTTGCAGCAGTAACAGCAGTAAAACATCGCAGGAGTTCTCCCGTAGAGACAGAAATCATTTCAGAATGGCAGCTTGGTGAGCCGTGTTACTGCCAAGCTTAAGGAATAATGGCAGGCTAAAGACACTTAGCAGCTCTCATCAATCCATCCACATCAGAATGAACCATTGCACATTCCCAGCCAACTGAAGAATAATTAAAAAACCTAACTTCCTAGTAAAATATTTCCCCTGAACTCCAGACTGCAGCAGGTGTCCACTTGAGACAAGAATTTTAATTCTTAATTCACAATATCCAAAGGATTTTAAAAATGTTTTTTTGATGTGCAAACTGGAAAGAGCTTTTAAGATGACTCAGATTCCCCCCTGTCCTTCAGATGCTTCCAGTGGGAATCTCCTGAGAACTTTGCAAGCTCCTACTCAGCAACACTTTCTGGAAGCCACTGGAGGCAGATTGCAAAAGAGTAGATGCATCATAATGATTGACTAGGTTCAGCTAGTGATAGCTAGCATTAGCAATTTAAGGTCATGGGCCGGCAACTTAGCACCCAAAGGAAACAGGGTGGCTGCTAGGTTCCTGAGCCCCCCAAATAAAATAAGGTTAAAATTGCTGAAACTGTACAAGATCTTACGTAAAAATACCAATATCTCTGAAGGCTTCATGTTAGATTATCAAAATCTGGCATGATAATTGTATAAGCCTGGTGGGTGAATGTAGTGCATCTTAGCTCAATGTAAACATGCATGGAATTACACTCCCTGGCAGTGATTCGATGCAGATTCATCAGGAATACATTCTGTTGGATTTAGTTCAATTCTATGCTTGCTTACTCAAAATGAAGCGCCACTGAATTCAGTGGAATTTACTATCAAGAACCTGGAGGAAGAATCACAGCCTAAGCTAACAGTCATGCAGATCTTTGTTTGTTTGTTTGTTTATAAGAGGCAGTTTGGTGTAGTGGTTAAAGCATCAGGCTAGAAACTGGGAGACCCGGAGTTCTAGTTCCACCTTAGGCATACAGCCAGCTGGAGATCTTGGGCCAGTGATCTCTCTCAGCCCTAAGAAGAAACAGACAATGGCAAGCCACTTCTGAAATCTTGCCAAGAAAACTGCATAGACTTGTCCAGGCAGTTCCAGGAGTCAACCCTGATTCAAAGACACAAAATCAATCAATCAATCAATCAATCTGAGGATCAGCTGCAGGAGGGAAGGGGGAGCAGTGAATTTTAAGAGATTTGTTGTGATTGATTTTCTGTTTTTACGGGAGCTTGGCCAGCAACCCTTTGGTCAGCAGATTGCTTGTAAACAATGGTGCAGCTAAATAATTTTTGATCTTGGAATGAATGGTCTTACAGGAGTCTTTTTAGACAACTGCACATTCCTTCAGTTATGAAGCACAGGGCTTCCATGGCAGTAATCCCCTAGTTTCCTTGGGAATAATCATCATTTTTATTGAAGGAAAAGATCCTGCATTGTTAACAGAAAAGAAAGAAAGAAAATGAATATTAATTCCAAGCTTGGTCTTGAAAATATTTCAAAATAAGAAGAAAGGATGCTACAGTCATCAGTATCAGCATAAGTGGTAATACTCTTACCTCCATTCCCTGCTGATTCCACAGATGTTGGTCCTAAGGTCCAGCTTTAGCTCCGCCACTGCTTATTAATGGCCACGGGTTTTCTCAATGTGAGCAAAAAGAAGGGAAAATGTTTCCTGAATGTCTTAAGTGGGTGAAGCCATCAAAACATCAGAGGTGATCCCTCTGAAGGTGAACAAATATCTGATAAGCCATGCAGATATGTGACAGAGAAAAGGAACAAGGAGCAGCAGTATTGGAAAGCTGAAGACTCCATCATTGTGAGTCTCCTGAAGCATCTTGGGGGGGGGGGGGGGATGCAGATCTACCACCCTCCAGAAGTTCATATGATGTGAATGGGCCCCTCTTTCCATTTCGTTTTCTGTCCCACTCTCTAGTTTGCAAATCTATCCATTCTAGTTTATTGCACTTAGAATTGTTCTTTAAAATTCATTGTGCATATTTCCCCAAACATCCCCATTTTGTTCATATGGTTGTGGCTGGGGGTTTTGCCTAACATACGAAGTCATTCTTGGAGATAAAGATGATGCTAGAGGCTGCCACTCTGTTTAGAAGCATGCTATCTTTCCATTTCGTTTTCTTTTTCATTAAAGGAATCTTAACAAACATTAAAGTCAGATGGGCCAACAAGCCTGCGAAGTGTTAATAGTAACGTTCTCAGGCGCACTGATGCTATTCTCTTGGGCTGCGGTATCATAAACTACACAGATGTGATACCAAATTCAGGCAGTTGCAATGAAAGGACAACTGGGAAGACATGCTGATAGATCACATGGAAGAACCCCTATAGGAGTGTTTCTCAACCTCAGCAACTTTCAGATGTGTGGACTTCAACTCCCAGAATTCCCCAGCCAGCCATGCTGGCTGGGGAATTCTGGGAGTTGAAGTCCACACATCTGAAAGTTGCTGAGGTTGAGAAACACTGCCCTATAATGTACACCCCTCTCCAACTAAGCATTGCTATAATACAATCCACTCTCACCTTTTCTTTCTTTCTCCTGGTGATGACGTTGCTCAAAAAGCAATTGCATCTGCAACATGAGAAATCAGCAGTTTCTGTGGTTCTTCCATGTACATTTAAGACTTCAAGGGCCTTTGTTTCCTTACTAAGTTATATGACTCAGGGGCACCTCATTATGCAGCTGCAAGTGTCTAATGTTGAGTGAAGTTCCATTCTTTAATTATGCAATGCTCTTGTTTGCAGCAGGCTTATTCTCCAGAGAGAAGGACCATGAGCACTCATTCAAAAGCAATTACATTTATGCCAGGAATATCCCCTCTGCAGATGAAGATTTGCCATTCTTTCCTATTGATTCTGCATCTTCCTTGGCAGTTATTATCATGACAAGCTATTTACGGTCTAAGAAATGAATCACCTTCCCAGTGATTTCAAATCCAACATTTAAGAGTGCAGGATGCATCCCTGTGGACTTAATCAGATTGAAAGGAGGCCCACTGAAATCAATGGGACTACTCATTTGTAAACTAGGTCTCTCTGATTTTGCTGGATCATTCATGCTTAATGACTAAGATCGATTTGACTCCATGTTCTTATTTAAGCTTAGTTGATCCAACATCAATGATATTCGCTTTTTTCTTTCTTTTTTCTTTTTACCAGATTCAGCATCTGGCCAACGTTATCTGGGCTGAAAAGCTAAATTGGGTTGGCAATCCAGCAGAGAATCCAAGGGCTTTAGGCTAGACTAGGAAGCTAAAAAAAAAAAATCGTAAATGAAGGTAGTGGCAAACTATTTCATTAATGTTACCCAAAAAGTGACAGATGAATATGTGAAGTTGACAGGAGTTGAATCCAACTCAGGAGAGGATTTTGTTTTACTAATCAAATAGGAAACAGAATAAATTAGGGCCATGAGGTGCTGTAGAAACCTTGATGTTGCATCTTAAAATGGAAATACATTATCTGGGAAGTGATCCCTCTTAACTTAATTTGAATCAAACTTGACAGAGACTGAAAAAAGGTTCTATCAAACCACTTACTGCAAGAAGTAGGGTACGTTCTATTAGCTCCATTTGCCATAATGGAGTGTTTTATTCTCTTTGAATATTGTTGCTGTGGTTTCTTAATGTTGCTCTGGGCCTGGAGACTCTGCCAGAAGTCCATCTACTGATGGCCTAGCTCTGGGAATCTCTGATGCATGAAGCCCTAGTGATATGTCAGGTTGCAAACCAAACGGTCAACCCATAACATACCACGTTACCGTATACACATTTTTAAAAATTTATAGACTACATTACCACATTGGAAAAGTGTAACTATAATAGAACAACTTTGTTTCAGGACTTGCATTAGTTCACAAAGTGCAAGTTAGGGAGTCCTGTATTAAGAAGTGAAGCAAAGTTCTCTCTCGGTGCCACGTTTTTGGGGAATTACTGCCTCAGTAGCACTGAAGCCATTCTATACCTCATCCTATGCTGTTTCAGTACTTTTTTAGCCTGAATATTGAATATATCCATAGGTAAAGCAACCTTCATTAACCTAATGCTTTCCAGAATTACTGGACCACAACTTGGCAAGCTGGCTGGGGAATTCTGGGAGTTGAAGCCCACACCTTTTAAAGTCGCTAAGGTTGAGAAGCTCGGTCCTAGAGAGTTAGAGTCCTAATGCCTGTGGGAGGAGCCGTTCAGGAAGGTTACAGTTCTGTAAATGCTCTCCCTTGGAGCCACACCTTCTCCCCATAGATCAAATATGCAAATTAGGTCTCTACCACATATAATAATTTATAAAATATTATGGAATCATTTATGCTGCTTTTTACAAAGTCCATTTGGAAATTGGCTAAATAAATAAATGGTCGCTGACTCAAGAACTATGCATTTTCATCATTATTTCCACCACATATCCATTTTGTACCAGTGTCACATTGCATTTTTTTTTTTCTCTTCTAATGTAAGGGCATTATAAGGGCATTACATTTCTCACATTTTAGCCTCTTCATGAGGAATGACAGCTCAGGTCCTGGATCTTCTGAGTATGGAAGAAGTCTGCATTGCACGGGTCTCTATTCAAGAAGAAGGTCAGAGGGTTAGGGTTAGTAGAGCCAATCATCCTCCACTCCATTTCCACCATCTAGAGAAAATATTTAGAAGAGTCTAATTACCCTCTCCTGTGTTAGACAGTTGCTAAAGCAGGTCTCCTGATTTTGAGAGAAGCATTGCTCAAGGAAGACATCCTTCTAACACACACAATATGACACTGATTCTATGATACATGCCATACATATGATATATGGCACACATGCACACATCTAGTTGCCCTTCACACTCATCCCTTTCTATTCTGAACCTATTCAATAAACATTAAATTGAGATAATGCACTCTATTAGATATATATTCATGAATGTTCTCCCTTTCTCCTAGCATGCAATTTTCAAGAGTTCTGAATTCCTGTTGTTATTTTAACTAGTAGATACTGACATTATATTCTGTCAACAAAATAATAGATTTCTGACTAAAATGTGATTTTTTTTTTTTAATGTTTGAATGTCAATAAATCAAATGAGACCATTGTGGTTTATAAATGCTTGATTTCCAGCTTCCCCCAGAGGGTATGTAATTTGGTGTCAAATAAATTATTTGTATGAGAGGATTAGGTTTTGGAATTCCAATTTTGCAATGGACAAATAATAGAGAATATTATCAGAGAATTTCTTTTTGCTAGCACAAGCTAGCAAGACATATGCCCTTGGGGAGAGAATCAAAATATGCAAAATCTGTGAGGTACGAAACAAGTCACAGTCTCAAATTCTGGTCCCAGTGGGTATCATGATTTGATTAGTAATAATTCACAGTCAGACAGACACCATTAGACACAAACAGAATGAAAAGGCAGAATATCTCCACACGGCAATTCCTGTGCCTTCTAAGAATCAAGAATGAACCTTACTCTTATGGCTTTCTGAAGAATGGTTAAAACCTAGCTTTTCTGTAAGACCTCTGGAAATTAAGCTACTAGAATAAGATCTGCACCAAAATTGCTTTGTTATTGTTTCTGTTTATTGTTTCTTATTCTATTATTATTTCTAGTTGACCTTATTTGTATACTGCCTAGAGCTTTCAGTATGAGGCAGTTTATACATCTTGTAAACAAAGTACAAAGGAAGAACAATTAGATGTTCAGTCTTTGACACCTCTATGACACCCCTACACCAGTATACCCAACACACCCATCCCATTCCTCTTCCTGTGACCCTTTGAATTGCTCCTCAACCCTCATCCAAGAGAATAAAAAGTGCATAGCAATCACCAAGGCCTTCTTAAATGTGCTGAGGGAAGGGGGTATTGAATGTTTTACAATCCATAAATAGCTAGAAAAATCAATAAATGTAGAAGAATGAAAGAAATATCTAAGTCAAGAAACAATGGAATAACCATTTAACAGATTTGCTGTGACTTCATTAGTAGCTTTTGGTTTTCAGTGGAGATTTTGCTTTTTCAATTGCAAATTTGCTTTTTCTTCAATGCTTGGCAATTAGTAATTCTGAATCTGTATCATACATGAATGTATGCATATAATGCAGTGACAACCCTGCTACTTGCTTTCTTTTAGGAAAGATGGATACCTACAATATTCACAGAACAAAATAAGTGTCAATAACATAATAAACCCATGGTAATTATAATTAGAAATAGATAAAACAGTCAATTTCAAATTCATGGATATGGAACCATAAATGTGCTTCATCCCATTTTTGCAACAATTTGCCTTTTTGTTTTTTAGCTACTCCAAAATTCACATCTATTCTCATCATGATTGTCCATTTCTTGGACAAAATTGTCCTTACTAAATGCACTTTTGAATGCACTGTTTGAGCCAAAAACTGCATCACGAAATTCAGAACACTATATAGTCCAAAGAAGCATTACATTTCAGTTCTTTGTTAGTCCAGGAACTGCAAATTAGCTTGGTTCACTTAAGATGCAATGCACACACAGTTCTTCAACCAACCCTATTCATAAGCCAGATACACTAGATAAGAAGCCAGAATATACAAATCCAGCTTTCACTTTTAGAGGGAGTAGAGAATAAACTATGTCAAGCCTGGGACTTGAGGCGTAGTACAAACAAGACAGATGCCAAAGTGAATCTCAGTAGTCGTCTCAAATGCAGGGGAACCAAATTATTGATAGCAACTGGGCAATATTCATTGACTCCTAATCTGCTATCAATCATGGAAGATCATTGCTTCCTATTCTCATGCCCGGAATGGTTAACAAGAACATTAACCATTTTGGTAGGTTATGGAAGGGAAAAAAGAAACTCTTTAACTTTAGCCAAATTCTTCTGTATAGACTCAAAAGGAAAAGTGGATGTCATAGCTGAAAAAGACACTGCAGTAGCAGGTTGGTTGGTTTTTTTAAGGCACTAGTTTTTACATATTTTAAAATCCCACTTTAGTAATTTGAATTATTTCCCAAATTGATCACTATTTCAGGGGTATGCAAACTGCTGCTCTCTTGATGTTCTGAGCCACAATTCCCCAAACCCCTTCCATTGACTATGTTGGCTGGGGCTGTGTTGGACTCCAGAACCTCTGAAGAACACAAGTTGGCAACTGATAGATGCAACTTATATTGATGGTAAGGCATCTGTGGCTTAGGAGAGGGCTATTCAAAGGACTGTTTGTCCCTGTATATGTCCAGTTGTACCTTAAGATAGATAAAGTCTCCTTCAAGTTGAGTTCAATTCCTGGTGACTTCATGAACACATCCATGCTGTTTTCTGGGCAACAGTTCAGAAGTTGTTGGCCATTGCCCTCTTCTTGGACTTTTTTTTCCCATTTACTTTCCAGTCTAGCGTATAGTCCAAGTATTTCTGGTGGTCTTCCATCTAAGTTCTAAAGAGATTCAACCTTGTTTAGCTTTTTGAGATCAGCCAAGATAGCACTACCTGACTAGACTAGGAAAACATCTCCTTACTTCTCACAAGAAGAAGAAGAGCCTGACAGGATCCATCCCCTTCCTGCATCCTTACAGAATGTAACTGAAGCAAATCTTTACTATTTTTTCCTGCACTATTATATGAAATAGCACAATGCAAAACAGCGGTACTGTACACAGTTCAATGCTCTCCCAAGTGAAATAGCAGCATGCTGAATCAACAATCTGCTCTAGCGGGGGAAAAAAAGAAGACAGACATAGTTTTGGACTCTAACAACAAAAGTATAATCTCCATCTCACAGGGATCAATAATTCTACTTTATTTTGCAGTGGTCAGATTCCTATCTTTAATACTGTATCTATTTCTGGGCACCACACTTTCAGAAGAATTTAATGAAAGTGAAACAGTTTCAAGAAGGGCAATAGGAATGGTCAAGGAATTAGAAAAGGAGTCCTACGAAAGAAGATTGAAGGAATTAAGAATCTTTAGCTTTGAGAAGCTTGAAGGAGATAAGATAGCCTGTTTCAGGAAGTTGCAGGAAGGTGGAGGCCTATTGAATGAATGGTAGGAAAAATGGTAGCAGTAAGAGCAATTCAGTTGTAGAACCAATTACTCAGAAAGGTGATGGCCTCTTTTTTGCTGGATGTGTTCAGTCTTCTGTTGGGAATGCTTTAATTAAATGGAACAGTGTGTTGGATGTGATGACCTAAATGGACCCCTTCAATTCTATTAGCAACTTTGTTTTGTATGAACTTCAAAGTAATATCTCCTAATGAGAACCACTGCTCCAGCAAAGAAACAGTCATAATAAATGCATTGGGGGCCATTGTCAGTTTTGTCATGTAAAAAAATTTAGGACTGCTTCAAGTGATTTCATTGAAACAAATAGCTTTATCATCTCTAAGAGCTGTCTCAGGCAACATAAAAATCATTGCAGAGTGAGGAAGATATGCAAATAAGGAAATTCTGAGACCCGGTTTTCTGATGCTAGAATGTCCCAGGGTTGCATTTTTCATGCATTGCTCTGGCAAAATGTGATTAAAAAGTGTTGTTCTCTCCTATCCCTTTTTGAAATCTCAGACAGGCCATCTCCATGAACAGAACAAGCAGACACATTGGAAAGGAACTGGAGACAAGACTTAATATAAAACAATATGGGACCAAGCTTAATTCTCTCCAACTATTGAGCTAACTGTTGAGGAGAAAAGCAAAGGAAGGTAAGTCAGGTTACAAAGCCAGAGCAAAGGATAAGGGCAGAAGGTTTTTCTGGCCTATTCCAAGCACCTCTATCAATATTCAAGCCATCTTATACATACATGCTTACTTAGAAGAACATCCCACTAAATTCAGTAGGATTTACTCTGAGGTAAGGAAGTATAGAATTGCAGCCTTAATATATGCATACAGGGCAAAACATGCAGAGAGAAATCTATCCAAATGCTAAAAATGACAGGTTACAAGAAGGTTATGGAAAAAGATGAAATACTGAATATACAAACAAAACCAGCTGAAGTGTTGATAACTAAATGGACATACAAATAATAAATCAGAAGAGTGTCTTGGATAACCTTATATATTGGATTTACAAAAGGGATTTGTGAAAGTTGTCAGTGATCTTGTGAGAAGAAACAAAAAGAAAATGAAAAAAAAAACCATGTGCCTGGACACTATTTGAAGGGACTAAAGATTACAGTTGTTGGGAGCAAGGGGAAGGAATATAAAGTTGGTTTATTTGACCAAGGTTGAATAGATAGGTTGCTATTTCTGGAAATTTTTAATGGATTTTTTCCTGACCAGGATCGGCTGATGATGTTTTAAGATTTTGTTTATAGATAAGAGTTATATGGGAAAGAATTTATTTGCTGTATTTTAAATTTATCTGATTAAGGTTAAAACAGTTATGTTGTTATCTCTGGTAACTTTTATTGGATTTTTACCGACTAGATTTGAATGGTGAGGTTTGGGGAATTTGTTAATGATAGAAAATGAGATACAAATGTAAAAGGAAGGAATTCGAGTGGGTTAATTAGATCAAGTTTAGAATAGATAGGTTGTGATTTCTGGTATGGACCTTTGCTGATTAGGATGGATGATGAGGTTTTAAAGATTTGTTTATAGAGAATGAGATGAGATATGGGATGAAGAGTTTGTTGTATTTTAAGAGATGGTGATAAGTTGTTAAAGTTATTTATACTTGCTGGGACAAAGGGGGAAATTATTTTTCTTTCTTTTTAAAATTATTTTTCTTTCTTTTTTTTTAATTTACACTTTTTATTTTTTATTTTTTTCATACTCTGTATTAGTTTTATCTGTATAATGTAATCTTTAATAAAATTATTATTAAAAAACAAATGCAAAGAAGTATGCTTTGGATTATCAATATTTCAGCTAATGAGTGCAAAGCCCCGGTATAAGGGGGAAATGATATTACAGATGTTATTTTAAATTATTATAATTCAAAGCAGCCAGATTTAAATATATTTGGCTACTCGTGGTATTTTAGTCTCGGCTGTTCTGTACTGATGGATTTACATTAGGAGCTCATTCTCACATCCCACTGAGATGTCACACTACCCAATTTTGGAGGATATATCCTCATGACATCACCTTCAACTCAGCTCCAGCCCACCAACAAGACGGCTGAAAATCATATTTAGCTATTCTAGTTTTAAAACAGCTTTTCTATCTTCTGGCACAGGTCTTGCCTTATGAACAAACAGCAAATGCCGTGTTGGCAACATTGGCGATGACCTTGTCAGGACCTGGATTTGCCCAGCTCTCTTTGGCCTTGTTGGGCTGTTTCATACATCCTGTCTTCCCTTTAGTGATTGCTCAGTGCCCTTAACGGCCATTTTGGCTTGGGCTGTTGGAGAGACTGAATACCTGGTTCCTGCAGATGAATCTGTCCATATAATGCCTGGCCTGGCATTATGGGGCTCCTTATATTCACAGGTTTAGTTCATCTTTAGTGCCAGCCATGCTGCTGCCCACACTGACATTCCTTCTTCCTTCTGTCCTGCACCTGAGTGCACCTGCAAGACATATGTGCAGCATAAGGGTGTAGGATGAAGTAAGAGAGAGCTCCCATGAAAACTCCATCAACTTCCATCTATGTCCCTCTGCCATGCATGCAACAGTGCCAGACCTGTCCCTTGGACATCTTCAGGAGGCTAGAACCCCATTCCAGGCACTCAGTCACAGTCACCCACACCTAACAAACCCACATAAAGAACTGGTGGTCATTTTTCCCAGTAGCAAGTGCAACTAGGTGGGAAGGGAAACATAGCAAGAGAAATCCACCCGTCACTGCAGTTGTTCCACGTTAAAACTGTAAGGACAGCACCAGTCTCCAGATTCATCAGGGATGCAGAGTAGAGCTTAGCCATCAAGACAGACTGTGCCAGAATTCTTTTCTGCAACTCAAGGCTGGAAGAATGTGTATTCACAAAGCTCTGAGAAAGAATCCTAAGGCTGCAGGTGGCATTGGCCCAGTACCAACAGCCCTCCGCAAGAGATTGTTTTAGGCTCCAATATGAAATACTGCCTGGAGGAAGAAATCAAAGAAAAAGAGAATGAGACAAAAAAGAGTTGTGTCAGAAAGAGAAAAAAAGACAGAAAGAAAATGGACAAGTGATCTCATCCATACCTTGTCTGCCCCCTAAGTGGCTTTCAATAGATTAGTCCTCATTAATTTTTTAATTGTTAGATTTGTAATCTGCCTCTTGTCTAGAAGCTCAAGGTGATTTACATGGGTGTCACCCTTTAGTTTATCCCCACAATAACAACTCAGTTAGCTTGGCTAAAAGAGAGTGTAGTCCAAGAATGCCAATGGCTGAGGGCAGGCTTGAATCTGGGTCTCCCTTGACTTAATCCAAAACCCTTAAACCATTATACCACATTAGCTTTCAAGTATGTCCTCTACAGAAAAAAAAATATTACTGTAAACTTTCTGGCCATGATAGAAGATCCAATTATAGTCCTACTTCAGAAGAGTCCTCTTTCTGAAAGGCTATTTAATGGGTAAGTGAGAATTATTATTAAAAAACAAATGCAAAGAAGTATGCTTTGGATTATCAATATTTCAGCTAATGAGTGCAAAGCCCCAGATGAGCTACACCTCCCAACTTCCTTCAACACTGGCCATGCAGCATCTGGAGGTCACAGGTTCCCTTGGAAGGCTGTCCAAACCAGTTTAAAGATAAACGGCTTATTTAGCCTCTGAATTGCAGACTGAATAGGTTTACAGATCACCTTGTCAGACTTGTCCACTGTAGTAAGATCTTCTACATTTTTACAAAAATCAGCACATGCAAATGATATGCACGTTGGTTCTTTCTCAATAATGCAGTTTGAAGTGATGTGAAAGTGATTCTGAAGGCAGAAAACTAGGTCACAAGGAACTGGCCACTTCTGTCATCCCACCACCTGTATTTGCTCCTTAGGATGGACATATCACCAGCTCTGATCATGATCTTCCTTGGGCAAAGTAGCTTCCATGTTTATGTTTATCTAACTGTTTAACATTATCTAAAAGTTTAGAAACATTTATGTTTCTAAATGTCCTCTCTATGTATGTTATCCATTAAAACTCTTATTCCAACATTAAAAACCAATTCATTACCTATATTGGCATTACTTTCCCCAAATGCTATGTTACTGGGTGACAGTGTACACCTGCAGCAGTTGTGAGAATTGTAGAAAGTCAACAAATGTAGAGCTTCTTATCATTGCCATGTTTCATTTCTATCTGCCATGAAACCAGTAGTTATTCTTCCACAAAACCAAGAAAAAAATTGCAATCCTATAATTTTTTAAGAAACAGCCATCCTTGAAGAAGTGCTGCCAGAATTTTCATTCGAAACACACAAGGAAATGTTAAATGCTTGTGAGAAGGTGGATAAGCCACGAAGGATTTGGAGAGCCCATGCTGTTCATCTAGAAAACTGGAAGGGAATTTATAACCACAGGGATTCTGAAAGGGAATTCATAATCCACATGAATGGAGGATGGAAACCATTCTAGCAATTCATTTATCATGCAGGCGATAAGAAACATCTGTTAGGAGGCAGAGGGCAGAAGCAAATCTGCCTATGAATGGGCATAAAGCATTAATACCCCTCTATGCAACAGAGGAAGAAAGAGGAAAACACAAGTTCAAGCAAAGCTTATGGTGGATTCTTTTTTAAATAGTATTGAGCTTTGTGAAAATGCAAGTCTTATTTTAGAACAAATGCACCTGAGGACATGTGGTGGAGGGCGAAGCAAGATAGAGGAAGAGTCACATGCTTTCTTCTACAGAAAAATCCACCACTTGATTGCCATGGGTCCCTGGGGCTATTACTAAATTTGGTAGCTGTCTTTTCATTGCTGTTTGATCTGGGACAATTAGCAGTTATTAAACCCTCTAGCATAGGGTTTCTCAACGTGAGCAACTTTAAAATTTGTGGGCTTCAACTTCCAGAATGCTGGCTGGGGAATTCTGGAAGTTGAAGTCCACACATCTTAAAGTTGCTAAGGTTGAGAAACCCTGCTGTAGCATGAAGGGCTCCACTTTCTAATATGGATATAACAGTAGCATTTAGCATACAGGAGCAAGCCAGTTTGTCTTTTTTCCCCAAGTCTGAACCTATTTTGTTTTCTCTTCAGATGTGATTCTTAAAAAGCTCCCAGCCTCCATTCATTTTGTGTGTGGGAAGAATGGGAATTATATACATTTACAATCTTTATTGCAATCAATGATTCATACACAAGGCTGGGAATTTAAAGGGAGGGAGGGGAAAGATTCCAATAATCTCTATTAAATATCATCAATAATACAAAATCAAACAAAAAAATCAAGTTTTCTTAGCAGAAAACTGTCCTACTTAGTTGCAGGGTCGACTTATTTGCACTGCACTTGCTTTATTCTTATAGTAAAAAATGATTAATGTATGAAGCAACAAGGACTTTTGTTTTTCAGCAAGCTTGTCACACCTGATGCAGATTTGGGTTGGGCCCAAGGTCACCCAGCTACCTTCTGTGTCTAAGCGAGGACTAGAACCCAGGTCTCCCTGTTCTTTGTCCATCACCTGAACCACTACGCCATGCTGGCTCTCTTACAAAAATACAAAGATCATAGTAACATACAAATAGCAAACATAATGATACTTCTCCAATTTCTAGATTCAGAAATACAAGGGACACAACACTGATCAAATGCCATCACAACAAATAATAGAATTCATTAATAAATATCTAGATGCGTACTCTGCATCAATATCCAGATGTTTACTCTAGAGTAGAGTAGGTCTATTGATGTTTGCAAAGTACCATTGATTTAAAGGATTGTTTATTCAAAGTAGGAGTGAGTCTGGATCCATCCCATTATATATTCACACCCTCACCCCACTGGTTTGCTGTTTTCTGTCTTCAAAGGTACTTCATTAAAATGTCAAGTAAAACCAACGAGAAACATTTTTTTAAAAAGCCTCACAGGCTTGTGCAACAGTAATTATTGTTTCTTTGGGTTACTACTCTCTTACTTTTTGTTCCAGTTCACCCACTAAAAACTATCCTTTGAAAGGTCCTTAGTATAAGATGTAATGAGGAGATAGCCACCTGCCATCTCCCCCATCATGCCTCACTCCGAGACATCTGGACCTAACATCTGCACTGGAAAACTGTATCGATCTGGTGGCTCCTTTAAGAAGTCTTCAAAGAGAGATTTAAAAAAAGGTTGTCACCCTGCAAAGTTGAGCACCTGGTCCTGATGCTCCACTCTGGTGATCCCTCAGAAGGAGACACAGAATCAGCCAGCACAATAGGGCAGGAGGGCGACAGCTTAAGGCAAAGTTCAATCTGCCACTATTTCTCATCTGCCACATAAGAAAATCAGTCCTGGAATGGAAAAGCATGGCAACAAAGCACATCCAGAAGCAGAATACGAATGAAAATAAATCAAAACTTTGGCAGGGTAATCAAGTCCTGATCACCCTAAAACCAAGTGCATATGGCTCCCAGTAAATTCCACGTCAGATATGTTCAAAGTTGCACTCAACAGCATCAGCGATGCTGCCAGTTTATTTCTTATAATGTGTTGTCTTCCAACATTCTTTCAGTGTGCAATTGAATGTGTTCTTTTACTTCAAGGGCATGGGGTTTTTTTAGCTGGGTCTTCAGTATGAATATCAATATTCGTCCTTGTTTCACAGATGTTTGAGAGGCTATACCCTGCAGGAATTAGGGGAAAGGAATATAGATCTCTTCTATGGAACTGGAACATAATGCATTTCTGAACTTCATTAGAGGCAATTCAGTAAGCTTTGGAAATATTAATTTTAGCTAATGATCAGCGCTACACTTCATTTGGGGCCACAAGTATCATGCTGCAATATTTATAACATATTAGCCATCACATGTGTTAATATTATATTTGTGTCAGGCTATATTATAAACAAACAACTGTATAAAAAGAGAATATGGCCCTCAGAAGAATTCAGATATCAGCAGGAGACAATTGTGAAGTTTATTCCAAATTCGGGTCTTCAGAAAACCAGTAAAAAATGTACATCAGTTGAATAAACTGCATCAGACTATTACCTTAATATAGAAATGGAATCCAAACTCACGGGCTTTAAAAACCCCTTTTTGTAAAGGCTTCAGAGGCTCCTTCAGTCACCATGTGAGTGATACCTTTTAAGATAGGAAGCACACAATAACTGTGAAATAAGAATTATTTTAAAAGCAAAAAACAAACCAATTCTTCAAAATTCTCTTCAACTCAAGAATAAAGAGAAAATCCTGTCCATTGTTCAGAGTTTTTATCAGTTGGGCAGCCTTATAAATCCGATAAATGAATAAATCTGAGTGGCATGACACCACTCACTTTGCATGATCACTCCACCCACTGCACTCTCAAAATAGGCCAGGTTGGCATATTTGGACTTCAAATGATCCTACTTCAGACACGTTATGTGAAGACCTAGCTCTCTGGAGAAGAATCTAATGTTGGAAAGGTGGAAGGAAAGAGAAGAAGAGGACAACCAGCAGCAAAGTTGATGGATTCAGTTACAGTGATAATGGGTGCACCATTGCAAGATCTGAAAAATCTGATTAGGGACAGATCATCATGGAGAAAATATATCCATGTGTTTGCTAAGAGTCAACACTGATTTGATGGCACATAATATCAATCAATTAATCAATCAATCAATCATTCAGTCGAACTCTTGGACCAAATGATTGTCCACCCCTGCCTTGGTATGAGAGAAGAGTTATAAAGTATTGCTAAAAGGCTTTATTAGTTAAAAAAAACAAAATAAAATAAAGCAAAAACAAAAAACAAGCAAGAATGTCTCAGCCCACCCCCCCTTTATTTTGGGTAGGAGGGACATGGGATCTATCTTCAAAATCAGTTGACCTGAAACAAAATGATTTGTATGACTGTGATCAAATCCACCTATGCAAATTTGTCATTTTGTGCAGCAGGATTAAATTATCCATGTACAACATACATCAGATTTATGAGAAAAATATGCAAAAAAAAAAAAAAAAATCAGATAGTCACTTTTAAGCTGTGTGTATAGTAGTATATTGGGATACTACCATTCAAAAGTGAATGCAATTTTCAGATGTTTAAAACATGCACAATGATGTGGAAATGGTTGTGCAATTCTATGCAAAATTATTCCACATAGTTATATGGAAATAGAGTAGTATCCTTAATTATCAAGTACACAGAGAAGTTCCAGTAAAAATATTATAAATGTTATTTAAAAATCAGTATAACAACAAAAATATATGAAGATAGGAGCAAGATTATAAAATTCAAAATCAGAGGATGGGCCAGAACAACTTACAACTGATACATGTCATGTTAAAGAGAGAGAGAGAACATATAATTTTATTTGTCCATCTCTTACTTCTGCCATGGTCTGCTGCTTGGATCAAGGTCAGTTGTGGGTCTGAGCACACAATAAACAAGAAGATAGAAGATAAACTCTGCTTAAGGACTAAGAAAAGAGGCAGTTTCTGGGTTTAGGTGAATGCCAATATTGATTAGAAGAAGAGATATTTGGTCATTTAATGACCTGAGATGGCATCTGAAATATCAGTGTTACCAGATTCTTTTGTGAAAAAGGAGCATTCCAGTTCTATATATCATGTGCCAATGAAATGGATAGCTTGTGTGTGTGTGCGTGTGTGTGTGGCAAAAATAACAAAAATAAATCCCACAAAACCTAACAAGCTACCAGAAATGCTTAATTAATAACTGGACAAACTGATAAGCTGAAGGATCAAATGATTGACGGTTTTCTCAATGCCTGAAAACAAACCCAAAATGTTTGTATTTGCAAAGTAAATGAGAAAAACCCTCTGGAGGTTTTGTGTGGTGAAACTACATTACAAGTACAACTACAAATTGGCCAAACGTTGTGGGTGTGTATATTGTAAGGTAAGAGGGGAGTCACTGAAGGTGAACCATTAACAGCAGTGCTGATTCCAAAAATAAAAGCTAAACCTTTAAAGTTTTTCAACTTAAAAACAAGCAATTATACGCTGAATTTAAAAGAAGATGAACCTCTAACTCAAGAATAAAGACATTTTTGGAAATTTTAGAAATTTGAGAACATATTGTAGGCAGCCTCACAATAGGGTTGTCACAGTGGATGCAACCAGTCACAAGACACCTATTTCCAGAAAGCAAACTGGACTACAACCTTTCAACATTTCTATTTCTAAAGAACTCATATGGGGCAAATGTGAAGAACGGGAATTAAAAGTGTCTTTTAAAAAACGAAATGAAACCCAAATGAGTGAGGCACCATGTTCTAACAATACGTTTGGCATCTACTAGGAAGAAGCTGCCTTGAATGTTTGAGCATGAATCCTCATTATTTGTAAGTTTCAGGAAGTCATGTCTAAGCATGGAATTGCATTGGTTGCTTTGCTGGATGATGCTTGTCAGGTTCTGGAGGGGAAGGTACACCTTTCTTCATTGGCCATGGTATCCTTCTGAATCTCCCAGGAAGACTGAGGATTGGAGGCATTGTTCCATAGTGGCCCCACTTCTTCCTAAGAGGATGGTCCAATCAGTTGCAGCATAATATTGATTCCTTGAGTGTCCTCTTGAGGATCAATTCTCCCATCCCTGAAGCATAGCATCTATATGATACCGTTGGGAGAGATCCTCCATTGATCAGGATGAATCTAACTAAATATGACCACCCTAAGCTGAACTGGTGATACTATCAAGGTCTTAATTCAGTCCCTTATGTAATGATTAATGATTACATTACAGGTAAGTGATGAAACAAAACAAGCTGAAGTTGAATCCAAATAAGACTAGGTTTCTATTTAATCAGAAATCATCTGGCCCCTCCACTGGTTACACTCGACAGAGAGGCACTCCCCTGAAGAAACAGGCCCATGACCTCGGTGGCCTTCTGAGTTCATGGCTACTACTTGGTGGAGACCATGGCCAGGAGGTTGTTTGGCTAGCTCTGGCCTGTATGTCATTTTGCAGCCTACTTGAACAGCAGGAACTAACAATCCTAACTCTTGCCCTCACCACCACCATATACCTTAGAAGACCTTTGAATACTACGCAGCAGGTACAGCTGATATAGAATGCAGCCACCCACCTGTTGATGGATAAGAGCTGTCACAGCCATATTACATCTATACTGCAGGAGCTGCATTGATTGTCAATAGTCTTGCAGGTACAATAAATGTTTCTATGGTTGTAAACTGCCAGAAGTCTTTGGAATCTGCTGGTATAGTAATGAAAAAGAGGGAGAAACAAATGAATAAGGCATGGGACTGATGTCTATGGTCTGCTATTCTTATTTGTTGTGGATCTCCTACTGACATGGTCCTGAACAGGCCTAAAATGAAAAATCTTAGGGGTGAATATGTGTAGCTCAGGGTTGAACTGTGGAGTCCTTGGGGTTCTCTGAGCTTGGTTCTTTTCTTGCAAACGTTTCATTACCCGGCTAGGTAACATCTTCAGTGCTAAAATGGGATGGGGTTTGCTCTCTATTTATGTGCTGTGGCCTGCCTTGCCAGTGCTGGTAAGGGTGGGGTTTGGTGGGGGATTAGCATATGTTTGCTGCTTGATTGTGTGCCTGGTGGTAACCTTTGCTTATCTGGGTGATGATTGCTGGTGACTGATTGCTGGTGAGGCGATCTTCTGATCTTTTGTCTCTTTTGAACAGTATGTAGATGCTGTTTATCTCTATGTGTCTGATGTTACCTAGCCGGGTAATGAAACGTTTGCAAGAAAAGAACCAAGCTCAGAGGACCCCAAGGACTCCACATGAATAACCTTTTCATGCCTTGGTCATTCTTACTCACTTTGGAGGCACCTTCACACCATGAGATAAATCATCTACTGCCACACCTGGGAGCCTGAGCTGTTGAAATCTACTTGGTCAGGAACCTGTTAAAAGCAAGAGATGTATTTCTCAGCCTTTATGTGGAGTGGCCAAAATATATATGGTTCATGTGGTTTACAGTGATGTTTGTATATCAAATGGAAATTTGGCTTGAAAACATATACAGTTACAAGGACTGCAAATGGCTTATTAGCGTCCCATTCAAGAGGAAGTGCAAGGAAAGTGTTAATGTATGATGTGGAATGAATGGGGTGCCTTTTCTGTCTTCCTGACTACATGATTTATGCAGCAATCCTATCCACCAATTAGACCAGTGGGTGTAATTGCAGGCAGCAGAAAATGCTGTTGCTGCATCTGACTTTATATGCTGTTGATACCAATGCTTTGCAAGCGTGGCAGTACAGATCCTGCTGGACTGCTAAATCAACAAAAATCAGGTAAATGGCCTGATTGTGTCTACCAGAGAATAGTCATCTCTTGCTAGTAATTTAGGGCAGTGCTTAGGGCTGCCATGAAGTATATCATATACCAGTGTGGTACTGTGGACTCTCAAAATGGGAAAACATGTTTTAAAATCCATCTCTTCCCCCCCCCCCCCCCCCCCATTGCCTAGAATATGCAAGAACATAAGAATAACACTGCTGGGTCAGCTAAGACCCATCTTGGTTCAACATTTTGTTTCTTACAGTGGCCAACTAGATGTCTCTTGGAAGGACTTGGGATTGGTGCTTAGATTTTCTGTGCAATATGCATGTCCTCTTATTTGCCTCCATCCCCACATACATACATCCCTAATATTTAGTAAAGGAAAACGTAAAGTATCACCTAGGCCCCAGAAGTGACAGCCAAACTGGTGAGTAGATGGGGAAGTTTGCAAAATTTGCATTGATGTCTTTTCATATGCTTTGGAGAAAATGATATGCTATGGAAGAAGAAAGGAAGGAGCAGAAGGAAACCTGTTTTTTACTTGCAGAAGAACCTAAATTGCTCACTGTATGTGCTATTCTGATCCAGAACCAAAGGAATGAGCTAGAAGGGTTTGTAAAATAAGAATGAAACAGTCCTAAAGTCTGCAGAATTTTGTACACTACTGAGGTTGGAAGAGCTGGAGGGACACAAGTCAATTTTATTTATTTCTTTAAAATTTTCACTGTGCTTTCTAATAAAATTCATTTCCAGAATAGCTAATGCAGAGATTTATACAACAAAGTCTTTGGACCTCAAGGGTAAAGACCTGGGACACACCTGAGTGGCCCTTTGCCCGAAGAATGGAATCCTGTCAGGCCTTCCCAGAAATAATGATCAGTGGGTCAAGTGCACTAGCTAATTGCCTTAATTCCCTAGGCTTTGCATCAAGTAGGTGAGCAATTTATGACTATTCTATATTCCCATATAAGACCTCAGTTAATTTTTCTAAAAGCCTCCTAAAATTAGAACCATTTTCAGACTACAATTCTAAGTGCATTTATAGAGTATACATTTGATTGTTGCCACTAGGACTTATTTATAAGCAAACATCATTGCTAGGGTCAATTTGCAGGCATGGCAGGATAGAAAGAAGATTTCTTTAACCTTCAATAATTAAAATGAGTAGGATTAGAAACCCAGAGTAAGAATTATAGATAGTAGAATTATACAGTGCTTCAGATTTGATTCCAAAAGGTGCTTCAGTGCATGTCATAGTGCAAACATGTACCTGCCTGTAACTCTTAAAAGCAGCCACATCTTTTCCTAGGAGCACATAGCTGCTGCAGAAGACAGCCGCTTGATCCCAAGAGAAAATGAGGCTGCTTTAAAGACTTGCAGATGGACACTATATTCACTAACATTCATGTAACCCCAAACCCTAAATTCATTGGGAATTGAATCTGAAGCATTACATAGTTCTGGCAGATAATAGAGAACATATCTGATGGTCACAGAGGTCACCAAATCAATACTTCTTACAACTCAACGTTCTACTATCATTGAAAGGAATAAATTATTCCTAACACCCTTGGTCCAAGCCCTTCTGTTGCCTAAAATAGAGTTATAGATGGTGTCCCCTTCACTAGGGCAATACTTTAAGAAATAAATCACATAATTCAGCCATGACTTCCTCCATTCAATATAGTTCACTATAACTATCTCTTCTGAGGAGAAATTGGTTTTATTCTCCTAAATATGGTTTTTGTGTTATCATTTAGGTTATTATGCGCAATTAGTTTTTAAATTTTATTTGTATGGTATTGGGGAGTTGTACATAGCCTATAAACCCTTACATAGACTCTTACATAGCAATGTTAGGCACACCAAATTCTAAGCCCCAAGGAACGCAGCTAGTTTTACTTCTAAATGAAGAGGCATATGCTTACATTCTAATACTTCGCAAAATCAATCCTAAATTATGGTATTTCTTTATTGTACAGATATTTCTCACACGTCTTTTTAGCATCCAACTATAGATCTATAACGCTTTAAAATACATTGGCATAGTTTGGAATGCAACCAAAATATTGGTTTCTGACAATTTTTATTTCCATACAACAACAGCTGTGTAACAGGCTTATCAGAGTAAGAGCTGATCTATCAGGTAATGGTACCCAGAGAGGGGGCCCACCAAGCCAGCCACACAGATGAATGTCATGTTGATATTTCATTTCTAATCATGCTATTTCTAGAATTCATGCGTAGCATTGATATCAAGCTGAAAAAGATAGTCTCCTTCAAGTGGAACTCAGCTCTGATGACTTTATGTGGAGATCTGTGTAGTTTTCTTGGAAACAATATGCAATTGAGTATTGCCATTTTTCAAGGGTTTATTGATCTATTTCCCTTTTAACCTATAGCCCTGGAATATCCTGGTGGTCTCCCAACCAAGTACTAACCAGACCCAAACCTAATTAGCCTCTGAGGCCAAGTAAGGTTATAAACCCCTCTGAAATCAATGGGATTTAATTGATTTAATGAGTCATAATAATAAATCTCACTTATTTCAGTGCTTCTCACTAGTATCTGGTTGTCTGAATTCTAGCCCATAACAAACAACAGCAGTTTGAAATGCAGCATTAAAAGAAAATGCATCACTGAAGAACAATAAGATCTCAAGTAATTGAGATAATAAAATTAGTTGGCAAGTTATATATATATATATATATATATATATATATATATATATACATACATACATACATACATACACACACACACACACACACACACACACACATGCGCGCATGCATGCGCACACACACACACACAGAGTGTATATATATATATATATATATATATATATATATATATATATGGACTAGATATAGTCTGGGTATCTATATATCTCCCAAGGTCCAATCTTATAAACTGTATCTAAATAAGCAACAGATATTTGAAATCCAAAATAGGTCTATGCCACCTGCACTTTATGAGAAAGTCCTCCATAATATTGAGGCAGCCATTAAGAAGACTTACTTCTCATTAATATCAACTGAGCTACAGGTTGGAATGCGGCATAGAGAAGGTCTTCTCCATTTTGAAGTTAGATTCTGGAGGAAATACCCCTCAGGTATGCTGGACTCAAACCCTGTAGAGCTTTAACAGTGACCACCAACAGTTTAAATAATGTCTGCATGATGTACTGCAATTGTGCAATGACATATATCTTCAACAGGTTACTAACTTACCTGCGGTCCTTGGGGTATTAATCTATATTAATAGTAAATCAATGCAACATTGATTTGCGGCATAAGTTAAATCCTTTTTCATCTCTGCCCTACAGAGCAGCATGGATGAAGCTGGGAGAAATGTGGAACTTTGTCCTAACTGTACCAAAATACCAGAATGCAGACATATTAAAGAAAGCCCATTTAACCTGAACTTGAATTTAAAAAGTGTGCTTAAGATCCAACATGTAGATTTATGAAAACAGCCCTTACAGAAGTTCTGCATTTCAAGCAGCCAGTCATACAGAGGAAAAAGTGATATAAAGTTCCAAAGGTTTTGAAATATGTATCTGCCCTGCTGGATTCAATTGCAACATCAATACTTCCCAACTTCTGAGTCTGCCATTCAAATATGTAGTTTCTGAGCAGAGCCAGCTAGATGACGCTACTTGCTCAGATGCTGCACGATGCATAAAGGACAAAGCATTACCCAGCACTCTGTTTGCTGTGGCTTTTGCTAAACTAAATAGATCTTCATTTGATCTAGACAAACTGCTATTAGGCAAAAAGATTCATGAGCAATAAATGAACAAAAATTATTTATTCTTTAAGCCAGGAGTGAAGAAGCTACAGCTCTCTAGATCCTCCTCCCAGGAGCATGAAATATGCATGACCAATGGTCAGTGATGCCTTGAGTTGCAACCTAAACTACCTAACCAGAGGGCTGTAGGTTCCTCACTTTTACCTTTAATGTTAAGACATTTTACCATCCTCCAGGTGTGCTTGGGCTAATAATTTCTTCCAATAGCAGAAAGCAGTGCTAAATGGGAATTCTGAAAGTTGCATTTGAAAAAGACACTCTTGTTTTGTGAATTTGAAAAAGATTATCAGACTTTGGTTTCCAATAAACAAAAGTAAGCTGTGCAAGGCTGACATTTTCTGTTATAGGTAAACTTAGATTAAATAAAATATAAGTAACAAGTAGAAAATATTTGTGAACATAATTAGAATATAACACCTGATTGATGGATGATGATAACAACAACTACATCAAGTAGACATTCATTGATCTTACCATGCAGATGTTTCACGAAACAAAACATTCCGGTCACATATGTGACATGTGATAATTTTATTAGTCCATCTGATTGCCAGGTGTGAAAGAATATAGGATTTTCTAAGTTGTCACCTGATTGGTATCAGGTATCATCAGGAGCAAGTAAAAAGTAGCAAAGCAAATCAAGTCTTTATTATGGTCATAGACAACATAAGGAAACGTGTATGAGATAAGCAGTGCATGATTTTAAGAGCCCTCCTGGATTTAGTCAAAGAGCTATCTCAGCCTTCTCAAACCCAAGGGTACTCCAGATGTGCGTACTTCAATTCACAGAACTTATCAACCAACTTTACCAATCATAAGACTTCTGATTGGTTTGGAAGTTGAAGTTCCCACCTTTGGAGGGTGCTCACATTGGGGAAGGCAGGCTTTCTGTGTCACATATATTCAAGAGGGAAGCTCAAAAGAAAGCAATACTGCTCCTTATCAGCCATTATTTAAAACATTTATATTTTATTCAACAGTATTCAGCCACTGATAGCCCTATTATTCCAAAAAATTGTTTAGTCCCTTTGTAAAATCAGGTAATTTAGAGGCAAATACCAAATGTGATGGCGAGGAATTCCACAGTTTAACTGCATTCTACATGTCCTTTTATCAGTTCTCTGATTTCGGCTGTAGTGAAAGTTGGAAAATGTCCACATTTTCCACACCATGCATAATTTTACATTCCCATATCATTCTATTGGGAAATGTCCTTGTGTCCATAGGTTGCACTTTTAATATGTTTGGCATCCAAGAGGTGTTTCCTGTGATATCAGATGTGAGCAGGCCAACATTTTCATCCTTTTAGCTGGGCAAATGACTGGTCTCAGAAAATAATAGAAGTGAGTGCCTTATACTTTGCAGAATCCTGAGGCACCATTTTGTGCTACACACCCAGCAAAACTGGAAAATCAGTGCAATTTTTGGAGATTTCAGGGGGCTTATGTGGTATAGAATTAAACTCTGCAAAGGGTATCCCCACTCAATGGCACCTCCAGCAAACTACAATAATGCCAAAATGATTGTACAGACGATATGACATCATGCAAATGCCACCATTATATACTTGTGTCCAATGTTTGTTACAAGAATAGCAATCATGCCATCTGTGTAGTGATGTCATCACACACATCATAATTTGTCCTCCTTGCTCTTACTGTGGACACCCATTCTCCCACTTTCTCCAAAGATGGGACAAAGATTTGACCCCACTTACCTCTGGGGGCCCTGAGGCCATAGAAGGGCAAATGAGGCTCATAGGTTGTTCACCGCCACTCCATCATATCCTCTTCCTCACCTTCTTTCTAAACTAGGAAACTCAAGTTCTGTAGTCTTTTCCTCAATTTTCCAGATGCTTCCATCAAAATATCAGTGAACATACATATATAAACCTCTTTTCCATGGGCATGAAATAGAATAGAACCATAAAAACAGGGTTCCTCAACCTTGGCAACTTTAAGACGGGTGGACTTCAACTCCCAGAATTCCCCAGCCAGCCTTGCTGGCTGGGGAATTCTGGAAGTTGAAGTCCACCCGTCTTAAAGTTGCCAAGGTTGAGGAACCCTGCATAAAAGTTTGCATCTGACTGGATCCAGGAAAGAGAAAGAAAAGTTGTACGACAGTGTCAAGAAGTGAAAAATGATCCAACCCTCTGCTAATATACACGTTACAGGCTGAATATTTCACTCTGCAATGCATTTGCTTGGAGTTTTTATCAATACTATGTTACATTTCAAGGATCTTACACTTATCAACCTCTGGATAGCATAACTAAACAACTACTGAAAATTTGCTCCTTATAGCTTCTTCTACATTGGGCTGCATCTATGAAAGAAAAGCTTGGACAATTCATAAAATATGGAACAACTGAGTGAAATGTTCAAAGGACTTGACAAATTATCAGTCACATAGCTTACTGATGATGGAGCTATGTGTTCAACATATTCAATATTTATTTAAGAGTTTACAGTACAGCTCACAGTTACTCTCTGGTAATTTACCTCCTAGTAAATATAGATGGGATTTCAGTCTTAATCAGGGAATGCAAATCAAAGAAGAAAGTTGGACAGAAAGTAGAAAAGCATTCATTATGACAGTCAACTTAAATTAGGCATACCCATTTTTGAGCTACAAAAATAGCAAGAAACCCCTAGAGATACAAAAAGTCCAACTCTTCATGGGATTCTAGCACTCATCTGGATTTTTACAACCCAGATATAGTATACTTATTTAAATAAACAAACAAAAAATGGCACTTTTTTTTTTACCGGCAATTAAATATACAAAGCAACCCCCAAGACATTAGCACCAGAGCAGAGTAGAATCAGGAAGCTGATGTTTGAGCATAGCATTCAGTTATGGCCTAAACTGTGGGTAACATATTATCAACCCCTCTTAATGGCTATTTACCTGCAGTTTCCATGACTTTACTGGGACTATTAAATCAGTCTGTAACACTACAGCCAAATCCACTGATCTGCCCAATTCAACTGCATTATAAATTAAATTTCAATTCTCTTTAGTAATCCAGTAGGCCCATCACAGTTTTTTCTTGAACACAAGGTGACACCCATTCTCACTTTGGCTGCCTAAGCAATTGCTGAAGCTTTTGTTGTGAAAGAGAGAGAGAGAGTGAGAGAAGAGAGGGAATGTGTTTAAAATTGTGATTCTATAGGAATTACACTCTCAGGATATTTATGAATGTTCCTCCTTATATCCTCTTTTCTAAACATCAAAGTAGATTTTTATTGTTCACAACTTAAACTCTTGTATGCCATTTTAGCTAGCAAACATGTTTTTAGCATTTTGTGTAGTGTAAATAAAAGACATTTTTAGCAGATTTACCAGGATGCAAAACTACAATTCCAGAACATAATGAATGAGCATAATAATGTGTTGCCAATTAATTGGATGTTTATCATTGTTTGAATTCATAAATTAGGATGGGGGAAAACAGCTACAATGCAGGCATCTGCAGAAATATATTAAATTCTAAAGCTTAGAAATGTGGCTTTCTGTCTACAGATTGCAAACAATAGAAAACTTAGAATTCATTAGGGCAAGGTTTGGGTGCTAAGTGACTTGCACAAGCCTTTCTTTCATACTGGGAGAAAGAGAATAGAGGAAAAATCCAACTTGCTCTGTAAATATAAGCAGCATTTAAGGCTTCTATTCATGGTAGTACTGCAAGATCAGGAACTCCTAATGAAAAGCATCTGATGCCAGTGTTCTGTAAACCCAAGATTAAGTCAGTGCATTTTTCCTTGCAGGAGGGTTGCAACTATTCAGCGTCACCCATCATACTAAGCTCTGTAGTCCAGCACTACATCACATGAAGTGGGGCTACCTCAAAAATGCCATAGGTTACATTCCAGTGTGGCTTGCTGTCTTGATAGCATAGATTTCAGAGCAGAAAATGATCCATTAAAAAGGATATGTTAAAAGAAAAGGAAAAAAAAATCACCAGATTGCATTAAATAAAACCCAGGGGTTCTGCAAACAGCTATGCACTAGAATGGGTGCCAAATTTAATGTAACCCTAGCATGTGGTAGAGTGAGACAACACTTCAAGTGGGCAACAAGATGGATTGAGATCCAGCCAGCCCCAATCCACTACTCTCCTCTCTTACACAGCTTACTTTACTTAGCCAATAGAAATATTATCTCTGTTCACACTTTTTGTGTTTAATTCAGGACTATCAAATTAGTAGGGGCAGTGGGACTATACTAAGTATTCTCAACAGGTTTTTTGGTGGGGGGGGGGAACTGTTGGTGCCATTGAATTGGTGTTGACTCCTGGTGGCTGCCTGGACAAGTGCCTGCAGTTTTCTTGGCAAGATTTCCAAAGTGGCTTGCCATTGTCTGCTTCTTCCTAGGGCTGAGAGAGAGTGACTGGCCCAAGGTCACCCAGCTGGCTTCGTGCCTAAAGTGGGACTAGAACTCCTGGTCTCCCAGTTTCTAGCCTGCTGCCCTAATCACTACACCAGACTGGCTCTCATTCTCAACAGTACAAACCCTAATAGTCTTGGCTGGATACCAACATGGTATCCTGCAAAGGAGATCTTGCATATCAGTAAACTGCTGTTTTTTGGCTGAAGTACTTGAGCATCAAAGATATGGTGCTAGAAATACGCTTCTGCTTCCTTCATCTTTATAGCATGTAAGTAACAAGAAAATAAAATTATAATCATCCATATATTGTACAACTTTAAAAATAGAATTACACAGATGTCCCTCTTTTTTAAAAAAAAAAAACATAATTATAATGAAAAATGCATAAGTGACAGCTTAAACCCTTGCAGAAGTAACTCCAACTGTTTGCAGCTTACCATCTGGGGGTGGGGGGTGCTTAGCAGTGCAGCCACACTGAGATATATTAGATATGTTAGATATGTGCAAAACCATTAACAATTCAATCCTCAGTTGCACTGTTAATCAGCAAAGGGCCAAGGCATTCATTATGATGTGCTGAGATATAAATGCACTTTATCCTTAAGATAACCATAGAAATCTAGCTGGCCCTTGCCTCTTGGAATGCAGGATCTACACAGATAGTAGGAAGATCTGTTCACTCTGCTCTTTTTTTCATACATCTTAACATTTTGGATTGAAGCAATGTCATGTGGAGAAGGCAGTTCCTCAGATTCTAGCTGATACCACCGCAACTTTATAAGTGTTGCGAGCTAAGCTGCTAAACAGGCCCAGGCTCAGTGGGACACAAGAATACAATAATCTGGGTCAACGAGAGGAAAGCACTGCTGAATATGAAGACATGGGCTCCCGGCAGCTGAAAGAATTTGTGCATATTTAACACAGTCTATGATGCATTTGCCTATTTGAAAAGAAACCCCAGTACAAGTCCTTGGAAAGCAGCTTGTAGCAGAGAATTCTTATATCTACTCAGTTGCTTGGCTGATAAACTGAAGTTTAATTGAATTGCAGCAAGGTAGATAGATGATGGATGTGGTGCAAATAGAGACGTGTTACATGGGAGACCATGCTGGCTGAGACTTCTGATACTTGTAACCCCATCACAGGGGGAGATTAAGAAAAGCTGGCTTGGTGGATACAGAAAGCTAAATAAATATCTACTGTCTTTCCCCAGCAAGAACAAAACAAGGACCAGAAACGTTCATCTAACTGCTCCTAAATCCACTACTGCTTAGTGACTACATTATATAATGAGACTGCTACAGCAGAGCTGCAGAATTATACTACATATATAATACTTTCCAGACTGAATACTTTCTTATTTTTTTAGAACGGAACCATGATAGCCGCCCAGAGTCCCCCATTGTGGGGAGATGGGCAGGGACAAGTCTATTAAAATAAATAAATAAAATAAAATAAAATAAATAACCAAGGCCAGGTTTCACAGCACAGGAGGAGGATTTTAGCTCTTCTTAAATGGTGATCTAGAGATACATAATCAGTAGGACTAGGCTATGCAAGTCATTCAAAAGAGATGCTTCACAAAGCTTGTTACACAAGAAAGCACCTCTCTTTTAAAGCTGTACCCTTTGCAAGCTTATGCAGCTGCTTCAAAATCTGTCCTCCGTTGTCTACATGTACACAGCTAATGCAATTTGCAAATGTTTGCATAGCCCTTACTGTATATCTGGGCCCTCAGCGCTGTTGTTTGTGATGAAGGAAGTATGCAGGTTCTCGTATGTTTTCCACACAGGAACTAATAGTTCCAGGAGAAATAAATCAACTCTCAGGCCCTATCTATCCCTTTTTCCCCTGCACTGGTTTTAAGGAAAAACAGAATGATGGATTCAGCTATTGAGGTCCTGCCTCACAAGTAGCTGGATGGTATTTTATTTGCTGGCACTGGTTTTATAAGCCATTCAGGTTCAGCCACTCCTCATATTTATAAAGACCCATCCATTTCAGTGGGGTGTGTAGAAGGAGAAATGGATGGATGGCCCCCAAAATTCAGAACACTTTGGGAATGTTCACTGATTAATCTAATTTTAAATAGATGAGGATATCTGTCTGATTTGATTATATGCTGTCAAGTCCTTGTTGACTCTTAGTAACCACATAGGTAGATTTTCTCCATGACAATCTGTCCCCAACCTGGTCCTTCAGGTCTTCCAACGGCGCACTCATTGCCACCATAACTGAGTCCATCCATCTTGCAGGATATCTATTTAAAGGATATAAATATAAAAATATGGTATGTAGGATTTACAACAGAAAGTGTCTGTGGTCAGTCAGATCCAAAACTTGGTTTTACTTATTTAATTATTTAAAGAATTCATATGGCCATCCAAGTGAGACTTTGGATGGATTACAAAAACAACCAAAATAAAACAACAGTCAGCAATAACTGTAATAATGACCAATATGCAACCTGGCTCTCATTCCTACTCTCTTCCAATGGGAATGTACTCATCTTGGCCTCAGTGCTTGGGGGAACGGCTTTGGTTTCCCTCCATGAAGAGAAGGAAAATATTAGAAACATATGAACAGAGAAAGAAATTGAATTATGTCAATTGAAAAGAGCTACCTGTAAGATGGGATTTTACAGTTTCATGTCACTAAATAAGATTTTTCATAGTATAAATAGGGGGGACTTTCTTGGAAGAAAGAACAGATACCTGATGGAACAATGAACAGACAGGAGAGGAGAATATTCTCATTGCTAAATCCATTCTGTGGCATTCTTTAATGGAATTAAGCCCCACAGCAGAGAGGATTACAAACTGTAACAAATGAGTTCTGGGAAATGGCTAAAAGTCTGAAAAGGACTCTTGGATAGGACAACCTTAAGAATCAACCTTGACATATAATTTTCTACAGACTGAGAGTTCTGTGTTGGGGCTGCTTTTTAAAGAAGATCATTGGAAAGTATGGCTGATTCTCCCTCTCCCTCTCCCTCTCCCTCTCCCTCTCTGTCAGACACATACACACACACACATCTGTGGCTATTTAAAATAGTAAGAGTAATTCCTTCTCCTCAGCCAGGCTACACTAGGCAGGATGCACTGTTCAGTTTTATGCCATGGTTAAGTGGTGGCCTAGGACCAGGGACAGTCAGGGTCAGGTCCACCCTCCACCATGGAAGCTTACTAGGTAAGCTTGTTGTGGGAAGAGAATGCTATGTATGCCATCTGAAGTATCTGGAAGAAAGGTAGAATATAAATCTAATAAATAAATAAATGGGAGGGCCCTTCTTCCTTCATTGGAAGCATGTGCAGCCCCTTTCTTCTCCACATCTCCAGCATTCATTGGCTCTTCATATTAGGACCTGGAGAAGGTCAAAGCTTACAGTTCTCCATGCACAGGCAAACTACAGGCTGCACATAACTTCCAGCTGCACTTCCATGGGCCCAGAGCCAGATTTCTCCCCTCCACCCAGTACAGTTTCACTAAAATGATTGTGGGTGTTTTTGGAAAAGAAATTAAAATTTGGCTTCATCTCTCATGAGAAACTACTCTTTGGAATAATCCTGATTCTAAAAAAAGCAGGAAAAGCCATTTGGAACTCATGCACGGAAAATGGAATAGATATTCTTAATTAGTGAATTATTTATGATACCCGAAATGTTTTTGAAGGTTTACAAAAGGAACATAATTTAGTAAAAACAGCTGCATGGTGATATTCGGCACACAGTTAAAGCATTTGTTATGTTTCTTTTTGGGCCAGATGCCTTAGCTGCCTCTGAAACTCCAGCAGCTCTAAGCCAACAATTCAATATTAGCAGCAACTAATATTTTTCATTTTAAAAATGAGTTAACATACAAGAAACATGGAATAAAACATGGATGACTCTTATATTACAAATTCGTGGTCCCAGGTTGCAAGAAAAGTTAAATGGGAATGTTTAGCAGAGGGCAGTGCCTGCCACTTCTTGAAAGCTACGCCAAGTAAGGTCCACCTTATACCTGAATGGGAAACTTCTTTGGGTTACTTGCAAGACTGGAAAGCCAAAAGAAGTTTTAAAACACTTCACAGAAGAAAGTGATAGCAAACAATGTTCACACTGTTGCCCAAAAAATTAGTCACCAGGAGTTGAGGTCAACTCAAGAGAATCTTCACCAAAGCCTTCAAAACAATCTTCATTTGTTTATTTAAAGTCATTTTCTTACTCTTACGCTTTGGGTGGTGTAGAAGTTAAGGTGTTAGAGAAGGACTGGGGACTCCCAGGTTCAAGTCAGCCCCCAACCATGGAAGTTAAACTTTGGGTGACTTTGGGTGATCATTCTCCCCCAGTCCAAACCACCTCATAAGACTTTTGTTGGGTGGACAATGGGAGGGGGCAGCATCAGGTATGCCACCTTGATCTCCTGCAGGACAGGTGGGATAACAAATCAGTAAATAAATATGCTTGTTAATTCAACTACAAAGTAATTTGGGGATTTATTAGGATTTTGGCTATACCAGGCCTGAGCAGTTATTTTAAAAAAGCGATGATGTATTCCTGGGAGGACGTTTGCATACCAGATTCTAATGACTGACTTAATTAAATGTGTCAGCTCTCAGTTTTTGAACTGACTTTTTAATCAATGAAAAAGAAAGACCAGGCAATGTGATTTATGTGGATAAAGATAAATTTGCTGCTTAAAAACTGAGGAGTTGTAATTTTTAAAAATTTTTTAAATTTTTTAATTCACAAAGTAATTATATTACTTTATATATATATATATATATTATATATATTATATATATTATATATATTGTAATTATTATATTATATTTGTATTTGGAAGAGTAGAATAATTTAATTATTCTATTTGACTCTTTATATTTTTGCCTTTTGTTGTTTGTTTTCTCTCTCTGTTATTTCTAACATGTATGTTAGTTTCTTCATTTGTTTATTTAAAGTCATTTTCTTACTCTTAATTGTAAAAAATTGTAGTTTTCAAAAAGATTAATTGATTCAAGACAATTATTTTTATTAAAAAATATCTGGAATTTTGCATTGAATCAGTGATTTGCAGGAGTATGGGTTTTAAAAACTTGTTTTAGTGAAATAAAAAACACCCAATAGGTTTAACACAAAAATATTAAAAGGGCAAAAAATATCAGCCCCTACCTCTCTGGTGACATTATGTGCTAGTCACTCACTCTATACAGTTAAAGGTTGAAAACAGGCTTGTTTAATTTTGGCTTTCTATTTATGAACTCAATACTTGTGGGATACAAACCTGGCTTAGTGCAGTGTGTGAACCTACCTATAAGACAGTCAAATTTACTTTTTTTAAAAAAATAGATTAATATATATGTGGACACAACTGCAGGGTAGCTTAAATGTTTAGCCTGTGGTATCCAGTTGCCTTGGGACAGATAAGGATATATGTCCGTCAACTATCAGACAAAAAGAAAAAACACCCCACTCTAACCTGAGGCTTATCTCATGCATATTTTTCATTCTTTCCTTAAGTATTTGACAACATGAAAGGTCAATCAGTCTGCATGTAAGTCAATGAAGCATGAGATTTCTGCACGCAGCATGGTGTTTTATTTGGCTTGGGGAGAAATCTGATATTTTTCGCTGCCAGCCTAAATCAGCTTCAACCTCAAGGCTGACTCACAATATTAAAAGTGGGCTACATTGCAGGTTGCTCTAAGCTTCTTCCCCTTGGCAGAACTCTCCACCCTGAAATGAATGGGCTAAATGGCAGGTTCACTGCCCAACAGTCATAGAAAGCTCTGTGATCAATAACATCACAGAGTTGTTGGACATTATACTCTCAGATTTAGCCCATCTCTCAATCTTCTGTAGAAACCTCAAACGATTCCTGAGCAGCACTGCAGAACTGTTGGAAACCTTGGCTTGCCATATTTAATATGAATTATGCTGCAAGCCCATCATGAGTATTTCAGAAAATTAGCTTATAAATATTTTAATAAAAACAAATTAAGAGTCACAGTCCCTTCCAACCTGCACTAATGAGGACAATGAACTGTCTATGGATTTTGCATGAGTAAGAAATGAAGTAGAACTAAGAGGAGCTTTTAACTTCACTCTATTCAATTCTTTAATTTCTTTATTGATTTTTATGGGCAGCTCTCACTGTATTCATGGGCAAAGTTGACAGACACCTGTGCACAAATCTTTTGGCATGTGGGCCAAGTTCAACTGTAGGGCAATTTTGCACTATAGTCTAAGCTGCTTGTCTCTTGTGCTATTCCCAGCTGATCCTGAAGCCAGTTTAGCAAATTCCTGCCAAAATTGCAATGGTTCGGCAACAGGGCCAGGTTGATGCTCCATCTGAACTATGGTACCATAGAACCCAGCTGGTAATTTCTCTGCTTCTTGTCCTGTCCATCCATTTAGGGAAGGCAGACTTTGTTGGCTGGTCCCTCAGTGAGCAGGTCTACCAGTACTTGCCTTTTTCTTTTAGGACTTATCCCATATTCATTAGTCCCTGTTTTTTTCCTTTGTTATCCCAGATGTTTGCAGAACTGGATGCCTTCAGAACTGCTTCCTTCCCCACCCTCTTCAGCCCCTTGTTCTGATGCTACAATGCTCAAAACACAGGAGCAGGTTTTTCCTTCATCCCTATGTTTCACTGTAGGTCCACAGAAACTTTGTAGTAGGAAAGAAGTGAGGATTCAGATTCATGGAAGGAAAGGATTAACATTCATTGAAACTTTGTGGCTTTGTGCCAATATGCCTATGTTGCAATTTAAAGAATGAAAGAAAATGAAAGAAAATCATTATCATACTGTGGGCACAGGGTGGGAAAGAAAGTTGGGTATGCTTCACCTACCTGAGCAGAAATTGAAAAAGTGCCCAATGGGGAATGTAAGGTTGGAATGGAGGTAAGTTGGCAGAAGAAGTGGGGAAAAAGTGGTAGCCAGAGACTTTCCTGGACTCCATGGACTTTATGGGCCATGGTTAGATCAACTGGAATAACAACAACAGAAAGCTGCTGACCAGTGGAGAACATAGCAGCCCAGCTGTCCAGGATGAAAGCAATACATGTACAGGGCGGTGACCAACCACAATGGTTTGAGTTAATTACACAGTACTACCTATGCAGTATTATACAAGTTCTGGCTTACAAATTCGACTTAAAGACAGACCTTGGGAACGGGGTTGTTCTTAAACGGGGGACTACCTGTACTGATATTAAAAGAAATTTCAGGCGATCATTTTCCCACTATTCCAGCCTCATTATTAGTGGAAAAGTATAATGATGATTGACAAATAAGCTAATAGGAAAAATTAAAGTATAATAGGAAAAGTATAATAATGATTGACAAATGAGTTAATAGGAAAAATTATAGACTGCATAGTTCTATATCTTAAGATCTTTGAAAAAAAAAATACAGTAATTCAAGGACCATTAAAAAGAAGGAATAGTAACAGTATATTACCAAATCAACCTGATCTTTGAATTGGGTGTCACAATCTCAGTGTCCCTTCTGAATATTTTGTCTGAGCATCTCCTGCTTCAAATATCTCTTGCCCACCAAGGATCTCAAAAAATTATTTTTCAGTCTCTTTAAAATTCAAAGCATATACAGTTTCTCCTCCATTCCCTTGAGAACTAGTTTTAACAAATGCTTATTTCCAGGCTTCTTTTTTAATTAGCATGAAGATAAAATAGCAATTTCCACAGAAACACCATCCAAAGGGGGAGGAAAAAAAAACCAGCCCAAGAAGAAATAAATTACCATACCCCTAAGTTAAGTCATTCTGTATTTGATTAGATTCTATTAAGTTTAGTAGTTGGATCCTTTGGGAATTTTAACCCACTGTTACCATAAAATATGAGCTGCTCTTTTAATCATTTAGGTAGAATCATGGTGGTTGAGGGAGAAAGTAAATGTGGCAAATAAAAGGCAGCACCCTTTTCCTCCCTGTCTTTTAGCAGTGGCCAGGATCAAACCCAGCTCCTCTCTTTGCCTAATCCTATCAGACCCAAATGACCCTCCCTGTCCCCAGACAAAGACCCCCTACAATCCCATCTAAACCAAAGAATAGAAGCCTCCTCACCAGCTCACAGTACAGCCCCAGGGCAGCCCATACAAGGGAATTGCAACATGGAGAAACCCCAACATTCCAACCTCAATCAGACTGATGACCTCAACATTCCATCTCCTTCAACAGTGGACTTCCTCAGTGCTGCTGCTCTCCTGAAAGGGCCATTTTGCCTAGTAGAACTCATCCCAGTTACACTGACAAGGACTGCCTAGCCTTCCCAAACTGGCCAGCAAATCAGATCCCTAGGATTTCCTGTTTGTACTCCTCAACTTCTATAAAAATATTTGCTTTCCCATTGTTTGGAGTCCCTCTTTTTTGTAAAGCAGGAACCCAATGATTGTAGCAATAAACATGGCTCTTCTTCTCAGTATCTCTGTACTTCTGAATTTTCCACACAGCTGGAATTTTTAACTAACCACATTGGTTGCATTCAGACAACATACTAGGTTAAAATGTGTTTTCTGGTTTAGGATGCAGTAGATTGTATGAGAGCAAATTTGGTGCAGTACTTAAAGGCATCGAGCTAGTAAGTAGGATACTGTGAGTTCTAGTCCTGCCTTAGACACAAAGCCAGCTGAGTGACTTTGAGCCAGTTACTGTCTCTCAGCCTTAGGAAGAAGGCAATGGCAAGCCACTTCTGAAAAATGTTGCCAGGAGTCAAGGCTAACTTGAGGGCCTCCAAAAAAGAAAAAGTTGCATGTATAATACTGGAACTCAGCTTTGCATGCATTGGTTTCCTATACCTATAAAACCATTGAATCTATAAATCCTTGGGTTGAACCTATAAATGTATTGAACCACTGATGTACATGTCAATAGATGTAGAGATAATAGAAGGACTTTGTACTTTTATCTCCTTTACTTGTCAAAAAGATTTACTTTGCATACTTCTATATGACATGGCTGTTTGGTTAGACCAATGTTCTCAGGGCTTTCATCACTTCCCCCCTCTCAATTCAATCTTCTTTCTCTTCAGTCTCTGACCTGTGCAGTTCAGGTATTCACCTACTTGCTCCGGAGGTCAGCCCACTACAAGCTTTTGGGCTTTCCTGTTACCATTCTCAAATAAAGCTTATCTTCATTTTTCTTTCATGCAAACACCACTCTCAAAAATATTTTTTTTACAAAAGTTAATGTTTGTCTTTCTACAGATTTGTCCCACTGCATGAAGTTATCTCCTATGAATCCATGTAAAAGGGAAAACAGCAGGTCTTCTGAAGGAATATTCAATCTAAATTTCTAATTGGACCAGCCAGCGAATGAACAGAGAACATTAATGGTACAGTTTGTGCTTTATATTTTAATTGCATCTCATATATTAAAATAAAGAGAGAGAAAGAAAGAGAGAGAGAGAGAGAGAGAGATGACAGATAGATGATAGATATAGATAGATAGATACTCTAGATAAGACCTGTTCCTACTTTTTAATGCACTCATGTAGTGGCAGCTTAATTTTAATCATTTTACCATTATAAAAATTGTTTAAACATTTATATTCTATTTTCACTTCTTAGTTTATAGTCTTAGTTTTGATATTAAGAGCCCTTATGTAAAGAGTGTTTGCATAATACTCTTAGCATTTTAACTGATAGGATTGTCTTGGCAGTACTAACTTTTCAGGATTTTTATGTGTCCTATGTTTCATTGTTATAAGTGAAATTATAGTAATACTTATTTGTGTTATTTTAGACTGGTCTATGACTGAAATAAATGTAGAAATGAGAATAAAATTCTAATCT
This sequence comes from Liasis olivaceus, assembly GCA_030867105.1. Classification (NCBI taxonomy): domain Eukaryota; kingdom Metazoa; phylum Chordata; class Lepidosauria; order Squamata; family Pythonidae; genus Liasis; species Liasis olivaceus. The sequence continues at coordinate 94,863,412 of CM061352.1, forward strand.
ACATAGGAGAGAAAGGGGAAGATCGAGTCAACTAGGGTGTCAGGGCTGCCAGAGAGTCTTCTGATGATCAGAAGATGTTGCTAGAAGTTCCCTGCCTTCCCTAGGCCCAATTGAACATAAATTATGGAATAGCAGAGGAATTATTCAAGTATCCTTAATTTTCATATGTCAAAGAGGACAAAGAAGTCATATCATCATTCCAAAACAGAACGAAGTCCTTTGGCACCTTAGAGAGAGAAAACATATTAAATATTTACTTATCCTTGTTTCATTTATTAGGTCTATATTCTGCCTTTCCTCCAAGAACTCAGGACAGTATGCATTCTATTTCTTCCTCCAATTCTAGCTCCACAAGTAGGAAGTAGCTTAAGTTAACATGGCCCCACAGGTAGCTATCTTGGCTGAAGGCAGATCTGAACATGAGTCTCTGTGATCTTTATTCTAATATTACTGTTTTTCAATGGTTTGCTGGAGATACACATGTTTAGGATTAGTTGCAAAGCGAATTGCAGCCCAGAAACCACTTCCAATGAATCTCTTCATAAACTTTGGGAGACATATTTCAGATTTTCTAGATAGCACGGCTAATATTGTAGGGGAAGGGGAGGCAGATGAGGAAGGCTACTATAGGTATCTGAACCAGGAGGTTATGCCAAAGCCAACATAAGAAATGTGGAAAGAAATTTGAAGGACATGAGAAAAGTGGCATCAGGTGAACACAGTTCCTCTTTGCTATCATTAAAAGAGTCCATCTCTTTTCAGGGTTCCATGAAAGGTGGAAAAAGATGTTGCTGCTACTTGAAAGTGTTGATTTAATTAATGTGGCCACAGCTTCTGTTCATGCTCACACAGAAGCTTGAAGAAAGAAAGGCTTTCTGAATGAATAAAAAAGAAGAAATATACTCGTGCTAGATCCAAGGCACTTCTTCTGAATCATTTTCAAAGCAAGTGTAGCCAGGGGCATCCATGGGTGGGCAGGAGGGAGAGAGAGATCAATCCAGGTAAGATGGCAGAAGCTGCATCATTATACAAGTACCCTTCCTTTTGTGCATGTGTTGTGTTGCTACACTGCTTCCACCATCTTGCCTACTTTGACATACACATGCACACACACATTGACACCGTTGAGCACCAGGTTCTAGAAGACAATTTAAGCAAGAAGGGGAAAAAACAGGAGACCTTTGGATGTGAATGATGGTGAAAGAGGAAGAGTAGGGTGCACAACAGATATGCACTGAAGAACAAATATGTCTAAGTGGCAGAGCATAGGGCTTCTCTTCATGTCACTGCACTAAAATACCCCATTAACAGTTTTTAAACAATATGTTCACAGGGAATTGCCTTGTATCTTTCCCAGCACTTAAATTTGTCTTCAGCTGTTTCAGTTTTAAGGTAGTGTTTTCCCTCTTCTCTTGACACAAACCTTGCCAGAGTCTCAACCTATGAACCTTCCTTGAATGCTGTTTTGGGGAACAGACTCATGACAGATGAGACAATCTCTCAGCTGCCTCTCCCCCTGCTTCCGAACTGGACTCATTCTGTCTGCTTATCTGAGAGACAGGCAAAAAGATGGGCTTGGGAACCTTTAAACCAGTTTAACATTCCATGCTGTTGAACAGGGTAGGTGGGGTGGGGAATGGCCAGGGGCCAAAAAGTCTTTCATCAGTAGTTTCTGGTGCCAGCCAGCCATTATGGAAATAAATGGTGCCATTTTATTTATTGACTCTGTTTTGATATACATCCATAACAGCTTGTTTGAAAGCAGTTCTTCAAGCATCCTGGCTCCAAAAATTGATAGTGCTGTTCAAGTCTCCTAATAAGCTGTTCACCTAGAAATCCCACATGGATTCCCCTGCATGCAAAAACACTTTTCTTTATAATTTAAAAAAGAAAAGAATATACTACTTGCCACAGTATAAAGAATGGAAGAATCTGCAAGGTGAATTATTTATATTAGCATCTTACTTGTGACTGACGTCTTGATTTTAATCAGTATTATCAAAGTTTCATAAATCAACCAAGAGTAATGAAAACCAATTTGTTTTCTGACAAAAACAACACTTGCAAAAGTTTACAATTTCTGTAAACATGAATTAAATTCATGAAATATTAATTGCCAGAGAAGAACGGTTGTACCTCACAACTCCTGCTTTAATTCCTCCATTGTCTCCCAGTCCACCTTTGACTTTTCTGCATCAAGCAGGAATGTCCAAATAGCCATTTTTGCACTTAGGAGAACCCTGCTTCAGACATGAGAAGAAAACCCCTCCACTCCACACGACTTATGCCCAAATTCTTCACAGGACTACCTACTTTTGTACAGGCCACCTCTGTAACATTAAGATGTGCTTAATATTTACATAGAGCCAGTTTGTGCAGTGGTTAAGGCACCAGGCTAGAAACCAGGAGACTGTCGGTTCCAGTCCTGCCTTAGGCATGAAAGCTGGCTGGGTGACTTTGGGCCAGTCACTCTTTCTCATCCCTAGGAAGAAGGAGGCAAGGGCAAACCACTTCTGAAATCTTGCCAAGAAAACTGCAGGGACTTGTCCAGACAATAACCAGGAGTCAACATGGATTCAAAGGCACCACAAAAGTTAAATAAATAACAACAAATTATACTTTGTTCTGTAGCAAGACCTATATATTTTGAAGCTTGGATTAAAACATAGCTTTTTTCATCCGGGCCTTTTAGTGTCTTCTGTTTTTATGTCTTTAATACATGGTTTTAATTTTTCTGTCTTTTCTATTAACTCTTTGTAATCTGTCTAGGGCAGTGTTTCTCAACCTTGGCCATTTTAAGCTGTGGGTTGAAGTCCACACAGCTTAAAGCAGCCAAAGCTGAGAAACACTGCTCTAGGGCCACTGTGATGGGGTGGGTCTCTAAGTTTCCTAAATAAGTAACAAATCACATGGGAAGCATAACTGTGTAGAGCTTACAGGTAGAGCGGCTGGAACTTGCATCTACTATTTTGAATCTTATTTTGTCATTATTCATCCTTGTATTCTTTGTGTGAGGGCTGAAGGGAACACACCCAGAAACAAAGTGCCTGAGACCAAACAAGATGGTTATCAAAAGACAGTATATCTCCCCAAAGCTGGGACAAGTGGCAAGCATTCTGAGACCATGGATAGATGGGAGAAAGAGATGTAAGATTTCAATCCCAAGGCTGTTATACATAGAGGGCTTCATTGCTTTACTGCATATTCTTCAGGAGCTGATCATTATTACTAGGGTTTCTTGTATCTGCAAAGAAAGGCAGCTTATCTATACAAACTATGTCCTTTTCTCTTTGCTGCTAGCTCCTCAGTGTAGGTTTGATGTTCTAGTGAAAGATTTATTGTTGAGTCCTGGGTGAAGCTCCAACACTTTGCACAACTCATTGCTGTATCTCAGTTGCCAGGCTCTTTAATAACTACCTAAGCAAGATTCTCATAGAGTTCCCTTTGGTAAGACTTATTGAAATGAAAGTGAAGAATTCCAGCAACTGAACTATTTTCAGTTTAGAACCAATATTTCCCCATGTACAGTATATTAGGGCAGATTATTTTGTTTTTTATTCCTAACAGCCTTCCAGTGTTTAGCAAAAAGGCAAGTCTTTTTACTGATAATGTGGAAGCTGGTACCTGGCTATTTACATAAAGATCTCCAGAACCTTTACTAGTTTGGGAACCAGTTCTTATATTAACATTCAAAATGTGACGGTGGCCAACTTGGGCTGCTTCAAAGGAAGATTAAACATATCTTTGGAGAAGATTATTATAAATGACTATTACTTAAGATGCTGTATCGTTCCTGACTATCAGAGACCATGTGACTTTATTATCAATTGATGGGACATGCAAGTGAGATATTATTAAGCTCATATCTAGTTTCTATATAAAACAGGAATGGGAAATGTTGATCTTCCAGATGGTTATTTTTTAAGTGTAAGTGCTGCTGAACTATAGATCCTAGTTGGAACTGTTGAAAGTTATAATTCTCTAAATTCAAACAAAGGTTCTCCACTCTTGCTATGAGTTGGCCACTTTAGGAAGATAACAATGGCCTAAAGAGAATTTTGATATGTTCCAGTATTGCCTATGGTTTTTTAAAAAAAAAATTTTAAAGACTTAGAGGGCCTCCCACCTTGTAAAACATAACTCTGGCTGGTTCATAGCAATAATAAAACCAAAGACAAAAACAAGCAAACAAGGAAACAAACAAGAAAATCAGGCATCTGATCCAAAATCTCCAATCCATCAAACCATACAATCCTTGGGCTCCAACCTCACCCTATCCCAGTGCCTAGGGGAAAAGCCAACCCTTCACTGCTTTTTGGAAGGCTAAAAGGGTGGGGACCTGCATGAGCCCAGGAGAAGCGTGTTCCACAGGGCAGGGGCTGCTAAAGAAAAGGTATGCTTCCTAGTTCCCATTAAATGGCACCATTTCAGGGATGGAACCTACAGCATGTCCACCCCATCTAACCTGATAAAGTTTGCAGGGAGAGTTGATCCTGTGAATAATCTGGCCCCATGCCATGGAGGGCTTTAAATTTAATAACCAGCACCTGGAATTGCACCCAGAGAATAACTGGGAGCCAGCTCAGCTCACACAACAGTAGTGCAACATGGGCAAACTGAGGGGTGCCCAGGACTGGATGAGCTGCCACATTCTAGACCAGTTGAGATTTCCAGGCGCTCTGCATTGCAGCCCTATGTAGAGTGCATTGCATTGGTACAATCAGGAAGTGACCGCAACATGAGTGACCATGAACAAGGCCTCCAAGAGCAGGAATGGGCACAATTGGTGCATAAGATGAGACCTTCCCAACCACCCTCATTCTCGAGGAGGACCTTCAAATTGTTCTTATTTAAAATCAAATATTTTTTTGCCCATGTTATATAACAATAGTTTACTTTTTGGTGTCTTGCTCATCATGCCATATTTATACAAGAATTAAAACTGTTGGTTTCAGTGTGCTAACAGTGCATTGATTCAGCTACCATAGGATGTATCTAATGGGCCCATAACAAAAATATTGAAAGAGAGGCTAGAGGACCTGAAGATCAGTGCTCTTTCACTAAGTGAGCTTGATTTTAAGGGAGAGGCTTTCATTTTAAAGAAACAAATGTGCTCCACGTTACTGCTATGCACATTTTTCATGAACCTTGTAAAGTTTGGGAGGGTTAATAATGTTTTAATGATGGGGGTTGTAACTTAATTGGAAACCTCTAATTGAATGTCTCTAAATGGAGTAAACTAATTGCATCTATGAAAATTTGATAGAACTCTGTCAAGGTCCATCTGGAGTAGAGAATTTCCCTGAAGCTGGCAAGCTAATAAGCTTCCTAATTTTATTTCATTGCCCTTCCTTGCCCTATTCAATTACAGTCATCAAAGGACACATACACTCCTCTTCCAAAGTACTTGAATTCACCTTCCCATATCAGAAATAATCTTACCTCATATAGATAGCTGAAGATGAATTCAATAGCAGTTGAAAAGTAGGAAAGGCTTCCTGGGCCCATGTATTATAGGGGCTCTGTGGCCCTTGAAAACCTTTTTTTGGTCCCCAGAGATATCCAAAAGTTCCTCCCAAATCATATCTAATGTGAGAGAAGTGGGAAATTGTTAAATGCCTGGCTGGAGGATAATCATATTAATTTTATTAAAATATAAATCAAATCAAATAGTGACTCAACTCCACTACTTTCTCAGAGAGCAGCCCCTGACATGCCACTCAAAACCCAAGTTCCTTCATTAGTTGGGAGAAAACTAATGGTGTTAGACTGTTGAAGACTGGAGTAATTTTGGGTTACAAACCTTCCTTGGATTACCTTGAACTATTTATTCTACCTTTCAGCCTAGTCTATCTCACAGGGTTGCTGTGAGGAGGGAAGATAGAGGAAAAATAGTCTTGAGAACATTGACTTCCTGGAAGAAAGATGAAATATATAGGCAAAAGTAATACTGTACCATAAGTGGTTGACTCGAGTTACTCTTTCATGTATTTCTTCCATTCTCAAGCACTTCTTCCAAAGCATATGCAAAACCTTTGTAGATAGCTTTCTTTACAGGCAAGAATATGGGATTTTAAGTTGTGGTCTAGGCATTGCTGTTCAAAAAAACAGCAGCAGAAAAACCAAGCTTCCCCAACCTCCAACTGAGTTCACACATTGTTGAGGATTCTGGGAGTTAGTCCTCCACATGGACGGTGCCCAGGTTGGAGAAAGAAACTACAAAAACGGAAGCAACAGCTGAGCCTAGTTTCCCTTCTCTCAAAAATGGGGAAATGACTCAACTGCTGCCTGTAAAAGAGTGGCAAATACCAGGGAGGAGGCATTTTGCAATAGTAATTGTCTACATGTAAACTGGTAAAACTGTCCTTCTTTTTCCTAAAATACTCCAGTAATTATTATTTAAGAAGGTAGCAAGTAAGGGCTGCCAACAGAGAACTATTAAAACTGCTACCATGCTCCAGTGCCCAGATTGACTGGCTAAAATGGGATCGCAATTGATATGGTCCAAGCCCATGGAGAATGACAAGCCAACAGGAGAATACTTCCAGGGATGCGCTGGGATGGGTAGCCCAAAGGCCCAGGACTTTAACCTAGTTAAAAAAAAAAAGTTTTTAACCAAAGTTAAAATCTCTCTCTGTGTGTCTCACACACACACACACACACACACACACACACATAAACACAGAGCAATCAAGAAAAAATAGAAATAGCAAAATCAAAAACAAAGTTCTCGTCACTTAATCTCATCACCCCGCCTCAGTCTCCTAAACAATGTTAGGGCAGCCCCTGGTCACAGATTGATAGAAATGGAAAATGCCATTTAGGCCATCAGGTCCAAATCTCTATCAGGGCAGGAATCCAAATTAAAGCATTCCAGACAAATGGCTGACTATCCTATGATAAACACATCCAGTGAAGGGAATCCCAGCAACTCTTTGCAAATTGTATTTGCCTTTTTTGTTACTATATCAATCTGCTGGCCAATATTCAATTTACAACCAGTTACTATTCCAAGATCTTTTTCACAGGTCCTCTCATAAGCTGGGTATTTCTCATCTTATCCCATTGTGCATGATTTTGTTTCCTAAGTGAGGAACTTTGCATAGGTCTCTGTTAATGAGCTCCATTACAGTAGGTAGACCAGACTAAGAAATCAGCTCCACAGGAAAACTAAAACCACTTTTACTGAAATTGACTATAATGATAGAAACTTGCAAGTCTGGTTGTGTGGTACCTCCTCCCCCTTCTTCAGTGAATTAGGAAGGTGTCTGTCTGAGTCACTTACAAATACTATCTGTTGTGGACGTAAGATATGTTTACCCCTTGTCACTTTGATAATGGAGTTTGCATATCACTGTCAAGGTCTTCTTCCCTACTCTCTACAAAGATTTTTATAGGAAAGACTGATACCGTAAAGATTGGAAGTTGCATCTAGCAATCTCCAACCAGGATCATGCCATATGGATTGTTGGACCTGTTTGCTTTGACTGAATGAAAAAGAGGTATGAATCAAGCTCAATCTTTTTTCTGTTCCCATCCTCCATCACTCCCTGCCATCAAATCTGATTGTGGTGTTATTTAGTAGCTGAACTCAGTAGTTTGTCTAATATTCTTGTAACAAAAACTTCAGTAGTTTGTCTTACATTCTTGTAACAAACATCCAGAGTCCACTGGAGTTGGGCAGCTATAATAAATTTAAACAAACAAACCTTTGTTAGAATGAATTTTCTGCTCCCTCTTCATTCTTGAAATTCTGTTGAGGCAGAGTAGACTACCTATTCAATTATACTTGAGATCAGAGAGGAAAAAAAAATCTCTTTTGGTTGTATATTGAGTATTGTCACTGTTCTTGGGGACTGAGTGAACGTCTACTATTCATAACTACAATCAATACCTCTGCCTTGGATGTACACAAGGAGTCAGTAAGGCAAGTGCCTGTTTTTTAAATAAATAAATAAATAAAAAAGAGCCAGTGGTCTCACAAGATGTTACCATTCTTAGCTGAAATCTCATGAGATCTGGGGTGAAAATCCCAAAATCTCATGAGATTTAATGATCTAGTGAGATGTTGATCATTTTTTAAATTTAACTCATTTAAATTTCATTGTGGGTTCCTCAGATGCCATTGGATTGTTACAGGCATCACTTTGTAGACCTCCCAATGTACACTGTTTTTGTAAGTGGGAGGTGAAGTATTTTATTAACAAGTGCTTGAAGCCGAATAAAAAAAGGCTGGCAACCATCAGAACATTGCATGGTTTCAGGCCAGCAAATTCCTTTCCTCAAGCTTTTCTTATCAACATTTCACCCAGTCAGAATACAAATATACATTTTTAGGGCCATGCAAACCATTCATATATGACCTTGAAAAGTCTTGAGCATCTGGGAGGATATGAATCTGGGAGGATATGTTCAAAAAACACCTCTCCAAATGGTTTGCACAGACCTCCTCTCCTGATACTGTCATTTAAAGTTTTGTCTCCTACTTTTAATCAATCTCCGGAGGCTTTTGCAAAAGAAACTGTACACACAACTGAAATTCAAGCACACAACATGTAGCTGCCATAGCACACCTGAGATTTTCTTTCTATGCAACACATACATTGCTGCTTAGCATCACATTCTATGATGATTCTATATCACTAGAAGGTTGGTTAGAATGTAAAATATCTTCAAGAATTCAAGAAAGTTTTACTTTTTGACAGAATGTTTCATCAGGTTTGCTCCAATAATGTCTCTGTTAAGAACCATAAATCATTTTTTTCCATCATCATTTCTCATGTCATAGCCCATAGCAACTTCACATGAATTATCTGGAAAGAAGTTCCTATATTCGAGACTGCCTTCCTTGATCTTTGAAATGTTAGTAAGCCCTGTAGAAAATAACACCCAGTTTTGTTATTTCACAAGAAAGAACATGCAGGTGATAATTGAACAGCTGGATGGATAGTCTGAAGGACAGAGAAGTTGAGATAACAAAAGAAAGCAGATCATCCCAGCAGGTATATAAATTCTTTCTCATACAAAGAAGTGCTTGCAGGTAAGACGGCTTAATCTGAACTTAAAAGTATCTCTACTCTGATTCATTCACAAATCACTTCCACATTTTTAAGATTTTATTTTTACTATATTATCATACAAAAGTGTTTCATCCAGGTAAAATTTCAGTTTAAAACTCTGTAAATATAAATCTATTTGCTATAACCTGATATATATATAAATAAAACATTGCAATGGAACAATCAAGGCTGAAAAACTCCAGACCTAAAACTCACCTCTATGTAATTAGAACTTGGAAAAGGAAAACCTTGGAGTAAGTTTTGCTCTTTTTTATCCTAAAGATAGCAAACTGTCACTATTACAACAGGTTCATTGTTTCATTATGAAAGATGAAACAAGATGGACTTATCTAAGCCCTGCAAGTGCAAACTCATTGGAGATGTTTGGTGGTGATTAAGCAATAAATATAAAAACTTGAACAACTCCTTTGGATTATGTATTTATTTTTCACATTTCTCTATCACCAGTATCCAAAAACTCCTGTTGATTTGTTTCACTGTACCAGGAACATTTAACACCAAGTGCAAACTAACCACCCAGCAGAAATTTCAGTGGGTCTGTATCTATGAAACCCTATAGATTAGGAAATGCATCTCCTTTGTCTCCTGTGCTTGGACAAATCCACCACAGTATAGTTCTCCATAATTAATTTAAATTGGGGAAACATTCTTGATTCTGTGTATTTTACAGTTACTAAAAACTTTAATACTAAAATTATGGCTTATTATATCTAATGCAGAAAGAGCAAATTAATTCTGACTGAGTAGCCTGGGTGGTCGCCAAGGCATACAATACCCGCCAGGATTTTTTGTCTGTGTACCATTGACTGAACAAAGCAATAATTAGCACCATTAATGCCGTAGGATAGGAAAGCAAGCATCTGAATGGACTTCTAAAATTATAGCTTTAAAGAGGAATTTCAAGAGAGAACGCTCTATAGATGAAAGTCCTGCCTTTAACAACACACCTTGATAAAAGAAAGATATAATTAACACATCCCTGAGAGATGTGAGGAAAGCCCCCTTCTCTCTCCACCCACACTTACACAGCTTCCTCCTAATTTTATTTTATTTATTTTATTTATATGTCAAATTTATATCACCGTCCAACTCCCCCACAAGGAGGGACTCTGGGCGGTTCACAAGAAAACAATTTAAAATCAGTAAAAACATAAATAATACAAATATATGTCACTAGGGAGGGTAAAAGTTGGAGCTATATAGGCAGAACCAATCATGATACTTTTCTTTCTTTCTTATTGTCATCTCCCTCTCTTAGCTGGATATTTATGAAGTGAGAGAAACTGGCACAATTGTTCCAATGGTGCTTTAACTCATAGGTGTTCCCCTCTTAATCAATAAAGTGTGTGGAATATCATCTGCAAGGCATCCACTTTAACCAACTTCGGAAAGCATTATTATGTACTGAGAGCAGACTTTTCCAGAAATGTTCTCACAGCCATGGGATAATATATCATCTCAGATGATGCCTTCATTAGCTCTGTATCTCCAAGTGCCACAGTTGTATGCCACTAGTATTTAGGTGTGATAAATTTGCCTCAGCAAGTGACAGTACCATCTGGCTGACTTTCTCTAGGCTTGCAAGCTAAGCAGGATTGAGCTTGGCCAGTACTTGGATGAGGGGCCTCCAGAAAATTCCAGGAATGGAGGCTAAATGTTGGGGAGAAAAAGGCAGTGGGAAACCGATTCCATATTGCTTTCATGTAGACATCAGATCAGAAGCTGACCTCAGTTTGAAGGAGATATTATTTATTTAGCAGATTTTAAAGAACACTGGTATCTTCCTATTACAGATACATATGGTAGCCAAAGCGATGATTCTTAATTTCATTTTTTAGATGATGAGTTACAATAGGCATTCAAGTTATGCAGCATGATCTCTGCAATGTTCCTGTAATGGTGCAGTTGCTGTTGCAGCATTTTTAAACATGTAGGCAAGACTCTCGCAATCTCTCTTCTTAACCAGATGAGGTAAAATAATCCAAACTAAGTATAAACGTATAGCTGAAATCCCCAGTGTCTGCCTAAAGATTTCATGGCCATCCGGCCCCACTTTATATTTTGCCTTTTAAAAACCACGTGATTAAAAGCAAGACATGGTCAGGTTGTAAATAGAAATTATAGCTGCAATCCAGTGTTTGCTTGGGAATTTGTACACCCACCAGAAAAAGGGCAAAACCTAGCAAAGGTAGTAGGGAGCATCCTTCAAGATAGGATATAAGGAGTATTCTACTAAATCAATGTTTTGTAGCCAGTTCATTTCCCCAGTCAGCTATTTTGTGAGTGATAAAACTCCCAGCAACTGCACTCGTGTGTCCTCAATATTCCAAGCCTACCCGAACACATAGAACCAATCTGATCTTTCACAGGGTCTGCAGCTGAAAGAAGAATATGAGTGAGCTTTTGTTATTATAAGGAAGCTACCTAACTTTAGCTGAACCTAAGTTCTCATGTCATACCATACAATAATAACGGTTCTCACAATGGTCTTCCAAGGTCTAAGCCAAAGGTCTTTTCCATTACCTGCCACCTGTTCTTTTTCAAATTAAAATGATTAGGGAGTGAACAAAGAACCCTTGGCATGCAAAAAATGTCATAAATTGATTTATGGCCTTTCCCCATATCTTGGAATCTTGATCAATGCTCAACACATCACTGAAATGATATGTTTTCCTGTGTTCTACTCTTAAGCACATGAGGAGGACACTAATCACAACAGCTGTTTACAAGGCAACCAGTTTTGCCTACATTGTGTAGAAATCATGCCTAACCACCATAGGAATGTAAGAATGGGCCATATGAATATAAATGCTAGGCATACCTTAGCTGGGCTGAAAACCACTAGATGAAAGCCAAGAATTATGGTTTTCATTATCTCACTGCTGCCATCGTGTGATCACCAGATTTTTGCAGTCCAGCTATGGTATGCTCTACAGCAGTGTTGTTCAAAGATGTGTGACTTCAACTCCCAGAATTCCCCAGCCAGCCTGTAAGAGCCTGGAGAAAGATGCCACTTTATGGAGCTGACTCCTCAAAATTAATGCAATCTTAAAGGAGATTTAATAGATACGGATGGCGTCCACTGTCCTGGGGTTTCAAAAAGCCTTTAAAATCTGGCTTTAGTCCCAGGCCTGGAGTTGATGTGTTGGAGGGGGTCTGTCACACAGTGTTTCAGGGGTGGTTTTTAGTTTGGGTTGTTTTCTTTTGTCTATGTTTTTAATTGTTTTAACTTGGTATTAGATTTGGTAAGCCGCCCAGAGTCTGCTGGAGTGGGCGGCTATGATAAATACAGTGGTACCTCGGGTCACGAACGCTTCTGTTCACGACCAATTCGGGTCACGAACAGCAGCGTTCGCAAAATTTTGCTTCCGTTCGCGAACTCCGCATCGGGTGACGAACAGGATCCGCGGCCATTTTCCCTGCCGTGACACGTGGTCGTGGCTTCCTGTAGGGAGGGGGACTCTCCCTCCAAGCAATAACCACCTCCCCACCCACCTTCCTGTCCTCCACACCAGAAGTCGCCTTGAGCAAGGTTAGCATTCTCTCTCTTCGTACTGTACTGTACTGTACTTTGTTTCATATTTTTGTGGTTTAAAAAAAACATACATATGGTTCAGAACGGATTAACCGTATTTACATTGAACCTCATGGGAAAATTTGATTCAGGTCGCGACCAGAGTCACAGAATGAATTAAGTTCATGACCCGAGGTACCACTGTATAATGATAAAGAGGAAGAAAGAAAGAAAGAAAGAAAGAAAGAAAGAAAGAAAGAAAGAAAGAAAGAAAGAAAGAAAGAAAGAAAGAAAGAAAGAAAGAGGTACAAAGAATGATTAAAACAATATGATTAAAACAATCATATTGCAACTTGACATAAGGTATAAATGATTCCTTGCAGCTAAGGAAAACCCCATAATTCCACATGCCTGTGGTAACATATGGGCCTTTCAAATTTATGACAAAGACAAATGGTTTAAAATATGTAACATTAGTACGTAGGCTAGGGATAAAATAGGTATTCCATCATAAATCATCACAATTAAATAAGTGGTTCTCTCTCCCTCTCTCCATCTCTCTCTCTCTCTCTCTTTTCTACAAAACAGTGTCAAATTGGTCCCTAAGCTAAGAAATATACGATGGGTTATTTACAAAACTGTTTCTCTTAAAAGTCAGTGACTTCAGTAATTCAGAAAAGGTTAAAAGAAATAAAGAAGAGTGTTGTAGAATAATTAATTTCCTTGGCATGAAAATGTAATAGAATGGGAGATAGTCAATATATCTCTGACTTCTAAAACCCATTCAATCCTGTCAAATTATTTTAAAATCTGAATTACAACCATACTTCCTGAAAATATTCAGAAGATTATGAGAACATTAAATCATAGCCCTGCAGTGAGCTAGAATTAAACTGTAGAGGCTAATATTCACCAATCATTTTGTCTTCCATAAAAAGGATCCTTATCAAACTAACAGGGACAACGGGGCACAATTTTTTGCTGTACAAAGCAGCACAAAGGGAAGTGCTGACCGGGAGCATCCCTATCTTCAACAACCAGCTCAGGAAATTGCTCCATTTGTTCCCAATTCAGCATAGCTAGCTGGGGAATTCTGGGAGTTGAAGTCCACGCATCGTAAAGTTGCTGAGGTTGAGAAACACTGCTCTAATGGCTTCACATTCATTAGTCTCTGATTGGCTGAGATCACACGGGGAGAAGAGAAGCCCTAAAAATAGCAGATTATACTTAATTTATGGAGAATGCACCATAGTGCATTCACAACACAAAATACTCTACCATAAATCTTCAACTCAGCGTATATGTATGGGGTTAAAGCAGTTGCTACTGTTCAGGAAAAGGGATTAAATCTTCTCTTACCATGTCGCATCGCAAGAATTCCTCTGGTTTGAATTGATAGATGTGACACCGTTCCAAAATGAGCTTTTTCCAAATTCTGACTGAATATATCTGAAGAAGAGTCCTGTTGGATCGGGCCAAACAATTAGGATACAAATTTTTCCTCCCACAGTGTCCAACAAAATATCAATGGCAAACTCACCAGGAGGCCGGGAATGTAATAACACATTCCTTAACAGCTGCTATTGTGAATCTTACTGTACTGCTTTTGTAACTAGAAGCCATTGATGTGTCTTGCCCATAAATTGTCTTATCCCTTTTTAACACTGCCAAATTTGGTGGCCCTCTTATGAAAGCAAATGCCATCATTTATTAATCCACTGTTTGAAGAAATGCTTTCTTTTGTCTGTCTGGAATCTCATGTCATTCAGCATCTATTTTTAGGAGAGATGAAGAAAACTTCCCTGTTCACGCTCTCCAAACATAACTTTCATTTTTTTTTAAGCAGGATTTATTCCACCCAGGAAAGATGAAGTTCTCTCAGCGCCAGTCCAAAATGGTTTCATGATCATATCATTAAGGGCAAATGAAAGTAGTTCAGACAACAGTGTGAAATGGAAAAGAAAAAAAGCTGAGAGAGAGAGAGGGGGAGAGAGGGGGAGGGAGGGAGGGAGGGAGGGAGGAAGGCAGGCAGGCAGGCAGGCAGGCAGGCTGGCTGCAGTAATACCAAAAAGTTTTTAAAAATCTTCATTAAACCTTTATCTCTTGACATATAGACAGATTATCAAATAGTCACTTTACTTACACTATTAGCAATGCTGATAAACAATTTCAACCTGTTTCACTTTTCAGTAAAACAACAAAATTGTCACTTTCTAGGTCATTAAATATTTGTTCCTCAGGGTCATTATGTACATGTGAAACAGTAAGATAGAAGTACATAAGAATGTTAGATTTATTTTATTAATATCAGCCAGAGCTTTTTCATGTTGACTGATTAATTTTATAAACTGCTTTGAGTTGAAGACTGATTTCAAAAAAACTTATTTTAGATGCTATTATTAAACATATTACTACCACAGCTTTACTGTGTTTGGTAGGCTTACCAACTTTTTCAGAGGATGAATACCGCTACACATTTTTTTAAAAATACATTATTTATTCGTTTGTTTGATTTACATGGTTGCCCATCTTGACATTGAGACTGGGTGGCTATCACCAGATAAAAATTCCAAATACAAATAAACAACACTATAAAAATGCATAATGGCAACCAAGGACAAAACCCACTCAACAACAAGTTAATGACATCTCACGGGAGTGATTCGAGCCCTTGCTGTCCTCACACACTCCCTTTCCCAAATGGACAAACATCCAAGTCTTTAAAGCTTTCCAAGAAGCCAGCACGGTCAGGAGAACCTAATCTTTGGGGGTGTTCCAAAGGGCAGGCATTATGACAGAAATGGACCTTTTTGGTCCCATCTGATGACATTTGTTAATTGATGGGACCCCTCCAGTCAAATCTAGTTGGATGGGTGGAAACAATGAGAAAGAGTTGGTCCTAGAAATAACCCAGCCCCATGTCATGAAAGGCTTCAAAGGTGTCAACCAGCATCTTGAATTGCACCCAGAAGCACACTGGGAGCCAGTACAGCTCACAGAGCAAAGGCATGCTGAGGTCCCTCCATCACTGCCCGTGATACTGCGTTCTGATCAGCTGCAGCTTCCAGATGTTCTTCAAGGGCACCTCCATGAAGAGCACATTGCATTAATATCTACTTGGCAGGTAAGCAAGGCATGAGTGACCATAACCAAGGCATTCATGAAACAGTGCAGGCAGACCAACAAACCAACAAATAACATTTTAAGCATCTGAAATACCATAAATTTAACAAATCCCATGAGATGTTGGCATCTTCACTCAAAACCACACAGGATTATAAGTAAGAGCACTGGAATCTAACAAGATGTTGCCCATTATTAAAAGAAGGGAAATAATTTCTAATTAATTTGGGACTCTTATTGATGCCTTCTGGGGTATTATGAACATCATGTATCTTGCTTACATTGCTTTGCCACTCCTTGGGCTGTGCACATGCAGTTCTTCAATTATAATATAGGCCAAAGTTATGCACTGTGTACTGGGGATGTGGGGGGATTTTGCTCAAAATCTCAACGTTTATTAGAATGGTCTGCATTGAAAGTCACTGTATTCTGGCAGCAGAGATGAAAATGAGGTTCTCCTTGATTCACTGGGTTTATTTCTGGATCTAGACTCTGTCCCACTATGCCACATTGGCATTCCAGTGTAGGATCTGTGCTTCTACTACTACCGCTGAAGTCAACCCATTGGGGAACAGGCATCCTTTTTTGTTATATTAATAATCTTTTCATACCCTGCTTGGGTTTGGGGTTTGAATCTCTCCTCCCAGCCTTAATTCACTGGAGTCTCTGAAAGTTGCTAAGGACTGAGTTGCACATTTGGCTAGAGATACTGCTTTTAACTGGTCTGTGAGAAAAGTGTATTTTTAAGCCAGGCAGAAGAACTTCTGGGCTGCTAGGTCAGAGACACCTTGGAGAGAAGACTGGCACATCACAGAGTCTTTAGCCATATCTGCAGCTGCAGGTTTGAGCGTCAGATATTATGGCTGCAGGCTGTGAAATCTCCCATAAGCAAATGACAGGTGCATTAACCTTACATCACAGAGCCTTTTGCAGCAAATACTTTTGAGATGTTGTTATGTTTATGTCCTATTACTTTTATAATAAAATGCATTTCCTCAGGAAAAAATAAAAATACTGATATGCTAATCAGCCTAGAGGCACCCAATGAGCTCCTGCGACAGAGTGTGGCCTTGAACATTGGTCACCCTGGTTCCAGCCCATAGGTTATCCACCACACCACAACAGCTCTCTGTCTTTGTTTGGTATTGTTTTGAGGAGTTATGACAAACAAGAAAGATGCTGCTTGTATTATAGCAGGCAGTTTGCAAAAAGGAAACACATTTTTAGCAGGGGAGAGGGCATTCAGAAAGGATCCCATGTTAAATAGCAAAAAGAAGGCCAAGTCGGTACAGAATGCTGATTTAAAGAGAGGAAATGAAAAAGGGAAGGGAAGACAGCAGGATGGAATATCCTTTAAAAAGGGGGGAGGCTGATTAGTTGCCTAGAATCTGTTAGACCAGTTCACCCCAAAATGTTTCACTGTAGGTAGCACTGGGTTCCTCAGAACACAAATGTTTCTCCAATAGAAGTGAATATCTGTGGCCTGGGGTTGGATGGTGGAGTTCTTGGTGTCTGTTTATATATAGTAGCTTGCCCTGCCAGTTTTGGTGAGGTGTGGCTTCCTCCATTAAAGTATTATTTTCTACCTGATTGTCTGGTGTCGATCCCTGCTTGTCTGAGTGTTGACTGCTGGAGGGGACGGGCCCTAGACTTTTTGTTTCCTTCCTAGTTTTTTTTAATGTCCTTTTTGAATTTAAAAGAGTAGAGCAGGTAGCAAACCCCACACTCACTCACGCTGATGATGTGACCTCGAAGGGCTGACAGTTTCCCCTCAAAGCCAACCACAGGCATCCAGATATAAAGTGTCCCATAAAGAATCCCCAAAAGTAGAATTTGTAATGGGCTATATCATGCAAATATCTTAAGGAGATGTACAAACTGAATGACTAAAAGTAATCTCCAATTTACTTTAATCAAGAGATGGATAGCACAGTGCCTGCTAAGGCTGGAGATAATTTCGTTCAGCACGCTTCAGCTGAATGGTGTGTTGCAATCTCTTTAAATGATTCCCCAGCCACCAAATTTAAGTCACACCTTGTGATTACCAGTATGCATATTTAAATCCCATAAAATACACCACAGAGGTAACTATGAAAAAAAGACATAGAGAGGAATTGGCCACGTGGGAGCCCTGGCATCAGGGCTTTCATGCAAGTAGGGCTACCATATTTGAGCTGCAAAACCTTGGGTGACCACGAGATGGTAACAAAGTGAGACAGAAAACTCTATGCTGCCCTCTAGTGCTTGTCTAAAATGTTGAAATCCAAATATTTCAGCCTTAATGCATCCCACGCTCCCATATATCCTTTTGGACTTTGTGGGATCAGTTTGAGTGCTTGCATAGGGCTCCTAGATTTGACATATTAATTGTTGCAAAAACAGGAAACCAAGGTTCAAACAATCCTTTTGCCAAGCATAAAATGAAATTACAATGCATCTCCCAAAAACGTATGATGAAATGATCCCTTCTGCTAAAGCAATCTTATGTAAGCAAATTTCCATAAATATCCTTAAACAAGATCTACAATTTAGACTCACCTTGATAACAGAATTGAGGATCTGGATTTCAGGATCTACTTCCTCACTATTCTGCCCAATGTTTGGGCTCTGACAAGAAGCTGGCTGCTCCAGCCTTAAATTGTGGTGATTCCCCCCACCTTAATTAATGGAAAAATTTATGCTCCACTTCTTCTTTTAGAATCTTGAAGTGGTTTTACAATACTTACCAAAAAAAATAAAATAAACTTACAAAAACAAACAAACAAAGATAAAAGCAGAATGAAAACATTGGAATGAAAACAAGACCAAATTAAATTTCTATTAAACAATAGAAAAAAAACATTCCTATGGAAAAACAGAAAACAACAGGAGGCATTAACAGCTACGGAGATAGACATAAAAAGATACACTTTTCAGTACTGCCTGAAATACACAGGAGCTGCTCAGTTGTAAGAGCTGATTCCAAGGCAAAGATTACAACTCTGCAGACTCAAGTGAATTCATTCTACTAACCAATGAAAGAAATGGAGAAGAGTAAAAGTTTCATTGGGATTTAAGAGTGTCATCTGCAGCCAGAAGAATATACAGCAGAGTTTTTAAAACACTTGTGAAATGCTTGGCATCTTGTCAATAGAGAAGAATGGCTTTTGTTAAAGGGGTGGGGTGGGTAGGAGAATGCAAGAGATGAAAATACAGGATTTTATCTTATTTTGTTTCTGGAAGATCCTGAGCCCTGGAGAAATCGTGTTTATCAACTCTTGATTTGTACATCATCCATGACAGCCTCTGTAAAGACACACTCAAAAGTTCAAATCACATTCAACTCCTGGTAATTCTATGGATGTATTCATGCAGGACAATGTTTTTAGCTGCAGAAGGTGTTTTGTAGTGTTTCTTTCCAGGATGTTTTTCAACCTAGATCCAAGAACTAACTAGGCCCGATGCAACTAGCCTTCCAAGACCACAAGTTCAACCAAATGTTACCATCTGTTTGAGGCCCAAGTATGTGTATGTGCTCATGCAAAATATTAAATGCACGGTCCAAGGCCAAGAAAAGGTGGGAGGGACGGAATGATCTTCAAAGTGAGACTTTCCTCTGCAATGCTTTGCAAACACAATTCAGAATGGTGTGAGCAAAGACCAAAGGCACCAACAGAAATAGGGAAAATTATCCTACAACTTGGAACTGGAATAGTGTGACCTTTCCTTGGCTGCCAAATTGTAATTTTTAATCTGCAGAAAATTATTAAATTTGCGAGGAGTTCTGTTATTGGGCAGCAATAAATAAAGATATTGCAGTTCATTAATTAAATGCATTTTTAATTAAGTTTGAAAGCAATTCCACTTTGGATTCCCCCCATAAACACCCCTTCCCTTTGTTGTTTTTACTCCAGATACGCCATTTTCAGTGAGAGCCAGATCACCGTTCTCTGTCATGCTGGCTGGGGAATTCTGGGAATTGAAGTCCACACATCTTAAAGCTGCTGAGGTTGAGAAACACTGACTTACTGTTTGCAGCAAGTTGGCTAGAGGAAGGAATTCTATATGAGAATTCTCCCCTGGAGGCTGCTCCTGAACTTGGTGCCTGTCTCTCAATTTGTGCAGAAATGGATTTTGGCATTTCCCAACCCCCAAGAAATGATATAAAAGAGAGCAAAGAATGAATATATTTCATTTTGTCAAGATCAGCCTGAAAGGGGTGGGGGTGAATATTAACTTGTCAACTGGCCAGAAAATCTAGTTTACTCTGCTCCTGTACATTTAATAGCAATCTTGAGCTATTGGAAAATAGCAATCTGAGTCTGACCAGTATGAGAGGAGTTTCAGTACATGGTAATAAAATATCACCAACTAATTGCTGTAGATGAAAAAGGTGAAAAGGCACAGCTACAATGAGTTGCTGATAAGCTGGCATTCAGATAGGCTATAAAAATATACCTTTGATATATTGGCTAGATCTCACATCATACTAAGAGATAATACTTAGGTTTATTATGCTTAAATCCAGCTATAGTTTATGTAACAAACTATTATTCAAAATTGGGATTACAGTAACGTGAACCCAGTCAACCCACGTGCATTATTTTGGCAGACCAAGAAGCTCAACAGGACCAAGGTAGAAGAAGACCTCATTATTTGAAGACAATATGCAGACGCGTTACAATACATCATGACTAGCAAATCAGATGCTAATGAGTCACATTATGGTTTTAGGTGATGTCCTAGATCACACAACACATACAATACACTAAGGTATAATGCAGCTAGGTTTTGACTTAGCTATTTTAGTTTGCAATCTGTGATATGCATTTTGGTTTGTAAACCATTTGTGCATGTTTTATGAACCCAGTCAAAATGTGAAGTTTCTCTGACAATAGATCCTAATATAGTCATAAAGGCACCACCTGTCCATAAAGGAGATATTATCAAGTAGCTTGGGAAAATCCCTGAAATTTGCAGAAACTTTAGGTTAAAAGAACTCTAAAGGGAACATACATATGTTCTCATGATAGCATCATCAAAAGTAATGTTATACAAAACACAGAAAAGGAATAAAAATGATTCCTGGAAAATGAACATTTCCAGAAAATGTTCAATAATTCAAATTGGAGAATAACAGAATAACCTATAAGAAGATATGGCTGGATGACTAACTGGCATACTGAACAAAGTACTCAGATGCTGTTTTGCAGCCGTTCGAGCATATTCTCTTTTAATTCAGAAGCATATCTGGAATCATTTCAGAAATGCTCAACTTTTGAAGGCGCTGAAGGCTGAGCAGCTATTAATAAGCTCAGGTGGCACCTTGCTTTCAGGTGGTGGCATCCACAACAGGATACATGATGTTCCTCCTTTGCTCAAGAGCATATGTTCCTTGGACCATGTGGCAACCTGGATCCTTTAAGGTGCCTCTTACAGGCAGAGCAAGATGTCTAAACTGGATCAGAAGCATCTTTCCCTTTCAGATTTAAGTACTGCACATCTCTAGAATCAACAAATCACTCAACTAAAATGTCTGTAGATTGACAGGATTTTTATTGTATGTGAATGTATCCACTCTCTCACAGTAATAGGAGTAAAAAAAAGTGTGACTATTAACGGTGATTTGTTTGTTAAATCACACATTGCACTAAGCCTTAAATGGTGGTTTACAAACCACAGTAACTAGATTCACACAAAATGCTAAACCAAAGCCAAAAACGATCATATGGCTTAATACAATTGATTATTCCAGCCTGTATATCATTGCTCTGCAATTGAAGTTATTTTAACCCAGCTACTTCAGATAATGAGTTACTCTGGAATTGTCATGGCTGGATCAGTTTTGTGAGTTGGCATAACCGAAATATCTATACTGTTCAGAACCTTTTGCTGAAATTCAAATATTTCCACAGGATGGCAAAAAAGGGCTCTTTTTAAGGTTTGTAGTTAGCAAATCCCACAAAGTTTGATATCCTACCTCTTATTAAAGGTATTTTTCCCTCTTGTTCCATCCTACGGTCAATAGCTACTGAACATACTGAATGAATATGAATACTCAGCCCAATTCACCTCACAGGGTTGTTGTTGTGGGGAAAATAAGAGGAGGAGGGAGTATTAGGTATGTTTGCTGCCTTGAGTTATTTATTTAAAAAATTAATAATAAAGGTGGGATTAAAAAAAATCTTTAAAAAATTGCTTGGTTCTCATTGCAGTGCTTTGAGAATGTTTGGCCTCCTGAATGTGTAGAACTTCCTTTCTCTTTCTCTATGATCTCACTTGGGCACCAATCCTATTGGCATTCATTGCCTGAATTGGTTATTAGAAGGAAGGCTGATGTTTCCCTGGGCTTTTCAAAAGGGTTTAGATCTAAAGGAGCTATACACAGGGTCCTATGTGGAAGGATGCTTTGATAAACCTTACAGAGATCAGGAAGAGGAATATAAGAAGTTCTCTTCTCTTAGAGGCAGCAGCAGTGAATTTCCAGGTGTTATATCTTGCTGCTGAGTAGTTTTAATGAAGGAAGACTGGGAAGTTTGACAGCTCATTAGACACACAGATTTCTTCTTTTTGCCAAGTTTGAATTATTCACAAGTGTATGGGTTTTGTACTTTGGGGCATTCATGAAAAACTAAAAGAAAGATGGTCCCTTCCAGCAACCCTCACAGGCCTATCATTAAAATACAGATCATATCAGTTAAAATATAAATACCCTATCTGATGACAAAAAGCATCCTTCTCACCAGTGTTCATGGAATCAATAAGCCTAGATCATGAACACGTTGCCTAATTTATTTTCCTTACACCTAGGTCAATATAAGCAATGTTAATGGCATTAATGATTAGATATATTTTATCAGCTCTGAAAAAAGCTCTTACAAATGCTGATCATGCTCCAAAACTCCCTTCGCTCAGATTCTTTTATAGTGAAGAAAAACTGGATGTTAACATGTTGGAAGTGTGACCTCAGTAGTGCTGAGTCTTCAGAACCTTAGAACCTACTGACCACGAGGGATAAAGAGAGATTGAGTTTGTGTCCCACACTTGGTCTTTGCATATGAGATTGTTAATACCTGGGTCTCCTTTCGGCTTTTGTTCCCAAGGCAAACACAAATGCACAGAATCTTTTGCTTGCTGGCTTCCTTCTGTTAGGATTTGGCTAACTAAGTGGTAGGTTTTGCTTATCCCTCCATGTTTTCCCATAAAATAAATCTTTCTGGTAACATTGTAAACTTGCTTCATTAATTCTTGCTAGTGCTTGGTGCCCACTTTCAAGAACACTCATGCTTACACACATACATATTCTCTTTCTCCAACAAAACAAAACGTAACAGAAGCAGAGTGCAGGGGTTCAAATATGATCAAAAGAGGAAGTATGGATTTGGTCTTTAGAGTCTTTATTTTTTCCCCCTATGCCAGCTGCCGTTCTAGCAATTCTATTAAATGCATGGGGGAGAGGGAGATGACTAACAAAGGAATTCCTCAAAAGTTTTCTTCCTCTGAGAAATAGTCTTCTGGTTGGTTGGTTTGCTTGCTTGCTTGCTTGCTTGCTTCTCAGGATGCTTGAGAATTTCCTTCAAATTTCTCTCGGTGGTGTTTTTGAGCTTGAGATGGCAGAAAGTGCTACTGCCTGCAATGTTTTCTTTTATTCTTATTCTACTGTTCAGAAGCCTCTCTGCTTTTCAACACTTCTCAGTCGGAAAATAAAATGGGAGGAGTTCCCTCACGATATCCCTGTCGCTGAAATAATTTGCAATGGCGTTTACTCCCTGACATTACTTAGCAAAGAACTGGGCAAACCTTTTGTAACTTTCTATCCAGCTCTCCACCAAACAGCAATTAGTGGAGTTGTTGCAATGATGAGCAAACTGGTCCCGTAAATAAGCTACTACTGTGTAAGTGCCCAGTTAGCTCTAGAAACTGATTGCAGTTAA
Source organism: Liasis olivaceus (assembly GCA_030867105.1). NCBI lineage: Eukaryota > Metazoa > Chordata > Lepidosauria > Squamata > Pythonidae > Liasis > Liasis olivaceus. Next base: position 94,887,042 of record CM061352.1, read on the forward strand.
TTCACAGCCACCCTTCTTCGTTGCCTGTTTGTTTTAAGCCTACATATTTAATGATATGCCTTTGAACTGTGGTGCTGGAGAAGACTCTTAAGAGTCCCCTGGACTGCTAGGAGGTCAAACCAGTCAATCTTAAAGGAAATCAACCCTGATTGCTCATTGGAAGGATTGATAATGAAGCTCAAGTTCAGATACTTTGGCCACCTAATGCGAAGAGAGGACTCTTTGGAAAAGACTCTGATGCTGGGAAAGATGGAAGGCAAAAGAAGAGGACGGCAGAGGATGAGATGGCTAGATAGCATCACTGAAGCAATGAGCGTGAAATTGAGCAAACTCAGGGAGGCAGTGAAGGACAGGAAGGCTTGGCGCAATATGGTTCATGGGGTCACGAAGAGTCGGACACGACTTAACAACTGAACAACAACAACAATTTAATGATAAGGAGGCCAGAGATTACATTTTTAAAAATGTGACAACTGTGCAGCAACAGTGAATTGGTTAGTTGTTGATGACAGGAGACGTCTCGGCGGCCACCACTTTCACCCACTATCTGATGTCCTGATGAAAAAAAAATGACCCTTTTCCCCATCAACTTATATCAGAAAATGAAAAGAGAGAGTCCAGCCCATTGCTTGCCTCAGCCCTGTCCTACTACTGGGATCGTGGCCCTAACACAATACCTCCAGGAGATCATTTCACTTACTCGCTGGGTCAAGCATGTGCTGTGAACCAAGCTCCAGACAGGAAGTGATCCAAACCAGCACTTCAGCCGTGATCACCGTGGAAGAGCTTGTGGTAGGGCTGGTTTAGATGGCTTCTCTGCCTAGGGGTGAATTCACCCATTTTCTGGATTTGCACTATAGCCTATATTGAACCATAAACTCAATAAGCAAGCTGATACAAACTGACCTGCTTATAAACGTGTGTGAATCCAGCCATAAAGAGATTGGCCTCCTTAGCTAAAGAGCTCTGATGCTGGCTTAGGGACATGCAATCAGAAGTCTCGAGCAAGCAGTAGATGACAGAACGGGCAAGACAGGCATTGCTGTGGACTTATAACTGCATTGAGAGAAGGCTAAATTTGAGAGTTAGCAGGGTTTAATAGGCACAGAGCTGGGAAAGGCTGAACTTCAGGACATTGATTTAAATTAGCCAGGGAAATCATTAAAGATCATTAAATGACATGGTATACTGAATTTGCATAGTTCACTGTGAACTGGGCTGCATAACCGAGGGATTCAGATTGAACAAAGGACACTGTTTTAAATACATGGCTCAGATTAGGAACTGGTTGTGCTTGAGATGAGTTAATTGGCTTTGCATCTAAATGTATTCTTGCATAAAAGGCAACATTTATTTTATCTGTGAATGGTTGCTTCTTCCCCTTTCAGACAGAATATTCTAAGTCCCCTTAATTTTATCACTACTTCTGAGGGTGGGTTGTGAGGAGTAGTCAATGATTGTACAGCTAATGGATAGATGAATGTATATCTGCCTTTGCCTTCTGCCTTTGGCCATTTCTTGATGATGTCTTCAAAAACTATGTTATTTTCATCGTTCTGGCAGACTTCTCAGTTTGAAGAGATATAAATCTTTTAAAATTGATCAGGCAGCACATCAGCTCTTTTTTCCCTTCCAATGACTTTCTTACAGCTTGCCATCATCTGTCAATCTCCCCTCTGTGGGGACAATGCAATAAATGAAGGACGATTATAAAAATGCTAGCAATTATAAAATGTTAGTAATTATAAAAATGCACTTGTGTGCATTAGGGTTGCCTAATCTGGACTGCACACATTTGGACAACCAGCTTTTTCCTCCAATCCAGTGGTTATCCAAATGTTTGCACGCTATAGCTGGTGGCTCTAGTGTGCATATCTTTTCTGTGAGTTTGGGGGGAGGGATATAAATATATTAAAATCAAATTGTAACAAAAGAAAATTAGGACGCACTAGTCACTTACACAGCATTCCTTGGTATCAGAAACTAGCAAACTTGAAAGCATCACTGAGTCATAATCCTAAAGGCAAGCAGAAGTGGTAGATCAACTTAAAGCAGTCCATTGAGAAAAGCAAAGTAGAAAGTTATATATCTTGTTATGCTATGGTTGATTAAGCCATGAATTGATGAACAAGCTATAGTGGCCTGGATCACACAGCATTAACTATAAGCCATGGATTATAAACTACAATGGCTGGGATAAGTTATGGTAAGGCAGGGGTGAGTTACTCTTAGTCTGTGAGTTGAATATACTCAATAATCCCTTTTGAAGCCCCATGTTTTAGTGGCTTCTTCTTAATATGCAATAAAGATTCTTATCTAGCCATGCCATGTCATGTGTTGGGAAGTCTTATGGTGAATATGAGTGTAGACCCTATTCAAGCCTGTCCAGTTCTAAATCAAGGACTAGAAAATTCTGATGACCTTGCGGAATTTGAGAATGTGTTGTCTTGAGAAAAGAAAACTGAGGGGGAGGGGAGGAGAATACAATATTGTTCATTTTTATGACTCTTCATGGCCTGATGGACATCATATTGCCCGGATTGTTTGCCAGAAACTGCTTCTCTGAGTTCTTGCAAACTCAAATTTGGGTCATCAGAGATATCTTCTGTGAATGTTAAGGAACAGTTTGAGTTTTCAGATTCAGTAGTTGAAGAGTTTGACCAACCTGCACCACAGGAATTAAATGAAACTGCACCTGAGGAAACATAGAAGCAGGCTGAATCAGTTGACTCACAGCCTGAGCTAGCCAAGTTCTGGAGATCAGCAACATGTTGAAAATTATGAGAAGAGCAAAGGAAATCAAGCTGTCTATTCAAAAGAAAGAAGTGAGACACAGCAAACCAGTTAAGCTGGAGTTAGAGCTCTTTAAAAGAAATGATTGCTTGATGGCTGTTGATTAGTATTCCATTCTCAATCCCCATCCTGGGCCTACAACTCTGTATGCTGTCTTGGATTACCTGGCTGAATTTTGGACTGGAAACTGAAACTTGTGGAGCACCCCTGAACTGGCAATTCATTTCTCTGGATTCTTAAAAAAGTAGTTCTCACATCTCAATTCTCTAGCTAGGAAGGTTTCAGTCTGCAATATGCTTTGAGTTACTACTGTTAAGATTTATGACAGCAGTAATACATTGAGTTTGTATCAGAATATGTGCATGTGTATCTGTACACATGTAACTGGCAGCCTTTTTTAGATTGCCTTCCATTTTTCCAAGCACCGGGATCTTCTTGAATGACTCTTGCCTTCACATTACACGTCCAGACTATTTAAGCTCTGGCTTCATTATTCCAGTGAGCAGCCTGATTTTACTTCATCTTCTACAGAAAGATTTATTCTTGCTGTTTGAGGTATTCTCAACAATTTTCTCTAGCACTACAATTTACCACAATTCAATTCACAATTCAATTTTTATTCATTCAGCTTGTCGGATGGTGCAGCTTTCACAGCCATGTGTTACAAGTGGAAAAATCATGACTGGACAATATACACCATTGTCAATGTGATGTCTGTGCATCTTTAATATTTTATTGAGATCTGCCATAGTTTTTCTCCTAATTAGCAGATGTCTTTATTTCATGGCTACACTCATCAGTCTTCTGAACATTTAAGCTTAGGAAGATACACTCTGTTAAAACTTCATTTTCTTTTCTTTGTATTTGTATTGGTTGGTATTGCCTGTTGATATTATTATTATTATTATTTTACATTGAGCAGTTGACCAACTTCGGCACTGTCTTCTTTTACCTTCAACAAGAGATTCCTGAGGTCTTCTTTAGTTCCAGCCATCAAAGTAGTATTTCCAGGATATCTGAAGTTGTCAATGTCTCTCCCAGCAATTTTAATTCCAATTTTCATTTCTTCTAGTCCACCATTTCTCCAAATATGCTACACATAAAAGTGAAATAAATGAGGTGACGGTATACGACCTTGATGCCTCTTTCTCAATTTGAACCATTTCGTTGTTCTATATTCCATTTGAATTCTTGCTGTAGAACATCATACAAATTCTTCAGTAGACAGATGAGATGGTCCAGTACACCCATATTTTTAAATTTGTTGTTGTCTACTTAGTTGTTGCTGCTGAAAGACCTAAGTATATTCAATAAAGCGCAAATATATGACTTTTTGGACCTTTCGCTTTTTTCATTATCCATTGGATGCTAGCAATGTGACCTTGGATGCCTCTGGTGCTTCTTAATCCAGTTTGTACATCTGGCATTTCTCTTTGCATTTTATTCTTTGTACAGTTTATCCATCTGGAAGTTCTCTATACATCTTACTCTCTGTATGGTTTGTACATCTGGGAATATGATGGCATTCTTCAAATACCTGAAAAAATGTCACACAGAAGAAGGTCAAGGTTTGTGTGTGTGTGTGTGTGTGCGTGCAGGACACAGCATAATGGATTCGGGTTACAGGAAGACAAATGCCAACTAAATATTAGATAAACGTCTTAGGAAAGGATGATCAAATGACTCAAAACTACACCTTAGGAGAGAACATATGGCAGAGAAGGGATATGCTAGCCCTTCACAAGACGATCACAGACGAAATTAAAAAATGATTCTATATTGCTTCTAAGTACAAAACATAGATGGCCTTAACAAGAAAATTCTGAGTGAATGTTAGGAAAAACTTCCTAACAGTAAGGGCAGTTTAACAATGGATTTAATAATTACATACAGTGGCAGTGGATTCTCGTTCCCTCAATGTGTTCAAACAGAGGTTAGACATCTATCAGGGGTGCTCTATGTACAGGTTGGCCTCAGGAAGCTGAATGGCTCTTTCCAACTCTATGATCCCACCAGCAAAGGTCTCTCTGTTTGAAAGGACAATCCAGTCCAAGGCCAGTTTCAAGGCCAAATAAAGAATAGAGTTGGGACCTTTAAAATGCTCTGTGAAAGAAACTATCTAGATTTAATGGGTGCAGCTTTACCTGCTATAGTGAGATGTATTATATTTCTATTTAAATTGTAATAATTCATTATAGAGTACTTTGCCTCTCTTTTAGCAATCACCTGTGGCTACTTAGGTGGCTACTCTTTCAAAAAAAACAAACAAAAAAAGGGATTCCCCATTGGCTGATACAGTTTGAAAGTACTTAGTGAAACAAAATGGCCATACTCTGGTTATTTTTGGGATGTGAACTTTTTGTCCCATAGTATCACCAAACACTTTATATTCATTAAAAAAAAAAACAACTTCTTCTGCCCTACAGTCTGTTAGATCAGATGAAGCTGGGTCCACTTGATTCAAGGAAAATGAGGGAAAAAAGAGGGAAATTGGAGTTTAGAGATTTGCCCTAGTAATGTAAAAAAAAAAAAAAAAAGGATGTATTTAAGCTTTATGGTCTGAAGTTATGGAAGATGATTTTTTAAAATCTGTGTTTGTGTATATAATCTTTGAGATTTATTTTTTTTTAATCATTTTAGGATTGATTCCCATAATACTTTTTGTACTAAGGTGATAAAAACAAATCCTGCACCACATTTATCAGAGAATATTAACCCTGTGCATATGCATATGGATCCTATTTTCTATTCCTCTTATTTTATGTTTATTTAACAGCTGGGGTGTTACATAATGCTACTATGCAACATGCATGGTTTGGAGAAAGTGAAATCATTGAAACTAAACGTGGGAAGACTCAGGACAAATAAAAAGTACTTTACATAAGATGTAAACTAAAGAATTTACTGCCATCTGAAGTGGTGATGGCTATCAGAGGAATTCATGGTAAATATTACCATCAATGCCTACTACTCTTGATGGCTGTTTACTAACTAGAGACATATCCATGATCATAGACTTCTAGTTGACCACAGTATGCCATGCTCAACTAAATAGACCTTTGTCTAATAGCACAGGCCTCTTCTTACATTACTGTGTGTATTCTCATACAATAAAGTTGATGTTTTCTAGAATTCTGAAATCTACTAACTGAGAGCCAATAGATGCAAAGACTTAATGAAAAGGATACCTCTGAGCACAAGGTGTAATGGGTTGTGAGAATAACCTTGAGGAACAGGAGGAAGACAATGGTCAGATAAGAGAAATCTGAGTCCAAAGTAGGAATGGGGGTAGAGAAAACATCTCAGAATTCACCCTTCCTAGTTCTCTGGAATGTAAAGGCAGGGAGAGGAGAGGTGCATTCAGACTTGCAAGTTTCTGTTACTGTAACCCTATAATAAAGGTAGTTTTAGTATTCATAACTTTGGTTTCCTTCTTTGGTATACCTCAAAGGGACACAAGGGTTAGCTCAAGAATTTCTGATCAACCATCATAATAATCTCAGTAGTTGCTGCATAAATTATGAGCTGAGAAGGTTGACATGCTCCACGTTCCTTTAATCAAACAGCACCTTCTGTCAGGACCCAGGAGGTGTACCTTCTCTGTCATGGCATCTGCCCTCTGGAATGAGCTTCCCTCTCAGATCCATGAGGCTCCCACCCTCATGGTATTCTGGAGGGCCTTAAAGACCTAGCTGTTCTCCCAGGCCTTAAGCTACAGTGGGTGGAGTCCCTCGCTGAATATTAGGGATATATGTTCTGTCCGGTCTGCCAGATTTAGTATCTTGTTCTTTCTCCTCTTTTCTAGAGTGGCTCTTGTTTTTTTATTTTTGTTTTTATTGTATTGGTTTTATTCTGTTTATTGTATTGTGACCTGCCCAGAGTCATTCTGGAGTTGGGCAGCACCAAATCAAATCAATCAATAAATAGAAAATAATTCCTGACTGACTCACCCTCAAGTATTATTTTTAGCAACCATTACTGGAAGCAAATGTTTTATTATCGCTACTATAAAGACACACGCAGAAACCCCAAAACATGTTGATCTGCTACAAGTCAGCCTCATATCTACATTCTGCATTTGATTGGGGGGGGGGGGGAGGAGCAGGAATAGGGCTATTATATCTGGGCTGCAAACTCCAGGCAACTACAACATGGCACTTAGTAGTCATCTGGATTTTTGCAATCCTAAAAAAGAATCATGCACTGGAGAGATGCAAGATGGCAGAAAAAGGTTGTTATTCTCTCATCTAGCAGGTTATTGGCTCTCCACTCTTATTACCTTTTCATTTCTTTCTTTTCCTTCTGTTACATGTTCTTGGCTCACAGAAGTGTGGTGGGCTATAGCTTGACTCGGTGAGATAGCAGCTGTTTGGATCATCACATCTAACAGGCTTGTTAAAAGTGTGACAGGCCAGGGATAAGCTCATCAGCTCCCTTCAGTCAACAAGGTGTCAAGCTAAGCCTTCTGAAACATCACCTTAGAATGCTATAAAAATGTGCAGTCCAACTGCCAGTCATTCTTATCGTTGGGGATATCAAGAACTCATAAGAAAATGTCCCTGGCAGCCCAAGACACTCACTCATATTCTGCCTTGACTTCAAAATGTATAGGATTAATTTAAATCTTCTAGTTTTTAGGTTTCATTGTGAAATAAGTTACATTTGCAAAAAAAAAAAGGGGGGGGTTATGCAGAGTAAAGACCATACAAGCTTGCAATATTCAACACATTTTCTGAGTATTTGTTAACACAAAAGCTACTCTTTTAGGAAATGGTTTAATTGGTTTATTTGGCTTTGGCAATTTGGAATTAATGATGTAAAAGAAACGACCGAAATAAGGCTATCAGATCTGGAGAAACACTAGATGGTGTCAAAGAGATACCAAAAACTGTTGTTGTTTTTTTGTTTTCTTTTTTTGCTGCCATCTTGTGATTGCTGGGAGTTTTGCAACCTGGATCTGATAATCCTACCAAAATATACTCTGTCCTTTCTAAATCTTTGCAGTTGGTTTTTGGTTAGGTTGAAATGTATATTTGACAAGGAAAAAAAATGAAAGAGGAGAGTGATGTGTATGATCAGTAGTTAGGGCTTCATATGCAAAAAGACTTGAAGTTATAAAAAGAAATGTTCAGCTGTTTGCCTGTTATAAAATAAAGGTCTAAATCCAAATTGAAATGTATCTAGAAAAAAAATGTTAGGGACTGAGCAATCTGTTAGGTCCAGAGATGGTTTCTCGAGGTGGGGAGCTTCTCTGCTTCCTTCAGACCTGGCAGAAACAGCCCAATAAAGCATTTAACTACCTGTCAGATTCATCTTACCACATTCCTTTTGGTCTTCCAAAGGAGTCTGGAAGCCCATGGTTGAAACCTTCAGTTGGCAGAAGTCATACTAGAGAGCACTGTCTCCATTTGACTGGAGTCCACAGGCTGAAAAAACTTTGGATAACATTGCAAGACAATTGCTTCAGACACCATATCATATTCTGCCCATGAAGAACTAAGAATACAACAATTTGAGAACTATCGGCAAAGTGTTGAGTAACAAGTCAAGCAATCAAGCAGTCCATTGTTCTCTAATGGGCAGCCTGAAACAAGACCTCTGGTTGGCAACCCACTAACACCATAACAGCAAAGAAATTCAGATTTGTGTTCACCTTCTACCATTGGAGCTGGCATCACTTCTTCTGCTTCAATTCCTTAAAGTCCTCAGTAAAACAAGGACCCCTCCCCCCGTCTGCAAGAGCAATTACATCAAGGCCTTGGTTACTTCCCTAATCAACCAGACTCTCAGTGGAACTCCCTGCCATATTGCAAGTACCCTTTGGAATCCCCCCAGATACAGTAGATAGCTGGGGTAGACCATCTTAAGGGGGTCAGCTGCCCTGTGAAAGCCCCAGGAAGTGGCCAGTCTCATCTAGCCCACGATGTGATCTGATCATGACACAGGCCTCAATCTGATATCCCACTGCTGTCTGCAACATACAAAGACTCCTCCCTGCAGGCAATCATGCTGTAATTGGGGACCGCCAGCTGTTTGATGTCACTCACTATTGTTCACACATTCAGTTCTATATGCAAACACATTTTCTGAAGAGGGCTTTAAAGATCACAGAATCATAGAGTTGGAAGGGGCCATTCAGGCAGAGCCCATTTCTTTATTCCACGCGAGGATCCAAATTAAAGCATTCCCCACTGATTCAACATATCCAGTGAAGGGGAGACCACCGCCTTTTTTAGTATGTGGTTTCACTGTCAGGCTGCTGTTTTTCCTAAAGTTCAATCAGAATCTTTATTTTTCTATGTTTAGACCTTACTTCCATGTTCTGCACTCCAAAACAATATAGAAGACAGTGAAGTACTACAATATCCTTCCTATGTCCTCTTTTCTCATGGATAAAAATATCCACTTCCCTCATTAGATTGAGCTTCCAGGCATCTGATCATCCCTATTGCCCCTTTCTGAACCTGTTTCTGTTGCCTGAATTTTTCTTAAAATATAGTTCTCAAAAGGGAGACCATACAAAAAATGGGATTTGACCAGTGCATACATATTGTGAAATTATTTCCTGCAGTATTGATGCAGCTAGAATTTCATTTGACTTTCAGTCACATCACAATGCTGACTCATATTCAGTATGTAAAGGGCTGCTATTCCAACATCTTCTCCACAAATATTTTTACAGAGCCAGGTATCCTTCAACTTAAACATTAGATTTATTTTTCCTACATGAAGAATTTTGCATATGGTCCAATTCTGTTACTACCTTCCAAAATCACTCCAATTTTGTGTAATTCACAAATATGATCAGCATTCATTCCACCACTTTGTTCAAATAATTAGTGGAACTGTTGAAGAGTACCAGACCCAGAATCAAATCCTGAACTACCCCACTTGATATCTTACTCACTTGATGAGGAATCATTGATGAGTGCTCTTCTAATACTATTTCCAAGCCATCTTGAATCCACCTAACAGATATGTCACCCCAACCACGTTTATCTAGCTTGCTGATCAGAATGTCATGAAGTACTTTATGAAATTTGCTTTATGGTCCACAGCACTTCCATATTAAGCAAGCTGCCTGATTAAAAAATGAAATTAAGTTAGCCTGACAAGGCTTTTTTTAAAAAAAATATTTGTCATGGTTATTCTCTCAGGCATGGTCTGGAAAGTATCAAGAGTGAGACATGGTCCTCTTTTCCTCATAATATTATTGCTGATTTGCTGCAATTTATATGCTGCTCACTCTCCAAATTGGCTCCAAGCAGCTTACAAATAATACAATAAAAACAATACCACAAGCATTATAACCCAAACCAGGCAGGCCATAATAGGGTAACAACAAAACCTTCTTGTTCATGATCACATTGAGGAAAACCATTCTCCATAAAAAGAATTACATCTTTCCACTAATCCTGGAAGGTCCTTCAAAAAAGCCAGATCTTAGTGGCTTTCCTAAATGCCAGCTGGGTTGGTACTGATCTACCCTTGGATGGAACACTATTCCAGAGAACTCAGGGTCATCCATTAAAGTTTGATGGGGGAGACAAAAAAGTACTTCACTCCATATAGTAGAATTTGCTGCTATCAGATGTGGTGATAGCCAGATCACAGGTGATTTTAAGCATGGACTGGACAGATTCATGGAATATCAATGGCTACTAATCTTGATGACAGTTTACTCTATACAGAAGTGCAAGCAATAAACCTTAAATACCAGCTGTGGAGGAAGGAGATTGTCTTCCTGACATTTGTAGGCTTTCTGAATGCATCTGCCTGGCCACTGTGGCACAGAATGCAGGCCTTTGGCCTGATCCAGCCATTTATTTTTACAAGGTAAGCAAGCATAATCTGCTAATTCAGCTGTCTCTGGCCTCTCTTCCTCCTTGGCCATGACCTGAAGCTTTACTCTGTTTGTCAAAAAAGGATCTGAGCTATCCTAATTGATTTTTGCAGCAGAGGGTAAATAGAAATGGCTTAAGTGTTGCTTTAAAGCAAAAGAAGGGGAGGGGGGATGGCATTTCAACAGAAGTATATAAACATTTCTGGCTGAGACCAAATTATCTTTACCATTAAATTAGGAGCAGCACTGCTATTTTTGAATGGTAACGCAACAATCTTGAAATCTGAGCACCTTTTGATTGCTATTGCACATAATAATCATAGAGATCCAAATGTCAAGCTGAGATGAAACTTCAACATCGATAGCTGCTGTGGAATTAAATTTAATTTACTCATTTGCAAGAATTCTGAATCATGGTTTAAAATTATACTCAACATGTATATGAAAGGTTGTTTTTTAAATTTTCCATACCATCAGAAGTTATGTGTAGCTTTAAAAAACAAACAACAAACAGAAGAAAACCATGAAAATGTTGTTGGGTTGCTTCTGCTGGGCTTCTTCTTGCAACATTGACAAGATGTGCTACTGGGATTGAAATATAATTTGTTCAGTGAATTCTCTCCATATTTCATCAGCAAAAGAAATGAAAGAAACTAGTAATATGTCACTGATGACTTCAATCCAAAGAATTTCATTTCTGTGCAAAGTTGATATGATGGTTCACTGTAGGCATCATTTCTCAACTCAACCTATAGCCAGATTTCACTCAGTCATCAACCTGAGCATGTCAACATTTGTCCAAAAAACATTATTTTTCAACATGATAGAGTTTTCAATGCAATCCAGTTATTTTTGTAATGTACTGTGGAAATCAAACCTACATTTTATATAACTACCAAGTACATTTTGAGAAATAATCAGTTTGAGCTTTCACCAACCCCCGCCCTTAAAAATACTTTAAATCAGAGATGAGCAAACTTTTGGTGCCTAGGAATTGTCTGTTATAGTTTTGGGAGGTGGCAAGAGCTACGGTGGGTGGGGCAATAATGCAAAGTAGACAAGTCTGAGTTACACATACAGGCAGAACCAGGATTTTCTTTTTTCTTCTTGGCTTGGGGGAAATTTGAGGACTTTTTTTAAAAACTAATTAAACTTATTTTAAGTCTTAACAGTTCATTTTTCATTTCAGATTAGAGCACTTTCTGGGAGCTGTAAAAACAGAGGTTAGGGCCATGTGCCTTCTTGCTCTAAGCTCTAATTGGTAAAAATAAATTCTAGAGAATGTGAAACAGCAGCCTTGCTGGATCTAGTGTTCTCTTTCAAAGCAATATTCAGCTGCTTACTGCTGGGATGTGTTCAAACAGTCTGTCCCCTATTGTTGCATTTATTTTAACAATAAATATTGTTATATCATATTAATATATACCACTCTTCAGTAAATGTGTGCAAAAACAAAATAAAATATAGAAATAAAATATAAAAACATAGTGCTCTCCTTTATTGTCTCAGATGATGGAGTATCTGAATGGTAGCATTGAAAGATATGGGTCTTGAGCTATACAAGGCTTTAAAAAGTAAACATCGCAACTTTTAACGGCATAAATGAGCTGGAACTCTGTGAAGTTCTTTCAATAAAAGTGAGATATATTCTGTAGATTAGTAGTAGATTGTCAACTGAGGTTTCCAATGCAAAGGTAACTCCACATATGACATGTATGACTCCATCACAGATCTTAGCTGAGCAACACAAATTTAGGAATATAGCATTTCTGAACACCTTTGAATAACTTATAGTAATAGAGATTACACAACATTTAGAATTTCCTATCCCCAAAGAGCCCTTATTTCAATTTGTCTTGAAATTGTTGTAGAACCAAGTGCGTAGAACCAAGTGTGAAACAAAAGATTATTGGACAATAATCAGTGCAAATATTCAGTTCATGAGATCTGGCTTCATTCTTGTATCCTTGAGTAAAAGGTTCTAGGGGCACAATCTTTATCTGAGATATTTAACTTTTCTCAGGTTGAACATGGCCTTTACATATTTTTTCTTTATATTTTCAACAGGATCTTTTTCCTTCTAGGACATTAAATATTAGAAATTTGTGGCAATTTTGGGAGGGATTTAGGAAAGCACACACAATATGTGGGAGGGTCTGAGGCCCTAAGAATTTCAATCCTTGTCCTGTACTCCCCCCTGTGGCTGTGAAAGCCACATAATGACAGGAACTTGCCCCCACTTCCCACCCCTGAAAAGCAGATATATTTTATACTCCAGAGTAAGTATTCTGCCTTGTTGTTCTGGATGCCCTGCTTTTAAGATGGATATAGGTAAATTCAGAGAATGGCAATAAAAGTAGAGCTTGGCTTGAATGAATATATTCAGTGTGGCATAGACCTTAAATACATGACAGAAATCTCTTCAAATACTTGAAGACATTTCATGAAGAACAGGAAAAATATATATTCTTTGCTGCCCCACAAAGAGTGGTCCAATGGCCTTGAATGACAGGGAGGTGCATTTTAATTGAGCATTTGGATAATCTTCCCAACAGCATTGGGACTAATTATTTAGAGAAGTGATCTGCTTTCCTAGCTATTAATCTCCATTCAAATGACAAATAGACAACTTCTGTGGATTCTCTAAGCTCTGAATTGTCTGTGTTGAGCAGGGGGTTAGTAAAGACAGTCTACAAAGCCTCCTCCAACTCTGTAATTCTATGGTTTCTGATCTCATTTCAGAATTCCCTGGAACACAATTTGAAATGACTGATACAGGAAATAAACAACTATGTTAGGCAGACATATGATCTGCAACAGTGGACAAGCAGATTACAACCCTACTTCTGAAAAAAATGTGGTTATAATGGGACTGTAAATCCTGACTCACCCGGATGCCATTTGCTAGTGAATTTCACACTTGCCTCTTAATTTTTCTGATCTCTTCCTCAACTAAGCTAGAACACCACAGATTCTCTTATAATTGTTCAATGCCAATCTTTCACAACCCTTGGCTTCAAGGTTTCCAAAATCTGCTTTTTTAATAGGTAGGTAGGTAGGAAGGAAGGAAGGGTAGTAACTTACACTGACAGGATGTCTAATAAAAGTTAAAACAACAAACTGTTCTTATGCAATTTTAGTATATAAGGTATTTAAATAATAGAAACAAAACTAATAGATCAAACACCAGAAAAAAGGATTGCAGGGCAGCCAAAAGGGCAGAAGTGGGAGGGAGTTGAAGTGGAGGTGAGCATAGCAGGGCAGGAGAAGGGTGAGGTCCTTGCCTAAAGACAACATGATCCTGGCCAATCTATTGCAACTGGGACTACCGGAACTGCCATTGTTATGCGATGCGGTCATGTGATGTTTTGCCTAATGACCGCTTCACTTAGCAACATAAATTCTGGTCCCAGTTAGGGTCATAACCTGAGGATTATCTGTATTTAGAAAATACTGGAGAAGAAGCTGGGCAGTACCATCCTGGGGACACTTCTTTTCAACCTGCGTATTCTCCTGCTAACATTGGCAAAAAATGTATGCTGTTGGAATGTTATTTCCTTCTACTCTATTCATTGCTTTTGGAAACATTTCAGATACAATAATGAGACAACATGGGCTGATTACAAATGAATCACACCCACTATTTGAACCCCCTGCAAAATTTAGTGATTGAAACTGAGTGCCTGAAGGATAAAAATCTGGAAACACTCCATAGGAAGAAATGATATACAGAATTATTAGTATATTGATTTGATTTATTGATACTTGACTAGAAAGCAAAAGCAAGGAGAATTTATATCAACATTCAGAATATCAAGTAAATGCTTTAAAGAAAATCAAAGTCAAACCTTTCCTCATTTTATTTTGGAAAAATTAAATATTTAAAATATTTAATGTATAACCATTCAATTTTGGTCATTTTATCTTAAAAAACTTACCCCAAGACAGGAAAGATTTGTCCTTCTGGGTTACACAAAGCTTTCTGTACAAAAGATTATTATATTTTCTTGAAAAAGTCCTAGCATCTTTAAAAAAATCATACTACTGGAAGCTCTGACAGATGAAAGACTTTTACAACTTTCATAAGCAGAGCCTACCTGTGAACCTAGGTAGTCATGAAGCACCCATCAGAGAATCTATACTTTCAGGTATTAATGCATAAATATATATTAGCATTCATCTGTCCTGTTGTTTTTGTGATATAAAGACAAAAATGACTGGAATAACATTGGCAAGGGGAAAAAATGAGTTTTAATTGTTGAGCAGATGTAATACTAATGCTTCATCTTCTGCAAGGGAAAGACCTGTATCTAATGGTAGAAATGAGTCCTCTTGGTTAAGTTTTATCTTCTTCCTCTTTTGTGGTGTTTCCACTGCTGATTTGCTTCCACCCAATCGCCGTTTATCCATTCCACGTTCACTGTAGAAATAAATCCATCATTCTTTTACTACTGGCACAGAATCATATAAGAAAGTAACTGGACTTAAATGAGAAAATGTTTAATTACACATTAGAGACAAACATGGTGATGATGTGAAAAGAGAAATTAAGGTTGGAGATTTCAAAACCTAAATTAGGAAATGGTCTCAGGCTGCAGTGGTAAGTTTTTTAAATAACAAATGTGGTGCTTAAAATAAAGCAGGGAAAAAATGAATTGAGCCAGGAAAATATGTCATTTATCTGCCATCCCTGATGAGTTCAATATGTCCAATTTTTTACTGAGGACAATCAATATGAACACATATACTACATAGAAATTGTGTGATTTACATAATTAGTGGGAAATACCATCATGGATTTACCCATTTAACTTGTTCTCACTACTATACTGAAATAGTGTAGATCAACCCTCCTAGATCAGATGAAAGACACATTTGATCCAGCATCCTGCTTCCCACAGTGGCCAATCAGTAAATCATATTAGCAGGACTTGAAAGAGTAGCCCTCTCCCCAGACCTTCTTACTGCCTGCTGCCTCTAAAGATGACTAGTTTACATCAAAAGAAGTTCTAAGAATTTGTCTTCTCCATCTTTTCAAACTAATTTCAGTCCACCAATGCTGGACTGAAAATGTTCCACTTGAACTTTAGGACAGAAATTCTGGCTTGGGGCTGCCTACAATGCTGCGACAATGGGCTCATTCTCTTCCTACTTTTTTTTAAAGGTAGTTCTCTTTCCTTCTCCCCCACCTTTTAAAAAATGTCTATTGTTGCTGCACAGGCAGCAACAGCAGCAACCTTTAATTAGCAAAATATGCTATTTGTCTATTTATTTAAAAGGATAAAGAAAATGTTCATGGCCACTATCTATGGTTTATATCTTCTAACTGTTGTTACACACATTTCTTTGTATTTTAAAATGTATAACAGGAATCTAATGCTGCATGCATGAAATGGCAGCTGGTGTATGTGTATTTCTCTCTCTGTGTGTGTATTTTAAAATAAATAAAAACACCTTTTTTAAAAAACAGGATACGCCATCCCAAATGTCTGGGGGGGGAAAAAAAGGAAATCACCATTTGTTCCAGATTATCAGGAATGCAGCTTTCTTTCTGGGTATTCTGAATTGTGTGTGATACTGTATGCTCATCCTGGGAAGGAGTGTGAGAAGGGATATACAGCTCTCTAGCAAGGACAACAACTGAAATGCACTTCATTCAGGTCAGTTTTATTGGTACCTGTAAAGGCTGTGAATATCTCCTGCTATGAAACATATTATGGCTTTTAAAAGAAAACCCTAACGTATTAGAATCTACATTTGCTAAACAGTATCAGCCAACTGAGCCTTCCCCATCTTCAAATAAATAACAGAGAAAACTATTCACATTTTTGCTACGTCTGCCAGCTAGATAAAATTAGACCTCCATGTTCTATGGAGGGACTGCAAGTGCATAATCCATATGTTCTACCTTCCTGCATTGCTTTTTGTCAACAAGATCACCTTCTGGCTGTCATCTTTTATCTAGCTATTAAACCAAATTAAGAAACAGAAGGTACAATAATTGGGGAAAGATCCATATGTAAATCCAGAACCTCATCTTCATTGATAAGCAGCAATCTAACTGAATTAAAAATTGATCACTAATCTGATATTGACATCTTTAGATATACTGAGTCAGAACTAGACTGAGCTGCACTGATTTCAACATAGCTAAATCTGGATCCAATTCATAGATTTTATACCCAAGGGTTTATTGTTCTGTACTGATGTCTTCATGAGAAGTTCTCGAGCAATTATTAAACCGTGCTTGAGCGACCTGCTTATGGATGCTATGATTAAATCTACATAACTCCAGTTGTAAGAAGATTTTACTCTTGTGGCAAGTCACTGGGAAGCAGTTTGCATCAAGCAGTGCCAATGCATGGGCAGGGGGTAGGGATGCACAAACCACCCCAAGAATTAAAGGAGAGCCATGCTGGAATAACCTATGGTCTATCTAATTGAGAAATCCATTCCCAAGAGTGTCAGATAAGTCTCTCTGAGAAACTAACAAGCAGAAAATGAGTGCAACTATGCCTCCCTGCCAGTGCTCCCTATCAAATGCACTGTCTCTAGCATTGAAGGTAATCGATAGCAACCTGCCCATTACTTTTTCTAAGCCTAATCATATTTTAACTAGACTTGACAGCACTCATGTCACCTCAAACACAATCACTTAACTTGTATATCACATGAAGCCATGGTTTGTTTAACAAACCACAGGTGGCTACATTTGTTAAGATTTATATCCTGACTTTCTTCCTATAAGGAGACCTATAGTGAGTTTCTATGGCTAAATCTGTGCGTTGTACTGTTGAGTTGGTTTCTGACTTGCAGACTTTCATTATCCTACTAGATAACATCATCAGGGCAGGATCCTGGATCTCCCCAGTCCCCAGTCCTATTCAAGCATCTTAAATCCCTTATAAACTTCAGTGACTGTGAGCCGCCCAGAGTCACCCGTTGGGGGAGATGGGCGGCATACAAGCCGAATAAATAAATAAATAAATAAATAAAAATATGCTTAAGAAAAAAAACCAAGCAAAATCACAGACTAATGTTTGAACTCGACCAAAGTTTTGTTGTGACGTTGTTCATATAGTGGGGTGGACTGCTCCCATTAAGCACAGAACTGCAGTTAAGTTACTGGTGCAAGACTCCTCAGAGGCCTCAGAAAAGGAGGACTGATGATGGTTCTATTTTCCCCTATCCCTTTTAATCTCACAGATGGAATTTCTGCCAAAGGTAGAACCATATTCCTGAAGCTTCAGTCCTCCCCAAATCAAATGTGCCTCTTATGAAAGAAGTCTGGAGGTCTTCTTGCTTCAGGGATGGATGTCCTCTTGCTTCAGGGGCAGCACATAACACTGACTAGCCAAAAGTGTTTGCAAATCTCAAGGAAACCAGGGAAGCCAAATTCCTTCCAAGTACTCCTTGGAAATTCTCAGCATATGGAGTCCTTGGGGTTCTCTGAGCTTGGCTGTTTTCTTGCAGATGTTTCATTACCCAGCATGGTCAGCCATCAACAGGCACATAGAAATAAACAACACTTACACACTATTCAAAAGAGACAATAAAAAGGAAACAAAAAGACCAGAACACCCAGATAAGCAGGGATTAACCCCAGGATTAACCCCAGACAAATACTCAACCAGTAAACAATACCCTAATCAAGGAACTACCAACTCAGACAAACAATCAAGTAGTAAACAACAGCCTAATCTAGGAACTACCAAGAAAAAAACCACACCTCCACCAACACTGACAGGGCAAGTTACTGTATATAAACAGAGAGCAAACCCCACTCAGTATAGTTCAGACAGAGGGAAACAGATTTTTCAGTAGGGCTTCTTGGAAAGGCCTAAGCAGCCTGCTAACCTGCAGCATGATTTCAGCAGCTTTGCTCCAAACCTTCAGGACCTTTTTATTCAGCTCTAGTCAGTCCCCCAAACCTCTCTTCTATTTCTTCTTCATATAGAGACTATAATTCTTCTCTTCCTCTTCTCCTTTGCTCTATCCACCATAGCTTGCAGGCCATAGAACTTCCAGGACTGCATTTCTATTACCGTATTTATCAGTGTATAACACGCATAGGCGTATAACATGCACCTTAATTTTAAGAAGGAAGTTTGAGTAAAAAACACTTAAATTTAAAATAAATGACTTGGAAGCAAAATAAAGGGAGCTCTGAGCAGTGGGCAAGCGAGCGAAAACCGGTGCTCCCCATCGCTCGTGCCTGAGCTCCGCAGAGCAGGAGGTGAACAGCCGGTAAGCGAGCGAAGACAGGCGCTCCCCATTGCTTGTACGAGTGCCTGAGCTTCGCAGAGCAGGAGGTGAATGGTGGGTGCGAGCAATGCTTGCTCCCCCTCTGCTTGCCTCCTGCTCTGCGGAGCTCAGGTGTGAGCGATGCAGAGCGCCGGTTTTTGCTCACTTGCCTGCCACTTACCTCCTGCTCTGCAGAGCTGCCCCGGTTACAGCCCTGGCTCAAATGAAGGCTCCACTCACCCAGCCCTGCCGCTTGAGAATCAGCATATAACACACAGCTAGGATTTCAGCCCCAAATTTTAGGGGGAAAGGTGCATGTTATACACCGATAAATACGGTAGTTAGAGAGGCCTGGGCTCACTCTTAAAACAATTACTTTATCCCATTGCATATTCAATGCTGAGCAATCAAACAATGAGAAATCAAGCAAATGACATGTGAAAGGAAACCCTTATGAATCAGTGCTTTGTTTTTAATGTGAGACCAAAACATGCATTTGGCTTTCTCAGCTACAAGATGAATGAAAACTTTGCCATATGAGGGATACCTCTCTTTGGTTGATTGTATTTGAGATAAGATTCTGCTTAGATTCTGTCTTAATGGTCTATCAGTATAATTCTTGGCTATGCCATTTCTATGCAGTACAGGCAGTCACCGGGTTAAAAATGCCCAGGTTACAGATGCCCAGTAGTTAAAAACAGAGCTTACTATAACAAAATTTGAGTTAAATACACAATGGTTTGAGTTAATTATACAATACTACTTATACAGTATTGTACAATAATACTGTTCTGGCTTACATACAAATTTGACTTAAGGACAGACCTTGGGAATGGACTACCTGTATTTGCATGACCACCTCTCCCCGAAGGTAACTGCCCATCCCAGTAGGTGCCCTTCCCTTAAATACTGTCATCTGATGGTATCTTGGAAGTGCACCTTCTCTGTAGCCATCCCAGCCCTTTGGTATAGCCTCCCACCCAAAATTCAGGGGCCCATTCCCTTTTAGCTTTTCCACAAAGCCATGAAGACCCAGTTCTCCTCCCAAGCATCGGGCTAGGATGGGATTGAGTCTGGTGCCTAGTGGGAAGGCTTATTCTGTTTTTATTCCATTGCTTTTAATTGGTTGTTGTGAACCATCTAGGATCACTGTGTGAGATAGAAGGCTATATAAGTTCTTTAAATGTGCAAATAAACAAAGTATCTATAGCACATAAGCAGACTTTTTGTCTTTGCTAGCTCTGACTACTCTTTTCCTATGTGTTACACAGGCTAGAACAGCCTTCTCTCCAATGTCTTAGATGTCAACGCCCACCATACCCATGTGGCCAACAGTCTAGAGTGACAGAATCTTGTAACCCAAAGCAGCCAGAAGGCACTATATAGGAAAAGCTCTGGACAGCCAATTTCATTTAATGACCTTTGGCAGCTTGTTCAGTCTAGCTACCTTCAGTTTAATCACCATGAAGCTAAATTCAACCCTAAATTGGTTTTGCCTGAATTCTAACAAAATGGGGGATAAAAAAAATCACATACAATCAGAAACTACAGATTTAGAACAAAGTTTGCTCTGGATTTTGATATAAGGCAAAATATTTTTGAAGCAGCCCCCCAGATGAAGATGTGTGTGTGTGTGTGTGCATGAATAGGTCAAGTGACAGCAACATCAGGAAGGAGTATGAGAAGCTGGGGAAGTATCAGGGCCTGAAGGAGGAACTAGAGAGCATGTGGAAAGTAAAGGCCAAAAGGGTCCCAGTGAGGTAGGAGCACTCAGGGCTGTGACTCCTAAGCTGGGAGAGTGGCTCCAGCAGATCCCTGGAACAACATCGGAGCTCTGTGCAGAAGAGTGCAGTGCTAGGAACAGCTCAGATACTGTGCAGAGCCCTCAAACTCCCAGGCCCCTGGTAGAGGACCTGAGATTGAGGAAGACTCATACCATAGGGGTGAGAGCAGATGGATGGATGGATGTGTGTGTTTGTGTGTGTGTACACACACACACATTAAATCAGGTTAATTAAAATACAATTCCTTATCCAATTTGCAATTCAGCCAATTACTTCTCTCACACAAATGGATTTTAAACCAAGGAGAATTTGAGTTGACTGAAATTGCAAATAGGGCATCTGTTCATAATAAGATTAGCGATTAAAACACTAATAAGAAAGCATAACAGATTCAATATATAAAATAGGCCATATTTAAAAGCAGATGCCTGAGTCATTGCGAATATCTTTAAAATGAGCAACCACGTATATGTATCACTCTTTCTCTGAAATCTCCTGGGCAATCAACGCCATCAGAATACATTTAGGCTTTTAAGAACTGTTTTTGTGAGTTTTTTCCAGTGTCACTTTTTCTTTTTTTAAATGAAATGTGGAAATATGGAGTCTGCGTTTTAATTATTCCAAGTTATGAAAAGGAGCACATGTTTGGCACAAGAAGAAAAGATGGAAGGAAGAAATAAAAATTAACTGGTTTTTTTTTTTTTTTTTGGAAAAAAGATGCGTGCTTAGGCCTGGGAGCAGGGGTGTACTAGGGAGGCTCACAGGAGGTTACAGGAGCCCGACATTAAAACAAAATATTTTGATAACATTTAATACTGTGACCACGAAGGTGTGTTGAGATAATGCAGAGGAGCACCAAGGAAGGTCCTATTCAGATGATCACAGTAAACAAGGCAGGTGCCCCAAGAGCTGCAGCTTGATCCTGTACAAGGGACAGCAGGCAGGAGAAGGCTTGAAGAAGAACCCAAGAGAGGATGGTTTTACACATTGTGACATTGTGGCATTTTTCACTCCCATCTGTCTCAAAGAATTTGGCTCCATATGGACAACAGGAAAGAAAAAATGAGAGATACAGGATGTCCATTTTGGCAAACTATCAAGTGAAGAGTTTTCTTGTGCCCTGCTCCTCAACCACCATCTGCAACTGTTAACGAATTGGCAGAGAATCCCTGGCCGGGGATAGCCAACAGAAGCATTTCTCTTGCCAAAACCTACGAAAAGATCTATTAGCCCTAATGGGACAAAGGTGGAAAGATGCCTAAATGGTACGTCTGCTAGCCAGACTTGAGTCCAGTACAATCTCTGTCGATGTGGTGTTGCTCGTTATATCTTCCTGTATTATGCAGGAAGGCCATGATATGTAAATACAGCTGAAAGTGAGCAGTTGGAAATCAAGAGGCTCCCTTGCCCTATTCCTCTTTCTAGCCTTTTACTGCCTACCCTGGCTGGCAGCAGCTCTTGTCACCCCTTCAAGGTAGATCAGATTAGGAAGCCAATGTCATGTAGGTCAGTACTAGTTTTATTGTAAAGCTATAGTAACAGAATCTTGTGCTTCCCCCCCCCTTTTATCTTTGTGAGAACTGTGGGGGGGGGGGGCTGTCTGAGATGTTTACTCAGGTTACATTCCTGCCCTGGACTCAGTCCCCTTTTATCTGACTGTTGTCTTGGTAGTGGCTGTTCCTCCTGTCTGTCAAGGCCCCTATGCCCTCTACAGCTTTGCAGGGTTTCCGGGAAAAGCCTTACTTACAACTACCGAAGTATTTCTTAAACTGGAGATGCCAAGAATGAGCTTAGAAGCAAATAGCTTTACACTGAAAGGACATGTGGAGTTCCAGACAAACATAGAAGCAACTCTCATAGATGTCACACAAACTTCTATGAGAGTTGCTGCCTCTGAGGATTACAGTATACAGTATATACATTATACAGTATATAATCCATTGTTTGCTTTAAAAAAGGCAATTTCCTATGTTCCACGGGCCTGTTACACATTGAGCATGGGCTTTACTTATAGGGTCCACAAAGTGGTTCATCTTGGAAGCTAGCTGTTATTTCTATTTGTCAGCAGAAATATACAGAGAAAGTTTGTTTGTTGTATGTTAGAAGTTAGTATGCACTGCATGTTAGATTTACATTCCAACTTTCTTCTCAAAGTAGTGTACACAGTGCTTCCTTTAATGACTTCTCTACCTCCACAACAGGTGAGGTATATCAGTTAAAAGAGAATGATTAGCATGACTGAAGAATGAATAGCACACTTCAAGTAATGGAAAATGCATCCCTCAAAACAAGGTCAAGAGCTGTTGTCTCTCATTCCAGAGTATAGGACACAGAACAATGCAGTTAGGAAAGTAGATTCCATCGGAATGGAATCATTATCATCATCCTAACAGTAAGAGCAGTTTTGAAATAGAATCCATTACCCAGGAAAGTGCAAGGATCCCTTCGTTGGATGTGTTGAAATGGAGGCTAGACAATCATATATTTGGGTTGCTTTGATTTGATTCCTGCATTGAGGAGGAGACTGGACTTGATAGACTTAAATAGCCTCTTCTAGCTCTAACTCCCTACACAGAAATAAAAGAGGACCTATATGACAGATGGTATATCTCTTAAATAGATATGAATTTCTGCATTTCTTATGGGGGGAGGGAAGAGGAAATAAATGCAGCTCTAGTTAATCCTGTTGATGTCACTTAAATTTCAAACAACTAATGTACTTTTCTGGCCAGATATCTAAATTCATGCAGTTTAAAAACTTAATTCCTTAAGGATGCTGGTCTGCCAGCATAATGCAAAATTTACAAACCACAGCCTCTTAAGAATTGGTATTTTGCTAATCAAGGACATTGGGCGGTAAGCCACATCGGTACATTTTAATTTCCAAGGCCAAGGAAAGATTTCTAATGAAGATTAATTAATGCAGACCCTTCTGTAGAGCCTCGACACTACTTCTTCCTCACTCAGTGTCAGAATGTTGAGTGCCCACAGTGGGAATAATGGAAATACATTGTATGATGTGATAGTCTCTTTTTCAACAATTTGTGCACTGAAAAAGTTCTGCAGTCAGGTTTATACAATCATGAAAAAGGACCCTGAGATTTATCAGGCCTAATGCCCTAGAACAAAAATCAAACAAAATGTGGACAAAGCTATCTTACACTAACCAAGCAAAACTCCCTCCCCCCCCCCTCACACACACACATATAGGCATCATTAAATGGCCACACAATAAATGAATAAACTAATTCTGTTCTAATTTTAATTCTATTCTCAACCCTACAGAGCTATGCACACTTCAATCCACTGTAAAGCAATGTTAGGTTTCATTCCCTTCCCAATTACACATTATCTTCTTTAAAAAAAAGTCTAATACTGAGGAATTAGGGGTATTCTTCTGATCAGGAATTTGTGTCTTCTGGATAGCCCTTTATGGCTTTTATATTATATACTGCTTATTTTTACTTGGTTTAATTAATTATATATCATTAATACATTTTACAGAGTCTAGTTTATCTATTCTTTTTCCTGTAAAATGGCTACCTGTTTGATATTCCACTACCACCTTTATAGTTAAAACTGCCTAGGTTTTAATGTGGCTCTTCTGTATTTTGTATATTCTAATTCATTTATTTCTCTTTTGGGCTTAGTTTTGAAGGCAACGTAAATAAATCTTGTTATTAAGGGAAAAAATTTTTTTAAATGAACCAGGTTCAACATATGGCACAGAATGATGCTTGAAAAGGCACACAATCACTTTTTTGGTTGTTAAAAATGAAGAGACAACCTAAACCATAATACAACCTACATTCACAATGCAGCAACTAACTAATCTCCAGCCTTGCTTACCAAAGCATTATCTTTTCATTGTTTCAGGCACACATCTTCATCTTCCCTTCTTCAGTCTACTGGAACTGCAGCTGTCAAGGTTGTCTTCATTGTCATCATTCACCACTACACAGTGTACGCCCTCCCTCATTTATGGCAAATGAAATTAAAACGTCCTTCAAAGCTGATACTGCTCAGCCTTTAAGCCGTTACTAGCTATTTGTATTTTTTCCCTCCTCTTGCCATCTCTGCTATCACACTCCTTCTGTTTTTTTTCTACAGAACCCCAAAGCAATGACCAATTTAAAAGTATGCATGTGTCATATCTCGAGGGATCAAGCTGGCTTAAAAAAGCAACTAACCCTGTTAAAACAAAATACTAAGGTCAGTTACGTGCAACAGCAGAAATATGACATATCATAAAGATTAAACCCTGCAGAGAGGAGCAACTCTTTCAGATAAACCCATTACTTCCTTTCTACCATCTTTATGCCTTTTAGTGTTCGACAATATTAAGTTTAGATGGCAAAATTGGATAGCTTAAGGAGGTCCTTTTGTTTGTTTTAGGATAGTTCATATTTCTGGGCTAAACATCCTTCCAAAGAACTTAAGAATCAACTGGAGCCTCTAAATAAATTTGAAATACTATGCCCAAATAAAGGACTTCCATCATTTTGCTTTCAATATGTTTCTTCCTAACCAAGTTAATTAAAAATAATTAGATATATTAAGGTTGATGACTTAGCAGTAGCTATTTAACCTCCCATACCAGCCTCAGTGCATGGGCAGGAGAGTACTTTTGTAACCCCCCCCCAAAAAAACCCAACATCAATAATTCAAGCATTTAAAAACAGATTAACCTAGGAATCCACAAACAAAAATCAAAAACTCACAGCCAAATTTACAGGTCAACCTCAACAGTCAGAGGTGAATTTAAGTGGGAACAAGTTATATATAAAAAAAAAAGATTGACTTAGCCTTCCTCAACCAGATGCCATCAGTTACCAGTGATAATGTTCCAAAGGGTGGGTGCTACTGCAGAAAAGGCTCGTCTTCTGGATCCTGTCAGATGGAACTCGTTAGCAGATGGGACCCATAACGTGCCCCTCCTGCTGGACCTGATGGGACCGGCAGATATCAGTCGGGAGAGGCGGTCTCTCAAATCGATAAAACCGATGTCCCAGTTACATTGACCCATCCTACCCTGTCTGGCAGGAAGGATATGTTAAGGACCCTACCAGCTAGAGAATTTTGACTGCCAGGGACTAGGAGGAGAGCCTTTTCTGCCATTGCCCCTGCCCTGTGGAACATCTTGCCCCCTGAGGTGAAATTGGCCCCCACTCTTTTGGCCTTCTGGAAGAGCATCAAGACGGAATGGGGACCCAATGGGGGTTCGCAGGCCTGGAGGTGGTTGGTGGCTTGAGGATGCTCTCTCCATCTTTTCATTTTGTATATTTTTGTAAAGATTTTTATCATTTTTTATCACTTTTTACTTGTAAGCCACCTAGAGTCACTTATAGTGAGATGGGTGGTGCATAAATTTGATTAGTAAATTAAATAAATAAATAAAATGCACTTTTAAAAGATTTACATTAACTCCATTTATATTATATGCCTACCCAAAGCACTGCATCAATTTCTCATTACTGCAACCATACCAAGAAGCCATTGCTGGACCTAACAGTACTAGACAAATTTCATCCTGTCTCCAACCTGCCCTTTCTAGGGAATGTTGATGAAAAGATGGTTGGGTTGCAACTTCAGAGGATTCTGGAGGAAGCAGATTATCTGGATCCCTTTTAATGAAATTTCAGACCTATAGTAGTACTGAGGTAGGTTGGTAGTGGTGAATCCAGCCTAGTTGTCCTTGATCTCTCAGCAGCTTTTGATACCTTGATTGTGGTATCCTTCTGGACTACTCAGGGGGCTGGGAGTTGGGGGTACACTGTTGCACTGCTTTTCTTCCCTTCTCTGGGTTTGATTCCAGTCAGTATTGGTAGGGGAAGAGAGGTCTAATCCTAGCCCCCAATTTTATGAGGTGGCTCAGGGCTCAGCATTCACCTTACTCCTATTTAACATCTACAGAAAGCCACTGGGCAAATTTATTTGTTGTCATGGGGTTAGATATCATTAATACACTGATAATACCCAGTTATATATCTCTATCCCTGGATGACCAAGTGATGCTATCAAATTTTTCTTCAGTATCTGGAGGCTGGGGTGGGAGAGTGGGGGTGGTGGATTAGAGGGTCTGCCACAATTAGTTTTGAATAGGGCTGCACTGAAAAGTTCTCAGAAGCTGTAACTGATCCAGAATGCAATGGCATGGGCAGTTAGTTGCGAGTGGACCTTGGTACATCCATGCAATGCCACTACTTTATCAACTGCACTGGCTTCCAGTAAGCTTTCAGGTGCAATTCAAGGTGCTGGCTGTCACCTACAAAGCCCTCCATGGAACAAGGCTGGATTGTTTGTGAGACTCTCTCTCTCCAAGATGCAACACGGTGGGTGTGTTCCAGGCCACTTCTATTAAACAATGTCACCTTAGAACCAGGAAATATGCCTTCTACATTGCTGCATCTGCCCTGCAAAACAATATATCCCTCAAGATCTGGATGGCCCTGACTCTGCCAATTTCTTGCAAAGTGCTGAAGACCTTGTTTTTGTCTCAGGTGTTAGGTGAGACCATTTTAAAGAGTTTAACTGTGTGGATGTGTGAGTAGCCTTGGACACGATGCATCTTTAGTTTTTGTCCAGTGCTTTTAAAGACATGTTAGCCACCCACAGTCCCACTGCAAGATGGGCAGATGTATGGATGTATGGATGGAAGGATGGATAAAATCCTCTCCTAATTTTTCTCTCTTTAACTATCACACCAGTTAACTACAAAATGAGGATAAAACGCTTGCAAGGCTGTATGAGCCTTCGAATATCAAAACAGCTTATCTTATACGAGAGGCTGAAGGCATTTTCAAACAATTTCATCAGTCAAATTGTTAGCATTAGCCTTGAAATCACAATGTTTCCCCCAAATATCCATTAAATGATGAATTCAATTACTGCCTGTAATTAAAAATATCTATTTAGCAAAAGTTATGGTTAGGAATTCAGCCTGAAAAAACTGACACCTTGAAACAGCTGAAATGCATATTCCATTTAGAAGTGAGAACTAAGATGAACAGCCAAGTATGTAAAAGATTAATTGAAGGTAATGAAAAAACTGATCAGATCTTTGTTCCAAATCAACATTCCTTTTCAACAGTGTTGAAGAATTAGAGATATTAAAAATTCAATTTGACTTGCCTGATGAATATTCAACTCTGCTGCTACTATCCCCTGTGCCTCTCCCCACCTTCTTAGTTATTTAACATTATGATTGCCTTAAACAAGCAGTATAATAAATGATACTAGATACATGAAAAATTCATTTCACTAAGCTTGTGGAAGGATGCAGCTTAAAGGTGATTTGTTAAATAGCAGATATAAAATAGTGGATTATACATATCTTCCATCCCTTAAGGGATGAGATAGGGAAAAAATGCCACCCATGGTTGAAAAGACTTTCTCTAAAGCTTTCTACAACTAAGACAAATGCATCAAATTTTTCCCAACATCTTTAGTACAAAGATGTACTGTCTTCATTTTATTACATATGTGCTAAGGGGAAAAAAAATCTTGTTTTTCTTAGTTTGTGTTTGTATTTTTTTCCCATTAAGATTAAATATTATCTTGTTAATTGTGTATGTATAAACTAAATCAGTATTTTTTTTTAAAAAAATGCATATATCTTACTTCTCTACATTAAAAGCAAGAATGTACAAATGGTGAAAGCAGGGGAGGTGGCCACCTTGGGCCACCATGTAAGGCACAGGGATAGATCTGGGAGCATCCATGGGAGCAGCAAAAAAGTCAAGATGGAAACTATGGCCATTTGACCAAATCTTGCTCCTTGTTATGAGTGTTGCACATGCAACAAGGGGCGGGACTTCAGTTGTGCCCACTATCATGCCTTTTTTTAATCTACACAGGAAGTCCTGGGATTCCCCTTGTCACATGCTTCCTGGGGCCAATATCAGTCACAGCAGAAGAATGATCTAGAAGGAAGAAGGAATTATCCTGCTGTGGCTATATCCTTCTCCTGCACTGCTGCTCTATGGCCAGCCACGGTCTCAGCTAGCAGTGGCAGCACTGCCAGTCTCTGAATCATTCAGATCCTCTTGAAGTGGGAAGGAGAGGCCAGACAGTAAGGAGAAAGATCCCTGGAGGCTCTGGCAATTTCTCCAACGCTCTTTTGTGTCCAGTAACCCATAATCATGGGGAAGCCAAAGTACATACAGCTTTATGTGCAAAATCCCTCTTACCACTAATATCTGCGTTATTTGTGTATATACCTGCTACATAATAAGGCCAATAGAAGCAAATATCTGTAGCTCAGGGTTGAACTGTGAACTGTAGTTCCTTGATTAGGGTATTGTTTACTGCTGATTGTATGTATGTCTGGTGCTAATCTTGGTGTTAATCTCTGCTTATCTGGGTAATGATTGCTGGTGAGGAGGAAGGAACTACCAGAGGGAAAAACAAAACAAAACCCACACCCCCAGCAACACTGGCAGGGCATGCCACTGGATATAAACAGAGAGCAAACACCACTCCATTCTAGCACTGAAGATGTTACCTAGCTGGGTAATGAAATGTTTGCAAGAAAACAGCCAAGCTCAGAAAACCCCAAGGACTCCACATAATAAAGCCACAGATCTAAATTAGCAGTCAGGGCTATTCTGCATTGTCCTGTCCATAGTTGAATAATCTAAACTAATTGGCTGATCTAACTGCAGCAGAATAAAGGTAACTTTGTCTGATTGTCTTTAATATGTTTAGAATCTGGTAAGAAGGGGGGAAAAAAGAAGAGAAGTGGGGGGGGGGGGAAGCAAATTAAAATGTCAGTGCAACAAATACCTGTGGCTTTTTGGAAGAATCTCTTGTTCATCATCTCTGTATCCATCTGGGTCTGGAAGTGTATTTGGGTCAAATTCCTCACCACTGGCACTGTGATCCAGAAAGGCTACAGTGTCCTCTTCAGTCTACATAAAGATTTGCAGAGTTAGATATCTTCACATATTATGATCTCTGTTAGTTCCAAGAAAAATCCATTAAATATCTTTGAGATATACACAGGAAAGAATCTAAACAGAGTCTTCAGAAACTGCCCTTATATTGTTTCAGTCCTGTCTACGTAATCTTTGTTATTTGTATGTTTCTCTGTATATCTGTGTGTATATGTGTACACACATGCACACATTCCTTGTTCTTGTAATGTCCAGAGCTGGTGATGAGGAACTTGAATGATCAAACAGAGATTAGGACCCCAGTAGTTTGGGTAGGTCCATCACTGATTGTGGCACCACGATGCTGCTCATTCACTTAAAAACTACTTGTATGGATGGCTAGGTATCCCCACAGAGGAAGCCAAAAAATCTAAAGTCAGAAGGAGAATCTACAATGTCCCACATTAAATGACTTTGGCAACTTTCTATGGAGTTAATTACAACATTTAGAACTTGCAGTCTGTATCCAATCTACTTGTCTGGCTTGACTGTTCAAAAATATAGTAGAAATGATACTGATCATTAAAATCAATAATGGTACTGTAGATATTATTTACAGGTAGTCCTTGTTTAGCAACCATAATTGGGACCAACAACTCATTAAGTCATTAAGTGAAACTACAACTGTGCTTATGGACTTACTTCAGCTTTCCTTTGCTTCTTCAGACCTGCAAAGGTCGTAAATGTAAGGATTGGTCATAAAGTTACTTTTTCATCACCTTTGTAACTGCGAACTGTCACTAACGAGGCAGTTGCTAAATGAGGACTACCTGTATTTTTTGCAGGATCAGTTCAAACATACTGCAGTTCCTAGGGCAATTGGAACAACTTCATGAAACCTTCTTATAAAATGTAATCCATCCTCAAATTAAATAAGGTCAAACTCCTTCCTTTTCATACAGATATTAAAGTTCTTTCTCCAGAGTGTGCTACGGTTTACAAAATGCCAATTTTTCATCTGCAAATAGATTATGCTACCAAGCTGCTGATTCATTTGTCTTTTTATTTCCGGAACACCTGACAAATCCTTATACAGTGTAAAGAGTGTAACTTAATTTATGGTAAGCAAGATGAAATACATTTGGTGATTGATGACTTATGTGTAGCTTTCATAAAAATAGAAAACAAGGCTTCTTATCTCCAGGAAGATTACATTTGGAGATAATGAAGAAAAGAGTGACCAAAGGGCCAGCTGAGTCTGCAGCTGATGGTGCTCTGGATTCAGTGTTTACAGCTGAAACATCTTAAATTAATTTAGTGAGAAATAATGATATCTGAAGACTTAGCTGTTTTATTGTTCATATCCTCTCTCTGCTGATATCCATCAACAATGTCAACATGTCTCACAGAAGGAAAAGAAGAAAATATTTGGGGGGAAAAGAGAAAAGAATACAAACTAATCAGTTCCAGATTTCTGGGTGGGCTGGTCTTAGGGAATATATCATATCAATAT
Organism: Liasis olivaceus; assembly: GCA_030867105.1. Taxonomy (NCBI): domain Eukaryota; kingdom Metazoa; phylum Chordata; class Lepidosauria; order Squamata; family Pythonidae; genus Liasis; species Liasis olivaceus. Next base: position 94,918,092 of record CM061352.1, read on the forward strand.
AGGCATCCATTAGACCGCAATGACATCATGACTTGGGTCACATCACTTGCTTCCCCTGCAGATGCCATGCATATTGGTGCTCCAGCAGCTTTCCTGACTTTTCCAGGCATAATTTGTTGTGCTGACTCTGATGGTATCATACCCATCCTTCCCATTCTGGGCAGAACTTGCAGAATTCTTCATTTAACATTGCCACCAAATAAAATGTGATGAAAGTCAGACACCAAGTTTGGGGAAAGCTACCATATATCTTATACCCTTCATACCTCATAAATCTCTTCTTCTTTATGCTATCACAACAGTTATGATTTATTAAAAACTGCCTTCTCATCAGTATATCCATGCAATAAATTCATATAACATGGTTATATAAAAGAGCCTTTTTACTGGATGCTCACTATAGGTGGATTGCAGTCAAGCTTAAATACTTTCTGTAAGAGCTGTAAAATTTTTATCTTTGAGCTAGGAGTTATACAGCCAGGCTCTAACAGATGCATAATGTATGTCTGTGGCAAATATTTAATATAGAATTGAAATGTATATCTAAACAAGTTTTATGTATTGTTCAACCTACTACAGGTAGTCCTTGACTTATGACCATTCGTTTAACAACTACTCGGCTTACGACCACATTTAACAACTGACAGTGCTGAAAAAGTGTCTTACGACTGGTCCTCGCACTTACAACCATTGCAGCATCCCCACAGTCATGTGATCAAAAAGGCAGAAATGCGGGGGAGATAGGCGAGGGGGAGTTGGAGGCAGTCCCTTACCTGAGGCTCAAGGCTGGGAGGGACCAAACCTGGAATGGCTTGGATTGGGGTGGGGTGGGTCCTTGGCTAACGTCCGGTGAAGTTTGCTTAATGACAGCAATTTGGAGTGCCAGGATTGCCATCGCTGAGCGATGCAGTCACATGACATCTCACTTTATGACCATATCACTTAGTGATGGAAATTCCGGTCCCAATTGTGGTTGTAAGTTGAGGATTCCTCTATTTATATAGACAATACCTATCTAATGCAGTGTTTCTCAACCTTGACAACTTTATGTTGTGTGGACTTTAACATTCCCCAGCATGTTGGCTGGGGAATTCTGGGAGTTGAAGTCCACACATCTTAAAGTTACCAAGATTGAGAAACACTGATCTAATGGAACAGTGTTCAGACACTTGAAATCATCTTAAGTCCATGTGAAACAGGTAGCTAAATATGCTCTTTTTCCCTTCCCTCCCCAAGAGAGAAAGCCTAAACAAAATAATTTAATTGGTGGTACTTCTGGGCATAAACCATCTAATATTACTGTGCCAGCTAAAGACTAGTGATTTAAATTGTCACTCCTAAACAAGGATAAGTCCATGTACTTTCAGGTTAACTATTATACGTGCTCCAAGAAAATTATGCACTGAGAACACAATGCAGTGGGGAGTGAAACTCTGACTTTTCTTTTAGATTTGATTTTGTAAATGAGCCAGTGAGGTATAGTGGTTAAGAAGCTGGGCTAAGACTGCAGAGACCCAGATTCAAGTCCATCCTCAGCCACATAAGCTCACTGAGTGACTCTGGGCCAATCACTCTCTCTCTCAGCCTAGCCTACCTCACAGAGAAATACTGGAGAAGGGAGTGTGATGAATGCTCCTGGAGGAAAGGCAGGATATAAATTTAGCAAATGAATAAAATTGACCTCATTCTACCTAGGACCATATTATTTATATACTTAGGAGAGAATAATAGTATTTCCAAGAACGACAGCATAATATGAAGGCTTGTTTTCTGGTGGCAAGTATGATTTTACAAATAAATCTAAGTGAAATGTCTTCAATCTTTCCAGCCGTTTTATTAAATCCTAGATACATCCTACCATACCTACGCTATACTACTTAAGAATGTGCCCTTATTGCCACCTAACAAGCATCTCTGTTCAGTGAAAACAAAATTTCTCTTCTAAAAAAGAAAGAGAAAAAAGAGAAAGATTTAAGGAAAGCCTAAAAATATTACCCATACAGGAGATGTGTTTGGCCGACACTTTCTCAGTGTCTGTAAAGATGTCTCTCTTCCACCAGGCTTTTGTTAATCAATTTAAGTATTAATTTAAATGTGCATTTTAATGTTTTTCATGGAAAAATCTATCTATGTGGTCACTAAGAGTTGATAATGACTTGGTGGCACATAATTAATCAATTTAACAACTTAGATTTTTAAAATAACTGCAAGCCATACAAATCAAATAAATAAATAAAGAACATAACTAAAGAACAACTCTAGAAGAGCAAAATTAAAATAAAAGTCTGCCTCCAACATCTGATTTTGTTACTAACTGGTTGGAGAATTCGGGGAGTTGAAGTCCAGACATGTTAAAGTTGCCAAGTTTGAAAAACACTGGTGTAGAGCTTCAGTAACAGATGAAAACTTAATGCAAGTGTGTCATTTTTCCCAAAAGAAAGTCAGTTGGGAATTAATCACATTTTAACTACAGCATGTTCATATCATCTTAGGCACATGCACAAGAAAGGTATATGTGGGCAGGTGCAGGGTTGTCATAAAAGAAGATGCCAAAAATGGAACTAAATGACAGCTGGCTTTCTTGAGTGTGGGATGAAATGATCATGAGAAAGTTAAACTATATAAAGTCAGCAAATGTTACACAAGTAAAAAACTTGTTCTTCCAGTAATGGCAAACATTCAAAATATTTACAATAGGAGAAGCCTACTTGCTTCCAAAAATTCTAGTGGGCAGAACAGTAAATATCCATTCAGAGTCCTATTTATTCTAAAATTCAGTACAATGTTTGAGTATCTTAGAAGCAAGGGATGGATCGTTTCAATTCCAAAAATCAGGTGTCTGGTAGCATTTTTCCAACTAACAAATTGTATTAAAAGGCATCAGCATGAGTTGCAGCTCATTTCATCAGATGCATGGAGTAGTTGGACTGATGTAAGATTTAAATTGGGATATGGTTGGGGGGAGTATGGTGGGGGAGAGGGAGGAGAGGATAGGTTCCATAATGTGCCAGATTTGTATATGTTCATTGATAAATGTGCCCTATCTATATTTATCTGTGAATCTCTTTAAAATTTCATGAAAATTCATTATTATTCTGGAAGAAAGATACATTCACAAAGCATGGATATCTTCAATATACTTCTCTCAAGTATACCTTTCTAAAATACACATTTCAGTATATTTTGTAAGCTTTGAAATGCAGGACAAAACTCAGAAGTATAGATCTTACAGATAACTGAATTGTAATCTAAGCATTAATTAGGTAGTGCCTGGAAGCCAAGCCCTGTGAGGAATGGCTGAAAGGAGCTCGACGTGTTTAGACAGCAGAAGAACAGGCTGAGGAGAGAGATGATACAGTTCTAAAAGACTGAAACATGCAAGAGGGATAGGTTTGTTCTCTATTGAAAGTGAGAGCAGACAGGACCATTCTATGGAAATTAAAAGATGGGAGAATCAAGGTGAAATCTTGTAAGGTTTTGAGCCGTTAAATGGCGGAACAATATCGTTAGAACAATGGTGGCTCCCCTTCACTGGAGGTTTTCACAACTTTTGGGATGGCTTAGTCACATCTGGAACTGAACAAAGAATTGGACTACATGTCATATAGATTCCTCCCACTTCATACATTCTATGATTCTGTGTGTGTTTTTTTTAATGCCTTTCTAAGATTCTGTGTGTTTTTTTTAAATGTTGCATTTTTTAAAAAGAGGTTCCTAAGTGCCATCTAGTGGCATCATGGGCACCAAAGCATCGGCGGGATTCAGTTGCTGACCTCCAAACTTCATAAAGACGCAGATCTGCACAATGATCTGAATTATTTTTCAGTCTTGACTTTTTCTAACACATTAAAAATGTGCTACATTTATATTTCAAGAATTTGCATCTCTCCCTTTCCCAGATAATCATTCTGCCCAATTATTCTGATTCCCTTTCTATTCCCCAGCCTTTTTCAACCTTGCATTTGTTTGCATATGAAAGAGCAAAACCAATTTCCTTTTGTCAAAGAATATTTTATTTGGTGCCAATGTTTCTAAATTGCAGACTGTAGCTTTTGGAAATAAATGAGAATTGAAATGGAATAGCTTCCCTGCATTTTAAGGACAGTTAGTAAGCTTAAATAAGGCCTGAATTCAGGGTTAAAAAAATAATAAATCCCTGGTACAATAATTCTAATGCCTGGATAAAATTGAGAAAATATTTTAAAGAAGGTATTTCCAAGCTGTGATATTATAATAATTTGAATTATTCAAAATGATACGGTTAAGAATAAATAACTTTTTTATTTAATCAGTTTTAAATTATGTTTCTAAGCACTGAAGAAGCCAAAAATAGTAGCAGTAAATTAAATTACCCTTACATAGGCTGCACCAAAGCTCTTATGCAAAAATAGTGTTAATGACACTACTGAAACAGTACAATTAATATATGACAAATGATTTCTCAAATGTATACATATTGCATATATAATTTATTTATTCTACTTGTATACTGCTGAATCAACAGACCCACAGAGACATACAGGACAATAATATATTTAGGCATTTATGTATTCTGTGATTCTATGACTAAAAAGCAAAAACATCCAGCATTGCCATAAAACTCCAAGTTACCTTTTCAAAAAAAGGAAGCTTAAAGTGCTTAAAATGATGATCAATCTGAAAATACAAGGATAAAATCAGGTAAAAAGAGAATATTTTTACCACCACTATTAGTAGCAACATAACCTTAGCAAATATCGCACAGCCCAGCTACTCCTGAAAGGCATTTGTTGTCCATTTTAAACAACAATATTTTGCAATTTTCAGAAGTCACCCGGACACCAAGTATACTTATACTTATTATTACTACATGTTCTCTCCATTATACGACACTAGTAGCTTATAATGAATCACCACAAAAGACACAGAATTTATTTATTCATTATTTAATGAATAAGTAAATGAAGTCTCATTTCCAGAGACTCTGAGCAGCACAGAAGATATACAGACTAGAGTTAAAATGAAAGTACAACAACAAATAATTAACTGATGTGCCACTATTTGGGAATAACGTAATTCAATCATCCCAAAACGCCTTTTTGAAGAATCAAGTTTTTATTACTCTACTAAGGTATAATAGGGAGGGGATGATCTGAATATCCAGAGGTGGGCTGTTCCAAAGGAGAGGAGCCATTACTGACAAGGCTTGACTACGTAGTCCCTGCAGATGGCATTTCCTCAATAGTGGGACACTCTATTGCAAGCCTTCCCTCATAAAGCTTCCTGGACACATAGAAGTTACCCAAGAAGCATCCAAGTCCAGAGCCATGTACAGGTTTAAAGGTGATGACTAGCCTTTAAATTGCACCAGGGAGCCAATTTCCCAACACAATTTCCTGATGAGGGAAGAGCAAAATTTTAAAGAAGGCCGCACATTGTCCTGCAATGAAATGAATATTCATCTTTATGCACTTGAATGTAAGAAACGAGCGACAATGGGTAAGGCACCTTCTTCATCAATCTCTTTTTAATTTGGTAACTCCGAGACTAGGAATTTTAAAAGGAGAGATCACAAACCAGTTATTTGATTTTGGTAAATTAAAAAGTGCCATATACATCTACAATGTATACAATTTGTAGAATGCAGTGGGGCTGGATAGTTTTTATATCAGCATAACTAGATTTGACTTAATCACATACTAACTGCAATGGAATGTATCTATGAAGGGGAGGGTGATATAAATCTCAAAGCTGAGCCTGGTTCCATGAGCCCAAGTTGACATTTGTGGCACAAGAATGAGTGAGCGTATTAAGCATATACAAGAGAAAGAAGTAAATGTAGTACAGTGGTACCTCGCGTTACGAACTTAATCCGTTCCGTGACTCTGATCGCAACTCGATTTGGTCGCACCGCGAGGCAAATTTTCCCATAAGGTTCAATGTAAATACAGCTAATCCGCCCTCTGAATTTGGTCACGCCACAAGGCAAATTTCCCCATAAGGTTCAATGTAAATACATACGGCTCTGCATTTTCTTTGGAGCCATGCTGATAAGCACACCACAAACCTTCCAAATGCCACAAAACACACCACAAGCCTCACTGAACATCTCCTTGCTACTGCGATCTCGCCCACAGGAAGCCGCAACGTGGCAGCGGGGCAAATGGCCGCGGATCCGGTTCGTAGTGCAGGGCGGAGGTTGCACGGCGAGGTAAATTTTTGGGGCCGGAGCTGATCATATCGCGAAAAATTCGTAAGGAGGGGCGTTCGTAACCCGAGGTACCACTGTACTTTGAATTGTGGGCTATATAAACAATAAATTCAAAGTATGACTCAAGATATTTGTTAAGGATTAAGCAGAAGGAAAATGTCACATTCAGAGAGTTTGTAATGATATGATTTCTGCATGTCTCTTAATAATACACCACATCACCCTCCCTTCATAGATACATTCCATCACACTAACAGATAATCCAATTATTTTTGCCAGGATTTCTGGTTTATCATTTATCTGGGGCCAAAGGTACCTGAAAACCTCTCTCTCATATATATAATTTGTCCATAATTTGCAATACCATTAGGAACATCCTACCTCCTACAAACACACAGATGGGGAGTAACTGAAGGCCTTTCAAGAGCAACACCCAATAATGAACTATTGCCCAAGAGAAGAGGGATACTGGTCCTTCCATGCTCTGCTTTAGGCAGGGCAGTTCTTAAGTCTGTTTGTTTGCTTGCATGGTCTCTAATTTTAATGCCTCTCTCGAATCTTACAAAATAGTTTATGATCCTGTATTTCTTTGTTTTCTCTAGGGGTATCCATAAAGTATCGGGGGGGGGGGAGTATCAAAAGAGTAAAGATGGCAGGAAAATCAAAGCCCCATCCCTTTATTTACAGGCATGGCATCTAAGTTCACCTTCCAAACTCACCTTGGTGGCTGCACCAAAAGATGGAAAGGGGAAGTATCATCCTAGTTTAGTGTTAAAGGCTAAACTAGGTTACTTTATTGTCTGACACTTTTGAGCCTCAATACTCCATGTCCAACTACAGTGGATGTGCTGAAAAACAACACAAGGTTTCTTCTCAACATAGCTCCTCTCAGTGTAAAGCATCTAAAGCAGGGTTTTTCAAACTTGGCAACTTTAAGATGCGTGGACTTCAACTCCCAGAATTCCCCAGCCAGTATGCTGCCTGGAGAATTCTAGAAGTTGAAGTCCACACATCTTAACATTGCCAAGTTTGGAAAACAGTGATCTAAAAGTCACTGCTACAGTCCTTGAACTAAGGCTCCTGACAGTATATACCAACTTCTAATGCTACAAATCCTATATAATTGGCACAAAAAGTAGTACTTAAATTCTGTAATCAACAGATCCTCTACGAACATCACTAAACAAATAGTCTACAGAAATCTCTCTGACATAAAGACCAGAAAAAAGAAGGTTTGCAGAGATAATTGTGGTTTGAAATTTTAACATTTTTCTTTGCACAGTTAGACTTTATAACATTACAATGGAGGGAAAAGGTCCCTGTAGAGTTATGTCAAATATAACTTCTGGGAAAGCAGCCAAGCACATCCCTCAGCAAAGTAATCTTGCTGCAACTTACAATTTTGCTTTAATTGCATTGTAATGCTAGATGCAACAGTCAGATGGCAGGCCATTTTAACTTTGCATCCAAGCAACTGTTTATTGCAAATTGCATATGGAACAATTGTCCTAATTTCAAATAATTATTCAGTATGAAAGCAAAGCCCTTACGGTGACACATAGTCTCAAAATATTAATCTATGGCAAGCTAGGTATATTTTAGAATTAGTTTTCAATTTCTGCAAACGTGAAGCAAATCCGACGACATACAATTGAAGGACTGAATTTGCTTTATCAAGAAAAAAGTAACTTACAGAGAGGAAAACCCTCTTTTAAAAACCTGGCATTTTAAGTCCAGGGGTCAAACCCAGAGAGTATTAGGCAACTGTTTTAAAAACAGTATGGCTCAGAAGACATTAGGAGACAGATGATAGACCACCACCTTGAATTTCCACAAGCAAACATGATAAATACATTTTGTAAATCAATGAATAAGTGGAATGGAGGCTCTCTGATTGATGTATCTGCACCAAATTATTTTTCTGTATTAAACTGACTGATATATGAAGCACTCGATAAATGAAAGCTGTGCATAACCCTCAGTTAATCCAAACTGACAACTGCAGAAAACGTCCCTGAATTGTTTTTCAGGACTTGAAAACTTTAGATTAAACCTGATTCATGGCAAGCCCATGCTATTCTCTGGGCAGAAACCTCTCAAGATATCCAGGCCCAAGTATCTTTGCTGAACAGAGAAAGAGGTAGAGCAATAAAGTCACTCTTTTCTCTGTAAACCCCTCTTGCAAATGTACAGGTGGGGCCAGCTAGGTCTTACATTTTGTATCTCCTAACAGCTCTATTGAGCACGGTGTTTTCTCAGTTTAACAATGGCGAACAAAACCTTCAGGCTAAATGAGGCAACTCAAGTATATTCAGACCATGACAAGAGCCATTTGTCATTCCTAGGCAATCCGCTGGGCTGAGAAGAGAAGGAGGGCAAGAAAGGCGATGGAGGCAGGAGAAAGACAGGAAACAGAACGGAAGGGGAAGAGAATCATCGCCAGTGGTTTCACACTCCACTTATTTCTGTTTTTCACTCGCCAAAGGAACTGTATATCTCACACTTGTTTATTTATTTATATTTTGAACTCAGTCACCGGCCATCTCACGAGGAAGTGACATACAATGGAAACACCTTTGCCTGTAATAGCTAGAATCTGTTTTGTTTTGTTTTTTAATGGAGGCAAGTGCTTATTATTTGCTTGTCCTTTATTTATTTATTTACTCTACTTTTTTTCTTTTTTACCGACCACTCTCGAGAGATTGCTTTATTTGGACATCAAGGGAACCTACACAGTCAGCATCAGCTCCAGTGTGCCAAGTCCCTAACAACTGTTCACAACCAATAACACTAGATTCACAACCAATAACACAGAGTCAGATTATTCAGGTTTACTGAAAGGAAAAGCTGTTAGTTTCTCAATCCCAGAATTTGGACATGTGTACATTTGTACCCCATTTGTAATTAAATATGTCAAAGAGGGGACTTTTGTGATCCTTCTGACCCTCCTGATCCTTTTGCTAACTACAGGGGAGATACTTCTACTTCCCAGCCTAATAAAGAAGGAATATGTGTTTGATTATGTAATTATATCTATTTTATTCCATTTACGTGGCCACCCATTCACAAGCAGATGGTTCCATCTCTAAAACGTTTTGCAAACCAAGATTCTCACCGCCAGATTCAAAGTATTCCATTACGCTGATTTTTCTAACAGTCCAGTGTAACAGTTCAATGTTATAGTAAATTCAAGCTGAAGGTATTTAATTTATGGATACAGTGGAAATATAAATGAAGGTTATATATCTAACTGAACCTTCTTTCAGTTAGAAGGTAGGTGCTGGCTGCAGAGAGAGATGAGATGATGAAATTGCGGGCAGATAGAAATAAATGTTTTAAAATGATGAGAACAAAACAGTGTTTCAGAAACAGCTGGCTGTGCGACTGCAAAATGATCATGTAGTAGTGGAGTATTTGGCTGGTACCAGTGAGACCCAGGTTCAAATTTACTCTCAGCCACAGAAACTCACTGGATATCTTTGGGCCAGTCACTGTCTCTCAGCCCAACCTACAGTACTTCAGAATAATGTTGCTGTGGGGAAGAATAGGAAGAGGGAGCATCTTGAACACTTCCTTGAGTTCCTGAACAAAAGTCTAAATAAAAATAAATACATCTAAGAAATAAAAACTTCCTGATGGTAGGGACAGTTCATCAGTAGAGAACGAGTTACAAAGAGAGATGCTTTAAAATGGATTCTGCATTGAGTAGGGAGATCATTGGCCACTTCGAAATCTAGGACTCTTTTGCAACTACATCTGGTATCTGATAAGATCCAGTTTGCATGTCTGGAGGTTCTCTAAGAATATGAATTTCTAGTTATTTTCTTTCCTGATGCTTAACCATCTTGCCTGATGAACAATATTAAGAAACTCTAATCTTTGCAACTATTATGAAACTTCAGTTAACCCCCTCAAAAATATGACCTCTGCAAGTTAAGGCCAACACAACTACTATAACCTTTTTAAGAAAATAAAAATAAAAAAGATAAGTACCTGATTAAATTCTTTGGGGGACACTCTTCTACAAGTGGAACATTATAGCTGAAAAGGCACCTACCACCTCAGAAAGGTATCAGAAGATAATCTCAAAATGCGACTCAAACTTGCAACACGCTTAAATGTGAAGCATCTTGCCACATTATCTGTATTTTTTTCCCTCCACGAACAGCGAATTTCAAAGCTGTTTTCCTCTATTTCAACAGCAAATACCGCACATTTTCAAAATCTTTCTGAACCGTTTTTATTCTTAATTAGATAGGCTGACTCAGTCTTTACTGGATGGTTAAAAAAAAAGCAAAAAAACCCCACGATGCAGTCATCAGCTAAGCAGCAGCAACAATGTCTGGCAAGCAGCCAACATTTGGATTTCAGTATGAATGGAGCTTTATGATTCAATCACACTGGCTAATTGCTTTATTTTATTTTTAGACCTTAACGATTAGGCAAGATTAAGTATTATACCTTTTATGAACAACAGTGGAGAGTTACAACAGCAAACATGCTGATGCCCACAACTTTCCCTGGGGTAAGACAAGACATGTGAAAACCTGAGATGGAGGAGGTTCTTTTTCCTACCTCCCAACCCCTTGCCAGACATTAGAAAGTCAAACAGAATGGGAAAAGAGAGAGCAAACTTCCAAAACACAAGCTCTTTTTGATTTGTGTAAGAGAACCAACAAAATATTTCCAACAGAACCTTGCTAAACAATAATCTCTACAACGGTGGCACTGTCTACCTATGGAAGTTGTGGAAGGTTCTAAGAAGCAACTTCACAGACATCTCCAGAGGATGGTTTCCCTGCACATTGCAGAGGGATGGACTAGATGTTCCCCTCCATAATCCTTTGATTCTTTATTTGAAAGCAGCCCACTGTGAAGGAGAACAACCACAGCAGCAGCAACAACCATCCTTCCTCATGTAGAAAACCACCACTTCAGGGAACAGATTCAATCTAGTCTTCTGCCCAAAATGCTAGTTTTACTTTCTGAAAGAAGCCCTCTCTTTTTTAATTAAGGAAGTACTTAAACATGAAAACACCATCCTGCAGCATGATAGCACTTAGAGAAAAAATTTAATTATTCACCCTTGTTAAATACCTACCAGAAAAGATGAATACTAACTTTAGAGAAGATGTAACTGGTTAAATATTTTATCAGTCTATACTAGAACTCATTTGTCTTTGAACTCCTATAAGATGATAATCATAAAGATAATGATAATAATTATGTCACATTATCCACCTAAAGGCATACTATTTACTATAGGATATTTAAAATATTTTGATACTTCACAGAATTAGGAATCCTATATTCCTAATATATTTGATTCTAACATTTCTACAGGCTACTTTGATCATTTTAATTCTTTTTATATTCCTACCATAACACTGGATTGACCAGAAAGATTTCCAATGGAATGCTATTACTAATTTGTAAAAATGCAAAGTAAATAGAATAACAATGTTATTTGGAAAAGCAAAGTTGTGTTTGAAGGGCGTATGCAGCACATTGTCCTTAGCACTTCAAATTTACTTTTTCTTTCTGCATTTCTAAAAGGGAATATATATGACGGAAATTTTAATCACAGCTAATTACCTCAGCAATTAATGAGGAATTGAAGCAGGATAAACCAAACCTATCAATGAGGTAACACCACCAATGAATGCATATCAGGCTTTGGTGTACTAAACCACCCAACTCTGCTGCATTTGTTTAATACAGTATTTCTTAAATTATGTTCAAACAAGGCTTTTTGTGAGCTGGTTCCCAAGATTCAGGAGATTTTTTTTTGAATGGATTTTGGATAAACTCAATTTTCCTATCCAAACAAGTGTCCCATGGATAATAAGATATTGCCAGATTGAAACTTCAAAGAAAAAAATCATTAAAAGACTTCCAGATGAAAGTCTGAAGGTCGTATTATCTTTCCCGTTCATCAAACCATTCCAACACTCAAGACAATTAAGTTCAAATATCAAATCATGCTGTTATGCCATCTCTAAAGAATGTAATTTCTCTATGAATTTGTCTAATCCCTTTTTAAAAGTGTCTCAGGTAACAAGCAAAACAATTTGTTGTGATAACAAATTTTATTAATATAAATAATGTATTGTACTTTCTTTTGTTTGTCCTAAGTTTATTGTCCATTGATTTCATTTCACAGCCCAAAGTCCTAGATAAATGAGAGAGGGAGAAAATCTTTATGTTGGGTATCTCTACTTTTGCTTTTTTCCATAAGGAAGCTGCCTCAATGTCTTCCTAATTTTGTGGGCCATTTTTGCAACTTTCTGGCACTTATGGCTGATAACAAATCAAGCAAACTGTTTCAATGAGCAAGACAGATTAGGTGCTTTGCTTGAAGAATGCAAGCTTTTAAAAGGTATAAGCACAATAGAATGGGAAAACTGTACATCCTATAGCAAAAGCATCACCCAGACAGCCCACAGGATAAGTAGCTGAAAATAGAAAACGACTGCACAATACATGTTTTAAAGAATAAAATTTTTTCAACTGCTACAGATGGGAATCAATGGTGAATTTATTTATTAATTTATTTACACATTCATTTGTATGCCACTTGCTTCACAGATTTGCTTTCCATATAACTGTTCCTTAGAATTGCAACCTTAATGCCAATTCATAAGAATCCTATTTCTTTCTGAATTTCCAGATGGTGTTTCTTTTTCATTTCTTTTTTTGGGGGAGGGAGGGACTCCTCTGGCAACAAAAACTTTGCTTCAACAAAGTAATTTTATTAAACATAAATAAAAGTTTAGACATTGACAGACACAATGCAGAAGTTGGTGGATCTAGAGATAAAAAATGTCCTGAATTTTTAAACATAGTTTTACAGAGAAAAGTATGGGCAGTAATAGATACATATATACATATTTTCCTTAATCATTTTATGTATAACTGAAAAAGTAAGTACAGTGGTACCTCAAGATACGAACGCCCCATCTTACGAAAATTTCAAGATATGACCAGCTCTGGCCGCAAAAATTTACCTCAACATGCGAACTCTGCCTCAAGCTACGAACCGGATCCGCGGCCATTTGCCCTGCTGCCACGTGGTCGCGGCTTCCAAGAGGAAGTGCTAATGAAATCTGAGCGGGAGGACAAAAGCCCAAGGAAAGCAATGCAGAAAGAGAAACTGCTAATGAAATCTGAGCGCACGGGGGGGGGGGAGCTCCCGCTCCCGGCTGTGCGTGCACGCTGATATTGCTTTCACTGTGCTTTTGTCGCTATGGAGAAAGGAAAAAGGAAAAGGAAAAGCCATTTGCCCCGCTGCCACGTGGTCGCGGCTTCCTGTGGGCGAGATCGTGGTAGCAAGGAGGCGTTCGGTGAGGCCTGTGGTGTGTTTTGTGGCGTTTGGAAGGTTTTTGGTGTGCTTGTCAGCATGGCTCCAAAGAAAATGCAGAGCGGGCATGGCAAGAATAAGGCTTTGCAGCTAAGAGGCAAAGAAGAGAGGAAACCCCTGAAAGAGATCTCCCCGAAGTCCCTTTGGAGGGGGACTCTCCCTCCAAACAATAACTGCCTCCCCACCCCATTCTCCCTCTTCATACTGTGCTTTTTTTCATGTTTTTGTGGTTTAAAAATAAAATGCATATGTTTCAGAACTGTTTGTATTTACATTGAACCTTATGGGGAAATTTGCTCTTTCCTTTGGCCATAGCCCTTGGCCTGGTGATTGCTTTCACTGTGCTTTTGTCGCTATGGAGAAAGGAAAGAGCGTGGAGGAATGGGGGGGGGAAGCTCCTGCTCCGCTGTGCGTGCGACAAAAGCCTTTCCCCCCAGCGCGCTGATTGCTTTCACTGTGCTTTTGTCGCTATGGAGAAAGGAAAGAGCTCGGAGGAAGCGGGGGGGGGGGAAGAGGGAGAAGCTCCCGCTCCGCTGTGCGTGCGCGCGACATAAGCCTTTCCCCCCAGCGCGCTGATTGCTTGCACTGTGCTTTTGTCGCTATGGAGAAAGGAAAGAGCGCGGAGGAATGGGGGGGGGAAGCTCCCGCTCCCGGCTGTGTGCGCGCGCTACATAAGCCTTCCCCCCATTCCTTTCAGTGTGCTTTTGTCCCGCGCGCCAAGGGCTATGCAGGGAGGAAAGAGCGCGGAATTAAGCAGCAGCACGGGGGTGGGAAACTCCCGCTCCGCTGTGCGCGCTACATAAGCCTTCCCCCATTCCTTTCAGTGTGCTTTTGTCCCGCGCGCCAAGGGCTATGCAGGGAGGGAAGAGGGAGGAATTAAGCAGCAGGACGGGGGTGGGAAACTCCCGCTCCGCTGTGCGTGCGACATAAGTGTTCCCCCCCATTCCTTTCACTGTACTTTTCTCGCGTGCCAAGGGCTATGCAGGGAGGAAAGAGCGCGGAATTAAGCAGCAGCACGGGGGTGGGAAACTCCCGCTCCGCTGTGCGCACGACATAAGCGTTCCCCCCCATTCCTTTCACTGTGCTTTTGTCCCGCGCGCCAAGGGCTATGCAGGGAGGGAAGAGCGCGGAATTAAGAAGAATCAGCAGGGGTGGGGAAGCTCCCGCTCCCGGCTGTGCGCGCAGAAGCCTTTCTCAGATTTCATTAGCACTTCCTTTTTCTGTGCTGGGGCTGACTAAAGCTCGCCTGGGGAATTTCCTAGCCACTTGGGGACATGTGCTTCAGGATGCGACCAAATTCAGAGGGCGGATTAGCCGTAATTACATTGAACCTTATGGGGAAATTTGCTTCAGGATGCGACCAAATTCAGAGGGTGGAATGGATTAACCGTATTTACATTGAACCCTATGGGAAAACGTGCTTCAGGATGCGACCAATTCGACTTGCGATCAGAGTCACGGAACGGATTAAATTCGTATCTTGAGGTACCACTGTATTGGGAACTATTCATCATCCATTTCTTTTATTTTTCACTTTTTTAAACTCTCCCTGAAAAAATTAAAAAAGGACCGGGGGGGGGGAGTTTTTCCACATGTTTTTTTCTAGCACTTTCAAATCTATAGGAAAATCACATTTAGGCAGCCTCTATAAACTGATAATCCACAGATAAAACAATCCACAGATTTAAAAAAATGATAGGGACGAGGAGTGATACTATTTTTCCCTTAACCATCCTTTCCCCCATGCATTACTTGTCTCTCCCTGGATACTATTGCAAAATCAACGTGTGTGTGTATATGTGTGCACCTTGGAGTCAGTGTTGACTCCTGGCGACTGCCTAGAAAAGTCCCTGAAGTTTTCTTGGCAAGTTTTCAGAAGTGGCTTGCCATTGCCACCTTCCTAGGGCTGAAAGAGAGTGACTGGCCCAAGCTGGCTTTGTGCCTAAGGTGGGACTAGAACACAGTCTCCCGGTTTCTAGCCTGATGCCTTAACCACTACACCAAACAAGCTCTCAAAATCAACCTGGAGGAGCAGAAAACAAGAAAAGGCTCAACTTTTCCACACCTCCTTTTATCACTTTTCATCTCAGAGATGTTGCTTGGGTTGTTGATTGCCAGCTTGATAATTCTCTATTTTGAATATGTTAGTGTGCTATCCTATCTTCAGTCCCATCCGCTCCTATTACTTGGATTCTACAAAAACAGAAGTGTAAACTGTAGAATTTACACAGAAGTAAAACTGTGATATTCGTATCCTCAGACATTGTCTGAAATTTTAAAAATTAAAGGGGAAATGCAAATTATAAACCAAGAGAATGACCCGGATAATATATTCTGTTTGGATTTACAGAAGCCTAGCGGTGGGTTAAGAAGAATTGAGGAGAGATCAAATCCTACGACAATATTTGAATGAACTAAAAATTAAGATTTTCAGAGGTAAAAGGAAGGAATATAAAGTTAGTTTATTTGATCAAGGTCAAAATAAGACATGTTTTTATGAAATTCTGGCAACCTTTTACAGATTTTTTGCTGACACCAGAAATGTTGATGTCTTATGGATTTGCTTATAGATAAGGGATGAGTTATGGGAAGAAGAGATATCTGTTTGTAACCTTATAGGGGGTGAAGAGCTACCAAACATGTTTATACTTGTGAGGAAGATTGGAAGTCACTTTTTAATATTTTTCTTTTCTTTTTATTTCACTCTTCCCTTTTTTCTTTTCTTCTTTTTTGTTTCTTTCTTTGCAATTTTTACTTTCTTTTTACTTTCCTTTCTCTTTCTGAATTTAGTTTGTATTAGTTATTATTGTGATTAAAATCTTCAATGAATATATATACATATATAAAAAAGAAACTGATTCCATAGTTTAAAGAGTCCTGATTTAATTCTGTATGTTTTTTTATACATGCTGGCTGGGGAATTCTGGGAGTTGAATTGCACACATCTTCAAATTGCCAAGGTTGAGAAACACTGCTTTACAGGAAGTTAAATACAGTTAAGACAAATTTGGTTGATTTACATTTTGAGAGAACTTCCTATTTATTTCTTCCACATTATCTCAAGAAAATTTATATTCTATAAAATAATTTTGCCCAGCAGGAACATATTCAAGATTTTCTGTGCACATTATAAATGCCAGCTGGGAAAGGTAGATTTAGTTTTCTATACTTTCAGGTTTATCAGTCAGCATCTATTTTACTTTAGATTATATCAAGGAATTTCAAAATTCAGCTGATTTCTGGAATTAACATGAAAGAATATTTAAACTCATTGAAATTCTAGCAAGTATTGGGATGTCTGATTGCTTAAGAGTCAGTTCCAATATTTACATATAATCTTGCAAGATTCATGGAAAATACCAGACCAGAAGTATAGTTGTGAGTTTTTTGCCTATGAAATGCTCACATTATGGAATAACCCATTTTAAAATAGCCTTCTTAAGGTAAATCAGGTTTTGGAAAGTTTTACAACTTTGGATCAACTTAGTTCTGAGGAAGCTATTTCTAAAATATTTGCAGAACTGAAAAATCAGTTTGATTTACCTTGGAGTGCTTCTCTGTAGTTTATTCATCTTAAACATTTATTATTTGAACTCTTTGGCCCTGATGGTATAACTGCACATCTGCTTGTGCTTCAGAGAAATCAATCAAAGCCAGTAATTAATTTTTTATAAGCTGAAGGAATCTGATGAAATTGATATTACTTATTTACATGACCTTTCAAATGATGAAAGTTAATGTCCTGTTCTTTTAAATCAGTGGGAGATTACTGTAATTAATTTGAAATTAGTCTATTATCTTAAAATTAGATTTATACCAAGTAACATTGTGTTTTATATATATGGGTGTACTTTAAAGAACGTTGTTCATTTAATCACTTTGGAGATGCAATCAGGTAACTGGAGCATTAATTCATACAATCCAGCTTTCCTTGTTCTTGCTAAAGTTTGGACTGAATGCAACAGACCGTTAATATGATTTCAGGCTTATCACTGTACATCAAGGATAAACATGTTCTTCTTAGCTATTACTCCAGTATTTCAGACTCATGTCTAAAAAATTATTATACAATTTTGGAAGGTTAAAGGTAGCAATGGTTATATTATTTTATTTTTTGTCAACATCTGAATTAGTCTTTTTAAAGAAGTTGTCAGTGGTCAAGAAAGAGGACTTTTAAGCAACTGGGCCACACAGACTGGAGTTGTTTTGTTTGTGGTATAATTTGCCAAACTATTTTTTCCTTTGTCCCCTCCCCCTTTTTTTAAAAAAGCATTTCTGTTACAGGGAAATGGATTTTTTTTCTGTTGGTTTGTTGCAATAAAATAATTTAAAATGTTTTCATGTATTCCAGAGATAAGTGCAAATCTGCCAGCTGAACTATGAATTGGGCAAGAGGGACAGGTAATTATCTTTGAGGTGATCTATCTCAGAAAGAATTAACTCAAGAGCCATTTCTTCCCATCGTGAACTGCTGTTGGTTTCAGTTATGTTTCATAAGCCAGAAGGGGACCCAGCTGCATGAAGTGTGCAGCCGAAGGAAGAGAGCAATCAAAAGCATATCTTCAGCCAGGAGAAATACAAAATATGCAAGTGACACATTATCTTTACAAATTCTAATCATAAGTCAAGGAAACATGATGGCACAGCAGAAGTGTTCCATCTGTTCATTCTAAAAAGGCTGATGGGGGATATGAAATAATTGAGTTTTGTAAGGTAGCAAGTCATCTACAAATTTAATATAACAACTGAGACTGTTTAATTCTAAAGCATATGGCTGTTTAATCAAAAACAAAAGAAGTTGTGACTCAAAGCATTTTAGTTGTACAGAAATATATTTGAAGGAAACCAGACAACTAGGGGTGGTACATTTCCAAAGCAGCAGATGCTGTATTTCTGTCAAAAAACAAGAAATATGGCAATGAACTCTGCCCCATATTTGTACACTAAAATACAGGAAAGCGAAGCTTGTGATACGGGAACCTTTTGCAAAAGTGAAAAATGTGCATACTAAATTACACATTTTAAATTAGAATTGTAGATCTTTCTACAAGCAATCAACATGCATTATTGAGATAATTATATTATGCACTGGTTTTTAGAAAGAAATCTAATGCTTTTTCATGGATTTTCACCTCAAGGAGTAACTAAATGGTAAATCAATGATATAACCACGTTGATGCTGGCTCTCTATATGATTTATTTTGCTGACACAACTTCAAATAATCTCATGCAAATAGCCATTTTTAAATCCTAGCTATATCAAGAAACTTTAAACTCCAAGCTTAAAGATAATGCAAAATGGTGAAAGTTATTTCAATGCAACACTGTGCTTAAACTCAAAAATATTCTTTGAATTTGGCATAACACTGAAAAATAGACAAACACTACACATTTCCAGTATTTTTTAAAACAATCCAGATTTCAAAACGAGAAGTTTAACTTCAGCAAATATGCTCACAGGCTTTTTGGGCAGCTGGAATATTAGTGACAGCATGCCAATTAATTTGAATAATCACTCCTAAAATAATTAGCCAGCACAGAGACAATATTTTTCTGATTGCTGATTATAACTGGGGGGGGGTTGTGTAGTGCCACCAATTATGGTGTGAGGAGCGTGATGTAAATAGATCACATAGAAATGCAAGCCATAAACAAAAGTGGAAGAAGAGCAGCAGGTGGAAAACTCCAATTTAAAATTTGGAGATTTGTTCTTTGATCTATAAAACTGCTGAAGTTGGCAGAGGAAAAAATAGCAAGAGAAATTGTATGTATATTATTCAATGTAAGTTACTAAGAAGCGGAGGCAGAAAACGGAGATTATTGGGGGGGGGAAGATAATTGCACTAGGCCCCACACATAATCTACATACTGTAATGAACTGAATAAACAGATACTATGTGCAAACAGACACACAAATCAATTCAGGCAGTTTACTAAATATATGCCACTGGGAACAACACCTACGTGCTGTGATGCTGCCATCTTCCTCCCGCGCATTAAGCCTAGACTCAGATTGCTTAACTCACTTAAGACTTGTTTCCAGTTGCTCCAAGAGAATTATGTGGATGGTTTGGGGGAGGGCAGGGTCTATATGTTGTATGTGTGTGCCTTCAAGTCAGTTTTTTTTACCCTGGCAACTGTCTGGACAAGTCCCTACAGTCTCCTTGACAAGATTTCAGAAGTGGTTTGCTATTGCCTTTTTCCTAGGGCTGAGAGAGAATGACTGGCCCAAGGTCACCCATCTGGCTTTGTGCCTAAGGTAGGACTGGAACTCAAGGTCTCTCGGTTTCCAGCCTGGAGTCTTAACCACTCCAACAAACTGGCTCTCAACGTATGTTCGGTAAAGCCAAAATGCTGAATGGAAAAGGAGAGACCTATGGCAGAGGGTGAACTTCTTCACTTATGCCGTTCTTCTAATTTGATGTCTTGATTGTATAGCAGCTCCCTTTCTTCTTAATTCAGCCACCAGCATTATTCCTGCCCAGGCTGCTTGGAGGTCAGAAACTAGTAGTGTAGGGGTGCTATCTCAATCAGGGACTGAAATTACTATTCCTGAAACAGTCATTCTGAATTATTTGGGCTTCCTGGATTTTTTTTAAATTCCAATTTGGATTAATTGCATGGATAATTTGTACATATAATATTCCATTTGCCTTGGGAAATTTTCATGAAAGATATATATTCCAAGTGGCCTTCATCCACTATGACTAACTGACTTATGGAGGGTTTTCTGAAGAAAAATTAAGATTCCAGTGACAAATTGGGGATAGGTATTTTGACCCATCCCCAATCCAATTGCTTTTTTTATGGTTTGAAGGGGGCACATTGATGAAGAGAAGTCAGCAAGCATACATTATTCTAAACGAGAGCTGGAAATAAGGCTTTATTGCTCTCACTCAGAAGATGAACTACAACAGAAGGAGCTCAGAAGAAAGCCAACTAGCCCTGGGAACTCGTATGTGTAGGAGTAGGCTAAGAAACTGAGATATAAAAATCCAGGGTATGAAAAATTACATCTGTCAAAATGTCCTAAGCAGCCGTCAGCAAGTCACTCTTTCTCAACTTCAGTTCCCTACCCCCTCCCTCACCTTCACTTTGCAATCTAATATCATGGGATAGTAATACTTTACTAACTTACCTTACAGGGTGATTGCAAGAAACAACATGCGTACAAAGAGCTTTGAATTTTGGAAAGTGCTATACAAATCTTAAACATTTTGACATGTTTCAATTGCAATAAATGTTTGAGCAGTCTGGGAGTTACTGGCCCAAAGCCACCAAGTATGGGAAGGCTGGTTTATGTGATCCACTGTTCATTATGAATTTTAAGACCACATATTTTATTGATTTTTTTAAAGAAGAAAAACATTTGAATTATCATTTGTTTTTCCTTGTAATCTGACCTTAAGGCAGGCTAAATTGAATAAGAAATCACTCCAATAAGTAAATAAAACACAACAATGGAACAGGGCAAAGATTGCAAACATCTTGTCACTGTTACAATCTTCCATGTAGGAAGTTCAATGCAATCCTCTCTGCATATTCAATAAACACACAGGAATTCTCAGAGTTGTATGGATAACTCCACTCTCTTCTGGGAGTGCATATCCCCACCCCCTTTTCTTAAGAATGACTCCTGGATGTTTGCTAGAAGGAGTTCTTAATGAATATAGTTGTACACGCAGAGATGTACACTTAAGGGACAACGTTCAGTCAGAGTTACAAGAAGTAATGTGTAGTTCCAATGGCCCTAAGAATGAAGCAGTTGAGTGAATCCCCCCCTTGACCGGTGCCTGCAATGAAAAGAACACTGCATGATCTGCTTTAGAGGGTTTTTTTTTTTAAATACAACACTTAAATAAATAAAATATATCAATCAGCCCTCCCCAAACTGGAGATTACCCACTCAAAATTGCTTGTGTGTATTTTAAAAGTGACGAGATAGTTTCCTTAAAAGTGACGAGAAAGTTTAAAGGGGTCAACAGCAAAGTATCCTCTAATATGGGCCCTTGTGCTAGTGTCAGTGGTATCAGTGTCCCTCAACCGTGACAGCTTGAAGATGTATGGATAGCTGGCTGGGGAATTCTGGGAGCTGAAGTCCACACATCTTCAAGCTGTCACGGTTGAGGAACACTGAGTGGTATCAAAACAGCAACAGACAGAATCATTTCTAAGATGCTGTTATTTAATTTCCATAGAAGTCCATAGGACCTTACATATGGAAGGAGCTATATGGGCCATTGAGTCTTATTCCCTGTGCAGTCCTGGAATTCAAATTAAAGCATCCTCAAGAAATGACAGTCTAATCCCTTCTTGAACACATCGCAATGGGGATTTCTGGTAGGTAATTGGTTCCTCGGTCAAATATTTCCATTGCATTATGATTCAAGATTATCATGGAAAATATATGACTCTCAGTTGAAGGAAGGCACCAATTTAATTTCTCAGAATTCCCCAAAGGCATGTGTTATGGAAATGTTACATTCCTATATCTTTTCTCTATTATTGTAATTTTATTACTTTTATGGTGCTGTAGCTTTAAGAAGAAAACTTCTTCTCATTTCCCTTCTTTTACTCATGGCCATCTTGGATTTTAGAGAAGGACAAGCCTAGTTCTATATTTGCTTCCTTTTTTCCCCCTTTCCTCTATGCTTGAATTTCCCTCCCTGTTTTTCTATTGTTATTCCATTATCTAATCACAAGACTTTGTTTAAAATTCTTCCTGTTTATACTCCACAACACTTTTGTTAAGTGCCTATGTCTCAATAATCCTGTCTAGTACTTTTCTTAATCACTGTTAATAGCTCAACTTCTTGACTATTAAGTCTCTTCAAGATGATCCCTCTGTCATTGTTTCTATGATTTCCGCTTCTTTATTTGTATGCAGGTAGTCTTCGCTTACCAACCACTTTTCAGCACCCATTCAAAGTTACAACAGAGCTGAAAGACTTATGACCAGTCCTCAAAGTTGTGGCCACTGCAGCATCCCTGTAGTCACGTGATCACCATCTGCAACCTTCACAGCTGGCTTCCAACAAGCAAAGTCAATGCAGAAACTGGCAGGAAGTTGCGAGTTCCGGTCATGTGACATTGTGCTTAACGACCCGCAATGATTCACTTAACGACTGCAGCCGGAACTGACATTGTAAGTCAGTGCAGTCCCATGATGTTTCACTTAACAACTGTACTGCTTAGTGACAGAGTTGCCAGTCCCAACTGAGGTCAGTAAATGAGGACTACCTGTACTCCTATTAATTTAAAGCTTACCTATGTGCAAGAAATGTATAAAAACCAGTACCAGTATGCTTAGAGGGGAGGGCGTAGCAAGGTAAAAAGACAGATGCCTGTGTTGCACTTCTCCCAATTCCGGAATTTAAAATAAAATATCATTGCATTTTGCCCTGTCTGCAAATTTCCTAAACAGAATAACAGGTTATTTTCACAAATTATAAACATTCCCCTAAGATCTAGCCATACAATACTAACTGGATTAGAGTACTGGAAAAACCAAAACAGTATGCATCCACAAAATGTTTCAGAATCACGGCAGTGCAAAGAAAATGTAAAGGCCGCACTTTAAATATTTTGCTTTGGATACCACAATTAGAGAAGCTGTGATTGTTTATGAAGTCAATGCAGATTAAGCACCCATTTTAATACTCAATGCGATAAAAATAGACTCAGAGATCCCTATTATGTCTCTTTATTGAATTCTACATACTATAATCATTCATTTCACACTGAGATAGGATAATAAAAAAGAAAGAGATGATCCTATCAACACTAATACAGATTGCTAAAATGTGCTCTTCTGTGGGCAAAGTTATCTTCTATGATATGCAAAGCTTCAGAAAGAAGTTTGCTATACAGGCATGGATTCTTGTAAAACTGGATGCTTTTCATAAATCACCAGGTGGTAAAGTGCTGCCCTACAGTGTCAGCTGTTTATTCAGATTTGTCATGTGAACCATCCTGTAATGACAGGACGCGTTATGCATAAATATGCTTCCACCTAGAGAAGAATTCCTGGGTGCAATGATGCCTATAGTCTACCAGAGGGACAAAGAAAAGGCATGGAAGGTGGTACCTATTTTAATAGACCCTCAATTGCTATGAAATTAAAATGGCAAGAAAACTGATTAAATCGTGGAATTTATGAAAACATGTAAAGAAAAGGTATTACAAGAAATGGCAGTTCTCTGGTAATTTAATATTTCAGCAGTGCCAAAATAATTTGACCATATTTTTCAGGAGCAACCAGGCAGAAGGCTTTTTTGCCAGCTCCAATGAGCGAGGACATTTTTCGTGTATCTTAAACCTCTGTTTAAATTTAAGCAAGGGTTTCTTAAATGTAAACAAAAACTTTACTTTTTATATCAGGGGTTGGCTCTTTTGTTAAAGTGCCAGTTGCTAAAAAATATTTTAAATTCTTTTAGAAAGGGAAGTATTTCATAATGGGCATCTGTAGGGGTGTAGAGTCAAAAAAAGTCAAGATGGGGCTACAATCACATAGTCAACGCCCTGCCCCTTTTTAACTTGTGCTATGCATGTAAAAAGGGGGTGGGGCTTTGATTGCCCAGTTGTCGCCACCAGCTCGAACTGGACCATCCTTGTGGATGTCCTTGTTTCCCAAGCTCAGTAAAATCAGAACTAAAAATCCAGGTATTTGGAAGCACCTTTTTCTGATTAACCCATTTTATTAAAAAGTATAAGCTTTCATGAGTTGAAGCTCACTTCATCAGATGAACAGAGTAGCTAGACAGATGTAGGATTTAAACTGGGATGAGACGGGGGAAGAAAAGACAGGGTGGTTACACAGATGCAGGTTACATGTGAGACAGATTGCCAGTACCTTATCAATTAACGACTGTAACATGTTAAATATTGTGTTTGTTGAGATAGTTTGAAATCTTTTGATGTATGTGAATTCAGCAATGTCTTGCTCAGTGATGCTGTTGAAGTCTTGTTTTCCAAGATGTTCACTTTGAGGTCTGCAGAGATTGAAATGCTCTGATATTACTCTGTCCTTGTTGGAGTCCTGATGTTAAACCTGTGCCCATTAATTCTTTTGCACAATTTTTTTTAGCAGAAAATCATGTATATCAAAAGGTTTCAGCCTATCTCAAAAGGTCTCAACACACTCAGTGACTGCCTATCATATTTCAGGTTTTACTTCCTGATTCAAACCCTAGGTTGAGTAATGTACAATTTTAAGACTGGTTATCACCACTGCTGTCCACTGTTTCAGCCTTACCAACCACTATTTGAATGTTATTCTGTAACATGCTTTTTTCTGAAGTTCATCTTTTAATATCTTACTGCTGAGTACAATCAGTCTTTTCTTTGATAGTTTAGAATAATTACTTCCCTCCTTTTGGCCTACAATGAATGTCATTTTCCAAGATCAGCTCTCTGAGTTCCACTGAAGGCACAGAGAACACAGAGAAAGAATGAGTACAATGGCATCAAAGGAGACCAATCTTTGCTAAGTACCAAGTACAAATCATGGTTATTTCAATGCAACATAATAAGATAGGTAATGCACACAATCAGAACTCCATCCTGGAAATTCATTTCCAGTCAGTATCTCTTCAATAAGCTGAACTTTTTTGATGCAATACATATACCAGATAAAAATTATAGCTTAACATGCGATTTGCATTCATATCGGAATCCTTGTTTCTGGAATGATCCTTGGCATATAAGCATTTCATTTAAAAGAAAGTTCATCCACAATTCTGCATCCATACAATTTTACTGCATGCCTTAGTCATTGTAATATTCAAATTATACGTGCAAATGATGAAACCAGGAGACATGGAAAAAATTTTGGAGGAAGACAGGACAATTAATATGCAAGGATGAAAACTGTAAAGAAAATATAAGAGAGTAGTAAAGAACAATACTAACAGGCAAAAGATGATTAAAAATTGCACGCGCACACCATTTTTTCCATTACACATTGTAATGCTCCAAACACCCTTAAGATGTGTACACGCAAAGCACTTCAAAGGTGAACTGTCATTAAACTTGTTTTCTCATACATGATGCTAAGACTTAATGAACTTTACTTTTATATTAGTGGGATATATGAACCTAGCTATTAAGATCTTAGTATATGATGTATGAATTAGGCCACAGTGGCTTATTCAGCAAACCATGGATAATAACAACAATGGCTTAGTTTCCATGGCAGCCTTTTAGTAAACAACAAACTCTCAGCAGCCATGTTACAAAGGCACTTACAACACGCTCTCCAAATTCCCAATGTATTTCACCTGCTTTAAAGCCTGGGAGCTTTTGCTCCAATGGCTTAGACTCCAGAGAATATATCCTTCAAAAGGAAAAAGTTGTCTGCCAAAAAAAAAAGGGGGTGACATGACCCAGACCTGATCCCTCACACTAACCATGGTTAAGACTCGGAAAGCATTACATCTCTACTAGCAAACTGCAGCTGTATGTTTTATTTTCAATCCCTTTTCTAATCATTCTCTGCCTCCTCCCTTTTCTCTGATGCAAAAGACTACAGTAATGTGAAATCTTCTCTGAATATCCTATAATGGTATGTCTCCCAGGATAGATACAACCCGTGTTTAAGAGACCCAAAACTGTTTCTTTCGTCCAACATTCTGCAGCATAGCAAGGTATGAGATGTGAAAAGGAACAGTGAAAAATTGGAAACTATTTGGTTTCTAAGACAGCTTAAGAAAAGAGGCATTAAAACTGGATTGTAAGTTACATTTTCAGAACCACAAATAGTCTTCTTCTTCATCATCATCATCAATATTACCATCTTTATCATCATCATCTCCCCTTCCTCCTTCTTACCTTTGTATTTATCTTCCTGGTTTCCCTTCTAGCTGCCTTTTCTTTAAGCCTTTTCTCCTGTAAAGAACAAAATTAAACATAAGAACATAAAAGAGTGGAGAAGCAAAGAAACACTTACGAGACAAAAATGGAACTTTATGAAGAACCTTTTTGTACATGTTTGCCTATTACCATCAGCTTTTGTATGCATAATAATGAACATATGATCGAAAAGAGTTCCCATTCAGCCTTACTTTTAACAAGTGATTATAGATTTTGGGCAGCATTAAAGAGAGAAAAAATGTAGAATAAAAACAAAAAGACATACAATTAATAGAAATTGGCCAGATAATGGCCACAAACATTCAATTCCAATTAAAAACATGGTGGTATATTCTTGCTCTAAAGAGAGCAAGAAGCTGCTGGAACCTCTGCTAGCAAGTACAAAAGGCTGGCATCTGGCCTGCGCCTCACATAGAGTAAGGACTCAGTATTCTTACCTGGCAGTCAGATTCAACCTTAGCAACCTTAGCCTGATGTAACCCAGTGCGACACCATAGAGGGCTCTATTCAGAATTCTGAACTGGACCCAGAAGCCTACTGGCCACAGAGACTTCTGTGGGTTCACAAGACTTGATATCAGATACAGCACAAGCAACATTTACTTTTGTTCTCTGCAGCCTTTCTTAGCAAAAGTTATTTACAGCTAGATAACTACTGCAGCTAGAGTTTTAAAGTACATTGTGAAATTGACTTTTTCTTATTGAATATTATACAGTCTAAGCGTTCTCTGCCTGTGCATTTATGCATTCTATAATGTTGGCTTAACATAAATGTAGATTGCACTATTTCTAAATATCCTGCCTATTTTCTATGTAGAGATAAGAAGAGGGATAAACATATTGTCCAACATTTCCCTTTCAGGCTGGGGCAGATTTTCTTTTTGGATGGTAGAACCTTGTATCAGCAACTTGGTACTTGAACCATAGAATAGGATACCGATGTGTAAGTCTTCTGTTAGTATCCATTATCTTTTCCAATCATATTAGTGACTGATGGTCTGTGACCATAGTGAGCTCTCAACCCCACAAACAAACCCTTAGAGTTTCCATTATCCATTTCAGAGCTTAGGTCTCTTTTTCTATGGTGCATACAGAAAAAGCACTGAACTCTGTGGTACCCTGCACAGGAATACCCATAGCCTTGAGTACTGCACACACACACACACACACACACAAATGATTATTAGATTAAAGTGTAAGAACTTTTCATGGTATACAGAAATGAGATTTACTTGTTAGACTGAATATAAGCTAAGGACAAGAAACTTCTATTATTAACTTCTATTCAAACCAATGTACAGACTGGAACTCTAACAGAATTATTTCATTTTTGGGGAAAAAAAACAAAGACATCTGAAAAGTCAGCTGCAGCCATTCTGGTGCTCTTCAGAACTGTTCAAATTGGACTTCTATCTAAATTCCAGACTCCTGTTTGGCAGATAACAGATATGGGGAAGGGTAGTCTCACCAGGATGTTCTTTACTCTGGGTCAAATATAATTTCTCCATCCTAGTGTTATGGGACACAAAGAAGGCAACTGCAAAGAACTCTTCCTGCTGCTTCTTGCCATAGTAGCAGCCTGTGTTCCCAACCCAATATTTATTTGAACATATGAATGCACTCATACAGATTAATGAACATTCGTATGATTTATTTTGTAAAGACTCCATTTATTTCAATTACTTAGTCAGGGTAATTAATGAACAAGTCAGAACGGGAGATATGGATCACAAACTACTCCAGATAAAATATCAGTGATATTGTTCTTCTCCTTTCCCTGTCTTTCCACCAAATATATTTCATAGGGTAGATCATCTTTTGACATCTCAGCAACCCAACTGTGACTTGTTCAATTTTTGTGCATTCAGTGTAAATGCCTTGACTCTGCAAGTCAGTACTCAATTTTCTACCGCCTCCAGCCCAATTTCCAAGCTACTATGTTGTGACCTGCTTTGCTGTATACTGTCAACCTATGTCACTTGCCCATTTCTCTCGAAGCTTAGTTGCTCTGTTTAAAGCACCACAATTGAAAAGGAGCTGGAAAACTATATTAATAATGACCTGGGAGAAAGAAAGGGGTGGGGATATGAGACAGCAAAAGAGCATGGGTGAAGTTCAGACAGTTGACGAACCAGAAGATGAAAACAGATTTGGGGGAAAATGTTAAAAATTCATCAGAGAGACTCTTCCAAGCATAGGAAGAAGTTGCTACACTGTGCTATTTTGGTGACACTCATCTATCACCCTTGTTGTATAAACTAAGCACAACAGAGCAAAAAAACAAAGGCAAAAGGGCAAATCATCAGTGCTGTAGCTGTGCAAATTTTGATCATTTTAGAAAGGCTTGCATGGGAATCAGAGGCAAATCTCTACTAACTGAAGATTACAGAGCTGAAACACCTGGTCGATTTTGCCCACCGATCAGGAATGGATGGAATCCCATTTCATGGGCCAATAGTGGAAATATAAAAGAACCAGAGCAACATGTTAGAAAAGAAGAAAGATGACGAGATAGATCTATGGAATAATTTTTATAGAAAATCAAAACTGGGAACTGAAAACCTTTTCATTCATGCTGGTCTTCCAATATACCAAAGAAAAAGCCAAAAGACAGTTGGACAGAAATATACTTCTGATGCGTTTTAAGGCTATTGGGCTGGCTTGTTCATCAGGAGAAAAACTATTTCCTTCTGAATATTAAAAAAAGATAGAAAAGCCAAATTAAATGGCACTGCAAAGTATTTCATGGGGCGAGGCTTCCCAACCTCTCCATATGTTGTGGGATTATAATACCCATTATTCCAGAACACTGCTAAATGGGGATATAGAAATTGGAGTGTCAAACTGGGACCTGCAGTCTATGGGTAAATAATGTTCTAACATTTATTGAAGTCTGAATGTGATGTAGATTGTAAACTGAAGAGCCAGTAAGGCTTACAAGACAAGTATTAACAGAAAAGGAGTAGTGGTGCTCCACAGGTGAAACTGTGGTAATGTCAACCGAATATAGGTCTGGGGAGAGATTCAAGGAAGACCTGTAGTCAGACATCAAATTCTTTGGTAGCATGTGAAGACTGTGTGAAGTCCCAATACAGAATTCTAGGTTATACTCTAAAATTTTAGTCTGAACTACAGTCTAGGAATTCTACATTATAGTTGAGTCTCAGTTCTCATAATTCTATCCTGGACTCCATCAGCACACATGGACATAGATTCTACTTATATCACTAGAATAGCATGATATTTTGTTCAAAGCATGAATTCTACATACCTAAATGCCTACAAATCTTGTCTAAAGGTTTCTGGGCTCTAGAACCATTAGATCAGGAGGTCACAGTGGTATATGAGTGACTGCTGGGGGGAAATGAACACTTCCATAGCCATCTTTCATTTGGTATAATATTAAATATTGCTTTCATACATTACAATATATAACTGGATCTGCATCAACTGACATGGAGATTAACCTGCAGAATTTATTCTATTCTGTGTAAAATCTATAGCCTAAGGGTAAATTGGCAATACAATTCTCAAAATTAATCATCCAGTACATTCTTAAAAATGTTCTTTTCTATGTACATAGTACATACAGTACAATTTTATAATCATAATTAGTACGTAAGTGTATTATTTGCCTGAGGATACTTGTCAGGCCATACCTGCTAGTTAAATAACATTAAAGAAGGCAGAGAAATCCTACGAAGAACTATTTGCAGTAGGGTAAGGGGGAAAACAAAATTACTTTTATAATGTTATTTAATTTTCCCATCATAGAGCAAAAAAAAATGGAGTGGGAATGACTAAAGTCTCCTTCTAAACAAACGTTATTAGATTTATTCACAGAAAGACTATAGCAAGTTGGGACATTTATCATAACGTCAAAACTCTGCAAGCAAGTGAGATTCCAGCAAACATCCAGATTGTTGACAGCCGATAGTTTGAAGACATAGTGTACTTCCTAAGTATTTTAATATGCCTGCCAACATGTCACAACTGGGGAATTAAAAAAAAGAAAAACCACCTCATTTTAAATGACAAGAAAATGCCCAAATGAATGAGGGAGAATATTACTGGAAAAAATTACAAGTATGTGTATGAGGAGTGGGAGGTTGTGTTCTTTGCCTTGTTCAGAAAAAGAACATCTTGAAGGCAGGTCATTCTTAAAGTATGGAATAAATATAAATCTAGGTTGCACCCAAAAACACTTTTGTGGCTCTCAGCACAAGAAGCATTCTGTACATAAGAAATGGTAGGTAAACATAAATGGTTAACTTATCGTGACGTACTAGAATTTTCTCAAGGGGATTCTAAAATAAAATCAAGAGAAGATTTGACACCAGAAGGATAAATTTGTCAATGGTTTTCTTATGTACAATTATCAGAAAGGTTTAAAGTGGATAACCATCTTTTATAGCTTAGATAAAAGAAGGTCTGGTAACACGCTTGACTTGACATGACTTGATCTGCAGAATATCATCTCTATGTTTTCTTGATTCCAGAATAATGAGCAGAGAGACTTCTTGCTAGTCCAAGAAACTCCAAATCAATATTCAAGCAACTACTCAAACCTTTCCATACCCCAGTGCTTTCAGAGCATTTATGATGCTTTAAAGGATTAGGAGTCTCTTCTCTATAGAACAGATTGCCTCAGGCAGCTCTAGCTCTCTACCCTTCTGAAGCAAGACAGGGATATAGACAACTGATATATAATAAATAGGAGCAATTTGGCTTATCATTACTTAGCTACAGTTTCCTAGATCCTTAAATAGAGGAATCTTCCAGCTTTAGGAGGAACTAGGAATCTTTTACATATAAATCTCATGCTCTGCTACTAACCAAGGCAGAATCTCTCCATGAAGTACAGTGGTGATATCACTCATCAGATATTGGTTAAGAATAAGAGGATAAATGTAGCACACTGTATCCTGCAATAAGTTATAAACACTCAACAAATAAAATTAGTACTGCTACTGCTGCCACTACTGCTCTAATGAGAGGTGGACACAACTCATACTTAAGATACCTAAACTATGGAAACTGCTTCCACAAATTGTGGGTCATACTGTTTCCTGAAGAATAAGGCTGTCAATTGCTACTATACATAACAAATATGTATCGCCTCTAATATCAGGACAATGTACCTTTCAATACCAATTACTATGGGACATGCGTAGGAAAGGGACTGTATGCCCGTGTCCTATTTGTGAGCTTTCCAGAGGCTTGTGGTCACTGTGGGACTGCAATGTCAGATTAAAATTAGATTTAGCTTGATCCAAAATGAATTAAGGAAAGTGAATTAAGGCACTCAGGGGATGTCCTATTACGTCCTCTGAAAGCTGAAGAAAGAAAATTGCCTCATTTTCCCAGAACAAAGTATTCACTCACTATGCTGGCTTCTTCATTCAAAAGAGAAGCTTGGTAAAAATTGCAAACTTATATGCACCTTACTTGACCAACTGTTCATTAATTATACCTTAGTGAAATTCAGGTTGGCAATCCAAGTCTGATTCTATCCCTTCACTTACAATGGTTTTCCACAATCTGCTGCACATCTGAATAGGAATTTTGTTCCACATGAAAATAACACCCTCTAAAAAG
The DNA here is from genome assembly GCA_030867105.1 of Liasis olivaceus. Taxonomy (NCBI): domain Eukaryota; kingdom Metazoa; phylum Chordata; class Lepidosauria; order Squamata; family Pythonidae; genus Liasis; species Liasis olivaceus. The sequence continues at coordinate 94,950,109 of CM061352.1, forward strand.
CATAGGCTGTATAGGTACTGTTCACTTAATGACCCTAACTGGGACTAGAATTTCTGTTGCTAAGGCAAAATGTGACCACACTGCTTAGCGACAGCAGTTCTGGTAGTCCTGGTTGTGGTCATTAGGTGAGGACCACACCGTAGTTAGGCAAGGACCTCCCGCTTCTCCTGCCTCGGCCGGGCGCCCCTTGTCAACAGTGGGAGAAAGAAGACAGTGAAGGTCAGCTAGGGGCAGCAGGGGCAATGTAGTGCAGGGCAGCCAAAATGGCAGAGATGAGGGGGGAGATAGGTGGGTGGGGGTAGTTGAAGTGCACACTGCTAAATGTGACCAAATTTTGACCACATGACCATGGCCATAACTTCAGGGACTGGCAGTAACTACCATTCATTCAGCACTGTTATAACTTTGAATGGTCACTGAACGAATGGTCATTAAGTGAGGACTACCTGTACTTCTATTGGCAGAACCTGGTTATTAAATACTTTTATAGTCAAACTTTCAGGCTATTCACACTTTTTAGAATGCATAAATATGTAACTAGCACTAGAGATATAAAAATGCTATTATATAGATATAAAAATGACTGCAATTAATGTGAAGGAATGATTGTCCAGTAGAGAAATTGTGAAGAAAAGCATAAACATTTAGAAGGGTAAAATTCATTAGAGTCTTTATTATTTCACTGAAAGAACATTCATTATTTTACAATAGTTTTCATCATCCTGCATGAAATGAAACTAACTGGAAACAGTAATAAAAACATATTGACAGCAAGTATTGACAGAAATATTTAAGTGATTTTTGATTTAGAACAGCAATATATTTCTATTTTGGGGATTCCTATATAACTTTGTGATGATTATAAACAGATCAGTACATGGATGATGCAGCTCTGGCTTTTATTTCCATCCTCTAATTGTAAGGAGAAGGCAGTTTGGGAATGAGTAATTTGTTCCAGTTTTTCCTTTTAATCGGGTTAGTGTGGGGCTAATTCAAACTCAACAATGAAGTAATAAAGAATAAAGGATTCTTTAATTCTGATAAGGGCAACAATGGAAGGAGATGAGAAGGTAAGCTAGTAGCAACAATTACATGAGAGTAAGAGTGGCATACCACATCTAGCAATCACTGACCAAAAAGACAGTGATAGAAGGACAGAGAATGGGAGCCAAAAAAAAATGTTGATGCAAGAGCCTTTTAATTTCCCTTACTGGTTCCAGTTCTTCCAGAGCCGTGGGGCAAATAGCCTAAGTCCCAGGCCCAGCCAGACAAAATTTGTTTCTAATTTTCACACTTCTCAGGGGGCCATCAGTCAAGACTGTGTGGAAACAAACAAACAAACAAACCCTTTCTAACTTCTCCCTCTGAATCCCAGTCCCTGCATCTACTGGAAGAAGACATTAGCTTTAGAGTTATAACATGCTCAGCTTGCCTGCAGCCCCCAGATTTACTACATTCTCAAAGAACACAGAAGTAGAAACAACAAAAGACACAGAAGAGAACAGCAGAAAACTTATTAGGTGTTAATGCAGGCTGTTCTTATTTTGTCCTGGCTGTGTTGGCTACTTTGGAGCTCAATTTATGGAATTAGTGCTGGCTTTTGTACCAAAATGCCTAACAAAAAAATCTGCCCAAGGTTTAAGAGCCACTCTCTTTTATTAATGCAGATTCTATCTGTAGAATCCTTTGTAACCTTTCCACGTTCATATTAAACCACTTTCCTAAGCACCGTTGTTGATTATTTAGCAATATTACACAAACATCTGGCCTAAATTTCATGGCTTTCATGTACAAATTGCTGAGAAAATGTAGCCATCTCTCACATAAATCAACAACAACCCCATTAAAAATATTTATATATTACTTGCCATAAAAGGAGACAAAATAATTTGGCCAATGGCCATGACGTATGTTTGGCATAAGATGTCAAAATGCAGGAGAAATTTTTTCACTATGTGCCTAAATTGTAATAAAGTTGGCATAAGCTTCATCACTGATACCAGACCTATAAACAGTATATTATAGTAATCAAAGTATGATGTTACCAAAGTATCAGTCACCAAGGCTAAGCTATATGTGTCCAGAAATAGTCATAGCTGATAAACCAAAAGAGATGGTAAAAGATACCCCTTACTACCACTTGGGCTTCTACAGATGGTTCCATGACCATCCCGGTCTACTCAACAAGCTGCTTTAGTGAAAATGCAGCCCTATTCAGAATAGTTAAAGTCATGGCCTAGGGATCTACCTACAACCTTTCCTGATTTGAACATAACAACCTAGGCACTAGTAATTTTGTATTACGTTCTTTTCTTAAGAGGTGATTATGAAAAGATTACATGGCATCTTCAACTTCTGTTTCTCCCAGCATTATTCCTTATTATTAGCTGGTGCTACTCTAGTATGATCAGAAACCTGCTCTGTATAGATTTGACCCCTGCTGTGATCTCTATAAAGACCATGAAGATGTTATGATCATGTAAAAAGGAAAGGGGCTGACACTGGAACATGACAATTCTACTCTTCAAATGTTGGAGACAGCATGGCAAGAAAACAGTGGCCCTGTGTTCTTAAGAAGGCTCTCTCATGTTCTACAATAAACCTTAAATTCAAATTTGGCACATTATGCAAAGCTCTTATTCTAAATCAGGCTCAAAAGTATGTATACTATTTCATCTCCTCCAAAACAAAAACATATAACTGCTTGTTCTTTTAGCCTTACGTCCACAGGAAGTTTAATCATCTGTTCTCTGAAATAGAGACTGTCCTCCTACCTTTGGAAAGGGATTGGTCTTGTTACAGTTTTTTATATGGTGCATCCACAGACATGCTATAAATATGAATAATGAGAAGAAGGAAAATGATCCATGGGCATTAAAGAGAAAGACTAACATTTATAACTATTCTCTGCTGTCAAGTTCTCAAACTTTCAGCTCTGTTTTATGACAAATAAATGGCCCAGCAACAATCTTTGTATTTTTATGTTCTATAATTTAATTTCTTTTAAATGCCAAAAAAGGAGCTTAAACTATTACCATTAAAGCTTTACATTATAAGTGAAATCAATCACCTTGCAGCTATGACATTTCTTGAATAATTCATTGGTGGCTCTCAATCACCTCTACACAAAGCATAGCTATTTAAATAAAACATCATACTCCTAAAATCTCATTAGTACAGAGCTTTCTAGTCCTCATCATTCTTGATGAGGTGCAGTCTTGTTATTATGCTATTTAAAATTTTACCCTTTTATCTACTAGGAATATCATATAAACAAATTTAATATTGGTCCATGACACTACAAGTCTCTTACGCATCCATTCATATAGTTCAATTTCAATTACTGTCCATGTAAATTTCTACATATTTACTTATTTAAAATCAGAAGATCATACTGGAGTGTCATAAATTACTTACTAACAAGAATTTGACTATTCACAGGGAATAGCAATACTGGTGATACAAAAACAAGGGCCCACTCCTCTTCTTGTGTTGCCTAGGTTCACGCATCAGACCAGAACAAGAAGTAATACTGAACAGATAATTAATTCTTTTTCCAGTAAAATCCTTCATCCCCCAGTGAACATGCCAACATTTCACAGTATTTCCATTTGATATTTTGACAAATGAGATCAGATTTTACTTACCCTGTGTTTTTCTTTAATTTTCTTCCTGTATTCCTCTTTGTCAAATTTATCCTCTTCCTTAAGTCTTTCTTTTGCTTTGTCTAGATTGATCCCATTACAATCATCGCCATCTTCCTCTTTGTCCAGGATAGATTTTTGTGCTGGTGGCCACTGCTGAATTAACTGAATCACAGAAGAACAATAAAAACATTTCAGTACTATCTATTCTGCAGTTTAGAAGGGGCTCTAGATTGCTACAAAGATCAATAGGTATCCGACCTGCATGACACTGAACAGTTACAGAAATATAAAAATGCCTTTCAGGCAGGGAATTTAAGAGAGGAAATAAAAATTGAAGCAGCCCAATGAAGATTGAGTAAATGCAATAAAAGCATGGATAAATAAGTATCATAGTAGAAATCTGCATGAAAATGCTACAAATGCACATTCAGGTTTTCTTAAATTGAAGTGGAATTGCCACAGAATATAATATAATAAAGTTTTTAAAAATGAGAATTCGAATAAAATCAACTTTGCTAATTCTGTCCATCCTTAATCTCAGAATGCTTTGCACACTGTTATGTTTGTTTAATGATGGTCCTTGAAGAAACTACAGTTGGCTGGGTTTGTAGTATGCCAACATAGTAAACTTTAAATGACTGTTTATATGTGACAATAACTGGGAACATACAGTCTACCAATACAACCCCCCCATCTCATTATACTTTAGTGTAATATGAAAACCTACTCAATTTATGCAATAAATTTAATTTTTTTTTCAATTTTGCCTTTACCCAATTCCAGAACAACTCTGGGTGGCTCACAACATAACATACAGAATAAAATACAGTATGAATAAGAAAAGAAAGGGGGAAAAAAGCTAAATAGAGACCAAGGTAAAAACAGAGAACAAAATGGCAAATCTGGACAACAACATCAAAAATATATACAAGCATATTCTACAAGGGGCTCCATCCGCCTCAGCCTAGGTCCTGGGAGAAGATCCAGGTCTTTACAGCGCTCCAGAACATCAATAGGGTGGGAGCCACCTGGATCTTTGGGAAACCTCACTTCAGAAGGCAGCTGCTATGACAGAGAAGGCATATTTCTTTGGGCCCTGAAAGATGACACTGTTTAATTAAAGGGACCCAGAGTGGTTCAACCCTGTCAGCTCATATGAGTTGTGCAGACCACACAGAAGGTAGGCAGTTCCAAATAACCAGACCCTGTACTGGGTATAAACTGTATAAGGTTTATAGGTTATAACTATCACCTTGAATCATACCCAGAAGCAAACTGGCAACCAGTGCAGCTAGCAGAGCAGGGATATCACATGAGTATACCAAGACACGCACATCATTGCTTGTGCCGCTGCATTCTGGACCAGTTAAAGTTTCCGTAGAGTCTTTGAGGGCAGCCCCAGATAGAGTGCATTGCAGTAACTGAATCATGAGGTTACTAGGCCACGAGTAACTGTCCAAAGAGACTCCCAATCCAGGAAAGGGCACAACTGGCACACCAGATGAAGCTGTGCAAAGGCCCTCTTGGCCATAACTGCCACCTCCTCCTCAAGCAGGAGATGTAAGTCAAAAAGACCCCCAGATTGTGCACCACCCTTGAATGGAGAAGTGTTACTCCATTCAAGGTTAAAGATGGAATCTCCCTGGATCTAGGTGGTCCTAATAACCACAGCCAGAGCCACAGCGGTGACTGTCCAGACCTAACAAGGCATCATAAGACACTTGTATCTTAGTTTGATCTATGCCAGAGCAACAAGCCATCCAAATTCAAGAATCAGGTCAAACATTTCAGAACCAAGATGACATCGAAAGGCTATTTCATCACCCGATTAATCTATGGCAATAGCTGTGACACTATCCTCTCCTTGTCTACAATTAGGGTGCTAATGTGCAAGAGAGAGTAGTTTAGTCTAGAGAAAACTATCATGAAAACGCAAGAGAATAAGGAAGCCAATAGACAGTGGAGGGGAAAAATCGGCTAACACATCATCTGTTCAAATCAAAAGAGTGCATTTGTATATATGTATATCTCCAATCACGGTTGGTTTAATCAAAGATAATCATTTCAAGCTATCAGGTATACACTGAAAATCAAAGGGGGGGGGGGTCATCATGGTCTTCAGAATTCAAGACAGAGGCAAGCTCCAGCATGCAGGAAAGGGAACAAGAGAAAGTGATGGGCCAAGAACAGTGAATTGTCACTATTCCAAGGAAAGGGGATTCACTGAATCAGGAGACAACCAGTGGTAAACACTGCTTGTTAGAGAAAAAGGAAAAGGAAAAGTAATGAGTCTCAGGCACAGAAAACCACTGCCATGTAGAAATGTGCACCAGTACAATTAAGAGAAGCATTTCCCCATGATACCTACCAAACACCTAAAATTGCTTATTGTTGCTTAAGCCTATATTTAAGTACAAAGGCATAATCACATGCACAAATGGCTGAAAAGGTCAGACTTTTTGACACCTGCCCTCCCAGGACCTAGCTCATAATATTGCCAGAACCCATATTCCTATAGCACATTTTAAATGCAGCATCACAGTCCACATGATCATTCCTCACAGATATTCGTAAAAACAAGCTTTAATACATGGACCTCATTAGAGAAGTTGACAGTGGCTTCCAGAGAAACACATTATAGTACTTCCTAGAAAAAAGAAAAACGGACAGAAAATAAATGGTTGCAACTTTCTGCCAAGCTCACATGCTTGCTATCCATCGTTCTCAGTTTCAAATTAGCTTTTGCAATCACAATGAACTAAGAATCAAAGCATTAAGACTTTGACTTGAGCAGGGCATTTGTCTTATCCTTCTGAAAACTAACATAAATGCTTCATGGCAGATTGTAATTTCCCTGCACCCAGTGGTAATCTACTGCTTGCAGAGGTACTGAAATGGTGCCGGGCTCATTACACTCTTGAGAACACTGAAGTGGTTCAAAAAAGGGGAAGGGAGTCAAGGAAGAATGAGGTTGAGTTCTGTTGAAAGCAAAGATGTGACAAATGAAGGTTATACACTGATAAAAAGCACCTACAAACCTACAGGCCTTCTCGGATCCTCTCTGTTGTGCAGATTTATGATTTTCTGCCACACAGAAACACTTCCTTATGTAATCCGTTCAATCCACTAAATGAGCACACAGAAGTGGGTTTTAAAATTGCCACCAATTCCCACAGAAAAAGAACAGTTGTATTTTTTCTATTAGTTTGTTGCGGAATTGCAGACCACACTGACGACAGTCATTCATCAGAAATAGCGATTAAATATACGCTTATGAAAACTAGGAAATTTACTTTTGGATTTCAGATACAGTACAGTTCAGACTTATTCCAAATTAGTGACATGCAAAGCACTTCCAATTTTACTTCAAAACACCTCCAACTTGATTAAAAACATCCTGCTTTGAGCACAAAACAACTGTTTTGAACTCAAAACAGGATGTTTAGAGTGTGAAGCATTTTGCACACCACTGTTCAGATCTATCTATCTGTCTGTCTGTCTCTCTAATCCTCTCTCACCCCAATGGGTGGTATGTGTCTTCCTCGGTCCTGGGTCCTCTACCAGAGGCCTGGGAGTTTGAGGGTTCTGCGCAGTATCTTGGCTGTTCCTAGCACTGCACTCTTCTGGACAGAGAGCTGTGATGTTGTTCCAGGGATCTGCTGGAGCCACTCTCCCAGCTTAGGAGCCACGGCCCCAAGTGCTCCTACCACTACTGGGAACACTTTGGCCTTTCCTTTCCACGTTTGTTTGTTTGTTTGTTTGTTTGTTTATTTATTTATTGATTTGATTTGATTTGATTTGATTTGATTTGATTTGATTTGTATGCCGCCCATCTCCCCCAACGGGTGACTCTGGGAGGCTCACAATTAAAACAAAACCCACAAACAATTAAAAAATAAATACACATGAATTAATTAAAATTGATTAATCAATTAAAAGGTCAAGCTATAAAGCAAACCCTATACATAAAAAACTAAAAACATTCAAGATGATGGGGGGCAGAATCAATTACCCCACAAGCCACTTCCACTGATGCGAGCCCCCATCTGGCCCCCAGGCCATCTGGCATAGCCAGGATTTCAGGCTGTTCCTGAAGGCCATGAGAGTGGGGGGACACCGCATCTCAGGAGGTAGGTTGTTCCACAGAGCGGGGGCCACAACAGAAAAGGCCCCTTTCCTAGATCCCACCAGTTGAATTTCCTTGACTGGTGGGGTCTGCAGCATGCCCCTTATGCCGGACCAAGTGGGGCGGGCTAATATAACAGGGGCGAGACAGCTCCTCAGATAACCTGGTCCTGTGCCATGAAGGGCTTTAAAGGTGGTAACCAACACCTTGAATTGGACCTGGAAGCAAACTGGCACATGCTCTCTAGTTCTTCCTTCAAGCCCTGGTACTTCTCCAGCTTCTCATTCTCTTTCTTCCTGATGTTGCTGTCACTTGGCACTGCTATGTCTATCACCACCGCTGTCTTCTGGTCCTTGTCTACTATCACAATATCTGGTTCACTGGCCAGTACCTGCCTGTATGTCAGGATCTAGAAGTCCCATAGGATCTTAGCCCTGTTATTCTCTGTTATATATATTTGCTAGGCTGGAAACTTTTCAAACTGTGTTTAAGGGAATCCATCGGTTGCCTTTGGAAACTTTTAAAGTAGTATTTAATTAGAAATAATCAGCAAATCCAGTAATAGTTGTCAGTCAGGGAGCACTCCCAAACTGCAAACTTGATATTTCTAGGACAATGGGTAGAAACCCAGGCTTCACCTCAATCCCCAAGTCCAAGTTCCTCCTTACCAACAATACTTGCATTTTACCTGGGTTTAAGTTTAGTTCACTCTTCCTCAACTAGCCCATTACTGAGATTAGGTAATATGGATTACTTCCTTGAAGCTAGAACAGTAATTATTTATTTTTTATTTTATTTATTTGAATTCTTTAGCTACCCAAATCCAATGGACTCTGTGTATCATTAGCACAATGACAGCATGCCACTTCAAATGACCTCTAGTAGTAGTTTCATATAGAAATGAATCACCATAGGGGACAAAATAGAGTACTATACGATAGCACAGGTGTAGAACAATAATCCTCAAGTACCATCTTTTGAATATGCCTCAACAGAAAGGCCAGAACTACTGCAAAACTGTGCCCCCTAACCCTGCCAGACGGTCTATGAAAATAATCATGGTCAATGATTACAAGAATCACCAAGTGGTCCAGGAGGACTACTTCAGTCATGATCCCCACATCTGGTTTTCAGTATAGGCACTTCACCAAGGCAAGTTTCAGTACTAAAATCCAGACAAAAATGCTTGTTAAAATGTGTCCAATTGTATTCAGATGCTTCTGGAGCTGCAAGACCATCATTCTCTCAATCATTTTCCTCAAGAATATAATATTTGAGACTGACTATATAATTACAGAGATATTCCACGTCAAAGAAGACCAATAAGAAGATTCAATTCAATTAGAATGCAGGTAGTTCTCATTAACGATGGTAATTAGAACTGGAATTTCCATCACTAAGCAACGTGGTTGTAATGAGCAATGTCACATGGCCATGCTGGAAAGTGATGGCAGTTTTGGCACTTCTGGTTACCATCATTAAGCAAATCCTCTACCGTCGTTAAGCGCAACATCATGTAGTCACCATTTGCAACCTCTTGCCAGCTTCCCCAGTGACTTTGCTTGACAGAAACCGGCAACAAAGGTTGCAAATGGTGATCATGTTACTGCAGGATGCTGCAACATCGTAATTGCGAGCCAGATGGCAAGCACTTGGATCAGAATCATGTGACCATGGGGATGCTGAAACAGCTGCAACTAGGAGGACTGGTCACAGGTACCACTCGTTCAGCACTGTCATAAGTTTGAACGGTCGCTGAATGAGTGGGTCATTAAGTGAGAACCACCTATAGAAATCTTATAACTGCCTTCTTTAAATAGGCACTGATCCCTTAACCATTAAGACCAGTCCAAAGCTGATTGATTTCAGCAGCCAAGAGGAGCAAGGCAAGATCAAACAAGCAGGAAGTATCCCTCTTCTCTTCATATATCCTATCCATGTCCTCAAGATCTATAAGCTAAAAAAAATCAGGTGCCAGGGTCTTAACTGATCTTCCAGCTCTGCAGATGTTAGTCCTCAACTTACAATGGCAATTGGGATCAGAATTGCCATTGCTAAGTGATGCAGTTGTAAAGCACGACCGCACCGCTTAGCAACAGCAATCCCTGCAGTCCCGATTACCATTGTTAATCAAATCCCACAGTTGTTAGGCAAGGCAACTTCCTGCCAACTTCCCACAACCAAACTCAGTGGGGAAGCGGGCAGGAAATTGCAAGTCCCAGGCTGTCAGGCAGGTAAGTGGCTGATGCCAGGTGGGGAAGACAGTGAGGGGATGCACAGGGATGCAGGGGAAGGTCAGAGAGGGGGCATGAGGATGTGAGGACGTGTCAGAGAGGAGTGCATGAGAGGCACAGCGTGGGTCAGGGAGGCGCTCGAGGGTCCAAAGGGGTGTGTGAGAAGTGCAGAGCGGGTCCAGGAGGGGGCATGAGGGAGCGTGCAAGAGGCACAGGTCTGGGAGGGTACGTGGAGGTGTATGAGTGGCCAGCATGGTGTGAACACAAAGAGGCTGGGGGAGGGCGCACAGCTGGGGGAGACTCATCCCAGCAACTTGTGACCTTTCCTGTCGGCTTCTCCACTGACTTTCTGGGAAAGCCATCACGGAAGTTTGCAAATGGTAATCATGTGATCGCAAGGCACTGCAATTGGCCCTAAGTGCAAACCAGTTGTCAAGAGCCCAGATCACAATCATGTGACCATAGGGGTGCTGGGACTGGTCATAATCACCATTCGTTCAACACCTTCATAACTTTGAACAGTTGCTGAACGAATGGTTGCAGGCTGAGGACTACCTGTAGTCTAAAACTGATCAGAGAGATTCCGGGGAAGCAACAGCAGACTGAAGACGGCTCTGCTGAGAGCGGAGCTGATGATTGCAGTGAAATGAGGAGCCAGTAAATGGATTGGGTCTTTGAAATTCCTCTCTGGATAAAAAAGAGGACCTGGGATCACCCACAAGTGCTCCATACAGTAGCTCCTCACAAGGGGACCATAAGACTGTGGTCTCCAGCTGGTTTTACAGATCTGGGAGCCGAGGGATCATCATCTTTGGCCAAGGCGTGGTTCAACCCCTTCAAAAGGACACTGGGTTCACATACTTCCTTTCTTAATCACTTTTGGAAATTGCTTGTTAACAGCTTTTTGGATATTAAGAACTTTTGGAAAGGCAAGTTTCATTAGACCGGATGAATCTCCTTCAATCTTTGATGAAAGAAGTTTTATGCAGGTTTAAGGATTTAAAAAATTCTTATTTTGGAATAAACAGCAAAATGGTGATTAGAGTGTTGCTTTTGGAAAGTTATAAACAGACTAAAGGGCCAGATGGATTTAAATAAGATTTTGAAATTAATGACAAGACTCTTTCCTGTGGGTTGTTTAAAAATTGATTGAAGAATGTATGAAAATTTTGAAACTAAGTGTAAGAAATCTGCCCGTGGGAAAATTTTGTGGATTAAAGAAAAACATGATAAGATGTGACTTTGAAGGTTGGACACTAGAGGGAACCAGAAAGAACTAAAGATCATAATTAAAGGAGAAGAGACTCACTAATATAGAATGAAGCAAAATATTCTAACTTTGGAAGAATTCAAGGATTTGTGGGACAATGCACTCAGAAGTTACTCTTAAGATTGTCTACTACGATAAAAATGGTTTTAAGAAAGGTGATAGTAGAGAATAAGACTGAGACTGTGACTGTTTTGAATGTGGATTTAAAAATGATAAGTTACAAGAACAATTTGGAAAAAGATGTTACACTGGATTTACAAATGAAACTGGCTGATGTCATAATTAAGAGAGACATACAAATAAAAAACCAGAAGAGTGACTTGGATAACTTTCTTATCTTGGACTTAGAAAAGAGTGTGTTAAACTTATGAAGAAGTTCCTGAGAAAAGACAGAGAATGAAAAGAAATAAACTTTTGGGACATTATTTAAAGGGATTAAAGATCAAGATTTTTAAAAGCAAAGGGAAGGAATATAAAGTTGGCTTATTTAATCAAGGTTAAAATATATGTGTTGTTGTTTCTGGTAGCTCTTAATGGATTTTTCTTGCCTAGGACTGAATGATAAGGCTTTAAAATTTTGTTTATAGATAAGAGATGAGATATGGGAAGAGGTGATCTTTTATTGTAAAATTAGAGAAGGTGATAAATTACTGAATTTGTTTGTACTTGCCTTGATGAAGGGGGAAATCATTTCTTTATATATCTCTTTTCTTTTTTCTTTACTATTTTTTGGTCTTTTTTTCTTTTTAATTTTTTCTTTCTTTGCACTTTTTATTTTTTATTTTTATATTTTCCTCATTTTGTATTAGTTTTTTATCTTTGTATTTGAAAATTTTAATAAAATTATTAAAAAAATAAATAAAACTGATCAAAGAGTGATCTGTCCATGACAACAGTCATAGAAAGTTCAACACACTACCAACCCAACATGTGCCCTGTAGCACAGACCTGCCCCACTAGGTGGATATGAAATCTTGAGCAATCATAGACATTGCAATTATCTAAAACCAAATGCCTAAGGTATTATTAAACTGAGATATAATCAACTATACATGGCTAATAGAGGTAATATTCCCTTGGTCTACACCCCAAAAAGCTATTAATGTAGGAATTCTTAAGCAATACAAATTATTTGTATTTGATCTTACCTCTCCATCATCCGCAAATACGATTTTTGTATTTACTTTAAATTTTCTCTTCAAAACTTTTTTAGCTTCTTTTGTTTTAGTTATTTTCTTCTTCAGCTTCAAATTTGGTGTAACCTAAAAAGATGAAAAAATGGAAGACAGCCTGGTTACCCTTTAACGTAAAAGATTCTGAGATGAGCATCATTTAATCAGCACCAAAAAAATCCTAGCATATAGCATTTTTTTTATAAATAGATTTCTAATCCTGCAAATTTTAGAAATCCTTGTTAAAATGTGATGTGGTATCTCAAAAAGAAAAGAGAAGATAAAGGGGAAATTTCCAGAGTCACTAATACATCAGACTGTGGTGAGGCAATGATACTATCTCAGTACAGCTGCAGTTTTGCACCCTTAACTGAGCCAGAGGAAACCTAACATATATGGGTTTCCTTATAGAGTTCTCTTTTGCTTGATAGCAAAGACATTCCCATGTGTTCATTTATGTGTGTCCAGATCATGCAAAAACCTCCTCAGATTGTTAAATGAGCATTCATCAGATTTGCTTTCATTCCCACTCATAAAAGTACAGAACTCAGAGGACCCCAGGTTCAGACCATAACATCTCCAAGGTGGCCTGTGAAAAATATTTGATCATAAAATGCTATCTTTATCTATCAGGCTATTTTCGCCCATGATTTTGTTTCTCAAAATACATCTCGGCTGCGCACAAACAGGGGATGGATCACACAGTGATGTTAAAAGTACACTCCACTGATTTTTTTACTTTTTCAACATATAGATATTGAATCTTCATTTCAACAATAATGATAGGAAGGATATAACAAATATCATACACCATTTACATTTTGTGGTCCATTGTGTAATTTAAATAAACATAAATGCAAATTTCACATGTGGAAAAACTAAGTACACCCCTACATTTATCAATCCCTCAAATACCTAAAACAGTACCAGAAGACACGTTTGGCAAAAACCAAAGAGAACATTTCACCAGAAGAACCTGATACCAACTGTAACGCATGGTATTAGAAATGGTATGGTTTGGGGCTGCTGGCTTTGCTGCATCAAGGCCTGGGCAGCTCACGATCCCAGAATCTGCTATGAATTCTTCATTGTACCAGAGAGTGTTTGAGGATAATGTGAGCTTGCAAGCTGGCAATGACGCTAAACATTCCAGTTAATCCTCCAAGGAATGGTTGGAAAAAAAGAAATGGAGGGTTCTGGAATGGCCAAATCAAAGCCTGGATCTAAATCCCATCAAGATGATTTGAAACAGGCTTTCCATGCAACAAACCCCTTGTAAAAACTAGACTCAATTTAGGATAGGATGGACCTATCCTCTGTAAATTCCCTTTTAAAACCAACCAAGGTTTTGGTCCATCTCCTCGACACGGAGACTGGTTATGAATTCCACTGGTTAATTATGCCCTGTATGAAGATCTGCTTTCTTTTCTAAATCTCTTTCCAATCAGCCTTACTGGATGGCCCTTGGTCCTAGTGTCTTGAGAAGGGGGGGAAAAGCATTCTTCTCATCCACTTTCTCCATGCCATGCATGACTTTGCATACTTTTACTTTATCCAAGCAAAATTCTCCCATACATTAGTCGGAATCAACTACACTTGCTAGATTGCTGAATGATCTGACTCAGAGTGAGCAGCTTCTTCTGTTCATACATTAAGAACACGGAGGCTGCCACAGATGCTGCTTTCACAACAGTGATTGCTCCAGCACATTACAGCAGGAATGGAAAGATCAGTGGGTGATCCAAGGGGCAGATGGTTTTCCTCATTTTTTGTTGTTACAGGCTGGAACAACCACTAATGTGAAGGTCTGATATTAAAGATATGGCATAAATAATTACAATCTTACATATCCATGTAAAATGTGGGAAGGGAAGGGGGAAGGGATAAGAAGCCAGGGAAACCACAGAAGATGCCCCCCCCCCAAAAAAAGCCATACAAAATGCTTTTGTTGAAATCATTGGAAAGAATAGTATCCCTCATTCCCACAAGCCAAGGACAATTAAATTAAACAAGAGGAGAACAATATTTCTTATTTCCCATTTCATTGCATCCATCACAGAAGTGAGAAATGGATACTGGTTGCATGCTTTGCAAAATAATTTGTATTCAAAAAGAGAGAGAGAGAGAGAGAGAGAGAGAGAAATGAAGGCATAAATATACATTTGTGGGCTTTAATGAAAATGACATAATCAATTTATCTTGCCTTCTGGAATCCAATTTTTAACCTGCCAGTTTCAATAACTATTTTTAACATTGGGAATATAGGCAGCTGTGGGCAAGGGTGGGGAAAAAAAACCCTGAACCCAATTTTCTTCATAACAGGTCAAGTCATTACCAATGGATTTTTTGCAACTATTCTGCAGTTTAGAAAAGAGACTTGGTTCCTTAGAAATATTAAAATGCTAAAATGGAAGGAAAGCAAGAACTACAAACAGCTATGTCCAATATCACAGAAGCATCCGTGTGTGTGTGTGTGTGTGTGATCAAAGAAGGCGAGATGGTAGCCACAATTGCAGGATCAAACCCCTGACACCTTCTTAGGTGCATCACAACACATGTAAAGAAGGGGGGCTTTGCCTGCACAGTCACTGCTGTCATCTTCACTTTTTCATCCAACCCCTGTGGATTCCCCTGCCCTGCACCACCCTGTGTACCCCCAGATATGATGAAGAAGGAAAGGCACTTGCAGACATCATCTCATCAACAGGTGGATACAACTAAGAAATGTAAATTACTGGGATTCCTAAGCTGGTGGGAAGCCAGCTATAAAGCAAACTAATTAATAAAAATTAAGTCACTTGAAAGAGGTTGTGTGCTGTTTAAAGACAATCTCAAAATATATCCTATGATATATGTAACATAAAAAAAAGAGGCAAGCAGATTGTTACTTTCTTTCTATTTGATAAATCAATACAATACAAAATTTTACCAGCTCTATTCATTTGGCACAAAAATCTACTTACAAATCTTAGAATTATTTGCACATCTGAGGAAATAAGGTAAACATATGACAGGATATAAAGTTAGTCCAGCCATTCCAGAAACAGTTCAAAGAAAGCAAACCAAGATGCTAAATACTTATTCTTCATTCTTAGTTCCATGTCTAAATACAGTTCAATTAGAGATAAGATTAAAGAGAATAGTCTCAGCTTATGGAACTCTATTTGTCAAAATATGACAAAAAATTCATTTGTTTGAAAAGTGTTTACTGCCTTTTAAACCATGTTTTTCCAGGATAATTTTTTTAAAAAAAATAGAATTAAATCAATTTTAATTACTTTTTTTAAAAGGAAAGAGAGAAGAGAAAGAGACAAAAATAGATTTTTAAATGATTAATCTGTTCATTATCTTTTTAAAAGAATGTACCTCCAATTAAAGCAGATACGAACTTTGGTCATTTTACTAAAAGCATTATTATGCCGGTAAGTGTTTTTATTCATCCTACTCAAATAATACTCAGAAATCTTACACATAAAGCTCTTTAAAAAAAAAAATAGGATAATAATCTGAGCAAAAAAGCAGACAGAAAACTGAATTAATATTATTACTTCTATTAATGTAAAATAGGATTTTTCTTCAAAAAAAGGCTATTCGTTCAATTCTGAGAAGCTCATTTTATATACACACAAAACTTCATTTTATATATACACACAACTATGCTCTATAAAGAAACACAAGGCCATCAGCAGATGTAACATTGCTTCCCTAACCTGAGACTCTCCAGATGTATTGGATGCAGAGGCAAACATGGGTGGGGCTGGAGATGGAAGGATTGCACCTTGTAGAATTTCTAGCCCACCTGATTAGGTCAGGTTGGAGAAGAAGCCCAATCACAATGGCCAATCTGTAGTCCATTGACCGGTGATACCTTCTGAGCTTCCTTGACACACCTGGCCTTGCCAAAACTATTTTTAGCTTTGGTATTTTTTCAGACAATGGAGAGCTGTTCTCACAATGGGAGGACTATCAAACCAGACTGGAAAGTCCTGATCTAGATCCCATGACTTTTGGAGAACATTCCTCATGTTCCCTTCCTGCTAAAAGAGAACTCCTTATTAGATGCATCAAACAATAAAGCCCTGTTATGACAGACTGAGGTTCAAGCAGGGGTTTCTTAATCTAATTTGTTTAAAGCTGAAACAGTTAAGCAAATTTGCAACTGTAAAATTTCTGCTTGCCTGAGCAAAATAATCAAACAAATCAAGGTTACACAATCAAGGTTCAAATATGTTTAAACTATCCAGTCAAGCTTCATCAAGAGGGCTCTTGTGAAGCTATAAATTCACCTTTCAGTTTTACTCTGGCATGCAGCCTTGATTTATCTTTTGCAGGAGAGAAAGGGAGAAATCAGAGACTGATTTATACTTTTCTTAGAGCACCATGAAGACAGTATCTTTAGAATATTTTACTGTATCTTAAACTACAGAAAAAACTATGTTCCTTTTGAAATTGCATTGGCTACATTATTATGTTTCAGATTGTATTTTTGTAATTTTGATTATAGCCACCATTGAACATTAGTTACTAGTGTTGATCTGCATATTTATTCATATTGTAACATAGTATGCATTTTAAAATTTAAGGCACTTAAATACACAAGCTTGCTGACTGAAGATGTATAATGTTTTCCTTTGGAAAACTGCTGGAAAAGTAACAAAATTGTTAGCTGAATTTCAAAGCTCAGCTCACTGCTTCTGGTAATAATTCAAATCCATGAGTTGAGGAAGTGGGGTATTAATCAGAGCTACCAGGTGAGAGGATTAAATTCTTTAAAAACCGGGACACCTTCAAATCAAATAGAAACAGAATCAGTGCTGAACCTAAGCAGAGGGTAAGCTTGACAGATTATAACAGATACCAGATTTTGGTTATGAAAAAAAAATATCACCTTAGAAAGTCAGAACTATAGTTATTAAAATATACATTTGGAGATCTAGAACAAAAAAATGAAAGACCACCAACAATTTTCAAATGAAGTAGTCTTTAAAAGTTGTACAGGTAGTCCTTGAGTTACAACCAATCATTCAGCGACTGTTCAAAATTACAACAGCCTAAACGAAGGGACCTTACGACTGGTCTGCGAAGTTGTGGCCACTACAGCATCCCACAGTCACGTGATCACGATCTAGGCACTCAGGTGCCCAGCTCATGATTACAATGTCACTGCAAGCACAGTCGTGTGATTGCCATTTGCAATCTTCCCTGCCGGCTTCCCACAAGCAAAGTCAGTGGGGAAACCAGCAGGGAAGGCTGCAAGTCGCTTCTGTAAGTCGCTCCCGCCACTTATTCTCCTGAGAAGCCCCACTGAGCTCATCTCGTACCCTGTAGCACCCCCTACCCATGCTCCCCAGCATCCACCTGCAGCCCTTGCAGGCCCACCCCTGCTTCCTAGCACCCGCCCATGCTAGCCCACTCGTATTCCCTAGCACCCAACCATGGTACCCCCTACTCCCCTGCGGCACCCCCAAGTTCTGTGCCTGGGATGCCCGCCTATTCCCGCTTAATGACCCGTACGGTCCTGGGGTTATGACAGCAAGAGGGATTGCTGTCACTCAGCGATGTGGTCACATGACATTGTACTTTATGGCTGCATTGCTTAGCAATGGAAATTCTGGTCCCAATTGCTGTTGTAAGCCAAGGACTAACCTTCCACCTCTTAATTGTCTTCCAGTGTCTTCATGTCAATCTCTGTTGCATATCACTGTCCTGATTTACAAGTTACGATGCATGTGTTCCAGCCATGATAAGCAGATCTACTGTTTATTACTGTTTGCAATGATCTAATGTTTCCATTTGCAGTAGCAATTTTCTGTTATAATTTAGTGGTATTCTGTCTGCACATTTTTTTCCAAGATGCTCACAAACAGAATCGTTTTTCCAAAATAAAGCTGGCACTTAATTATAAACACAATAGTGCACTGCATTATTAATGAAAGTCCACAAAGCAATAAATGCTTTGAGAAAAAAAAATCTAGCAAAGCATGGTTAAGAAATCAAAAGGGCTGCAGGGTGCTGAGTTTTTTCCTTCTCAGTAATGGCATCAGTTCCATGAAATGCTTTACTCAGAGAAGCCCATCTGGGCCCATCACTCTGTATTTCCTGGCAAAGCACTAACTGTTTCATAAATCCTGCTGAAATTGGGCTTTCTCTGGTGCTAATATTTGAAATATCTTTACAGAATCATGCTATAGATATTCTTTGTTATCTGATGCTTTTGTGTGTTTTACCATCTTATGTGACAGAAGATATAGATATACAGATATATAAAGAGAGAATGAATGCTCTGTTAGTTTTACTACTGTTATTTTCTCTAGTTTCTTTATTTACTCTTCCTCCAGAATTACAATCAAGAGAACACTTTAAACCCACTGTGGCCCCTTGATCTTCACTGCTCATTCCGGGAAAACTAAAATTTGACAGTTACTTAGTACTTACATCTTTACTGAGGTCTCTAAATAGAAAATATACATTTCTGTGTTTCTGTATCTACATGTTTTGCTAAACCTATCCTAATTCATAGGCTTATGTTTCAAGTAAAAGGGCACTAGTAACCAATATTGCATGAAATTATTTACTTTCCATTTCTATTACTAATTTAGAATTTGCTACATTAATGTTTCCATTAACAGATGACAACTTTTTATTCATTGGTCTCTAGCATATTTCTGTTTATAGTCCACCATCTTTCCTGCTATGGATTTTACTTAGGTGTGCATATCAAAAATGCTTATAGATATAACCTTTACAGAAGCTGTCAGTCAGCCAAATACCATTCTTAATTACAGTATACAGGTTGTCTTCACTTAATGACCACTCATTCAGCAACTGTTCTAAGTTACGATAGCACAGAAGTGATAGTTACGACTGGTCCTCGCAGTCACATGATCATATTTGAGTGCTCAGCGACTGGCCTGCATTTCTGACAGTTGCAGCATCCCACGGACATATGATCACCATTTTTGACCTTCCCTGCTGGCTTCCCACAAGCAAAGTCATTGGGGAAGCTGGCAGGAAGTCAAAAGTTGCAATCACATGAAGTCCTCTCTTAACAACCTGTGTGGTCCTTGCTTAATGACCATGGCCATAAATGCTGGAAATGCCATCATAAAGTGGTGCTGTCATGTGATGTTGCGCTCAACAACTGCACCACTTAACAACAGAGTTGTTGGTCCCAATTAGGGAGAACTACCTGTAATTTTTTCCAACTTAGTACTTTCCAACTACGTTGGAACAATAACTTCCAGAATTCCTCTAAAAGCCTACCCGGAGTTGGGAAAGGCCATTTTATATTTTATCTCATGTTTTGGAATCTATACACTTTGGACTTTTTATCACTTTTTTTCAAAACAGATTTGTTCGGATATTTTCAGTGAGGCAGTATGACTTTCCCTCTAAATACTTCTTCAAATAAAGCCCACATCCAGAATGAAATATATTTGCTCATTTGCAACTGGAATACTTCTTTTCATGTCCTGATTCAAATTATTTTTCTATTTCCTTATGTCATTAACCAATACTGTTAATCTAGAGGTACAGTTACCATATTAATCCATGATTAACATTATTCAGCTACCTCTAAATAAGAGTTTTCAAACTTGTTTCAAACTCTAATTTTATATTCTATTAAAAAAATGTTTTGGGAAACATTGGTGCTGATAGAAGAAAGTGAACAATCTGGGGAAACAAACAGACATTTAGTGGAAAAGACATAGTTGTTTATAAACTTCAAGCAATGGTCTGTGAAGAAAAAGTAAGTACATCTACTCTGGACTTGACAGGAAGCATGTTTACAGTAGAAGTCAGTGTCTTATACAATGTCATATTCTGGGGAGCTTACTGTAGGGGAGAAGCTTATGGATAGAGTGTGTGTGTGTGCGTGTGTGATGGGGATAATTCTCACATATATAATGCAGTGATTAAATCTGAGTCCCATGAAATGGGTTTCATCCTGTAAGTCATCCCACCTGCTGGAAATCAAGCTCCTTCTCTCCAAATGCAGTAAATTACTAAAGCTTGGAGTACACAATCAAAATATTAAAGTATTATATAAATCCTGTGGCAATTAGCTTAAGCATCCACTTTGAAGCAACCTTTGTTTTGCAGCAAATACAGATAGTCCTCACTTAACAACCCTAATTGTGACTGGCAACTCTGTCGCTAAGCAAAGCGGTTGTTAAGCAAAACATCACATGATTGCGCTGCTTAGAAGCAGTTCCAGCAGTCCTGGTTGCTGTCGTAAAGCGAATCCCACCAGTCGTAAGGTGAGAACCCACTCCAATCCAAGCCATTCTTGGCTTGATCCCTCCCAACCCTGAGCCTTGATTCTTCCAAGGCAAGGGACGCTTTTGAAGTATCACTGAGCCAGAAGAGGCTGACTCACTTCTGCCCTGCACAAATTGCATCTGCTTCAATCCCCCCACCCACCAATCTCTCCCCATTTCTGCCCTTTTGACCACCCTGCTCACCATGGCCAAGGTGAAGAGGCTGCTATATTCTGCTGCCTCCCCAGATCTTCTTCCTACCTTCCCCTCCACATTGTCCTGGGGGTAGCAGCAGTGGGGGGGGGGGACTGCAGAGGTGGGGGCCAGCAGTGGGGTGGCATGGAGGCTCTGTCCCACCCTTCGCCATTACCTCTACCCCAAGGAGGACCAAGTAGAAGGAAGGTCTGCTAGAGTGGTAGTGGACTACAGCAGCCTCTTCATCTTGGCCATGCTCTGCAGGGCAGCCAAAAGGGCAGAAATGGGGGTGGGGGGAGATAGGCAGGATGCTATGACCATCATAAATACACAATGGTTGCCGAGTGCCTGAATTTTGATCATGTGACCATGAGGTTGCTGCAATGGTGGTAAGTGCAAGGACTGGTCATAAGTCCATTTTTTCTGTGCCATCATATCTTCAAACAGTCACTAAATGAATGGTCATTAAGCGAGGACTATCTGTATTCTCAGTTAACTATCATTTATACAACCATGATCAGATATATTTATTTTTCTGCCTACAATGTTCAGCTGTTGAACAGGACACTTTGAAGCTTCCTATTAATTAGTGACAATTCTGAACAATATCCATTCCAATGAGCAGAACATAGTTGCTTGGTTATTAAGTGGGGAATTGTGCAGGACTACATAATGCCAGTTGTTGAAGCACTGCATGGGCTGCCTTGAGCTCCCATGGCCATATTAAGAAATGGACATATTGACATACCCATGAAGCCCTAAAAGACAAGATTGATCAGCATCTTGAGTACTGAATCCAGTTCAGGGCAATGCACTTTAAGAAGAATTCAGAGAAACCGGAACAAGTTCAGAAATGGGCAACCATGATGATTGGAGAACTAGAAAAATTGAAAGACCTAGGTATGTTTAGCCTTGAGAAAAGATCTGTGAAAGGGGATATAACAGCATTCTTCAAATACATGAAACAGTGTCTCACAGAGAAAGTCAAGACCTGTCCTCTTCAGAGGACAGGTACTCCTCACTTAATGACTGGAAATACGACTGGCAACTCCATCGCTAAGCAACACAGTTATTAAATGAAACAACCAGTGACTGCACTGGACTTACGTCAGTTCTGCTGATGTCATTAAGCAAATCATCCACAGTTAACTGCAACATCACATGACCGCAACTTGCAACATCCTGCTGGCTTCCCCACTGACTTTGCTTGGCGGAAGCCGTTTATAAAGCTCGCAAATGGCAATCACATGACTGTGGGATGCTGCGACTGTCATAAATGTATGCCAGTTGCAAAGCATCCAAATGGTGATCATGGACCACGGGGATGCTGCAATGGTTGTAACTTCGAGGACAGTCATAAAGCTACTTTTTCAGCGCCATCGTAACTTTGAACACTTGCTGAACAAGGCAGCCGGTAAGCGAGGACTAGCTGTATGGGATGTAGAACGTGGGATAATAGATTTATGGTACAGGAAGGCAGAGTCCAATTAAATGTTGGAAGAAATTTCCTAACAGTAAAAACAGTCTGGCAATGGAACCAGCTACTCTGAGAACTGGTGAGATCTCCTTCACTGGATACATTCTTATCAAAGGCTAGACAGCAGTTTATCTGGAATGCTTTAATTTGGATTCCTGCACTGACCAGGTGATTGAACTCAATAGCCTAAATGGTCCTCCCCAACTTTCTAATTCTATCATCTACATAAAAGTTTTCCTCGCACAATACCATCCACTAAAACCAGCTGGAGAGGCCCTGATCCCACTGATTGTTCAATTTGTGCTACAATGGCCAGAAGTAAAGCTTTTTTGATGATAATGGCCCAGTTATGCAACTCTTTCTCAAGGGAAATTCAGTTATCCAATCCAGCCCAAGACACACTTGTTTATCAAGCATTTGCAGGTCACAAATGCTCCAGGACAAGACTGCTTTTTAGATGAACTAAGTGAACTGTAATTGCTGCTGTTGTTACATTTTGTTTTATGGCATTTGAATTTACTGTTGATTACTTGGACTCCTTTGAGAGAAAAATGATGGATATGCAGGCATAGTCTTCTAAACTTATTTTTTCCAGTTGCCAGGCTCTTATATTTATTTGGCTTCCTTTAACAAAGCAAAATTCTGTGAATACGTTTGTGTCCCCGTTGCCTTCTGCGATGCAGCTGTGACTCTGCTTTAAGCTATTCCTGAGCTGCTTCACACAAAAAACCAGAATCATAGCAAGCCTGAACGAAAACATTCACTGCCTTCACCACTTTTGTCCTCTCATACAATTAAGAAGAAAGTGTTGGCAGAGTTTCCATTTCCATAAATTCTGGCTCAGCATTATATCTATACAAACCAGAGATCATTATGAAGAACTTATTTCATGTATTGTGGTTTGAAGATGTTTTGTTTACAAACTGGCCAGAGTTTGTTATAAAGCAGGATGTCCCATTCATAAGTATTGACAAGGTACAACAGGCACTGTATGTAAAGCCCAACATGCATCAATTTAAGGAAAGTCACGGGCTTCCAAGGTGGTTTCACCTTTTGAGTTGCCATACTGACACAAATGAACATTTGCACGATATTCTAATTTTTTGAGTTTCACCTGTAAATCCTATGTGAAACCCTAACTTAGAAGCTGGATGAAAACCAACTAATGCTTGGCTTGTGGCTAGCTAAATAACCCAGCTTTGTAAACTGAATTATATGGGGAAGATAGCAAGAAATCAATTCAGGAAATCTTTAATTTGATAATACTACTTTTTTGTACAGCAATGTTTTTTTACAGTTTACTGAGCCCTCGATCCAATAAATAAAATGTGTGAACTATGAAAAGTAGTGGATATTAAAATGTATTTATTTATGTAGTCTAAAACACCGTGGTATATCTCAGAAGTACAGCTATTCTGAGCATGTAGACGTTTGTCTTGGTATATGTGAGATTTTGTATTAAAGCCCTGCTTGAAAGATGTCAATTAATTCAGAGAAATAGCACCACTCTTCTTCATTATCTTTCTTCAAAGGCTGTGCAAAGATTCTGTGGAAACCAAGATTCGGAGAAAACACAACTTCTCTAGAGTGCAGCTAGTTCAAATCCCTGATTTGCTGCATTATATGTGAAGAATGATCTTTACCAACCTATACTTTTACCTAGTCAACTTCATGAGACTATTCTGAAGATACATTAGAGTTACAAAGCGCCATATAAACTGATAGATCACTTGAGAAAGTGGTACGTATTTTTTTTTTAAGTCAATATAGGAAACTAATTAGAGCATTAGGTCAGGACTGGGGAACCCCATATTTAAGTCCACACTTACCGTGGACCTTCACCAGATGACTTTTAGTCTCCCTCTCTCCATTCAACCTATCATGCAAGGCTGTTGAGGAGATAAAACGACAAGAGGCAGTGTGCTGCCATGAATTCTTGAAGGAAAAGTGGGATACACTTTTAATTAAAAAGTGAACATATAGGTCTTTTTTTCCTTGCATATTGCTGACCGTCAGAAAGCTTCCTGGCATAATGGTTTTGTCTTTTTTTAGAGACAGATATAAAATTAGCATTTGGTAAGGATTTTAAATACTCTTATACAGGGATGGCAGACTGTAAGCTTATGGGATATATTCTGCTTATTTTATTAGAGCCCCAGTAGCAAAGCAGTAGCAGTGGGAGGGAGAGCATATATTGCACTAAGAAGTGCATTACCTCCAAACAATACTCAGCACAGGAATTTGTCTTAATTTTCAAAACTGAATTCACAGATTTCCCACACAAAATCCACTACCAGGTGTTACCACAGGCTTTTTTTCATGCAAATTTAAACCACAACATATAATTACAGAGTTAGTCCTACAGAATAAAAGGAGGGGGGGTATTATTAGCATGACTGAGTAACTGAAATTTAGATACTCCTACAGTATTACTGGAAATAAAAACATTATTATCCCCAAGTTATTTAACAGAATTCTGACCAACTTAAAATGGACGAATTAATTTTGGAGTGCATAAGCATTTAAAAACAAATGTCTGTCTGACAAAGCAAAACGTTAATGTTAGAATTATTTACAATATTCTCCTGCAACATTATAAAAAAGTGACTGAAAGCTCACCACTTGAATTGCGGGAAATAACAAAACCATACCTCATGACATCATGATGCAAAACCCTGAGGTCTGGGGGTCAGGATGTCATGATCTCATTGCGTGCATTTCTTTGACAAAATCTTAGTTTGCAGCAGATGACTACAATTGGAGTTTAAATCAGAAACACTACAGGTAGCTCGCATTAGTGTGAGTATGAATAATGCAATATTCGATTTAGTGAGAATTGTAAATTGATATGTCACATTTAATGCAACCCAAAATTCAGTCAATGCAAGGCTAGTACACATGCAATTCAGGCTAGCGCATGCACAGTTGCAGTTGGGGTTTTAGGTGCTACAAATCTTTGTGCAAAATGGAGAAAAGGAAGATTCCGTCAGAGGAAAACAGTACAAGTTTAAAAAAGAAGAGGCTTGTTATCACATTAAAGCAAAAATTTGATGTAATTGAACAACATGAACATGGTCAAGGGAACACTAAATAGGACGAGATGCTGGCATGCTTGAATCTGAGGTAGAATTTTTTTTGTTTTTATTTTGCTTCCTATACCTACTCTGTGACTTTGTTAACCATAAATTTAAATTACAAGTATATTCTTTTTATCCTTTACTGTAAAATTTCATTAATATATATATATATAAAACATTATGTTTAAAAATTTTCATTGCCTATTCCCCTCAAGCTGGAACCAACTGTGGTACCCTATTTTCCATAGCAATATCACTTTGAATACTGTGAATTCAAATAATGCAACCATTTCATGCGATTCATTAACTGCACTAATCGAGACCTACCAGTACATTGAAGCAATGCTCAGAATATTCCAGAAATTCCCTCCCTCAGGGAGGAAAAAACCTCTGGGATATATATATGTGCATGTGTGTGTTTGAGAGAGAGCATATAATATATTGAAACATACAAATATGTGAAATGGTAATGGCACATTTATGCCTAAACAGCTTATCATCTACCTTATATTAAATCCATCATGCACCCAAAATATTCATCTACTTATTATGGCAATATATAGGAAAAACTGTAACTAAAATTTCAGCAACTGAATAATATATATTAGAAACAGTATTGTTCTTAACACACATTTTCATAGTATGCTGATTTTTTTTATATACTTCAGCAGTTTAGGATTGTGCAATCCAAAATCAATTACAGCAGGACTGCTTAATGTGTGGCCCACAAATACAACCCAACCCAGAATAAAAATATAATCTGCTGGATCAAACAAATTTGATACAGAGGATTATCCATCTCTAGCTGCTGGGTGGGGGAGGAAGCGAGGGGTGCATGGGCTGTGGGGGAGAGTTGAGGAGGCTGCGAAGGAGTGCGTGAGAGGCACAGCACGGGTCAGGGAGGATACATGAGGGTGTGAGGCAATGTGTGGTTTGGGGAGGGTGCGCAGGGGTATGAGGGGGTGCATGAGAGGCACTGCATGGGTCGGGAAGGGTGTGCAAGGGTGCAAGGGAGTGCGTGAGAGGTGCCACACAGGTAGGGGTGTGGTGCAGGTCGGGGAGGGTGCGCAAGTGCCCTGCACAGCGTGAGCATACAGGGCCTTGGGGAGGGTGCGCGGGTGGGGGAGACACATCCCAGTGACTTCTGACCTTCCCTGCTGGCTTCCCCATTGACTTTCAGGGGAAGCCAGCAGGGAAGGTTGCAAATGGCAATCACGTGATTGTGGGGCGCTTGGTATCCAGTCATAAGTGCAAACAGGTTGCCAAGCACCCAGATCATGATCATGTGACCATGGGGGTGCTGGGAAGGCCGAACCTCTGAGGACCAGTTGTAACCACCATTCATTCAGCAGCATTGTAACTTAAAACAGTCGCTGAACGAATGGTCGTACATCAAAGGCTGCCTGTATACCCTAATGAACTATGGGTAAATTCACAATTTTGCAATGCTGTCTTTTATGTATAAAGCAGTACAAAATATATTATGTTCATATTTTTCTAAGAACAGATTGTTTCAAGACCATATTCATAATTCATTTTGTAACCATCCTCAGAAAATAAATTATTGGGTATAAATAATTGCTTTTCCTCTTTGCTCTTTAGGAAATCAATGATTTTTAGCATTTAGCATAACCTATTCAGATAACCTATAGAAATATCCATGAGGGAGGAGTAGTCTATTAACACAAAGTGATAAATAACGTATCTATAAGATAGTATTAGCATGCACAAGATCAAATTAACTAGAATGGCAAATGAAATTAGCATTCCTAGATAAGACACCCTGGGCAGTTCTACATGTAATATTACTTTGTATTCTGCAACTTGGTGCTCCTTAGTCAAGATGAACTACAATTCCCATTATCCCAGCCAAAATGGCCAGCGGCTGGAGGTAACTAGAATTGCAAACCTACAGCTAGTTGGCTGGAGAAAACAGTATTAAACCTCAGTTTAGCCATAGAGATGGGCAACCAAAAGAATGGAGAAGAAGCAGTCCAAGAGACATCAACATCCAGTCCATACATGGACACCCCTAAGCCAACTCTTTCCTTAGGTGCATTCCATATGTTCATACCTTGCTGCCTTCTGCATGCTTATTACTTATAAGCACGTAAAAGGATATAATTGCTCAGTTTTATATGAAGCACAGAATGCTGCATTCCATGAGTGAATAAGTAACCTAAAATGAAGCTCTGAGGGATTGCTGCTATGACAGTTTCTGATATTTTGAAGCCAGATATAAGTAGTCCTTGACCATTCATTTAGCGACCATTCAAAGTTACGATAGCACTGAAAAAAGTTACTTATGATTGGTCCTCGTACTGATGACTGTCATACTACCCCCATGGTCACGTGACCAAAATTCAGGCACTTGGCAACTGGCATGTATTTACGATGGTTGCAGCATCCTGGGGTCACATGTCACCATTTGCGACCTTCCCAGCTGGCTTCCGACAAGCAAAATCAATGGGAGAAGCCAGATTCACTTAATGTCCATGTGATTCGTTTAACAACTGCGGCAAAAAAGGTCATAAAATTGGGTGCGGTCATGGGATGCCTTGCTTAACAACCGCACCACTTAATGATGAATTTTCTACTCCCTACTGTGGTCGTAAATCGAGGACTACCTGTAATGCATTGCAGAACTGAAGTTAGTAGTTCTCAGTCTAGATGGATTAATTCTACAGATTGTTGACTAAAGGAGAACAGAAGAAAGGTAAGATATTATAAAAGATGATGAACAACAATTCATATACATAGAGTTCTTTTCCACCAATTCAAGGACTGGGAACTTATTTTCTAACCCAACCAACAGACAATTTCTTTCTCCTTTGCCACCACCACTAATTTCAGGTTCCCTTAAAGCTCAGAAGCAAATGTAGAGATGAAAGTAATAAGATATAAATGTGCATAATTTATAACAGCGCAATTTGAGCTTCTTTGGCACAGAGCACACATAGCCTTCAATATGGCAAACAATATAATGTCTTTTCAACCAGTACTAAACTATAAGCCTGCAATTAATGTTTTCATTATTGCAATTAAATGACTCTTTAAGCAAATAGTACATCAGCATATTAGCTGATTTGGTAAAATAATTGAACCTGAATTGCCCTGTAAGCAGTCTATTTGGTAAAGAAGACAACAACAACAACAACAACAACAACAACAACAACCGAGATTAGACTTTAATTTGCTTGCCCTGGTAATTTATGGAATATTTTTGCAAAGAGACTCTGGAGTATTTTATTTTGGTTAAATGTTTACCAAATATTTAGCATTTTTACAGTAAAAACCAGTCCTCTATCACTAAGATACATTATCAGCACTGAAAAGTCATGCTGTATTATCTTCTCTGTTCCTCATTTTGACATGGTTTTTTTCATCAAATAGATGCTTTTGAACAAAACTCTCCACTAAATACCGAAACAAAATGAATGTTAGAAATATTTGTACAAATTTCCAAAACTTAGAGTTTAATATTGATTAAACGCCTTTTGCATATACATACATATGCTCACATACATATTTTTTTAAAGATAGACTCTGTAGAAACTGGGAAAGCTCTGACTGTAGCAGAACATCCGTTGCTAAGCGATGCGGTCTGACTGTAGCCAATCTATGTAAGAGCTACAGGTAGTCCTCGACTTACGACACAATTGGGACTGGAACTTCCATCACTAAGTGATGTGGTTGTTAGGCGAAAGATCATGTGGCCGCACCACTTAGCGACAACAGTTCTAGTAGTCTCAGTTGCGGCTGTTAGGCCAGGACAGCACCATTGTTAAGCAAGTACTTCATGACACTGCCTTGCTCCACTTGCCTTTGCTTCAACTCCCCCCACCTATCTCCACCCCATCTCTGACCTTTTGCCTGGCCTACACAGCAGCATTCCTTGGCAGCGGCAGCAGCAGCGGCGCTGAATTAGAGGCCTGGGGCCTTCAGCAGTCTCAGCTGGCCACCACTGACCCCAGGCCTCTACTTCAGTCCCAGCATAGCTGGCACTGCTGCTGAGGAGTGCCACCTTAAGCCCCGTGCCACAGCCAGCCAGTCACCCCAGTGCACAGCACAAAGCCCCAGCCACCCTGCCACAGACCTGCCGCACCCAGGCGGCCTTCGCCGTTTTCCACCCACTGCTGGCAAGGCTCACCCGGCCTGTCTTTTGCAGTGCAGCTGCTGGCCATACCAACCCTTCTTCCTGAGGCCACTTGTGTCATTCTCCAAATCGCACGCAGCATTCTCCAAATCATGCACCCCATTCCCACGCTGCTTCAGAAAACCTTTGGAAAGATTCTGAAGTCTCCCAGGGCATTTTGTTCCTTTTTTGCATGCCACTAGTGTTAAAATCTCATGACCAAGAAGTTTTTGCCTCCTACAGATGTAATTGATTAGTGTGATATCCTTGTTGTGATTACGCTGCAGACAGGTAAATTTGTCAACCATTGATCAATAATTCTAACCCTAGGTGAGATTGCTCCATTGTCCAATGACCAGAAGGATACTTCACATTAAGTTGAATGACATTCTTGGGTGCTGGAGCCAACATGAAAGGGCTGTATTTCTTAGAGCCAAAGCCACCAAAGGACCACTGCTCTCTTCAAGAAGGCAGAGGCAAGAATTTGAGGGTGAGTGGGTAGGCTCTTCCAGAACAGGTTAATGCTTTCATGACAGCTCCATCATCCTGGTGACACGGTTAGCTCCTCTTCCTTTTTAAATGCCCACACCAGGATTATCTTCACAAATATAAAGTGTACAACTGTATCCTTAGGACAGTTTATATTTTCAACTGCTTATGCAGAAAGTAACAGGAGCAGACAATCACACATTTCACAGATTTTCATTGCTGGCTTTTCTATCTTCTACAGAAAAAGAATGGAAGAGTCTTTTCAATGCTTAAATAAGGACAAAGTATGGAGGAAAGCACTTAAGAATTGATAAACGCATGGACCGTCTATTTTGGCAACAAGGGAAGTTTCAAGGATCATTTGAATATCCACAAACCAGATCCATTTCTAAGTTTCTAATCTGTAAATGGAGCAAGCTGTCAAAACAAAGCAAACAGCATTTTAAATTACTTGAATACCCCTTCTTTGAAGATAACTACTTAATGGGCTTAAGTAAGTTAAGCAACTTTTATTTACAGCCCTAAACAAAAGTAAGAAAAGGAAAAAAAGAACAATGCAGCAAGCTGTCACATAACATTGCTTCTGAAAACAAAGCACTTAGCCTGGTATAGCTATGAAGGATATCGAGACGATTTATATTCACTCAGACATAACTGAAGTGTCTCTTGAGGCACAGAAATAAAATAATTATGCTCATGACTCTCGTAAACCAACAGAATTACAAATCCAATTATTTGATAAAGATTTGTCTGCGCAAAGCTTCTCAAAATCTGAGGGCTTGCAAAAGACATGGAATACAGACACTTAATACAAACTTAAGCACCAGAAAACTGCCCATATGAGTTAACTTATTCAAGTTGTTAAACTACCGTCCCTAAAGATTTGAGGCATGCACGCTAATGTTCCAAAACAATCCACAAATACAGTATATTAAGGATATAAATATAAAGTACACAATAGAATATTAATATTTGGTTATCTCCATTCACTCTTGAATTAAAGCTCTGTGAACAGGAGCTGTACATACAATATAGAACACAATGAAGGTTTTAAAACTTGGGAACTTATTTATTCTGCCGCCATGCAAATACTGTAAGGAATCTGACTTTCCTCCTCAATGAACACCTTCCTCTCCTAGGAGCATTAACACTCAAATGGCGTTATCACTACATTGATGTTCACAGCACCTTCAGTTGTTGTTTTCAAATCCTAAATATTAAAGCAAACTTGTTCTCTGAATATGGATTCCAATGTAATCAAATGACATCATCCACATTCAAAGAGAAGGTATATTATCAGCAAACTGAAAGGACATATAGCTATTGCATAAATACAATTTTTGTATATTTTAAAAAAAAAAGTCTGGAAGAAGAGACCCAAAGCACCCCAGTGAAGACTGAGCATGCTGGCCGGTGAAAGGGAATGGGAGAGAGACTAATAAAAATAGGAGGTAATGGAGAATTTTTATTTATTAATTTATCAAATTTATCACTGCTCATCTCTTTTTTTAAAAAAAATACTCTGGGAGGTTTATAGAGAAGCTAAAATCAGTTTAAAATGCAATATAAAATAGAAATAAATAAATAAGAAATAAATATAGTCCAAGAGATTATGTTAATTAGCAAGTAGCTTGGGGAGGGTCATCAGGGCACCAGCCATCCCCAGGGTTGATTAAAATTCTTGTTGCCCCATGCAAGCTGGCAGAGCCAGGTCTTTCAATCCTTTCTGGAAAGCTGGGAGGGTAGGGGGCTGCCTCAACTCTGGGGGGAGAATATTCCAAAGGGCAGGGGCAACGGCAGAGAAGGCTGTCCTCCTGGGCCCCACCAGCCGACATTCCCTTGCTGACGGGGTCCGCAACATGCCCTCTCTGCCTGACAGGGTGGGATGGATTGATGTGATGGGGGTGAGACAGTCCCTCAGGTAAACTGGACCCATGCCATGTAGGGCTTTAAAGGTGATAACCAACACCTTGAATTGGACCCAGAAGCAAACTGGGACCCAATGCAGCTCCTGCAGTAAAGGTGTTATATGTGCCCTTCTTGGGGCACCCAAGATTGTCCACATGGGCATATTTTGAACCAGCTGTAGCTTCCAGATGCTCTTCAAGGGTAGCCCCATGTAGACCGCATTGCAATAATCTAACCGAGAGATGACCAGGGCAGGAGTGAATGACCGGAGAGCCTCCTGATCCAGGAAGGGGCATAACTGGTGCACCACCCAAAGTTGGGCAAAGACCATTCCAGAAAAAGAAATGACTGGTTAAATCCCTGGAATTCCAAGCAAAAGCACTACATACCTCAATATTTCATGCTGCGTGACCCCCTTAATTAAGTAAGTCCACATATATCCTTTTACATAGTATATAAATAGATGGAAGGCATTAAACTTCGCTTCACTGCTGACTGGCAAGATTTATGTCTGTTTGTGAACTCAGTGCCTTGATGGAACACCATCAGGAAATTCAAGGATAATAAGCTAGACTGGGAAGTTAAAAAAAAAAAAACTGGAAGAAGAAAATGGCAAACCACGTTTGCAATATTGCTGAGGAAAGGATATAGACAGGAAACAAGCAAGAGATTAGTTCACCTCAACTGAATCTTTACATTAATCTTTTAGGGAATTTAAATATAGAAGTTAACAAACCTCTAAATCAGGGTTTCTCAGCCTTAGCAACTTAAGATGTGTGGACTTCAACTCCCAGAATTCCCCAGCCAGCAATTCTGGGAGTTGAAGTCCACACATCTTAAAGTTGCTAAGGCTGAGAAACCCTGCTCTAAATAAAGAGGGATTCAACATTTTGCATCTCCACCACATGCCCTATACCCAGAAAATCCTGGATAAAAAAAGCTGTTTATTCCAATTTATATATCAAATTCATATTCTGCCTTTCTAGCAAGATGCTCAAGGAATCTAACATAAAGGAAATATAAGATCAATGCGGAACAGAAAATGAAAGCCTGGTCCCTCTTTCTGCTGTTAGCAATTGAGGAGATGAACTGCTACAGCACAGATAATGAATCAAAGCAAGGTTCAGGCCCATCTGTCTGCTTCTGACAAGCTGAAGTTCTCTAAGCCAGCCCTAATGATGGCAAATGCAAGATATGCTTAATAATTCTGTATCTGCAGTCATTTAGAATTTATTGGAGGATAAGTCTAAATTTCTTGGTACCAAAAAACTCTGTCTTTTTAATTCATCACCTTTCTTTTCCTCCTTTCCTCCCTTCCACATTTCAAAGGGGCTGTGGTGTAAATTTTAGAATTCTTGAAACAATTTGGCTTAAAAATGCTCCCTTGATCCAGATCATAATCCAACATTGTTTTTTTACTGGCACCTCCTTTACATATATATTTGATTAATACTATCTTTGCCTTCTCCATCTTTTCTATGTCTCCACTGGGAGTCCCTTCCCCATTATTATATTTTTATTATACATTTTTAGGAAAATAAAAATAAAAATTAGCTTTAAATAACTGAACATACTATATTGTTTTAAAGAATACAAAATCACTGTTAAAATCCAAGTAATATATGAATATCGACAGCAATATTCAATATGGTATAAATCATAAAATGGGATTACAGAAATTTCTATCAGAGCAATTGAAGACTTTATATTAAGAAAAACCCAAAGCCTGCATGCAGAGTTATAACCCAAAACTGGGGATATGGTTCAGATTTACTTTTGAAACGCAAAATTATTTTGGACATTGAAGCAAAGTCCCAGAGTTTAATTAGTCCTTCTGCTGCAGAAGGAACTGTGTATACTTTTCCAACAGGAAGCATACAGTATCCTTGCAGCAGTTACCACGGACAAATCTATTTGATGTATTTTGTGGGAATCCACTGGTTTTAATTAGTATTAGTATTTCAGTATTTCATTAATTAGTATTTCAGTCCAAGTAGCAAATGGAGGCCACATATACCAAGCAGATTTTCTCTTTCATCTAAGAATGATTACTTCATACTATGTGTGCATGTGAGTGTACAACAAAGAGAGAAATAAAGTTGGAACACATCCAAATTGAATTCTTGTCGGATCCAATTTGTGTCTTAGTGCAAATTCAGTTTGTGCACTTCACTAAAACCTAAATGAGATTCCAAGTTAATAATTCCCCATATTAGAAATGGTTTATTATCCAAGTTTGTGAAGCAGTTCATAAGTTTGTTTTATGTATGTATATCACACCACTGAAAAAAAACTCTCATTCAACTGTCTCATGATACATATATGTGCAGTCATATGTACATGTGTAGGTAAGTGAGCAGAGTACACAGCAAATAAATAAAATCCCTCAGCAGGAAGGTAGGGGAATGATCTAATTTAACTACAGGAAGATTACAGCTACATAAATTTTCATCTGAAGTGTTACTACTGGAAGGTCTAAGTTAAGTTGCCCTATTGTACACTGAGTTAAAAGTAACAATGTGAATTTTCATATAAAACCACACTTCCATTTCCTTGTCATTTTCAACACTTCTGTTTTATTAAGTACTCAATCCTACTTCTGCCATGACTAATACCAATATTCCCAGAATATTATCAGCAAAATAGATTGATATTCCATGCATGTAACTCTAATATATTTAAGGGTTTGCCTCTTAAATTACTGGATTAAATGAACATTGTTTTAAATAGAATTTCTATACACAAATTGTGCTTAGATTTTTAAATTTAAAAGTACATTTGTATTAAATTACTTTTCTAAAAGGCTAACACTGGATTTTAACTTTACTCTGAACTGTTATCTATTACAAATTCTCTGTGCAGAACATTTTATCCAAATAAAGATACGTAGACAATTATATTTATTATTTCAATTTTGAGACTGCCCAACTGTATAGTGACTCTCGGCAGCTTACAGATCAAAATTAAAAGAAAACAAAATCTATCAAGAGGAAAAAGAAAACAGTGAACTGGATCCAAAAGCCAAGCAGCCAATAACCAACCAAATGCAGTAAGTATTTAAGGGCCTGATGTCAGTTATCTTTATAGCAAGCAGCATTTAATTTTTCTTACAAAAATGTATTTTTATACAATACTGGCTTCCTGAGGCTTCTCATACTTTTAACTTTACCAGTTGCATAAACATGGCTTTCTATGCTTTTTTTACTCAATCTGAATAGACAACCGTAGAGCAGTCTTCATGTAGAAACAAATGTGAATACTTTAATTATAATTTAACAAAATTCATTTCTGTATCCCATGGTCTATATTATGAGACGTCAGGTCAGGTTAAGCTACAAATCTCTACCCTTTTTAACTTAATTTAATTCAGGTTATTTGATTTAGGTGCCACCTGCCTCCAAACAATTCTGGATTAGGGTTAGTTAGGGTCACAATATAACAAAGAAGATAAAATACAACACAACTCAAAAACATAACCAGCAAAAAAAAAAAAAAAAAAAGGTAAGTAAAAAAAAAGGGTAAGTAAAAGCAGATAAAAAACAAGACAGTGAATCTGGCCAACACCATATTTAGGAAATACATAACAGCAAGGAGTTGGTATTGTTAGCTAAGTTGCTTTATTGCAGAGAGGAAGTCATATATATTCTGACAATACAGCCCAGACCTCATTATCCCACAGTAAAGGACTTTGTGCATTTAACAGTTTTTGGCTTGTGATTCTGTTTGGAGGATTTGGACAATGCGTTTTGTATATTCTATGCGTGTACAAAATGGCAGATGGGCTTTTGCGCATGTGTAAAATATATTTTTTCAAATCTTGTCATCCATGGTTATTAGGTTGCAATGGAACCTGTACAGATTTTTACAAAAGTGTCATTATTTTCACTCTCTTAATTATCCTTTCCATGAAATGGTCTTCCCCTCCTCGCTGCTAGCATAGTTCACTAAGGAATTGTTTTCATTTAGCTGGCCATCTGGATACCAAAATCTGTTTCAAGGATAATATGCAACCATTTCAGGCGCTATCAGCATAACCTTTTTTCATCACCGTGAACTATTTTACATTTGCTTACATTGAATGTCATTTGAATATTTGGTCTGTTTACCTATTCAGAAAAAAAAAACATTTTGGCCTTCCTCTGGGAAGAATTCACTTCTGTAGTATATGTACACTGCTGAAATATTTTAGTGCTATTTACTATGACTGTTCAAAATCTATTGGAAGAAGAAATTTAAAAGTGAATAATCTAGGATATGTATAAACTGAATTATTTGTAATCAATTTTAGAATTCTAATATTTTAAAATATTCACAGCAATAGCAACCAGTTTCAACAGAAAGTCAGTTACATCTGGCAATTCAGAGTTTTAGAAATCAGAGATAATTTTGGAACAAAGTTAGAGTCTGGGCACTCAGTTCACGTAGCATCTACTGAGACTCGATTAAACAGATTTCTTTCAGCTCTGCTACATCAGTAGAATGTCTGGTAGAAAAAATGCTGGGAATTCTTAACTTTCAAATTCACCTATCATTAAGAACTAAATTTGGGTTAAGTCCCATCTTGACTACTGTCATGCATTCTACATGTAGCTCCCTTTAAAAAGTCTTCAGAGTTATCTGATGCAAACTGCAGCTCTTGTGCTGCTAATCATTGCAAGACATAGATATGACATGAATGAATGAACTGCACCTGGCTATTACTATTACAGGCAACTGCTGGCAATTACTTACCAGGCACAACCTAAAGTGTTGGTATTAACCTTTAAATCCCTAAACATCTTAGACCATGATTATCTGAGGAAACACTGCCATCAAAAACTGGTCCACGCAATGTTGTCCCCAGGGGAGTCAAAAAAGTCAAGATGATAGTTGCAATGATGCAAAGCCCTTCCCTTTTATACCTGTTTGCATGTACAAAAAAAGAGGCAGGGTTTTGACTTTCTGAGCCCCCTGCAAAAGCCCCTCCCTAGCACTGGGACCAGGGATAGGGTTTTGCAAAAGCAGCTCATTTATCTTTGGCACAGGAGAACGGCTTGCCTCTGCATTGCCTGTGCTGTATAGTTGAGTCTGAAAATTTATCTAGCTTTATCTATCACTGGGCTTTTAATTATTAATCCAACCTGAGTATGTGTTTGAGTAGAAAAGTAAGCTATAAATATCTAAAACAAACAAAGAAACAAACAAACAAACCTATCCTGCTATATCACCTCTCAAGTACAAAGAACATGTTTTTATCAGCAGTTGTTCTGACATTTATTATGAGCATTTTCAAAAGTGCACAAGTGAAGCAAAGAAGAAAGTGAGGCAATAAATACATGATTACCTGAAAAACATGCCACATCCATCACAAAGCTGCATAGTGGCAATAACCAGAGTTGCTAAGTGTGTACCATCACTTTGAAATATTTTTTTGCCTCCAGCTGCAGTATTCTTTTCATTTATTATAGTAACGTTCATTCAATAATGTGAAAAAGTTTTCACTTAAGACACTCCTTGCAATATATACATGTTCTGGCTCCAAGAATAGTACCATTAAGTTCTCAATCACTAGACTAGTACTTCTCTGACATTTTAATTAAAAAAACACAGTAGGAGTAATATTCCATGAAGAACACTGCTGAAACAAATACATTTAAGAATTTCCACGATCACCATCGAATACTAGTTCAGGTAGTCCTTGTTTAGTGACCACAACTGGGACCAGCAACTCTGTTGTTAAGTGAAATGGTCGCTAAGTGAAACCGTGACTATGCTTATGATCTTACTTCAGCTTTCCTTTGCTTTACAAACCTGCAAAGGTCATAAATGTGAGGATTGGTCGCAAAGTTACTTTTTCATCATCATCATAACTGTGAACAGTCGCTGAACAAGGACTACCTCATTCAGCTACTAAAATTTCTTTGCTTTCCATGTCCCAACCAACTACGACAATCATTTACAACAAAAAAACTTTGCAGCTCAGAAGCTAAGCAGGATCAGCTCTGGTGAGTAGACTACCAGGGATAACCAACTGAACAAACATCTCAGAAGGCAAACTACTACAAGAATGGCAATCGCTTCTGTACTGTTACCAAGAGACCTGCATGGACATATCTGTAGAAGTCACCAGGAGTGAACTCGAAAGATTCTCCTTACTTTTCCAGGGGAACTGGATCCATATCCCATCTCCTGTCTTTTCACTTATACAACATTTGTTTTCTTCCATTATGTCCTGCCTTCTATCATGTCAACCCCTGAATCTTCAATTACCACTTCTCCCTATGAGTCATTCCCCCATTCCTCTTTCAAATCTGTCTTCTGTACCAGTTTCAAAGCTTCCTTGGATCTTTGCCTTTGCCTTCCGTTGCCTTTACTTTACAGACTTTCTAGCAACCATGGAACATCTCATATGCAATCTTCCCTCTTTCATGTTTCACTAGCTGGTCTTCCATGGCAGAAATCAGGAGCAGCAATGAAAGGAGCTGACAAGGAATTCTGGACAGAAGATACACGTCTTCTTTCATCATATATTTCAACCACACAGAGGCTATTACTCAAAATAACTGTGATTATGTTATGCATGGATATTAAACACAAGACACTTTTTGACTAGAGCTAACTTTTGACAATGATTTGTGCTTCATATGCACTAATGTCATACTAGATATTATAATTTTTATTAAGTTTTCTATACCAGCCAAGTATCATAAGTATGT
Organism: Liasis olivaceus; assembly: GCA_030867105.1. Classification (NCBI taxonomy): domain Eukaryota; kingdom Metazoa; phylum Chordata; class Lepidosauria; order Squamata; family Pythonidae; genus Liasis; species Liasis olivaceus. The sequence goes on from CM061352.1 coordinate 94,988,795, forward strand.
CTAAAATATTTTAACATAAATCTTATAAATCATATTTTTTTCACTTCAATACAATTTGCATTAGGTGTTCCCAATAGGCATGGAGCAATCTGCAGCTGAAAGACAGGAGCAAAAGTTAAAAAAGAATCCAGTATAAAAGATGCTTGAAATAAATAGACATTGTAAGATAAGGATAAAATGCTATTTACAGCAAGAGAAATGAATTTTAAATCCACATCCCCAAGGCTATATTTTCACTGATATTTTTTAATAATTTTTATTGAAAATTTTAATTAGAGTTATAAACTAAACTCAGAGAGGGAGGGAGGGAGGGAGGGAGGGAAAGAATAAAAACTGCCAGGAAAGAAAAAGAAAGAAAAAAGAAGAAAGTAAGATAAGGAAAAAGCAAAGAAAAATTTAAAGAAGCGACTTCCAATATTATTTTCCCTGATATTCTTAAGATATTTTAAAATATGTGACAAGCACCATTAATAACAATTGTAATAAAGCTGTACTATTCTATTTGATCAAGTGCATTTCTGATGCAAAACAGCATTCCCTTTTTGTTTTTCTGCCAATCTGTTCAAAATGACCTCAGGGGAAAATGCATTGGGCTTTTCATGCAGTCAGTGTAGAATGCAATTCCTTCTCTGCTTGCTACCCCTTATGTTACCAACAAGCCTGTAGCAAAGCAACTGTCAAACTCAATTTTAGGGCAGCTGTTAAAGTTACAGTTTAATACACAGCTGGGCCCTCCAGCATATTTCAATCAAACACCAAAAATGACCTCTGCTTTGATTTTTAGAATAAGCATTCAAAAAGCTTTTATCAGCTCAGAACATGTGCATTTCCCAGTTCAGAAAATAAAGTAGTTACACAAGTAGAGTATTAAGTGAAGGAAACCTATGGATGTTTCAGGGGACCTTACTGGATGTGTTGACCCATTCTAGGAATGATAATGCTGGAATTCTAGCACTGTTGGAGGACATCAAGTTGGGGAAGGCTGTTAAAGGTATATTTGGAACTACAGAGATAAACGTTAGTAGGAGTAACAACAGCTCTATTGAATCTTGAAATTTTTGAAAAAGTATTCATAAAAATATAGATATAAAATACAGTAAGGCTGTGCATGCTTCAAAAGTATTCAGGAGTGCTTCTGGTGTCACTTATAGCAAGCCACCTTTTTTAGCCTTCCATCTGAGTCTGAAAAAAGTTGTTTAAATACTGTATATAGGTTGCCAAACCTTTTAGACTCATTCCACTTTACAAGAGTACAGAAACATAGTAAACAAACACAATAACATAACTGTGCAAGACTATTTCATAAACTAAAACAACAGATGCAACACATAATATCAATTTAAAAGATGATGAGCAAGATCCAGTTCCTACTGGTGCCCGATAATCCCCCAAAGACATCTGGAAGAGTACAGTTTTTCTTTACTACCTTCTGGATGATATTGCTGAATGGAACAGCCTGATATTTAGAGGGAGGCTTTTCTGAAATATAGGCATCATGACTGAAAAATAGCATTTTCCCACTTCAATATCATGAAACTAGAGTACCACAAGAAGCTTTGCCTGGGAGGATCTCCTTAGACAGGTCAGCTCTGGTTGGACTATGCAGCACTAAAGGTGCCAAGACTTTATAAAGTTAGCACCTTGAATTACTCTCAGAAATCTAGTGGTAACCAATGCCAGGACCCCAAAATAGGGGCAACATACCCATAGCAACTAGCCACAGTCAAGGCACGGATCACTGTATTTTGAACCAACTGCCAGTTCTGAGTGGTCTTCAAAAAGAGCCCCACAAAGAGTGGGGCATGATCACATGATGGTAATGGCACAAGGCACTGTAGCCACATCCTGCTCCAGGGAGCTGCAACTGGTCACCAGCCAGAGCTGTGCAATGCGCCCCCTGGCCACAGCCTGCACCTCTTCATCCAACAGTGAGTCCAGGAGTACCCCTTAGTTGCAGTCCTGCTCCCTCAAGGTCAATACCACCCTGTTGAGGGGCAACACTGGAGTTGAGAAAGAAGCAAGATGAACAAACAGTAATTCTATCTTGCTAGGGTTCAATTTCAGCCTGTTTCATCCTATCCAGACCCCAACAGCCTCCAGACCCATAGACAAGGCTTTGAGGACATCTTGCAGCTGCTTTAAGAGCCCCACTAACTTTTATTAGGCAGCTCCTTGAAGAAGCAACATCTTTATTCAGGCTCAAACAGAAGTCTGAAATAGAAAACATACGTGATTTAATGAATAGCAAAATGATTTTGTGCTCATGTGAGGACTGAAGCACATTTTCCAAAATTTTTGATACATGCACATGCCTAAAATACAGCATGCCATAAAATGGTGGTCCAGATATTCAGGGTAAGCCTCGGTGATTGGGTTCTCAGCAACCTTTCTCTCCCCAATCTTACTGGATGGGCAGATTCAAACTGGAGGTGGTGATCACAGAGACAGCCAGTCCCGAGTCATGTAGGGTTTTAAAGGCGAGAACCAACACACTGAATTTCATGGAGGACCTAACATAAGACAGCTATAACATCAGCTATTCATCATCCAAATGACAAAATCTAAGACTGCAATCTTCAAAAGTTTGATGTCTTAAGAACATTTAGTAATTCTTTTCAAAAATATAGGCCTACACCTCTGCATCACAGTCTGCATTCTCCCCCTCAGCTGCTTTGGGGGAATAGGCAGGAGAAATATTTTTGGAAAATGGACACTGACGAGAAAGTTAATAGACCAAACAACAAAGCTTCCATCTGGATGAAAACCTCTTACCAATTTTAAGGAAACATCATTGTATTTTTATCAATGTTTAATGTCCTTAGCAATTCCCAACAAGGGGCCCAAATTCCTACCAGGCAGCGCTGCCAGCAAAGATCATGTTACACTCATCCCCATCACAAAGATGCTGAGAGGCCTGGGAGCAGAGTTCACTTAAGACCCCCAATCACTTGCCAATGTAGGTTTCCCTCCATTTTTTGTAAGCATTGGAATCAATAGCCCGATAAACGCAAACACCCAAAACACTGAAATAACTATTGAGCTTATATTTAAATTGATTAGGTACTGAGGTATTAAATTGAATGAACATGGTATAATGGTTAAGGAACTAGACTTAAGAGTGGAGAGAGACCCAGATTCTAAAACCAGTCACCCCTTTTAGTCCTAATCAGCTTCAGACTCTGCAACAAGCAATTGATAACCAAAATCATATTGTATTCTTATAGCTTTGCTGTAAGAACTAGGCGAATGCAATGCAAAGGCAAAAGGAGAAGAGGATGGCAGAGGATGAGATGGTTAAATAGCATCATTGAAGCAATGAGCATGAAACTGAGCAAACTCAGGGAGGCAGTGAAGGACAGGAAGGCCTGGCGCGATATGGTTCATGGGGTCACAAAGAGTCGGACACGACTTAACGACTGAACAACAACATTCTAAGCCACCTGCAGTTACAGGGGTGACTTTGAGCCAGTGTCTCTCTTTCAGCACAACCTACTGTACTTCACAGGGTTACTGCTATGGTGGAAAATAGGAAAAAAGAGATCTATGTGTGCTGCTTTGAGCTCCTATTGAAAGGCAGAACATAAAACTAACAAATAAATAAAATAATATACTTTGGATGAGCCTTTCCTACCCCAAATGTGGGACCTGGGCAACTGCTTGAATTAAGTTTCCACATCTCTGGATGGAAAAAAAAGGCAGCTGCTAGTCCAGTTTTATAGAATTCAGTGGGAAATTTACATTGTTTGGGAGAAAGCTCTTTATACAATTTATTAGGGCTGGAAGCATGTAAAATTCAAAGGGGAAAAGGTCCAGTGCCAAATAGTTGCATATGTCAACAACTCTTTAAATCAAAGGGTCTTTTTCTGGGACTGCCCTGCAGACACACAATTCCAGGTATTCTAAGGAGTTTCCAACAGCTGCCACCTGCCCTCTGTGCTCTGCAGCTACTTTCCCCCTTCACACCAGAAATACTAATCAGCCTTATTATTTGCTTTAGAAATCTCAGGATCTCTGAACAAGGAAGGATACCATGTGAATGAGGTTATGAGATGCTGGCAAAGCTTTCAACTCCTCACTCCAAAGATTAAATAATAATCCTTGGCAAATGGAAGCTCAGTTTGGATTCTTTCCATGGCCCATTGTCAAAGTGGCAGTGTTTTGTTAAATTTAAATAGCTGCTCTGCAAAGCTGAAAGTGACGGAACGTACCCAAGGCTGTCTAATAACATAACCACAACTTTGACTGCATGTGAAGGTTGTCCCTAACGTTGTTCTCTCTAAGTTGCCAGTAGAAGTCAGGAACTGGAGTTGCAATAAGTGAAGCCATTTTAGAAGCTTCCATTAAGGGGCACAGAGCATTTTACAAAGAAGCAGCAATGTATTTAATCAATACTTGTTTGGGTCCATCCATGCATATCCAAAGGATATGTTTGAATTTCCTCGAATCAGTGTTCCACGGCAGTGCCAGATTCAACCTCGAAGTATTGAGACAGCTTCCACCTTCAGCCCCCGTTTTCAAAAATGCTTTGAAAGCCCATTGTTTCAACTGCCTTTTAATCAAAATGATTTTGCTAATGGTTTCTCTATACCAGATTGATGCTGAGTTGAATAATGTGTTTCCAAAGTTATGGCCACCAGATGTCTTGAGGCTTCAACTCCCTGAATTCTTTCTACAAATTATGGGAAAGCTCTTTAAAAGGTTTGTTCATCTGTATTTAGAACTTCCTCACCTGCTGACAATGTATGGGCTTGGGGTTTTATAATATATTAAGGCATACTTCTGTTTGTAAATGAATACAATACAACTGAATTTTATTTATGCAGTATTTGAAAAACTCCTAGAAATGTCACTGTCCTTTAAATTGGCCTGAAAAAGCTCAGGGGGAAAAATCTTGATTTTTTTTTTTTAAAGGAGCAAATAAAAAAAAAACTTCCAGTGAAAGATTTTCTTCTAGAATACTGAATTCAATAAATAATGTGCTCAAATGTTATCTTTTATTTCATTTAAACATTTTCTATTAACTTATCACTGGAATACGTTTACCTAGATTATCACAGCACTGCAGTTTCTATACTCAGAGAACAAGCAGAGCAATTAGCATTCTAGTGTAAGAGAAAAATGCTGTTTTGTCCCAAGGAGACACTGAAATTTCACCTAAAAAGGAAAGAAGAAGGCTTCAGTGCCACATTTATTCATGAACTTTATTGCTGACTTTTCATCTAGAGCAGGCCTGAACAACATGCGGTCCGCTAAAGGATTTCACATGGCCTGCATCACTCATGAGTGCGAGGTCCAAAAATGTAGTATGTGTTTTTTTTAAATAAAGTTTCCGCGATGAACTGTTGCAGGGGTGATTTCCAGGAAATAACCAATCAGCGCTCAGCCTGTGAGCACTGACACATTATGACAACGACGAGGGCGGCAAAATTACTGACCAAAGCAGCTCTGGGAGAACGGCCATTTTGATAATTGTAAATTTTACAAGACTAATACCTCTGTAAAATGGATGATCAAAAGAAGTGGAAGATCGAATCAGAACATAGAGTGTTTAATCCAGAGTGGACAAATAGATACTTGTTTACGTACACTAGAGACAAAATATTGTGCCTTGTTTGCCGAGACGTAATGGCTGTTCCTAAGGAATACAATCTGCGTCGCCATTTCGAATCAAAACATCCTGACTTAGCCAAAAACAAATTAAAGCATCCAAATTGTTGAAAATTCTCAATGGGGAACAACAGTTTTTCAAGAAAGTACACTCAGAAAATGAGGCGGCTACTAAGGTTAGTTTTCAGATTTCTAAAGAAATTGCTGCTGCTGGGAAGTCTTTTACTGAAGGTGACTTCATAAAGAAGTCTTTGTTAATTGCAGTTTCTGGATTATATCCTGATAAAAAAAATGTTTTTGAGAATATAAGTTGTCCCGTATCACCATGCAGTGAAGAGAAGCTGATATAGCCAATAACTTTAATGATCAGTTAAAACAGAAGGCAAACAAATTCAGCTATTATTCTTTAGCGATGGACGAGAGCACTGATTTGAAGGATATTGCTCAACTTCTAATTTTTGTTTGAGGTGTTGATGACAACTTTGAAGTAATCGAGGAACTGGCTGGTTTGTACTCCATGCGAAGTCAAACTACTGGAAAAGAAATCGCAAATCAAGGGAACAAGTGTGTAACTGAAAATTTAGGCATAACATTTGAAAATATAGTGGCCATTTGCACTGATGGCACTCCATCTTGGTGCAGTAACTCTTGTTGAAGAGTTTGCTGGCAAAAAAATAACCAACTATCATTGCATTGTACATTGGCAAGTGTTACGCAGCAAAGTTTTAAATTTCGACCATGTAATGTCAGTGGTAGTTTTGACTGTAAACTATATTCATTTCAAGCATTTCTTGAAGAGGTTGGTGCCACCTGCAACGATGTACCCTATCATACAGAAGTTCGTTGGTTGAGCCATGGAAGAGTATTGCAACGTTTTGTTGCTCTCAAGGAAGAAATCATTCAATTCTTAGAGAATGACTTGAAAAAGTTCCCAGAACTGCACAATGAAGTTTGGAATAATGACTTGTATTTTTTATGCGACATTACAGGTCATCTAAATGAACTAAATTTACAGCTTCAAGGGAAAAGTCAACTTATTTTTCACATTCTTGCAACAGTAAAGGCTTTCAAAATGAAACAGAGGTTATTCAAAAGCCAACTGACAAAAGGAGAAATGTGCCACTTTACTAAGTGTATGAAACATTATTCGGGTTGTGCACCAGTTCGGGTTGTGCACCAGTTACGCCCTTTCCTGGATCGGGATGCCCTGCGTACAGTCACTCATGCCCTTGTTATCTCCCAGATAGACTACTGCAATGCGCTCTACACGGGGCTACCCTTGAAGAGTATCCGGAAGCTTCAGCTGGTCCAGAATGCGGCCGCGCAAGCAATTTTTGGGGCCCAAAGAAGGACCCATATAACACCTTTGCTCCGTGAGCTGCATTGGGTACCGGTTTGCTTCCAGGTCCAATTCAAGGTGTTGGTTATCACCTTTAAAGCCCTACATGGCATGGGGCCAGGTTACCTGAAGGACCGCCTCGCCCCCACGATCTCAACCCATCCCACTCAATCTCACAGAGAGGGCATGTCTGGATCCCCACGGTAAAAGAACTTCGATTAGCGGGGTCCAGAAGGCGGGCCTTCTCTGCTGTAGCCCCCGCCCTTTGGAACACCTTGCCCCCGGGGGTGAGACAGGCCCCCTCACTCCAGGCCTTTTGGAGGGATTTGAAGACCTGGCTCTGCCATCTGGCCTGGGGTGGGGAGGGAGGATATCAAAAATGGGGTTGGCTGGCCCCTTAGCAGCCTGGTGTGGCCTCTATCGGCCTCTTGGATTTTTTAGCCTTTTTATCTTTCTCTTCGTAACTTTGGTTTTTATAATCTTTTAATTATGTATTTCCGATTTTAGTTTGTTGTAAGCCGCCCAGAGTCCCCCGTTGTGGGGAGATGGGCGGGGAGAAGTCAAATAAATAATAATAATAATAATAATAATAATAATAATAATAATAATAATTATTATTATTATTATTATTATTATTATTATTATTCTGTTGTGTAAGCATGCCGAGTTAGGAGAAAAATATTCAAACGACATTGAATTTTTGATCTAGGAGTTTGACAGAAGACTGACACTGTCCAAAGAAGACATTAAATTTAAGTTAATTGAAAATCCTTTCTCTGTGGATCCACAGGAACTCTCTGCACATTTACAGCTAGAGGTTACTGAACTTCAGTTTATCAAAATAAACACAGAGAAACCAGCCTTCAAGACTTCTACAAGAGCTTGGACAAGGGAAAGTTTAAAAATCTGCTAGATGGTGCCTTATAGGTGTTCAGCATATTTGGGAGTACCTACATATGTAAACAAACCTTCTCCATTATGAACTTGAATAAAAACAAGCAACGATCAACTCTAACTGATGAACATTTGGAAGATATTTTGAAAACATTGATTTCAAACATGATTCCGGAGTATGATAAACTGATTGCTGACAAGAAGTGTAATACGTCCCATTAACGAAGTGTAAACGGTAAGAAAACCTTAAAAATATATTCAAACTTATCAAAGTAATATTTTTTTCTTAAGTAATAAGTGTAATAATTGAAATTTCCCTTTTTTATAATATGGTTTGTTTTATTTGCAAAATAGTTTAATCATTAATTATACTATAATAATTATAGTACAATTAATGATTAAACTATTTTGCAAATAAAAAACATTATTATCCCATTATTATAACTTTACTTGGAAAGTGAGGCGAAGAAGTTTAGCCTATTTAATTTCAGCCCTTATTTACTGCCAAGTTGTGCAGGTCTGATCTACAGGTTAGTGAATTTGCTCTTGATATAACTCTGTTTTATCAAGTTGATGCTTTCTTCTGTCTTCAGCTTTATGATTTTCCTACTTGGCACTGATAAAGTTAACAGATCCTTGGTTTCTTAGAAGTCTGCAACTTATAGTTCTATATGTAACAAAATTTTAATTAAAGCAAATTAGTAAACATAATTGAGTACACATAATTAGTTTGTTTACTTGCTTATTCCAAGTAAAAATTATATTTTTACTTGGAATAAACAGACCAAGCATGCTAAACCAAGTTATATACATTGTCATGTCTGTTCTTAATATAACAAAGTAAACTTAGATCAGTGAAGGGTGGTATAAAAATGAATATTGATATAGTATGAATTTCCCCAAAATGTGCTTTTTTTCTGGAGGAAAATGCTTTTCCCCTGTGGCTTTAAACTGGAAATGTTATCTGCCTACTAAAAATCTTTTAAACTGGGTTCCATAGTCTAAGAACCCACAGATCCCTGGAACTTCCAGACCTCTCCAACATTTCCTACAACACTGCAACTTTACACATGATAGAAGGGGAAGATGAAATATAGGTACAGCAATCATAACCATATTTAATGAATCTAACTTAATTAGATTTACATGTAAAGTAATTAAACCCAATATATGTTTTCTCCTAACCCATTATCCTGGTCCTGCCTACTCTGTGGTACATGGCCCCCAGCACAACACTCAGAGATCAATGTGGTCTTCCATCCAAAGGAAGTCTCAGCCTCTGTTTTAAATAAATACAGGTAGTCCTCAGGTTAGGACGGCAGTTGGGACCAGAATTTCCATTGCTAAGCGATACAGTCGTAAAGCATGGCGTCACGTGACTGCATTGCTTTGTGATGGCAATCTCGCAGTCCTGGTTGCCATCATAACCCTAGGACCACGTGGGTTGTTAAGTGGGGAGAGGCTGGAGTCCCAGCCAAGCAGGCTGGCAGGTGAGAGCTGCAGGTGGGAGCTACTAGAGGGCAGATGCTATGGAGCATGGGTGGGTGTGTGGGTGCTGCAGAGGGTGCCGCAGGCAGGCGCTATGGAGCACAGGCAGGCGAAAAAGTGGCAGGAGCGACTTGAGAAATCTCCTGCCAGCTTCCTCATTGACTTTGCCTGCAGGAAGCTGGCAGGGAATGTTGGAGATCATGATCATGTGACCACAGCTTACTGTGACATCATAATCTCAAGCCAGGCACTGAGTGTCCAGATCGCAGTCATGTGACTGTGGGCACGCTGCAATGGCCAGAACTCTGAGGACCAGTTGTAAGTCCCCCTCGTTCAGCGGCATTGTAACTTTGAACGGTCGCTGAACAAGTGGTTGTAACCCAAGGACTACCTATAAACTATATTTGGGTATGGTTTGATAGAAACAGAATTAGAAGGGTCCATAGAGATCAAGTACTTCACCTCCTTGCTCAACACAGGATCCACTACAGCATCTTTGACGGACAGTCATCCAGCCTATGTCTGAAGATCTCTAGAGAAGAACTCACTGACAGCTCATATAGTCAGGAAGTCCTTATGTCTATCTCTGAACTTGCTTCAATTTGTCACTTTCCTTTTTGAATTGTGTGTCCAGAACTGGACCCACTTCTCCAAATCAGGTTTGGCTTTGGAGACTGGAATTTGTGTAAATTAGCTAAGTTTTCTTACCTCTCCTAGTGTATCCTAAGCTCTTATTCCCCCAGTGGCATCAGGCAGGGCTCCTGTTCCTTTCTGAGAGAAAACAGATGCCAAATAGGAGTTAAAAATTCTATTTTCTCATCATCACTCATTATTCTCTCACAACTTCTTCTTGCAATATACCCACTGGTTTTCCTTGTATTTTGAACATATGCAAAGAATCCTTTTTATTGTTCTTAGTATCTCTTGCAAGCCCCAGCTCGTTTTGCGCTTTCACCTTCCTTACAGAACTTCTACAGTTTCTGGAAATGGCCCCATATTCTTTGATTACATACCTCCCCCCCCCCCCCCCAGCTTTTCCATTTCCTACACATACCTCTTTTTCTTTTCAGCATTTTAGAGAGTTCTGCCTCTATATCATCTTTAGATTTCTCCCTTTTTCCATCTCATGAGGATTGTTTCTAATTGGGCCTCCAGCATCTCATGCTGTAGATTTTCCCATTCCTCCCGAATACTTGTCTCCTTCAGAATTTCAAGCCATTGGAACTGTCTTCCCTTTCCTCTGAGTTCATCAAAATCTCTTGTACCGAAGTCCAGTATGCAGCTCTGTCTCTTCTCGGGTCCTCTTCCTTTGCTTATCATAACCCCAATGATAATATGATCACTTCTTCAATCAATTCCTCCCTGTTGGGGAACATTAGATCCAAGATAGCAGCCCCCCTCACCACATCTTCTTTCTTCTACTTCCTGACAAATGAAGTTGTCAGCAAGAAAGGACAAGAATCTGTTGGACTTCTAATTCTTGGCAGAATTAGATTTCCAGCAGATGTCAGGATAATTGAAATCTCCCATTATCACTATTGCACGCCTCTTTGAAAAACTGGTCATCTGACGCATAAAAAACTCATCTACCTGCCCAGGGGGTGTATAATAAACTCCAACAATGGCACTTTCGTTTCTCTCTCCTTTTATTCTTAACAAATACTTTCAACAGGATATCCATGCTCTGATTCCTGAACTTCTGTATAAGCGTATTTCTTCTTTACGTACAGTTCAACAAACACACCCATTCTCTTGGCTTGTTTTGAATAAACTGGGGCCTCACAATATTGTGTGCCAATCACGAGCATCATTTCACAAAGTTTCATTAATACTTCTTATATCATATTTGTCTTCTGGAATTAGGATCTCTGGTTTCTCACTGGTGCACAAAGTGTGGGAAATTCCTTACTATGTAACTACTAACTTCCCCAGGTTTCTGGCCAAAATGCTGAAGCTGACTATTTGAAATGAGCTTTGTGTTGTCAAACAGATAAGCAGTTTGCCATATAGTTTTGCCCCAATGTTCTATTCTGATGTATATTTTGGTTTACCTATTAGTGACTGCAAGCAATGACAACAAATACAATAACGCAACTGTATTCTCCATCACAGTTATAAATGACTGTATCTTCTAAGGAGGACATTTCTACAAAGTTCTTAGTTATGTACTGGATGTTATTTTAGAAATCATTCGCCTTTATGGTTGATGTTTTTTTAAGAAAAAGGACAAAGATGAAAACAGGGGTCACGTGGATTTGGAAATATTAAAAGAGGCTATAAAAATAGTGAATTGTCAATTACAGCAGATCACTTAAAGAAAACAAAGCCAACAGTAAGAGTGAGCTAATAATAAAATCAACTGATGAAGGAAAACAAATATCCCCATGGATGCAAGGATCTGGAATTTGGGGGTATTATATCAATAAAGACAAAATTAGCTACAGAACTATATCTCTGTGTGCTTGCTTAATAACTTACATTTATTTCAATGATGATTGTATGAATATCTTTCCGTAACTAGCAAATATATTTTTCCTAACCTGGAAAAAAGGCAACAAAATATATTTGCAGTCATTTACTAGAGTTTAAATCACAGATGGCCAAGAAAAACAAACAAGACATTTCACTGAGGACAAAAAATAGCCGTAATACCCATATACTCATTACTGCAATAGGTGTGGAATTAAAAATAGAGCTAACCAAGAATTAGGGCATCTCAAGAGCTCTCTATTTTGCAAGATTAAATTAGATCTATTTTAAAATCCATGTAATGACAAAAGTGCACCAAGATAAAACAAAATTCTGCAGAAATATACAATTTCTTTTGATAAGTTTCTACAAACTAGAATCAAATCCTGGATGTAACTGATGAGTTGAGGACAGCAATATGATGGTTTGCAAGATGATGGCTAAGAGTACAGGTAGTCCTTGCTTACCGCTCACTCATTCAGTGGCCATTCAAAGTTATGACAGTGCTGAAAAAACAACTTTATGGCCAATTTAAGACCATTTACAACCTTTGCAGCATCCCTCAGTCATGTGATTGCTGTTACAGTCAGTACACAATGTCCTATGCCTGACCTGTCCTTTTTTCTTCCTCTTCCCTTGCAGAGCAGACAGATTGGAGAGGAAGGGATTGCAAGAGAGTAAGCTGTTTGCTCTTCTACACATCAAAAGCAATGTGATTGCACCAGCAGCCCAGGGCTGGGAGCCATGGATACCCTATGCAAATAGGTTACTCCCTTGAAATCCCTTCCTCTCCAATCTCTCCACTCTGCGGGAGTGGGGAGGAGGAAAAAAGCAAGTGATTTCTGTAGGCAATCAGTTCAATCAATTCAGTTGAACTCTGTAGGAATCAGTTGAAGTTGAAAGAACAAGTGGTAATGTATGAAATAATGTTGCATGAGGTAAAAGCAAGGGTGGTTTACTAAGACCGAAAGGTAGTGACTGGTCTTGGTATAAGCTAGATTGATCTGCGTTTTCTTTTTCCTTATCTCATGTGTTTACAGGCAGTCCTTGGTTAACAACGGTAACTGGGACCGGGAACTCCATCATTAAGTGATATGGTAATAAAGCGCAACATCACGTGACTGCACTAACTTTACAATAGCAGTTCCAGCAGTTCCAGTTGTGGTTGTTAGGTGAATTCCGCATGGTTGTTAGGTGCAATGTCACGTGATTGCCATTTGCAACCTCCTGCCAGCTTCTTCACTGACTTTGCTTGTTAGAAGACGGCAATGAAGCAAATGGCAATCATGTGACCGCAGGACACTGTGATAGTTGTAAGTGCGAGCCAGTTGCCAAGCGGCCGAATCGCAATCACGCGATCACAAGATCATTGTGGCGGCACACAACTTTGAGGACTAGCTGCAAGTCTCCTATTTCAGCGCTGCTGTAACTTCAAATGGTCACTGAACAGTCACTAACTGTAATTTCTTTATTATTATTTCTTATTGCTTGTCTCCATTTTGTATAACTCCACTTATCCCAGAAGGGAATAGCATGGTAGGTAGGTAGGTATGATATATGCATAGAATCAAATAATAAAAATATTGAGCCTTATTATAGACTTTATTATTGATTTTATTTTTTAATCAAAACTGTCCAACTCAAGATTTGAAATAACAGCATAGCTAGCTGTTAGAAGTTCCATTACTGGTAATCCTCATTTAGCAACCACAACTGGGACTGGCACCTCAGTCGTTAGGTGAAGCAGTCACTAAGTGAAACCATGACTGTACTTATGATCTTACTTCAGCTTTCCTTTGCTTTACAGACCTAAGAAGGTTGTAAATGGGAGGACTGGTCACAAAGTTACTTTTTCATCACTGTCATAACTGCAGTCACTAAACTAGGACTACCTGTATTGATTTCAGGCTATTTCAGAAAACTGATGTACCCAAAAACTGTAGACAAAAGGATAGTCCATGCTAGCGGTAAATTTCGAAGTGTCTGTGCTCAGTTAGGAAGTGAAATCCTTCATCTTATTCTGAAAGAATGTAATATATCCTGTCTCTAATTCTTCCCTGTTCTCCTAAAATCATCCCATCTATTCTTCCTCTTAGGTGCCATCAATTCTCAAAGAACACTTGTTGCACAAAGCTGCATATATACTGCTGACATTATTGACCTGTTTCTCTAGTGCCTTCTGTGATTTTGGTTGATCCTGAAAAGGCAGTGGCAGCATCAGACCTGGTTAATATTTATATGGGAACCTTTCCAGAAATATCAGGGCTGGAGATTAAGCTGGGAAGTCGAAAAAATAACCTGGAAGAAGGCAGTGATAAACTACTTCCATATTGTCATCAAGAAAACTTCATAGACACGTCCAAGGAGTCAGCAGGAATCAATTACTTTTTTTCCATGATCCTTATTTGATGAAACCTAATATCCTGTTTTCTATCTTTAATCTATCTCTTTTCCTTTCTGAATATTAGGCCACTAATACTATACTTTGAGATTATTTAGGAAACTGTATACAGTAACAGAATGTTTCAAATCTTTTCCACCTCCTAACTCCTTAATATATTACTCTTACATTGCCATTCTTCTACAGAAGAACTGTTGAAACCATTAATGGGAAGCACTGCTCCTTTTTAAGCTTTTGAAAGAAAACATATGGCCAAAAGTGGAAAATTAAATGGACTAGCTAGATATTAGACCAATCCACCATGGCAATTGGGATATGTTTATCTTTTAATCTCCTATATAATAAAAATACTTTACTAGCAATGAAAGATAGGAAGGCCTGGCGCAATATGGTTCATGGGGTCACGAAGAGTCGGACACGACTTAACGACTGAACAACAACAAAACAATAAGTATTATATTTAAACAAAATTATCATTTCACATTATTTTCCAACTTCCCTTGTCAAAAAATCTTACTCCTGTGATATTTTTAACCAAAGTTCAATCCTACCTCCCTATTTTTGCCCACATTCTCCCTTCATCAGTTTGCAAATAACATTCTCAAAAGAACTGCTGTTCCACTGTAGGAACTAAATGTTCCTACACAGCTTGAGAAAACATTTTGAAAAAGTTAAAATATAAATATTATTCTTTCCCCTTTATCAGAGGTAAAAAGTACCAAGCTGATTATTACTTCAATTAACTTTACTAACAACCAAACATTTTTTTTAGTGAGATAGGTAGGTAGTTAGAGTGAGGAAGTCTGGAATGGGTTATTCTGACCTTACCAAAAACGTGCCAAATGGTGTTCCAGTCATTCCTGATTTTTTCTGAGTTTGAAATAGCTCTGATATAAATTCAAGCCATTTTGAACTTAGAACAATTCTGGAATAGTCGGAACAGCACTGGAACATTTCCAGTAATGTCAGAACAGCTATTTTGGAATCAGAACAGCATACGGGCTTGAAACAAGATTGTCTGAAATCTTTGACTGAAAAAATGAAGCAGCAAAAACCACTGGTCAAAACTTAAAACCATTGGTCAAAATGATGTACATTCTAGCAAGAATTCTATGCAATTACTGATGGTGTACAACCTGAAGTTTAAAAGCTGGCTGCTGCAGCAGCAAACTAGGTTTCTTTCTGTTCTGTAAAACAAACAAAACATTTTAAAATTATTTTTATCAGATTGCATGCCCAACATATGAGCCAATAATTCCTTTCTTCCATAAAATACAACATCAACTGCTACTCTTTCTTTCCTTTCCTTGTCAGTGTCAAATAAACTGTCTTTCATCAGATACTTGCTAATCTGTAACCCTGCCTTTGTTGGGTTTTCTCCACTTAACATTTCAATTAGTTTTTGTCTAATTTACTTCCTATGCATTCCTTCTACATATTGCTCTGCACATTCCATCTTGCCCCACTTAATGCATAATGAAAAGGCTAGAGGCTAAATTATTTATTTCTAATCATTTCCCTTGCATTTTTTAAAAAAAAATATAATAGAATTAGAAAATTAGAAGGACCATTTAGACCATCACATCCAATTTCCCTGCTTAATGTTGAAATACAAATTAAAACATCCCAGACAGATGGCTGAGTAATCTCTACTTGAACACATCCAATGAAGGCAAACCCACTGGGTTCCTGTTATTGTTCTCACAGAATGTTTTTTATAACATTCAATCAGAATTTATAGTCTTGTAATTTATATCTACAGTATAATTCCATGTTCTGTACAAGAGAAAATGGGTCTTGAACTTCTATATGACATGCTTTCAAGCATTTGAATTCATTCATTCATTCGTTAAATTTCTAGGCTACCCAATTCTGCCTGATAGAGAATTACTCTCTATGAATGAAGAAACAATGTTCCTCACAATAAAAAAAAAACAGGGAAAAAAAACAGTATTGCATAAATTGGCTTATTCATGCTCGGTCAGATTCACTGTTTTCCTCCACTAGGGCTCTAGGTGTTCTTTTCTAACGTTTTAGCTCCAGGGTTCTTAAGAAAACCAAGGAGTTCCCTGAGAACGATGAATGAGAGAGACCACCTAGGAGCCATTCAATCTGAGGCCCTTTCCACATGTCCACTCCGCAGAGCAACCAAGACCTCAGCCAAATGGCTCACCATCTCCTCTAGAAACACCAAATTCCCTTTCAAACATATCCAGGTCCATCAGAAGCTTGGGGCAGATTGATGTAATATATCCTATCTTCCTATGAGCAAGGGGAGCATAGCAAGCCAAAAGTGATGTGACCATGACGAAAGACTGATAATAACATCCTCAAATCATGCCACAGCTCCCCGAGCCTCTGAAAGCCATCAAGGCTTGCTGAATGATAACGGCCACCCACCCAGCCCTGCCCTGGGCCATGGCAGCTCTGAATCTTGTCCTCTGGGCCCACCCAGGTCTCAATTACAGTGGTACCTCAAGATACGAATTTAATCCGTTCCGTGATTCTGATCGCAAGTCGAATTGGTCGCATCCTGAAGCACGTTTTCCCATAGGGTTCAATGTAAATACGGTTAATCCGTTCCACCCTCTGAATTTGGTCGCATCCTGAAGCAAATTTCCCCATAAGGTTCAATGTAATTACGGCTAATCCGCCCTCCGAATTTGGTCGCATCCTGAAGCACATGTCCTCAAGTGGCTAGGAAATTCCCCAGGTGCACGCACGAAAAAAGCACAGTGAAAGGAATGGGGGGGAAGGCTTATGTCGCACGCACAGCGGAGCGGGAGCTTCCCCACCCCTGTCCTGCTGCTTAATTCCTCGCTTTTCCCTCCCTGCATAGCCCTTGGCGCGCGCGAGAAAAGCACAGTGAAAGGAATGGGGGGAAGACTTATGTTGCGCGCACACACAGCCGGGAGCGGGAGCTTCCCCGCCCCCCCATTCCTCCGCGCTCTTTCCTTTCTCCATAGCGACAAAAGCACAGTGAAAGCAATCACCAGGCCAAGGGCTATGGCCAAAGGAAAGAGCAAATTTCCCCATAAGGTTCAATGTAAATACAAACAGTTCTGAAACATATGCATTTTATTTTTAAACCACAAAAACAGGAAAAAAAGCACAGTATGAAGAGGGAGAATGGGGTGGGGAGGCAGTTATTGTTTGGAGGGAGAGAGAGAGTCTCCCTCCAAAGGGACTTCGGGGAGATCTCCTTCAGGGGTTTCCTCTCTTCTTTGCCTCTTAGCTGCAAAGCCTTATTCTTGCCACGCCCGCTCTGCATTTTCTTTGGAGCCATGCTGACAAGCACACCAAAAACCTTCCAAACGCCACAAAACACACCACAAGCCTCACCAAACGCCTCCTTGCTACCGCGATCTCGCCCACAGGAAGCCGTGACCACGTGGCAGCAGGGCAAATGGCTTTTCCTTTTCCTTTTTCCTTTCTCCATAGCGACAAAAGCACAGTGAAAGCAATATCAGCGCACACGCACAGCCGGGAGCTCCCCCCCCCCGCGTGCTCAGATTTCATTAGCAGTTCCTCTTTCTGCATTGCTTTCCTTGGGCTTTTGTCCTCCCGCTCAGATTTCATTAGCACTTCCTCTTGGAAGCCGCGACCATGTGGCAGCAGGGCAAATGGCCACGGATCCGGGCAAATGGCCGTGGATCCGGTTCGTAGCTTGAGGCGGAGTTCGCACGTTGAGGTAAATTTTTGCGGCCGAAGCTGGTCGTATCTTGAAATTTTCGTAAGATCGGGCATTCGTATCTTGAGGTACCACTGTATAAGTGACAGCATAGTTGATTCATCCACAACCAAATCATAGATGAGGCTGGACTGCCTATTTCTCTAATCCATCAAGATTAATTATTTATTTATTTATTCATTCATTCATTCATTCATTCGGCTTGTATGCCGCCCATCTCCCCCAACGGGCGACTCTGGGCGGCTCACAATAAAAAACACAGTTCTCTCCAAAGATGGCTAAAATCTATAAATAATTAAAAAACATATTAAAAATACCCTAAAAAACCTCCTCTGATTTGGCCCTAAAAAAAAACCCTGTAAGATGCTGGGGGGGACAACCCATCATCCCACCAGCCATCTCCACAGGTGTGGGCCCCCCTCTGGCCCCCAGGCCTTCTGGCAGAGCCAGGATTTGATACCTTTCCTGAAGGCCATGAGGGAGGGGGCACACCGGACCTCAGGAGGCAGGATGTTCCATAGGGCGGGTGCTACAGCAGAAAAGGCTCTCTGCCTCGACCCCACCAATCGAAATTCCCTGACTGGTGGGGTCTGCAACCTGCCCCTTCTGCTGGACCGAGTGGGACGGGCTGAAGTGACCAGGGCAAGGCGGTTCCTCAGATAACCTGGTCCCATGCCATGAAGGGCTTTAAAGGTAATGATCAACACTTTGAATTGGACCCGGAAACAAACCGGTAACCAATGCAGCTCACACAACAGCGGTGTTATATGTGCCCTCCTAGGGGCATTAAGAACTGTCCGCGCCGCCGCATTCTGCACCAGCTGTAGCTTCCGGATACTCTTCAAGGGTAGCCCCATGTAGAGCGCATTACAGTAGTCCAACCCAGAGGTGACCAGGGCATGAGTCACCGTGCGGAGGTCCCCCTGATCCAGGAAGGGGCGTAACTGCCGCACTACACGAAGTCGTGCAAAGGCCCCCCTAGCCACGACTGCCACCTGCTCTTTGAGCAGGAGTTGTGAGTCCAGGAGAACCCCCAGATTACACACCGGGTCTGTCTGGGGTAGTGCAACCCCGTCAAGAACCAAAGATGACAAAGTCCTAGATCTTGAGGCTCCTCGTATCCACAGCCACTCTGTCTTACCAGGGTTCAGCTGAAGCCTGTTGTCCCCCATCCAGGCCCCCACAGCCTCCAGGCACCGCAAAAGGGCAGTCACAGCGTCACTTAGGGCACCTGGGATGGAGATGTATAGTTGGGTATCATCGGCATACTGATGATACCTCACCCCATGGTGCCGGATGATCTCACCCAGTGGTTTCATGTAGATATTAAATAGGAGCGGTGAAAGCACTGACCCCTGTGGCACCCCACAAAGTAGGGGCCAGGGGCTGGACCTCTCGCTCCCTATCAACACCGATTGGGTTCAGCCTTGGAGAAAGGAGCTGAACCAGCACAACATTGTGCTACCCAACCCCAACTCCTGCAGTCGACCCAAAAGGACACCATGGTCAATGGTATCGAAAGCCGCCGAGAGGTCAAGAAGAGCAAGGATGGATGCACTCCCCCCATCCTGCTCTCGCCAGAGATCATCTAAAAGTGCGACCAATGCTGTTTCTGTCCCATAACCGGGCCTGAATCCTGACTGATAGGGGTCCAGATAATCCGTTTCCTCCAGGATCCTCTGAAGCTGCCGCGCGACCACCTTTTCTACCACCTTCCCTAAAACGGGGAGGTGGGAGACTGGACGAAAGTTGTCCAGGAGGGTGGGGTCTAGCGACGGTTTCTTGAGGAGTGGGCGGACCAAAGCCTCTTTGAAAGGCTTCGGGAACACCCCCTCCTGCAAGGATGAATTAACCACCGCCAGGACCCACCCTAAGGTCACCTCCTTGGTAGATTTAACTAATCAGGAGGGACACGGATCTAAATCACAGGTGGTTGCACTGACAGCCCCGAGGACCCTGTCCACTTCCTCAGGGACAACAGGATCAAACCGTTCCCAGATAACTGAGCAAGAACGCTCCCTGGGCAACTCCTCTGGACCTACTCCACGCTTGGCTTCCAACTGAGAACGGATCTGAGCAATTTTATCCATCAGGTGTTCAGCAAATTCCTCTGCACGACCCTGCAAGTGGTCTTCTGCCCCCCCTTTTCCCAGGAGGGCCCGAGTGACCCTAAACAGGGCTGCAGGGCGACACTCTGAGGATGCAATAAGAGCGGAGAAATATTGACGTTTCGCCGCCCTTACCACCACTAGGTAGGCCTTAATAGCAGCTCTAACCCGTGTTCAGTCTGATTCGTCCCCAGTTTTCCGCCAGCGGCGCTCTAGCCGTCTCTTAGCCCTTTCATCTCCCTCAACTCCTCCGTGAACCACGGGGAGCGCCAGGAGTGATGGGCCAAGAGAGGATGCACAGGCGCGATCCTGTCCAAGGCCCCAGCCACCTCCTTGTTCCAGGCTGCGGCCAGAGCCTCCGCTGGGCCGTGCAGCAAGGCCTCAGGAACAACCCCCAGCTCCCTTTGGAACCCGTGCAGGTCCATCAGTCGCCGGGGGCAGACCATTCGAATAGGTCCCACCTCCTTGTGGAGGGGGGCAGCATAGGAGAATCCTGCCACCACCAGGGAGTGATCTGACCATGACAGGGGGGATAATATAAAATCCCCCACCAGATCACACTGCCACTGCTCCGACAAGAAAACCATGTCTGGAGTGTGACCACTGTCCTGGGTCGGGCCATTGATGACCTGGGATAGGCCCATGGCTGCCATGGTAGCCATGAACTCCCGAGCCGCCTCCGAGGCCAACCCCAGGGATGGCAGATTAAAGTTCCCCAAGACCATAAGTCTGGGGAACTCCACTGCCAACCCCGAGATAGCCTCCAGCAGCTCAGGCAGGGAGGCTGCTATGCAGCAGGGAGGCTGGTACACTAGCAGCACTCCCAACTGATCCCGTGTGCCCAACCTCAGGAACAGGGTCTCACATCCAGCAACTTGTGGAGCAGGGCCCCTGAAGGCCAAGAGGGATTCCCTGATGACTACTGCCACTCCCCCTCCCCTGCCCTGGGGTCTCGGCTGGTGCCACACCCTAAACCCGGCTGGACACAATTCCGAGAGGGCTACTCCCCCCTCTGGTGCCAGCCAGGTCTCGGTGATGCACGCCAGGTCAGCCTGCTCCTCCCCAATAAGGTCGTGAATAAGGGGGGCCTTATTATTGACTGACCTGGCGTTCAGCAGCAACAGACGAAAGCCCGGGCCTCTGTAGGCCTGCTGACCAGGGTCTGGGCTTGAGCTCTGAGGGCCGGAACACACTACTGGTATAACACATCGGGGGTGTCTTCCCCTGAAATGGCCTGCCCTCTGGCTCCCGCCATACTGCCCCATGCCCGTCACCACCTGAATGCCTGCCCTAAACCGCCCAAGGACCTCCTCCTCCCCCCCCCAGGCCTCCCACTTAAGGGGCCCGCCATACCATCCACCACACCAGGGAGAGGAGACAAAAAAAGGGGTGGGGCCGCACACCCCTGTGGCACTTCAGCTGACCGCTCTCAGCGCCAACAGGGGGTCACCATTCCCAATCCTCTAGCAAACCCTCACCCTCTCTCCACCGACTTCTCTCACTGACCAGGGAGAGAAGGGTCCCATTCACTCCTACCCTCTGCCCGTCTCCCACCCAGGCAGAGAGCAGCCCATTCACCTCCTCCAACCGCAGCGTCCACTCACACACACCCACCCGCTCGAGTCCCCCTGCGTCTTCTCTAGGGGAGGGGGCGCCCCTTGCCACATAGGGGCTCATCTCCCAACCCCCAAGGTCTTAAAGTCACTGTGGCCGCCGGGCTCTGGCCTCCAATCTCCTTCAGCCTCGCCGCCGGCATCCCGCCATCAGCGCCGGCACTCTCACCGCAGGCGCTCCCACCGCAGAGGCCAGCCGCGCCAGGCCTGGGCCACCGCCCCGCCGGCACTCCCAGCCCCGCAGGGCCCGCTTTCAACTCCAGCGTCGCTCCCCTCAAGCCTGGGCGCTGTTCTCGGCTTTGCCGGCTCCGCTGCAGCAGCCACCAACGCTCTCCCGTCGCCGCCTCCTCTGGGACCGAGCGCCGCTCGCCGCTGCGCCTGCCCACGTCCTCTCCTCTCAATCCTTGCTCCAGCCGCCACCACAACTCCTCTCCCCACGGCCACGGCCCGCCTCGGACGGAGGTAACACCGGGGGTTCTCTTCATTCACCCCCCATTCATACGAAAATCCTGCACCTCCAACTCTCCTCACCTGCATAGTTGGTTGTGGTTATGGTAGAGGCCAAAAAGGAGGTTACGGCTGGGAGCTCCGCACTAGGCGTCCGCTCCCTGCCGCCATCTTTGGAGTTTATTTATTTTGAATTTTATTTCTGCCTTCTAAGGTATTAGCTATCTAACAAATTTTACATTTGCAAATTTTGTAAGTCTTACCTCCACTTCTTCACCCAAGTCATTAATTAAAATATTGAAGAGTAAAGACCTAGGACTGATTTTTGTTGTACCCCACTTGATACATCTCTCTCCAATTTGATAGAATGACCAATGAGCATTCTTTGGGTATGATTTTCAAGCCAGCTATGTATTCACTAATTAGTCATGTCACGTAACCTACATTTAATTGGCTTGCTAATCATGAGTATTTTGTGAAATGTTACGTCTACAGCATTCCCACAATCTATTAAGAAAATTATCCAATCAAAACACAAGATAAGGTTCGTCTGGCAAGATTTGCTCTTGACAAATCCATGCTAATTTATGGTAATTACCTTATTTTTCAAGGTGCTTACAGATTAATTTCCTTACAATCTACTCTAGATTGTATCTAGGTATCTTCCAGTGTTATGTTTTTTAGCTGTACAAACTAATCTGAATAATATTAATGTCTTCAGTATAGATAACTAACCCTCAGCCTATATTAGGGCACTTAAGTTCCGTTTACACATATTGAGAGTGTCGACATAATGTGAAAGTAATGGCCTTCTCAAGAGGCTGAATATCAAAAGCGTGATACTAACATGCTGAACCATAGGAACAGAAGCCTTTACATGTTTCTAAAGTAGAATTGTTTCTTAGCTATTATTCATGTAATTTTTCATAATATAAACAGGAGCCTTTTCATATTGTTAAAGTAGAATTGCTCATATTTCTCTAACATTTTTCAAATATATTCAAGAAGTAATTCAAAACTGAATTCAATTAAAAACCTTAATGTTTAACATGCCCATCTCTAGTGAGGAAAAACTGGGCTTCTGAATATCGATCACAAGTTATTATTCTGGTGTCAACACAGTTCTTGTTGACTTGCAATATGGCTGCCAGATATCTTTCATTTTTGACAAATAATAGCAAAATCTCAGATGAAACATTCTTCACTATTGTGATACAATACAAAAAGAAGCCTAGGACACATTTTATTTCTCCACCTCCCCAGAATGAACTCATGAGGAATATAAATTCTTCACTCAATTATCTTACTCAAAAACACTAAAATCTCTGAGCATTAGGTCACAATACTTCAGTTCTTCCTTCCACATTCTCTAACATTTGATGTTATGGAAGGAATGGGGTCACAATAGTCTTTTAATCACTTGCATACAATCGCCACTATAAGTTCATGTTTGGATATTAGTTCAAATGTGAAAGTCCTACTTCGATCAATGCCACCGCATCTCCCACTCACCACTCTCAAGGATTTGGAAATAGGGCAGGGATATCTATTTTGGGCTTCTGTAGCCAGTAACACTTTGAAATAAGTTCCAAGAGCCCCAGGAACTGGATGACTGACCAATCCATATTCTGGTATCTGCAAGTCTTTCTGAACCAGCTCTGGATTCTAAAGTCATTATTATTTGTATTTAAGCTTCTCAAGATAGAATCTGTGCTAACAGTCTGTTCCAATTCTGTGGAAATAAGCTACTCCATTTTAACTGGGAAAAAAGCACAGTCACTAACAATGTGTGTTTCAGTACTGTGGAAAAAACAGCAGAATCATACTTTCACCTATTCAAAGACTAAACTGCCCAGCTGTAAACCTAAATAATTTCCATACTGTTGTAGAACTTTTATAAGGGGAAGAATAGAAGTGCCTTAGCAATCCTTGAATAATAATAATAAGTTAACAACTTAAAGAATTTGCAATAAACAGCAAAAAGCTAAATACATTTTTGATCTAAGAAAGTTATAAATGGATTAAGGGCCCAGATAAATTTGGAATATTGACTTTTACTATAAAGTTTTAGAATTAACCATAAGAAATAAGTAGCTTCTTGTGAGAAAAAGATTTATTTTGGCTATCCTGGCTATTTCAAGTCAAATCAAAGATAAGTTACTTTATGATTTTAGAAACTGGCATTAGGGGGTCTAAAGATTCTAAGCAGAAGGGAAAAAATACAAGCCTGTTTAGCTTTTTGCTGTTTATTACAAATTCTTTTAGTTCTTAAGCTTATAATTAATTTTTCTTTTGTTCAGAGTTGAAGATAAACTCACCTGATGACTTTTCAGACTTGCTGGGCTCATTTCCATTCTAGCCCAATGCCTGGGTGAAGAGCCAGGCCTTCACAGCCCTCCTATAAAGCAACTGAAGCTAGTGCAGTTTGCATAGTGTACCATTGCATGCTGAACCAGTTGCAACGTCCAGATAGCCTTCAAGTGCAGCCCCATTTAGAGCAAGTTACAATAATTCAGCCAAGATGCAACTAAGGTGTGAGTGACAGTGAGCATGGCCTCCCAGTCCAGAAAGGGTACAACTGATGCACAAGATGAACCTGTGCAAAGACCCCCAAGCAACAGTTGCAACCTGCTCCTTCAGGAAAGTGTGTTTAATCATGAACAGAAAATCACAAAGCATACACGTGGATGGATCTTGTCACTCAATATATGTTACTTGATATATAATTATGACTAGACTCTCATTTCAAATAGTTAATCAAATCAAGAAAACATCCTCCAGTTCCTCAGTGACACACTTGGTCACAATCAAATCACATATACACTTTCCTACAATTCTCAGCACTGGTCCTTTAGCTGACAAACATAAAAGTCACATGAAGGTAATCTGCATGTTTAAAAGCAAACTGAGTTACTATCTTCACAGTCTGGATAAAAAATTAACTGAAAACTCTTTTCAGCAAGTCATGAGTAGCTAGCATTTGAATAATGTTCATTTCAAGGTCAATCCACAAAGATTATTTAAAATATATTACACTTTTAAAACCTGCAAAATTAATTAAGCAACTTATTCCCACCATGGCAACTTATTAAATGAGTTGTCAACATTAGAAAATGTATTTGCTGATGAAAGTGTATGCCGATGTGTGTATTAAGACTAAAATTAGAAATTTTTGATTGAGCTAGTGTTGACATATAATAAAATATTTCTCCAAGAAATGTCAGGGCTTCTTCCAAGGCCCTTGTCATTATATTCTGCAGTGGAGCAATTCTACATTTCCTTTTGCTATGTAAGGCAATAAAGGCCAAATCAATTATTCTATTTTAAACAATCCAGAATCCAAAGTTAATTAGAACTATAAAGGAATAATAAGAGTTTAACATACAAATTATCAAATTATACATGTTCAAATTACTAGCAGCATTTCTGAAAGTCTTATAAAAATAAAAATCTATGATGCAACCCTCACATTAGTGCATAAGAACTTTTGGAAAACTGACAATATCAGAGTATCAAGTTGTTAGTCAACAACAAGAGAAAATATCAATACATTTCCCAGTTTGATAGCCTCCAATTATACTGGGCAACAAGTCACTTAATTCCCAGATGTATTGGGTGGGCAATGGCGATTATGGTAGTCTAACACATCTGGAGAGTGGTAAATTGGGGAAGGTTGTATTAATACATACAATCAAAATAACTCAATCTGTGCAACTCAGATATCAACCAGTTAAAAAAAAAAACCCCAGAATCTATTCAATCAGGGGTCTAAACCAGTAAGAGCTTCACAGCAACAAATTGATTAACACAACCAGCTATCTCACATTCATATACGAACCACAGAAAAGCCCTGCTAAATCAGGCCACAGACTTAGTGGTCTGGTATTTTGTGTCACGCAATGACCAACCACATATATTCAGGAAGCCAGACATGATGGTAATAACCCCCTTCCAGAAGAAGGAGGCTGGTTCTTAACACTGAAAAAAAATCCTTACCAATGCTGCTTTCTCTTCTGATTCTAAGTCAAAGACATTTCTCCGTTTTACAATCAACACATCCTTAGAGGCATCATCATCATCATCATCCCCATCATTATCTTCGAAGAAGTTTAGGCATTCAGGTTTTGATTCGTGGACAGTTGTAGGCTCTTCTAACTCAGATTGACTCTGTAAGGCGTCCTCCTCAGGACTGCTTTTCCCAGAGAGGCCTTCTGTCTCCTGTTGTCCCAACAGGCCTGTTCTACTGAAAATTCTCCTGCATTTCTCTAAGTCTTCATCACTTAAAGAAAACTGTGTGTCTTCAGCCTGCTCAGTCCCCTCTTTTTCAGGCTTCTCTGTATGCATTTTCTTCTGCACTTTCTGGAGAAATCGTACACGAGGGGCCACTGCAAGCCCAAGAGAGCTACAAAACAGAAAAGCATCAAGTATCAGAACAGGGTCTCTGCTCTAACTTTAAATGCTACCCATTAAAACCTCAAAATCTGTTTGCATGGTATTATTTTGCAAGAGAGCAAATGTCTAGTGGCAGGGAGCAGTTCTTAACTTCTGGGTAAGCCAGAACACAACACACAGTAATAACATAATAAGGTGGGCATGATAGCAGGACTGTGGTTTTCCACCTTTCTGGGAAGGTTAGAGAGACGTTCTTTGTATTTTAAAATTTGCTGAGCCTATTTTAGGACCTACATTATAGTTTTCATGTGCTTCCTGCCTTTTGCCGATCTTTGACCGTAAAATAAAGATATTTAAAAAATTAAAAATGAGGTGTTTCCTGCCTTAAAGTGATTGAAAATCACACTGCCACTTTTCATCAACTGTACCCTGAGATTCATCAGTGTGGTTTGAGGAGGTGGCAAGTTAGGATATTGGGGACCACAAGCTGCCCATTCTTATTTTATAGCAAGCCAGGATTTCTTCACTGCACGTGGCACTGTTTAACTGTTCCAGTGTTCCCAAGCTGGCTTCAGTCTTTAAATACTGGATTGAGAGTTCTCCTGCTTCGCCCAGTCATTGTAGTGACTGACCATATGCACTGATATTCAATGCATGCACATATATTTCTGTTTTTTTATCATTCTTATTGCACCAGTTTATGAACAAAATTAAGATATGATTGCCTAATGAACTTATCAGTAAATGGGAGTCTTGAGAAGTTCAATAAATACATTAGGAAGCCAACAGAAGAGCAAAAGATCAACAGATGAGGACAGTAATAGTACAGGATACAAGTGTTACCATACTCAGAAATCCACATCCTCCTGACAATCCCCCAAAAGGGAAATTACACAAAATAGGTCCTCCCATGATATGTCTCCTATCATGTACCACCTGGATTTGCATGCTGTATTAAGCTATGTGGAATATTTATTAGATTCTCATCCTGCCTTTACATACATGTATGCACATAGGTAAGTCATATATAGTTTAGGTATGACTTACATTCATTAAGGCACAAGAGATGGCATACAAATCATAACTGCTGAGCTTATACAACACTCTAAAACCAAACAAATTGCAAGACATTATCTTAATTATGAGGATCACTCACACATCAGGCAAACTAAATTAACTCTGGCCAGCCGAACATCTAAATCTGTTGCAAACTACTTTTCTATTTTTTTCTCCATCCTTCAGTTTCCCTCATTCGTATTTTATAGATGGTTTTCCAGTATGTATTTCTTTGTTTATCTGAATAGCATCAGCCCAGCTTTTTGGCAATGCTGCTTCCTGAATGGCTGACAAAGCTGAAACATAATTAAAGTAAGTGCAATCAAACAAACCATTCTCAAATATAAAAAATAGCAGTCCATTTATAAAAGGGATGCATAACATTTTTGAAGTGATGTGCCATGGGTTGTATTTCAAAGGAATAGATGAGGACAAATGGGGGGGGGAGGGTCTGAATGTATACATAATTATAGCTTAATTAATTAAGCTTACTATGAATTTTCTTCCTATATTTAATTATTCCTTGCTGTCATATTCCAGTTTGGAATATATAATTCCATATAATTTGGTGGGAACTTTTGGTGAGACTCCAAAATCTTGCAAGGTGTACGCATTCCAAAATTAAAGCAAAAACTAGAAATGAAAATGTCTTCACAACTTGCCAAAGAGACAAAAGAACTGATATGAAGCCATTCTTTCTGGGAAGGTCTTCTAAAGTTCAGTCTGTCTCTCCCTCTCTCTCTGCTACCCACCTGATTTCTGAAGAAAGGAGTACACACAGAAAATTTTAAAGAATGATCTGGACACCTTTATAAGGAAGAAATATTCCTTCGAAGCTAGCCATGAGTTCAGTGCATAAAGGTGACTATACCAGAAGTAGGCTTTTGCCCTACAAACCAATATCCTATGAAACATTTTATGAAAACTTCACCATCACACACTGGGGGATGGGCTATTAGAAGTTTTTTATATTGTGCTTTAGAATATACACATATACTTCTTGCTGAACCTATCTTTAAGAGAAAAAAGACAAACTAAATCTTATTTTTTTCATATCCTGAATACTATCAGATTCAACAGCCATTAAAAAAGACCTTCGCCTTTCCTCTAGACAAGGAATTCTGTAAACAGTCACAAACTGCACCACCATTTTAGAATTGCATTTAGTATTTCGTTTTGTAGAAATGAAATGGAAATCAGTAAGAATCCCACAAGTCAAAGAAAATGCAAAATTGAGGCTCAGTTTTCAAACTAACTATTGTAAATCTGATTATAGTGTCTGCCCTTTAATACACTGCCCACACCATATCTTTGGGGGAAAGAAGATAAAAAGAAGACATGGATGACCAAAGCCAATACTTTTTAGCAAATTATGCCAAGAATATGAGTTTGGAATCATTTTTATATTCTTTTACCCCCTCAGAGCAGCCTTTCCTAAACTGGTGCTCTAGAGATACACTGATCTTTAACCCATTCCTAATTATGCTGTATGTAAATCAAAAGAGCTGTACTTCAGAATCCCTAAAAGGCACCAGGTCTAAGAAACCAGCCCTAGAAAATAATGTTTAAAAGAATTAAAATAGCATATGGGCAATAGAAGCACAACACACCTGACAATGATGGAAAAATGAAAGGCAAAGGAACATTTCACTTATAATTAAATTGCCAGGCTTATTAATCTTTGGCACAAGAAATGCATAGGGCTGGCAGAATTCCATAGCAGTTTCTTTGAAGTGAACATAATATAATATGACCTTGTCTGACATCTATCATGTTGAAAATTCTTAACAAAGGGATGGGATACTGATCAAAGGAACAAGCAGAAGGTCCAGTGTTCAATTACCTGATATCTCTAAAGAGGATTGAGATAGGTGTCTCTCTCGGTGAGCCACTGAAAATCATTGCAGGCTCAAACCTTCTACCCCCCAGGCCTTAATCAAGACGGCTACAAATCACTCTAACCAGCCATTCACAATATGGCTCAAACCAATTACTACTAAAAGAAGTATAATCTGATTTTTTGAGAGAGCATAATACTACTACTGTTCCATTATCAAGCTTTAAGTTCTTCAAAATTCCTTTAAAGCATCTTGTGTACAACTTCTGCACAAGCCTATACACTGAAAAACACTGGGGGGTGACAATTTTGAACTAGAAGAATCGTTGGTCTGACTCAGCTACAGGAGCCTTGTAATGTTCTCAAATGTCAAACACATCTGAACGGCAAAAGCCACCTAAGGTTTGACATTCCCAAGAGGGGGAATCTGGGATATCTCCTTCCATGAATATCTAATGTTGAGGTCTAATGAAATTTCCTCGCTTGGGTGAGGCACATTAATTAGTTATTGGTATAGTGATTATGTTTGATTGGTGAAACCCAGACTCAAGATTTCACTCAGTATGTGAGTCTGATCACTCTCTCTGTGTTCAATCTACTTACAAGGCTGTATTTCTGTGGGTAAAATCAGGGGAGGGGATCGCCTCAGATGTTATGCTGTATTGTCCCAGAGAAAAGATGGGGAACAAGTAGACAGTTGGTAGATACACAAGGCAGACAGACATAGCAGATTTGCTATTGATCCTGGTGTGAATTTATGATCTTTTGGGAGGAGAAGGCTTGTGGGGGGGGGGGGCAGGAGTGAAGTCAGGGTATCAGAGAGGAATCTTAGAAGATAAGAACCAAGTAGGAAGGAAAAAAGCTGTATATGAATGGAATTAGGAACTGTAGATGTGGTTGGAAAACAAGTAGAAAATTTGCAAAGTAGAAGGAATACTTTGCACAGCCACATTTCAGAGGTATGACTGAATGGTGAGCATTGGTGCACTATCGCTTGCCAGCAGTGAAGGCTACAAGGAGGGGCTTTCGTCACCTTCACTGATGTCGCATCTAACTTCTGGCCATTGTTGCTGCTGTGACTGAAGCAACAGCAAAGACTGGGTGAGTTGGATCTATACAGCCACAGCATGGAAATACTGTAGTTCCAGTTTCAGAACCTTCTTGGCTGGAGGATGATGTTGAAAACAAGCCTCACTTGACTGCAGGAAGTTGGTGAATTTGCAGAGATCCTTGGACATTAAAGTTGGACAGTCAGCACTGAAGTGCAGCTGTTGCCAGAGCAATGAGAAAGGACCTCACCCTGGCCATGAAGAAGCATCCAATTGCTGCTGCCTGTCACTGTGACCTTTGACTTACCTATTGGTGATATTTGGGTGGTTTAGGAGGAACAGTAGTTCTGTCTGGGGGAGGAACAGGAAATGGTGGTGGAATGTTCCCTGAAGGGGACAGGGGAAGGACAACCTGAGGGCCTTAGTGAGCAATTACAGAGGATGGCCCTGGGGAAGAATAGGTAGGTAGTAGGGGGTACAGTTCCCAGATTGCTAGTCCCCCTGGTGGAGTGGTTGTGATAAGTTGCTATTGGTATGAAACCTCTAGTTGTGATGGGGGATGAGCTTGGAGAGCTCCTGGGGACTATCATTGGCAGGAAACAAATAACCATGTTAAGGGGCAGGGGGAGGTATGACAGGAGACATTATCTTAGTAGATTTCTAAGTAACCTTTGATTTCATCAATTATGGTATCCTTCTGGACAGCTGAGGCTCAGTCGTAGCAGATGGAGTGGCTATAGGTTTGGAAACCAACTGATTTCAGCAATATTCCATCTTTAGTGCTAGATAGGGTCATATTTCCAGGAAGCGAACCAGCCCATAATCTCGGGGTCTTCCTGGACTCTCAGCTCCTGCTTCAGAACAAGGAATCAGCCATGACCAGGAGAATCTTTGCATTATCCGTATGCAAAGATGCCATTTTGGGATCAAGAGGGGGATTTCTATGAAATATAAACCTTCTTGTTTTTCTTTACAATTAATTAATTGGTTTGTTTGTTGCTATTTTTATTCTGTTGTATGCCATGGATTTGTGGCAAATCTATGAGGGAAGCAAAAATTAAAGGACTCCATGGCAGCAAGAGGGAAAATAGGTGAAAAGGAGGGAGAGGTGGGGATGGAAAGAAGACATGGCAGTAGCAGCAGGAACTGGGGAAAACAAGGAGTCTTTATTTTCTTTCTTTCTTTCTTTCTTTCTTTCTTTCTTTCTTTCTTTCTTTCTTTATCTTTAGTTTCTAACCCCTATCTTGGGAGTTAATGCTTGTGATTTTCTTTAATAGAAGGACCAGCAACAAACAGATCTCTTGATCTTTCCCCCAGTCTCTGCCCCTTTATTTTCTAAACTCCCTTCTGAGTTGTTTTCACAACTATCTAGTTGCTGTTGTTATTGTTATTTATGGCCAAAAAACGTGAATAGCAAATACAGATATAATTTAGACATAAGATAAAACAGATTAACAGATATAATAAATTGATAGATATTACATAAAACATTTAAACAAAACTGTACTATGCATGCCTAAAGGCTGTACTTGTCAATGAGGGTGGGGGAATTTCTCCCTAGAATGACATGCTCTATGCAATGTTGCTTGTAATCACAATTAAATGTGTGTGTGTGTTCATGTCAGCCTTACCAGGTAGACCAGACAGGAAATCAGATGAGCTAATTCTTACAACCAGATGAGCTAATTCTACTTTATTGTAAGGCTACATTAACAAAATCTTGCAAATTGGAAAGTACAATTCTCTCCCCACCTCCTTTACACCCCGAGAAATTAGGGAGGGTCTCTTCTGAGCCTCTTGCCCCACCCACTATCCAACTGCAGGCTATGCTGTCTCTTACCTGACTGTTCCCTAGGCAGCGTCTCTGGGCCCTGTCTCCCAAACTCATTCCCACATACCATTGCAGTTACGTTGTAAACATTCTATTGCTACAGGTAATCCTCAACTTTCAATGGCAATTGGGGCTGAAATGTCCATGTGCAGTCATAAAGCACAACCTCATTGCTTAGCAACGGCAATCCCTGCAACCCCAGTTGCTGTCATTAACCAAGGCCCACGGTCATTAGGCGAGGCAACTTCCTGCTAGCCTCCCACAACCAAAGTCAGCGCTGAAGCCGACAGGAAGTTGCAAGTCCCAGACCAACAGGCAGGTAAGTCATTGCTGCTGGATGGGGGAGGGAACAAGGGGGGGCGTAAGAGGTGCAGCGTGAGTCAGAGAAGGGGGACGAGGGGGAAAGAGGGTGCACGAGAGGCATGGCGCAGGTCTGGGATGGTACACAAAAGTGCATGAGTAGCTGGCGCAGCACGAGTGCAGGGGGAGATGCATGGGTAGGGAAGACTTACTCCAGAGACTTGTGACTTTCCCTGCCGGCTTCCCCATTGACTTTCTGGGGAAGCTGGCAGAAAAGGTTGCAAATGGTGATCATATGATTATGGGGCGCTGCAACCAGTCATAAGTGCGAACCAGTTGCCAGGTGCACAGATTGCGATCAGGTGACTGTGGGGGTGCTGGGAGAGTTGGAACTCCGAGGACCAATCATAACCACCATCGTAATTTTGATGAACAAATGGTCACAGGTCAAGGACTACCTGTTTTCATTCTCTCCAAATCCAGGGCAAGCACACCGCTTTTGAAAATAAATGATCATATAAGAAGTCATAACGTGCGTGTGTGTTTTTAATTGCCATATCTTACCCAAATTTTTAAGGAATATGCATCAAACCTGGTATACTACTGGAGGTAGCCCCCATTTCATGAATATGAATTTGGTGAAATTAAAATGAATGTTTAGCTTTATGATCCATGGAATGTTTAAATGAATGCTAGAACATTAAAACTCTGATCTTAGATTGGGGCATAATTATGCCCTAACAATAACAGGATAACTTCCTAACAAAATGTTCAGGCCACAGAGCTGCCTTATATAATATACTTAGACTGATCCATCTAGTTACTCTCTCTGAGCCCAACTCACCTCACAGGGTTGTGGTTGTTTGGAGGAAAATAGGAGACGGGAGCACAAATGATGGCAGGATAAAAACCAGCCAAACAAATAAATACAATAGTGCAGGATTATCACCACTGAATAGAAATAGGTCTTCAAGCTTTAGGGAAGGGTCTTTCCAAGAACATACCAGGACTGAATCTAAAACCTTATACATCAAAAACTGAAACCCACTGATGAAGTGAAGACTAGCTAATGAAGACTACTAAAACAAATAACGTTTTTAAAAAAATTCGAAATTGCCACACATGTTACTGGGTTTTAATAGGCAGCACAAATGTTAAGGATTCATTTATTGCTTTTTCTCATTTCCATATCTATTAACTATATTTGAAGGGGCTCACGTGCATGCACACACCTCCATTTTTAACAAACTGGTTTTCATTGCTAATTTGAATCAGTGAGCCAACATTGGTTTGTACAGTTCAAAAGAAATCTGTAAACAAGGATATACAGTTTTTGTATAGCATCTATAATTGCTAGAGATAAATGGCACTTACAGGGCATATTCAGCAATGGATAACTTTAACACATCAAAGACCTCTTTGTTCTTCATTAGGTAGACAGATCGCAGGTAAGAAACAAAACACTAAGAAAAAAAAAAAACTTGTTCAAACCACAGAATCATATTTTATGCTTAAAAAAGGGACTCAGCATGTTAAAAAACTGAAACAGATGCACAGTTTAAGCTAATTCCTTTTAAAAGTACAGTAGCTTATAAACACTTTCTTGATATTACAACACTGAAAATCAAGACATCCTTTTTTTCCATTATGGTTTTTATATATCTTGAGATGTTGGGTAATTTATATTTCAGACATTCCTCACTATTCATAATATCTGTACACTAAATATAAAACTAGAACTGGGGGAATATGCACATTGAAATACAGTCAAGGCAGCATCAGAGTCTACTGAACAACCCAGCAAGAGCTGGCAATATAACATCAGCAATGTGCTCCAGCACCAAACATGTCTTACAATAGCACCCTCAGCTACCCCCAAAATAACTTTTAAATTTTTAAAAATGGCTGCTGTATCATGAGATGGTCGATTCTAGCAACATTTTGGCATTCAATCTCATGGTAATGGTTGGTGGGAATCATCAAAAACTCATGAGATTTGGTAATCTCACAAGATTTCTGATATTTTTGTTCATTCAGTGGCACCCAGAATCTGAGAAGGCAAGTTTAGCCAAAGTTCTAAAGTTAAACAAATGTGGGGATGACAAAGGCAAATTTGCAGTGTGCACATGGGGAAGAGCTGGATTTCAAGTATGAATTGCACAAAATTCAGTGGAACTTCCCTGATTCCTCTGTCCTTCCAAACGTTAACCTTACCCTAATCCTAACCCCATATTGCCCCCAAATAAATAGTCATTATAACTGAACCACTATTCTGATATGCATTTCCAAGTGGGCCGGAAGCTGTGCTCTTCTGTGGCCCCCAAATCATTAAAATTCTCCCTCACTTTCAGAGACTGGGACTGTGCTTCTAAGAATGACAGAGATGCTTATAAATATAGCTTTAGTGTAAAATTTATAAGCTTGATCTTCTGCATTTGTCCAGTCAGCAAAGTCATTTCTGCAACACTTCAGGTTTCTCAGTCATTCTCTTTAAGCAATTCTGAACAAGAGACCACCGTTTTCAGGTCCCAAGTCTATTATGGTCCTTGCTCAACCCAAACTGTCAACATAATAATGATTCCAAAGATTTTCTTTCAGAATAAACAAACAAAATAGCAACCATGCTTAAATTCTAACTTAAACCAGGAAGAAAAAATAAATTTCAGAATTATTCTACTTTATAAGATAACAACAATCTGGGGCCAACCAGATGTGGGAATATGGAAATTCCATCATATCTAAAGGGCACCAATGGATGCACAAGTTAATTCCTGGAGTTATTCATGAACCCCAAAAGCACTGAGGATGGAACCCCTCATGCAACTTTTAGCATGGAAGAATGGGAATTTATTAACTATATGGCCAATAATAATTTTAACATTTACAGGTGAACCACTCGTTCAGCAACAATTCAAACTTGTGATGGCATTGATCAAGTGGTACTTGCGATCCGTCCTTGAAGTTCTAGCCATTGCAGCACCCCCACGGTCACATGATCACAATCTGGGTGCTCGGCAACTGGCCCAGATTTCCAACCATCACAGCATCCCACGGTCACGTGATTGCAATTTGTGACCTTCCCTGCTGGCTTCCCACAAAGTCAGTGGGGAAGCCAGCAGGAAGTCAGAAGTCACAATCACATGAGGTCCTCACTTAACGACCCATGGTGATTCACTTAACAATGGTAACTGGGGACTGCCAGAACTGACATCACTAAGCTGTGGCGTCCTTGAGGTGCATGGTCACATGATGTCATACTTTACAACTGCATCGATTAGCGATGGAAATTCCAGTTCCAATTACCGTCATTAAGCAAGGACTACCTGTAAATCATTGTTTCAGTTTTGTTCTGGATAAATTTTTGAAGTACAACCCCCAGCACATTGTTCAAAGACTAAGTACAATTCACAGCCTGAAAAAAAATAACACAGCCCTCCTTCCTCAATATCACTAAATTCCTACAATTAAATTTTATGCATGAACAGGCTACCATTGTGTATGCATTTTTAGTGTTTTGGTGTTACTTATTAAGCATATATCTGCACATTTTTGGTGGCATCCCCATCCAGTTCCACCCAGTGAGGGTTTTTTTTAAGTGTGCTTCTTCACTTGCCTTTCAAAATAACCTCCGTACTTTTTTATTATTTCTTAAAATTGAAGGTATTTGATCTGCCCTTGGAAACTATTTTAAGCTACTAATAGAAGCAACAATACAGGATATTTTTGCCCTTAAAACCTATCCTTAGAAGTATCAACAACAAAAAAGTACTAACAGGTTTTGCTTGTGGTTTCATGTTATCCAGGTTGCAGTAAAACGCTGGAAAATCACTTCTATAAAACTGAATAACCTGCTGCTATCAGCACGGCCTTTCATTTGGCTAATAACTCAAGTGTATAATTCTAACCACACTGTTTTATGTTTCTGCAACACTGTTCAGTAATTTTTATTTGGAGAAGGAGAAAAATACTTTTGTAGATATATTTCTTGGCCCATATATGGAATTCTCATTCATTCTTCTTCTAGCTTCAAACCTTAAATGAAGACCTATTATCACTCATTGCATTTTTCAGTTTCAGTATCATGCAAAAGGCCGAATAGAGCCATTGGCAGTACTTCGCTATCCTTTGCAATTTTTTAATCTCCTGTACACACCTTATTCCAGATGACACAAATACCTGCGGTAAAATATTTTGATGATTCCCACCAATCATTATCATGAGATCTTATGCACGTGGTTATGCAGGAGGCCTCCTGTTCAATCTCTGACAGAATGAAATTCAAGTAAAGAAGCTGAAGCTGAAATTTCAGCTAAAAGGGCTACTT
Source organism: Liasis olivaceus (assembly GCA_030867105.1). Taxonomy (NCBI): domain Eukaryota; kingdom Metazoa; phylum Chordata; class Lepidosauria; order Squamata; family Pythonidae; genus Liasis; species Liasis olivaceus. The sequence continues at coordinate 95,025,641 of CM061352.1, forward strand.
GGAGATCTGCAGCACTACTGGTTCCATCAGAGCTGGCTGGTACATACGTGCATGCATCTGACTCTTGATGATACTACGTGATGCACTATTATTACTGCTGCTTTTAACTATTAATTTGGTTCAGTCAAATTGTAAACTATACTACATAGCCACTAAAAAATAAGCAAACTTTGTATTTGCTAGTGTGAAGAATTTAACACTTTTTTGAAACAAGAACACACCTACCCAATAATACAGACTTTTAATGTGCCTGCTAAAATTAAAGTTACAGTGATAAAGTTTGATTGGATTCAAAATTCAATTTAGCTATTCCGCTGCAATATCTCTTACAGAGCTGCAGGGTTTGATGGCAAAATGATGGATATGTGGTACTTTAATATCAAAGGCACAACTGTTTGGAAGAGGCACTAAATGTAACAAACTATTCGCATACAGAACTATCTGAAGTGAAGATAATACAGTACTTACTCCTTGGTGGAGTGCTGCAGATATAATAGATCAACTCTCTTTTAATCAGTTAAAAGGTGGGAATAAAATTACAGAATGTTGTCCTTTATCCTCTTGCAATCCTTTCTCCTCCTACTAGTTATGAAAATTCTCACACCAATATTTAATACACAGAGAATCTTTTTATCCGTCAGAGTTCTAAACTCTGCTTAACAAAAACGGTCTAGTTAACCTCAACTACAGATGATGCCAGTCCAAAAGCATCTCTTAACTAGTGTTTAGACAGAAAACTGACCCGTGCTATGACCTGCAAATTTTACAGCTCCATTGCTATCTTTTATTATGCAGTTTGAAGTCTCTGCATTAGGAAGTCATTACACTGAGCGAGGTTATCCTAAAAAATCCTATCCTGGAAACCCAAGGAAATTCTGGGCATGTGGAGACCATCAAAGTTATTTAGCTTTTATTCATGTTCAGAAAGATACTTCAGGTCTTATTCAACAGAAAGGAAGAACAGACTGTAACTTCAGTATCATGCAGCAATAAAAGAATGGCTTTAAATATAGCCATAAAACTGGATTTACAGGCCAGGTCTATCACTAGATCTGTCGGCTACAACAAAAGCTCGTGTCTGAACTTGTTTCATCAATATCCTGAAATTCCAAAATTATTCCACTCCACTCCACTTAATTGCAACCTTCTTTTAAAAAGGTGCTTTAGAAAGCCATTAACAAAATGTTGCTTTGGGGGGAGAGAATGGAGAAACTTATTCCATTTTTTTTTCACCCACTGTAATAAGTCTTATCTTCCTCTTTCTGGCAAGATAATTCTAACTCAGTTTTCTAGAGCTGGCACTAAATCTACAAGATTTTACTGCCAGCTAATACAACTATGCAAGACTTTAAAGAGATCTCAGAAAGACTCTTATGAAGAAAGCACCTGCTCCTCTTATTCAATTATATAAAGCCATAAAGACAGGGCTTTTAATCCACTTAGCAACCCTGACCCTTCCACAAGCAAAACTGTCTTCAAAGATATTACTATTTTACATGTCTAAACAAACTCTACCTAATGTTTCTGTATCTAAACTACCACTTCCACCTCATTTTCCCAGTTTTCTACCATTATGCCTGAGGGAAAATTATAGCATCATTAGAGAACAGTGCTGTTGCCACCTTCCCCAACATGGTGCCTTTCAAATGTGGCAGAATCAACTCTACCAGTACAGTCTGGCCATTGGCTGTGTTAATGTAATGGTATGTAGGAATGACCTTGGGAGACAGGGGGAAGAGCTGCAGACAGGACAACAGTCAAACAAGAGGCAGCTTAGCCTACAGAAGGAATGGGGGTGCGGCAAACATCTCAGAAGGGACCCTCCCTAGTTTCTTGGGCTGTAAAGGTGACGGGGGAAAAATGTACTTTCAGATTTGCAAGATTTTGCTAATGTAACCTTACAATAAAGTTGGAGCTTATACTTCTGGGTGTGCTTCTTGGCTGGAGTACCTCACAAGGCTGACAGTGGGCTAAATATTCTAGAGTTAATTCTATGTTATCCTGTTTATGAGGCAGCTTACAGCAATTAAAATGACAAATTATAAAAGTTACATTTATACAGTATATGCCGAGAGATCCAGGAAAATTAGCAGGTTCTCTGCCAAGGCGATTAAAGTAATCTTAGTACTATATCCTGGGTGACACCCCAATTAAAATGGATCCAGATCTGCAGCTACAAGGCCACAACTTCTTCAATCACCTTCCAAAGTTGGAAGATTAAAGACTTGCCTATAATTACAAAGTTCTTTCATGTTCATGGAGTTGTTGTTTTTTTTCCCCAATAAAGCTCATCTGACTGCTTCCTTTAAGCAAACAGGAAACATCCATCACTCAAGGAGGCATTAATCAACTCCTATATTCACAGGACCAGTCCTGATCTAGTCGATTTAACCAGCCAGGAGAGATATAGCTGTGGCCCACACTTCCCCACACATCCTGTTTCCATCTGCAAGATCTACAAGTTGAAAAGAATCCATATGAACATACCTCCCTACTGACTGTCCCAATATTGGTGTCCAAGTTGAGATGAATCTGACTGGCTTTGTCTGCAACTACTGATGACAGTTTTTTTATAATGAGCATTTGACTGCCCTAGCTCCTTACCATCACCACTATACTGATGCAGGAGATGCTCACAGTATGGAAAAGCATCGGTCTTTTCTGTGCAGATACAATAATTCAATTCAAACCATTTTGTCCTGGGGCTTCCTCCACCAGCAATCTAACCCATTTCAGTGTTCTCAGCTCCCTAATGAACCAAGATACCTTTGGAGCTCTATTGGCAGGAAGTGGATGCTTTAGAACAATAGCATCAGCTATTCTGGCCACCTCTAGATCAGTCAGGGCTGACACACAAGAAAGGAAATTGAGGAAACCATCTGGGAGCATTAAGCATCAAGGTCAGACCTTACATCTGCAGAGATTTCTAGCAGCCACCAGTTTAAAACTGATCAGAGAGTAATGTGTCCATAGCATTAAAGCTACAACTAGTTCCATATTCTGATAAGGAGCCCCCAATGAACTAAAAAAAAAAAAAAATCTAGAATACGGTCTGCTGCATGCATGGGCCCAGATACCATTTGAACAGATTCATAGTCGTCATGGTAGACATGGAATCCTAAGCCACTCCTGACTGAGCAACCTCAGCATGCACATTAATGTCATCCAGAAAAAGCCAAGGGTAGTCCATTGCGACATCAGATATCAATATGCCTAGCTCAGAAAGGGAGACTGTTGTGATTCTGTTTAATATTGTATGTCTCAACCACCCAGACACAGCAAACACTCAGAACTGGCAGAGAATCAAACATTTCTGGTCAGTGAGCTGGAATTCCTAAACACCACCACCTTAGCCTGCTATGTCACAGTATAACCCAGGGAACAGAGTTGGGAGAGAGGAACTCTCCCTTCCTCTCTCAATCAGATTTCTGTGATACATGCAAAGTCCTTCATCCATGATCAAATTTTTGATAGCCAATGTTCTCCCAGCTACCTGACATGGCTTTAAAAGGCAAGTTCTTTGGAATGGAAGGGGCCAACTTTGCAATATCCTTGATTTACTTAGACTTTAGCTTGAAAATAGGCCAGCCACCAGCCTCCTTTCCTTTTGCTGTAACAGCCAAGTTGCAACCGCCCACCATATCTGCTCCTGCCAGTTAACTCCAGTATTTGCTCGCAGACCATGCTCTATTCCCTCACTACCAAGCTATAATTTAATCAGACCAGAAATATGTGGCAGTGTCTCCCTTGTTAGGAGACACTGTCCTCCAATACTTGCACATAAAGACAAATAGGGGATACTCCCTGAGGGGCTGTCCTACAACTCCAAGGCAGCAATGCTTTCACACCTAGTGATCAGATAATCTCTTTCCAGACAGGCTCCACCTGAAATATTTGGGTCCTGCACGTCTTTAGTAGTCCTGATCTTGCAAGGAGAGCTAGCAGGAGCAGTTGATACCATTGTGCACTGCACAAGGAGTGTTGGTGTTGCTGCCCAGGCACATCTGGAAGGCATCAAGTTAGGTTAGGTTGCACCAAGACTGGACAATCCAATTCCATTTGGCCAAGAGTTATCAATGAAACTGAGTGAGTTTCAATCTTCAGGCCAGATAAAATGCATCCTAGGGTATTGCAGAAACTAGCAGATAGATTGACCAAGATAACTCATTGGTATAAGCATCATGTTTCACTTTTCCTACTTTACAGTGTGATCTGGAAAGTAAAATGGAGGTGGGAAAGAAGCACATGTGTTGCCTTGAGCTACTGGAAGAAATGTGTGATAAAAATGGAGCAATAAATAGTTTTTACAAGCAAAACTGTAAATATGTTTTTCCAGCTTTGTGAGTTGTCATAAAATTTAGCATGTGTTGCAAACCAAGGGAAATAATTGTAAGGCATCTCAATGAACTGTGTCAAATAAAGAAAAAGGGTCCCTAAATTCATTTCTGAGGCAGCAAAAAATCATCTACAAGGGGTTCTGTTTTTAGTTTTGATGGCTTCTTTTAAAAATGCAAGTTCTGTGTGATTAACTTTTGTGATGTAATTTATCACGCAGATGCCTCCCTTTTGTTACAGAGTTTATGATGAAATACATAAGGATTATAAATTAGAATAAGTACGGGTTACTGCAAACAACTCCAACAAGAGTTCCAACTAGGGGAAGGCAACAGAAAAAGTAGGCAACTAGACAAAAAGCCAGGTGAAAACCTGAAAACACAGAGGAACAGGTTACCAAGAAAGAATACAAAGCCTGGAACTCAGTATCAGGAAAACAAAATTCAGAAATAGCTGACACTGATGAAGGATGTTAAGAACAAATGCAGAATCTTCAGATATGTTCAACAAAACCAAACCAAAAAGAATCAGTATACCCGTTGTTCAATGAACACAGCAAAATTCTAACAGGTAACAAAGGAAGGCAGAGCTATTCACCTATTTTGACTCAGTCTTTTCCAACAAAAGTAAATCAGAAAAATTTGAAGGGCAGACTGAAGAGATTGATGCTTGAGACTGATGGAAACAGGATGCAGGAATATCTGCTTAGTCTGGGTGAGTTTCAGTCTTCAGGCCAGATAAAATGCATCCTAGGGTATTGCAGAAACTAGCAGATAGACTGACCAAGGATTTATATATTATCTCTGAGAAATCCTGGAGATCTGGTGAAGTGCCAGATTACTGAAGGAGAGGAAATGTTCCTATCTTAAAAAGAAAAAAACCAAGGATTTCAGAAACTATAGATCAGTCTGTCATCAACACCTGGGAATATAATGGAGTGGGTCTTAAAACTTAATTTTGTAAGCATGTTAAAAGCAATGATTACCAAATATCAGCATGGGTTTTTGAAGAATAAATCTTGACAGATCAACCTTATGTCATTTTTTTTTTATTAGATAGCTTCCTGAATGGATTGTGGGGACGCTGTAAAGAAATCAAATGCTCTTTCCTGCAATGCATTTGACAAACTATCCATTTCATACTGATTAAGCAATCCAGTTAAAAGTGGGTTGGATGGAATGATAATTAAATGTGCACACAGCAAGTTCAAAGACTACATATCCAAGGCTCCTCATCGAAGTAGAATGAGATATCGAATAAGTGTCATAAGGTGCAGCCCTGGAGCTTCTACTTTTCAATATTTTTGTTCTTGACTTAGATAAAGAGGTGGCTCATCAAATTTACAATAGTGAGTGAGACAGTATCATCAAAAGCAGAAATAAAATTGAAAATTATTTTGGTATGTTAGAGAAATGAGCTTGAAAGTAGAGATTATTTAATAAAAACAAATGCACACAGAAATGAAAATCAAAGGCACAAGTATAGAGTGGGAAAAATCTGGCTTGTTAATAGTACTTGCAAAAGAGATCTCGGAACAGTAGCTGATTCCATATTGCTATGAGTCACCAAATATGTTAAAGTACAGACTACACAGCCATTTGTTTGGAATGTATTAATTTGGATTCCTGAACTAAGTAGGGGGTAGGATTCAGTAGGCTAAATTTTCTACTTGATTCTACTTCATTTTTATCCAGTAAAGTAAGCTAAGTTGAAAAAAAAAGTAATCAAAGATGATAACCAAAACATGATACAACCTCAGATCTTCTCAGGGCAAGTTCAATATTCCATCTTCTATATCTCAACAATTTTCATTTTTATTCAAACGTATGTATTTACAAAAGGATTTGAGCTTTGCCATATTCTACTTCAGAATTCCTTATGAACTGCAAAGTGTTGGTTCTCATTATATATGGATATATGTATAGATATATATATATATGATGCAAGTTTTTGCCACACCAAAAACAAATATAAAAATCCAGTAAGTGAACTATACTATTTTAACGTGAATCCTTTTTGAACTAATAATAATATAGAAAGAAATCAATTTGCCATATGATCCTTGCGTGCAGCTCAAAGATGAACTACACAAAGGTCACAACAGATGGCAGTCCTAGGCTAGCTTTGGCTGATCTTGAAAAAGTAAAATGGAGGTTGTCCTGGTTAATACTTGAATGGGAGATCAGCAGGAAATTCCAGGGCTATGGAGTAAACTGGAAAGTCAAAGACAAGCAAACCTGGAAAAAGACAGTGGCAAACCTCTTTCAAGAAAACAAGATGAATTTGTTCATGCAATCATCAGGAACCACTCTGACTCAAGGGAAATCTGTTTATTATATCATAGCATGAGTTTCAGGAGGGAAAAAGGAAAGGTCTTCTTCTCCTTTCCAAAGACCATCCTTTGCTATGCTAAAAGGATAAAGTAGAGATGACATGAAATAGGCCTCTCTTCTAGAGAGGTTACGATTCATTGCCAATCACAATTAATGGTACTAAGCTACACTGAAGTAACAGATGACATAGAATAAAGTAGCTTCTTACATCTCTGTACGTCTAGAAGGCTCAAGTTTTGACCGTTCCCTTGGCTGCGTCTCTTTGCCCTGCCATGCCCAGATGTGAACATTTATTGGTAAAGGATAGAGTGAGTGAAAAAAGGAAAAAAATATCTGTCCTTTTAATTCTGAAGTATTTCTATATAATGCAGGGAGGGGAGGGTTTTTTTTAAATCTTGCGACATACATTTCCCAAGTCTTAACCATCTGGGAAGTTTTGCTAAAAGCTCAAGAAGACCAATTTCCCTTTCATATGATCTCCCTCTGGACATCTCCTCCTTCCCTTGTTTTTCAGTCTGAAACCTCATACATTCTTCTCAAGCTGTAGAAATGCTTTTTCTTTTCATTTATGAAGTTGTCTAAGAAAATGTCCCTAGATATGTTTAAAAAAATCTGTTCTTTTTGTATGAGCTTATGTTTCCAAATCAATGGGAAACTCAGGTGGCCAACAGACTACTACAGGGATAATAATTATTATCAGCAGCACCCAGCTGCTCTATAAAATATTTATGGCAACTAACAAGTGAAGTTAAAAAAGTGCAATTACAATTTGAAGAAACCAAGGCACATCAACTCAATCACAAAAGCACATCAGAAATAAGGGAATGCAAGCTCACAAAGATATGTCAAAACTGACTAAAATAAAACTGGTTGTTACTGCCCAAACGTTGGTGCAAAAGTTTAGAGTTTTATGCTACCTCCTCCTTTCTACATGCATGAAATTTGGGGGGGGGGGGGGGGGAGAACTTGGCCAGTCCTTCCCTTCAGCATGATCCTGATCCCCACCTTCACACCTATGCTCAAATTCAAGTTGAGTGTATATAAACAGGACATCTAGTATTGCAGGAGAGGGGAGACAAAGTCTTCTTAGTAGTGGCCCCTTCAGTCCCAATCATCTTCCCAAGAAATGCACAATTTACCTCCTGTCAGCCTTGCAAGGTAGACCAGACAGGAAACACAGCCAGATGAGCTAATTCTACTTTATTGTAAGGTTACATTAACAGAATCCTGCAAGTCTAAAAGTATCTCTCTCCTCCTGTCCCCGTTACAGACCAAGAAACTAGGAAAGGTCTCTTCTGAACCACTTGCCCTGCCCACATTCCTGCTGCGGGCTAAATTGCCTTTTATCTGACCATTCCCTTGGCTGCATCTCTTTGCCCTGTCTCCCAAGGTCATTCCCACATACCATTACACCTCCTCAGTCAAAATTATTTTTAACTAGTTCTGATTTATTTTTTCAATTTATTTGGCTGCCCATCTCAAACATATGACTCCAAGAAGCTAACAGGAAATAAAAAGATAAAAACAACATAAATTACAATAAATAACAAATACAGGAGCTGAGGAAAAACCAACCAACACCCTCAATATAACCAAGATTCGGGTTCAATCACACAACTCAGGCCCAAGCTCAGCAACAAAGCCAGGTTTCTGAGGCATTTATGGAAAGCTAGTAGAGTCAGGGCAAGTCTAATCCTCAGGGGAATGACGTTCCAGAGGCCAAGTCCTACAACAGAAAAGGCTCTCCTCTGGGTACCTGCCAGATGACATTCCCTAGCAGATGGGACCCAGAGCATGCTTCTCCTGTTGGATTTCACAGGATGGGTAGATACAACTGAGGAGAGAGGATCCCACAAGTAACCCGGTCCTATGCCATGAATGTTGTTTAAGCCACATGTGTTAGCAGTTACATTGTTGTTTTACCAATGGTTTATTGCTGAGGCTGAATTTCACCCTATTTTTGTTTTTGATTTAAATTTCAAAGGCCTGCCATAATATTGTAACAGCTTGGGAAGCTAAGTGAGAAAACAGATTTATAAATATTTAAATAAAATTGCACAATGGTCAGCAGACATTCACTGCTTGGAAGAAAGCCACCTGCCTCACTGGCCAGTATGGGAAGAAGCAACTGTCTTGCTGTTGGCATGCTGACAGTTCAATGCTCAGAGCTCTCAAGTAAGATATTAAGTCTATGGTACTGAGTTTCAGCTTCTTTCATAAGAAATGATATATGCTTGAATTATTACTTGAGGGCCTTCTGAGAAATCATCTTGCCTGGAGGGAAAGGAAAAAAAACCCCAAACAACTTGGTGAGCTGTTAATCCTGAGCCCCCATGCCCCTGCTTCCCCAACTATCACCAGAAGGGCTTTTGAAGGATCAACTTGTCCTGAAAAGACAAGAAGCAGATTCATCTTGACCTGAAGAACAGAAAGCTACAGGAGATGTGAAAGAAGGGAGAAAGGAAAGAGACCTCCCAAACAAAGGATGCATACCATATCAACCTGAAAGATGCATATCATTTTCATCCATTTGAACTAACTACCATCATCATGTTTCCTATCCTCTTCCCTCTCCAGACCCTCTCCTTGTACATATTATCTTTTAGAGTATTAAGTCTGAGGACAGGAACTGCCTAAAAATTATGAACTGCTGATTAATTTCAATTAATTTCTGATACCTCTTTACTTTAGCTAAAGACAAGACAGCTGAAAAACAAGCATGCTTTTCAGATCTCCTATAACCCACATAAACAAAATCTTACTCAGTACTATATTTAAAATATACAGGTTCTACAACTATGCCAACTATGCAACAATAGCACTAATAGTTATGCTCTTACCCGTTGCGCACGTTCTTTCAAATCTTGATCCTGAGCCAATAAGGACTGCAATTTCTTCTGGACATCTATAAGTTTCTCAGGGTTGATTCTGGAGAGCAGAGAAAGTCACAGAGAAAAGAGAAAGATAAACCAGACAAACTTTCTCATATCTTCTCCTAAAGGCCTAAAAAGGCCTGTCTCATGTTCATAGGAGAAATTCTTCTTCATCTCCCCTCCCCATTATTTTAAAATGGATAAAAACTACTGTGAACAATATCCAGCTGAAACCATATCAGGTATGGAGACTGTTCTCTTCAAGTGAATAATGGAAGCAACACAAAGCTTCCCGTGGGGAATAACGATGGGCTGACGCTCTCCAAAGCGTGAAGAACCACCGCAGGTGAGAACACTGGCTGGGAGGCGGATTCTGGCCAGCGCAATCTTCCTGGATCAAAGGAAGATCGTGAGACAAGCCATGTGTGCTCTGGATGGTGGTTCCTTCTGAGTTAAGGGCTGAAATGGAAGAGTTTTTGCAGCGAGCTCGGGAGTTGAGCTGCTGAGAGACCTGGAATTCTAGCCATCCTAGAATTCTAGGAAGAGAAGGTCATTCTTCCAAGATAAAACTACAGAATTAACATTATATATCTTTTTCTACTTATAAAAAAGATAGAAAACTGAGCTCATCCTGAAACAAAATGCTGAACATTTAGCAGCAATTTTTCATACTGAGATTTCTCATGAGAGAACTTTTCTTTTAACTGGTTAAAAAATATTTTCACTAGGAAGTTCCCAAACCTGAGGAAATTCAACAGAACTGTTATTTCACAAACACAACTGTGCACACACAAATGCAAAGTGGTTCTCTACCAAAGAATCAGGGAATAAGCCAGTTCAACAGCAGGATGCCCCACTGTAGCCTTATAAGCAAATAAATAATATTTGTTTCCATGGCTTTTCTTGCTGGATGGCCATTCCAGGTTAAATTTGCTTTTATCATTTCAGTGACACAAAGCAAGCATTCACTCACAACAAAAAATTGCTTCTAGATAACTTTACAGAATCTGTGCCAAAAGAAATCTTCTCAGGCTACATGGGACAAAGAAGGACTTAAAAGTAAACATACTACACTATTGGAATGCCAACTCTTTATCTGTGTATAGAGCATTGAAGAGTCAGGAGTGGGGGTCTCTAAAGAAGAGCGACCAGCCACCTTATTTTTCAAGAGCAATCCTATTTTAAGCAAGCAGCAGCTCCTTCCCAGTTCGTACAAGATCTGACACTCCTGGAGAGAAATCCTTCAGGAACCATGTAGAAAGTCCTAATATAAGGACCCAACCATCCAGCACCAGTATTTGGGATTATCCATTCCACCTTTAAAAAAATAAAGTTTCAAGCAGATACACCAAGGGGTTTGATTTGTTTGGTGTATTGTATTTTAAAAATCCAAGACACACAAGCAAATTAGACTAAAAAGAGAAGTGGTACCTGATTCCTTACTTTTTAAGCCCAGAAATTTATCTACTAGTTACCTAGCTGGAGAGTTTAAGCCTCTTGTCTCACCCCCAATTCCTCCCTCAGTCCTCACTTTCTTGCACTGTAAATATTCTCCCTGCACCCCTCACCATATAATCTCCTAGACTTTTTCTACCTCACATCCATAACTGAAGGTCTAAAGCCATAATCCAATGCAACCAACAACTGGTCAGCAAGGCCAAGATGGACACATCAAGCTTTATAAAACCCTTCCATCCATGCCAGCTCCCCAACCTTAACAATTCATCTCAGAAAACAGCCATACAATCCCCTTGTCTTTCTCTTCTGCCTTGTAAGGTGCATCTTACAAGGAAACAAAATTTAAAAATAATAAAGCAATTTATTTCACAAACCAAGATCAACAAATAACATGTAAGTCCCACCCCCCACCCCCCAGGATACATCATATAAGGACATCATTTTAGGCCACCATTCTTTATTTTCATACATTAAGATGGAGATCTGGGGAGAAAACAGGGCCACAATGAAACTCAACATGGCTAAAAGTTACTGAATTAAATATAGGAAATGACAGCCAGACCCCAAGAACTGGATAATCAAAGAAAAAGTTAGAAGCTATGGCACACAAAAATACTGAAAATGAGTCAACCAAGTGATGCACTAATTAAAGACACCAACGCCATTTTTAGGTTTTATTGGATGAGTAGTGGTTGTCAGGACATGGAAAATAATAATGCCATTTTATTCAACATTAGTGTGACCTGATTAAAATCTGCTAGAATTTGGGGCACGAGATGTCTCAGAAGATATTGGCAACTGGAAAAGATTCAAAGGAGAGACTGCAACATAGAGACAGCAATGCAAAGCGTTTTAAAAAACTAGGTATGTTTAGTCTAGACAAGGAAATGTTATTGGCTGGTGGAGACAGCAGAAGAGAAGATTCCAATATCTGTTTTAGTATTTGGAAAACTATCGAAAAGAAAGCAGAGGACAAAAATTACTCAGCTTATAGAAAGGATAAGGAACCATCCTCTAAAACCACACAGAAATAAATTAGCCTAGTTATTGGAGAATAGAATTAACTGATTATGGAGTATGGGTCTCCTCATGGTTAGCCCATATCGATAACTACATCATATAAAATAAGAAAACATGATTGGTGTTACACACTAACTGCTGGTGCAGGACACAAAACCACAAAGCAGGGAAGCCTTAGTAATGTCCAAAGGACAATACATTTTACTGGACATTCAAGGAAACCCTTCTCTATATTGTTTAAAAACCAGAAAGCGGATATTATTCGTATGCTGAATTCTGCAGCCCAACTTCGGTGTAACTCCTTAAACAGGTACTGACACCTGCTGAATGTTTTCAAGAACCTCTTCACCTTTATCTCACTAGCCCTTTTTACCTTTTGCAGCCTTTGAAAACAGTGATCAGGAGATGGCTTCAGCTAGACTTAGGGTACAATATTCTTATGTATTAAAACAATCCTGGGTCATTATTTCTGCTGTGAAAATGAGCATCCTTCTTAACAAACTCCAGTTCTACTATTTAAATGGCTTTTGAAAATCATTAAACTCCTTTGAGAAGACCAAAAAGGACCGTTTACAAGAATCTGCCAGCTTTACTGCACTCCCACTTTATCATCCATGATTTAAACCACTATTGTAAACAGCATTACTGGAAGCCAACAGCTACTTCAGTGCAGCACATGAACTATTTTTTGTGCATATTTGAGCTACTGGATATTAGTAGCAAATGGCAATTATGTTTGTATGCATGAAGGTATAAAACAGATGTCATTAGGAGCAAAGGAAGGGACTATCGGTGCAATCAACTGAGCTTTGCTTGGAGGAGAAAGACTAAAACAGCATTAATGCTACAAATTTAACAATGCCCTATTTCGAATTAGCATTTTAATGTAGCAGCATAGGAACTGTGTACTATAGCCATGTTTCCCAAACGTTCAGTTCTTCAAAGATTGGAGTACATTTGTTGTGAAAAATATTATATTTTAATAGTGGGTTTTAAAAGGATGTGTGGGCGCTTGGCAGGAGTTATTAGTTGCACTAGCCATTTTTTTCTATCCAATTTTATTTTGGGGGCTAATGGTAAACTTTTTTACAAGACAAATACATTACTGATGTTAATGTTATACAACCACATCCACATTCCACACAGCATCCGAATCATCTCACATTCTGTGTAATTTTGCTGCTGATGGAGTTCAGTCTGTCTTTGCTAAAACAGATTAAATGTTGGCAGATCACATCATTTTGCTTGGGAAGAAAAGTAGAATTGCTAGCAGGAGGTGCAAAAACAGACAGGACTGATTATATTTACAGACCTCCATTTCTCCAAAATTTTGAAATAATGGGAACACATATTTCCTATGTGCTTTCCTAGAAAATAGGAACATTTGAAATACATGTAATATTTGTTTTATTTATCAAAATAAATAATTGGATAATAATTGTTGCCAGTGGATACTCTTGTTACGTTCTGTATCATTTTTAATTAAAAAAAAAGTTTTAAAAAATCATTTTTCTGAAGGAAAAAAGAAAGAAGGCCTCAGGGGAAAGAAATCACGTTTTATTTCTCCCTCAAATGCATAACTAAGTTAGGTACAAACTGGTAAAGAACCTACTTGATATTGCTGACAGGAACCTTTTTATGCAACAGCTGCTGAATCATGCCATTTTCTTCTGAAGGAAGCAGAACAAGGAGGGCTTCACCACCTTCTTTGTACCTATGTAAGGGAAAGAAGAGGAGGATTTTTTTTTCTTCAGATCTGAGCTTTTCATAAAGTAATTACTAATTGCACTTTTTAAAAAATTGTCCCCAGAAATGCTAAAGGGAGCTTCAGAGGCAGGCTTTTCTTGCAGAAAGGAACTGAAGGGTCAGGGCTCCCAGAAAACCTGCTGCAATCTCAGCCCCCCCCCTCAGCTGACACCATTTTAATTTTTGGCTTTGTTTTGTTTTAAAAATTCTGTCTTCTCATCTATACCATGAACAAGTATGTGCTAATGCATTTGGTTCATTTTCTTCCACCTGAATTTCCCATTACCAAGAATACGCTCTACTGATATGCATCCATTGGTCTAATTTTAAAGCACTTCTGCTAGAAATCAGTTCAGATCTCTGGCAGTAATATCTGTTTCTCCCCTTCAGCCTTCTGGCTTGGGCGGGGGGGGGGGGGGGGGAAGGGACTATCCTTGCCCAATTCTGCCTCTGGTTCCCCCCCCCCCCCCAAAAATCATCTTAATCCCATTCACAAGCTCCCATTTCATAGCCCCTGAGAAAATGCAGGGCATGACAGAAAAAAAGATTGTCCACTGATCTAAACCAACCAAAAAGCAAACCCTTGTTCCTGCCAAACAAGTCAGCCTTTGAAGCCAAGAACAAAGATTCCTACCCTAGCTATTAAAGGGATGCAACAATGCAAGCCCTTGGAGTCAGAAATCCTGGTAAGTTATACGATTTCTGTAGCAGAAGCGAAGCAGAGCAAACAAACTGCAGTGCACAAAGACACAGCTTTCTCAGTACCAAAATCCTGGGTTACTGAAGACAGCCAGTGAATAGTTGAGATGATTTTAAAAACCTCTGTGGTTTTGATGTGGAAGAGGTACTAAGTCATTCTTTTCCTGTCTCCAAGTACCACCAAAGTTTAGCACAAATACCAGGACAACATATTTCTTTTCCTTGACCTATACTATATAGGGAATGTGTCCTCATAGCAATGACATTTTATGATATTTGGAAATCAGTGAACCATATTGCTGTCATCCAACCATTTCCACCATGCTTAGGGACAGTCCTTTTGTTGCTCTTAAAAACAGCAAAAGCTTTCATCAGGTTTTCTTTAAAAATGTACTTGTTAGTGACTATATCTGTGGTATATTCACAAAGCCATCTACTCAAGCCATAAGCCAAAGAGAGAAGGGGCATTTCTTGGCACACAAAATTTAGAGGAATACAGTATATGACTTTCCACTCTACAAGCAAAGAACAGTAGATCTGGAACTTTAAGAATGAAGATCTCCTGCTTCATGCTCAAAACCTCTCAAAAGCTATGCTTATTGTTTTGCAATATCTAAAACATGCATAAATATCATTGGACAATTATTCCATCCATTAAGTGGCAATTGGTGAGCTTCCAATAATTTAAGCTCACAAACATTATTACATAAAAATCTAGACCAGGTTGTTTCTATCTATATACCACAAAGTATAGGTTATTCTGCAGAGACCCCATCCTAAGAATTAAGGAAGTTTCAACACTCTAAAATTTGCCATTGTTAGTCACTCAGGCCACAGCTGCATCCACTATAAACAGTTTATCCATTAATGTTCTAAAAGACTTGATCAGACTGAGCACTTTCCTTGAATATATCTAACCAGTGGTTATGGAATCTTGCTGACTGTCAGATTTTCCTCCTTGTAGTCAAGTCTGGAAAAAGTCCAAGGAACAAAAATCTAGGCACTTTGATTAATAGCCTTATTAAAAGGAAGCCTAAGAGAATTCCAAAGTGAACCTTACTTTCAAATGAGACACCATTATATAGGCAGTTGATCACTACAAAGCTCTTGTAGGTCGCCTCCTATTTTTTCATTGTAAAGAACTGGATGTTTTTCTCTTGTAGTGAAGAAGGGACAGTCTGCATCTATTTGTTTTGGTAGCCACTAGTCTTTTTTTATGAGTGTGAGAAATAATCTGCACATTACTTATCGCTCTCTGCTTCTTTTGAGATTCAGAACAGTGCCATTTTCAAAAAATCCCCATGCTGTTCACTTCTATACCCACAAAGAGATTTTTTTTCTGCCCAGGCACAATGTCTGAATGCAGCATCCCAGTCTGGAAGAAACCAGAGGCTAAAACTGAAACAAATCATGATTTCATTATCTAATTGCTTCTAGGTTCAAAACCAGGCTTAGCTATGCTAAGCTAAATTTGCTGGCTACACCCAGCAAACGAAGCACGCATCAGTTGCAAGCCAGTATGTTTGCAGTCAGGCTGAGTGCAATGTACAAACTGGGCACTGAGACTTAGGTGTACGTGTAAAACATTTAAAGTATGTGTCATTTGTTGGCAAAAAAACGCATTAAAGTGACCTTCCAAAAATGAAAACTAACTGCTGTCCTCTAGTGGCACTGTATTTTGCTTTATATCAAATTTGATCAAAATAAACTTCATGAAACAAAATTGCAAACCAAATGGCTGTAAATATTTCTGCATGAAGACACCATTGTTCTACTATTTCGGGGTTGTAATCTGTGTCATCAAACTAGCCTTCCATGAGAAAGTAATACAAAGTTCATGGCAACCTCTCTAGCAACACAACAATCCTGTTGCATTCTTCTTAAAGAATATCTGAACATCAGATATTGCCTTAATTTAACTTCATGCTCTGCTCCCATTTGATAAAACAAAATTATTCTGCAATCACTGAAGCTAGGAAATTGCTTTTTCTCATTTCAGTGGGTAGTTCAGGTCAAGTGAAAGCTAAACCAGGGACTTGCCAAAAAACTAGTTTTCTATTTTGTTTGGGTTGGTTTTCCTAATAAATTTTTTACAGTTCTTCTTAAGCAGAAGTAAGCCAACTAAAGCTCATGGGTTCCAATGTACCTATTAATCTTGTCATGGCACCCGCAAGGCTGCCTACTCCACTTGGTTTTAACTTCTTCCTGTTTTCTCTTAATTAAAATAATGCATGGGAAATGGGTGGGGGGCGGATACTTCTAGATCCCATAGGGATCATTAGAAAACAACAACACTAGGTAGTGGAGCCTTAGTATTTCACTTGAAAACATATCAACCTGCTGGAGTGATAAACAGCATCCTAAGGGATGGGCAGAGTACCCTCACTACTTTGCCTCCTAATAAATGGTTGCATCATCACCCACTTTGTATCCATAATACCCACTTTAAGTGCCATTTTGTAAACAGACAGACCCTTTACTGCTACCATTGCCTCTCAGCTCCCTACACTGGAAGAAGACAACCCTGAAATTGGCCAGCTCTGCCAATAAACAGCACTCAGACATGGAGACTGAAGGGAAGAGATCAGAAATGCTCCTCATTCCTGTCACTGAGATCCCAGAAAAAGAAGTTCCATTTGCCACTGAGACCAAGTGGCAGGGAGAAATGTCCTCCTTCCCTTTCACTCTGAATCAGACCAAATGAGGGATGGTGTCAGAGGGCAGGAGAAAGGGTATAAACTTTCCAGATGCACATAGACTGTTCTTGTCTAAATTACAGTGTTTATTTTTGTGGTGCTTTTAAGTAGATAATTTGTGCCTTTCCAATAGATAGAGTGGCCTTAGCTTAACAAAATTATATACCTACAGTTCTACCTAGACAATCCCAAACAGAGCTTTTCAGAGTCTGTTGTCTGTTTCCCTCCCTGACTCATGCAATGTTTCTCAACACTTTCACTCCCGGCTTGCTTCTAGCTGAGGAGGGAGAATGGAAAGAGGGAAAAACAACTCTTTCCTGAGCTTCTTGAATTCTGACACCTTTGTCAGGCTATCCTCACCAATATCCTCTAAAAGCTTCAATCCTTTCCACCAGCCAGTTCACTCAGCAAATCTCTCCCTTTGTCCTGCTGGGTCCTCTATTGCAGATTCCTCCTCCACCTGCTCCTTAACACAGTATCTTCAGGCTGTGCCATACAAAAATGACTCCAGGAATGTCCAGATGTTTTAATCAGTACGTGACACTCCATCCAATTCTGGTACACAGAAAACAAACTTTAACTTTGAGACCATCAGCACAACTCATCCTGCCACTAATGAGAAGGGGAACAGAATAAGTTGAGAGCCAAAGTTTCCTAGGTCAAAGCGGTAAGTAATGTCCACAAACAACAGTCACCAAGCTTGAAGAATGGAAAGCACAAGGCAAAAAGTACATTACACTGTGGGAAGGAGAGGAAAAAGAAGTGCTGGAATTAAATTAAATGGCATTTTAATGTTAACAGAAGCAATCAACTGTTTTAGTGGCTCCAACCTAGTGTGAGATAAAAGCGTTCATCTCGCCTTCAGGAATCTGAGTTTTCGGCTGAATTCAAGCTTAAGCATCTCATCAAGCCATGCCAAGTTGGCAATCTGGGAACTACTGCCGAGTTTTTGTTTGTGAGCCTGAGAGAAACCTCCATTACATTATCAAAATGGCCAAGCTCTCCTCAAGGCAGTTTGATCTTTTTTGTATTTATTAAAGTGCACAACATATTGTATAATGCCTTAGAAATATGTATAATGAATCATAGTGGCACCTGAGAGAAAACATAGTTTTAAAATAACATGCAGTAAGGGAGGAGATATAAATCTATAACCTGCCCAAATAGAATTTTTGAGTAGGTGAGAAAACAAAAACAGATCTAATGCATCAGAAGATAGACAAGATTTCCCAAGTGAACTTCAACAAGCTCTTCTTGGAAAACACAAAAGATGTCAGGGCATATCGGCATCACATACTGTTTAAAACCAAAATAATAAAACCTTCTTTGCTGTGGACAGAGACATAACCACCACAAATACCAGTTTTTACTAGATTTCTTTTTTTACAAAACAAAAAGCCAAAGACATATTTGAATATGGGCTAAAACATTCACGATATTTGACATTTCTACCCTGGTTTTCCAAGTCTCTAGAGAATCCATGTTGTCATTCTGCTCTCTCAGAAGCACTAGAAGCTTAATAAATAAAACACGAGGTTCTCCATTTCTGAAGTAGGCTGCTTATATATCCACTCTAGTCAGCCTGACCTCAGCAAGTAACATGAACTGAAATAAGGCTTAACCGGTGCTTTTTCCACAAAAGTTCCAAGAACCAATGCTAAATGATAAACAAAATTCATATGCAGAACAGATACCAAGAACATACACAGTTCAGTGTCCAAAAGTTATTCCAGCCTTAGTGAAGTTAAACAGGTGCAAACTTGGTTACAGATCTCAACAGGAAAGTAGAACCTTGTTCAGGAGCAATATATGCATCTAATAAATATTTTACAACCCACGGCAAACATATTCCTACCTGCTTCTCATTCACTGTACACAGGCAAACTGTCTCCTAGCCATACTGATCTATCAATTTTTCTGCCATGATTAATATAAGCCAGGCTACTAGAACCTTGAGGCTCGGAAACTGAGCTGTGTCGGGTTTTTGCATAATTAAATATTTAATCCATAACCTGTTTCCCTCATAAAAAACAAACGCAACCAGGGTGACCATGAGGGAAAAGAATCCAAAATTCACACTGAAGGAAAGTGTTCATTAGACCGACACTAAAAAAGTATTACAGTTCACAAGGAACCACAATCACCTGGCACAACGGCTAAATACCAGGAAGAGGAGAAGAAAGAGGAAGAAGAAATGTGATATTTAAACTACATCTTAAACTTAAAGTACCAGTCACACTTTTCCTCACTCTCTTTTTTTTCAGTGTGAGTCATCTTGGCTGTCAAACAAAGCATGACAATCCACTCACAAACTAATAACATAATCTAATGCAGTGTTTTTCAAACTTGGCAACTTTAAAACGAGTGGACTTCAACTCCCAGAATTCCCCAGCATTTTGAAAAACACTGATCTAATGTAATAACAGGGCTAACAATAATATTTTCTCAAACCTATGAATAGTTTTACTTTAACACTGAACAGCTTTCTTCAATATATTCCAGATATTGGGGCTGCAATGCCCACAACTGTTAGTTAACCTGGCTGGCTGACTCTCGAAGATGCAGTTTGACATAGCCAGAGTACACTGAATTAGGGAAAGCCATTCTATAGCACAAAGGACGTACCTGGCTGTTCTCCCAACTCTGTGAATATAAGTATTTGCATCTTCCGGACAGTCAACCTGAATGACCCAGTTCACAGCAGGGAAATCTGTAAAGAAATAATTTGAAATCCAGTCACAGATGAATAGTTTCTATGCTAACAGCATAATTTCATATGAATTCTGCACTTCAGGTCTATTTTACCAGCATTGCATTAAAAGAGACTGTTCACAAAGTACAATTAATCACATATTCTAGCTACATGTATTTGTCAGAGAGAACTAAAATGAATAGAATCTTCATTTCCTAAATAATGAAAGGGAGCATAATTTTAAACTTGGTAATGGGGAGAGAGATCATTTGTATTTTACAAATTGAAAAGTAAAACTGGCCATTTATGATTTAAAACCAGCAGTCTTCAATGCATTTATAGCTAGGAACTAATCCAATTTCTATATGGGCTAATTTTTTAATACTAATTTATTTCCTAATATATTCTTTTCCTTTTAAGGTTTTGTCTGGTCTCTGTTCTTTCCTTCTGTTTATTTCCTTTCCTATCACACCCTGCCCCGTGTCCCCCCACACAATCTCTCTTTAAAAGATAGTTATGTTGGAAGCAGCTGAACTAAGATAATGACCCATTAAATTGAAGACCGCCACTTTTATAAAACCCTACTTTACAGTATATCAATCAGATCTTCACATTCAAAATGCAAGAAATGCATAAGTATATATTAACATTGGAATAGATACAGCTTCAGGAAAGTGCGGAATCAGAGAAGGAAAAGTTAACTGAAGATTCCCTTGCCCACACTTGATCTCTAGGCCTAAATATCAAAGACATTGTACATGTCTTATTTGAATGCCAATTATATGCCCCAGCAAAGGCCCAGTATTTAGAACCTTTACTTGACAAAACTGCCTATTGGAATCTCAACAACAGGGTGCCAATAAATATATAGCCAGTAGAATTGCCAAGTTTATAATTAAAGCTGTTCAGCTAAGAGCTCGTTACATAGAACAGACTGGGGTCACATGTAAAGGTGATGCACTTATCTGAATTTTCTTTGTTCCATACTTTGGTATATTTATACCTACTTTATCCTTCTGTTAGCTTACACTCTGTTGTTGTTGGTCAACTGACTAATCAATCAATTAATTAATTAATTAATACTTGATCTCTAGATAAATCTGACCATCCTGACCAGAGATTATGGAAACTGAAGTCCACTGTCACCTGGGGATTCAAGATGGGAAATATCAACATGTACAAATCCTAAACTTATAGAGATGTGGACGAGGCACTATCTGAATTAGGCAACACCTGATTCTGCTCTTTCCCAGATCCTCCTCTTCCCCCTCCTGCTTGGCTGGCCTTCTGGATTCTCACCTCGATCTCGCCTAGCAGGGAACTAAACTAGTCTCATTCCTCAGCTATAGCAGGACTTGAAGCAACAGGGGCATGATTGTGGAGGAAGCAGCTGGAGGGGACACAGGCAATGAGAGCACAGAGGGGAGCATCTCAGGTCTGTTGCTGGAGAACATGAGTTCTCCATTCAACCTCAGCCAGCTGGGCCTTTGTCTCTTCCTTAGATGATGAATTTAACAACTGATTTGCAAGAACTGGACCACGTGGAGAAATGCAAAACTATTTACCTAGCCCACGAGCTGCAAGATCCGTAGCGAAAAGAACTGCTGATTTCTTGCGCACAAAATCATGGTAAACTTCCATTCTTTTCATCTGCTGCTGTTTCCCATGAAGAGCCAGGATAGGGAGACCTGGACGGAGGCGGCAAAACACTCTAAACAAATACTGAACCTAGAAACCAATAATAATTTTAACAATAAGTTCTATGAGCAAAACTAGTTTATGTTACATACTGATTGCATTGTAGACCAGCACCACCTAACCGATCTTGGCTGATCTAGAAAAACTAAACAGGGGCAGACCTGGTTAACACTTCTATGGGAGACTATCAGGAAAACCTAGGGCTGTGGGCCAGATTGGGATGTTAAAAGATATCCCAAAAGACAACATATAATAGAATGCTTAGGAAGGAGCAGCTTTCTCAGCACTAGTTTAAAACAATAACAACAACAGGTGGAATAGCCACTTTTGTTACCCCGACTAACCAGACACAGGGATGCAAAGGTCTGCAAAAATATGAAAAAAAGCAGAGGAAAAAGGCAAGTGAAGGCTTCATATCTCCAGGGGAAAGAAACAGAAAAAATGTCCTTTCCTCCTGGACATATCATATTCCTTTCATATGATTTATCATGCAGCAATTTTCACAAAATTACCTCGGGAATTGAAACCAAACACCAGAAGAAGGCAACCTTTTGAAGTGAATGAGCAAATTTGGAATCTAAAAAACATGTGGTGGGCTCTTTCAAAAGAATGGCTTCTCTGGAGGGTGATGGCTGAGAGCTGCTGACCAATGGATGTGCTCTACCACTTCAGTTTGGGTTTTTTTTAGTCAGTTTTTGATTCCTGGTGACTGCCTGGACTAGTTCCTGCAGTTTTCCTGGCAAGCTTTTTCAGAAGTGGTTTGCCATTGCCTTCTTCCTAGGGCTGAGAGAGAGTGACTGGCCCAAGGTCACCCAGCTGGCTTCATGCCTAAGGCGGGACTAGAACTCACAGGCTCCTGGTTTCTAGCCTGGTACCTTAACCTCTAGACCTGGTTGTCACAACTTTAGCACACTTTTGCCTTATTTTCTAGGCAGATGGGTACATTTCTAAAAAAGGACTGGGTTTTCACCATCCACCACTGTGGTTCGTAAAAATGAGGTCTATGAAAAACTCAGGAGCATGATTAGAATTTACAATTCCCTTCTGAAATCTCATTAATTCAGTTGATATATCCATTTCTGCCGCTGAACGTACCTTCTTCCGTCAATTTCGTAGCATCTAACAACCTAATCAATCGCCAGGTCTTTTGTCACCATAATCTTTTCAGTTGCTGACAGATTTATAGCTACATCCAACAGAGCTGAGGCTGTTTTAAATTTCATGATATCTCAAAAAAGGATCTCGCCACAATTTAACTGGAGTCATTCCAAAAACAATACCGTCTTTACAAAAAAGCACCCTTTGATCTAAAGGCGTATCAGACAAGGCATTATTAAGCCAAGTGCTTATTAAAAGCTACACTCACAAGGCACTGTCTCAGGAAAGGTACCTTCCTTTTCCTCTCAGAGGATAAAATGCTTGGAATACAATGCTTGCTATGACATGTTTGGTCCATTTATAAACAAAGCAGGCGCTTCCTCGAATACAATACAAGGATGCCTGCAGAAGTCCAGCTGGGGCACTCGCCTCTACCTATATCCCAAACCAGTCTTTGCTTGGATTCTTAACTACTAACTTCTATAAAGCTACTTTGATACATAGCATGACTAGACTATAGTCACGACAATGCTCTCCGGCCTCAAGGATACAGCAGCAAAACAGTTTACCTGCTTTCATCTACTCTGCCTGTTTTATAATATTTATTAACATATTCTAACTTTCTGGTTACTGGAGAATATATTGGCAGGTGGATAATTTATGATGCACCACCCTGCATGACTGTTATCCATTTGATTTTTATGAATTATAACTAACACTGTTTTTTATAAATAGTAAGAGATGGGATTATACAATACCTCTTTACAGCTTGCAAAAAATACAATACTCTTCTTATTCAGGTGACTTCTCAGAAAAGAGTACAACATATTGACTTTCTGGTGCAGTTCACAAACAATGTAGTTCTGTTCCAAAGTTGCTGGAGTACTAAAAGTACCAGAGAAGGAGAAATATACAATAGGTAAAAACATCAGGGAAAAAAGCAATGAAAAATAAGCAATATATGTTCAAGTAAGCATGCGCCTCAAAGGATGCCCAACTTTTTTCAAGCTAGGGGGCATCCTTTGTTTCTGCATGGCATTTGCTGGGGACCATATTCCCAAAAGGAGTGACTAGGGCCGAGGTAAAACATAAATGTCACTTCATTTCATTCTCATTTAAGTGTAATTAGAATTAAATATGGTTCTTCAAATTACTGAGGCCAGGTTATTTGAGGAACCACCTCTTCCCACTTACATCTACCCATCCCACCAGGTCGAGCAGGAGGGGTATGCTGTGGGTCCCATCTACTGAGGAGTTCCATCTGGTGGGACCCAGGAGATGTGCCTTTCCTGCTGTGGCTCCCGCCCTCTGGGACATCATTCCCCCTGAGGTGAGGTGAGCCCTATCCCTGTTAACCTTCCAGAAAGCCCTTAAAACGTGGTTCTTCCATCCATCTTGGGGATCAAAATACCCAAAACACACATATTTCTTTGAAGACTACATAAGCTGAACTCCAACCTGAACTTTGCTTTTTCATGCACCCAGATATATTCTGGATCCTTCAAGCTCAACCGAGCAAGGTCCTTCACAGATTTGGTTTGTGTGGCTGAGAAAAGCAGGGTCTGCCGTTTTTTGGGAAGGTTTTCTACAATTGCATTCATTGTATCAGCGAAGCCCATGTCCAGAATTCTATCAGCTTCATCAAGGACTGGAATGAAAAAAGCAGGTTGGGGGAATCAGGCTTTTTTTTTTTTTAACGTTTTAAATAAAACACAGTTGGCTGTTTCATATAACATAGTTAGATTTGGGGTCCCCTACATATCGCCCAAATGTGCTGATGTGCTAGTAGACATTTCATGTGCCCTACCCCACATGCACATAACACCACAGTCTTGTGCATGCAACATTATTGCTATTCCTAATTCCATGCAGCCATCTACCCAGTTCTTTTAAGTTTAAACCATTAAGACACTTAGGAGTCTTGTCCAGGAAGCTGGAAAAAATGAAATCAGTATAATTATCTTGGATGAGTAGATTCTTCCCTTTACTTCCAATTTAAGGAACGCTCTCTGCATGCTGTGATTTGCCCAGTGCGACATGCATGCATCAGCTCCATAAGAAGTTTAAGGTTAGAAGGCGGTAGCTTTCATGTTAAGATTTCAAGCAAAGCTCCGAATCAGAATTCACACTGAACAGATCCAGGATCAAAGGCTCCCTACTAATATTTTATACTTACTCAGCATTTGCAGATTAGAGGCATGGAAATATGAAGTTTCATCCATGTGTTGTAAAAGACGACCAGGAGTACAGATGAGGATGTTCATACTATGGATTTTGCTTGATTCTTGTTTCAAGTCCTGAAAAAGCAAATTGGCTGGGAGTTTAGGATGCATTTTGGAAGATGCATTCACACAGACAAAGCCACTTTGAGCATGGCACGTCACCTCACAAAACAAATCAGAGTTTTCCCCATACATCTTCAATAGCACAGAAAAGCTCCCCCATCTGCACAACAAATTACACACTCACACACGACTCTGAAGATGAAATAGCTTCCAGTCTGTGATAATTTCAATGGGTACAATATCCCAGCTTGTCCACACATAACAAGCCTCCACTTGGAAAAAGAATAATGCTTGTAAAGTTATTGTACAGTGGTTTATTAAATTTGAAATGATCCAGGCACTGTGGATTATAACCCCATCAACCCTGACTACTTACCATGCTGGCTGTGGCTGATGGGAGATGTTTAGATATCTTGCACAAGGTGCCTGCTCTTACTGAAATCTCAATCTACAGATAAGTAGTGTGTTGCTGGTTGGACAGATTCCTTATTCTAATAATGTGTTATAAACAGATTTTAGAGTGTTCTTGTATGTTGTGGGGAAGTGGGACTTTCATATATAGAAAATGAGCATATCAGAAGGAAAAAAACATTTCCTACCCATGTGAGTTTGGGGTATACAGTCACAATCCTTGAGAGCTTTTGAATTTCTTTTTTTCCTTTTCAGGACAACATTATAAAATATTTATTAACTGCTAAAAGTTTAGGGACAGCCTTCCATTATTGCTTTGACTGGGAAACTCGGTGCACTGCAGAAAATTCTAGTTAGTAAATAAATCAAGCTTTATTACCGTCATAAACGAGCATACTTCTATGGCAGTATTTTCCAACCTGGAGCCCTCTAGGTATGTTTAAGTATAAATCTCAAAATATGATCAGGTTGGATGGGAACAATGGGGGCTCTAGAAGGCACCATATTGTACATGGCTGCTCTAGAATTTGCAGATGGTACGGGATTTGGACCAAACCTCTTGAGTTTTCTTGTTATCTAAAATGGATTCTGGAACATGGCCAACACTTTCCTGCACTTATGCAAAAAGAAGGAAAGGAACTGGAAATATTGGATAGGCAGGAAGACTGGCAGGATGTGCCAGATGGAGTACGTTGCCAGGAGCTAAGTAAAGGAAAGGTGCTAGGAAGATCAGGGGATATGCCATGCCGGTGGTGACTAAGGGAGGAAGAGGAGAAAAAGAGAAGGATCAAGGGTCAAGCTAGCCAGGGGCTGACCTGAAATCGCCCTGCAGAATTTTTGGAGCACAATGGTTTGTTCTTGATTTGAAAAAAAAAGGTTTATGCACACCTAAAGTTCTAAATCCACTGCATCTCTCTCAACAAACATCACTCAAATATTCTTATTTCCCCCCCAAATTATTTTAAAAAAGGAGAGCCTACCTTTCCACCGATGATTAGACCTGCAGAAAATTCATGATTCTTCCCCACCTTGCGCAGGACTTCAAACGTCTGGTATGCCAATTCTCTCGTAGGAGATATGATCAGAACACCCAGTTCATCCATGGCAGTCCACTGCTGGCGGTATAAGATTTCTAGAGCCTGAACGGTTAAAAGTGCTAGTTAGAAAGTCTGTCAGGTGCCCTCCTGGAGTACACCTTTTTATTATTAAACTGCAACCAATGACAACATTTGCTTCTAAGGCAAACCTTTGAAGCAGTAACTCCCTTCAAAGAAGTCTGATGCGAAACTCTCCTTCACAAGCAACAGGAGTCCTGATTTCAAAACAGCACAGCAGCTGCATCACTTTGCTGGAGCAAAGGGGCTTCAGCACATGGACAATACATGTGCAGATGTCTATTCCCAATAAGAGACGTTCAAGAGATGCTTCTTATGCACTCAGCAATTTTGAATGCAGTGTTATTCCCTCAGCTCCCAAGCCACTCAACTCACGATCAACCACAAGAAACTCAATTTCTGTGGTCTCCTCACGAGGAGCAGCTATTCAGAGCACAAGTGGGCGATCTCCTGATCTCTCCTTCTCTGGAGAAAATTTTGCTGGCCAGAACTTGCCACCTGGCCGCCGATCTTCATTGCGGTCCTGTCCCCACTCGTGGATGTCTAACCGGCCATAGGTCCCCTTTTCTTTTCTCTTCTTCATATTTACTATTTTTTTCCTTTGAATGTATTTCTTTTATCTATGCAAAATCTTTTAATAAAAACTATTTTTTTAAAAAAAAGAGAGGTTTCTTGTGCACTAAAGCACTCATCAAAAAAAATGACATCACTTCTATACCTCAACAAGGCAGAACATATCATCTGCCCAGTGCAGAGTCCCTTGTCGAAGGAAAGTGCAGCTGACTGACAACTGCAAGGTTTAAGCTGTTTTAAGTTCCCACAAAAAGCCCAGCGCTAAGTGCATCCATCAAACGCTACAACACATCATTCTATCATCTTGATGCTTTAATATTGGGTTTGATTATTTCATGCTATTTATTATTTATATATGCACTGGCTTTGAAAAGTTTGAAAAGTAGGCAATATATACTGAACATTTTAAAAAATGGATTTTGTATGCTGTTTGAATCACAGGATACAAGCAAAAATGACCAATTACGAGCATTATGAATTATTTGAGTAAAAGTTTCTGTTAGAGCAACCTTCCTTAACTATGTAGGTATGCTGGACTATAACTTCCATAATTGTGTTGCCCATAGTAGCTGGAAATCACAGATCTTGCAATCTACAAAGTCTGGAGTAGCTGGGTAACTAATTCCTTCTTGCCAGAGCCCTTCTTATCCTGGGCCATATTACCTTGGCAACTTTAAGATGTGTAGGCTTCAGCTCCCAGAATTCCCCAGCCAGTATGATCCTAAATGGGCCACAGCCCGTGTTCTTATATTGTATTCTCTATAACAGTGTTTCTCAACCTCAGCTGCTTTAAGATGCGTGGTCTTCAGCTCCCAGAATACCCCCAGCCAGTATTCTGGGGGCTGAAGTCCACACGTCTTGAAGTTGCCAAGGTTGAGAAACACTGGCCTAGGCAAAGACAATGACTCTGACCAACTCCTCCATTAATAAAAATATGATACAAATTAGCTTATATAGTGATGTACAACAAGAATTTCCCTACTTACAGGTACAATGAAAGCCAAGGTTTTGCCTGATCCCGTCTTGGCAGCTCCCAACACATCTTTGCCCTGTAATGCCAAACCTATGGTCTGCTTCTGGATTTCAGTCACCATGCGATACTGAGCTTCCTGTAAGCCTGATATACAGAAGACAAAACCTCAGTTTCAACATGCTTGGAATCTGCCATTTATTCAAGAAGGATTTGAATAGTCACAGCAGAGGACATCTCTCCGATAATGCCCCTTCTGCCACCAACCAGTCTTAGTTAAGTCAGATTTGCAGGTAAATGAGTTTTCACTGGACTCATGAGGTCTTTACTCAGAAGCAGAGTAGCAGCTCTGTTGTTGTTGTTATTGTTGTTATTTAAATTTGTATGCTGCTGACTCATACTGGTCCAGTCACAGCCTCCCTCTACAATATAAAGCATTGTATAGAGCACAACTCAACAGTCAAAGATGTAAGGATGCATCTAGACTAGCCCTCAGTGAATGAATAAAATGTAAAAAGGAAAATGTACAAATCAGAAGAAGACAGACAAGCAAAGCAATATAACTAAATCAAATCCTACATTAAAATACTGGTCTGCATGGAACTATATAGAGCAAACCAGCACAAGTAAATTTATGAAGATTGCATTGGGTTCACATACTACACAAGTCATAATTTTGTCTGGTTTTAATTTAGCATGCAGGTAATGCCACTCAGTTGTGGCTTATTCTGCAAATTGTGGTTAAGCAAACAATTGTGTAGCATGATGGATGAATAGATCATTCAGACAAGTTCCATGGTGCTGGTTCAAAAAGAACCACTCAAAATGAGCATTTTGTCATGTTTCAACATGGTGTGAGATATCCAGAATTCCCATGAAGTTGATTATTCTATGCAGGAAATACTAACCGAATTTGCATGTAGTTCTTTATGAACAAAATCACTTTCACACATATAAGAAGAGCAGCTTCTGACACATGATAAACTATAAAATTAGAGTTACAGAGGCTGTACATGGAACTGTTTCCATGTAAAATTTTCTTATCTTAAACCAGCTAAGTCTTTATTACTTTATTACAGTTTTTAATTGCTTTCGATAAAGTTAATTGTGCCACTCCTGTGAATAATATTCAGTATTGATATAGTTTAACTAAACCATATACACATACACACACTACTCTGATCAAGTCGCTTGTAAATAATTACTGCCACTTTACTTATAGGTGACTGAAAATTACTTCAAGCCAACTAGGTAGAAAACTTTTATAAAATGGGGGAGATTGGGAGGGGAATTACAGTGAACCAAAATGATTAATTGTATAGAAAAGGAAATTAATACCATATTGGCTGACATAAACATGTTGAAGTCTTAGTAGGTGACAGAACCTGGCTGATCTTGTGTAGCCTCATGCCTGGTTAGTACTTGGATGAGGGTCCATGTTTGTAAGCTAGATTGTAAGCATCCCAAAGCTGCGTGTTAATAATCACTAGAAGTAATATTCAATTTGAGGACATTTTTATCCTTATGGATTCCATTCTTACCTTTCAGAGTTTTCCTGGATAGTGGGAAATCAGAAAATCTTGTAATTTCATTTGTATTTATCTGAATTGGGAAAAAAAACCAGTTCATTAAATTTTAAAATGCTAAAGAACATGACCAAATTCTGCAAGGTAGCATTATTTATATTTAATAGGCCATTGAAAAAATAAATATTTTTATTCACTTTCAAATTTGTTTGTTCTGTAGCATTAATACATTTTTCATTGCTTCTGATAAAGTTTCAGTTGTAATTTGTGTGTCACTCTTGTGCCGCTATTAGTATTCAGTATTAATATATTTTAATTAAACAGATTTACAGCACACTTGTATGGGTCTTATTCAAAAGCAAATGTCACTGAGTCCAATAGAACTTTCTTCCAAGTAAATTTCCAAAGGATTACAACCATGCCCACGTACTTACATTGTGAAGTTTTCTATAAAATAGAGGGATTAGGTTTGGAGCTGTGTAGTCTTACATTTTCACTAGGATTCCCAAGCAACTAAAAAACCAGGAACATCATCTTTTAATGTCTCCATTATGCTTTTTTTTTAAAATTGCATCTTAGTCCAAACAGCAAGCTTCTATTATTCTATTTGCCATACATTACCCTCAATGTGGTGGTCCTGTTAAGGTGCTGGCTGGCCCTGCAAAGGCTCAGATTCTCATCTACCCTCAGCCATAGGAGCTCACTGGATGACTCTGAATCACTCCCTCTCTCTCAGCCCAACTTACCTTTCAGGGCTGTTCTGGGGAAAATGGGAGGAAGGTGTGTATGCATGCTGCATTGAGCTCCTGAACTAAAGGCAGGACAGAAATCTAACAGACAAACAAATAACCAAGCTACCTTCCAACACTGAAGCTACAAAAGTAGGCAGAGAGCACCCCAGCAGATGTGTGGCTACCCCTTGCTTCACCAGCTCCTAAAAGAAAAGAAGACTTGAAGGTTCTGGTCAGACCAGAAGAAAGAAAAAGAAAAAAGAGAGAAAAGTCAAGAAGGAGGGGGAGAAAGTCACTGGCCTTCCACATGGCTTGAAAAGAGATAAAAACTGACGGCCAAAGGCAACTGGAGCACATTCAAAGAGCAATGCTGAACTGGCCATCGCCCCCACTGGTCCTGATTTTTGGAAAGGTTGGTGAGATTTTGCTTGCTTGGCTACACAAGGAAGACCAAATCAGAAACAGCCTTGCCTAAACACTGTTGAGAAGAGGTGTGCAACTTGTCCTCAGCCATATGTGGCTCTTGGACTTATTTCAAAATCTCCACACCAAGGTGACTCCTCTGACAAGAGCTCTCAGCAGCATGTTGACTGACAGAGTCACAGAAAAGGGGAACAAAGTAGATAAGAAAGAGAGGAAGAATGGACATCCCCACCCACTGCCTAGCATCAGCTCCAACAGAGTAGCTCTGGGGGAACAGTCTCAGAACAGAGAAACGTTGGCCACTGTTGCTGTAGAGCATTGCTGGAAAATCTAAGTTGAACTTCTGACAACTCTTGTCATTCTTCTCCTGTTTCTAAAGCCCTCCTTTTGTCTGTGAGGTGCAACCCACTCACTTCAGTCAATGTGCAGCTCTCCAAAATGAGATGCAAGATCACCCCTGTGCTTACAAACAAGAAAGCAGAGGTAACAATATTTCCACATATTTCAACTTCTTTTTCCCAAATAAGAATCTAATTTCCTTTAGTTGTTTGCCTAACTGCAGAGATAAAAACTGATTACAGGCAGGCTTCACTTAGAATCTGTAATATAACCAATTATATATCCTCATAGCATATTTACCTAATCATTTCCAATTCAGATAAAACAATACATTTAATTAAGAACCCATGTTATAGGTTTCTCAACCCAGTGCATTTTCCTGCTGACTCAAACTTTCATCACTGGCACATAGCAGAGTCCGCATAATAGGAGTTAGATACAGGACTGAAATTTAATTTTGACAGGAGCTTAAAATAAAGCATGCATTTTTGCCTTCAAAGAGAGGCTATGAAGAAAAAAATAATCTATAAATGTTAAACAAGTATGACATTATATCCCTCTTGTCCAAACACAAATAAGAATTTGAAGCTAGTTTGCAAAATATTGTTCAAAAATGTGTAACATGAAGTTATTTGGAAATAACAATATTACCTTGTATTATTTATTTATTTATTTATATTTCAAATTTAGATACTGCCCATCTTACAAAAAGTGACAACAACAACAAGACAGCAACAGACAGCAAATGCTGCCTCTGCAAAGAAGCTGAAGAAACAGTAGACACCTAGTCAGCTGCTACAAGAAGATCACACAGACTGACTACAAACAACAGCATGACAAAGTAGCAACAATGGTGCATTGGAATATCTGCAAGAAATACCATTTGCCTGCATGCAAGAATTGGTGGGACCACAAAACAGACAAAATAATAGAAAATGAAGAAGCTAAAGTGCTCTGGGACTTTAGAATTCAAACAGACAAGCACCTGCCATACAACACCCCAGACTTAACAACTGTTGATAAGAAAGACAAAAAAGCCTGGATAGTGGACACTGCAATACCTGGAGACAGCATAATAGAAGAGAAAGAGCTGGAGAAAATCACAAGATACAAAGACCTTCAAATAGAAATAGAATGACTGTGGCAAAAGAAAACAAAGATAGTACCAATAGTAATAGGCGCCTTAGATGCAATCCCCAAACATCTGGAGCATGACTTGAACACTGACAAAATGTGTTGTCATTCACAAAACTACCATCAGTCAATTGCAAAATTTTAGCAATTGACTGAAATTGCAGCTTTACTTGAAACAGCTTATATCCTGCAATGATACCTTTAATATTATTGAACAACAACATCAGCCTATCCCAGGTCCCTGGGAAGGACTCAATAGGTAGACAAAAATGCCAAATCCAGTCTAAACATCTGGCTGACTGTGCAACCAACCATAATAATACAGTAGTAGTAGTAGTAGTAGTTTTGCAGCTTGAAGAAGCAGGATAGGAAGAGTATTGATGCCTTTGAAGTTTAGTGTTGCAGAAGACTCCTGAGAATACTGTGGACAGCCAAGAAAACAAACAAATGGATCACCAAACAATCAACTCAAGGCACAAATGACCAGACTCAAATTATCCTACTTCAGATACCTTATTCGAAGACCTAGTTCTCTGGAGAAGACTCTAATGCTGGGAAAGGTGGAAGGAAAGAGAAGACGACCAGCAGCAAGATGGATGGAATCAGTTACCATGGTGAAGAGTGCACCATTGGAAGACCTGAAAAACCAGGTTAGCGACAGAATGTCATGGAGAAAAATCTACCTATGTGGTCACAAGGAATCAAAAACAACTTGATGACACACAATCAGTCAATCAAATAATAGTTTAACAGACATGACTTCCACAATGCTAGGTGAGAACATATTTCATAAGTGATGAAAAATATTTTCAAGGACAGCCATCTGGCACAGAATCCAGCAAAATCACACTTCCTGTCATGCAAACATAAGAGACAGAAGAAAAGCTGGGCACAAAGAGAGGCCTGACATGCTTCCTCGAGCTTTAGCATATTGGGTGAACCCAGCTATTATGGTTCATAAACCATGCCTTATGGCTAGATGTATTGGGTTATCTCAGCTAATGGTGGTTTATTCAATAAACTCTAGTTAAACTAGCCATAACTTAGCACTATGTGTGAATCAGGCCAGTGTCCTACAGAATCAGATCAAAGATATCTCAGAGGAGCATCCTGTTTCTTTATCAGTAGCTAATCAGATACGTCTGGGAAGCTCATAAGCAGGACAGAAGCACCAATAGGCTCTTCCCACTCATGTACTACCCCAACTATATGCAGATGCAGAGCTTTTCTGAATAAAGAAATACCTTGGGGCCATCACAACAGCCTTCACCTCCAGTGGCCTAATTTCCTTTTAAAGTTATGGTCATCACCACACCTTGGTGCAGAGAATTTCACAGTTTAGCTGGGCCTACTGGTCTGTTAGGTATCTTCTACTGACTAGTAGGACCATCTGGCTCTCCTATTGTAAGAATAGAACACCTGCCACAATTTTACATATCACTATTATGCCAACACTTCAGCAACCTACTATTCCCTTTCTCCCTAACATTTATCAAACCTATCTTTTTTCTGGCATACTAGTCTTCTATGGGTAGTAATTTTATTCTACAATTACACTGAAATGCATGGTACTGGATATATATGTATATTGTATCTACATAAACTACAAAGCAGCAGCAAAAGCTGGCTTCCCAACATATGCATACACTATACATGTAAAAAGCATATGTAATTATAATGTGCTAGTCCATGCACATGTGGATCAAGCCATGGGCAAGAAAACGGTGGGGAAGACAAAGGAGGCCCTTCAGACCAGACTGTAATGGGACTATCCAACCACTCAATTCCACTATACACTTGCTTATTGTTTCATGCCCCAACTACTGCTTCATATACAGATACAGTATCACCACTCCTCCCCCAATTATCGGCTGATACTAAAGATCAATACATTACAGCTGCTATGTATGTTCCATACTTCAATAACATAATAAGCATCTTGAGAAAAGGGCAAGAAGGTAGAAGAGAGGAAGAAGAAACAAATATGCAAGGATGCAAATATCTGAAAGGGCAGGCTAAAATAGACATGAAGATATTGGGTACAAAAAGTCCCATGTTCCCCTCTCCAAAAAATTGCTGTCTGCCACTATGAAACAAAGAAATACATTTTTTTAAATATCAGAACTAGAAGTGAACTGCCACAGGCTGGGTTTGAACGCAGCTGACAGCGCAGGGAGACCCAGGTTCTAGTCAATCCCTTAGCCTTGTAACATACCTCACAAAGTTGTTGTGAGGAAACACTGGAGGAGGGAGCGTTATGTACTGTACTTTGCCTCGAAATGACTGAAATGAAAGGCAGATTATAAATCCAACAAATAAATTAATAGCCAAGCTAGAACCATTATGTCAACCAGTATTCAATGCCTGTACACTTGGGCCTCAATGGTAATTTCTCATGGTTAGTCACACAGACCCTGTTCCCACCTCTTCAGAATTCTGGCATATCGTGATCAACAGGCATGGTGTTATCTGTTCTTCTTTGGTTCCCTGTCACCAGGAGGAATTAAACTGAGAACCTCTGGCTGTAGTTTGTCTACCGTTACATCTGAATCAGGCTCCCTGACCTACAACTCTCCAAATAAGGCAGAGCTATTCTTTAAGATTCTGGCTTATTACCCTACTGCCTCTAGAACAAGGAGTCACACATCACCCTTCCTAAATGGTCATATTTGGCATGACAAGCAAGCCTGTTTAAATCTTTAGTTGACAAATCTGCAGCCCAAAAAAAAAAAAAAAAAAAAAGTCTAAGGATGTGCTACATCTCCAAAACCCAGATAAGGAACCATGGTTTCATTTATCATCTAAAATCCAGCATGGGGGGTGGGGGGGCAACCACACTTCTCTAGGGAGGAAACCCCATAATTGCAAATCATTGCCCTTTAATTTTAAGGCCAATTAAAAGGTCAGCTCGATGTAAAGCCCTTCTGGAACATGCAGTTAGAGAAGGATATATCATGCCTTTCACTGTGTAGTACTGTAACTCCTTAAAGGCAACCTTTTGCCCCCTTACTGTGTGTCACGTGGCATGAACTTTCAGCCCACTTTATTTATTAAATTCCAGTTCTGGTATCTGTACAGGAGCTTAAGATGGCATGCACAGCGATCCCTCCTCCTATTTGTTTTCCCACAACGACAACCTGTAAGATTTATTAGTTGCTGAATCCCTTAATCGGTCACTTAAGTGGGCAGATGGTTGGGATTTCCCTCCCCCCCCCCACATTATAATGGCCCACAGCCTACAAAATGGGCTCTCTCCCCACAATCGAATCTGGAATGTCCAAATTACTGATACGTGGTAACTTGTTCCGGAAAGGCACTCTGTATACGCTCTGAGACACCTTTTTTTTTTTTAGCAGTTCTGAGGTGGATGTCCGACTGGGAGACAAAAGCAATCCAAGGACGAGGCAATCCTTGCCAACCAGACACAGGCAAAGCGGATCCTGACTTTCGGCTGGGGTAAGCGGTCCCGAGAGGGCTGATGCCCCGCGCCTCTTCTCACCTCCAAGTAGCGCCTTTCCAAGGCGGCAATCGACTCCCGCTCCAGTTCCCACTCCGGCTTCTTCTGTTTGCGATGCTGCCGCAGCTTGTCTTTGCGTTTGGCGTACCTCTTCTTCCAGCGCTCGAAGTTGCGCACCGGGTCGGCGCTTAACCCCGGCGCGACTCTCCGGCTTTCCTCCATCGCTTCTCCGCGGAACCGGGGACTCGAACACGCTACCAGCGGAGAGAACGCGACGCAGAAGGATCCGGGCGCACAGAGATGACATCACCGGCAGTCTCCTGCCCCCTGCAGGAGGGGAGCCGTGTCTGTCCCTACCCTGAGCTGGAAAACGGAAGCTCCGCCTAGAAACTGTGTGCCGGCTCGTGCCTCGCGGCGATTGGCTGCGCGCCGTTGCCTTTTATATTACTATGGATACTGTTTGTTCAGGTTCTTACTACTGGATTGTGTGGGATTGGATGTTGTGCACCGCAGCCATGTAGGATCTGATTATCGCCCACGTTAATGTGTTGCATCTGATTATGTGCACTACAGCCATGTAGGATCTGACTATTGGGCACATTATGGTCTTGCATGTTATGATTGTGCACTACAGCTATGCTTCATTGGAGAGGGAAGATCACACGGTGGAGGCAGAATATATCATTTGAAGTGGGGCTACCTCCTGCAAGCTCTGGAGGCAGAAAAGCTAAGCAGGGCTGGACCTGGTTAGTATTTGAATGGGAGACCAACAGAAATAGAACGGGGAAGTCAAAAAACATCACACTGATGTCAAATCACTTCCGTACTGTTATCAAGAAAGCTTTATGGATGTGCCCATGTAATCAGCTGGAGTTTAGCTCTAGGTAGTCTTTACTTCTTTATTCTTTACAACCCAAAGGAAGTATGGAAAGAATGTAAAGTGGTTGTAGTCAGTGCAACTTTATTACATGCTTATAACAAAGCACAGTGTAGACCGGGAATAAAACAGGAATTGATAACAGTACCATGTTACAATCCATCATTTAAAAAAAGAGGGTAAGGACTTTGCCTTCTCAGCAGAATAAATCTGAAAACAGAACAGAAATAGGACCAGATTTGGTATGGCAAGAGAAGCTGGCCAAAGAAAGATGAGGGCTGCAGAGAAAAAGATGCCTCACTATTGGAGAGGCAACAAGGCAGTATATGTTACAATAACTCTGTACTGATGGCTTCCTTTCTGAACCAGCCTCTCTGCTTCCTCCTGGTCAGGTAACCTGGAGCAGCTGTTCTTATTAAGGGGTTAACCTGTTCTGAGGAATTGTGTGCCATTATTAAGGAGAGAGAGAGATTAAAAAAAATCCCCTCTCACCCCTGTGGGTGGTATGTGTCTTCCTCAGTCTTGGGCCCTCTGTCAGAGGCCTGGGAGTTTGAGGGTTCTGCGCAGTATCTGAGCTGTTCCTAGCATTGCACTCTTCTGGACAGAGAGCTCTGATGTTGTTCCTGGGATCTGTTTGAGCCGTTCTTCCAGCTTAGGAGTCACGGCCCCGAGTGCTCCTACCACCACTGGGACCACTTTGGCCTTTACTTTCCACATCCTCTCTAGTTCCTCCTTCAGGCCCTGGTACTTTTTCAGCTTCTCATGCTCCTTCCTCCTGATGTTGCTGTCACTTGGCACTGCTACATCTATCACTACCACGGTCTTCTGGTCTTTGTCTACTACCACAATATCTGGTTGATTGCCCAGTGACTGAAATGGTACATTTGTTCCCAAGACATCTTTTGGGAAACACCGTCGGCCTGTCTGTCTGGATCTGGAAGTCCCACAGGATCTTAGCCCTGTTATTCATATAATACATACATATATATATATGTGTGTACACATACATACGCGTGCGCGCGCACACACATACATATACTTTTTTCTTTAAAAAAATAAGAATAAATGCCTATTTGCAAACAGACAATTTGCATGGATGCACTTTTTCAGTCAGCATTGCTTATATTATAAAAAGGAACTTTCTATAATGTGTTTGGGTGGTTTATGGCTTCATGTGTTGTGCAAATCTAGTCCCAGTATCACCTAACATATTCTGAATATCTTTTTCTCACCACTGACCAAATTCATCCATAAGGTTATTTTTACTGCATAGGCTAAAAAGCTACCCTCTGGGAATTGTTAGGATGAAAGTTTACATCAGGAGTCTCTAGCTTATAGGCTACAAATCCATGTAGCCCTCAGATCAATTTTCGGCAACCTGTAAGAGCACTTAGGAAAGAATAAGCCCCGTGGGCCGTGCAACTCAGCTGATGGGGGCCATCCCAAAAGAAGATGGCACTGTCTCTGCCCATTTCAGTAGATGTAACAAGTGAAGTAAAAGCAAACTAGACAGGCAGATGGAGAGACAAGGAAGGAGAGAAAGGTAAGGGACTGGCCCCTCCGTGGCCCAGGACAATATTTGACTCATTAGAGACTTTTATCAACAAAGGAAAAGGCTTCAGAGTTGTGGCCCCCAAACTAGTCCTCATGTGGCATTTGATGATTTTAAGTTTGAGACCCTGGTTTCACCTATCTGATGCAATTAACAAAGCACAGGTGCTTCTGGATTCAAGAGGAATTGTGCAACTATTATGTCATAGACTGTTTTGGAAAAAAAGAAGGAAGTCATTTTTTGGCTTTGGAAGTCAGGTTCAGCTGAGTTCCCAGTGGGTGAGTGTAAGCTCCACCATACAGATTGCACCATGAAATCAATTCCACAGGATGTCTACAACTACTTATATTTAGATAGGCTATAATAATAGAATCTTGCAAGTCTAATTGTGCTGTAACTCCTCCTCCTTACAGTTCAGTGAATTAGGGAGGTGTCTGTCTGAGCCACTTCCAAATGTTATCTAGACATTCTGTACTTAAAAAATGCTTTAGCCCCTTTTGCCTGGGGCAGTGTTTCTCAACCTCAGCAATTTTAAGATGTTGGTTGGGGAATTCTGGGAGTTGAAGTGCACATAACTTAAAGTTGCTGAGGTTGAGAAATACTGGCCTAGGCAACAGAGCTTACATATATCCATCAAGGTCCTCTTCCTTACTCTCTACAGCAGTGTTTTTCAAACTTGGCAATGTTAAGATGTGTGGACTTCAACTCCCAGAATTCTCCAGCCAAGCTACAGTGGGTGGCAATGATGCCAGCTGCTTGGGGTTGTATATCATCAAGGCTAGGATTTTCTTGGGGCAGAGGTTGGATACTTTTTTTTTCTTTTTAAAGTGCTAATGGATTTACAAAACAATTTTTGAATGTTTTCTCTTTTGAAGCAGCTGGAAACATCACTACTAATTTTGGTGATTGTGTTGCTGAACCACTAGAGATGCAATTGAAAAGGGCTTTAAAGATGCAAAAACGGGTTTGAGAGCCCCAAGTTGCTAAGATCTGTTCTAGAAACAAAATATGTATTGTCCTGCTGAACTGTGGCCCATCTCTAGAAGTGGCAACCCTGGTTGTAACAGAAGATTACATGTATCAGTACTCAACTGTTAACCTGTACTGTTTAACTTCAGTTCTGGTCAACCTGCAGTAAGGATCAATGAGATTAATGTAGCCATTATGTTAGGCAATGAGGTGAACATTTTTTCAGTTCATGCATTTCATCGTGTAAAAACAGAAATGTGGCATGCTCAAACATCTCATGATCTTTTGAAATCTTGTTTGGAAGAACTTGCCATACTCATTTTTAGAGTGCTCATGCTAATTTCTAAGGTCATAAACTGGATTAGAGACTTTTAACTGGTATAACTGTTAATTCCTCCAGGAACTATAATTCTTTGATAGCAGAGCTAGAGATTTCAGCTGGAGATTTCAGAGCTTCTCTCCAAACTATAATTTTGGGATGTTTTGGAGAAAATCCTGGCAATTAAAGTAGGATGAAAGCCTATAAAAACTATGTAACAAACGCTACAACTGCCTCTCATGGTTTAGCTTAGTGGTAATTTTGTGAAAGCAGCTTGTTTTGAGGAGGGCAATTGCAAAATGTTGAAGTGAAGTTTCATACACGAAAGGACCATGTCAACATCATTAATAAAATCATACTGAGAAAAATAACACATTGGTTTTTATGAGGGAAATAATATAAGGGCCTCTCAGTCTGTAGTCTTAATCACATTATCCAGAAAGTAGTGGGTATATTCCCAGATGATAGCATCTAGTCAATCCTGAAAAAACTAACGAAAACACTTGGAAATCCTAGGCCTATAGACTAGACTGCAAAATCAAAAAAATATCCCAAAAGAAGATGATAGCGAACAACTCCATATTGTTGCCAGGAAAATAACTTGGACATGTCAATGTAGTCATCATGAGTCAAGCTTAATT
Organism: Liasis olivaceus; assembly: GCA_030867105.1. Taxonomy (NCBI): domain Eukaryota; kingdom Metazoa; phylum Chordata; class Lepidosauria; order Squamata; family Pythonidae; genus Liasis; species Liasis olivaceus. The sequence goes on from CM061352.1 coordinate 95,065,611, forward strand.
TGAAGGAGACTTTTCAAAAGTCAATAATGCAAATGAATGTAAGTTCTAGGTAAACATGGAAGCATTTGTTTATACGGATGTAAGAGGATATTTTACATTAAGCAATAGACCATCTGGCATATGGTTCAGCTGTGATTAAAAGAAAAAAAAACATTGCCAATTAGAGAACATTTAATTCCCAAGCTAAAACATAGGCAATAAAGCAGTGAATGTTATTCCGAGGAAATGTTTGTGCATATATCAAGTTAGGGAATGATGAGTAAAAAGAAAGGTGCTGAGTCCCTGAAAGCGGTGGTGATGGGAGTTAGAGCAGAACACACCCAGAGCAGAGTTGGGCATGCAAACTAGGCAACGGAGTGCTTTCCAACACAAGGCTGAATGGAAAATAGAAAAATGGCCATCTTATGAGACCAGGCAAGGTTGCTGTTTTATCCTGGCCTGTTTATCTGGAAACCCTTAAACTAGGGATTGGCAATTTTTTCTGGCCACATTTTTTTTGTTTCCTTCTTCAGTGGCTACAGGGAATATGGCAGCAGCATGAAGGTATCTTTATCTAGTAAGTGGATAGGCCAACATTTTTTGTTATTTGAAAAAAATCAGAGAACCGTGCTGCCAGATTTCAGCCACGTGATCTAAGGGCAAGGTTTCCTTAAGTAGAGAGAACAAGGAAGTAAAGCCTGGGGGAAGGGCATCTGCTGGGGGGCGTCAAAAAGTCAGGATGGCTGCTGCAACCACACAGTCAAAGCCCTTCCTTTTCACGTGCATCAGCCATCTTGACTCTGCCTCCCCATGGATGCCCCTGACAGAGATAGTCAGTTCTACACCCACTTAACTTGGGAATATGCTCCAATGTTCTACTCTACTGAACTTTATCCAAAAGGACAATTTTGGGTAGACCCAAATAGGATTACACTGTGATTTCCAGATAAGCGCATGGACTAACAGTATTCTTTGCATGGATCTAGACCAGCATACGGTGTTTTTCGCATCTTCACTATATTCCATTTTAGGCATATTATTTTGTTATCTGCATTGAGCAGATGCACCTCCCTGATTCTGCCACACCAAGACACCTAGAAAAACCAGGAACTACAATAGAAGATAAATAATTTGTAGCGTTAGAAGTGTGATATAGGAGTTGAATGAGCAATCTTTTAGAGAGAGAAAAAAATCCATTTTGTGCTATTTTAAATTTATAAAAACTCCAGCTCTCTTCCTCAAGCAAGATGTTTCAAGGTTTTATGGATAGGGAGGAGGACAAAGCTCCTTTGTTTCTCAAATACACAGCTAGTAATTCTTGACACCACTTATGAAGTGCAGGAATTATATACCCACATACACATTTTGATCACTTTCAAATACCAGAAGTGAACGTGAACCTGGTATGTGTAACCAGGACCTACTTGGGTGAGGATGGGGATATGGCCCCATTGGAGATTCATCCTTCAGGCTATCAGGTTCTTCAGTAGATGTGACTCCAAGGCCAGGGAACAGAGGTAGCTATATTCCTGTGTGAGACATTCGCTGTAATCACTGTCCTGCTTCACAATGATTGGATGCATGCACTTGTATTTGAGGATGGGACATATGAGACAGTTTAGGATTCTGGTATACCACCCAGCCTGCTGCCCACACAGTTTCTTCCTGACCTCCTGGATACAGGACTCCAAGGTCTTCATAGCAACTGTGCACCTTTCCCAGTTGATAATAGACCCAATTCACACAGATGTTCATACACCAGATCTAGTTTTCACCTTGGAGCAGATGGTTTATAACCTGAAGTTGGAAGACATTGTTGTAAGATGTTTATAATGGACAGATCATTTACTGATCAATATGTGGCTCATTGGCAGTTGAGGATCAATTAGGATGGTCTGTCCCAGACACTTTATGAATCTGGTTAGTTTTCAACAGGTTTTCAGGTTTGGGAATTCCCTAGTGATGTCGCAGGGAGTTCCATCAATCTTCTTGTTGACCTCTAGAATGCAGAGATAATGAAGTGTTGGAGGTGACTACTCACAAGTGGTCTCTATTTGCCAATTCTGGCAATCCTTGGCTTACCAATGCAGAAAAAATGTTTAGATGACCACTAAAGAAAGACAAGAACCAAGAATGACCAAACACAAAAAGAGTTCAGGTTTTGATTCAATTTGTGGCAGCAGAATGTCATTCACTGGCACTATTGAAGATGGTCTATGCCCTGCTGGGAAACAATGGGCAGGACAATCTTCCATCAGCCTCTTGTGAAATATTTGTTAGATATTTTCCCCCAAAATTGCCATTTTTGACATTCTGGTTTAGTAGCACCTTTTCTAACACATTTTAAGGCATAAGCTTTTGTGAGCTCCAACTCACTTCATCAGATACATAGAGACAGATGACAGTCATCTGGAGTCAGGTTTAGATTCCATCTGGGAAGCTTTGGATCAGGTGACTGTGTCAATGTCCTATGAAATAGTTTTGAATTCATTTCAGTTTGTGGATTCCAAGGAAATGAATAGGGTTGTCTGCAACATGAGTGAACTAGTCATGTTACTGAATACCTGTAGGTTGACTGATTGACTGATTACCCAAATTTGTATACTAACAATATCAAGATTCTGGATGGTTTAAAATAAAGAGACTAGGCCTGCTCAGACATTCTTAATTCTTAAATGTCTGGCTGAGCAAGACTGTTCTAATCATCTTCCTAAAGCTCAGCAGGGAAGGAACCAATTTCATTTGGGGGTGAGAGGGGAGTTGCAACAGAGAAGATCTGATCCTAGGCCCCTACCCTTCAAACTCACATGTAGTAGGAACCCTAAGCATTGCATCCCAAGACCACCACATAGAACCAGTAAATGCTACTTAGAAGAGAGAGCCCCAAAGGTAATTGGGATCCAAGCCATGCAGAATGTAAGACATATGCATCAGCATTTGAATTACACTCAGAAGCCTATTGGTAACCAACACAGCAGCCACAATACACAGGTTATTCTGCTACAGCAGCTCTCATCCAGCAATAGGTGGGTGAGAATTGCTGTGTTCTATACTCACTGTAGTTTTGGGGTGGTCTTCAGGCAGCTTCAGGTTGAGCACGTCAAAGTAGTCTAACCTAGAGGTAAGAGCACTATTGCAAGAGTTTCTCATTCCAGGAAAGAGTGCAAATGTTGCATTAACTGAAGTTGGAAAAGGTCTCCTTGGCCACAACCTTTACCTAGTGTTCCAGCAGGAATTAGCAATATAAAACCCCCAAGCTCTACTTTTGTATTGGCCAACTGTGATTTTAAACTGTCAAAGAAACAAATACAACAGAAATGTTTTTACACAATGTATGATCTGCTCCCTTCCCATTTCCAAAAAAATGAATTCCACCAAAGACAGACGGTAAGATGATAGGGGCTGTCTTGTTTGCATGGCAAATGTACATTTATTTTACATTCAGTTTTCTGCTGTAGATCCAGCTACATGACAGCCCCTACCTGCCTTTGATTTTTTTTCTCAAAAAGCTAAGCAGGAGCAGATCTGGTTCATATGTGGAGAGGAAATCCCAGTCTCAAACTGGGAGCTTGAAAAAATATCCCAGAAAAAACGTGATGGCACACCAGTTCCACATTGTTGCCAAGAAACCAACATGGACATGTCCATGTACTCCAGTGTTGTCCAAACTTGGCCACTTTAAGATGAGTGGACTTCAACTCCCAGAATTCCCCAGCCAGCATGGCTGGCTGGGGAATTCTGGGAGTTGAAGTCCACTCATCTTAAAGTGGCCAATTTGGACAACACTGATGTACTCACTCAGGTTTGTGCTCCATTTGAGGAAGAAATTACTTATTTATCCTCAACCAGCCATGCTATTCATAGTTGGCAGCCAACTTTTCTGTTTAGTGGTACTTACTGTGCTTTGGGAATAGGTTTACCAAGTTTGAGGTTGTAAAGACAGTGGATTTCTTTTCCTGATAATTTCTCCAGGAACTTTCAATGTGATATTTACATCTACTGGACAAGTATACACATGCAAATAGCCTTTTTTTTTTTTTTTTGGTAATGTAACAGTTGGGCTTGTCTCAGGCTATACACAAATATAATTTCTTTCATGCAGGTTACTCATATACTTAATTTATTTTTCCACAGTACTATTTTTCTCTCCCTCATTATTCCCTGGAATAGTTTTATCAATGGAGCATCGTTTTTATGGCATGCATTTCAACTCTGCCTTGCCAAGTTTGGAATTAATTATACCTGGGAGTTTGGTTGAAAGATCTCATTGCATAGTGGATGAATAAGCAGGGTTTCTTAGGCTATTCCAGTTGCATTATCCTTATATGTAGATATGCACAACTCTCATAAGGAAACGGAGCAGATAGAAGGTTTATCTATTTTATTCTGTCCCTTTGTCCTAAACCTTCAATTTAGGAAGGCAGAGGAAGTATGGAAGGGAAGGATAAGAGAAAATAATAAAAAGACACAGGAAAAGACACTAAATGCCAGAGAAGAAGAAAGAAAAATAGAAGTGCCTTGAAAAGAATAGGGGAAAAAGAAAGACGTTTTACTAAGTAAATTTATGTTGTGACATTTGCCTCTCCTCTTCTGTGAGTGGTGAGAAGTGCTGGGATGAAATATTTACCTAAATCTGATTTCCTATGAGGGAGGACACAAAAGGCTTTGGGACCTTTGCAGTAATAGTGTTTATTCTTTAGCATGCTTATTTCCAAAGTGATTCAATGGGCATTTTGCATAGAAGAGGTTGGTGGTGCAGGGGCTTAAAACTCTGTCCACCCTCAACTCTTCCTCCATATTTTCCTTTCCAGCCACTTTCCCCCAGATGGTTGGGAAACCAAGCTGGTGCAAATGTGACTAAAAGGAGAGTTGTTGAGTAAATCTGCAAGGTGGGGAAGGATTAAGCACCCACACATCCCCTCTGGTATATTTCTCTAGAAGATACAATCTGTCATCATTCCTTTGGGCTCGAGCATGTCCTTACACATTCATTGAAAAATTCTTCTCCCAAATGTGTTTGCTCTTAAAAATTGAAAAGGTCATCTTCACAACAAGATATTTGTTTAAATGCTATAGTCTTTGGAGGCACAGATCTTATCTAGAAGAATATGAACTACAGTGGCAACTTCATGAGAAAGGAGTCATTTGTTGACCATTCTACAAGTCAATATTACCAGTAAAGGTTATTGTAACAATCCTTGTGAATTAATGACAAAGGCAGGTGCCACCCAGAACTGATAGTATCTATTGGATTAGCATATGCTGTGCAAATAAAACATATTCAAACCTTAACACCATTCCTTTGCCCTCTAGATTTCCTAATACCAGAACTCTGTATTTTCTATCTTATACTTCAGATTCAATACATGATACCGAAAAGTTGCACAAAAAATAAATACTAGCAATAATATACTCCTGTTGGTTTTAGTGGGAAGGTGTGTTCCCTTACAAACTATGGTTCTCAGAACTGTCTTTTATTTATCTTTCCCAGATTGAGGATCAGAAGACCAGTGGACAAAAGGAAGGTAAAGCTGTGGAACTTAACAATAGACTTATTTGGGATTTGGCAGCATATAAATGAACAGTTACAATAATACAATGGCTTATTACCACAGCTTAAGATATTCCATAATTTGTACATACTAATTTTCTGACATGATATGATGTGCTTTTCAAACGATCATCATATGATGATGAATTTTCTGGCTTGATGATATATGTGCTTTTGACTTACTTTTCGTGTGGCATCGCCTGCCTTGAATAAGCAGTAAGATTGGTCTCCATTTAGATACCAAAGAAAGCAGCCCTGTTGGTTCCTTCTCTCCTTGACTCACTCTCAGTGAGTGTAAGGAAAGGAATGTTGCCCCAGCTAATGTGTAGTAATGTCTTTATTAGGTGCTTTTTCTGTGTGCCATCCATTGCTAAGCATTAGAGGAGTCTTCATATTTATAGGGAAAAAAGTTCCACTGGTGGATTTATGTAAATGTTTAATGGAATATAAATGTATATACAAATTTTACCTGAAGCATCTCCAAAGCACTACATCTGTGGTAATTATTGTGATAAATTGCTTTGCAGATGCTCCAAAGTGCAGCTGATAACAGGGTGCAGTGCCAGCATTTTTTTTTCCAGGTATTACAAACCACAGCAGCCTTTAAATAAGACCCACAATAGCCCATTTCCATTTTAAATACATAGCCAATTTAATCTGAAAATAAAATTCTAAGTGAAACCTGAGCAAATTTGGTTAACTTTTTCACCTGTATCCTTTTAGGAATAGTGATTCTAATCTGAGGGTTACCCTTTTTCTTGAACTCCAAAGCTGAGTTTTTAATTTCATGAATAAGATCGCAAATGAATATGGTCAAGCAAAGGTATGTGCTCAGATTTGGGCCTACACTGTAGTGGTAACAGCAGTGAAATGTATGTCCTTAACAGATTGGTGGAATCTCGTCCAGTAGCACTGATGGAAGGACAGGCAGGACAATACTCCTGCAGATTGCTGGGACATGGTTATGAGACTATTTGCAGATGAAGTTGCTGATACTTGTTTAGGACTGGATACCAGTTGGATAGAGTTAGGAAGGTGGTGTCATGCAATGTTATCTGGAATTCTTTGTGTGGTGTTTGAGGAAATGGATAGGAACCTATGTAGCAAGAGTGCTGACACCTATGGGCTGGATCCTTGCCCAACCTGATTCCTTCAAGCGGTGCGGAGGACATGTGGGACTGGATTTGGGAAGAGATTAATGGTGTTTGAGAGATGATGAGGCACCACCAACCCTGAAGAAGGCAGTGGTGTACTCTCTCTTGAAGAGGCCATTTTTCAATCCAGCTGTGTTTGACAACTTGTGCCCAGTCTCCAGATGTAGGAGATGGTGCTGAAGCTAAGAAAGAGAAGTATCTTTAGACACATTAATAAACACAAACTATCAGAAGATGTAGGATCCTGTAAAGGCTTATCTAATAAACAGACTCAGTCCATCATGCAAACAGACATTCAAAAGCGTCAAAAAGACCCTGCCTTAATAAACCCACTAATAAAGGAAGGCTGGAGAGCTCACATCTCATTTCTCAAGATTCTCTAAGCTTCACATTCTTGACATTAAAAACTCAATATTTATTGAGTTAAAGAAAATCTGTGTGAATCTTGTTTCCTTGATTGCGCTGTGAAGTAAAGGGGCTTGACAACAATTTTCCCTTTCTGGGAAAGATTTTGGAGAAGAAAGGAAGGACTGTCAGCTACAGAAGTCAGTGATCTACATCCTTCCAGTCAGAATTCAGACCTGAATGTGGGACAGTAACAGCACTGGTCCTTTTAGAGCTCTTAATAGCATTCAGTACCATCAACTATGATACCCTGCTGAATTGCCTGCAAGGATTGGGAGTATGAAGTGCTGTTTCACAGTGATAGTCAAGGGGGAGGAGAAGTTGAGCATGTTGTTGCTTCTATGTGGGGTGCCACAAGACTTGGGCTATCCCCTATGTTGTTTAACATCTATATGAAATCACTGTGAGAAGTCATCTGCCGCTTTGAGGTGAGGTGTCATTACCCTAGGACAGACTGGAGATAATGTGAAGATTCCCTGGTGTTTGGATGCTGTGAGGGACTAGATGGGACAAAACAAGCTCAAATTAAATCCAGCAAGATGGAGCTACTGTTCATCCAGAAACATTGTGGCTTCAATTCAGTTCCAGTGATAGCTCTCATATTGGGTCACACTGTTCCTGAAGAAGTAGGCCCATGATTTGCGGTTCTTCCTGGACTCATGACTTGCAGAGCAGCAGTTAGAGGTCATGGCCAAGGAGATTTTGCCCAGCTAAGGCTGAGGTACGAACTGTAACCCTTCTTGGACCAGGACGTCTTGGTGATGGTGACTCATACCCTTATCACTATGCACTTAAACTATTCTAACATGTTTTATATAAGGATACCTTTGAAAACCATTCAGAAGCTACAGTTGATCCAAAGCATAGTGGCTAGATGGCTAGCAGGAAAAGTTCACTATTGCAGCATAATGCTGTTACTGCCATTGTTGCTTGATTATCAGTAGGTTTCTGAGACCAATTCAAAGTGCGGATTTATATGACATAGCTTTGGGTTACTTTAAGAAACATCTCCTCCAAATGGATTCTGCCCATCCTGTGCCGTCACCTCAGAAGGGAATGTTTAGAGTCCAAACCTCTTGAGAGATGAGGAAGACATGGACCCAAATGGAGACTTTGGCCCCAAAGCTGCACCTGACCCCTTATCATTGGGCTTCTGTAAAGTGAAGATTATTTTGTTTAGGTGGAATTTCTTGCCAGCTTCAGTTGACAATTTATTCTAATTTAATTCTATTGTATGGATCAGTTAAGTGTGTATTTTTATGTACAGTGGTTTAAATAAAACCTGAGTTGTGTTGGTGAGGAATGGTAATCCAGTTCTACACAGGTACACGATCCTTTTCATCATTGCTTCCATTAATTGCAGCTTTCAACCTTCTCAGATGCAGCCACTGGGTACCCATCATTTACCCTTTCCTGAGGTTCTGAGATCTGGCTTTCCATAGCCAAGCATGATGGGCTTTGCTTGGACAAACTGGTCGCCCATCAGTCTTGTGTATGCACAGTTAAATCACTGTCAGGACTTTTTGCTATTCTGTGTGAACAAAATGGCTGCCAGTTTGTCCAACAAAGCAGAAAGAAGAGCACACAAGTGTGGTCTGAGAGGACTCCAGTTTGCACAGGCCAATCTGATGGCATACACAATCAAACCTCCATCACTGTCAGAATTCACTCCTTTTCCGCCTGGACAAAACAACAATGAAGTCAGGATTTGCTACAGCTGCAAATATAAAGAGCAAACATCAATCCAAAATAAATATGTAATGAGTAATTAGAATCGTTTTCTCAAAAATAAGACTAAGATGTTAGGAATTATGTAAAACTAAGCAAGCTCATCCTCCCCATTAAAATACATTTTAAAATTTTATTCTTTTATTTTCAAGGAAAATATTTTGTATTATAAAGATGCAAGGCTCTATTTGACATATAGATTAAAATTAAATTATTGTAAGTAATGGTATATTGTGATCTTGCCCAACTCCAAAGCCAATGAAATCATTATTTTATTAATAGGCAGGAGGTCACACAAACTTATAATTTTAGATGATCATGGCATTGCAAAGATTAAGCACCCTTGATCTACTCAACAAACAAAAGATTCAGAGAACATTGTACTTTATCTACTCATTTATGACATGTATATTTTATTTTCCCGTGACAGAGCCCAAAATAACATGCATGGTTCTTCACCCTTCCCAGGTCCACCCCAGTCTTGTTCTCATAAGAGTCCTGTGGGGTAAGTAGCTCTAACTGGCCCAGTTAGCTTCCATTTTTAGATCAGAAATCAAGGGGGAAATTGTTCTAACCCTCCCCCTACAATACATCTTTTTCTTTTAAAACTGCTTCCCCCTCACTTTATCTAGTCAATTCAATTTTATATTTAAACACATGGAACTGCTTCTGTTTTACCTAATTTGAATCCAAATGTTATTCCAAGGTTGTAGAACTTTAAAAACATGGACCTCTGAGGGGAAAAAAGCATATTTAACCTTCAATAATCAGAAAGTTGATGCTTTCTTGGGTGCTGGGCACATCTAGCCAACAACTTAGGGACTTCTTAGTTTTTCCATTAGCTTATGTTCACGGGAACAGGAACTGCATCACTGGAGTGTCTTACAATATGTTATGGTGCTGGTAAAATAGAAGATTGGCCTGAGGCAAAGACCAAGGTAACCTTCCTCCTCAGTCCATACAGAGCAGTTTGCAGGGCTAGCAGTTTATTTTATTTACATGTTGAATCTTACTTTAAAACAGGGAATGAAAAAACAACTTCCAGTCAACAGACTAGTTTAGGAGGTTGAAGACAAATTGGATTATGGTGGAAAAGCCAGAGTGTTGATGAAGAGCATAATCTCCACAATTCCAGTCCTGATTCCATCTGCTAAGTACTATAGTTCCTCAGGTGCATATGTAAATTATAAGACTGGGCCATGAGCAACTGCTCGCAACAGAAATATACCAAAATATACCCATATGCCATTTAGGAATAGTGCTTTGGGCTTACAATGAGGTGAACTCCAGCCCTAAAATGCTTCAGGACTCTTGGTTGCTGTAGGAAGTGTCAACAACTTTCACAGCTGTCCTAATTTTTTCCATGTTACCATCTTAAGAATGCCATAGCCTTTCAATTTTCCTATATCGTTCTTCATATTAATTTTATCGTGGGAGTTCTCACACAAATCAAGGATCTCATGGAGAAAAGAATTCTATACTTTTACAATTAAGATTCCACACAATTTTACTTGAGACCTCACAGCCTTATTCTCATGAATGGCAGCAAATGTCCCTATACTTAGGCACAATTTTCTCTAGCATTGCAGACAAGAAAAGCACATTGAACTCCATATAAAGATATATTTGTAGCTTATGTCTATAGAGGCATCTGTGAATAAGTGATGTGTTACCACGGTTAAATAATACAACTGCTAAAACAAGGGACTAAAGCTGCCCAGAGTCGCTGGGAGTTGGGTGGCATATACATTTAATAAATTATTATTATTATTAAACTATATTTAAATTATCAACTTTCAATTTATTGACACTTAAAAACAAAACTTTACATAGCTAAAACAGGGCAGTGGTTGTTAGGGATGGATTTAGGCATTCCATCAAAGGCTTTCTTATCTTTTTTATTTTTAGTATAGAACCAAGGAACACTACATATTTGCATTTGTTCCATGGTGTAACTTTTCCTGGAATTTAATTAATTGATTTAATTAAAATTGTCTTGCATGTTATCTTGTAATTATCACCTAGAACAATTAATTCAAACAGGAACAGACTGAATCCTACAGTTCTTCAGCACCTCTGGGCTAATTGCTGGAGGTTATCACAATTTTTTGCTTTGCTTATTTTACAATTTTTCTGTACTCTGCCCTTTTTTGTTTAGTACATCACCTAGCTTTTTTTTTTTTTTAATCTTTGCCACTTTTGCAACCTTGACTATAAAGGGCTATAAAACCCTCCATTTACAGGACCATATCAAATATGAAAGCTTAAGAATAAAACTAGCTGGCCCAGTCATCAGCATTATATATATCAGACCTGCTTTAGTAACATTAAACTATGTGTGGTGCTAATTATCCCATCAAACTTTTCATCCAGATGTAGAGGCTAGTTTTACATCATTTTAAAAAGTATTACAGATATTTGACAGAACATAAGCTAACTTATGTTAGCTTAACATAAATTTTTAACATAAAAAGTTGAAGAGTATATGAGTTAGCTTGTGTTCTGTAAATGTCTATAGTACTTTTTTGTGCCTAGGAAAATGTATCTAACCATATTGATCATCCTAGTTGAAAAAATGCTTTTTAAAACAGAGATTGGCCACTGCTTGGGAAAAACAGGCAAAATAAATTTTAACTGCGTCTCTTTCTGGTTGCTCTATTGAGTCAAAATAGAGGAAGCTGGAACTGGAGAGTGGATTGGGGGGGGGGGGATAATCCCATGTAATCCAGAAAATAAAAACAGTGTAAACATTAAAAAAAAGAACATCGTTTTCACCAGGGAAAAGGCAAATGTCTTAAACTAGTCATTTCAACAGTGCTGCAGTTAGATCATTTTAAACTTACTAGTTTTACAGGGGCTCTCTTTAGAATAGTATTTTTAAAAGTTGGCAACTTTAAGATGTGTGGACTTTAACTCCCAGCTTTCCCCAGCCTGGGGAATTCTGGGAGTTGAAGTCCACACATCTTAACATTGCCAACTTTGAAAAACACTGCTTAGAACCATCTTATAGGCAAGGCTAAGGTATTTTTTAAAGTAAAAATACTAAAATGAACACCTGTAACTTTATAGTCCTCACCCTCTGGCTATTGCCACCAAAACTGTTGGCCTTTGCCTCCATCACCTGCTAATCTTCAGATGCATTTTTAAAGATTTTTTTTATCCCACCTTTATTATTTTTATAAATAACTCAAGGCGGCAAACATACCTAATACTCCTTCCTTCGCCTATTTCCCCCACAACAACAACCCTGTGAGGTGAGTTGGGCTGAGAGAGAGTGACTGGCCTAAAGCAACCCAGCTGGCTTTCATGTCTAAGGCAGGACTAGAGCTTACAGTCTAAACTGCCTGGACTAGTCCCTGCAGTTTTTCTTGGCAAGCTTTTTTGGAAGTGGTTTGCCATTTCCTTCTTCTTAAGGCTGAGAGTGAGTGACTGGCCCAAGGTCACCCAGCTGGCTTCATGCCTAAGGCGGGACTAGAACTCACAGGCTCCTGGTTTCTAGCCTGGTGACTTTGCTTCCAAGATCCAGCCCCAGATGCACCATTGCATGTGACAGGCTCAAATGTCCTCTGCCTCACCAGCCACTATGTGATCAGGTGCCCACACTTATCAATCTTCAGTGGTGGGCTAAATCCAAATTATAGTTTGCTTAACTTTTTTTCTTAATAAACCAGGACTGGCTGGAGTCATACTACATGTTAAGCCAGCTCTCCCTAACCTGCATGCTCTATGTGTAGTCAACTCCCAGAATCCCCCCAACTTCATGATTATTGCTGAGAATTTTGAGGGTTGATGCTGGAGAGTGCCCTAGTTGGGATGGCTGTGCTAAGCCATTACACAGCTTTTTACAAACCAGTGGTGGAGTTCACATATTACATACCAAATACAAATGATGAGTATTAGGGCTTAGGATGTTGTCTGAATCCAATCAGTGTGTGTGTGTGTTCTGCGTATGTTTTAATAGTTTCTACCACAGCTATTTGACTCTTGCCAAAGTTTCTTTGAATGTAAAAAGTAACAGTACCCCTAAAACGTGTGCCACTCATCCGAAGTTACATTCACTCCCTTTGCATGTCTTTACAGTATATTATCTCACACAGCTTTACAAATGCGTCGGTCGGGGCCAAAGCAAACACTTCTGTCCCGAAGCCTTTAAAAAGCAAATATTTGAGGAGAAACGCGGGGAAGCGTTAAAGCACCGCGCGGCCCTCCGTCACGAACCCTGAGCCACCTTGAGAACGAGAGATCCCGCCCTCTCCAAGTCAGAGATTGGCGCGTTCCGGCTCTCCGGCTCAAGCGCTCTGGCTGGGATTAGTCAAGCGGGCTGTCAATCACTCAGGTGCAGGTAGGGGCTGGGCGCTTTGACTACCTGTTTTAGTTCGCCCTATCCCAGCTCGCGAGGAAGAGCGAGTTGTTGCCTCCTCGTCGCCTCCTTATTCACTTGTTGGATCCGGACAGCGGCGTTGCGCTTCCCAGGCAGGGCGCTCCGGGCGATGCCGGTGACGCAGCGCGAGAGGCAAAGGTGAACAGTCCCGGCTGACCTCCAAAGCGCCACATCCAGAATGAGTCGGTCATCCCGTGGGGTAGATCTGAGTTTCTTAAATGGCGAGGAAGCCCGGCAGATCCTCAAGGTGTTGGAGCGGGACTCGCAACTCAAAAGAGCGGAGAGAGAAAGGCTGAGGTAGGAGCTCCTCTCGGCGTTTCGGTTTTGCAGTCCTGCAGCAACTAAAGTTTTGCACCTCTTTGTGGCTTTCCCGAAATGTGGAAGGTTTAATCATCAGAGGGCAACAGGTTGGGAGAAGGCACCCTTAAGCAGAGGCACGGGGAAGAGATGCTATCCAAATCCTTATGCTCCTTTTATGATATGGGTAACAGCTTTGTTGATCTCACCTCAGTCCTGAGCTTTGGAACATTAGTTCGTCTAACTTTTATTCCTGAGCCTGGGGTGCTCTTTTGTGGCGGAGGCTTGGTTCACTCCAGTCTGCCTGTGCATACATTTCCTGCCAGGACTTCTCAACCAGCATTCCGTTCCTTTACAAGAAAGATAAAATTGTCGAGGTAGAAAAGAAACTGGTTAGTCTTGAGGCCACACAGGCAAATTTTAGCTGCTTGGCAAGTTGGTAGTATTGCTGAAAGCAGTAGAGAAGTGAGGAAAGGAGCAATTTGCACATACTCTGAGGCACTCTCATTTTCTACAATAGTTCCAAAACTTGAATTCAAACCAGTTCCAGGCCACAACTCCTTTAGGTCCCTGGTTGATTCATACGAAGTAATGTCTGTTTTTCTTAGACTTCTAAAATGTTATTTGTTTGGGGGAGGGGGTTTCCCCCTCTTCAGCACATAGGATAAACATAAGGCACTTGGTTCATCTCAGATGTTCTCAGGTACATCTTGGATATTTCAACAGAGTTTCAATACACTTACCTGAAGTCAACCCCGTTGAATACATTTGGGTTTTCTTCTGGATAGAAAAGAATTGGATTGTGTATTAAGTGGCCTTTCACTACTGATTTATAATGTTATGGCTTGCCTTCAGACATTGAAAGGAAGTTTTCCTATCCTTTGTGAAAGAACCTTAAGCTTTGTTCCCAAGGAAAGGCTTATTCTGATGCTCCCTTCACTGGAGAAATTGTAGGCATCACTGCCTCCCAGCAATTTCATCTCATTATGAGCCAGCTGCGTGCATATACAAGCATTATGAAACATCCTAAAATTTAGCATCAAAAGCCTAATTTGGGTCAGCTGAGTGGAACCATAGAATTGCCTAACTGAGAATTGTATGGTAGAAAGCAGCATAGGCCAGGTTTTTCTTACAATTCCCATTTTGGTCACAAGACTCAGCCTTGATAACATAATGTGAAAGTAAGTCCTGTTGAGTTTAATACAGTTTATTATCCATGAATTCAAGTATCTGATTAAAATCACAGGCTTCTTCTCCATACCTCTTTGAGAGTTAGTTTCATTATATGTGGTAGGTTTCCTTTCAAACTAAATATATAATGAAGCTCCAACACCTATTTGAACTTCTTCCTCTACAGCAGTGTTCTTCAGCCTTAGCAACTTTAAGATGTGTGGACATCAACTCTCAGCAAGCTGGCTGGGGAATTCTGTGAGTTGAAGTTCACACATCTTAAAGTTGCTAAGGTTGAGGAACACTGCTCTACAGTACGTTCATTTGTTTTTGGCCCATTAGCATTTATAACATAGACTATACAAAGAAATTTATTATACTGTGCAAGTTGGAAGATTTGAGCCTGACTTTTCTGACATGCATTTTGAGAATCTTCTGTAACTTTGTCTTCCCATTACCTGTTCATTTGTATGTTGAAAAGATGTTGTCTTCATTAGAAGCATGCATAAAGCTAACTTTGTATACCAGAAAGGGAGAAGCTGATGTCAGAACACAGGCTGTTTTGTTTCTGGACTTTGTTTCATTTTTAAGATTCCTCCCAAACTCTCTAGTTCTCCCTCTGCAGGACTTTGCCCTGTAGCTTGCTTGGATAACAAAGAATGATCCTGAATTCCAAAAACTTCAGTTGGGTTATTAGTAGCTGGAATGGGATTTCTTTGTCTTAGGTCAGTGATTCTTATTTAGCAAAGTGCTATCTTGTCCTACATCTTGTGTACAAAAAGTTAATGGGCTGTCCCAACCTAAATATTAGACATTTTTATTTGTTTTTTATATGTAGGTGGGCTCCTCATAGTCTCTCTTGTAGAATGTATTATGTCCACATGTGCTTAGTTTTTCTGAGTGCTGTGTAAGTATTGTTCAGCCTTTTCCAGTGTAGCGTCTTCCAACTATGTTAAGGCTGCATCTCTGAGAATTCAGCTATGCTGCTGGGAATTTGGGAAATTGTCATCCCAATATATTTAAAGGGCACCAATCTATGACCAGTTATAGCATAGAGTGTTCTTGGAGCCTAACTTGGACCTACCCACTAGAGAACATAAATGCTATTGGAACTCATCATGGATATTCTTGATTTTACAACTTCATTTTTTATAATATGCCTTGTTAATATCTACCCTAGGGAGTCCACTAACAGTTTGCAAAGTACTTGCTGATGTGGCTTACTCATGGCATTGACCCAGGGAGGTCTTCTTGGGAGGAGGAAAGTGTTCCAAGCTTTTTGTGGAGGAGGGGCAGGGATGCATTTGTAAATTAATTCTGCGGGTATTAATAGTGCTATTACTTCCCACTTCCTTTTTCAATATTCCAAGATATCTACATGGACATTTAGAAATGCAGAATTTAGACATATCAACCAATCTTGACAACTTTACCTTTCTTCATTAGAAAGTCATCTTATTCATGAAAAAAAAATCCTGCCTATGGATTTGATGAGAAACAAATATATATCCACTCTGAACATGGATATGAGGGAGGTCATCAAATATGGGGTTGGCTAGCCCCCTAGAGGCCTGGTGTTGCTTTCATCGGCCTCCTGGATTTTTCCTCTTCCTTTTATTTTGTGTAAATGTGTTTTCTTATAAATTTTAACTATATATTTATTGTTTTAATCTGTTGTAAGCTGCCCAGAGTCCCCCATTGGGGGGAGATGGGTGGGGATAAGTTTAATAAATAAATAAATAAACATATATTAAAGTTGAACAGAACTTCCTGGTTCTTAAATCTATTTGGTGATGGTTGTTGCTAGAACTCCAAGGTCCTCTAGCTAGAACCAGAGCAAAAACAAAAATACATTGTAGAATGAAGGAACAGGGTGCTACTTAAAAATTCTGAACCCATTTTTCTTTCCCACAAAACTTCACTGTTATTCTAAGCTTTTTTCATTTCCGCAATCTAATCTAGATGGCAAGAAAATGTTGATATTCTTAAACAGTTGAAGTAACTACAGTTTACTGGCAGAGATCAATTTGACCATTGTAAAAGACATTGTAAAACCATGATCTATTTGTCCACAGTGCATGTTATAATAAGCTTGGACCATAGAATAGATTCTCAAATCTGCTGCCTCCAGATATGTTAGATTTTAAGTCCCATAATTCTCAGGCAGTATGGTAGCCAAAAATGTTGTATGGTCAACATGGCACTAAAACAATAGATTAGAACTAGCTTTTATTTTGCAGGTGTTTACTGGTGCTGATTGAATTCACATGTTTTAATTCATATCATTTGAATATGCCCTTATTTAACTTGGTAATATTTGTCATTTAAACAAAGGGAGTGGCTTAAAGCACATAACTCACACACTTCAACTTTTCTCCTTATCCTTAAGGAAATTAATGGTTTAACCTGGAATTTAATTTGCAGCAGTAGCCCAAGGCAAATGGAAATTGGCCATTTTTGTGTACCAAGGTAGCTGGATTTCCTCCCATTAGCTAAAAAAAATTGCACAAACAAAAATGCTGTTATGCCATCCCTCTTCCATGAACAGTGAGAAGACACCTTTGTATAATGTACTCAAAAGTACCTCAGTGGCACTTATTCCCCCAAAGTAAGCAAGCATAATAAGGATGCACATCCTAAAGCCCAGTTAAAATTATAATTTGGAGGCTGTCTTGAGTAATGGAGTTTGTAGGCCAAATTCATCTGGAGGACACCAGATTGGAAGATTACAAATTGAGACAATGAGTTGCCTAACTAGACTGCATGTAGGATAGAAATTAAACAGTGTTGTGATGTGTGCAGATAATCGTATGAAGAACATTGCCTTTTATCTCTAACCACAAGCATGTAAATATTCAAATTATGCCAGCTTTTTAAAGAAGCTGTAGGCTTAATGAGACTGGCTGTTAACCGCAGTAATGAAATTAATTCAATCTGCAGTTGAGCAGATGTTGCTGTGTATCAGCTAGTCTACAGAAGCATTAGAAGGGTGTTTTCAGGCTATTTGTTTTTATTTAAGCTTTTGTATGAAGCTGGAGTTCCTCTCCCTGATATTCGGGCTGATTATAACTTGTCTGAGCCAATGGCAGAAACGTATGATGTAACTGTTAGTGGACTGTATCATTTCACATTACAGTTTATTTTGCAACAAACACTTCCACAATGCCATTATTTTCTCTCCCTGATGAACCAGTTTCAAGTATGCCAAGACCTCATTCATTTAAACCAGGTTAAAGAGCTAGTCTGTTGTAACCTAATCATTTCTGGATTAGGATCATGCCCAAATAAAATCTTAATTATCTATTTTAGTCACTGAACAGGTCACCTAAGCCAGAGTGAACCGGAATAGAGTGTGATTTCAGGTTAACCTTTCCTCTGGCCTCCAAACACAGAGACAAGAGGCCCCCATCTCTGCATTGTTTCTTTCCATCTGCCCCACCATCCAAAGGTGCACAGAGCACTGAAACAAGAAGAGAGACTGACTGAGGACAGCTAAGCCTGTAGTGACCCCAACACCAATTGTGTGGCTGTTTATTGCCCCACCCCAACTATAACATTATTAAACACACCCTTAGGAAGGGGCAGCCTGCCAGGCACTGCAAAACTGATTGCTCTTGATATAACTGATGGGTTTATAGATTATCTGGGGCCAGATCACTGGGTGAATTACGTATCCATGCTATGTTCTAGACCAGTGATGGTGAACCTTTTGGGCTCAGCTTGTCAAAAATTCGGGAAATGTCTAACCTGACTCTGCTGGCATGTCACCCAACCCCCCGCCCCTGAACAAAAGAGAAACAATTCTGCACATATTCATTTATTGAAAAAAAAAGACAGTCCAATCATGTGTGGTGTTATGTATTATACAAAGAAATGTCAAATAATTACAAGAATTAAATATGAGTAAAACAAAGTTTCTTTGTTAACTCAAACTGAAACTTCTTCAGTTTCTTTGGTAACTCAAACAGGGAGAATAGTTGTCAGGTGTTGGTGAACGCTGGCGTGTCATCCAAAATATCGTGGCATGTCACCTTTGACATGCATGTCATAGGTTTGCCATCACTGTACGAGACCATACTGGCTGGGGAATTCTGGGAGTTGAAGTCCACACATCTTAAAATTGCCAAAGTTGAGAAACACTGTACTGGACTAAGACACCTATATCATGCTAATATGGCTATTGAGTTTTATATGCAGGCTCATTCAGATATGAAATGCTTCATCTGAAAACAGGAGTAGTACAAACCAGCAATAGGTAATCATCAGAATCCGCTGTTCATGCAGTTTGGGAAATTTTGAACATAGAGTAGTTTAGATACATTGCATCTTTTGGCATATCTGAGTAAGCACATGTGCTTCTTTCTGCTCCTGCCCCCAGCTGCTGTAAACTATGCAGTTTCATCCATATTTGGTAGATTGTGATTTGTGCCCATTCTGGAAACAAAAGTAATCAGAGTTTGACCATGATTGTCAGGGCAAGAGTAAGCCATAATTTGCCCATTTGAGAATAGAGTTGATGGTGGTCCTGCTATAGGACTGTAGTCCCCAATGCACGCACCTGTATTCTCATAGACATTTCCCTTGCTACCTTATATTCATTAGATCGGTATTTCTCAACCTTGGCCACTTGAAGATGTGTGGACTACAACTCCCAGAATTCCCCAGAAAGTCATGCTGGCTGGGGAATTCTAGGAGTTGAACCCCACACATCTTCAAGTGGCCAAGGTTGAGAAACACTGAATTAGATTCTTTTCTTTCCTTATTTTTAGCGAGGTGAGTGCTTCTGTAGCATCTTCTTTATTTGCAGGAATTCCTCTGAGTCCCATAAGCATTCTTAAAAAATAAAAACATTTAGCAATTGTAGCTCAATCATTTTTTTAGAAAAGTTTGCCCACTGTACAGAAAACAAACAGATAACATAGGTAAGTGGGGTTGTAGGGGACATCCTCTTTGACATTAGAAATCTCTGCTGATCTACTGAAATTACCGAGAGATCTATTAGTTGAGTCAAGCTATTCATTTCTCTTCAGTTACTAAAAGTTTACTAAAGGTAATGGTGTGCAATGGTATGGGAAAATAAACAATATGATTGATTGATTGATTGATTGATTATGTGCCATCAAATTAGTTTCAACTCATAGTGACCATATAGATGGATCTTTTCTAAGAGGATCTGTTCCCAACCTGGTCCTTCCAATGATGTACCCATCGCTGCTATAATCAAGCCCATTCACCTTGCTGGTGGTCGTCATCTTCTTCTCCATCCTGCCACCTTTTCCAGCATTATATACTTCTCTGTAGAGAGCTAGGTCTTCGTGTAATCTGCCCAAAATGTGATCAATTGAGAACAAAAGGAATTTGTTTGTATTGTATTTGTTGGTTTCTTGGCTATCCGTGGTATTCCAGGAGTCTTCTCCAACACCAAAGATCAGAGGCATCAATAGTCTTCCTATCATGCTTCTTCTTTCACTTTCATAGAGTACCCCAGGGAAAACCATTGCTTGCACAATTCTGATCTTTGTAAGTATAGACACATAACAGCATCTGGATAACTTTTCCAAGGCCTTCATTGCTACTCCACCAAGTCCTAGACTGTGGCATATTTCTTGACTGCCAGATCCTTTACTGTTGAAAACAAGAATATGTCTTTAGCTATTTCAATGAATGAATGAATGAATGAATGAATGAATGAATGAATGAACTATTTTTATGCTGTCTTTGCATAGAATTTTAAGGATCTTTTGTGTAGGATTGCGAACTTTTCTTCTGTGGGATTCCCAATTTACAGTAGCAGCTGAAGAACAGACAGACCTATGTAGGTGGCAGCACCTATAGCTGACCTTGGCTGACTTTGAAAAAAATTAAGCAAGGGTGGACCTGGTTAGTCCTTAGACCACTAAGAAATCCCAGGTCTATAGGTTAGATTAAGAACTAAAAAAAAAAAAAATTATAGAAGGAAGTAGCAGCAAATTACCTTGTCATTAGTGTTTTGTGAATTCACTGTACACTGGAAAAACTTGTGATTTTTTCCTTTTATTTAAACATAAACAAGCTGAGAAGTGTTTCTCTTGAGAAAATAGATTATTTGAAATCAAATGGCATTTACCTAAGGTATTTACAGTTGTCTTTGCTGGACTCATTCCCACTCTTCCATCTCCCTCCTATCCTTGTGATAAGTGGCAGTAAAACAGAGAAGTGGAGACTTGATTTATATGAGCCTGATCAAGTGTATCTTCATTAACTATTTGACTTCTGGCAAAGTAAAGCTTTGTGCTTCTACTAAACTTTGCCTGTTATGTATGTGGTTATTTCTGCAACCCTCCCCACTTAGAGTTAAGTAAGGGCATTAACTACACTAGCTGGAAATCCCTTTTAGCTGGTAGGATGGATTTTTCTATCTTCAGTCTCCCTCAGAGGCCATCTGCAATAGGAAGACACATCCCTTGTCCCCTGTCATCTTCTTTTTTTTTAGTGGTCTTTGAACCCTGCCCATATCAGATTCAGAAAACGTGCCCCAGGCTCCTCTGGAATCAACATGTCTTTAGTAACCAATGCTGCCTAGAACCCATTTTGCGCTGCCAACCATCATTGGTTTTCCTTCTTCCCGCAATGTCTCTCTGTTCAAGGCTACCAGCTCTTTTTTTTCCCCCTTGCCAAAACAACAGCTCCGCTTTCTTATAAGAAAGTTTCTGTCTGTAAGAAAAGTGTGTTACCTCTTTTTCTCCCAGCTTATGTTATCAGCTAAAGGAACAGCAAGCTCACATGATGGCAAGACAGACAGACCTTAGCTACTGAATACTGTCACGCACACTGCCATATAACTGCCCAGAAAACAATGAAAATGTACCTATGTCGTCAGTAGGACTCACATTCAATTCCAAATGGTATTTATCTTTACCTGATTGATACTTGGCCATTTGCTTTGCTTTCATTAACACAGATTAAGAGAGGCAGAAGTGAGATAGAGAAATCACTTGCAAGTTTAGTCTTTGACTGAAAAGATTAATTCAAAGTCAGGTGTCTTTGAATGGATGCTTAGCCTCTGTGTGATTGGAAGTCTGCTTTTTAACCACAGTTAACTAGTTTGGGAAATAGGAGGATGGAACAGGAGCTGGATGGCCAAAAGAGTGGGTGTTAGAAAAGAAGAAAATAGTATTCAAGCGGTATTTTGTGAAAAGGCTTTTAATTAGCTTTTAAATAATTTTAAAAACATTGTGTATCAAATGTATTTAATTTTGTAAATGCTTACAAAAATTACAGTAGTAAGCAACACACTGAAAAAGCATTTTTCTCTTGCATACACAGTGCAGAATGTTTCTTGTAAATGTGAACAGCTTAGAAAGATGTGGACAGAATCTAAAAACAAACAATTTTGGAACTGTTATTTTTATTCTTATGCAAATGTATGTATGAAAAAACATTAATTAGACAAGGAAGCAACTAAAAGTATTGGGGAAATGTAAAAAGCACTTTCTATAAGGGTGAACAATGGTGACAGATGTATTTTTAAAAACTTATCATGAATAGTTTTGTTTGGAATCAGAATATGTAATGTATATACATATTAAGCTAAATATGTGCTTTCTTACAAAATCAGAGTTAAAAAGTACAAAGAAGTACAAGGAAAGTCCTGCTGGAAGAGAATAAAACTTATGGAATGCAATTATTTTCTTGCCTTAATTTCTTAAAATTATCATTTTAAACTTATTTAATGATTTCTTGAAAAGCAGCTGAAATGTTCTATAAATGTTCCATCAACTGTGTTATTTTATATATTGTTTTTTTAATTGTAAGCTGCCCACAGTTGTCTAAGAGTAGGGTGGGCTCAAAATATGATAAACAAATAAAAAACTAAGTAGAAATGAGGGAAAATTTATTAAATTGTCAATTATGGAGGACAAGCATGAGAATATTTTGATCCCTTGTAATAAATTTTTGTTTCATTAGAAAGCTGAATGGTAGAGAATAAAGGATGTATAAGCACAATCATTTTTTTTTTTTCTCTGTATACCATTTTGATAAACAAGCATTAGGGCGCAATTACCTCTAATTTCCAGAGCATTATGAGTCCAGTTTGATTTGAATCCTCAATTAATGCAACTGATGCTGCTTGTTTACCAATGGCTTTATAACCAGTATTAATTCCCCTTCCCTCTGCATTTTGTTATAGGACCCAGCTGGATGCTTATCTTCCTGGGACTCGTGATCAGAGAAGGCATTTTTAACAGTCACTTTAGCACTGTTCTTTTGTGTTTTAGCTCTTCATTAGTCTCATGATGGCACAAACTTTGTACCTGTTCATACTGTATGTACTCTATCCACAGTATACTGGTATTTCTCTAAATAGTGGGTCCTAGAGGAGAACCTAGAGAGGGACATGATTATTCTCATTAATTGCATATAAGATATAGAGAGTTGTTCAGCTATAACTGGTAAGAGAAAAGTGGATTCATTTTATGGAGACTACTGATTATTGCAAGAAACAGACTGACTTAACAACAAAGATTCAGTCTGAGCCCTCAACCCAACACCAAACCAACCAACACCACTGTTACCACCAACCTCTCTCTCTCTCTCTCTCTCTTTCATAAATTTACTTTCGAGTTCTCCTTTCTTTTTCAGAAAAAAAAATCATTCCCTTGAAGTCCACAAATGCCCTTTCGGTAGTTTCGAAAAACGAGACAAGAATCATGGATAGGCCATGTTCAAACAATATGGTGAACACAAAGTAGACAAGGCCATTTTATTTTAGATTGTTGTGCAGACTCAGCCAGGGTGTTTCATTTATGGTTCAATATCCTGTGAACCCAGGAAATTGGGTAATTTGAGTAAATCATGGTTTAAAATTGTATGCAGAGAAGTTAGTCATGGTTAAGAGTGTAATGTGAATGTAGCCACTGCCTCAAATGTTTTAATATTTTGCTCCCATGTGCACAATAAGGACAGTTCAGATAGGATGTGCATATTATTTTTCCCTTTAAATATGGTGCATGCCAATCTGTTGGACATCCCAAAGCAGTGATAACTAGTTTAATGATGGTTCAAAGTTTTGGAAAGTCCATGAAATGAAAATAATAAGGTGCTCATCCTCTGCTTACTTCTGTAGCTAATTCAGTAGTTACTTTTTCTGGACCAAGTGGGCCAATATCTCTCTCCCAGAGGAAGGAGAGCTGTGATTTTTTCCTTTTTTTTCTTGTTGCACTTGTTGCTTCCTCACTTGCAAAAGATTGAAGAAGAGGAAGAAACAAGAAGGATAATTAACATTAGAACCAGAAGGTCCAGGATTACAATAGTGGTTGCTGGACTACAGGAAGCCCTTCTGATAAAGGGCTCTGACCTACAAAGAAGAACTGGAGGGCCTGTTGCACCGTATAATCTAATTTTTATGGGTATTGGCAGAGTTCTCTACTCACTCCCTGAGACTGCTTTCTGCAGATCTCATTTCTGAGAGGTCAAGGTAAGAGGTGCCATTTTCCATCAAAATAATTATCTATCCACAGTCATTATGCATGTTAGCACAGTAGAGAAATAAGGTACTGGTAAAATTTGTAATAATTATACAGACGGGTTATTTTTTTCTTTATTTAAAAAGGGAAGGAAGGTCAATTAAAAACCTCTGTGAATGCTTAGCAGTTTATTACTGTATTCTAATTACAGTGAACTTAATGTATATATTCAGTCATTAATTAATCTTGAGTAAAATACTCCCTTGCCTTGGGAGTATTGATCACGTTAGTAATACAGTGGAATGGGAAAAAAAACAAGAAAAGGCATTCTTAAAAGTAACTAGGATAGGTAGTTGGTTACTGGATTCACACATCATATTCACAGATAAATGGGCTTTGTTTGGTTTTGGATTAGCCTATTATAAAATCTAGCCATTGGGGCTTGTAAGCCATGCTTACATGTGGTGTGAACCCAGCCAATTGTGACCTGGTCAACAAACCTTGATGAAGCAAACAACACCTTAGCCCTAGCCAGAAATGTAGCCACTCACTTAAACAGTCCACTGAAATCAATAAGATTCCTTTTATGTGAGACTCATCATCAAATGAGCTACTTTAAAATTCTGAGGGAAGCATTGGATTTGAAGTCACACATTAAGGAATGCCAAGTAGCCAGTCCCCAGCACTAATGTTCAAGTTTACTTTCATGCTGGACAATGTATTTCTGAGAGAGAAGCATCCATTAAGTAAAGGGCAAGGGAATGAAGAAGATGGAATGTCAATCAAATATTCTGTTAGTCCTGCCTTTCCTTGAGATGTTTCTGTTTGCCATTGCCTTCTTGTAGAACATTTTTTCAACTTCCCAGTCTCCTGTAAGTTACAGGTATGGAATTTCCTGGCTGCCTCCTACCAAAGGACCAGTAACCAGTTCAGATCCTGTTTAGCTTTTTCATGGTCAAGGTCAGGTAAGGGCACTGAGCATCTTGATAAGGCAACTAAGTCCTAGAGCCTTTGGTCCTTTTTAATTTCTTCTTCTATCCTGACCTTTTTCCTTTTGTGGAATGTGAAATTTAGATGTAAGTTTCTGGACAGCAGTGGTCTTATACGCTGGGAGCCTTGTTTGGTTGAAGAAAAGGACAAAAATCCAATGTCCTTCAAATAAATGAAAAACTTCAAAAAAAAAAAAAATCGATGTGCAAGTGAAAACAAAAGATGGCAAGTGATTAATGACCACATTCAATTTAATTTTTGTACTACTTCCTGAACATGTAGAGGATGTGATCTTGCTTGTTCAGAAAAACGGAAGAAAACATTTTTACTTTAGTTAAAGCTCCTGTGTCTTTCATATAGGAGAAAAATCAGCAGAAGTTTGAACACACAAAAAATGTTTGAGCAATTGCAGTGGTAGTTTCTAAAGAGTTGTAGGTCAATTAAAGATTTGACAGTATCTCAAGCTAGGAATTCTTGCCTTTTTGTCTGTGAACCCTTGATATCTCATAACTGTGGGAGCAATTTGTATGCTCCAACTTGGCAGATAATTCTGCATTCTCAGATCTAACAATTACCTTTTAGCAACTTGTTATAACATTTCACAGGCTCTGCCTGCAAAGGAATTTAATCAGTCTTTGCTCCCGCCCAGGGGTGGATCTGCAAAAGCTAACTGGAGAGATAAAATGTTTTGAGTTTAATGCAGCCAAAATAGCAGGTTAGGGGATAATAACAGCCCTCCCAAAAATGAGGAGGGGGAACATAAGTGATCTGACAGTGTATTGAATCATAGCTTTAGGGTAAATGAACACAATAAACAGCGATTAAAAAATCACAAGGGACAATAGCTTAAAAGCATCAAAGGCAGTCATTGGGTTGGAAAATGACCTTGTTAATAACTTTCAGCTAGAAAGGGAGCTAAGAAGTATTCATATAATATAAATTCATGAATTCAACTCCCTCCCCACCCCTTATAGCTGGAATGCATTAAATATAAAAATATGCTCCTCTAGTGTCATCTTATTAACGTTTTATTTGTTAAAATAGTTCCAGCCAACTTTTTTTAATGGTAGGTTAATACAAATGCAGATACATATGTACATACAAATGCAGATGTGTAATATAATAGCATCAAAATTAACAAAAATATTTGGACTCTTGAAACAGAGCTCCATGAACCTTTGAGCATGATGTGTTGGTCATTCTGAAAGATTAGGTTCCTGGTAACTATATTGTGATTTGCAGTTTTTAGGTTTTGATTATATTACTGATATTTGTCTTGGTTTTTTAACCCAAGTTATGGATTTGGGAAATTCTATGTCACTCAAAGTCAGCTGGATTGGGGCAGCTTATAACTCCTGTAAGTAAAAAAATAAAATAAAATTTTAAAAAACTGAGTAGAGGAACAAGAAAGAGAAAGTGAGAAGTTGCCCCAAGGTATTGCAGATTGCCTGTATGGACCAAATCATGGCATTGGAAAGGGCAGCCATGGGGCCCAACCATGCCACCAACCCCTACTCAGTACCAAAATCTACATTAAAGTTTTCCAAACAATGGCTGTCCGGGCTTTGTTTGAATACATCTAAAAAAAGGGGAACTTACCACTTCACTGGGTAATTATTTTACCATTGTTAATCCTCTTAAATCTGAAGTTAGTAGTAACTGGGAAAGGATTCCCTTCAAATATCGATAACATGCATGGGAGAGGATCTCCAGGGTGGATGGCTTCATGGGATTTTCTTGGAAATTCCATACTCACAAGAAATTCCTGAGCTTGACTGTTTCTTGCTTTTTTGTGGGTTCATACATGTGCTTTGTGCCAAACTGTCATCTGTATATTGCATTTAGAAGACATTGATGCTTACATACAAAACTAGATGGGCAGACCTTCAGGCCTGGATATAACTGGCAACCTGAACTGTATTTGTAAGGGTTTTGTCAAAAACAGTTTGAAACTGCTTAAGTACTGAAAGTACTTGTATTTTGATGATTATAAAAATGAAAATAATTTGCTACACTATTTTTATGTTGAAGAATTAGGCTATTTATATGTAAATAAACTTGAAGGAAGTTTATTTCCTTCTTCTTTGCAAAAGTGGACACAATATCTTAAATATTAACTGAGGGGAAACAGAATGTACCGTAGAGGCAGCCTTGGATCCATTATTTTTTTATCGTATTGATAAGAAAGTAGTATCTTCATGTATCATCCTGTAATTGTATAAGGCCACCTGGCTGCATTGTAGAGTTTCCTTCTACAGAGTCTGTTGTGTTGTGTTGTACTGCAAGACTTCTTTATATGAATGGGCTGTGGAAGCCAGGAATAAATTAGGAATTTTTATAATGAACATTTAAGTGTATCCTATGTTTCCTTTTTTCCCAGCTCAGGGTGTTTTCAGCTAATGCTGTTTTTGGCCTGACGCTTGTCCATCGGCACATAAAACGAGCGCAGGAAAGCCACTTTGCCTCTTATGGCTCAACTGTGTTTCCATTTAAATAGCTGAATGGATCTTATGTTGCTCATAGGAAAGCATATCCCTACTTCCATCCACAAATTACTAATGTGCTACTAATTTTCTTGGGTTAGCTATGGGTCAGTGTCACTGTTTGCAAATGAGGATGTTCTCAGTGCACGGACTGTGATTTGTCCAGTGAGTCTTCTTAAAACAAAAATGGTATGTTGAAAAACAACCACACCTAGGAGATTCCTGTTCTCATGGACTCCAGTTGTATTTCTGTACCTCTACACCCTGAGGGTGGGGAGTAGAGAAATTTATAGAAAATTATGCTTTGATTGAACTGCTGCGTCAAAAGGAATGCAACTAGACAGAGGGGTGGATCTTTTTTTCTGAAATAAAGCATCAAGAATTAACTACGTTTGTTAGTCTGTTTCCTTGCCTGTTTTGGAAGAAAGAAAACCCCTTATAAGAAAAGGGTAGTTGGCTGGATCTCTCAAAATCTAACAATGAACCATTATTTAAGCTTTATTTAGCCCAGGTAAAATCCTAATACTGTAGCTCAAAAATTAGTTCATCTGATACTGAATTAGTCATAATTGGTTTTAAAAAGATGTCCTTGAATCCTGCTTGAATCATCCATGATGTTCCTTTTATGAAGAAACTAAATTTGTTTCAAATTCTGAAGTTTCTGTCAAAATCTAATAACAGAAAGTGGTGGGAGCTGAGTGGGTGGAAAACAGTCAAGATGAACATCCTCCCACACAGGAAGGTGGCTTTACCCTTTTCTCTCTTGCTGCAGTCCAAATGAAAATCACCCTCCCTCCGCTAGGATTAGGCCAGGGGAGGGGGAGGCACTGTTGGCACATTAGTCAAAGGCTTTGCTGCATGTGGACTTCAAGGAACATCGTCCATTACCCAACATGTCTAGAGATCATGTCTGTTGCAGTCCAATACATCTGGTGGAAAGCTGTCATAGAGTCAGTAGGAGAGACAGAGTGTAGGAGGAGAAGCAGCTTAATTATTTGTGATCTTTGCACTTAACTGTGATGGAATGTATCTTCGAAGAGGAGGGTGTTGTGGGGGATAGTAACAGAGAGCAAGGCCACCAGGAAGGGAAAGGAGGAAAAAGACAACACAGTCCGCAGGGGGAGCATGGGAAGCGAAAGAGGTTCAGGATAGCCACTCCCTAGGATCTCCCAGGGTATATCCACTAGCTGTAGTAGTACAGATTTAGTCTGGCAAGACTCTGTCTATAAGGTGTAAGCAAATAAAGGGACTTAACTCAACTGGCCAGCTTCACTGTTGTTTCTTGGGCTGGGCCTGACATTAACCTTGTATACATGTGAGGCTAACATAGACTTCCCTAATTTGGACACTTCCTAGAGATCTGGGTTTCAAATCTTACAATGCTCAGTTACTATGCCCATTGCTAAGAATTCTTGGAACTGAAGTCAAAATATCTGGATATACTTTTTCCCCTTCTCAGTCTAGCCCCAAACCTAGAATTTCCTGGTGGCTTCCTTTAAAGTGCTAAGCAGATCTGACCCCCTCCCCCCACCATTAGTTTTTCCAGGATCAGCCAAAGTCAACTAAGTGCTGCCATCTGCTGTGACCAGGTTAACAAACTATTTTAGCTTTTATTTTATTTTAATTAAATAGTTTTGGATGTGTGCAAACATCACAGTGTTTGTTTGTCTGATCATATTTTTCTTTAGCCTTCCCTTGACTGAGGGACTTAACATTGAGAGATGATTCCGAACGAGACTCACTTAAGCACCAGCCTTTGAATGTCATTTATTGGGCTAAATTTCTGAACTGGCAATCCATTTGCTTCTACAAACAAGTAGATTAACACTTTTAATTTACTGGCAAGGAGTGATTAAACAGGGAGCCTAATTTTCTTCTTAAAATTCCATACCTGGCAAAAATATTTTAATAATAAAGGTTTGAAAAATCTAGGGTTTTTTTCGAAAAGAGGAGCATGTTTTAACAACATATACTATGTTTATATTGTCTATGTATCTTCTACAGATGTGCTCAGAACATAGACTCATTTTATTGATGGTAGTAATAACATGCTGTCTGGATCGTTAATGAAGTGGAGAGAAATTTATACACTCCTAGTGAATCACCAGTCAGATATTATCTGTAACAAAGACTCATTCCCTTCTTCTTTCTATAACAGTCACATTTTCATATTTAGTTGTTAACCAATGGTGTTAACTGTTGCATTTTGCTTTGTAGATTGGTGTGTGTTATTGGAATCGTCCTTCCCCATCTGACACAGAGCTACGATTCTCACTATCCCACTATATGACAATTGTAGTCTAACATACCTAGGAAATGCCAAATTTGAAGGGCAGCTGATTTAAGCCATTTATTTTTTTTATAGATAACCACTGGCAGAAATATTTAACTCCATAAATTAAAAAAATATATACACACCAGGGGGCGATTGCACTCATCAAGGGCGATGCTATTAAACATACTGTGGCTTTGGCGTATTTAAACTGACCCATCTCTCTTCATGACTCTGTCATGGTATAGCAGACTCAAGGCCTATATTTTTTTCTTGCCACACTTTTTGCTGTGCTAAACCTCTAACCCAGGGGCCCTCAAACTTTTTAAACAGGGGGCCAGTTCACAGTACCTCAGAATGTTGGGAGGCCGGGCTATTTATTTATTATTAAACTTGTATGCCGCCCATCTCCCCCAACAGATGACTCTGGGCGGTTCACAATAGTTTGAAAAAAACATGAATGAATTCTTATGCACACATTTTATTTGTAGTACAAAAAAAAACAAACAGGAAAAAAACAATACAATAATTAAAGAACAATTTTAACCAACATAAACCCCACCCTGCATTGGTGGTCAGTGTCAGTAAATGTTATCCTCCCCCCATCCCAGCCCCCCCACCCCCTGCCCCCCGCATTATTGGTCAGTGCCAGTGGCCATTCTCCTACTTGAGGGGCAACCACACAGTCCAAATGGAGAAAGTAATAGGGCGCCCTGGATCCCACCGATCACCCTGCACAGAGGATCCCTACCGCGGAGTATGAGGAAGTATGAGTTGAAGTGCCACTTTTTAAACCCTCCCCCCCCCTTGTCTTGGTGCCACAATTCTTTATCACCTGGTGGTGACCTCGTTCCTTCCTCCCACTCATAACATAGCTCCGGCCTAAATTGCCCATATAAGGTTAAGTACCTCTGCGTCCCAAAGCACTATCCCAATTACAACCATTAACTAACATCCCCCCTCCCTAGTCAGGAATGGCAGAATCCAATCAAGCAAACACCCATTGACTGCTACAGCTTTTTAAATTGACATTTGGTTGATGCAGGTTCTGACAGTAACTTTGGGGACTGAGCATAACTACTGAATGAATGATTGTTAAGCGATGACTACCTGTACAAAGAATTTGAGATGATGGAACAGGTCTGGGCAAGGAAGAGGAGTTTGGATATAAATGCAAGGAACAGAAGAGAAGAAAAAGTGAAACAGAAACTGAGTACAATGGTTTCTGCGGTCCTGATAATTTGCAAAGAAGTAGGCTGACCTGATTTCCAAAAATAAAAACTTGGATATACAAATATTAAAAATGCATACATGTATACAAATCTACAAGTCAATTTCCCCAGTCACAGGCAAAAATTACCAGAAAAAAAAGGGCACAAAGTTGTTTAGAAGAGCTTCTCTGGAATGAAGCAACTTTAAGTAGTTCCAAACATTCCTGTTCCCTGTTGTGCTTTTACACTCTGTGAAAAATTATTTTCAGGCCAAATTAATTTAATAAATGACTAACAATCAATTGACCACTCTCTCCATCATAAGGCTATCAGACCTGATCTGCAAAAATCCATTAGTTGTCAACAAAGAGATACAGAAAACACTAACTTTGCCTCTTATTCTGGATTTCTGCAGACTAGTACTAATCGATCAGCCAGTAAAATGGATAATGGAATAGCTTCATTCCCATGTTCCCTTCCGCCATAAGGTACCCCAAGACTTGATGAGTAATGGAAAGACATCATTTCTTTGGCTACTTGTTCCCATACTGTTCTGCCTGCTCTACCTTGAGCCCTCCCATTAGTTCGAGGATGCCTTCCCCAAAATCAGGACTGTCCCTGTAAAACTGGAATTTAATCTTGGAAATAAGTTTCAGGCACTGATAGTGTCTTCTGTTGACTAAAACCTAGTCATGGCAGCAGGTTATTGGGAATATTTTAATGACATTCCCAATGAAATCCATTGTGTGGGTAAAACAGGAAGGAACATAAAATGCAAACGCGAAGCACCATGAGAACGGGGCTCCTGCCCTTCTCCAAATAGGGCGCCTGTACTCATGCGACCTGGGGAAGACCAGATGGTTTCCGAGGGATTGCAAGAACGGGGTGGGCAATTGGGAGAAAGGATAACACAAGCAGCTTAGAGAACGACACACCGATCACCTGCACGGAAGATCCCTCCTGTGGAGTACGAGGAGAGGAGGAGAGCCGCCAGACGACCCAGTATACCTGTAATGTAGAAGAGTCCGGCTCTGCGATCTCCCTCCTTGTGCATTGCCTGCAGCTCCCGACACAGCCCTGATGCTTCCGCTTCTGAGAGACAGCAGCGGCGGCCAATCAGGTGGGCGGGCCGGATAAATGACCCTGGCGGGCCGTATCCGGCCCGCAGGCAGTAGTTTGAGAACCCCTGCACCAATAAACCATCTGGACTGTAGCCTCTTTTGCTCTTGCCAGGGGTCTTGGCATACACTGTTCTTAGATTTTATAAAGGTTATAAAGTTGACAACTCCAATCTTTCAGGGAGAGGGTGGCTCTATCCAGGGCCAAGGTAGGACAGAAACAGCAGAAAGGGATTTGGGTTTGATGTCCTGGCTGCTTTGTATTTTAATTTTTATAATGTTTTTAATTCTTCTTTTAATTCTGTTCGCTGCCCAGAGTCACTTGTTGAGATGGGCGGCCATATAAATTGGATAAATAAATAAACAAATAAAGATACAGAAGTCTGCATGAATAATGTGTCCCTTTTGCTAGGATTCAGTTATAGCATGTTTTGTCTCATTCAGTCCCATACAGCCTCTAAACTGGCTGGCTGGGGAATTTTGGGAGTTGTCTTCAAGTTTTCAAGGTTGAAAAACACTGCTCTAACAATGGGTGGTGATAACTGCTTCATCTCCATCTGGCTCTAGAACCTTCCCAAAATCTTGGAGACTGCAGGAGTGAGAAGGGCCTCTAATACAGTCTTCCTTATTATCAGAGATACACAGAAATTGTGGGACTTTGGACGACAGGGACAATCTTCCACTCTGGAAGTTTGTACTAATTCTGAGTATAGATGTTTGGCAGCATGGTGATTCATTCGGGTCAAATGTTCACTTGTTATGAGCTGTACTACAATGGCTTGCTCGCCGACTGATAAAAATTAAAGAGACTGTTGTGTAAAGAATCGCCTGCAAGCTCTTTCATTATTAGTGAAAGATCTGCTGGTTCACCAATTCAACAGAAGACAGCACAAAGAAAGAAAAGAAATCTCTGCCCTGTTGGGGATATACTGGTTATATATGGGAAACAATTAGGTTGCTGGAATTCTTGAAATCCCATCCCTTTCTTCTCAATATGTCTTTCTGTAAAGTCTCTGCATGGATCATGCTTGGAAAAGAATAACTTCAGAGTTTGGGCAGCTCTCGCTTTTTCATTTAGAATCCACATGAGTATGTTTATATGGCATGCTAAGCCATTTCTGGAGCAAACCATGAACAAGATGCTTATCTGCTGGTCTACTTTGTTTAATAGCACAGATACCTTTGTGGAGATGGATGGCTACTGTTTGTTTTTCTTTTATATTTCTGTAAAAAAAAAAATGCAGGCTAGTTGAGGGCCAGCACAATCACCCTCCCCTTATCTAACTTACAGAAGAGTTATTAGCACCCCATCTTTCTCCAGAGGCCAGAAGGCAGGCAAACCATAGGTTAACCTCCAAATCCAATTCAGGCAAGATAACCTAACCCTAACC
Organism: Liasis olivaceus; assembly: GCA_030867105.1. NCBI lineage: Eukaryota > Metazoa > Chordata > Lepidosauria > Squamata > Pythonidae > Liasis > Liasis olivaceus. The sequence continues at coordinate 95,099,187 of CM061352.1, forward strand.
ATGATTTTCAAATTGGCAACTTTAAGATGTGTGGACTTCAACTCCCAGAATTCCCCATTCCACATATCTTAAAGTTGCCAAGTTTGAAAAACACTGGTTTATATGATAAACAAATGACTTCAATGCAAACTGTGGTGCACGCACTCTTGACAGTGGTTAGTGTAAAAACTACTTTATTGGAATAAAGCAGGAACAGACTTTTTCAAAGCATAGTTTAACTGATGACCCATTGTCTTTGTGATATATAACTAGATACCAGAATAATTTAAATTTTCGTGGCCTCCTTTAATATGCATTGAGAAAGGTGAGGGGAATGCCCAAGTCCACAACCTGAACAGATTTAGTAAAATAACACTAAATGATTAATGCTTTCTCTGGACCAAACCAATATGGGCTTATAGGATATAAGGACAATATTTTTCCACAAACTTTGGATTGACAAAATAGGTAGTAGAGGTAGTCCTTGTTTAGCGATTGCCTCGTACAGTGACCATTCTCAGTTATGACAGCGATGAAAAGGTAACTTTGTGACCAGTCTTTGCATTTATGATCTTTGCAGGTTTGTAAAGCACAGGAAACCTGAAGTAAGATCGTAAGTACAGTCGCAGTTTCACTTTGTGACTGCTTTGCTTAACAACTGAGTTGCCGGTCCCAACTGTGGTTGCTAAACAAGGATTACCTGTCCTCTTTTAAAGATCCATTACTCTTCCGAGGACATTACTGAGACCTTGAAAGGGGGAATAAGAAGCTGTTGAACAATATTTGTACTCTGTGTTTGTTTTTGTTGTTGTTGTTCAGTCGTTAAGTCGTGTCCGACTCTTTGTGTGTTTGTTTTAGCAAACTTCAAAAGAAAAAGGAAGATACAGCAGGGTTTCCAGGAGTGTCAGGAGAATTGTTTGAAGATATACAGAAAAGAAAATTTCAAAGTGACACTGATGTCAGCAGAATGCCAAAACAACCACTAGCTCACCAATTGAAAAAGGCCACGGGAAACAGTGAGTTGTCACTAGTTTATTCACAATGAACAACAATGCTGCCTGTGGAATGAGAGAAAGGAAAAGGTTATTTTTTATACATATATACACAGACAGATGGATACGTACAAACATACTATATATGCACACGCACACATAATCAAGCTTGTGTTTGGTGCAGGCGCTAATACATGATTAGTTTTATTTTCTAGCATAGAAAACAATATTAAAAGACAATATCGAAACTTAACTTTGGTCTTCCAAGTGAAGACATTAATCTGATTACAACAGAAAATACTTTCTAATGGAATCACTACACTTGCTTTTAAGAGTTTTAGAGGGAGGAAATGATAAATCGTGTATCACAGAAATATCTGCAGTGCAATGATTGACTAATGGCATTCAGGTTCTGTTGTCTTTCTGTGGAAGATAAGAGATGCAAAAGCACTTTAGATAAATGCTGCTGATAAAACAATGGGTTTTTCCTATCTACTTGTCAAGAAACAGGAACTCAATTTAGATAGATGAAATGGATGATAGAATTTGACAGATGGGGTGGAGCTCAGAAACATACAGGTGACAATGTAATCAAATATTGTAGCAAGAAGATTTCATCTGTCGATTGCCTTACTCAGCACTAATAGATATGTAGGAAACACTCCTGTTGTGCTGTTGCTTTTAGCAAGTTCCTAACTAGCCTTTTTTATTCTACACACAGATGATTTAATCATGATTATTGAATAAATCACCATTGGCAGAGTTCCATATTAAGCCACAGTTCCCACCCTTTCCTTTATGTGGGCCATGTAAACTATCACAAACTTTCTAGGACCACCCTATTAATCAGGAGTTGGCAGTGCAGTGCCTATGGGCAAATTGGTCCAGGCGGTCCCCAGCTAGTCTCCATGGACCTTCTACTTACATTTCACAGAACTGAGCAAGAACAGTAAATTCAGTACAATTCCAGAAAGAAGGCCAAAATCTTATGAGCTTTAGGTGTTGTTGTAAGATTTTGGCCCTTTAAAAATAAGTTGTTATTTTGTCACTTGCATTAGGGACCTCCTATAAAAATCCTTGTGGGCTACCAGTGCTCCTAGACAAGAGGTAGGAAACCATTATTGTAAACTGTAGCTTACAGCCCCAGTGACTAGGTCCTCCCTAGACACTAAAGCAGAATAACATCATGGTTTTACACGATGTGTGGACACATTCTTTTATTAACTTGTAGTTGTTCTTTTTCAGATTCTGCAAATACAAAGGGCTCTGCTTTGCAAGTCCCACATGCCCAGAAGCATGGATCTACTTCCATCCTAGAAGGACTGAGAACACCGTTTGCTTCTCTGTTCTCGTCCTTCAAGAAATCCAAGAAGCAGCACTTGAAGCCTCCAGAAAAGCAGCAGCAGAACGCTTTACGGTAAGCTAGAAACGTCATGTGCCTGTGAAGGTTCATTCAGTTATTTGGTCCACTTCCTCATATTTTTTCTTTAAGAGATTTTCTTCAGTTGTTTTTTTTTTTCACCAGACCTGCAAGTATGTTGAAAATACGTTCACTGTACCTTTTGTGAAATATCTGAAGGGACTTTCATGACTCTAAAAATACAGAGCAATCAGCCTCCCCCATCCTGGACTACAACTCAGAGAATTCCATTCTGTTGCCCAAACTAGCCTGGAGATTTTGAACTTCTCTCTGACACATCTGAAGGACACTAGATGGGGGAATTCAGCAATAAACAACCTGGCTACTTGGCCCTTCTACACTGTCACCATTAATTTAAGTTACTTCATTGGAAGAGGCAGAAATATAGAACACTATACAATAGTATTTCAAATATCTAACTCAGGAAGCTGCCTTATTAATCAAGCTCAGTATTATCTATATAGTGATAGCAGTAAATCTCCAGGCTTTCAGATCTTCCCTGCTAAATGTGCAGATGCTAGTTCCTGGGTCCAGATTTCTTTTGTATGCGAGGCATGTACTCTGCTAGTCAGTTGTGCCCCTTTATCTCAAAGCTATTTTGATGTAGCTAGTCAGTAACGTCAGATTTTTAAGAGACTTGGACTGTATAAAAGTCACAGAGGCATTACCACTTCTGAATTGCAAGTTGTCGGAAAAACTTGCATATGCATCCTTCTATTAAAGCTTTTCTAAAGGTTTAATTTGTATGAGTGCATACATTAAACATTTGTAAACAATGTGTCTATATAAATTTTTCATAGAGGTCATAAAGGAGGGAACAATGAATTAGATTAAAATAGTACATTAAAAGATTAAAAATTCCTCATAAATGAATCCTTAAATAATTCCTAAAGCCATGCTTACTTGTAACTTCTGATGGTAATTCATTAATCTATGGCTTGTAGTTTGAGATATATCCCAAAGCCCTAATATAAATTCGGTGTTTCTTCTATTAAGTGCTCATATACGAAATTGCTATTTCGCATGAAAGTTAGAAAAAAATGGGGACTCTCTACCTGTTGGGTGGGGAATCTGTGCATTTGTAGAACTGCATCTTCTAACCCCATTTCTCAATAATGTACAGGGGAGGTCTGCCTCGATCTACCTATCCCATCCAGCCTGGAAGCTAAAAATAGAAGTATGTGCGTCAAACCTATTATTGTCTCTGTTGAAAAAGAATTCAGAAAAAAGGAGGAAAAACATTTGCCCATCTACCTGGCCAGGCGCAAAGCAATAATGTATTTTCAAAAAGCTAGAAAGAAAGCAGGAAAAAGGTGGTGGTGGTATTATTATTATTACTACCACTGCTGCTGCTGCTACTACTACTACTACTACTCTGTGCCCCCTTCTAGTGTTCACTTTATCCCATTGTTGGCACCATGTAGCAGCCCAGCTGAGTCCATAGGATAAAAGGCTGGAAGTCTCGAATTTCCTCTCCCAGAAGCCCTCAGGGTCTACATATCCTGACCTGCCTCATTGCCTGGAGTAGCAACTTGGTAGTTCCTGCTACTCACCCCTATCTTCCATGGGGTGCTCATCTGGCATTCCCCCAAGCCCCATCTGGTTTGCCTTACTTGCAGTAAAAAGATAAAAATGAAAGAAGAAATAAATAAGTGCAGCTTTCTGGCCCAGTAGCATACACGAATGTGATCAGATATTTCAGCCCCTTCCTTCTTACTTTTGGAGATAAATAAAGTCAAACTTTATTTTACAAAAAAACCCTCAAAGATGGTGTTGGTCCACTATAATTAATAAGCCAGAGCAGGGTTTTTACTTCCAAATTTGATTTTACCTAAAAAATGATAAAATAAATATTCTGGAAATCAGTCTAACAATACACAGAATGCTCTAGTTATTCAGAGAAATAAGAATGAGAGAATCATGCACTTAGCATAAACAAATTAAAACTAAACACAGTGTCTAAATAGAGTAGTTACTTATTCCTCAGTGAAAACCTGAATCCCAAAGCAAAGTTGCTTGCTTCCCAGAATCTCCCCCACCTTCTTGGGACAGTTCCAACCACTTATCAGAGCTGTTGGGGAGAAGATACATTCTATTTGTTTTTCAACTCAGGCAGAGAAATTTCTTGTTCCATGTTCCTGGAATTCTGCCTTTATCTTTAAAAGAATAACTATTTTTGTCCTGTGCCAGCTGATGCAGAAAGAATGCCAGCAAATACAAGTTTGAAAGCCTTAATTTGTCTTAATGAAAGCCTTAATGTCATAACCTCCCTGAGAGTAGCCAGGAATTGGGTGAGCAATTAGCCAGAGAGCACTTACGCCTTGTCACTTGAATCATCAAAAATCTGCTAATGAAGAGGTGGAGACCCGGAGGTTGTCTGCAACATCCCAGGGTTCTAACCCTGAGAATTCCATGAGCTGGTCCAAATGAAGGGCAAGGAACGAGAACAACAGGAATGCAGGTCTGGAGTCAGAGAGGTGTTTCCAGTGGAGGATTAAGGGCTGCAGACTGCTTTTCTATAGTGCCAGTCGCTGCTGTAGTCTGACGAACCATGGCTGCCCTCTTCTGCCACAATGTTTACCTCTACAGAGCAGATGACCTCTGCTCTGTCTCCATAGCTGTCAGCATGGCCCCCCATTACCTGAGTCAGCCTATACCTGCTTAGGTTCATGGTCACCCAGCAGGTCTGATTGCCTGTTGGCTCCTCTGGCCAACAGTCTGTCTGGCTTGCCTCTTTGGCTTCTGGTTCAGAAAAGACCATAACACTTTCTATCTAGGAGGGGAGGGGGTGAGGAATCTGCTGAGTGTACGTGTTAAAGCCATCCCTGAGAGAGGGCGTGTATTCAGATTCAGAGACTGTCTAGAAAATTTAGGCTGGCAGGGAGATTGCAGTACAGGTAGGTCACAATTAGTGTGAGTTCGAATAATGCAATATTCGATTTAGTGTGAATTGTAAATTGATTCCAGGTTTCGTCGAACACAACCCAAAATTCTGTTAATGCAAGGCTAGTGCATGTGCAATTGTGGGTTTTCTCTCCCTCTTACATTTTGCTCTTTCGGAGTTATTAAAAACGGCTGTTAGAGTTTGATTAAGGCTGGGGGAATTCTGGGAGTTGAAGTCCACCCATCTTAACATGGCTGAGATTGAGAAACACTGGTTTAGAGGCAATATGTCTGAATACTAGTGTCTGGGTACAAACCACAGGGTGGCGCTATTGCCTTCAAAGTTTGATTTTATATTCTTTCTAGATGCATTTATAGGGCTGGTGAATGAAACAAAATGCTGAAGCAGGTGGGAATTTTGACTGGTCCAGCAAAGTTCCAATTATGTCCAAAGAGCATTTTTAAAACTTATATTTCTGATTGGACTCATCAGGTTTGCTCTGGGTATGAGTTTTGCTTTACTCTTCCCATGACCCTTCAGCTTAGGGATAGGCAACTTGCAGCTTCTCAGCCCCTGGCTTGTATTTCCTGGAGCCACCTGACCATCACTGCTGACCGCTGAAGCTATAATTTCTTACAATGTTGAGACCTGAAACGCCTGAAAAATATAGCCTACATACTACAGTAGGCTTAACGTAGTTGAAAAGCAAAGAAACCTTTCAAAATCCCTCCCAACAAATAAGGCAAAAATCAGTATCCCTACTGTGGCCCTTGATTCCCCTTCCCCTAAAAAATTCATTGCTGCCCTAGCCGCCAAAAAATTTACCATTTTTGCTTTACCTGCTATGCGTAATCTACGACTATCAAGTCTAGAGACAGAGCGTTATTTTGCCAGAGCAGTTTTTTTCAAACTTGGCAACTTGAAGATGTGTGAACTTGGCTGGGGAATTCTGGGAGTTGAAGTCCACACATCTTCAAGTTGCCAAGTTTGAGAAACACTGTGCTTGAGCAAATGGGAATTCCCCCACATTATGTCAGATTGTTTTATTTACCGATTACAGGTACTTTCTCATGTGATGTAATCTTTGCCTGCAAAGAATATTTGAAACAATTCCTGTAGAGCAGTGTTTCCCAACCTTGGCAACTTGAAGATATGTGGACTTCAACTCCCAGAATTCTCCAGCCAGCCATGCTTGAAGATGTGTGGACTTCAACTCCCAGAATTCTCCAGCCAGCCATGCTGGCTGGAGAATTCTGGGAGTTGAAGTCCACACATCTTCAAGTTGCCAAGGTTGAGAAACACTGCAGTAGAATGTCATGTGATGCATGAACAAACAATGCTGTCACTGAACTGGTTGCAAAATGCTTTATTTACATCTCCTGGAAGAAAAATCTCTTCCTGCTTTGCTGTGGAATTTGTTTTGAGGAAGACAGAGCCTTGAAAGTTTTTTTTGCTTCTTAAGAGGTCAAAGCTCTTTAAAAACAGGTGGAATTCTGCAGTTGGTGCTGGAATTAGTCATGGAGGTAAATAGAATGAAGGTGGGATTCACCCTCCCCTCTTTTGGGCTTTGAAAAGCTAAGCTACAGACAGGGGGATGTTTTTTGAGAAGCATATGCTTACCTGCATTTCATGTTGTCATTAATGGTATTGATTGAAATCATGCCAGAAAAATAAAACTGATTAAGCAAGTGAGTGCATCTCAAAAGATCAGAAAGAAAATGATGCAGACAGGCTTAACCTTTCTTCTTCCATCTGGAGCTCATTTTCATGCTGTGCCTCAAACAGCATCTTGATGTGCAGACCTAAGCAGGTGAAAATGTTTCTGTAGAAAGTGTCAGTGGCTGGTTCTTCAGACCAGGTTTTGCTCAAAAGTAGAACAGCTCAGATTTGATCTGGCCATTTGGAGATCACATCCTACCTGTGTTAACAAAGGAGCTAATTTCCCCCTCTAGGAGGTGGAAGATGAAGATTAATTGTTATATTGGTGGAAGAAAGCAGGCTTACGGCTTCATCCTCAGTTGGAGTTTGCAAAGAGGTAGCACCTTCTTGTGGCCAAAAATCATCAATAGTAGCATTCTCCAGTCTGATGACCTCCAGATGTTTGTTTGTTTATTCATAAACTGTAATTTATTTATCACACAACAATCTCAAAATGAGTCTACAATTCAGTTAAAATTAAAAAACAATTAACACTGTGAAACAGTAAAAATTACCTTGAAAAAGCACTAAAACGTAGATTTTAAATCATAAATGCCTTGAAGCTCTGTTAACACAGGACAGCCATGGTAGTTCTTCGGGCTTGAAGAAGACACACTGTTGTGCAGTTCATTTGTGGACACGGAGGTGGCTCTGTAGTCCCAGTCTGGAAGTGCAGAGTCTAGCACAATGGGGGCACTGGAAGTCTATTGTTGTAATAACTGTGGGTGTTAATCTGTGACACCGCTCACCCTTTTCTACCAGTTTATGACAGTATCTGTCTTCAAAGCCGGTGGAAGCTTCATAGCACAGGGCTCACTGGCGGGTTCTGTCAGAAGCTGCAGCTTCTAGTTCCCTTGGCTGGATATCACATTGGTGTAGGGTTTCTTTCACAGCATCTTTGAAGTGCTTGCGTGGTCAACCTCAAGGTCTCTTCCCAGACTCCAGTACACTGTAGAGCAACTGGCGAGGCATTCGGTGGTCATCTGTTCTGATTATGTGTCCCACCCACCACATCTGGGCTCTGATAATCAGGGATTCAATACTGGTAGACTTGATGCGATCCAGGACCTCAAGGTTGGAGACACAGTCTTGGCAATGGATGCTGAGGATGGAGCAGAGAGCACGCATGTGAAATTTCTGCAGTTGTTTGATGTGCCTTTGGTACAGAGTCTAGGACTCACATCCATATAGGAAAGAAGGGATAACCACAGCTCTGTAGACTTTCAGCTTTGTGGAGATATGGATGTTGTGTTGATTGAGTACTCTAGTATGCAGCTGTCCCAATGCCTGGTGGGTTTTGCTGATCCTGGAGTCAATTTCTTTGTCCAAAGACCCATCACTCAGGAAGATGCTTCCCAAGTATTTGAAGCTGTTTACATTTGTCAGCTGGGTGTTGTCAACAGTGATTTTTGGTTCTATGGAGTTGGTATTTGGCATGGGCTGGAAAAGTACTTCCATCTTGTTCAGGCTGATAGTCAGGCCATAGCAGCATCTGAGAGTTTGTTCAGTATCAACCGTAGATCACTGTCTTTGTGCTCCAGGAGCGCACAGTCATCCACAAAGAGAGTTTCACGGATGACTGTTTGGAGGCACTTCATCTGTGCGTTCAAGTGGCAAAGGTCAAAGAAAGAGGCATACAACTGGTACCTAATGCACACTCCCTCCTTCAGACCCTGGACAGCACATGACAACATGAAAGTGAAGAACAGATTGAACAGGACTGGGGCTAGCACACAATCCTGTTTTACCCCATTGGAAATGGCAAATGCAGCTGATGTATTTGTAAAGAACCTGTCCTGTGCAGCTGACACCATTGTAAAGAACCTGTCCTTTCATTCCATCATGGAGTAGCTGAATCAACTTCATAAATTTCCTTGGGCATCCATAACATCTCAGAATGATCCAGAGAGCCTCCCTGTTTACAGTGTTAAATGACTTTGTCAGATCAATGAAGACAGAGTAAAGGGATTTATTCTGCTCAATGCACTTCTTCTGGACTAGCCTCATGGCAAATATCACGTCTGCTGTACTCCATTCTGGCTGAAAGCCACAATGCGCCTCTGGGAGGTTCCTTTCCAAGACAGTGACAAGTCTGTTCAGGAGAATGCAGGTAAAGATCTTGCCTGCAATGGACAACAGTGAGATACCCCTGTGGTTTCTGCAGTCTGATTTGCTTCCCTTATTTTTGTAGAGAGTCACAGTGAGGGCATCACAGAAGTTGTCAGGCATCTCCTCTGTGGACCAAATGTCTTCCAAGATGTCTTGGAACGCCTGTAAGGTGTTTGGGCCTAGTGCTTTGTAGATCTCAGTAGGAATGCCATCCTGTCCTGCTGCTTTATTTGAATTCATCTGTGAGATCGCTTTCTTGATCTCATCAGTTGAGGGAAGCAGGTCTAGGGCATCCAAGACTGGCAACTGAGGAATCTGCTCTAAGACATCATGATCAACTGTGAATGGCCTATTGAGTAGGTTGGAAAAGTAATCAACCTAGTGGTCTTTCAGTCCTTCTTGTTCTTTGATCAGGCTTGACCAATCAGATGACAGCAGGGGAGAGGTTCCTGATTTAGAAGGACCATAAACTGACTTTATGGTGCTGAAGAACTCTCTGGTGGCATGCATGTTGGCATAATTGTGAGAGATAGAGCAAGGGTAGTGAAACATGTACTCTCATCACCGGAGGAGCGGGGGAGAGATAAGAGGATGAGACTGGCCCCTCCCTGAGGAATGCTAGTCATGTTGATTACTGAGCCTGGGAACTGATCTCAGTCTGAGAAGATTCTGTAAATGGTGTGAGGCCAAATAAACCTTGCTGGATTGAATCTGTACTGTCTCCTGGAGTTTCCTGGGCTAAACCTGACAATAATGTTCTACCTGCTCAGTCTTTCTCTGCCACCAGTCGTCCTGCATTTCCCATCTGTTCTTTGGACTGCAGGTGCTTAAACTTGTCTGTGTTTGAGACAGATGATGGATCATTCTGCCAGTCTGGATAGGCCTTGTTCTTAGTCTGGAGGGCTGCTGAGATGGTCTCGTGATTTTCATCAAACCAGTCTTGATGTACCTGGGTTTTCAGTTTGAGTACAGTTGTTGCAGTCTGCATGATGACATCTTTAACTTGTGTCCACTTTTCAGAACAGGTTCCTACAAGTGGTAAATTGCTGGAGAGTTTTTCATTAAGTACATCTTGTAAATGTTGGACTTGGCTTGGCTCTTGGAGTCTGCCAATGTCGAATGACTTTCTGACAGTCCTTGGTTGCTTACGATGTAAAGGGGCTATGTGCAGGTTGAGAACTGATTGGACCAGCCTGTGATCTGTCCAGCACTCAGCACCTTGTGTGGCTTGGGTGATGGTGACATTTTTAAGGTCACACTGATGTACTATGACGTAGTCAAGTAGGTGCCAGTATTTGGACCTGGGATGTATCCATGTAGTTTTGTACTTGTTTGAAGTCTGAACATCATGTCAGTGATGCACATGTTGTGCTCGGCACAGTTGCTCAGAAGCAGCAGGCCACTGCTATTTAGTTTTCTCACCCCAAGCCTCCCGCGGACTCCGTCCTAGTTGTTGTTGTCTGCTCCCACCCTAGCATTGAAGTCGCCAGAATGACAAGTTTGTCGCTGGCAGGGGTCGTTCGAATAAACTGGTCCAGGACCTTGTAGAAACCTCCCTTGTCTTTGTCTGGATTCATGAGAGTTGGTGCATAGGTGCTGACAATGGTGATATACCGGGACTTGCTGAGAGGAAAGCAGAATTTCATAATGCATTCATTTATTCTAGTGGGTAGAGTAGAGGTGTTCTTCAGCAGAGCAGTTTTGATTGCAAAACCTACTCCGTGAGTCCTGTTGTCAGTCTGTGGTTTCCTTTTCCAAAAGAACATATACCCAGTCGCTGCTTCCTGTAATGAATCCTTGTCTGGCAGCCTAGTCTCACTGAGTGCAGCAATGTCAATGTTATAATGGCGAAGTTCAGCTACTATGAGTACTGTTCTTCTTTCAAGCCTTGACACCTTGTCTCTTTGGACATTCCAGGCTCCGAAAATGAGTTTTCTTTGATTCTTTTTTCTTGATGCTCAACCACTAAGGAGATGATCTGCCAGCCACAGTTAGCTAGCCAGATTTTGTGGGGCAGACAATGTTTAGGGTACCTTTTCTAATCCCCTCCCTCATGCAAGGATAGTCAGTGCTATCCTAGAAGGGCTGCCCAGTTACCCTGGATGCTGCCAGACATCTCTGCTGCCCCAAGTACTGAGATGAATGACTGCTGGTCCAAGGGCCACCCATGTGCAGGTTTGTAACCACAACTGCTAGTGGTCATCTCCACCTGTTGCTTTGCCACACCCCCATTGCCGCAGGGCTCAACGAATTAGGTCTGGACTGAGATGATTTGCAGATGAGTTGTAGATGAAGATGAATTGCACAACAGAAACCTGTGTGCAGGAGTTTTAAGTGGAACAGCTGTTGCACAGGGGCAGTCCCACTCTCTCAGCATAAGAGACCTTAATCCAGTGGCACAGAGAACCATTATGACTGGAGACCTTTCCTGCTGCAGTAGACGACCAGGATGTCTAAGTGTCTTGTCATGCTCTTAGCGCTCCACAATGCCCACTGGGCCTGTCTTCTTGACCGTTGGACTGTTGACCAGACTCCTCCACTCAATCTGCCAGGGCCAGACTTCACACACTGGGATAGACAAATCCTCTATCTCATCAAGAGTTGAAGACCCGTCGGCGACCCTCCCTGGTTTGGGTGAGACAATTTACCGGGGCGCTGCTGAGACAATTTACCAGGGGCGCTGCATGTGTTACAGTTACTTGAAGCCACAGGTGAATGCTGAGAGCCAGGTAGGGACCAAAGGTGAATGAGCAGCCCTAGAAAGGGCACAGCAGGCCCCTCCACCAGAGGTGCTACCCCTCCCTAGACATCCCATACAAGCAGGGTAAATCAGATAGGAATCACAACCAGATGAGCTAATTCTACTTTATTGTAAAGCTACATTGACAGAATCTTGCAAGTCTGAATTTTCTCACACACACACACACACACCCTGTCTCCTTTACAGCCTGAGAAACTGGGGGGCGGGGTTTCTCTTCTGAGCCTCTTGCCCCATCCGCTATCCAGCTGCGTGCTATGCCGTCTCTTATCTGACCATTCCCTTGACAGCATCTCTTGGCCCAGTCTCCTAAGGTCTTTCCCGTATTCCATTACAATTGAGCATTGTAAATTTTTATTGGGCTGTTTGGTTATGGAGCAGAGGCAGCGTTATCCCATAAACATCTTTAAAATATGCTTTGTAGTTCCCTGAACCTTAGCATTCCACTGAACTGTTGCTGTTTCTTCAATAGTGCCATTTTGGCTGTGCTTCTGTTGGCTCTCCTAACCTCAGTTTGCTATTAAAGGAATTGATGGGGGGCACCAGACTTGAAGCCTGAGAGTCCCTGGGTTTCTTTTATCTGCTGAACAACTTCCCAGGTATTGGCTCAAGAACAGCAGTAGTCATTTCTGTTTTGCTATCAACCAGATGTTGTGGGGCAGGCAGTGTTTCGGGAGTAGGAAACTGGCACCAGTTTCCTGGCTTCTGGCATTGGAATCAGAATGCCTGATAGCCCTCATCTGACCCTGTCACATCACTTTAATAATGGAAGAAATGTTCCCAGGGAATCAGAAGACTAGACACAAAGGAAGATAGAATTCCTGCTGCATCCATTCAAAATGAATGCAAGAGGGAATTAAGGGAGCTGCAATGAGTTAGGCAGAAAGGAGGAAACTCAGCAGCGCACGCCAAGGTTCTTGCTTTAATAGAAGGGATGGGGGCTGCTGTAGCCTGCATTCTTCCAAACCTACAGCCCGTGACCAGAGGAGGAATTGTTCTCAGGAATGCCCCAGTGAATTGCTGGTGGAGCACAGTTGTGATCCCTGGGTAAAACAAGTTTCATGGAAAGGGACATTTTAGTAACTTTTTAGTAGCCTTGACACAGAAACCTGCCATACCAGTCTGGCCATCTTGTCCCTCTAGCTCAAAATTGTCTCCTCTGAGAGCAGTTCTCCAGGGGTCTCTGCCCATTACCTGCTACTTTCTTCTGGAGAAACCAGTGTGAGCTGAACCTGAGACTTGTGCATGGAAAGCAGGAGCTCATCCGTTGAATGGTGGTCATTCCCCTTGATCACCCTTTTTTCATGTCAGGCCTTTGGTGAAGAGCATAATGCATTTCTTACTGCATCTTTTGCCATTGTCTGTTGCCTGTTTGAAGTCAGTAACTCAGTGTAGTGATGGAGGGTTGGGGAGCTGGCATCATCTTGTAGTAGATCCATTTTACTGACTTCAAGGAAATGTTTCAGTCTGTCTGAAAAATTCAAATACTGAACTCTATTTTGGACAGGGTCCTTCCATCTAGGAGTACCAGGGCTGCTGCCTTTAAAAAGATCTTACATGAAGGGAACCTTGTGGATGAAAAGAAAGCTTAAGCTTTTGAATTTCTACCCGAAAAGCCTAGGAATGAATGGCCAGCTGTAAAATGTTTTGAGGACTTTTTCTCTTGGATGAAAACACAGATCAATAGGCAGAAAAATCCTAACCTGGATTTTACTATCTACCCAGACTATCTACCTGTCAGTTCCCCTGCAAAAAATATATTGCAGGCACTTGGACCTTTCAACTTGTTCTTCCCTGCCTGCAAGCACATTACAAATAAATGACAAAGCAATCTGGGAGGGAAAGCTCATTCAGGCACCTCAAGCATGCCAGCGAGCCAGTTTATACTTGCTACTGGAGCATAATAAAGTGAGCTTCCTTGAGTGCACAATTGGCTCCCGAGGACGGAAAGACACTGGCGAAGGAGCGGGTGCGAAGGGTCTAAAATGTGAGCTGCAAACCACTGTGAGTGCCCTGGTGGTTTCACTTGAAAGGCAAAGTGCAAGTAAGAAAACAAAACCATGTGAGTGGCAGGACAAACTGTTACTGGCAAGGAGCGTGTTGACGTGGTAAGCAAACCCCCTTTAAACACAGAAGGGAGGGTGGGAAAAAACGCTTTTTCAGAAGAAAACCACAGGCTATAGATTGCAGAGAGTTTTAACTAGACCTCCAGCTTTGCCCTACTTCTCTGTTTAGCAGTGTGTTTCATTTCACTTTGTTTACTATGAAATTAGATTAATCATCAGACTGCTCTGAAGGGGAAAAAAAAGGTGTGTCTATGTTTTTTCTGGCTACACTTCTCTCTCCCCAGTATACTCCTGCTCTTCTACCATGGTTCTGCTCCTCATCCTTTATGCCCTCCAAAACATGGCATCTGTTGGTTTTTCTTCTTGGGGAAATGCAATTAAATAAACAGGAATCCAGCCAGCAGAAAAAGGTAGCATTCCTTGATGCATTTTAAAATAGTTAATGACATTAAAAATCGGATTAGTCTAGCAGCTTTATATTGATAATGAATGTTTTTGGGTAACTCAACAAGTATAGCTGTATGAAGATGTTGTTACTGTTGTTGTTATTATTTTCCTCCTCTTCTCTAAGTACGCGCTCTCTCTCCGGTTAACAGACGCTAGGAAAAGAAATGTAGTCAATGAACATTCCTACAGAGTGTACAGATACAGAATGAGATTAAATTCATTAATCTTGTTAATGAATTGCTTTCATTTCACCCACCTTGGATAGATTAACAGCTCCAACTTGAAACAGTATTGAAGGCAATCACATTATAAGCAATAGTCACACCTGCTTACCCAGACTCTCAAACGACACAGCAGTTTTAACTGATTTAACCTGAAGTTGGCTGGAAACATTTTAAAAGTGTCTGTTCTGCCTGGATTAGCTGGTTGGGACTAGCCAGCTGTTGAGCTAATACATGTGGTTAATAACTGATTTATTATTTTTTAATGTTAGGAATTTACAACTTCTCCTTGTTAGGAATTAAGGATTTTTTAATGTTTTCTAACAGCTCTGGGATGAATAAAAATTCAGTAGATGAATTATTCTCTGTCTGAGAAACAGCTAGAGTGGCAGTTGCTTGACCATGTGGGAAACAAGATGCTGCATTATTTGGAGCCTGGCTGGGTTAAACAGAGTTTCTTAGTGTAGTTTCTGAAAAGTAGTTATAAAAAAGTACTGGAAACCTCACAAGAGCTTTAACATTTAATACTTGTAATTTGCTTGCCAGATCTCATGCCAACTGGGGTCAACAGCTTGAACATCTTGCAACCAATCTATAGAAAAACCACAGGAGCAATGTTGATGCACGTTTAAATGTTGGGTCATTCAGTCTGCCTCAGAAACCTCTATTAAGAGAATCTAATCTATACCATATATACGAGTCTTAAAGTTGAAGGATTTGTGTAAAATGCAAAACAAAAAAGCAAGGGTTGTAAGATGAGTCTAGAGAACAAGCCATATTAGATAGTCAAACTGTCTTCTTGGGGGGGGAAGTATGTGTTTGTAACTTCCCATTAACTGGGAGGAGGTGTGGTCTGTATGTAATTTCCTTTAGAGAAATATCAGAACGTTGTAGGAATGCCAAATTTTGTATAAGTTCAAATAACTATTCAGCAGGATGGGAAAATTAGAAATGGTGTGGAACAGCTTTTGGGAATTGAGCTTGCCAATTGACTTACGGAAGTTAAAAAGGGACAAAACTTGAAAAAAGTGGAAGACATTAAAAAGAGTGGCTGGAATCCTGAGTACACAAATTCCATTCTGCAACATGTTGCTTTAGCTCCCACTTAACTTTCACGTGTTGTGGATATACATGTCATCTTTTATTTTATATTTTTTCCCTATCAAAGTCTATTCTGAGGTTGTTACTGCCAATCCTACACATGTCTATTCAGAAGTAGACATGTACACAGTTGCTTCTAGAAAGAATTAGAAAACCAACTAGAAAATAGATCTGCAGAAATATAAATACCAGGAGGAATGTTTGCTGGGAATATTTAATAAATAAATGGGATACTGAAACTTACTTCCGAGTAATCATGATGTGCTCATTTTGAGCTGTGTATCATGACATGCCAAGCTTTTATCATTCCATTCTATAGGATTAATTAAAGCATCAAAAAGCAGATGTTTGCTGAATAAAAGCCAAAGGGATAGGTAGTAAGGCAGTCCCACTCCGACTGAAGACCTCTTGAAATTAATTAATCCAACTTTTAAAAAATCATTAATATTGTTTTTACAGCTTTCTAAGTTGCATTGTCTTGAACTGCTTAATAGTTTCCATTGCACAATATTTTTATATCGTTCAGAAAAGGATCCACATCATTTCCTCTGGAGAGGAGGCACCTAGTGGCCCTCCAAGTTCTTGTTAAATTACAGCGTCCAGCAGCCTTCCCTATTGGCCATAGCCTTTCTGGGAATTCTAGCAGCATCTTGAGTAAGGCGTGAAGATATTTGTGCTAGATGTGATGCAGCACATCCATATTCCTGCCTGTTGGATTAGGGTAGGGTGGATAAAAATTACAAAGAGGGTGGACCTCATAAGTGCTATAATGAGGATGGGCTCCAAAATTCTCAGAGGTAAGACTGGCTTTCTAGTCCAAGTTTTTTTTTTTTTTAACTGTGATATGCTTATTTTAGGACTTAAATTATAGTTTTCATCTACTTCCTATGTCAACATGGCAAGAAACTGCTTTCATTTTCTGCTCTCAGGGTCAGAGGGAAGCTCTGAGGGCCACAAAAGAGGGCCACAGGGGTAAGGGTGTGCAAAATGCTCTGGAATTTTTTTTGAACATGAAATGTTCTGGTTCAACATCACATTTGTTGTTGCAGGTTCAGGATGGGTTGTCTGTTACTAGAAATGTTCCAGTCATTCCAGAAATGTTTTTAGTTTGAAGCACCTGTTTTCTATTTGAAACAGATGTCTCCAGCTTGAAGTATTGCTGTTTGGAGCTTGAAACTTTTCCAGAATAGTCAGAACACCATAACTGTTTCAAACTTGGAACAGGGTGTTTTGAGCATGGAATACAGCATTGTACACTTGAACTGTTTTGAATTTGAAACACTTTATGCATCACTACTCAGTTCTTCTGTCCCTAGATTATATTTGTATAACTTTTCTATGGACATATGGAATAATTACTCTTGTTTCTTTACCCATCATAGCCATAGTAAAATCCATGTTAGCATTGGTACCACAGAGTTTTGGATAGAGAGTAGTTTGAACTGAGGTATAATATTAATCAATGAAAAAGATGTGATCAGCATTCAGAAGGCCACCTGTTAGAGAAGCTAAAGTAAGCATCTATTTAACTGTACATTCTTCAGAAGTTTAGATTAAGGTTATACAAGGATGATTCTAGTCCAGATTGTAGTGATAATTTATTTTATATCAAATCAGCATAGTTTGCATGTTTATATATTAAAAACTTTGCAGCATCACCCATTATGGTAAATTGTTCCATTTTAGAGAAGACATAATGGAGAGAATGTGAATTCATATTTTACAAAACCAGTATATAATAGCATTATTGAGAATTTTGTACATTGGCTTTAGAGAATATCCAGAAATTCAGCTGGGTGTGAGAAAAATCAGAACCGTTAAATGGATGCAATAAAACTGTAGTTCATAGAAATACTGATATCCATGGGAGGAAACTTTACAGAGCTACAATGATAGATAAGATGTATAGACTACTATGCTAAACCAAATCAAAACAAATTGCATTATGATTTGCATGCATTAATTAATCTAATTGTGGCTCAGTTAACAAAGCATGGCTATTTAACAAATCATAATACAGTGTTTTCTATGAATCCAGTAAGAAAAATAAAAATGAACTCTTAATTCATGTGAAGTTCAATTTTGGGAATGCATGTCTCAAAGAACACCCTGTTATGTATTATGGAGCTGACTCCAAAAAGATATGCTGAGGATTGCAATGAAATCTTAACGATACATTCCTACCAGCGTAGCTTAATGTTGAAGTTTCTTGCTATTGAGGCAATGTAGGTAGTTTCTGATTCTTTGCAATGTCTTGCTGCATGCAGTGAAGAATTAACACTTCAAATTCTTCTTTGCAGATACGACCACTTGACTGCAGGCGCCCATACATCTTTCAAAGCAAAGGAAATGGCAACGGTCAGTCATTTAACAGTTTATTACCCCAGTGCTAGGAGCAATACTACTCATTTAATATTTGCTTTCTTGTTTTGCAGAATCTTAGTGAAGACCAAGACGTGACATGTTTTTAATACATCCACAGCACATTGGGAAGCATTGCAGATTTGACTCTGAACTTATTGAAACTTCTTTAAATAATGAGCGAGTGACCAAGTTAGCAGGAAGGAGTCCGGGAGCTCAAATTAAGCCTTCCAGTCTAACTGTATCAAAGACATTGGAGATGGGAGTGGGGAAGTTATATATCAAGAGTTGCATGTAATTTGGCAGGGGAAGGAGGGCTATGGGGGTTGGGGAAGCTGTGCTGTTCACTTGGGTAGAGTCATGAATGCAGCGGCGCACACATTTCTGGGCACTCCATGGTTCACCCGTGTTGCGTGAGCTTCACTGGCTCCTAGTTGCTTTCTGGATGCAATTCAAGGTGCTGGTTATCACCTTTAAAGCCCTACATAGCCTGGGGCTAGAGGACTGCCTCTGCCTGAGAATATCAGCCCATCCCACTAGGCCACATACAGTGGGCATACTCCAGGGCCCCTCCCCTCAAACGCTGCCATCTGGTAGGATCTCAGAGGCACACCTTCTCTGTAGCCGCCCCAACCCTTTTAAATAGCTTCCCATCTGAGATTCAAGGGGCCCCTCCCTTTTAGCCTTCCAGAAGGCCATAGAGACCTGGCTCTTCTCCCAAGCATTGAGCTAGGATGGGGTTAAGTCAGGGGAAACAATATTGGTGGTTCTGGTGCCTGATGGAAAGGATTTGATCTATATTGCTATTTTTATTGGTTATTTTGAGCCACCTAGGATCACAGCGTGAGATAGGTAGCCATATAAGTTCATAAAATAAAAATAGATGATTTTTTTTGTTTTTTTCTTGGTTGAGGTGGAGCTTTGAAGGTTTCCTTAGGGTTTTTTTTCTAAATGTTAAGTCTGTTAAAGGTTTCGGTGGGAAATGGTAGCAGATAAGTTTGCTAAAGAAATGAAAGATAGTATGTCTCCTTATTCAAAATGGCAGGAAATCAGAACACTGAATTCTGTCAGTTGTGGTCAGAGGAAATTCAGACAACAAACGTTGATTGCAAAGCCTCATAGATCCCTACAGTCTCTAACTAAGTGTTTCTCAACCTTGGCAACCTTAAGATGTGTAGACTTCAACTCCCAGAATTCCCCAGCTAGCCATGCTGGCTGGGGAATTCTGAGAGTTGAAGTCCACACATCTAAAAGTTGTCAAGGCTGAGAAACATTGCTCTAACTGATTACTCTTGATATAGATGCTGAATAAGTCAATACTTCCATGGTGATAAATAGGGCCTATAGGTGGATGGTTGCTGAAGGTACGGAGCATAAACCCTTTATTTTTTATACTTTTATCTTCTGTGAGGTAAGGATGGTATAAATGTGATCTGCCCCATCTTTATCCTTCTTCATGTGGTAAGTTTGATGAAAAATGCTTGGTTAAAAGATTCCCGCTGAGTTTCACAGCTGCATGAAGATCAGAATTCTTTCTCCTGTTCAGTCAATCACTATACCAGAATTGCATTAATAGATGCAACCAAAAAACTGATTGTACAATGCCTGTACTGAATGAAACCTAGCTGAACAGTGTAGTTAGTAACTGTACTTTCACTGATACCATTTAAAGAAAATGAAATGTTACAAGAAATAAAATATG
This sequence comes from Liasis olivaceus, assembly GCA_030867105.1. Taxonomy (NCBI): domain Eukaryota; kingdom Metazoa; phylum Chordata; class Lepidosauria; order Squamata; family Pythonidae; genus Liasis; species Liasis olivaceus. The sequence continues at coordinate 95,118,925 of CM061352.1, forward strand.
AATTCTGTGTCCAATGTCCCAGTTTCTTTCTAATATATAGTACAGGGTTAAGGTTTAGAACTAACATACCATAGTGAATACTAGCTCATGAATGAATTTAAGATCTTCTTCATACTTACTTCAGATGCCAGCAGAGAGAGGGGCTGAGAAAGGTGCTTTTTGTAATGGAGACCTTGTCTTTGGAATGTTATTCCTAAGAAGACTTTTCTTGCTGGCACCAACATGTAATACTTAGGATGTGAATGACGGAATTTTTTAAAATATCCCCAGGCTTGTTTATTTTAAAAAGCCCACTGTTTTATTAACTAATTATAAACCTTCCTTTGCTCTGATTTCATCTATGGTTTGTTCTTACCTCTCATCTCCAATTGTTCTTATATTTTGTATTACTGATTCCATTATTTTTTTTTAATGAATTGTGTGGGAACCTTTTGAGGATGAATGGGAAACAAGATACAAATTTATGAGTTTAAAAAAATTGCCCATATCTTAACATCCTTATGCTGTTAGTTTCTTTGCCCTCTGTTCCACACATGAGATTTCAGTGGTGGGGATAGAGCAACAAACATTGTTTTGACATTAAGAAAAGGGTCCCATATGTTGAAGAAGATGTAAGGAGTTAACTTACTTTCTTCTACATGTGGCTCTGAATTTGTTTTGTGGTTATATCATACATGCAAGTGTACTCAGTGACTGCAGTTGACTGTTGTCATGGCCAGAGTCATCATAATTCTAGACTCTCTTGGTGACTACAATGCATATGTCACAACTGGAAGGTATGTAAGCCTTGAATGGTAAGAGCAATTCTTTTAAACTAGGGCTTAGGGACTAAGAGTTTTTTGTACTCTACCCATGCTGGCTCGTCATGACAAATTCTGTCTCCAAGATCCTCTTCATCCTTAAAAGAACTGCAGGACAGTCCTTGGAAATCTTCAACGCAGTTGGTTCAGTATTCTGACCTTTAACGCAGTGATTCTCTCATTTGTCGGCCAAAGACTGAAGTCTGTCTTAAAAAGTTAAGCTTCCCTTTTGGAAACACCTACCATATTATATTTCTTGGAACCAGGAGATGCCTTTCAGCTATGGTTGCCATCTGCTCTGCCTGCGAAAGTCAGCTAAAGAACTGCAAGGCACTGGAGAATTCCAGAAGCGTTGCCACATCCCCAAAGGGCAGTCTGATTCCTAAACTCTGCTGACTAAGCAGATAGGAAAGCAGGGCAAATTTAATTATGTTAGCTAGCCTGTAATGGCAAGGACACCTAGGCAGTGCTCTGAGAGCAGATGGAGAAGTTGGTTACATATTGTGTGTGTACATAAGCATGGTGTGTGCTCCCAGCTATAATCCAGAGAATCTCTGTGCCTTGGGGATTAGAAGTTGGAAGACGTATCCCTCTAATACTGAAGTCACTGTGGACTGTGGGGTTGTAGCGTATTCAGCTAAAATGCTACCATCCATACACAAACGGAAGCTTTGGGGAAGACCAATAATTAAAAAAAAACTAATGTGGGGGGGGACTTTAAAATGTTAGTGTGGGTGGGAGGCTGAAATGGAGCAAAAGACGTGGCTAAACCAAATCACTCTACAATACTATATTTTATCTCAGGCCTGATTTTTATTAATTAATTCATTAAACTTACATACTGTAGCCACCCATCTACCAGAAGAAACTTGTGAATTCTAAACTTGATCAGGCTGAAGAATATCTCCTATAGTGCAAGATCCCATGAAGAAGTTTGATTATAATCAGCTCATAAAATATCGTTGGTTCTTGGATCCAGTGTTATAATATCTCTATTGATATTTTTCTTTTACTTGTGTACTAGAAATGAATAGATTTATTTAGAAACATTATTGATATTTGTATATTTTTTATTTAATTTTAATACTTGTGATAAATTGAACAATAGTTGTTCCCATTCAAGAAGTGCATGTCTGTTCATTCAGAAAATTGCTTTTCAGCTGTGAAGTTCAGAATATGAAAAACTAACTATGAATTTCTACTCCATATTTGTTGCACTTCTAAGATGTAGCCAATTCTTGCATCATTTGCCAGGGTTTTAAAATGTTGAAGAGTTTAGAACTAAATTAAAGTATACTAAAGCAATTTATCTGAAAGATAGAAAAATCTGCAAGTGTTGAAATAATGCCACCTCTGTAGCCAGGGTGCTATTATTATTACTACAGAAGATAATTGTAACAAAGAAAAAGGCATTTAATGGTTTTGTTTGGTTCAGAAAAAATTATCTGTTTTCTTGATTTGTTCTCTTCATAGATCCAGACATGCAGCTCCTCTTTGCCCTCTGAACCAACAAATAAATGTCCTGATACAAACATAGCTGACATGATGGACAACACGTCAACATGGAATGAGGAGCTGGAAAATGAGCTTTTAAAAGGTAAATTCATATCCTTGCTCCACATTGTACATGACTTGCAAACTCTGGATCTGAGAGTGGTAAAACTGTATAAAACATTCTTATATACAGATAGTCCTCACTTAACAACAGTAATTGGAACTGGAATTTCCATCACTAAGTGACTTGGTCATAAAGTACAATGTCACATGAATGCACTGCTTAGCAATGGAAATTCCAGCACTTCTGGTTGCCATCATTAAGGGAGTCACTGTGGGTCATTAAGCGAGGATGTCACGTGGTCACCATTTGCAACCTCCTGCTGGCTTCCCCATTGACTTTGCTTGTAAAAAGCTGGCAGAGAAGGTTGTGAATAGTCATCATGTGACTGCAGAACGCTGTGACATTGTAATTGCAAGCCAGGCGCTGAGTGCCTGGATCGTGATCATGTGGCTGCAGGGATACTGTGACTGACATAAGTATGAGGTCCAGTCGTACCTACCACTTGTTCAGCACTGGCGTAAGTTTGAATGGTCACTGAATGAGTAGTCATTAAACAAGGACCACCTGTAATATCACTGTGGCCACCTCCCCCAAGTTGGTGCTTTCTGAATGTGCTAAACTTAAGTTCCCAGTCAGCCTACTGGCAATGCTTGCCAGGAATTCTGGGAGTTGAAGTTAAGGTGTCTACAGGACAATAGCCTGGGGCAGATGCCCTGTAGTTTCACCTAGATCCTCTGAGTGGAGTAATAAATTAATTGGATGATCAGCTAATGGGAGTATTACGTTCCATTCTATCTATAGCTGTCCTGTTTACCTTCAGACATTAGTGCAATCTATCCAGACAAGAACTGACACTTGTAAAAATTTCTAGTATGTCTTTGGTTACCTACAGTGGCACTGCTGTTGTTGCATGGGGGACATTAGTTTGGGTCTCATTATCCTCTACTAAGCAAACACACAGTACAGTGGTACCTCAAGATACAAACGCCCCACCTTACGAAAATTTCGAGATGCGACCAGCTCCGGCTGCAAAAATTTACCTCAACATGCGAACTCCGCCTCAAGCTACGAACCGGATCCGCGGCCATTTGCCCTGCTGCCATGTGGTCGCGGCTTCCAAGAGGAAGTGCTAATGAAATCTGAGCGCGAGGACAAAAGCCCAAGGAAAGCAACGCAGAAAGAGGAAGTGCTAATGAAATCTGAGCGCGCGGGGGGGGGAAGCTCCCGCTCCCGGCTGTGCGTGTGCGCGACATAAGCCTTTCCCCCCAGTGCGCTGATATTGCTTTCACTGTGCTTTTGTCGCTATGGAGAAAGGAAACAGCGCAGAGGAATCAGTGGGGGGGGAAGCTCCCGCTCCGCTGTGCGCGCTACATAAGCCTTCCCCCCCATTGCTTTCACTGTGCTTTTGTCGTGCACATGCCAAGGGCTATGCACAAAGGAAAGAGCGTGGAATTAAGAGGAATCAGCGCGGGGGGTGGGGGGGAAGCTCCCGCTCCCGGCTGTGCGCGCGGGAGCCTTTCTCAGATTTCATTAGCACTTCCTTTTTCTGCGCTAGGGCTGACTAAAGCACGCCTGGGGAATTTCCTAGCCGTGCAACGCCGGCTGACACATTGAACCTTATGGGGACATGTGCTTCAGGATGCGACCAAATTCGGAGGGCAGATTAGCCGTATTTACATTGAACCTTATGGGGAAATTTGCTTCAGGATGCGACCAAATTCAGAGGGTGGAACGGATTAACCGTATTTACATTGAACCCTATGGGAAAACGTGCTTCAGGATGCGACCAATTCGACTTGCGATCAGAGTCACGGAACGGATTAAATTCGTATCTTGAGGTACCACTGTAGTTGCATCAGTATGTTGTTTTAAAATAATATCTTGAATTCCAAGGCCAAGTGGCTGAACCAATGGAGAATGAAAAATGGCCCTTGAGATGCAGTTAGTCTCCTGTCTTGCCTTTCCAGTGGGATAACTGGCTCGGCATCCCCAAAGCTGCATCTACCTGCTACTTACAAAGAGTTCTTTCTTTTAACATCATGTGCAATTTCTGTGGAACTTTCTGTGCAGCACTTTTATAATTCTCACTGACCACCAGGGTAGAGATAGGAAAAGCACTCACTAAAAGCAAGTGGAGGAGGCCAGATGATATGGAAGCAACCATAGCAGTCCCTCCAGAAACTCCAGGACTCTCTTAAATTTTATGATGCCTCTCCTTGGTCTTTTTCCCCAAGTTAAAAAATCCTATTCCTATTTTTCCTCACAGGGCAGAGACAAAAATTTTATTCTCCTCTGGGACTACACTTTGCTGCTTGTTTTTCCAGCTTCTGAGCCCTTAGAGCAGTGTTGTCCAAACTTGGCCACTTTAAGATGAGTGGACTTCAACTCCCAGAATTCCCCAGCCAGCCATGCTGGCTGGGGAATTCTGGGAGTTGCAGTCCACTCATCTTAAAGTGGCCAAGTTTGGACAACACTGCCTTAGAGAGTATGGCTAGTGATAAGGTGACTTCCCCAGAGTATGCAGAGTAGGCCCATTCTTTTCAATTTTGGGGATGAAGTTAAGGGACAAAATAAATGTTTTAAACCCCATTCATGAAGAATTAATGCCTGGCTTGGCCCTTAATTTGCACTGAAAAGCACATAAAATTTCACTGGCAAGTTGTTGCTGAATTTCAGTGGTGTAATTAGATGGTGCTTCAGAGTCCACAACTGGCCAGCAAGCCTTTAAGGTGTTTATTTTTGTACCTTTGCTAAGTAATTGATATGAAAAAGATTATTCTTTTTTTTCCTAAGTGAACTAAGGAATGGTCTGTGCAGGCTAATACATGCAGCACAAAAAATTATAATTACACTTTGTATCTCCAAGGTGAAAATTATTCTCCCCACCTTCCTGGCAGTTAGAAAGTATTCTTGAAATGGAATCAGATTTAATATTTAACTCAAAGAAGTAGTCAGCAAGCAATTGTATATTCGCTTATCCAACTGTATTGTATTTAGGGATGCAAATAAATTCAGCTATGAATTCTGCAATCTGCTTTCAACAGAATGTGCCATGATAAGCACATTAGCTTTAAATTCAGATCAGAGAAAAACAGTACCACATGGAACAACATTCATGCTATCTATTTCACTAACTTTGTAATGTTTTATATGATTTTTAACCTGTTTTAACCTGTAAGAGATTTGTGTTTCAGTAAAAAGGACGAAAGTCTCATAGAATGATTTAAAGATAAATATTGTGTGTTTAAGAGACAGCTTTTATCAAAACCTTTTAAGTATATCTGCTGTGATGTTAGTGGCTTAATTAAAACAGAGATATACAAGGGATTTTTTATGTAGAACAAGAACTCAACAACAAGTTGAATTGTCTGTATCAGTGTTGAAAAATAAAAATTCCTTTCTTCACTATTCACTAGTTTTGGACAGTCTGGATAACCAGCTGGCACAGGAACAATCTCAGGATACTATGAATGGAAGGACTGCAACTGAATATGGCTCTACAGTGCCAGAAATCCACCAGCATTCCATTGTTATGCAACCAGATTTCCTTGGAGAAGTACAGAGAAATGACCAGAACTTGTTTTTAGCAGACAGAACGAGGACGTTAAGAGCCAAAGATAAATACAAAACTTTTCTCGGACCAAGGAGGCTTTATGATACATATATAAAGCAGCATCACACAGAAAAGTACACATATGGGGATTTGTATGACAAAAGATCTTCTGCTTTGAAGAGAGGATATTCTACTTGTTCTCTTGGACATTCTTCAAAAAATAGCTTGGAACTTCCATCAGGATCACACAGTAGTGGATTTGGTCCTAAAAACATCATGTCCAGGGATACAATGGGCAGAAGTTACTCTTTGTCTTGTCTTACAAGGCACTCTCCTTTGATGTCTGCTGACAGGTTTTCCACCAGTAGCTTACAGCATGGTTTGGAAAGCAATATGGACTTCGCAGAGGCAAACTTTCAGCATCGTTCCAGACGGACCCCTCTGTCATCTATTGTATGGAATATGCCACAGTCTTCTAGACATTCACTACATCCAGACAGACTTCGTAGAACACAGTCATTAACAGAATTTAACTCAGCATTTGAGGACTCACACCCTTGTTCTCCAGCAGAGAATACAAGATACAAATTTTATAGGTCAAAAATGAATTACAGAAAAGTAGTACCAAATACGAGCCATTCTTTATTCACTGACAGACAAATAGACCCTCTGTGTTTTGACAATCGGGAGAATTATGTGTCTTATCCATTGAAAAGTATTTCAAAATCATGTTACAGATATCCATCATTTCATGGTAAAATGAATCCGTCCCAAACCAATTTTCCTTTTGGAAGAAGGGAGGAGTATCTTTTTAGACGTAATAACCACCAGTATTTCAGTGATATGTACCATGTCCCTGATGTAAACTTTGAACAGCTTCCAACTAATCTGGGTGACCGGCAGAGTGACTATGGGGGAAAAAAAGACATATGGCAAAGTGATCATGTGCACAGCCATGCCTCAGAATACACAAGGACTAGGGATCATTCAGGAAGAGGAATTAACAAATTGTTCCTAAAGCGTGCAAAAGACCTGCAAAAATGTCCAGCATACATCTCAGCTGCTTTGGAGAACCAAACTGAATGTGCAGCACCAAGTCAAAGTCAGCTTAGTGGAGATAGTCCAGCTCCTTCAAAGATGTTTGTTAAATCCTTTCAAACCAAGAAAAATTCTAAAATACTTGGCATGGAAGAGGTGAGTAATGCTGATCAGTCAGATAAAGTGGATAGTATGGACATAAAAAAACCAATATTAAGTCAAGTGTTTGGACAAGTAAATACAAATAATCCAACAGAATCTCAGGTGTCTCCTTCTGCAGTCTCTTCTCTAACTACCCCTCCTACGACCTCATCTCTCCAGCCACCTTTTATATTAAATTCAAAAAGGCAAGCCAAAGCAAATTCCTTGAGACACATTGAAAACGTTTGTTTATCAAAGATTCACAGTAGAAATGGCCAAAGAAAGGAAGATAACTGTGCTGAAAGCAATAGTGTAGAGCAAGCATGTCCCCCACACCTGATTACTAATCATACAAAGCTATCCATTCTTCAAAGTTCCCCACAAGAGGAACATCAGTTGGAAACTTTGAAAGCATTTAATCCTAACAAGATGTTAAATGGAACCTATTCGTCTGTCTTCAATGAAGACCCCAAAATACTTCCAAATAATGAATTCCCAGTTTCTTATGCTGAAACACTCCATAAACCAAATAGATTTGTCAGATATCCAACTAGTAATAGTATTAGTGGCTCACCCAGCAACAGCCCTCTCAAATCTCCTATAACATATAAAACATTACATCGAAAATCAGCTAGTACTGATGGCAGCGATCTGTCTAAAAAACGCATCTCTCCACCAACAAAGAAAATCCCCTTCAGAAATAAGAGGATGGTGGGGGATAATTTAGAAGCACATGTATCAAACAGAATTGGGAATATTTATTCAAATAAGGGAGAAAAAAACTCTTTTCTCAGCTCGTCCTGCTCATCCTTAAACATATCACCAAAAGAAATGGCTGATGAGAAAAATAAAAAAATTAAAGATTACCACATGCAGTTAATTCAGGTTCCTAACTGCCGATCAGGGGGTTCTAATATAATTGGCAGTAAACGGAAAAAAGGAGATGGTCCAGAGAAAACTGCCATTTCTGTCTTTTCTGAGAAGGGGGAAACAGAGGCAGGAAATCCTTTAAAGCAATATAAAACCACCAGCACACTGACAGTTAGCATAGAGGAAGACAATGTAAAATACCACGAACTGATTTCAGTTTATTATGCCTTACCACCAAAACACTCAAACACTTTGTGCAACGTCTTTCTAGAAGATACCAAAAAGACAGATTCATCCTCATCCCCAGAAAAATCTCAGGCTGTTAAAAAGGAGTATGAAGCTCGTATTGGTATAACAACAGTCGCTTCTTCATCTAACTTAGAAAAAGTAGAAAAAGTGATTTCTCCTGACAAAATGCCTACTCCTCTTGATATACAACAGGATTCAAAAAATGCAGACAATCCTGATAAAGATCTTCAAGTTCCAAATCCCATCATGAGAACAGCAGGCACTTCTCCTGCACGATGTACAATGCATAATAGAGAAGAAATAATTGGACCAGGAGCAGAAGAGCCAGCACTTGCATTTTCCAGTAGGCCAGCTGTGGATGGTTTTCCAGGTGACCCCAAACCCAACAGAATAGAGGCTGAAACAGTTAATGCTGTTACCAGCGCATTGTCCAACCTGCGTATTGGCAAGCACTCTTCTCCACGGACAGAAGCATCAAAACTTGATAAAAACTTACATCTTAACTCACTGAATTCCAAAAGTGCCAAAACCTCTTTAGGGAATATTTCTGCAGTTTCTTCTGCAATAAATGTTCCAAAAGGGAGTCCCTGTGGTAGTCAGCCATCTGCTGAAACATCAGCATGCGTTCCCCCTTCCGATTTAACTGACTTTATCCAGGATGGAAGATCCACTGCATATCCAGAAGTCAGCACCCCAGTAAATGCCATTAAAGAAAAAGACAGAAATACTGCAGAGGTTAAAGAAAGGGCTCGTTATATATGCCGCATTATTTCTGAAAGGGGACGTGGGTTTCAGCCGAGAAATGAAAGTGTCAGGAATGAAGCATCCGTTTCAAAGATCAAGATGCATTCAGATTTCCAGAATTCAACACTGCCAGGGGATGCAGCTTTTTCAGTTAATCCAGTTGTTCAACCAAAAGGGAATATGGTGGAATGTTCAAAACCTCAACAGCAGGAGATGCCTCCAGATCATCTGCTCCACAAAGTTTGCACAAATCCACAGAGGTCTGAAAGAATCTGTGTGGATAATCAGAACTTTAGCTCTAAAGATCAGCATTCAGGTCCTGCACAGGACCTGCCTGAGCATTCACTACCTGAAAATAAGCTTGTCTTAGATTGCATTAAAGATAAAGTTAGTGACATAGAAAAAAGAAAAAACAGGTCCTCAATTAAAAACAAACTGGCAGCCATGTACAAAACAAGTCGAAAGTTTTCTAGTAAGAAAAGCTCAAGTCCCAAGCCACACGTAAGTTGCATATTTTCACAGAATGATGCACTTTTATTAGATAACAGCAACCATTATCCCATGTTGATTCCACCTGATGATTCCCAGCAAACAGGGAACGAGAATCAGAATCAGGCTTCTCTACCTGGTGAATTTCATATTACAAGGCTGAGTAAGGTTGAAAATAAGAAATTGCAAACGAATGAAGACAGGAGGCCTTTTACAAACTTGTGCAACCAGAAAAGAGAACATTCTGGGCAAAGTGATAAAAAAACAAAGACCACCCAAAATTCTACCATCTTATTTCCAAAATCAATTATGCCTGTGCTAAACAACAATTTACAGACAGGTAGTAAAGTTTTAGAAAATAACAACTATCCCATTTTCTCCAAATGCACAGTTATGGATTCTTACCCCACAAAAAGAGGTCACAGTAATGTTGGTGAGCCTTCATCTTTTCCACTTTTATCTGATAAACATTCATATATTAAAAGTGATTCAAAGGCAAATATTTATCCACTGCAAAAATTGACCTCTCAGGCAGAATGTGAGGATTATCAAGATAATGAGCAGTCAGACATTTTTAAAAATGTAAACCAACCCTGTGTCACGCCAGTTCTAAATTTCAGCAAAACCCAGCGTGAACGACATTTTTCTGAATGTTCCTATACACAAAAATTCCATGAACATCTGACCCCTAAAAGTAGCTTGACACAACCTGGATGCAGACGGAAGTTCAAGTCCTATTCTGAACTGTTATCCTGTGATGAAAATGAGAACTGGGACACATACAACAAGAATAACAGGAACTTTGGTTCACGGCGTATCATGTACCCATCAATTGAATTTGGCATTTTTGGAAAAGAACAGCAGCAGGCTTTCTTAGATAACATAAAGAGGTCACTCACAGAAGGACGGTTGTGGAATCCATGTCTTTTAAAGAACGTCAGGTCTATTACAAATGAAGATAGGTACTCCTTAAGTGGGCTGGAGCTGTTGAAATCAAGAGCTGCAGAAGACCAGTTCCCAAATGAACCTCTTGATTTCCATGACGAAGCCTCGGCATATTCTTCAGATTCAGATGCTGACTCTGACACCACCACAGATGACGAATATTATCTGCATGAGTATGAGAAAGAATCAGAACTTTGAGGAGCTCAGTGATGTAGAAAGCAACTACCTACTTGCTGACTTGTTGGTTGGTAGCTTATAAAATAGTAGGGACTGAAAACTTGAGTAGATTTCTGTAAATGCATTAATCTGATCTCAGACACTAAATGGATATATTGTACTAAAGTAGCCTTCCACAGTTTTGGCACTTCTTAAATATGTGGACTCCCAGAATTCTAAGAAATATATGTACAAGTGGGGGATTCTTGGAATTAAGGTCCACATATTTGGAGAATGCCCAGGTTATAGAAGCTAAGACCTAACGTATTTGGTTTTAAGCTAGGGTGCTGTATGAACTCAGTCACTGTGGCTTATAAATTGTGGTGAACTGTTTTGTGTGTTGCTTAAATCCAACCTTTTGTGGTTTATTCAATAAACCATGGTTAAGTAAGCCATAACTTAGAGTTATGTGAACCTAGCCATTGTAGTGATCAGCTCAAAAATGTCAGAATTTGCTTCTAAAGAGTAAAATCACCATAAATTTAATAGCAGTGGAGAGAAAAATGGAATTGTCCAACTGGTACTCAAATGGGCTGCCAGCTTTTGCGGGGCACGGTCTCCTATACCATTCATACTCTTCTTATAAGCAGAATGAACTTTGCCCCATAATCATAATCATAACACGGCTGCTTTCACCAGCAATTGAATGTTTGCACTCAACACATCCATGGCCCTTCTGTGTTTCAACAATCCTAAACTTCCTTCATCAGTAAGTTTTAGAAAAAAACAGAGAAGATTGAGAATATGTGTGTATTTAATATCCTATGTGAGCATATGCCCCTTTAATTGGAAAGTGTGTGTGCGTATGTATTAAAAACCCCATTAAGATGAAAGGAGCTACTTCAATGAGGTAGCTATCCCTACGTTTCAAATCACACTGAAGCAATTGCAAGAGACTCATTCAAAACAGTGAGATTTTAAAATGCTGCATGTTCACTGATTTCTGCTTTAGTTTTTAAAATCAGCCTATTAACATGGTATGTAAAATAGGTTGTTTTAAAATGCTTAATACTTCGTTAAAGAAGTATATGTATGAATTGAATGTACAGTATGCTTTTGAATATTAGTTTGTTTAGTATGGCTGTTACACTTGAAATTATTAATAAACTATATATTTATATTTTGGTTCATGTAAATAAACTAAGATTCTAATTATAGTTATCTGTTCATGTAAAAATACATTCTTTGTGAATTCTTTTGAAAAAAAAGTTTGTGCATAGGAAGCATATGGCCTAATTAATCTGTATAGCCTTTTGTACTGTAAAAAGACTTTGAAATAAGATTTGTAAATGTGTATTGAAGCTTCTTTGTTGAAAATTGTTCTATGTGACAAGTTCAGAGTGCAGTCAGAAAGTCATGCCCAGACATAAGTTTATATGCATATAAAATTGTTCTTTAATATCCTCTTTCTGTGCTTTGCATTCATGATTTTCTTATTTTGTACATTGTAAATATGTTCTTTGTTTTGAGATTAATGAGAGTCAAGCCGAATCTCCTTCTGGTGAAATTCTGTCCTATGTATCCAAGCCTTTCTACAGTATGCTACCTGTACAAACAAAACTGTAACTGTAATTCCAGTCAAGAGCAAAATTCCTTCCTTGCAGCTTAAGCTCATTAATGCTGACAATTGTCTGGTATTTGCTAGCATGGGCAGGTTCAACTCCCATTACAGAGTAATCCAGTGCAGACGCCGAAGGTCAATCTATGGCAACTGAACCACCCATTCCAAAGTCCAGCTAGACATGTGTTACAGGGCTAACACTGAGGAGCAGAAGGGAACAGAAATACGGTAACTCCAGGACTGGTGTATTTTCTCCCTTATTTGGAGAATTTTTTATTTTTATTTTTATCCTGCCTTTTTTTCCATATACAACTCAGGGTGGCAAACATGCCAATATTCCTTCCTCTTCCTACTTTCCCCACAACAACCACCCTGTGAGGTGAGTTGGGTTGAGAGTGTGACTGGCCCAAAGTCACCCAGCTGGTTTTTCATGCCTAAGGTGGGACTAGAAGTCAGTCTCCTGGTTTCTGGGCCAACACCTTAACCACTACACCAAACTGGCTTTTGGATCCAGTTTGGATCCAAGATAATTGAATCCAGATACCCAAAAATTGGATCCAAATAATTGAAAACCTGATTTGCCTCAGTTCCCCCTCTTTTTTCTATTGCCGGAAAGGTTATAGAGACTTCCAAATCCATGTGAGGTAGTTTCTGCTTTTGTCTGCTGTTTCCTCAAGAAGATATGACTAGACTACTTCATCCATGGCCCCTAGAATTTCTGTACAGGGACTGTGGGATGCAGCTAAACTTAACAGCCAATTTATGTATTAACTCTAGTAAGACTTTTGTGTGCTGGACATCTTATGTGAGCAGTTTATGCAGGTGAACAATGTGGCCCATATACCACAGTCCCATGTTTAAGGGTATCCCTGGTGAAATGGGTGGGGCAACCTTCAAAAATATATGAATTTCATGGGTTTTTCAAACAATTTTGGACCATGAGGCTGATTTGGTTGGTGGCATTTTCCAAACCAGCTCTCCATTGCTGCTTAGACAGGTTATTTCAGAATAAGTGGCTGGAAACCACAAGTCCAAGGTAGGAAAAAGGGCCACTCTAGTATGAGCACTATAGAAGCCCCTTCTACGCTTTTATAAAATTTTGGTTGTAGCCTATAAAATAGGGGAGGAGGCAGCAGCCCTATATTGGATGTCTGACACTAATATTTCTTACGCATTTAGTTATAAATAGTTTAGCAGTTTGTCCCCAGAAATGCCATGTTCTCCTGTCTTGTGTCCTAGACCAGGGTTCCTCAACCTTGGCAACTTGAAGATGTGTGGACTTCAACTCCCAGAATTCCCCAGCCAGCATGTTGGAGTCCACACATCTTCAAGTCACCAAGGTTGAGGAACCCTGTCCTAGACCATCTGTGTTTTATGCCAGTCTTCCTCAGTCCTTGTGTCTTCAAACGTGTTGGGACTACAACTCCCAGAATTCCTTGCTAACACATTGCAGTGCAAGCACATTTGCATGTAACCAGGGAAAATGTTTTTATTTGAAATAAGCTATTAATATTGACTACCAATATTTTTAAATAAATGGAGTATATTTATGACAATGACAAAGTGGTCTTCTTGTTTGTGTTCTGCTTTCATTCTGAATGCTTAATAAATGTTTGATTTTCAGGGTACACGCACCTGAACGGCATGTTTACAGTTGTGATGTCAAAAATGGATTCAAGCATTCAGAGTTAATTATTTTGTCATAAGGTGTCCTCTTAATTTTATGCAACATTTTGAAAGAACATAAATGAAAAAGGTTATACATAAGAAAGAAAAGTATAAGATACTGTATGTAGGAAAACAGAAACATGCAGATAATTATACTTATAGAACTTTAAATGGAACATAACTTGGTTAACATAGTACAGATCACCACCAAATCTCTAAGCAGTAAACAATACATTAGATCAATACTGAAAGTTATAAACCAAATTAAAGTATAATTTATAAATAAACCAAAATTTGGACGTGGCACAAAACCATATATAACATCATAATACAAGAATGGTTTCCAGAAAATTAAACTCAGCATCAGATTTACTTTTTATGTAGAAAATTATTCCTGTCATCGAAGCATGCTCCCACAATTTAGCCATTCTTCCAAAGAAGAAATTGTAGAAAGCATATAAAATTGTTGCAGCTGTTAACATATACAAGATAATTCAGTTCATTTTGAAGACATATATGGTTTAGAGAAATTGAATGAAAATATCTCAGTTTGTAATGCAATTACAACCTTCAAAATCTGTCCCGTTCTACTATGAATTATTCTTCAGTATCAGTGGGCTTTACAATGTTGCTGCCACATATGAAAAAAAGAATCCAGTCTGCTCATGACATTTCCAGAAAATTTATTTTAGCAATCAAGACTGGAATAATATACCAATGGTAGAACATCTAACATCAATTCTAAGTATGATGATCAAAGTAAATTTAATATTTGTCTTCCATTGAAATTCCCACTGTTGCATCTTTATAACTCTGTTCAAGTTCTGCATCTATTTTATCATTGTCTTTTAACTTGTTCAGATTCTGAATCATAACTTCAGTATAATTTACAGACTGCACCTTAACCGATGTTCAATATTAAATATTATAAGGTTTTCAAATTCAGTCAAGTCCTGTGAAGTTCCCCCTTGTTTCTATAGTTCTTTTGTTGCAGCACGACTGACTTGAAGATATTGGAACCAATCGAATGTAGGAGAACATTGTTTGGTAAGAGATGCAAAAATGTTTATCTTTGTCCTATTGCGAATACAATCTTACAGTCTAAACAACAACTATTATATTGTTATCTTTCTACTAGGCAGGTTTCATTATTTATTTTCATGAAAACAAAATGTCTCGTGAGTATAGGAAGTGGATTTATAGTCTTGAAGGCACATGGTGAAGCAAATTCATTGAAAGATCTTGGTTTTGTCAGTGCTTTGACGAGAGATCTGCAGAGCTCAGCCTCTTCCTTATGTACTGCCTTGACTTCTAGTTGTGGTTAATTCAGGGTATGAATCTTTTTGTGGGAAAGAGCTTGTATTTCCAAAGCACAGCTCTATTTGCATGAGATGCTAATTAATTTTTAGAGGTGGGGCTGGAATGGATTGGAATGGAATATCCTTGGAAACACAGACACAATGAGCAAAGTCCATTTGAGTGCTGAAATGTCCCGTTCTGGGCGAATCCCGTTTTCACTGCCTCCATTGCTACGAAGTTGGACTTCAAATGGGCTTGCTTGATACCATCCACCACAAGTGTTGTTCCATTTGCATGTCTGCTAACATCTTATTTGGAACCTGTCCAGACTGAAATAACAGATGTCATAACATAATTTTCCCTTTAACCTGGAGTCTTATCAGGAGCATCCTATCCAATAAAAACCTTCCATTTAAACATCAGACCCGGTTTGTGACTAGACGACTGGCCTTGCAATTAGCCATAGTTTGAATACAGCATAACTGTTAACCTTGTTCAAATAATTAAGCTATAAACCATGATTTACAAGCCACAGTTTTACACAACACCTTAAGCCCGCCCACCCACTCAAATCACACTGGCCCTCGTGTGACTGTTTTCTTACGTCTATGATTTTCCTGGATTCTGTAGCCATGTTTACATTTTTGAAAGAAAGCATGGGCATTGCACCTGAAATGCAACGCCATTTGCCATAGCAGAAATCACACTTCCCTCATCTAACGCCCTTCGCGGAGATGTTGGAAATCCGTGGACCTCTGGAGGGCACCACGTTGCAGAAGTCCGCTGCCTCCCGTCGACGATCCGCATTCCACGCGCACGGGGGTGGGAAGGGAAGTTGGCGCCCTTTCTGATTGGCTATCCCGCCCTCCAATCGGCTTCGGGCATTGCACCCTGCCCCTCCAAAAAAAGGAAAAAAAAATTGCAGGAATGTTGTAATTTAAGAACAAGGAGCGGCCGAGATTTACCTTTTCTTTTAAAGCTTGCTGCAAAAAGAGCGAAGCAGCGGAAAGGGGTCGGCTGCAGCGAGCAATGGCAATAACGCTGCTGGGGCGTTAATTCTGTGGCCGGGCTTTTGGGAAGGGGCGGCGGACGCTGCCGCAGAGCCTCAGGCCACGGTCAGCCCGGGAAAGAGCCTGGTTTGGGGTCCCGGCCTCGTGGCCGAGCTCACCCTGCCTGCCCGTTATTTCTGCAGCCAGCACCGACGGACGCACCTTCACCCGTTCCCCGCCAGGTACTGCGTACACGTGTACGAATGGCTGCTGTGCGGATCTTTGCAGCTCGAAGAGCTCCCGAAGGAGGGGAGTGTTGCAGACCGTAACACGAGGACGTGTCCCTTGGGCCAGGACGTGCAGAGGGCTTGGTTAGCATGCCCTGGGAACCCTTCAAACATGCTTCTTTCACAGATTTGCCTTTTGCCTTCTAAGCCAGGGTTTCTCAACCTTGGCAACTTTCAGACGTGTGGACTGGCTGGGGAATTCTGGGAGTTGAAGTCCACACGTCTGAAAGTTGCCAAGGTTGAGAAACCCTGCTGTTAGCAATATATACCTCAGTGGACACATGAAGACGATGTTAGGTGGGAATTATGGCCCGCGCCAGGATGCCTGTGAATCACCGTGATTCCTCCTTGATTTCCCCTCTCCAGTAAGATCATCCTGGCTTGACTATGATTCTGTAATAAAGACGGACGTTTAAATTACAGCTGCTTGTTGCATACAGTGCACCGTCCCCAGTTAAAAGGGGTTGGGGCAACATTTCCTACCAACTTGAAAAGGGGGACGGCTTTTCCATTGCAAGAGTTCGAAGTGCAGAAACGACGCTCCTCCTGCCTTTCTCGAAGTCTGTGGCATCATAGAGCAAGGGGGGACTTGAACTCCGGGCCTGCAGTGTCTGGTCAGGCGTTTTTGCATGGGTGTTCTTTTGCATGGGACCAGCCCCACAGGATGCCAGCAAGCCCCCCCCCCCAGCTGGCTCCAAGGCCTTGGTCTTCTTGGCAGCCAACCTTAATGGCAGGCCCCTGAGATGGGGTAGATGAATGGTGCCCTCTCATGCAGGAGGGACATACCTGTAATGAGTCTTTCTCTAAACGAGGGTTAAAACCAACCCCAGGAGATCCCTGCAGATAGACAAGATATCACTGTAGGAAAGATGCTAAGCCGGAAAACCTTGGTTGCTGGATCTTTACTTGCAGGCCGTTTCACTTTGGGAAAAGAGTACCCATTCCTTGTGATCTGAAGGTGACAAAGAGTCGGCTGTCCTCATCTGGACTTGAAAAGAGTCATTGAGCAACTCAGCCCTGCTCTGTGCAGGAATCCAGATGAAAGCAGTAGATGAATGCCAGCTACTGCTTAAATATGCCCAGTGAAGGAGACCTCTCCACCTTTCTGCTTCTGTTGTCCCAGGAACTCTGGGAGTTTCTAGCCTGGCATGCAATTTTGTCCAATAAGCACACCAGGGTGGAGATAATAAAGTATTTGTTCTCCGCAGAGTAAGGTGCCCGGGAATTGTTTCCAGAGCAGGCACACGTATTTGTCGATCCACACAACTTTTATACATTCTTGAAACAAAAGAACTACGTGATCATTGGCAGGCAGTAATTATTCACACCCCTGGGTGGACAAAACACTCCCAAAAGCTGGGCACTACCCCTCAAAGGTGGGTGCTGGTTGTTGCTAAGGGAAATATGACCTAGGTGGTTTCTTGTCTCTCTGGTTGTTAGCATAGGTGAGCACAGCTGGTTTCTTCTGGGGGAGGTTTCGCTACTCTGCACTTCTCAGCTCTGACTGATAAGAAATGCTGTATTCAAAGAAAAAGGAATTTGAAGGGTTTGCAATTTAATTATCTGCTCTGTTCCCATCAGCTAGTGAAGATCCCTTCTGACCCATACATGATGTTTTTGCTGCCTTCTTCAAATTAATCCTAAAATCACCATTCCATCCATTTCACTGTTGAACAATTCTTACTGTTCTGCTAGGAAGGTTTTTCTAACATTTCATGAGAACCTGCTTTGCAGTTAAATCCATTGCTCCCTATGGTGACCTCTGAAGCAAGAGGACAGGCCTTGACTTGCTTCTGTGTGATGCCCTTTCAGTATCTAGCACAGGGTTTCTCAGCCTTGGCAACTTTAAGACGTGTGGACTTGTTATGCTGGCTGGGGAATTCTGGGAGTTGAAGTCTACACGTCTTAAAGTTGCCAAAGTTGAGAAACCCTGATCTAGCCTATCCCCCTCAGGTAGTGTCCCCACTTGCCTCAACTATGGCCCTATACATTCCTTGACCACTGCAATCCCTCCCCCGCCCCCTTTGTCCCCATAACATTGCCTTTGTTTCATCACCTGCCTACGTATGAGACAGATTTAAGTTGTTTCCTTAGCTGTATTGTTGTTAAACCCGTTTTCCCCTTATTCTGAAACTGTCCAGCATCAGCAGCAGCCTCCAAGTACTTCAGTGTCACTAATGTTTGTTTGTTTGTTTGTTTGTTTGTATCTATAAGCCACCCAACTCCAACGGACTCCAATGCTGGAGGCAAAGTTGAAGGCAAAGTCAGATGATCAGTAATGGGAATGATCAGAGAGATGCCTGTTGGGTGTTCCAGGGTGGTGTCAGGCATGCCCTTTTCCTCTGATTCCCAACCAGCCTCTTCTACCACCATTAGGTTTCCTTCCTAAAACCTTGGATGAGCTGTTTTAACCCAGCCTCACTTCTATGCTTTTGCAAAGAAAACTATACAGACCTGTGCTAATCATGGTCAGATTATATAAGAAATTGAGGGCTGTTTGTCTGTCATAATTTGGACCCTTTTGGGTTCAAGTTACAGCATATGTTCATATAATCCTGGGAAAAATGTAGTAATTAAAGTTGTAAATGTTACGCTAAATTATATTCCCAAAATAAGGAATTTAACATTTTATTAAGAACTCTAGCATTTCCGATCTTTGGAGCTCGAGACAGAGCATTATTTTATGTAGATGGAGAAAAATCAATCTTTTTGATGTTAACACATGGATTCAGGATAGGCGTTTCTTATCAATTTTAGAAATGTCTTTATAGTCTAAAAATGATAAATTGGAGCATTATGCTCTTATGTGATCTAAATTTAATAAATAGTTCTCTTTCATATATTTTTTACTTACGTCTGTGGTTATAACCAGCACAACCTTCCTCCAAGGTTTGCTGAGGTGGGGGCACAGAGGGAGCAGGACCTGCAACATTCAAGGCCAAGAAAGCTATTTTCAGGGTCACAAGGCTGCCATGATGACTGACAGATAAACATGTGCAAGGATAGCAGAAAGAAAGTGAAAGAGAGAATAGGAAGAAAAAGTGGACAACCAAGGGCAACACCAGAGTGATATCCTTTATTTCTTTTAAAATTGAATTTCAAGAAAGACCAAAAAAAATAAAAACAACCAGCAAATTAAAAGCCTGCCACATCCTAAAGCTGGTTTGAGGCAGATGAAGAAGACGACATATAAATAAAGAAGACTCTCCAGTAATCTTTACTGTTGAGCCACTCAATAAGTTGCTAAAGAATCTGGTTGCATTTTTATCTGCTCTAAGAAATGTGTAGGACAGTGTTGTCCAAACTTGGCCACTTTAAGATGAGTGGACTTCAACTCCCAGAATTCCCCAGCCAGCCATGCCTTAGAGAGTATGGCTAGTGATAAGATGACTTCCCCAGAGTATGCAGAGTAGGCCCATTCTTTTCAATTTTGGGGATAAAGTTAAGGGACAAAATAAATGCTGGCTGGGGAATTCTAGGAGTTGAAGTCCACTCATCTTAAAGTGGCCAAGTTTGGACAACACTGGTGTAGGAGGAGTAAGATCTTGTCTGGGTGGAAGGGTTATAAGCACGGGTGGAAAAGGGTTGCCGCTATGTACCAGTGCAGCTGTGCAGATCTGAAACTGCACACTCACCCCCCCTCCCCGACTGGATTGAATATTGTGGGAGGAGGGATGTTCCAATGGAAGTGCTTGTTTTCATGCTTTTGGGGAAGAAGACCTCACCTGGGGCTGACCTGCAGTGCTGCGCCCAGAAGTTAAGCTCAGAGGACAACGCATGAGTGCAAAGGCCTCTCCAGCCCATTTACAAGTTCCAGCAACATAATAAGCAGGAACTGTGGAACTGTGGTATCCATCGCATGACACAACATATACAAATATCTCCCTTGTAGCAAAGGATATTGGGATTATGAGTTTTTCAGCACCAGATCGATGCTGTTAGATCTCATTTCTCTTACTGCAATCCATAAGATTTGCCCATTCATTCTAGATATCTTATTGCTGTTTTTCTGTATTGGCAATGCAACATTTGACTTGCAGTGAAAATGTAAAGCATTCAATACAGGCAACTTTATTATATGCAGGTGTTGTATGTGTACCCATTAACCTAAGACAAACACTTCTCTCTCCTGGTGTGATTTCTGTCTGCATTCCTTGCTTTGTATGTGGAAATACTGCAGAGCATAGACAAAGATAATTTCATCTTCTTAACCTCAATTTTATTTTAAATCCAATTAATAAATGATGTGGAAACTGATTACCATATTCAGCAGGCAGTATAATATCAGCTGGCATTTCTGCTCCTGCATGGAATCCATTTTTTTTTTAATTCAGTTGGAAAGGTAAGAATGAGCAAGCTCAGATCTTCATCAGAACTTCAGAGCTTGAACATGTTTACCCTTCCCATCCCAATAGTAATTTATGCATTTCAAGATAAAATAAGGATCTGATCAAATCACTACTATTTATTTGGTAATGATATAATTTAAACAACAGCCAGTTCTAATAAATTCTGGGCACTTTATACAATGAGTCAGACCAATAAAATAAATTGATGATATGCATCTGGAAAAACAACAAAACAACATATGAAATAGCGTAAAAACTTAACAAGGACCCTTTATAAGGGCTCGCTTACTTGCTCAAGGCCTGGGAGAATGGCCAGGTTTTCAGTTCCTTTCAGAAGGTCATCAGGGTGGGAGCCATATCGAGCTTTGTGGGGATGCTGTCCCAGAGGGCAGGCATTGCAGCAGAGAAGGCACACCTCTGAAGCCCCAGTAGATATCACTGTTTAATTGGGGTGACCCAAAGGGTACCCCCCTCTGCTGGATCTTAAAGGACAGGTAGAAACTATTGGAGATAGGTGGTTTCTCAAATAACCAGGCCCTATGCCATGAAGGGCCTTATTAAAAACCAGCACCTTGAATTGCATCCGGAAGCCAGCTGGCCACTAGTGCAGTTCATGGAGCAGTGGTGTCACTTGCCCATACTATGACATGCCCATTACTGCCCATGCCACCACATTCTAGACCAGCTGTGGTTTCCAAGTGATTTTCAAGGGCAGCCCCATGTATAACACATTGCAGTTCCCAATTTGTGAGGTGACTAGGGCAAGAGCGACCATCTGAAGGGTCTCCCAATCCAAGAAATTCTGCTTACTCATCTGTCAATTTTATTTTACTGATCTATTTTAATTACTCTCGCTTTTCCCAAAACAGCGACAGTCTGGCAGAATGAAGCAACCCTTAGCTCTGTCAGTTATGTGTAAAGCAAAATTGCTTCCCCTCCTTCTCTTGCTCCATCCATTTCTCCCTCTCCTTGTACTCCAGAAGTCACTATTACGTTGTAAATGTGTAAGTAAGAAGAAAATTGCTAAATTTAGGAGGAAAAATTATTTTAATTGTAAGTTTGTAATTGTAAGTTAAAAGTATACCAAACTTCTTGGTCTTGGCTCTGCCCACGTTTTTGTATGCAATCCCTAGCATGTCACTCAACAACCAAAGGTGACACCACTGTAGTACACCCACTTAATAATGGTTTATGCATAAGTAGACCTTTCATGGGGACACTTAAAAGAAGACAGCATATTTTACACATTAATGATGGCATGAATGCTAATTTTGAATGCGTAGGAAGATATGTGGCTCCATCTGGAAAGCTATTCTCTTGTTTAATTATCTTTTATAGCATGTCTATAAAAGGTGTTAATTATAAAAAAAATATTATTTCAGAAAGAAGATAACCTAGGTGAAGAAAGCTTTGCCTTTTTCTAAACCTTGTACACAGTGAATTAACCAACAGAGATTTGCCTCAATATCATAGAACACTGCTTATATTTCACATATTTTTAAGTGGCTTTCTTTCTCTCTCCCATTATCCTAGAGCTTGGGGACTTCCAGTATATTAATTGACAGTAGAGTCAGACCAAAACAAAAAAACATGCATAGTTAATTTATGGGTTTTCCAATTCCAAGATGTGATGGTCACTGGCTTAGCTGGCTTTAAATGGGAATTATGGGCTAATTCTGACCATGGTTATCAGGCTTGATGGCTGTCCAGTATCACAGAGGTCATCAGAATTCCTTCGCATGATCACATGGAATTAAGCCAGTTAAAAAAATGCTGAGATCTTGCAGGAGATCACCATGCACGCTGTCATGAAATCGTGGCACTTTTCTGACTTTGGCAATTTTGTGCGAGAGCTCATAAGGTGTTATCAGCCCCACTGGATTCCATCAATTTCTAAATGAATTTTACATGGAGGAGACAAAGAAGCATCTGCCGAGACTTCTGTTGGCACCCTTTGCTCCTGCATGTTATATTGCCAGCCCCTCTGATACCTCATTTTCAGAAGCAATATATTGTCGAATATTAGTTAAATCAAATAATGTTATTGTCTAAAGTTATTTCTGCCTTTTTTCCCCCTTAGGAAGCATGCAGTTTAAAGTGACAATCAAACCAATCTCCCCAACAGAAACAATCCAGATCCATGTCCCACAGCTTCTAGACAGGAATGATGGGTCTTTTCGAATGCAATATCAGCTTTATGGAAGTGTTGAGGAAGGGTTAAAAGTGGAAATCCTTTATCGCAATGTACACATAGCTCAGTCTCCTTATATTTTGAAGGGTAAGGACCTGATTGGTTGTTGAATGCAAAAAAATTCTTCTCAGAGTGTTCTGCATGGATTTGTTAGGAGGTCTTTAAAGAAAAATAATGTTCTTGAAAATGAGTTTCCTTTTTTCAATTCATGCAAATTTAGATGGGGATGAACAGAGTTGTATTCTATCCTATTTGGAATGGCATAAGACTGAAGAAGACAGAGTTATACAACATGAAGAGTTATTGTTAAGTGTTATAATAGAGGATACCTTTGACACCTTATACAAGAGCATGGTTCCTTTGTAGAATACTTTATAATAGTTATCTTCAAAGAATAGCTATTAAATTGGCCGGGCCCCCAATCCTGCTAAATTCATTTATAATTTTAAGTTGTGGGTGCATAATTCCAAAAATTTAGAATTGAGAGTTACTAAGTCTGAATATTTATAATCAGGCTTTTGTCCGTTCTAAGTGATTTAAAGTCTTACATAATTACATACTTCCTTGAAAAGAGAAATCACCGTAATGCATCAACCTCTATTCTGAACATCATAAAGTGTTTTGCCTTTTTCAGGTCCAGTTTATCATGAATATTGTGAAAGTCCAGAAGAAGATCCTCGAATTTGGGAAAATATTTTATCATGCCCATCAGAAGAATCTCAAATTACTAAGGACTTTGCTGCATTGATCTTTAGCACATGTTTGATGAAGTCCCATGGAGATTTGGCCAAAATACAGGAGCCATAGTTCATTACACTATCTTAATAATTGCATTTATCGTTGGTCCATGGGGAAGTACACAGACTTCAAAATATTTTCAGATGAAATGCTTTTGTCACTGGCAAGGAAGGTATATCCCTACCGGTACTCACTTATTAATGTCTATTGTAATAGGCATGTATACAAATGCAACAATATTTCAACCCATTGAATATTCCTATATGCCAGAACAACATTTTTCAACTAATGTTGCCTCTTTGATATTAAGAAAAAGATTATTTTTGGCCAGCATCCCAGGAGCCATAGGCTTGGTCAGGTTTCCTCCTTCAAGTTCAGAGACAGACTTTGAAGGGGAAAGTCTGATATTGGGAAACTCTTATATTGGAGTCCCCACTGCCAAGTCTGCAAATGAACTAAGTATTTTAGACCAGAACATAAACTGGCTGAAATTTGTTCACTCCAGTTGGTTGAAGAACTCAACTGTTATTGCTCTGTCTAGCTCATTTGCAAGAAATAATACCTTCTTCAATATCCTGTTGAATTTGATGCAGAGATATGGCTCCAGACTGTTTCCATATTTCAAATATTTCCACCATCAGACAGAGGAGGAAAATTAAATTGCATTAAAATCTGCATCCTCATTTATACTGGAATATGCATTTAAATGCATATCCACAGATACATTCCATCCTTTGATTTCCATCCAGTTTAACCTCTTCCATCCAGTTTAAGTCAGCAAGTGATACAAGAGGAATATATACACAAAGGTATCTTCTTAGCTGAATTAGGACCAGAAAGGATAAAAGAAATTCAGCATTATGGACTGCGGTATTTATGCAGTCAAGTAGTGGATATAGGTAAGAGTCTTACTACCTTGTAAGATCTTTTTAACTTTGCAGTGGTTTTCCAATTTTTTTTTCCTTTTTCTCTTTTGTAAATGTATTATAAAATCAACATTAAATATGTTTTTAAAAAGCAGAAGCATTCTTTGGAGGTGGGATTTTAAAAAAAGAAAGAAAGAAATGGTGGTAGAACAAAGTTAAAAAATTAAAGCATTTTTCTGGCTGTATACTCCAGATGAAAACCCCAAGAACATCTGTGGCAGAAAAATACCTAGCTGGCCTTTTAGGCATATGCAGGAACTTGATGCCTCCATTTATTTAATTGCTTGTTGAATTTATATCCCACTTCCCTCCAAGAGTTCAAGGCATGGGGATCTCTCTTCATTTTATCTCCACAACAAGAACCTTGTGAGGAGAGGTGGGCTGAGAAAGAATGATTGGTCCAAAGTGTTCCATGTAAGCTTCCATGTCTGAGAATGAGTTTGAATCTATGTCTCCCCAGTCCTCACCCCAAACCTTAACCATGATGTCACCTGGCTCTCTTACTCCCTGAACAAATATCTTGAGTGTCAGTGACTACAACCACAACACATGGAAGCTTAAGTCAGACATCAGATAATAGACAGCATATTTGATCAACGATTCATTGATTCATCTCCCTGATATGGAATTCTATCTTAATGTTGTGGATTGGCCTGCTGAACATCGGAAGGCGAATGATACACTCAGTCCTCTACCTGTCCTTTCATGGTGTGGATCCATAGACACAACAGATATAGTCCTTCCAACTTACAATGTCACACATTCAACCCTTGAAACTTTGCATGGCGTCACGAATGACTTGTTGTCTGTTCAGGGAAACACAGGTAAGAGGGAAACAGTGTCTTTGAAGAGAAAGTAGAATGCTGTAGTTAGCTGTGGATTATCTTTAACAAATCTGTAAGAAAGAAAATTCTGGCTACAAAATATAAATACCCAAGGAAGAAATATTAGACTGTTTCAGGGGTCTTAATCTTTTGGTGACTAGGGCTATTCTTAGGATTGAGTGGGTTGCTGCAGGGGACAGAGCCACCCCTCAAGTGCGTGAGACCAGGATTTTCCATTTGTTCCCAAGTTTGGGGAAGGAATTGGATTATATTTTGAGTATTTTTCACTGTTTATGGCTGTCTTGAGGTTTATGCTTCAGCATTTACAGTATGTGTTGCCTTCTCAGCTGGTAGGAAATGGTCTGTGGACTGGCCATCATTGTCAACAAACTGTTAGCCTTTTGGTGGGCTTAGAAAACCTGGTTCTCCACCCAGGGTCTGGGCTAGGATAGAAGCGAATACAGCAAATGTAAGAGCATGAGGGGGTTATGTGATGTTGTGGCGCTATGTTTAGGATATGTGATGCTATTGTGAGGTTTGTTTGTTTTATTTAGTTGGGTTTTATTTAATATTATTGTCAGCTGTAAAAGATAAGTGGCCATACAAGTTTCTAAATGAGTAAAAATAAATAAACTTTGACAGCACAATTGGAAGAAAAGAGAAGAAAAGACTTTGAGCCACATACAACCTAAGCCAGGGGCTATGCTCCCTGGTTTATTCAGTATAATAGTATGGATCACATACGCGTTCTACTTTTAATCCAAGAAATTCAAGGTAGAAGTGAAAGGGAGAGATGATTTTGCTGCAGTTGGAAGTCAAGTATTTGCAAAAATCTGTTATAATCATGAAAAGATGTATTGGTAAAATGAAATCCACCTTTTTCTCATCCCTGCTTGTTCTCCTGAACAGGAACATAGGACTCACATTTCTGTTTTGCTGCTGTATATCAAAGTCAGCTTCTCTGGGGTCTTTACTCTTCATGGGTTGCATATTCCTGCCTCCTGCGTAAACCACAGCTTTCTTCTCAATTCGGTTGTCCTCATGTCCTGTCCACTTTTTGTTGTGTTTATTTCAAGTTGTATTAAATTGTTCTAGGACCAATCTGATTATTTTCTTCCCAGCCTCCTCAAAAGTCCAAGTTACTTTTAAGCTGAAAAATCAGGAGCAAGCTTGGTTCTGCTGCAGATTCACAGCTGATCAGCACAAGCCCTTCTGGTTTAGACTGGTAAAACTTGTTCCCAAGTTCAGTTGTTAACCCTCTGAACATGTAATAATAAAATGGAGGGTGTGTTTTCCAGAAAAGAATGACTCCTGTTTCATATAAGTCTATACACACCTAACTTACCTTGCAAGATCTCACCTATTACAGTACCTTTAAAAAGATAGTTCCTTCAAATGTCTATTTTATCTCTAAAAACATATGTGGTTCCCAATATATGTGCCTCTATAAATTGAAACATTAAGACTTAAGTTTTCTGTGCTTTACCTCTGTTCCTTTCACATTTTATCCTTTCATCTGTTAATTCCAGGACCTGTCTGGGACACAAAGCTGAACGTGGATTTTTTAGGGGTTGGGACAGCCGAGAAGAACGGCTTCAGCTGGTGTAGCTCTCCAAGGAAAATCCAGAACTAATAGATGCTGGAATAACAAGTTATTTCTTCTTCAAAGAAAAGGAGAAGGATCTGGGGAAGACTCCACTGATGGGATTCTTTGACTTTTTAAGGTATGCTACCTCCCTTATTTGGCCCTTGTTAAATCCTGTAAGAAAGAGACAACGGTCTTTGATATTTTTCCCTTTGAAATCTGACTGAGAACCAGTTCAGCATTACAAGAACTCCTGTCTTGAAAATATGTTTAATTTATTATTGTGCTGCCTACCATATCTTGTGCACTGTATAATTTGCTGGGTCTCCTTGACTCTCACACCCTTGTATGTTTTTTTATTTGCACCTATCATAGGAATCTGTGGCGGGTCATTTCTTCCTGTCCATATGAAGCAATATAAGCAAATGTTGAGATTCTGCCATATGAGTTATGTTTTAATTTTCTCTGGAGAAATCATCCACATACTCCTATATACTATAATTCAGATTGTTAACGCTGACTAATAGTGTGCTTTTGCTATCTGACTGATAGTATTAACCAGAGATGTGCACTGAATATGTGACCTGTCTGTGAGCCACTCCTTTCCATCTCATGTAATTGGAAGACTACCCTGAATACGTTGGGATTCTCTTGGCTTCTTCTGATGGTACTTCAACAACTGCTTCTGTAGGCCCCCATATTTTCAGATAGAAGGAATAGGGGTGTATAATGATCCATATTCGAAGGCACAAAGATGATTTGGCATGTATGTGGGTATGGACCTAGCATTTGATAATGCTTGCTTAAATCAAATGAATTTTTCCATGGGATTGTGCTGGAGCCCAGGAAAAGATGTAGTTTCTTGAAGCAGTTGTCAACAGGTGCTCCTCAATCTGGATCACTGCACCACCCAAACACATAATCTTTGGCCAGGGAGTCTGCTAGCTATGATGTGAAAGAAAGTTTACAAAGTTCATTGGGCTTCTGGAAGTCTCCTATGCTTTTTTTTGGATTACCAAAAGCAAAAAGTAGCAGAGGTCCAGAAGAGAAACGTTCTGATAAAATTGTGCAATTATTATGGCCAGAGTATAGTTCAGAGTCAAAATACATTTTGCTAATGCTGTTGACCTCTTTTCTCCTTCTCTTTCCACAGTATAAATACCAAGTGAGTTTAGATGGCACAGTTGCAGCCTACCGGTTCCCATACCTTTTACTGGGTGACAGTGTTATATTTAAGCAGGATCCTCAATACTACGAGCACGTCTATAAGGAGCTGGCATCATGGAGCCATTATATACGAATTAAAAGAAACTTAGAAGACTTGGTAGAAAAACTAAGATGGGCCAAGGTAATCATCTTTGCCAGAAAAGGAAAGGGGAAATAACATTGTCTAGCTGTAGACAGTGTTGAAGAAGTACAAATATCTTCGCTTATCCTTCCCATGAGAAAAAGGAGTTGGAGAATGAAACTCCATCTTAGCAGCTCACAACTGTAATATATCAAAACAGGTAGTATGTAGCTTAGTGACATTAATATACTAAGAGATATTTGTGTACACTTATTTATAAATATTGCAGTTTGAAAAGTCCTTATCCAGATAAAAAACAATGGGACCTTTGGAAGATAGCACTCGAATTACTAAAGACAAAGATATTCCTAAAGCTGCTGTTCTCTGTCTTCTAAAATCTATTTCTTTTTTCAGGGATAGACTGTTCATAAGCTACATAGCATATAAATAGGTAATGATTATGTCAATGAAAAGACAATTAGAGCCATATTCTTAGTAACCAAAATTGTGTGAGAGAAGTTGGACCTGTTTGTACACTTTGCTGTAGCTTGGACAACATGTTAGCATCCCCAGATTATGAAACTCCTTTCCGTACTTGTGTTAAAAGTGCCATTGACTACTGCTTTGGAGCAACTCAAATTAAACCTTTGAAGTTGCAGAAGTAAATATGAAAGGACTGGAACTAACATTGCAACATGGCGTAGGGCCTGGATATCTGAGGGACCACTTGTCTCCAATTGTCTCTGCCCACCTGGTGTGTTCCAGTAGAGCAGGTGCAGGTCCCCTCTATTAAACATTGTCATCCTACAGGACTGAGGAAGAGTACCTTCTCTGTCACAGCCCCCACCCTCTGGAACAGCATCTCTCCAGAGATAGGGACAACACCCTATCCCTTGGGGTTCCAGAAAGCTCTTAAAACCTGGCTTTGGTCCCAGGCCTAAGGTTAATTATTTTTAGGCCTCCTTTGTGGTTTTTTTGTTGCCTTTATGATTGTTTTAGTCTGTGTGGTTTTATGTTTTTAATTGTTTTTACTGTTTTTTTGGTTTTGTATGTTGCCCAGGGTCCATTGGAGTTGGCAGCTAAACAGGTAGTCCTCGCTTAATGTTCATTCATTCAGTGACTATTCAAAGTTACGATGGCACTGAAAAAATGGACTTACGACAGTCCTTGAACTTACAACCGTCACAGCAGCCTCATAGCCATGTGAGAAAAATTCAGGCCTGCCCACATTTACAACTACACCCCCTGCTGCCGCCATCACCCCCCACCTGACCTTCATCATCATCTTCAACTGCTTCCCCTCCATTAGGCTCACTTGGCCACATGCGGGAGAGGCACCATGGAAATGCCCCACAGGCCACTACAGAGTGCAGGCAGGAGTTATGTGCTGCCACCCTGCCAGGAAGGGAAGGTCTCAGGGCCCTGCTGGCCAGGACAGTATTGTGCACTGCACCTCACTGTGCGCCACTGCTGGCCAGGACAATCCTTCACCACGGTGCTGGGGCTTCTTGCTGCTCTGGGGCCTATTTTTTTCTGTTCCCCTACTCTAATTTCATGCCGGTGACATCAGGCCAGGGTGCGAGGGCCACTCGAGGAGGCATGGCTCTTGGAAGACTGCTCCTGTGGCAGTGGAGTCATGGGCAAGATGGGCCCAGGCGAGGGATGCAGGGCACTTCCAACTTGGGTAAGCCACCAGCAAGTGGGCTCCTAGGCAGGTGCTTCTTGCCACACTGCAGCGGGGCTGCTTGACGCACTGTGTGGCTTGAGGCAGCACTCCTTGGTGGTGGTGGCAAGCCCAGTGGAGGGAAGGAAGAACAATCGCACCAAGGAGGAGGACAGGGAGGAAGGTCTGCTGGCAGGGTGATGGCAGTGGAATACAGCGGCCTCTTCATCTCAGCCATGTTGTGCAGGGTGGCTAAAAGGGCAGAGATTGCGGGGGAGATGGGTGGGTGGGGAGAGTTGAAGGTGAGGCAGTCCCATGCCTTGGAAGAACCAAGGCTCGGGGCTGGGAGGGAACAACCTGGGAATGACTTGGATCAGGGTGGGTCCTCACCTGACAACCATTTGGGATTTGCTTAACGACAGCAACAGGGACTGCTGGAACTGCTGTTGCTAAGCAGGGTGGTCACGTGATGTTTCCCTTAATGACCGCTTCACTTAGTGACAGAGTTGCCAGTCCCAATTAGGTTTGTTAAGTGAGGACTACCTGTAACAAATTTGAATAATAAATATGTTGTGATGTACACTATTATTTAGGTGTACAGCAGCTCCTCTGGTATAGCATTTCTGCTAAAACCCTTTTCTTACTGAGTGCAGCCACCTTAGAAAGGAACAGAGTTAGTTTGCTATACTTTTTTCTTTCTTTCCTATTTTTCTTTTACTTTGTTTCCTTTCTTGCACTTTTAGCTTTCTTTTTGATTTCTTTCTTTTTTTCTTTTTACTAGTTTTTATTAGCTTTTATTTTCTTTTTTAAAACTTTTAATAAAATCATTTTTTTAACGTTTCTAGTGTAGTGTATTGTGTGAATCCAGGTTGTTTAGTTTGTGGCTCAATGGGTATCGTGTGTACACAAGAAATGGCTTACTTCAGTAAACAAAGTTCTACTTGTCCAAGTTCAGCCTGTCGCTTGACTCTTTGAATGTTTTATTCAACAATAAATTCCACATATCACACTAAGCTATAAAATGTTTTCTTTTATTAGTGCAATGAATGAATCCAGTCACATTGGCTTATATAAATTACAGTATGGCCGCATATGATGCATGAGTCATTGCTTTCTGTTTCTCAGGAAAATGATGAAGAGGTCAGAAAAATTGCTAAGGAAGGGCAGAAAGCTGCACGAGAACTACTCCAGCCTCACCGGTTTTATTGCTACTATTTCAAGGTGTTCCGGGTTTCTTCAGGCAAATGCCTACGGCCTGCTGTTTCTAACTATACATAGTACGTTCCCTCTCTTTCTTCCATGGACTCTGACTTCTTTTAATCTCACAATCTGATTCAAATTTAACAAGAAAGAATACTCCGGTAGATTTAATATTGCGGTTAAACTATGCAGGGAAAAGAGAGCATCCAGCTATTTATAGAAAGGGATGTGCACAAAATGGGGAAATGTTTTGTTTTAAACCCAGCAAAACCATTGTATTCCAGAGAGTCTTCTGAACTCTTTTGGATCAGCCATGGTTTGGCAGAACCAGGCCCTGGAATGCTTCAGTGATTCCAGATTTGGGGCAAACTAAAATACAGACAGAATGAGTGGGGCAAGTCTGCTATGTATCACCTCCTCTCCCCCTTCCTTCTATCAGAAGCTCCCAGTAAGATGTCCCTCCCATCTTCCCAGCACTTATCCTTCCCTCTCCTCCCTTCAGCTAATGTTCTGCCACAGCATATCCCTCTGGTCCTCCCTCCTTCAGCCACCATTCCAGCAGGTACCCTAGTGTAGGATATACTACCAACATCTAGGCAGGGATTCTCAAAGCGTACTCTTAGGCACTGGTGTCCTTGGAGATCCACCAAGCGATCCACCACAGCCTCCACATGGTCACTATCTAGAGCACACCCATGTCTGTTGCCCCCACCTCTCTATATGCACTGACAGTCCGTTGTCCAAAGCCCGCTCACATCTCAGCTCCCACCTTCTTGGGTTCGTTGACAGTCAGCTGAACAGGGCCAACTCACTGCCCTTGCTGCCTCCAAGCTGTTGTAGTTAACTGACAGCAACTCACCGAGTTTTCTTTAACCAGATGTATTGAAAGGGAATAAGATAAAATTACAGAATTTCAGTGACAGGATTACTTGCACTTTAGAGCCCAGTTTATCTTTCAGTTCATTAGGGTAGTTTTGTTTCCTTTCAATTTCCTAGTCATGGCTTTTCTATGAATTGATAGGTGGGCTGTTATCTTGCTATCCTCAGATGCTGAGGAATTTGCAGGTGGCAACTTTCCTGAAGATCTGTCAGGAAGTGGATGGACCTTTAGAGCCCCGCCTCCCTACATGTAATGATAGTCAGCTGGCACAGCCCACACATCACCTCACCTCCACTGCCTGGCCACAGCCTTCTCACTGCCTTAGCTCCCACCTCATACTGACGGGCAGATAGACAGAGCCACAATCCTTTTATGTAATTCCCTCCCCACATTCTGTTGAGTTGGAAATAATAAGAATGCCTAAAAAATATAAGCATGAATTTCTGAGAGCTTTTTAATCCAACAGAATCACAATTCTAAATTAATTGAATCAGAAGGAAGTCTCTTTAATATTAATGATGTTTACTCTCTTAAGATCTGTAGTTAGGATTGTGAAACCACTGGTTTACCAAAAAAAAAAAAAAATCTATTAAGTAAAAAATGTCCAGTGTAAGGAATAATTGGCTAAAGAGAATATTCAAATAGAAAAAGAGGGAAAACTTTTTGTTTCGAATAACATACTGTTTGGTTCCTTTTAAACCAGATTTACTTATTTCAGAAATATGCTCAGCGCCAAGCCAGTAAACCTGAAATATGGGATGGAATGGAATTTATACCTCAGCTTGATGACAAGACTTCAGTCTGCAACTGCCACAGGAAAACGCCTTCTAGGGAAGAACTTTTAAGTACCGTATTTTTCCGACTATAAGACGATACTTTTTTTCTAAAATCCTTACCCTAAAAATTGAAGGGCGTCTTATTTAAGGAAGTCAGCTGAAGAGAACCTCGCTGTTGCAAAACTGCCCATACTTTGTTTCTGCAGGCAGCTTCCTCCTATTGCTAGCCTCCAATCACGAGTGAAATAGCTTGTCTCCCAAACAGACTTCCTCCAATCACGAGCCTGATGTAACTGATGTCAGCTGATGCAGAACAAACCAATTAGAGGAAGGCTTATCGGCACTGGTGCTTGAATGTAATCAGTTATGCAAAAGAGCCTGGAAATAGAGCTGCAGAGAGACGGTTTGGACCTCCTCCCACCGAGTGTATCAGGTCAATGTTAACTAATTACTAAATAAAAATGTGTTCTGCACTATCTTTAAAATATTGATTTCTTAATTTGGGGTTGGAAAAATGGGGGTTGTCTTGTACATGGGGGTGTCTTATTGTCGGAAAAATACGGTAAATGGTGCCAAATGGGATCAAGCGTGCAAGAATGATGCAAGAGTGCAAGAGTGATGCAAGATTTTTAATGACATTTAAAGCTGTGAAATCTGGCACAGATAAGTATTTACAAAACAATGTTACACAGAACATAGGCATTATTGAGTTTAATGTGGTTTAATGTGCTTCACTTAACAACCAAGTTGCCGGTCCCAATTGTGGTCACTAAACAAGGACTACCTGTAATGCAAAAACTCTCTTCTGAACTTGTTTACATGCATATTTATGCTGATCTGTAGTTTGAAGTCATATTCAGATGACTTTCAAGTAGTCCATGTGATGTATTTCAACTATCCCTGCGACAATTCTCTACGGTAGGCCAGTATTACTATTTAAATCAATAATTCCAAACTTTGAGTCCTCAGATGTTAGATTATACTCAGTCCCCATCATCCCTGATCAGTACAAGTAGGAGATAATGGGAATTGTAGCGCCTGCAAACCAAGATTGGAAAGCGCTGATTTTGATATAAAGTTAACTGAGAAGAATTAGCCTTTCCAAATGGCTTCTAAAAAGTGCTAAGGGAAGAATAAATGGGACAGGTTCCTTTTATACCATTAAAAAAACCAACGTCTTGGCATGACTTTAAATAAGGAGCTGTCTGTATCAAGGCTATTGTACTGATGTTTTTGTGAAGGGCTTGCTGTTAAGTAGCTTAGCACTTTAAAATGAGTTAAAGATGAGTTTCCAGGCCAAGGAATTTATAATTCTGATAGAGCTACATAAACACAAGGGCCCTGTACAGCTCTTAGCTGCTGATTAGAATCTTAATATGAAGCTTGAAGGATTATAAAGCAACCAGCTCTTAATATCGAGAGTCAGTTTGGTGGTTATAGATAAAGGCACTAGACTGAAATCTGAGAGACTGTTGAGTGACTTGGGGTTGGCCCTCGGAGGAGGGCAGTGGCAAATCTCTTCCAAAAATGAAAACTGCATGGACTTCTCCATGTGGTCACCAGGAATCAAGACTAACTTGAAGGCACACTCATGTGCGTGCACACATACACACACAAAAGTTCCCAATGAGAAATAGATGGACAGAATACCCATTCCCCCTCTGAATTTCTAATCCAGGTTAGTCTTCCCCATTCTGCTATTGTCCAGGTCTGCTGGGACTGCAGCTCCCTCAGCAAGCTTGATTAGCACATTTTGCAGGCCACTCAAATGAAAGTTGCATTCTCTACAAATGGCCTGGTAGGCAGGTGAAATCACAGCTTTCCTGAGTTAGTGAATCTGTCTGTGGGTCTCAAGTGTTATGGATGCAAGCTGTGTCTTGATTTCAAAACATGCACCTCCCAAAAGTTGCCCAACAGGCTCTATAAATTAGGTCACTCCGCAGTGAGTAAGAACATCTTTTGAAGTTGCTTGGTGACTAGACCTCTTTCCCATTAACAGGAAATGAAAGCTTGCATGAATCTGCCAACCCTTGAAGCTTAAAATGGAAGTGAGCAACCACAGTAGTTAAGTGTGGGTTCAAAGGAGTGAAATAATTTCCTACCGTCAAAAAGATTTTACAGAGATGTAATCTGACTGAAACTAAAAAGCAACCTCTGACTTAGGAGAAATGCTTTGTTGTATATTGTTTTGTCTCGTGCACAGGAAATACCAGGTAAGGCTGTAATTCAGTATTGATTTACTTAAGAGTAACTCATTTGAGCTTACCTTCTGGGTAGGTAGGTACAGAATTACTTACCTGTACTTTTTAATAATACAAACAGTCCTTGGTGGTTACTTATCTCAAAGAAAATAAGTTTTGTCAGTCATAGATCCGAATAGTATTGGTTCAGTCCTGCTTCCTAGACATAATTTTAAATTAATAACTCTTTTAAGCGGCCATGCTAAAACGATGATGTGTTTCACTCGAATACTTCAAATTCTTGGCTGTATAAAGCTCATAATTAACTGAGGGGGGAGTGTCTTTTTAAAGTTGCCAACGCTATTAAAATAGCAAATACCTTGTAGAGCACCAGTGACGAGGCAGACCAACTTAATTACGTTTAACTTTGCAAACATAATGGGTAAAAGTGGGGATGTCTCTCCACGAGACTACATGAACATTATTTGGCTGCAGGTCTCATTCATTTCAATGTCAATTTGGAGTGAGAAAGCAAGTCAAAATCTTCTCCAGTGAAATAATCAGAATGAAAGTTTCAGTTTTGAATGAATGTGATTCCACAATGTGACATACTTTCTTTTCACTGATGGAAACAGCATTAGCCTCTGTGAGTCAATTGTACTATGATAGGCTAATACTGGGTCATCAGAACAGACATCCATCCAGCTTTAAGGAAAGCAATCCTTTCAGATATAGTTTGAGTAACTTTTATCTATAGTTCTTTAGTTTTTAATTAACAGAATTATTGAAATAGATTTTTTTACATTCAATAAAACCGTCCCAAATATTTAGATCTTTGTAGCAATAAATAAATAAATAAACAGACAGACAGACAAACTGACCTTTCCTGTTTTCTTGATCTATATCTGCTCCTATCTCGTCTATGTTGGGGCACAGGGATCTTGTATTTCTAAAAGCTATCCTCTGCCACTATCATTATGCAACCGCTCATACTGGTTGGCCTTCCATTGTGGTCTTTAGCCAGATATCCCATTTTTAAGTGCAGGCGTAAGCACTGTACATGTTCACCACAAATGTTTCCAGTAATGGACACAAACACAAACACACGCAAGAAAAATCACCTTTATTAACATTATTCACTGATTAAGAGCTTTTGGGGCAAGGTTGTTGAAAAGGTGGTCGGACTGCAGTATCAGTGGGCTCTAGGAGAAATGGATCACCCGGATCCCTTCCATTTGGGTTCTAGGCACAGGACCAAGACAGCACTGATTGCGCTTATGGAAGATCTGTGGCTGGAGTGGGATAGGCATAGTGCATCCATCCTGGCCTTTGATCTCTTGGTGAATTCTGCATCGTTGATCATGGTCTGCAAGCTTTTCAGGCACAAGGCAAGGGTGTCAGTTCTCCTCTTTACTATTTGTAATTGCTCTAGGAGTCTTGGCCAACAAGATCTGGAAAAAATAATCAAGATCAAAATTAAATGAGAGGAATACAAGATGAAACTTGGGCAGATCGTGGAGTGTTAACAGTTATGGAACTGCGAAGTTCCATACAGCAGTTACTGGAAGTGATCAAAGGTTTTGGTAGCTTTTCTGGATATAAAATCAATGAAAAGAAAACAAAAATAATAGCAAGGTGATTAACTTCCAAGGAAGAAATTTTGTGAAAAAAACAGACTGGCTGTGAGATAACAAAAGATCCAGTGAAATATTTAGTAAGAGCATACTTCAAAACCATTAGAAATCATTATGGAAAGAAATGAATCAAGATCTTGACAGGTGGAAAAATTTAAAACTTTCCTGGCTAGGACTTAATGGTGACAATAAAAATGAATGTATTACCCAAGATAAACTTCTTACTTCAAATGGCACCAATTCAAAATTCCAGAACAGTTAATAAATTTATATGGAATGGGAAGTAATAATGACAGGCACCTGCCACACAACACCCCAGGCTTAACCATCGTTGATAAGACAAAAAAGTCTGGATAGTGGACATTGCAATACCTGGAGACAGCAGAACAGAAGAGAAAGAACTGGAGAAAATCACAAAACATAAAGACCTGCAAATAGAAGTAGAATGACTGTTGCAAAAGAAAGCAAAGGTAGTTCCAATAGTAATAGGCGCCTTAGGTGCAATCCCAAAACATCTGGAGCACGACTTGAACACTGACAAAATGCGTTGTCGTTGACAAAACTACCATCAGTCCATTGCAAAAGGCAGCTTTACTTGGAACAGCTTATATCCTGCGACGATACCTTTAATATTATTGAACAACATCAGCCTATCCCAGGTCCCTGGGAAGGACTCAATAGGTAGACAAAAATGCCAAATCCAGTCTAAACATCTGGCTGACTGTACAATCATCATCATCGATTAAATTTATATGCCACCTGACTCCTAACGACTCTAGGCAGCTTAGAATTGGGGGGGGGGGGACCCAAGGGTAACCAAAATTTGACAAGACTTAGAGTGGTGGACTAGCTTTTCCCAATCTCAGATTGTTATAATACTACTACTACTACTACTACAATTTGTATTATAGAGTAAGATGTCTACTGTGGATGACAGAATGGATAAAATTTCCTAATAGCAGAATATCAACTACAAAAGGAGTAGACTTAGCCAGTAGACTTCACAGGTATTTAGGGTATAAGGAAAGAAAAGGCAAAAATCTGAAGGGACATGCTATAAGAAAATCTGTAAAAATTTGGAATTCCTTAAAAGCAAGGATAAGTCCAATGATTTCAATAATACCATCACCATCAAATGTTTTTACTTTGAGGGACAAACACAGTATGAAAGATCTGATAACATATGCCAACATGATAAATCTGGACTCAAGAAATAAACTAAAGATACAACAACAGTTGCTTAATGAAGGAAGGAATCTACCATGGTTAATATATTTGCAAATAACTGTAAAAATAAAAAGCTACTTAAGAAGGAGGGAACCGGAGAAAGTTGATAGAATTTTTAATACTTATGCAGAATCAAGATAATTTATTAGGATGTATTTACAAATTGTTACTAAATATGACATGGAAACAGAACAAATTAAAAATTGTATAATAAAATGGAAGCAAAACTTCTTTGAAGTAATAATAGTGGAAAAATGGGAAGAACTATGGAAACAATGAATAAAATTACACCAAGCTACAATTTGAGGGAAAATTGGCATAAATGTTTTATAGATGGTATAGAACTCTGTTGGTGATTGCCAAGACAGATAATAAATTTTGAATTAAAGCAAATAGTTTTTTAAAAACACAGTTTTTATTTTTTTTATTTCTGTTTTACCTACTTTTCAATTTTTTCTTAAAGATTTTTTTAATAACCATTATATTTTCATTTCAACCTTCACTCTAGTGCAAAGTTCATTTTATGTATGTATATGCATTCGTGTCTTAAGGCACTGGGCTAGAAATTGAAAGACTGTTCATTCTAGTCCTGCCTTAGGCACAAAGCCAGCTGGGTGACCTTGGGCCACACACACATACACACAGAGAGAGAGAGAGAGAGAGAGAGAATATACATATCATTGATCATAGTATCCTTCTGGATTGGCTCAGGATTGGGAGTGGAAAGCATGGTGATATGATAGTTCTTCCAGGACTAGTTCCAGTTGGAGATGGGGGAGATAGAGGTCTAGCCCTCCGTCCTTGCTTTGTGGGATGCCTCAGGGCTCAATTTTCTCTCCACTTCATGCAGTCTAACATCTGCACGAAGCATCTGGGTTATATATCTCAACCCTTGGTTGGCTAAGCAGGTTCTCTCAGTGTCTGGGAGCTGTAGGGTCTGGATGGGGAAGGTCAGGCTCAGACTGACAGTGAATTTTGGGGTCACTGGATCTGGTGTGTTTCCATCTTTGGTCCTGGATAGTCGTGCTACTCCAGAAGGACTTGGTATGCAATGGGGGGGGGTGTCTTCCCATGCTCACAACTTGTGCTTGGAGAGCAGGTGGCAACCGTGGCTTGGAGAGTCCTTGTGCAAATCCATTTTGTAAGCCAATTGTACCCATTCCTGAGTATATAAAAATCAGCCCCACAAACTTCACTTATTTCCAAATAAATGAATAGCATTGTGCCAGATTGCTTTTGTGTAATCCCCAGTAATCTCAATAGGGCTTCTCATAAACCTGAGGCGTCATAGACGTGGCTGAGTATCAGCAACATCTTTTTGATGGCCTGATCAGATGTTTTGCTTTCTCAAAAGCAAATTTTAGTAGCCAAGTTACATACTGAAGTAGACCTGAATTTGTTGAGATGCGGTTTGTTGAACAATTGGCTGAGTTTGCACAACGTGCTAGGAAAAACCAAATGCACTGTATTATGGCTTAGCACTTTGCATGAATATTCTGATTTTGAAAGTTAGTTGATCGGGGTGGTTATGCTATTGATATTCTTCATTAAACCCCTTTTTTGGGTGGGAGATCTTAAAAATACTGGGTTAGATCCAAATTTACCATGCTTAAACTAGATCCACTGAAATCAACTGGACAAGTCACTCGTGACTAAATTACTTTTATTTGGGTCTCAAGCATAATTATTTCTGAATCCAACTCACAACCTAGATGAGATCATTTTTTTAAAAAAAAAGCATGCATGTTATTTGAGCTTCATTTATGTATATTTAAGATTTACTGCAAATAGGAAATTAAAGCTGAAATTTTAATATTTGGAAATTAATCTTTTTTTAAAAAATAGGTGGCCATTCTCATGGCTGAGAAGGTAACGTTTTAAACTATGAAGAAATACCTGATGAGTTTGTACAAGAACTTTCAGCAGGAAATTTATCAGGAGGGTTAAGTTAAAATGTATTTCTTGGTATCCTTTCTACAACCAGTAGAAGATTCAACCACATCCTTTCTCTTATTCAGACCACAAGGGGAGAACAGAATCTCTGGGTTATTGTAATTCTGATCATTTTCACTTAAGTATTGGTTGATTGTTTTCACATCTACAAATTCTACTCACTATAAATTCTCTCTTTGTCCATGTCTGTCTGTCTGTCTATCATCTAAATGTATATTTAATACTAATAACGACACCGTAGTATCGGTTTTAAGAAGACACCTCCTATAAGGGAACCTAGTGAGAAAGAAATG
This sequence comes from Liasis olivaceus, assembly GCA_030867105.1. Classification (NCBI taxonomy): domain Eukaryota; kingdom Metazoa; phylum Chordata; class Lepidosauria; order Squamata; family Pythonidae; genus Liasis; species Liasis olivaceus. The sequence continues at coordinate 95,159,039 of CM061352.1, forward strand.
GAAATGAGGAAGAGAGCAATAGGAGAAAGGGGAAAAAATGCTGAAAAGAAAAATAAAACCCTTTCCACGGAGCGCAAGTAGCTTAAGAGCTATTTTGCAGGAATGCAACATAGGTAAAACAGGGCGGACTACGCTTAATTTGCAGCTGGAGACAGAACAGCCCAACAAGAGGCCAGCCTCATCCTCTCCCCGCACCCCGCGCCTCCGGGCCAGAAGCAAAGCAAAGCTTCGCTGTGTTATTCGGCTTTTTGGCTCTCTCGCCCTCCCGGCGCGCCCACCCGCGGACGCCGTTTGCAGAAGCGCCGCTGCAGCCGCTGCGCGCTGCGTCCCTTTCCCCGCTCGGCGCCCGGGTCTCGCCGCCCGGTGGCTGCTGTGGCAACCGAGACGCGTTCCACGGCCGGCTGCAGTCGTCTCCGCCGGAGAGCGAAGGGCACCGCCGGGCCCCGGGCCGGTTCCACCTCGATCAGGCAGGCGGAGAGGCCAGCACGCGGCGCGCGCTGCCCGGGGACAGGGCGGCAGCCAGGGAGGGGCTCAAACACTGCTTCTCCAGCTGGGCAGCTTTTAAGCCGTGTGGCCTTCACTTTCCAGGATTCTGGGAGGTGAAGTCCACACATCTTACAGTTGCCAAGTTGGGCTCGCACATCTTTACCCGGAGTTTAATCCGTTGTCTCCCGCCTAAATTTGGTGGTTCGGTTTGTTTGGGGTTGTTTTCGTGGTGTGTGTTATGCAACTCCATAATTTAGCTGGGGGGGGGGGTTGGTCGTGTCGGGGGAGGTGCCTTCGAATCAGTGCTGACTCCTGGCGACTGCCTGGACAAGCCCCTGCCCTTTTCTTGGCAAGGTTTCTGAAGTGGTTTGCCGTTGCCTCCTTCCTAGGAGTCCCAGAGAGTGACTGGCCCAAGGTCACCCAGCTGGCTTCATGCCTAAGGCAGAATTAGAACCGATGGTCCCCCGGCTTCTAGCCTGGGGCCTTATAACCACTAGACCAAACTGGCTCTCTTAATTTAGCTAGTGTATTGCGCAAATCTGGGAAATGGGTTAATTCACTGCCTAGGTGAATCGTGTTGTGTGAATGCAGCCCAGCACCCTGGGTATCTGTCATACACATGGGCACCCACCTTTTCACCCAGATTCGCATTGTGTCACACATTTTGTGGCTTTTAACTTAAGGAGTTGCTTAGTAGGAGAAGGCAGGGTTGTTGATTCCCCCCCCCCCCCCCTTGTGTTTTTCTCTTTTAAACATTCCTGGTGAATTTTCTTTGTTATAAGCTGACTTTTATTAATCACTCGAATTGATTAACAAATAACAAAATGGTAAATGATAAATTAAAATTATCACCAAAAATTAATATTAGAATCCCCAGTATAGACTTGGAATTGCTGCAGAGTCCAGAAAAGTTTACAACTTTCTAACCTCAGGACAAATCCAGAGCAATGACTGGATTGACATAACCCACTGAACCAAACCAATACAGTTTATTATGGTTTAGTATAATGTGTGAACTTTGCCAGGTGCGATGTCTTCAGCAAACCATGTTTTCTATCGGTGTGAATCAGGTCAGACACAAGATATTACTGCCTGGAAGATTCTTACTGTAAAAGGAATATTTTTTTGAGAATATTAAAATAATCAAGAATTTATACCTAATTGTTCTATCTAAAATCAGATAAAGGCATGCATAAATCAGTAAGCACAGATGTGTTGTGATGTAAAACATCAAAATAGACTATAATGGATGAAAAACTTAGTGGAAACGTCCACAGAACACATGAGTACAACATCCTTAGACTGTCTGGAGGGCAATGAAGATGGGTCAGACCTCTCAGAAAAGTGTTTCAGGGTGACACCATAAAAGAAAAGATCCTATTTTGTCTTCCATGTTTACCCACTAGATTTCTGATCTCCAGAAAACAGAATGTACTTTGGTAACATATAGTACTGGGGGCTCTGAAATTAATCTGTGTCCAGGTTCATATGGAAAACATAATAGAGATTTAGCAGCTTATTCTGAGCCTTGAAGGTCAAAAGCAGAATTTTGAATTGAGGTTGGCAACAAAGTAGTACTTAATAGCAACGACTTAATAACAGAAGAGTTAATGTATATATGTAATCTGCTTTTAACCAATGGAAGCATCAAAACCATCTTCAAAGACTGTCTATGTACAGCTCATTGCAAGAATAATCTAGGTATGTCTGGCATGACTTCATCTTTCTAAATTGTTTTTTAAACTATTAAACACTTAGGATTCCATCTACTATGTTCTGAAGACTTTAATTCACCTCTAGACAAATTACTGAACGCTTCTTTTGAAACTCTTGGTTAAGTACCAGTTTACTGCCAACCGCATTTCAAAATAAGAGCTACAGAGTATAAAAATGTCCTAAAAAGAACTCTTATTGTGGGATTGCTGAAATCTATGAGTAACTACAAGAATCCTATAGTTCAGTGTTTCTTAAACTTTTTTCTCTCAGGACCCCTTCCCACTTTTAAAAATCATGGAGGACCCCAAGAGACCTTTTGTTCGTAGGGTTGTATTTATCAATATTTATTGTATTAAAAATTAAAATTGATGCATTTGCTGCCACTACTGCTTCTCACAATTGTTTGATGGAATTTTAATATTGTATTATTTTTCAACTTAGGGTGGCAAATAATTTTGATTTTGCAGACCTCTGAGAGGGCCTTGGGGGGCTCCCAGGGGTCCTAGAACCACACTTTAAGAAATACTGCTGTCGATTAAACAGTTTATGTGATGTAGCCTTTCATTTTTCTTTTCTTTTCATCCCTTCTAGATGTGCTGATGGACAGCAGTGTTCATATACCTATGTGAATGCTACTCAGCAATATTCAAAAAGCAACCTTTTCCCCCTTCATACTACTGTATAAAATACCAAATTATGAGCAATTTTTTTCTAGGTCATGAATAGCATAATAATCCATGCTTTTAATTCTTTCCAGCACCAAACATAGTTCTACAATGCAAGCTGAACACAAGAAAATATCTGAGTAAGACTAATTATTTCTTATAGCAGGAGTATATATTTACCTCTTTTAACAGGATGGGCAACCTTTTGATGATTGCTGTAGAGAGGTGCACAGTATAATTTTGAGGGTTGCGCTGTGTGGATTGCTGGATCCATCTTGCACAAGTGAACAGAGCCAAAAGGGTCTGGATTAGGGGAAGTTTTCTTTTTTTTTTAATTGTAATAGGACTATTTTCAAATATAATGTTTGCACATTTTTCCCCTTCAAAGTCACGGGAAACTATACAGTCAGTTTTCACCAGTTGCTGTTACAGAGCCTTAAGCAAAGCATTCTCTGGTGCAGTGTTTCTCAACCTTGGCAGCTTGAAGATGTGTGGACTTCAGCTCCCAGAATTCCCCAGCCAGCATGCTGGCTGGGGAATTTTGGGAGTTGAAGTCCACACATCTTCAAGTTGCCAAGGTTGAGCAATACTGCTCTAATGGCTGAGAAGGGCTAGGCGAGTAAGTTGAAAGATGGTGGACCTCAACTCTCCTCTTCTAGGAGGGCCCTCTGGCCCTCCTTCCTGCCGTGGTGCAGCTGACCAGTATTGGTAGTGCTTCTGTTGCCACCTTGAGAAGATGCTGTGACCTGGCATCTTTTCCATTAGCACTGGAATGTGAGACAGATCGGGGGATCTCATGCCCTGAGCACTATTAATAGCCAGTCATTGGAATCATCATCATCTTTGAGGCATGTAAGCAGAGAAAACAGTGTTCTCTCTCTCCAAGCACAATTTTAAGTCAACTTTATTAAAAACAAGAAAAAGAAAAATTTAAAACTTTAAGTTGTCTCCATGGATCTGTATGCAGTGTTCCCAAGAGCATGTATGGGAAATTGATGTTTAAGCTGCTGTTTGTGATTTTATCACCAGTGTGGTCCTGATTTCATGTATCCGTGTTTGGTTTTGGCATATTTTATATTTGCATTTTCAAAAGTCATTTGGGCTTCTATATAAATTACATGACAGTGAAACCCTAGTTCATGGCCATGTAGAATTGGAAAGGTGAATTTCGGCCACTTATTCAATCTCTGCTCCTCACAAGAATCCAAGTTAAAGTTTTCACAATTGATGGTTGCCCAACTGCTTCTTGACCACAACCAGTAAAGGAGAGCCCACCTTTAATTAATTTCTGTGTAATTAATCCTGCTATCAAACTGCTCTTGCTGATAGAATTTTTCTCTACATTTTGTTGGACTCTGCCATTCTAGCAATTTAAATCCATTATTTCATGCACTGCTCTCTGGGACAGAAAAGAACAAGATTTGCCTTTGTCTCTGATAGATTGAATTAACATACTTGCAGCCCATTTCACCAACCTATCAATATTGTTTTGAATTGTATTTCTGCCTTTAGGGGTATTAGTTCTCCCATCCAATTTTGTATTATCTAATGTTTGGTAACCCCTTCCTTTACCTTTACCCCTATCATCCAGATCATTATAATAGGGTTGAACTTGGTGGCATTACACTCAGAACCTCCCTTCAGGTTTTTAATGCCAATTGGAAGCCCCTTTTGGACTTTTTGTAGGAGTCAGAAAAAAATGAAATTATGATACATGGATCTGATGATTAGTTAAATTAATAGATTATACAAAATATGTATGATAAGTACTTTTAGAGTAAGAGGTTATTATATGATTTATCTACATCTTCTGTATAAGAAGTCAGAAGTTATTCTTTTTGTATTTTTCTTTTCCTTTACTTTCTATCACTTCTGTATTCTTTCTCTAACTTTCTTGCTCTCTACTTTTCTCCTCCACTGTTAGTTCTTGTTTGCTTTTATCTTTATGCTTTTTATAACTGAATAAAGTTCTTAAAAAAAAAACCCCTTCAGTTTGATGACAATTGTTGGTATGATTTCTTTACCAACTACACACACACACACACACACACACACACACACACACATCCCTAACTAGCATGCCATCCAGCCCACATTTAACTATCTTCTCAAATGTTTTGCTGAAATCAAGACACACTATGTCCACAGCATTACCACAATCCCAATTTTAAAAAAAAGACTCACTTTGACAACATTTCTTGACAAAGCCATGTTGTTTCCTGGTAACCGCTACATTGTTTTCAAGTTGCTCACAGACTGATCTCTTTTAATCTGCTCTGTAATCTCCCCATGAATTGTCTGGCTGACAGATCTGTGCTTCCTTGTATCCTACTTCTCCCTTTTAAAGATTGGGATAACATTCTCTTTCACTTTGGTACATTATCTGTTCTCCAGGATTTCACAGAGGTAGAAGGAATGGATTCAACCAGACCTTCAGCGAGTTCCTTCTTGCTATAAGATGCAACTCATCTGGCCATGGAGATTTAAAATCACTCAAAATAGAAAGAGATAACCAGACCATATTTCTGTCAGAATCTACTTTCTATCCTGATATCCTGCTTTTTGTATTTGACTAATAGAACAAATATTTCTCAGAGAAGACTTAGCCAAAATGAACATATTTAAAGACACCCTTTTTCTTATGGTTAGCATTTTTTGTCAACTTCAGCTCATTTTGAGCCTCTGGTTTCCTAACACCATTTCTGGAATTCTAAGCCATCTCTCTACAGTTTTCTTTGCTGCCCTTATCCTCTTTATATCTCTCATATTTATCTTTTTTTTCCTTTGCTCTTGGATCTTCATTGAGCTCTCATTGGCTTCATCTGTATTCCTTTTTTCTCCTTCTTGGAACTGAAACTCCTTTTTTTAGGAATGCCTACCAATCTTGAAATCCTTTTCTCATCAGCCTCTACTGCTATAGTGCCCTAGTTATCCTAGCTCTGAGTTAATTAAAATCTGTTTTCTTTATGTCTGGAGAGCCCTTTAAACTTGGCTCTGCTCCCGAGCCTGAGGTTAATGTATTAGTGGGGGCCCTGATATGTTTTTATGGTTGTGGTTGTTTTTAATCTCTGCTTTTTAAAAAATGTTTTAACTGAATAACCACGTATTGGATTTTCTAAGCTACCTAGAGTCTAATGGAGTGGGTGGCTGTAACAAAATTAATGAAATAAATAAAGATGCACATACAACCACACTCAGTTTTGATTTTTCTTAATATCAAAATGTCTGGCCACGGTCACTTTGACTTGTTCCTGATATTATGTGGGGTAATTAAAGTCTCCAGAAATTGTATGCCTTTTGAAAGATCTGCAGTTTGCTTCTGGAAAGTATCATCCACACAAATATCCTTGGTTTTTGTTTTGTTTTATTTTGTTCCCCCACTCATTTTATTTGAGATGCTTGCTACAGTATCTCCAAGTTAATTTGTTTGGATTTCTGGCAGAGATGTATACTCTTAAAAAGTCTCCCTTTTTTCTATTACTTCAGATTTTTTTGATCAAATTACACCCAAGGTTACTATATTTCAAAAAGGGATTCATTCCAGTAGCTTTCCATTATACCTTTTAAATTATATTTGCCTTCCTGTATTAAGAATTCAAATTCACCTTCTTTATTTTCCATATTGTGAGCACTGTATCTAGACAACGGAGGCCATGGAATTTATGAATCAGTGTTCTTTTTCATATGTCTGAGTTCATTAATAAGCTCTTTTACAGCATTCTTCCCACTTCCTTCTGTAGTATACAAATATTTGATGCTTACATTTATCTGGATTCAGTTTAAAACCATCCTGATCAAGTTAATCAACTTTCAACCAAACACTTTTGCCAGTCCTTGTGAGGTGAAAACCATCTCATGCTAGCAT